>CM077663.1:113234209-114484209 GCA_039707655.1 Elymus sibiricus | reverse complement strand
GGCACCACTAAGTTCATCTAGCATATCATCCAGTCGAGGAATGGGATGACGATAACGAATAGTTATAGCATTGATAGGACGGCAATCGGAACATATGCGCATACTACCATCTTGCTTAGGTACTAGTATCACCGGAACCGCACAAGGACTCAAACTCTCACGTACATGCCCCTTATCTAGTAGTTTTTGGACTTGCCTTTGTATTTCCTTTGTTTCTTCGGGGTTGACGCGGTAGGGTGCCTTGTTAGGAAGCGGTGCTCCGGGGATGAGGTCGATGCGGTGTTCGATCCCTCGCTTTGGTGGTAGTCCCGGAGGTAGCTCATCGGGGAAAACATCTTGGAATTCCTGTAACAATTTAAATAACACAAGAGGAAGATGTTGTGAAGGGTTAGTCCGAACGACGTCATCTTTGCACACAAGTACATAGTGAAGAACGGTCGATGGGCTCTCACTCACATCCCTCAAATCTCTTTTGGTGGCTAAAAGAACTATATCACTCATGTCCCTCCTCGTGGAGCCACTCAAGTTTGGCTTGTGGCGCTTACTCTCTTTTAGGTGGATCGCTCTCTCACTTTTGTCTCCACGATGGGATGAAGCGTGTTTGTTGGCGATGACTTGACTTGGAGTCATTGGGCGAAGTACATATTGCTTGCCCTTCATCTTGAAGCTATAGTGATTTGTCCGACCATTGTGTGGATGACGCCACGGTCGAATTGCCATGGTCTACCAAGTAGAAGGTGGCAAACGGACATGGGAACTGTTGGGGATATAACCCTGTGGTATGACCCGCCCAGGAGGGGCTGGGTCATACCTGGCGGCTCATAGCCAAGACCCTTAAAGTGGGCCAGAAGATGAAGGCCAGGCCGTATGGCGGCTTACCAGACGGGCCAAGATGAAGGCCCAGAGACAGAAGATGGTGTGAGACCCGGGCGGTTAGGCCGCCCGGAGGCGGCTTGCCCAAGATGGCAAGGCGGCTTAGAGGCAGGGTTGATTACGTTGTATGAGTCGGTTTGGGACTCGTGTAACCCAGGGCCTCGACCTCCTATATAAAGGTGAGACCCTGGGGCGGCTTAGACATGAAACCAATCAATCGAGAACTAGGTCAAGCGAATCCGCTCCCTTGTAATCGATACACCAATCAATACAACACAAGCAGGACGTAGGCTTTTACCTCTTCTTGAGGGGCTGAACCTAGGTAAACTCGTGTCCCTCGTCTCGATCAACCCCTTTGAGTCCACCGCCTCAGCGATGGCCTCGAACCTAAGTCTTCGGACATCTGCCGTGACAAAACCACGACAGTTGGCGCCCACCGTGGGGCTAGCGCTCGGTGGTGTTGAGTTCTCAAAGGGCTCCCTCCCAGGGATCGAGGGATACGCCGTTGGCAGGATGACCAAGAGTCGCCGCGGCAAGCTCTACATCGACGACGCCGGCTGGGGTCCTGAGGCCGACTCAATCGAGTACAGGTACCGGGTCCCCTTCGGCGGAATTCACGTCTTCATCGGCAAGATCGGCGGATCTAAACCCGGGTCGGACATCTGCACCGACCTCGTCGAGCCGGCCTGGCGCGTGCAACCCGCCCGTGTTAACCCGGGCAGGAAGCATGTATTCGTCGGCTTCACCCAGGACATGGAGCTTGAAGGTTCTATGTAGCAGGAAGAAACCCTCATCTGCTCAGAGGATGGATCCTCGAGCGGAGAGACGGAGTCAATCTACCAGCTTCATAATGGTGGGCTTGGGGGCTACGTCGAGCATTACCCCGAGTCAGAATATCAGGAGCCGGAGGAATATGAGCCACCGAACCGCGCTGCCGTCTTCATGGCGGGTTCAGCGCCGCCCCCCAGTAGCACAGCCGCTGGTGCAACCGGGTCTGGAGCTGGCAGGCCGCCGGCTCAAGTTCTTCTGGATCTGATGAACGAGCTTACAACTCTGATGGAAACCGAGGTCACTGCTGAAAACCAAGCGGCCCTTAACACGGAGATCACGAGGTTGAAGAACCAGATGGCCGGAGTCGAATAGGAAATCAATGCTCTAAAGGCTCAGATGGATGCTGAGGCGGAGCGCCTTAGGGCGGATGCTTTTCGCCTTGAGCTAGAACAGCAATCGGCAGCGGCGGTTCATCGGATGAGGCATCAATCCCGTTTGCCAGATCAGTATGAAGCCAGAAATCTTTTTAACACGCCAGGGACGGGACGGAATGTGCCTTTGACCGTAACCCGGACGGCGGAAATACCTGGAGGCCGGGCGGCGGTTCAGCATCAGCAGCCAGACCCGCCCCGCCGGAACCAGACCCCACCACAGTCATTTCCGACGCCACCGGGTCATTATTCTAACCCGACGGAGGACATGGTGGCAGCGGCAACCAGGCTTGGTACGATCCCCATCCCCGATGAGGTGCCTTTTGCAGAAGAGGTGCGGAACGCTATTGGATACCTGCGGACGGCGGTGGCCCAGCAGGAGAAATATACTTACAGCCGGAGCCGTGTGCATTCAACCCCCATCCCCAGCCGCAGCTACAACCGGCGTTATGAGTCACTGGCGGTTTCCAGTAGTGACCGACATTGGAACCTGCCGCGAGTTGATCGGGCGGCTTTGGATGCTCAGGCGCTAGTGGATCGGGCAAGAGCACAGCGAGAGGCGGCGGCTTTGGCGGCTGCGGCGGCTTATCAGGAACCCACAGTTGCACCTTCCGTTTCAGTAGGAGCCGGAGTAACCTCCAGGGCTATTGGAGTGCCGTGCTTGGTGCCGGCTTTGCGGAATGAGCGTCTGCCGAAGGATTTTAAAGGTCCCCGCAAGGTGCCCAATTATACAGCTGACCTGCCTCCGGAGGCTTGGATTGAAAGCTATGAGCTGGCCATGGAGATGTTAGACGTCAGCGATGCGGTATGTGCCAAATACTTCATCATGATGCTGGAAGGGCCGGCTCGCACATGGTTGAAGGGTCTGCCACCCAACACCATCAATTCCTGGGCTGAGTTAAAGGCGAAGTTCATCAAAAAAATTCAAGGAACGTGCAAGCAGCCCATGACGATTGTGGATTTGGACCATTGTGTGCAGCGTGTGGATGAGTCGGCTCATCACTGGGTCCGGAGGGTCTCAACAATTATCCACTCTTCTAAACACATTACGGCGGCTCAAGCGGTCTTGATCCTAGAGAAGAATTGCCACTTTACGCCCTTGAAGCAGAAGCTTGGCCGGCTCAAGCGCTCGTGCCAAGATATGGGGGAACTCATGGCGGCTCTCACCAAGTATGCAGACTTTGATAACATGAAGGACCCTGGCTCCGATGATGAGAGATCGGTTCAGGGTAAGAAAAATAACAATGGCAAGGGTCAACAGCAAAACGCGGCTAGAAGCAGCAACCCGGGCAAGCGGAAGAACCCAGACGGCGGGTCGGAATTGGTGGTGAACACCAGCGCTGGGAACAATCGTGCTAAGGGTAACGGGAACTTCAGGCTGCCCTTTAATAAGGGTAAAACTCCTTTCAACCTGGAAGAGATGCTCAACAAACCTTGTCCAGAGCACAGCCGGCCCGATAAGCCGGCAGGCCATACATGGAGGGATTGCAGTATTATGCGGCAGTTTCGGGATTACAGCCTTCAACAGCATCGTAATAATGGTAATGGTCCGTCAGGCGGCTCGGGGCCGGGCGGTTCAGGAGCTGGCTTTGGTGCCGGCGGCTCAGGATCCGGTTACCAGGGTCAAGGCAACCATGGAGGTCATAATCAACAGTCTGGCGGTGGAGGCCAGCAGCAGAATAACCAGTCAGGGTACCAGAGTAACTCGAAGCAGCTTAGCGGGGGTCAGTATCATGTTCTTACAACCAACCTTGACAAGCGAGACCGGAAGGTGCGCAAGCGGGCGGTTAATGCAGTCATGCCGGCTCTCCCGCAATATTTGAAGTGGTCTGATTATGACATAACTTGGAGCAGGGAGGATTACCCGCCGCGTGTTGATAATCCAGGGCAATTGGCTTTGGTAGTTGCCCCCCAAGTGGGAGGATATGTGTTCACCAAAGTGCTTATGGATGGTGGCAGCAGCATCAACATCCTGTATTATGACACTTTCCGCCGGATGAATTTGCTTGACAAGGATCTTAAGCCCTCTTCAACAGTTTTTCACGGTGTGGTGCCCGGAAAGTCGGCTTATCCAGTGGGAAAGATTTCTTTGGAGGTAGCTTTTGGTGATGAATTCAACTACAGGGTGGAGTCTTTGTGGTTTCAAGTGGTCAAAATCAAGAGCCCGTATCACGCTCTGTTTGGGAGGCCGGCTTATGCCAAGTTCATGGCTAGACCTTGCTATGTTTACTTACAGCTCAAGATGCTCGGGTTGAATGGGACAATTACCGTGCATGGTGATCGGAAGACGGCTCTTGAGTGTGAGGAAGGCGATGCAGCTTACGTAGAGTCAAGTTGTGCTGAAGTGGAGCTCAATTTTTATAAGGAAAATGTTGACCCGGCGGATATGACCCCACTGAAGAAACCCAACACGGAATCTGAGCCGCCCCTCAAGTTTGTGGCAGAAGATACCAAGTTGGTGGACTTTACGCCGGGCGACTCATCACAGCAGTTCGCTATTGGGGCCAATATGGATCCCAAATAGGAAAGCATGCTCATCGAATTCATTCGTGAGAATCGGGACATCTTTGCATGGAAGCCTTCTGACATGCCGGGTGTACCGAGAGAATTCGCTGAGCACCACCTTAATGTGGATCCTAAGTTTAAGCCGGTCAAACAGTTCCTCCGGCGATTCAATGAGGAGAGGCGCAAGGCTATTGGAGAAGAGGTGACCCGGCTCTTGGCAGCAGGGTTCATCGTTGAAGCGTTTCACCCGGAGTGGCTTGCTAACCCGGTGTTGGTACTCAAGAAGAACGGCACGTGGCGTATGTGCGTGGATTACACGGATCTTAACAAGGCGTGTCCGATTGACCCGTTTGCTCTCCCTCGCATTGATCAAATCATTGACGCGATGGCGGGTTGTGAGAGTTTATGCTTCCTGGACGCTTATTCAGGTTATCATTAGATCAAGATGGCAGTTAAATACCAAGAGAAGACGTCATTTATAACACCTTTTGGGGCTTTCTGCTATGTGTCTATGCCCTTCGGGCTCAAGAGTGCGCAGGCGACTTATCAACGTTATGTACAGAATTGCCTTCACGGCCAGATTGGGCGCAATGTTCATGCGTACGTGGATGATATTGTGGTTAAGTCAAGGAAAAAGGAGACTCTACTTGACGACCTGAAGGAAACGTTCGATAACTTACGAGTCTACAAGATGATGCTTAACCCGGCAAAGTGTGTTTTCGGTGTACCTGCAGGCAAGCTCTTGGGATTTCTAGTCTCTGAGCGTGGCATTGAAGCTAATCCGGACAAGATAAGGGCTATTACTTCCCTGTCTGAGCTGGCATGCATCAATGATGTTCAGCGCCTGGCGGGTCGAATCGCTGCGTTAAGCCGGTTCATAAGCCGCCTGGGTGAGAAGGCTATTCCTCTGTATCAGATGATGAAGAAAACAAACAACTTTGTCTAGAGTAAGGCGGCGGGTGAGGCGCTTGAGGCGCTCAAAAAGCAGCTGGTTGAGCCGCCGGTCTTGGCCGCTCCGGCTGAGAAGGAACCTTTGCTCCTCTACGTGGCGGCTAACAACAGGGCAGTCAGCGCCGCGATTGTTGTGGAGCGTAAGGAGACAGGGAAAGAATACCCGGTTCAGAGGCCAGTTTACTACGTCAGTGAAGTCCTGATAGAATCCAAGCAACGGTACCCACATTGGCAGAAACTGATATACGGGGTGTTCATGGCAAATCGTAAGTTGAAGCATTACTTCCTGGGACACCAGATCACTGTGGTTAGCTCTGCCCCATTGGGAGACATAATTCAAAACAGAGAAGCCACTGGCAGGATTGCTAAGTGGGCATTGGAGCTTGGGCCTCTTAATCTGAAATATGTGCCTCGCACGGCTGTCAAGTCTCAAGCCCTGGTGGACTTCATAAACGACTGGACAGAGTGTCAGTCGCCCGAGGAGAAGCCGGATAACACGTATTGGACAATTCACTTTGATGGATCCAGACAATTGGAAGGGTCAGGGGCTGGAGTTGTCTTAACTTCCCCTCGAGGTGATAAGTTATGTTATGTGCTAAGGCTGATGTTTCCTTGTACTAACAATGCAGCTGAGTATGAGGCTTTACTTCATGGCCTCCGTGTGGCTAAGGAGATGAACCTGAGCCGGGTTAGATGCCTCGGCGACTCAGACCTCGTGGCTCAGCAAGTTTCAGGCACGTGGGATTCCAAAGACCCACGGATGGCGGCTTATCGTCAGGCGGTGGACATCATTGCTGGTCACTTCAAGGGATATCAGGTGGATCATATTGACCGTCGCAGGAACGAGGCGGCTGATGCGTTGTCAAGGTTGGGTTCTCAGCGTAAGCCAGTACCGCCTAACGTTTTCTTGGATGTGTTATATCACCCGTCTGTTAAGCTACCTTCAGAGGAGGATCTGGCTATACCTGACCCAGAGGGGCAGCTGGTGGCGGCTCTGCATGCTACCCCTGATTGGACGTTGCCTTACCTAGCATACCTAACTCGCGGCGAGTTGCCCGAAGATGAGAACTTGGCGAGACAAATCGTAAGGCAATCTAAATCCATGACTATCATCAATGGCGAGTTACATAAGCGAAGCGTTACTGGCGTTTTTCAGCGTTGCGTTTCTCCTAAAGAGGGTAAGGAGACCTTAAATGAAATTCACGCCGGCGATTGCGGTCATCATGCCGGCTCAAAATCTTTGGTGGCCAAGGCTTTCCGGCATGGTTTCTTCTGGCTGACGGCTCATAAGGACACAGAGGACTTGGTCACCAAGTGTGATGGATGTCAGAAGTTTGGGCGACGTGCTCACGTACCGGCTCAGGAATTATGGATGATTCCAATTACCTGGCCATTTGCGGTCTGGAGGCTTGATATGGTCGGGCCCTTCAAGAGATCTAAAGACAAGAAGACCCACCTTTTGGTAGCGGTGGATAAGTTTACTAAGTGGGTTGAGGCTGAGCCGGTCAGCAAGTGTGACGCGGCTACGGCGGTTCAGTTTGTCAAAAAATTGATCTACCGTTTTGGTTACCCTCATAGTATCATCACAGACAATGGCACAAACCTATCCAAGGGGGCTATGAAGGCATTCTTTGAAAGTGAGCACATCCGGCTTGACGTTTCTGCTGTTGCCCATCCATAATCCAATGGTCAGGCAGAGCGTGCTAACCAGGAGATCTTGAGAGGCATCAAGCCCCGGCTTATGGTTCCTCTACAGCGAACGCCGGGTTGTTGGGTAGAGGAGTTACCATCAGTTCTCTGGAGCATCAGAACTACCCCCAACAGGTCAACAGGCTATACACCTTTCTTTATGGTTTATGGTGCGGAAGCCGTGTTACCAAGTGATATACGTCATGACTCGCCATGGGTGGCGGCTTACGTTGAAACAGATAATGAGACAGCGCGTCAGGACGCGTTAGATGCTTTGGATGAAGAGCGTGATCTTGCAGTAGCTCGATCGGCGATTTATCAACAAGACCTGCGTCGCTATCATAGCCGCAGAGTTAAGACCCGGACATTTCAGGAAGGCGACTTGGTGTTGCGTTTGATTCAAGATCAGACGGATGCGCACAAGCTATCTCCCCCATGGGAAGGGCCTTTTGTGGTCAGCAGAAATCTCAACAATGGGTCATATTATCTCGTTGACGTACGAGACGAGTCACGCACTTCTGGGCAGGAGACCCACCGGCCGTGGAATATCGCTCATCTGCGGCCTTACTATACTTAAGTCATCGACTCCCATCATTGTACATCCATCATTGTATATATCTTATATATATATATATATATATATATATATATATATATATATATATATATATATATATATATATATATATATAATAAAGTTGGCATCCTTGCAAGCCGGGGCCTCTGCCTTTTATGCATTTCAGATTGTGCAAAGGTGGACACAACCACAAGGTCATTTGGGGGCTTCCAACCCGCCAGGGTTCAGCTTACACACCCTCTTGATTGGCTCTTCAGCCACCGTAAGGCCGGGTTATCTACCCAAAAAGTTGACTCCATCAACAAGGTCATTTGGGGGCTTCCAACCCACCGGGTTTAGCTTACACACCCTCTTGATCGGCTCTTCAGCCACCGCAAGTTCGAGTTAAACCTGCCTGTATGCTGCTGCTGCTCCGCTAGGTGACCCGCCGAACTCTTGCCAGTTAATCTCGATTAGAGACCCTGAGCTGTTCAAAGTATTTGACAGTCACTCTCACTAGAGACCCTGTACTGGTCAAGGTTAAACCGGCGACTCTTGTCACGTGAGGGCCGGCTTACGGAGAGCGAGGATAAACTCACCCATCTGCTGCATACTCTCCGCTATGTGGCCCGTTCGTACTCTTAAACAGTTACTCTTTTAAAGACCCTGCACTGTTCAAGGTTCAAACGACGGATTTATGTCACGTGAGAAGTAGCTTATGGGCCCTGGGGGTACTCATGCCCTGCTGCGCCTCTTTATGGTTTGTTGTTGCTCTTACCAGTTAATCTCGCCTAGAGACCCTGAGCCGTTCAAAGGAGTTGACGGTCACTCTCACTAGAGACCCTGTACTGTTAAGAGTTCAAACAACAAGTTCATGCCATAAGAGCCGGCATATGAGTTCTCGAAAAAGAAACAAGCAAGGTCATAAAAGATTTAACATCTCCGGGTTGTGCTTTTCAAGCCGCCCTCACAGCAATACAGAACATACTCTGTCTTGTTTGTTTTTTGCAGGTCTTATCTCTTAAGATGAGCCGCTGTGAAGCATGACGAAAGATGTTGCGGGCAGAACACAAGACAGATAAAAGTGCATCAAGTGGCACGACTGAGGCAATCAAGTTTTTCTACGCCTATTACAAAGCTCTCCAGGGAGCCCAAGATACAACGGACTTAAAGTTTTTTTTACACACTTCCAATCTCGGCGGCTTAGGAAGCCGGGTCATCTTTAATCAGGAGCAACGTGTTCAGCTCGACGACGGGTCATCCTGCGTCTGGTCTTCGACCTCTTCGATCTGAAGGTTGTCCACATTCCAGTTGTAGTTTGTTAAAGCTTCAAACTGGGCCTCGTCAAAGAGGGGAGACGGGTCAATTTCAGGAGCAAAGAGTGGCTTACAGCGTGCAGGAGTTAAGTCCCTAGCTTCAAAAGTTGGGCAGCGCACTCGTTTGCTGTCCTCGCCATAAGCCGCCTGGTATGAGGTCAGATCAATTTCGTTAACAAGTGTTGATGCGAGTACTCGGGAGGCCTTCATACATTTGGCATAATCAGCTTCGGTAAAGTCTGAGCCGTCATCTTTTTTGGATGGAAAGCCATCCATCATCTCTTCCGCGGTCAGTTCAGGGGCAAAGGCCAGAGACCGGCTTAGCGCGGCCATTGCTCCCTTTCTGGCGGCTGATCGTTTGAGTTCATCAATTTGCTTGGGCAGAGTGGACAAGACCTCTATTACTCCCTTCGTGAATTTGGGGACGCCTTTTTCAGTCAACATGGCTTTGATGGTGCAAAGGGTCCCGCAGTATAGCTGTTCTGTCAAGGTATATATTGCTTTCAACTTCAACAAGCTGTCAGAAGATAGTTGGCGGCTTCTTTGACCTGCAAGGAAAGTTAGGCGTGATAAGCCGCTCGCATAAGTTTTTCAACAAGGGAAGGGAGTTTCCTTAGTCTGCCGTACTCACCAAAGATAGCAGAAGTCATCCTGGATATATGACGCTTGAGGGTTTGCAGTTCTTCTGACACAAGCTTGAGCCGCTTGTCCGCATCGTCTGCGCGTTTTGTCAGGGCGGCTTGTTTAGACTCAGCAGTCTCTTTGAAGGCAGCAAAGTCAGCCTTAACCTTCTCAAGCTCTTTAACGGCAATCCGCCATTTTTCTTCCGCCTCAGACCGGGCGGCTTGTTGCGAAGCAATATTGTCCTTTAAGCCGGTCAGATCAGACTCGACCGCATCCAACACTTCATGTATAGTACAAAAACACAAAAGTTCAGGAGGTTTAAGTCGCCAGGATGACATATTAGTACACGAGTGATGCAGCTGTTATGATACAAGTCTCAAGCAGATTGCAAGCAATATACTTGACACTTGGGGGCTAATGTCTGTGTTTCTCTCATAATCTACAAACTAGTTCCGGCTCATCTTCGTAAAGTTAAGCCGGCACTTGGGGGCTACACACAGCGCTTCTAAAGAATGCAGTCTTCTTCGGTTCATTTTTTAAAACCAGAGCTTGGGGGATATGATTCGTGAGTTTTTAGCAGTGAAGCTCCGGCTCATCATTATTATAATGACCCGGACTTGGGGGCTACACTTGGATCTAGTTTTCAAGTAAGTACCGGCTTATTATCTATATTAACCCGATACTTGGGGGCTACAAGCTAAGCTATTTGGAGCATGACAAAGATTGGAAGACCCGGTCTACTATTTGCAATATTAAACCAGCTCTTGGGGACTACATAAGGGTATAAGGAAAAAGCAAGAGAAGAGGAGTACCTCATATTTTTTCTTCATTAGTCCAACAAGCTTGGACTCCATATTATGGCTTGTCGAGAGGCGGTTCAGATAACCAGCATGTAATTCATCCGCAGTCAGTTTTTCTAACACAGGGAATTCAAAATCAAGTTTTTCTGGTGAGAATGTTTCAGCCTCGCTGGTGTGTTTTGTTAACACATGAGGATCAGGGAATTGATAGCCCATCCCAGTGACAACAACTTCTGGATGAGCTGTGTCTTCGGCGGCTGTTGAAGGGCTGGGCGGTTTAGGATCAGCCTTTGGAGGACTCTCAGGAGTGGCCATGTTATCATCAGTCGGCTCAGAGGGATGAGAAGCGTCTTCAGGCGCATCTTTTCTAGCCTCAGTAGGCTCAACATGAGTTGCAGGGGAGTCCGGCTTAGCAGTCTCCGGCTCTTGGGCAGCAGGAGCGGTGGTAGACCCGCCTGTCTTCCTTCGTTTTGCTTGAGCCCTGGAAGCAAAAAGATTGTTACATAAAGGACAAGAGTGGTAAAAGGTATGGTGCAAATACAAAGGTACGCACTTCGGGTTGATTTTCAGAGGAGGCAGCTTGGATGCAGTGGAATCACCAGACGAAGGGGGCGTCTCCTAAAAAAGTTAAAGACGATAAAAAACAAAGTAAGGTTATAGTGTAAGACTGTTAAAAATTGGACTTGGTTAAAAGAGTACCTCAGCAGGACGTTTCCGAGGAGCCGGAGAGTTTGGCAAGCCGGCCAAAAGCTCTTCAGAGCCGGTGCTCCGGGTCTGACGTCTGGAGTTGTGCTGTTGCTTTTTCAAAAGAAAGTTGGGGTCTAAATAAGGAAGAGGATGAGAAAATGGAACTTTCCGGATGACCCGCCGTGTTTTCTCTTGTGGAAAGTTTTCTGAGTCGGAGGAAATGTAGGTTACCTCAGGGGCATCCGCATGGCTTGTCTCCGTTTCCTCCTGTGAATAATTGTTGTCAATAAGCTGTATAAAGAGACGGCCAAGGGAGTCAAGTTCTACCTCCGAGTCGTCAAGCTCAGGCAGTTCCTGAGCAGGAGTTTTCTTCTTACGGCCGCGGGTTTTACCCGCCTTAGGTTTCCTCACGGGAGGGGTATATTTCTTCTTCCAGAAAGTAGAGCCGGCCTGTGTATAAGCCGCCAAAAAAGGTTAAAAGGAGCAAGGCAGAAGGTCAAGACAAGAACGAGCAGTTTTGTTGAAAAAGGTTTCTTACAGCTGGAGCTGGGTTCTTGACGCAAAAAGGTTTCAGCCCGATTTTGTTGCAGGTCTCTTGGTTTTCGCCAAGAAGTGATTTGACGGAAGAGTTGATGTCTTGTTCTGTCAGAGGGGTGGCATTGAAACAGAGAGAGTCATTTGGTTCACCCGTAAATTCGTACATAAGTCGGTCACGCCGGCTCAATGGCAAGATTTTCCAGGTAACCCAGCAACGGGTTAAGTCGACGCCAGTCAATCCGTTCGCCATCAAGGCCCTGATCTTCACGAAGGCCGGAGCATATTTCGCTCGCTCTGCGGCGGACATCCGGTCTGGGAGTTCTCCGGAGGTGCAAAGCCGGGTAGGACGGTAACCCGGCAGCGGATTCTCTTCTTTGGGAGAAGTGTCCTTGCAATAAAACCATGTCTTGTTCCAATCTTTGGGGTGACTTGGTAAGACGGCTGCTGGGTAGGGCAAATCTCTCCGTCTCTGGATAGAAACGCCGCCAAGCTCCAAACTTGGTCCAGCCGCCACTTCAGTTTGGCGGTTGACATAAAAATAATCACGGAAGAGGTCAACAGATGGCTCTTCTTGCAGGTAAACTTCGCATAGGACTTGAAACTGACACATATTGGTGACAGAGTTTGGACCTATAGCTTGAGGGTGAATCTTGAAGGAGTGAAGAACGTCCCGGAAAAATTTCGACCCAGGCGGGCTAAAACCACGGAGGAGGTGATCAGTGAATACGACAACCTCTCCTTCCTGAGGAGTAGGTCTTATTTCTGGCCCTGGAACCCGCCAATGTATAACGTCCTGAGCCGGCAAGACACTCGTTTCTACGAAGTCAAGCAGAAGCTACTCGGTGACTCCGGAGCCAACCCAATCGCAAGTCGCGGGCGCTCTCGACATGGTGGCGGTTTAAACTGAGAGAAGGTGCAGAATATGGCGGGTTAGAAAAACATCAAATAATTAAGGCAGCGTTAAGCCACCGACGTATTTTATCAGAGAGCCGGCAATGCCATGGCGGGTTAAGTGGACAAGGCGATACTAAAAATATTGTTAAGTATGGACAAACAGGTTTCACATATCGCCACCATGGCTGTAAGATCTACAGGCGAAGATAAAATGAAATATATTCATGACCTAAAATGGCAGTGGAAGAACAGGTGGTCAGCGCGCAGAGAAGAATGAGGTACAGATCTATGGTAAGCGGATATTGACATTGAGCGGACGACCGCGATGGATAAACAGCAATATGAGATTCAAGGGGATACTTGGCAGTCTACATTTCGAAGAACAATCTGACGAACAGCGAAGAACACAAAAGGAAACCCGATGAACTCGGGGAGATCCTAATTGCGATGACTACAGATCCAACAAGGGTTGAGAATGCTACCTCGCGGATGTGGACGGGCTGGTGAAACTCTGGACCAAATCAGGTTGATGCAGCGGCCGACGTTGGAGATGACGACGAGGTCCGGTCGGTGCGGCGGAGCTCTGGAGGTGCGGGCGTCTGAAGGAGGAAGAAGAAGACGGTGGCGACAGAGAAAGGAAAGGGGGCCCCTCGTGTCCCTATTTATGAGATGGGATGGCAACAGTGCGCGTGAAAATCGAAGAGGTGCAGTGATGATTGACCGGAGGGGACGCCTTGATTTTCGGGCCGACCGTTTAATGAGAAGATCTGTTGCGAACGTCACGGAATCTTTTTAGCATATTCGACGTGACGTCACGGCGGGTTATGAGTTTTCTTTTTCAAGTGATAAGAATGTGAGACTCGCCGCCAAGTGAACTTGAAGATTGACATGAACAGGCTCAAATCAATCTGGGGCCTAATGTTGGGGATATAACCCCGTGGTAAGACCCGCCCAGGAGGGGCCGGGTCATACCTGGCGGCTCATAGCCAAGACCCTTAAAGTGGGCCAGAAGATGAAGGCCAGGCCGTATGGCGGCTTACCAGACGGGCCAAGATGAAGGCCCAGAGACAGAAGATGGTGTGAGACCCGGGCGGTTAAGCCGCCCGGAGGCGTCTTGCCCAAGATGGCAAGGCGGCTTAGAGGCAGGGTTGATTATGTTGTATGAGTCGGTTTGGGACTCGTGTAACCCAGGGCCTCGACCTCCTATATAAAGGTGAGACCCTGGGGCGGCTTAGACAAGAAACCAATCAATCGAGAACTAGGTCAAGCGAATCCGCTCCCTTGTAATTGATACACCAATCAATACAACACAAGCAGGACGTAGGCTTTTACCTCTTCTTGAGGGGCTGAACCTGGGTAAACTCGTGTCCCTCATCTTGATCAACCCCTTTGAGTCCACCGCCTCAGCGATGGCCTCGAACCTAAGTCTTCGAACATCTGCCATGACAAAACCATGACAGGAACCACATCACACTCCAAAGTGTCTTCATAAGCGCCTATCTGGAAGGAAACTTCCACGATGTGTTCAACTTGGAGGGTGCCAGAATCACTTAGACATTGTACCTTGTAGGGGCGAGGGTGCTTCTTCCTGACCAATTGTAGCTTGGAACAAATGACCTCACTTGCCAAATTGTGGCAACTTCCGCCGTCGATGATGACCTTGATGGATTTTCCTTGGATGTCTGCCTTGGTGTGGAAGATGTGGTGACGTTGGTCCTCGTCTTCTTGTTGTTGAAGCGCCAAAACCTTGGAGACAACGAGAGCAAGGCTCGGATCGTTGTCGCAAAAGATTTGCGAATCTTCATCGTCATTCACTTGATGATGCATGGCCACGTGCTCAAATGCTTCCATCTCACCATCACTCATAGAGTCATAGGTGCCATCGTCTTGAAGGATCATGGTGCGTTTGGTGGGACACTCATAAGTCTTGTGGCCTCGGCCTTGGCACGTGAAACACTTGATGGAGCTTGTCTTGGCGGTAGCATCCGGTGTTGGTGTAGAGGATGATGCTCTCGATTTGTAGTTGCTTGTACTAGGTCGGCTTGACGAAGTCGTCTTGTCCTTGGAGCTTGACTTGTCGCCGGTAGGTGTTGTAGATTTCGTAGTCAAAGGCGTCGTTGTCATAGTAGCTTGAGCACTTGAACCGTAGGTCTTGGAAGAGAACTTGGAGTACTTGTAGTCATCTTGCACTTGTCGTTCCGCCTTGGTCGCTTGATGCACAAGTTCAAGTAAGTTGGAGTATGGTTGGAAGTCCGCGATTTTCTTGACTTGGTAGTTTAGGCCATTCAAGAAACGCGCCATTGTTTGTTCGTCATCTTCCTTGACATTGGCTCGTATCATTGCGATTTCCATCTCTTGATAGTACTCTTCTACCGACTTGGTGCCTTGCTTGAGTTGTTGTAGCTTCTTGAAGAGATCCCGGTTGTAGTGTGTAGGCACAAAATGAGCTCTCATGAGATCCTTCATTTGGGCCCAAGTGTTGATAGGTGGCTTGCCTCTTTCTCTTCTTCGGTCAATCACTTGTTCCCACCAAATAAGAACGTAGTCTTGGAACTCAAGTGAAGCCATGGCTATCTTCTTCTCTTCATCATAGTTGTGGAGGCAAAAAATCTTGTCAACTTTTAGCGCCCACGATAGGTAATCTTCTGGATCATTGCTTCTGGAAAACTTTGGCATCGTAAACTTGAGCTTCCGAAGCGTTGTTCATCATTGTGGTGGTGAGGCCGAAATCCTTGTCTTGGAGGTGGATCCTCATTGTCTTGGGCATGTTGACGTTGTTCTTGGCCTTGCTCGTCATCATGCTCAGGTTCGTCGCGATGAGCTTGAGGATGGCGACGAGGTGGACGCACACGGTTTCGCCTTTCTTGGTGCTCCTCTTGGTGATTGGCTTCTTCTTGTTGTTCGCGATGAAGTTCTTCTAGTCATTCACGGCGAAGTGCTTCTTGCTCAAGACGTGTTTGACGGTTTCGTTCCTCCAACGCACGAGTAGAATCACGGAGTGCACGTTGGGCTTCAAGCGCTTGTTCTTTACGAAGGCGTATTTCTTCTTCATGGCGTTGTTGTTGGCGTTCTTGTTCCAATGCCTCTTGTTCTTGTTGTTGACGTCGTGCACGCTCGCGAACTCGATCTTGTAGTCCATTTCCGTGGAAGGGATTGTCCGAAGCTTGACGTTGGTGGCCTTGGTGTGAACTTGGACCGGAGCGGTCATCTCGATGATGAGAACGTGCTCGAGGTGGACTCTCACCGGAAGAGTACTCCGATGAGTGACGACTTGAGTGGCGCCTTCCGGAGGATGTGGATGTAGAAGAAGCATGTGTGACCATCAAGGCGTGAATTTCCTCCATTTGGCTTGAGAGCTTGGTGTCGAGGTAGTCCCTTGTTCGCACTTCGGATTCACGTACGTCAGTGGCGAGTTGCTCGATGCGGTCGTTCAAGCGTCATGCGATTGACGCATTCCCTTTTGCACGCCGAAGAATTGCATATTGGTGACAAAGGTGGTTTCGTCGTCCTCTTGCTCCTCAAATGCCGGGTTGTGGATGCTTGACCTATCCATAACAATACTCAAGTAGATATAAGTGGAAGAATGAGACGACAATATCAATTACCATTCCATAAGTTTGAAAGTGGATCAATGATCACTCAATGTGCAAATGTGGAAGTAGTAGAATTGGTACCTCCTCCTCACACCTATACAAATAAGGCTTATGGAGGAGCTTGGTTAGGATAGTGGCACAAATTTCAAGCAATCCGAAAGATAATATTCAATAATGTTGAAAGAGATTCGTAAATTCGCAAGTAAGGCAATGTAGATCAATAGCAATGAGTAGACACGGAAACACACACACGGATAGATAAGTTGGGTCGTGCAACCAAGGATGAGCCAAAATGTGGAATCCATGGAAAACGCTCGCGTTGCACAACACTAGAGAGACGCTAGCACGATTGCTCAAATGGGCGTGATACGAACTTGTGCACAACCTAAAAGGAACAAAACGTGTCATCTTCCTATTCCGGACTTGCTATGTATGTATGAGGCACGTGTCACCCGCTCAAGTGATCCAAGATGATCAAGTATGCTATGCGAAGTTTGCGATGCTATTGCTCTTTTGCTCTTGCTTAAAAGCTTTTCTTCTCTTTTATTTTGCAATGATGTTTTGTATAGTTACAATGCGGGACGTGCACACCAATATAGCAATTATGTATGCGGGTACTATGTAAACACAAGAGATGATACTATGAGATGCACGCAATTGAAGCTATGCGGAGTATGTATCACTAAAGTGCACAAGTAGTGTAGCCCGGCAATACTCAATGGCTAGTCTCGATAGGCAAGTAATGCAAATAGGCTTGGGGTAACAATGCAATGGCAAGGGTAGAGTCAAGAGTGTCGCCGCGGTTACAGTCCTTGCTTACGGTGTAGTATGAACGAAGAGTTGGCCGGCGATGAACCAGGGCGATGATGAGCGGCGATGTCGATGAAGAACCACTCCTAATTAGCCGAAACACCTTAGGACGTGGCGGTGCTCGCCACTCAAAATCTAAAATGCAAAGGGTTGCGGAAGAAATGGCGGTAAATAAATGCGGAAGAAAATGGTGGAGAAAACAAAAAAATTCGGCAGGAAATGCAGTTTCGTCAGAGTTGCTCGGACGTCCGGGCGCGGTCGGACGTCCGGGGTCCAGTCGTCCGGTGATTGTCGGTCGTCCGACGCCTGCGGGGTTCACCGGTTCACCAGGGGGACAATGAACTCGAAGGGAAAGAAAATTTTGGGGCAAAATTCCGACAATTTAGCGGTGGAAAGTGAT
Organism: Elymus sibiricus; assembly: GCA_039707655.1. Taxonomy (NCBI): domain Eukaryota; kingdom Viridiplantae; phylum Streptophyta; class Magnoliopsida; order Poales; family Poaceae; genus Elymus; species Elymus sibiricus. Next base: position 114,466,772 of record CM077663.1, on the reverse strand, counting down.
GGGAAAGATGGGGGAAAGCTAGATCCACTTGTCCACAATGAAATCCACGGATCAAAATCAACAAAATCTCCTCAAATCCAACGAATCCAAGAAAATTTGGTATGGCTATTTTTGTGGGGATTTTCGAAATTAGGTAAAAAAACGAAACAAAATTTGGCTAGAAAGTGGAGGGAGGGACTCCAAGGTGTGAATCAACGTGGCTCATGATACCAATATGATACGGGGCACGCCCGTGTATGTCGACCTTTTCACACTTGGAGGGGGGAGAAGGGAGAAATCACGAGAGAAAACACGAACTCAAGAAAGATCTCCGATCACACATCCGCTAAATCCACTCAAGCGCACAAGATACAAAGATCCAAAGTCAAACAAAGAGGATACAAGTAACCGATAGTCGTCTCACTCCGTGGAGATGAGGTCTCGATATCCCGTGGGATCTTCCCTAGATGGGACCTTGGCATCCAACTCGGATCTTCTCTCAAAGAGGTGGTCAACTCCGTGGGAGAAGGAGGTAGATGGATCTATGCTCAACAATATCCAATGCTAAACATAAGCTAACCCTAGCTAGAGGAGGGGGAGGTGTTTATATAGTCTTAGGTGGGAAAGGGGGATACATGGGCCAAGGCCCGCGGGCCTGTGCGCAGACAAGGTCCGGACGTCCGGACGTTGTCGGACGTCTGAGGCTTCATGGCGGTCCAGACGTCCGGGGCTGTCAGAGGTCCGAGGCTTCACGGCGGTCCGGACGTCCGGGGTCGGCCGGTCGTCCGATGATTCGGTGCGAGAGCGGAGTGTCCAGATTTCCGGGACTTGTCGGACGTCCGGGGACTTCGGTCTTTCAAGGATTCGATGCGGGTGGCTCGGCGCCGGATTTCCGGAGGGGAGTCGGTAGTCCGGGCGCTGGGTGGTCTCAGACGTCTAAGCGGCGTTGGTCGTCTGGCAGCTGGGGCGTCCTGCTGGTCCTTGGGCTGCGCCGGGTTCCAGGCGTCGGACGTCCGACGTGGTCCGGACGTCCGAGAGCTGTAGCTCGTCTGCGGCTCCTTCTTGGGGCTTCCAAGCTTGGCGTCCTCATGGCCGCTTGCGTGTTCCTCTCCCGAGTACCTGAGTATGCAAAGGGTTTCATTGTGAGGTAGCATCCAAGTCCCGTTGATATTTGACGTGGCTTGAGACTGCGTCGGTATTTCCCCAAAGAGGAAGGTATGATGCAGCACAGCGACGGTAAGTATTTCCCTCCGTTATGAAACCAAGGTTATCGAACCAGTAGGAGGATCACCACCACCCAGTAAGCAGCACCTGCACACAAACAACAAATACTTGCAACCCGACGCGAAAGAGAGGTTGTCAATCTCTCTACGGTAAAAAGAAAGATTAGGTAGTGATAGATAGGAGAGATAGATCTCTCGAGAACACAAAATAAAAAGAGAAAATAAAATATGCAGCAATATGTTTTTGGGTTTTTGGTTTTGTAGATCTGAAAACAAAGAGGCAAAAAGATAGATCGGAAAGCAATATGTTGGAAAAGTAGACCCGGGGGCCGTAGGATTCACTAGTGGCTTCTCTCATGAGTATAGCACACGGTGGGTGAACAAATTACTGTTGGGCAATTGATAGAAAATCGAATAGTCATGACGATATCCAAGGCGATGATCATTATATAGGCATCACGTCCAAGATAAGTAGACCGACTCCTGCCTGCATCTACCACTATTACTCCACACATCGACCGCTATCCAGCATGCATCTAGTGTATTAAGTTCATGGAAAAACGGAGTAATGCAATAAGAACGATGACATGATGTAGACAAGATCTATTCATGTAGGAAAAGATCCCATCTTGGTATCCTTAATGGCAACGATACATGTGTGCATTGCTGCCCCTTCTGTCACTAGGAAAGGACACCGCAAGATCGAACCCATCACAAAGCACCTCTTCCCATGGCAAGAAAAATCGATCTAGTCGGGCTAACTAAACAAAAGATTCGAAGAAGAAATATGAGGCTATAAGTAATCATGCATATAAGAGATCAAAGAAGACTCAAATAATATTCATGGATAGAAACTGATCATGAACTCAAAATTCATCGGATCCCAACAAACACACTGCAAAAGTTTACATCAAATAGATCTCCAAGAGACCATTGTATTGAGAATCATAAGAGATAGAGAGGAAGCCATCTAGCTACTGCCTACGGACCCGTAGGTCTATGGTGGACTACTCACGCATCATCGAAGAGGCACCTATGAGGAAGATGAACCCCTCCGTGATGGTGTTTAGATTGGATCTCGAGGTTCTAGAACTTGCGTCGGCTTGAATTGTGTTTCGTCGACTCCCCTAGGGTTTTTGGACTATTTGGGAATTTATAGGCATCAGAGGCGGTGTGGAGGGGCCCCGTGGAGGGCACAACCCATCAGGGCGCGCCGGGGGCCCCCTGGTGGGTTGTGCTCTCCACAGCCCACCTTTCTGGCTCTTCATTGGCCCACTGGGTGTCTTCTGGTCCAGAAAAAATCTCCAAAAAGTTTCGTCGTGATTGGACTCCATTTGGTACTGATATTCTGCGAAGTAAAAAACAAGCAAAAAACAGCAACTGGCACTTTGGCACTATGTCAATAGGTTAGTCCCAAAAAATGATATAAAGTTGTTATAAAATGATTATAAAACATCCAAGAATGATAATATAATAGCATGGAATAAGCAAAAATTATAGGTACGTTGGAGACGTATCAGCATCCCCAAGCTTAATTCCTACTCGTCCTCGAGTAGGTAAATGATAAAAACAAAAATTTTGATGTGGAATGCTGCCTAACATGTTCATCTCATATTCTTTTCTTTTATATAGCATGGACATTTGGACTTGTAAATGATTCAGAGAATAGTCTAGTTTTAACATAATGGCTTCAATACTCAAGCATGCCAACAAGCAACCATGTCTTTCAAAATATCAACACTAAAGAAAGTTATCCCTAGCCCATCATGCTCAATCATTGATCCATTCATGAAACACACTCAAATATTAGCTATGCCCAATGCTCAAGTACGATCATAGTGCCCCCTAGTTGGTGCTTTATAAGAGAAGATGGAGACTCAAAGTAAAAAATAAAAATTGCATAAAGTAAATAGATAGACCTTTCGCAGAGGGAAGTAGGGATTTGTAGAGGTGCCAGAGCTCAAGGTTTAAATTGAGAGAGAATTTTTTTTGGGTGGCATGCTTTTCTTGTCAACGAAAACGACAAAGTAGCTCACAATACTTTCCATGCTAGATATATCATAGGCGGTTCCCAAACAGAAAATAAAGTTTATTCCTTTTTCCACCAAACTTTCACTTTCCATGGCGGGTCGTATCCACGGTTGCCTTCCATACCAACACTTTCCAAGGAATTTATTATTTGACAACATAAAGTAAATATTTTTTCTTTTTCATTTCGGGAATGGGCATCCCTATTACCGCCGCACTATCGTGCAATGACAAGTGCATAAACACTCATCTTGAGAATAACACATCTAGCATGGAAAAATATTGGACACTCCCCACATTTTCATGAGCGGTACGAGCACACAAAAGAGAAAAATTATTTTGAAAATTTAGAGATGGCACATACAAATTTGCTTGGAACGGCATGGAAATACCGCATATAGGTAGGTATGGTGGACTCATAAGGCAAAACTTGGTTTAAGGATTTTGGATGCACAAGTAGTATTTCTACTTAGTAAAAATGGATGCTATCAAATAGATTGAGAAGCAACCAAACCAAGAAACGAAAATTCACATAAGCGAGCATTGAGCATAACTAACACCGAATAATGCACCATAAGTAGGATGTAACTTCATTGCATAACTATTGACTTTCGTGCATGCATAGGGAATCACAAACCTTAACACCAATATTCCTACTAAAGCATAATTACTCACTAACATGACTCACATATTACTATCATCATGTTTCAAAACTATTACAAGGAATCAAGTTTAATTTTCCCAATGATCTTCATGAAAGTTTTTATTATATCGTCCTTGGATATCTATCACTTTGGGATTAGTTTCATTTATTGCCATTGCTTTTTTGACAAGCTCAAACAAATTTAAGTGAAGCACATGAGCATAAAGATTTCCTCTCTCAAAAAGGTATAAGTGAAGCATGAGAGGATTTCTTCAAAATTTACTAACTCTCAAATTAATCTAAGTGAAGCATGACAGTATTTATACAAAATTTTCCAAGCACACCGTGCTCAAAAAAGATATAAGTGAAGCACTAGAGCAATTCTATAGCTCAAAAAGTTTAAGTGAAGCGCATAGAGCAATTCTAACAAATCATAGCATAATTTTGGCTCTATCAAATAGGTGTGTCCAGCAAGGATACAAGTGACAAACTAACAAGCAAAGCAAGCAAAGATACAAGATGCTCCAAGCAAAACTCATGATATGTGACGAATAAAAATATAGCTCCAAGTAAAATACCGATGGTCGTTAGAAGAAAGAGGGGATGCCGCTCGGGGACATCCCCAAGCTTAGTTGCTTGTTTCTCTTTGGATATATCTTGGGGGTGCTGTAGCATCCCCAAGCTTAGGCTCTTTTCACTCCTTATTCCTTCATCCATCGTGATCTCACCCAACACTTGAAACCTTCGATCACACAAAACTCAACAAATTTTTCGTGAGATCCGTTACTATAATAAAGCAAATCACTACTTTAGGTGCTGTTGCAAACCCATTCATATTTTATTATTGCATTATACCTACTGTATTTTAACTTTACCATGGCTCATACCCTTCAATATAACCCATAGATTCATCAAAACAAGCATACAATGCAACGAAAACAAAATCTGTCTTAAACAAAACAGTCTGTAGTAATCTGTACTCTAACCATACTTATGTAACTCTAAAAAATCTTAAAAAATAGGACAACGTAAGGGATTTGTATAGAAACACTGTGTTAAAATTTCAGCTCAAGAACACGTTCTAGTAAAAAATGAAAATTCATATACTGGACGCAAAGTTTCTGTTTCAGATTCAGCATCGCTTCTACTCATCTCATGAATCATCCTAAAGGCTCTACTTGGCACAAACACTAAATAAACCATAAAAAACACAATAATAACAGAGGCATAATTGTGTCAACACTCAAAAACAGAAAGGAAAAAACAAAATTTTATTTATTCATTAGGTTGCCTCCTAACAAGCGCTATCGTTTTACGCCCCTAGCTAGGCATAACACATAGATTCAAGTATTGTCATCCTTAGTTTTCAACTCTTCAATCACACAACTAGATTTCTTCAAAATTTAGCATGCATATTCTTTATGACAACACTCCTAGGAAGAAAACCAAAAAATTCATTCTTGTAAATAGGGTCTCTTATGATTTCAACAAAGTCGAGATGAATACTAATCATTTTAAGATCCCCCTTGTGACTACTAGGTGTAGAAACTTTGTTCTTAGAGACTTGCGTGGCCTTACCAATTTTTACGGGAGATTTTTCAATAGTTTTGATAGAAGAGAAAGCCGAACCCAAATTACTAAAAATCTCTTCCAACTTATCAATCCGGTAAGGACTCTCTTCTACCCTCTCATTAACTATGGTTTCTTTTTCCTTTAGCAATTTAAAAGCATCTACCGCCTTAGACCCAATTTTATTAGCAAGATTATGCATTTCCTTATCCAAACTTTCAAGATGTTCTTGGGTAATCATCTTCTTTTCAATAGCATCTAATCTCTCCGTAACATGTTCGAGAGTTAAAGTTGTTTCATTGATCATAAGAGGTGGTAACCCCACTAAACTTCCCATAGCATTAAAAGCATCCAAAGATGGACACATCAAGAAATTCCCACCGGTAATCGTATCAAGGACAAATCTATATCAAGTGGCGATGCCCACATAAAAACTGCGAAGAAGAACAACGGTAGATTGCTTATGGATAGATCTATTATGAGCATTGCAAATCCTATACCAAGCATCTTTTAGGTTCTCCCCTCCCCTTTGCTTAAAATTAAGAACCTCATTATCGGGAGTACACGCAATAAAAGAAGAACTAGCCATAATGACTAGACAAGAGATCTGACGAGAAAAAGACAAACGAAAAATAGGGCGGATACAACAGCAAATTGGTGAAGTGGGGGAAAGGAAAACGAGAGGCAAATGGCAAATAATGTAATTGCAAGGAGATGAGATTTGTGATTAGGAACCTGGTAGATGATGATGGAGTCCCCTCGGCGCCTACGATAGGCACGTAGAAGAGACCGCTTCCTCCCCGGCAACGGCGCCAGAAATTCCTTTGACGTGGCTTGAGACTGCGTCGGTATTTCCCCAAAGAGAAGGGATGATGCAGCACAGCGACGGTAAGTATTTCCCTCAATTATGAAACCAAGGTTATCGAACCAGTAGGAGGATCACCACCACCCAATAAGCAGCACCTGCACACAAACAACAAATACTTGCAACCCGACGCGAAAGAGAGGTTGTCAATCTCTCTACGGTAAAAAGATAGATTAGGTAGTGATAGATAGGAGAGATGGATCTCTCAAGAACACAAAATAAAAAGAGCAAATAAAATATGCAGCAATATGTTTTTGGGTTTTTGGTTTTGTAGATCTGAAAACAAAGAGGCAAAAAGATAGAACGGGAAGCAATATGTTGGAAAAGTAGACCCAGGGGCCGTAGGATTCACTAGTGGCTTCTCTCATGAGTATAGCACACGGTGGGTGAACAAATTACTGTTGGGCAATTGATAGAAAATCGAATAGTCATGACGATATCCAAGGCGATGATCATTATATAGGCATCACGTCCAAGATAAGTAGACCGACTCCTGCCTACATCTACCACTATTACTCCATACATCGACCGCTATCCAGCATGAATCTAGTGTATTAAGTTTATGGAAAAACGGAGTAGTGCAATAAGAACGATGACATGATGTAGACAAGATCTATTCATGTAGGAATAGACCCCATCTTGTTATCCTTAATAGCAACGATACATGCGTGCCTCGTTGCCCCTTCTGTCACTGGGAGAGGACACCGCAAGATCGAACCCATCACAAAGCACCTCTTCCCATGGCAAGAAAAATCGATCTAGTTGGCCTAACTAAACCAAAGATTCGAAGAAGAAATACGAGGCTATAAGTAATCATGCTTATAAGAGATCAAAGAAGACTCAAATAATATTCATGGATAGAAACTGATCATGAACTCAAAATTCATCGGACCCCAACAAACACATCGCAAAAGTTTACATCAAATAGATCTCCAAGAGACCATTGTATTGAGAATCAAAAGAGAGAGAGGAAGCCATCTAGCTACTGCCTACGGACCCGTAGGTCTATGGTGGACTACTCACGCATCATCGGAGAGGCACCAATGAGGATGATGAACCCCTCCGTGATGGTGTTAGATTGGATCTCGAGGTTTTGGAACTTGCGGCGTCTAGATGTGTTTTTCGTCGACTCCTCTAGGGTTTCTGGAATATTTGGGAATTTATAGGCATCAGAGGCGGTGCGGAGGGGCCCCGTGGAGGGCACAACCCATCAGGGCGCGTCGGGGGCCCCCTGGCGCGCCCTGGTGGGTTGTGCTCTCCACAGCCCACCTTCCTGGCTCTTCTTTGGCCCACTGGGTGTCTTCTGGTCCATAAAAAATCTCCAAAAAGTTTCGTCGCGATTGGACTCCATTTGGTACTGATATTCTGCGAAGTAAAAAACAAGCAAAAAACAGCAACTGGCACTTTGGCACTATGTCAATAGGTTAGTCCCAAAAAATGATATAAAGTTTTTATAAAATGATTGTAAAACATCCAAGAATGATAATATAACAGCATGGAACAAGCAAAAATTATAGATACGTTGGAGACGTATCAATATTCAAGTCTAACTTGAAAAGGAGTGAGTTCACCTTAGCTCCAATGTCGCGTGCACGTGCTCTTGTCATAGGACCACTTGGGGGTTGGTTTGATGTTGTATGTTTCATGGGGATGATGGTGGGATGCTCCGCATCACGGCGGCACAAACTGGGTCTCGGCCCAGTCGACGAGGAAATCATCCATTGTTTGTGACTTGATGGCCGTGCAAGGCTCGTACTGGATGTCGTGGTCGGCCATGGAGATGGCCCATTTGGTGATCCGGCCGGTGGCGTCCCGGCTACCCATGATCTCAGAGAGGGGAGCCGTGCTTACCACGGTGATCGTGTGCTCCTGAAAGTACTGCTTCAGCTTCTTCGCAGCGAAGTATATGCCATAGCACATCTTCTGGTAGTGGGGGTAGTTTTGCTTGGAGGCGAAGAGGACCTCGCTCAGGTAGTAGACGGGGCGCTGGGCCGGTAGCGCCTTGCCTTCCTCAGGCCGTTCCACTACCAGGACGACGCTAACCACGCGCGTGGTGGCCACGATGTACACCAGCATGGGTTCCTTCTCAGCCGGCGCGGCCAAGATGGGCGTGGTGGAAAGGGCACGCTTGAGGTTGCGAAAGGCCTCGTCCGCCTGGTCGGTCCACTCGAACTTGGTGGTCTTCTTCATAAGCTGGTAGAGAGGCAGCGCCTTCTCGCCCAGCCGGCTGACAAACCGGCTGAGCGAGGCGAGGCAGCCGACGAACTTCTGGACGTCATTTAGCTTGACCGGCTTGCGCATGCGCTCGATGGCCCTGATCTTCTCCGGGTTGGCTTCGATTCCGCGAGCGGAAACGAAGAAACCCAGGAGCTGGCCGGCTGGTACGCCGAAGACGCACTTCTCCGGGTTGAGCCGGATCTTGTACTCGCGCAGGTTGGAGAAGGTCTCCCGGAAGTCGTCCAGGAGGCTGAAATGCTTCTTGGTCTTGATGACGATGTCGTCTACATAGACGTGCACGTTCCTGCCGATCTGGGGCAAGAGGTATTTTTGCATACAACGCTGGAAGGTCGCCCTGGCATTCTTGAGGCCAAATGACATGGTGATGTAGCAGTAGGCCCCGAAGGGGGTGATGAAGGAGGTCTTCAGCCGGTCGGCCGGGTCCAGTTTGATCTGATGGTAGCCGGAGTAGGCGTCCAGAAAAGACAGCAAATCGCAGCCGACCGTGGAGTCGACCACCTAATCGATCCGGGGCAGGGCGAAAGGGTCCTTGGGGCGTGTCTTGTTCAGGCTGGTGTAATCGATACACATGCGCCAAGTCTTGTTCTTCTTCAGCACCAGGACTGGGTTGGCCAACCAGTCCGGGTGGAAAACTTCCATGATGAAGCTGGCTGCGAGCAGCCGGGCGATTTCTTCTCCTATGGTATGTCGCTTCTCCTCGGAGAAACATAGCAGGGGTTGCTTGACCGGCTTCGCATCCGGCCGCACGTGAAGTTTGTGCTCGGCGTACTTCCTCGGAACACCTGGCATGTCTTTGGAAGACCATGCAAAGATGTCCCGATTCTCACGGAGGAAGTCGACGAGCTCGCCTTCCTATTTGCTCCTGAGGTTGGCGCCGATGGTGACGCACTGCTTGGGGTTGGCCGGGTCGAGCGGCACTTGCTTGGTGTCTTTGGACGGCTGGAATGCCGCCTCGTTGGCCGACTGGGACGGTGGAGCCAGCACAGCCGGCTGCTCGGTGGCCTGGGCCACGAGCCGGTCGAGCTGGCGTCTCTTCTCCGCGATGACCAGGGCCTCGGCCAGCCGGCTGCTGTCGCATGCGCACTCGATCGACTCCTTGTAGTCGCCATCGATGGTGATGATGCCCTTAGGACCCGGCATCTTCAGCTTGAGATAGGCGTAGTGAGGGATCGCCATGAACTTGACGAGCACCAGCCTGCCCAGCAGCGCGTGGTAGGGATTGTTGAGGTCCACCACCTCGAACCACACCGGCTCGCGGCGGAAGTGGCTCTTGTTGCCGAAGAGGACGTCGAGCCGGATCTTGCCGATGGGAGAGCAGGATTGCCCTGGCACGATGCCGTGAAAAATCGTCTGGGTCGGCTGCAGGTGTTTCTCCTTGAGCCCCAGCTTGAGCAACGTGTCGTGGTAGAGGATGCTGATGCTGCTGCCTCCGTTGATCAGCACCCGCGAGAAACGACAGGTGAGCATGTCAGAGGCGATGGTGGGATCGAGGACGAGGGCGTAGCTGCCCGGGTTTGGCATCATGGCCGGGTGGTCCGCCCGGCTCCAGGTGACTGGCTTCTCGGACTAGTGCATGTATTGGGGAACCGAGGGCACCGTGGGATTCACCTCGTGCCGGTGTTGACGCTGGATGTGCTTGTCGCTGCCCTCACTGGTGAAGACAACGTAGGCCCAGTCCTGGTCGGGGAACTCGTCGTGGAGGCGGCTGTTGTTCGGAGCCGGCGCCGGAGACGGAGGCGGGGGAGCCGGGAGGCCCTCGCCCCGGGCCAGTCGCTGTGAGAAGCTGCACTGCCGGAGCGTGTGAGTTGCCGGTTTCGCTCTGGTGTGCATTTTGCAGGGCACATCGAGCATCTGCTCGAAGGTGAGCTTGGGCTGCCAAGCGGCCTTGCCGGTTCCCTGTCATTGGCTGGCGGCCTGGGCAGCCCGGTTGTTCTTCCTCGATCATGGCGACCTGCCTGCTCCCGTAGCGGGGATCCGGCTGGTCGATCTTCCTCTTGTTGTTCTGCTGCTGCCGGCTGTCTCCAGCCGGCCGTGCGGTGGCGGGTGGAGCCGGGATGGCCTTACCGGACGCATTGACCTTGATCCGCATAGCGGAATCGGCCGTAGCGTACTTGTCTGCCTTGGCCATGAGCTCCGCCAGGGTGACCGGCTCGGAGCACATGAGCTTGTGCTTGAGCAGGGTACCGTCTCGGCAGCCTTCGGAGAAGTATTGGATTGCTTGCACCTCGTGTACTCCCTCGCAGGAGTTGCGGAGCTCGGTCTAGCGCATGAGGTAATCGCGGAGGGACTCGTCCGGCCCCTGGATGCACAAGGCCAGCTCGCGGGGGCGGCCCGGCCGTTTGTAAGTGCCGGTGAAGTTGCGCACGAATGCCTCTTCAAAGTCCACCCAAGTGTTCATGATGCCGGTCGGCAGGCTGTTAAGCCAAGTCAGGGCCGAGCCGAGCAGCATGAGAGGGACATAATGCACCGCCACATGCTTGTTGCCCCGGGCGATGCCGACTGCGGCGGAATAGTCGATGAGCCAGTCCTCCGGCTTGGCAGACCCGTTGTACTTGGGGGTGTCGCAGGGCAGCGTGAAGCCGGCCACGAACGGCTCGTTGTGGATGCACGGGCCGAAACACGCCGGTCCGATCGGGCCCTCTTTCTCCAGAAGGAGGGATTCCGCCAGCCGGTCGAGGCGGCTGCGAGCGTCGTTGTTGCTGTGAGGAACGAGGGACGCGAGCCGGGCGGCAAGCTCTGGTCAGACCGCCGGCTCGGGGGAAGGCGCCCGATTCCGCCGCGAAGGCAGAGCGCGGGGGTCCGTCCGAAGGCAGCTGGCTGGATCTTGACCATCAGCCCGCTGGCTGGTGACAGCCGGCTGCTCGCCCTGGCGCAGAGACCGACCGCCCTGGCTTCGGCCGCTCCGGCGGCTAGTGCCAGGGGGAGAGGATGAATGCTAAGTCTGTCGCCGACCGTCGGTGGCGCGCTGGTCGTCTCCCTCGGGACGGGGGGACTCGGAGCCGGCGTGAGCATGGTCGAGCTGGATCTACTGCGTATTGGCGGCGGTGATGAGTTCTTGGATGTGGAGCTCCTGCAGCACATGCTCCTCGCCCTCCAGGCCGGCCAGGTCGGCGACGGCCGCCTGGGCGGCCCTCATGTTGGCCGCGGGCGTGTCGTAGGAGGGCAAGTTCCCGCCGAGGATGGCTGCGACCGCGCGACCGCGGTTGCGCACGTCCCCGCGTCGGCTGGGCTCGGTGCCAGCTGGGGTGAGGCCGTAGGCGGAGTTGTACTCGCGTTGGGTGGATTCCATCCGGCGGCGCGTGGTGGTGAGCGCAGTGGCCTCCGCAAGCAGCTGCTTGCGGGTTGCCTCCAGTTCTGTCCTGGCCACAGCCGGATCGGCCAAAGGCGTGATGGGGGTGCGCAGGCCCTGCAGGGCGGAACGCAGAGGGTCGGATTGCCCGGCTAGAGCTATGGCCGCCTCCGCCTCGGCCCTGAGGCGCCCAGAGCTCGTGGAAGAGCCCGTGACCATGACTTTGGCGTACGCGCTGGCACCAACGATGCCATCCGGGGCGTCGCGGCCAACGGACGACGGAGGGCCGGAGACGTCGAGTACCTCGCTAGGGTATTCGTCGACGGCGGGCGCGTCGAAGATGCGAAGCTCCGCGAAGAGCGTGCAGAGGTCGTCTATGTCGCCGGCGTCCGCGCCATCAGGGAGAGGCGGTGGGCCGAAGACGACAAGCACCTCGCCAGGGTACTCATCGGGGGCCGGCGCGTCGCTGAGGCGGAGCTCACCGAAGCGTGCGCACAAGCCATCGATGCCGACGGGAGTGCCGTCACGGCACGGTTCCTGGGCGGAAATGATGGCGCCGCCTGCGAGGTAGGCAGGGCCAGAGCCCAGCGTCGCGCCGTCTTCCGCGGAAGCGGGTGCTGCCGGAGTGTTGAGCAGCCCGGGCGTGCTGCGCTCGGCGGAGTCGGTGAAGGGTCCCGCCCGGAGCGTGGCTCCAGCCGACGCCACGTTCGGACCCACAGTGGGCACCAACTGTCATCGTTTTCTCATGGCAGATGCCATGTGGTGGCTTATCGAACGTGGTTGGGGCCGAATGGACGTCGATGGGCTCCGGAAACGGGATTGAGGACAAGCGGTGCGAGACACGCGATGTACCCAGGTTCGGGGCCCTCTGAGGGAGGTAACACCCCTAGTCATGCTTGTTTGGTTGATGTTCTTGGGGATTACAAGGTTGCAATATTCATGAGATAAGGCAGGTGGGACCCGGCTGGCGGCCTCTCTAGCCGGCCAGGTGGGGCCCACCGGCTGGGAAGTCTTGTCGCGTGTAGGGCCCACCAGCTGCAGGGTCACGTCAGAAGTGGTGGCCCGTCTGGCTGGCCATCGCTATTGGTGCGTGCCCGTCACGTCGCGGCACGGGCTGCACTGTGCGGCGTCGTCTAGCCGCAGGCGACCGCGGTCAGCGGTACGGTCGGCTGCCCTGTAGCCATGCGGGGGCAGGTAATGGAGTGGTTGGAGGTGTGCCTCCACTGTAGCCTCGCCTGGTCGTTGTCGGCCGCGGTCAGCGGTACGGCCGCCTCCGCTGTAGCCATGCGCGCCCCGCTCGTGGGTACGGCCGGCTGCACTATAGCCATGCGTGCTCTTCCGTTAACGAGCACTATAGTCATGCGGGTCCCGCCAAAGGGGTCACGTCCCGTCGTTGTACGATGAATACTGAAGGAGGGGGCGGGAGCCCGGTCGCCCACTGGCCACGAGAGAGCCGGCCACCATCCAGCCGGCGCCAAGCCAGCCGACCGGTTACGGGCCAGACGGCCAGGGGCAGGGGGAGCCGGCCAGATGGGTAGCCAGCCCACAGGGCGGACAGGTGCTTCGCCAGGGCAGCCGGCTGGGGGCCCGAACGGTGCGGGGAACCAGCCGGTGTGTATATTTAAAAAAGCTTGGCTCTCTTCGCTTTGATATACCCAAGGGTTATATCCCCGACAGTTCATGGCAAGCGCATATGTGCTCATGTACAGAAGAGGACTTTCGCACTGAATCTTTCTTTTTTACAGTTTTGTGTTTTAAGAATCCTACGAAATAGAGAGAGCCGACAATACTCAGTTTTGTGCTTTAAAAACTAGTACTGCTTAGTGATCTAAATGTTCTTATATTTTTTTACGGAGGAAGTACGAATTAGAGAAGACCGACAATACTGTTTGTGTTTTCTCGGGTCACTGAGGGCGTGTTTGGTTGACTGCTTCCCCTCAACCAGGCCCGCGCGGGAAGGTTGTGACCTGTTTGGTTTCGAGTGTTTACTATTGGGTCTGCATCGTACGGAACTTAAAGCACCTCTGGACTTGACTTGTTGGGCACGTTCAGATCGATAGTTTCTTCAGAGTCAGGCCCGAGCGATGCACAACGAACGCACATGGATGGACCCCTTGCACGAGAGGAGGCTGGAGGGATGCGAGCTCTATACGTGCATCTTCTTCTACCTCCACTAATCTTCTTTCTTCCTTCTCCCTTCTAATCTACGCAACGGTGCTTCGATTCGAGATAAACTCTACACGAAAGATGCACATTGATGGTACAAATTTATTTTTTCGATCGGTTTGTAGTTTCGTCGACCGTAAATGCTTAATTTTGTGTTCATGTTCGGAGCTAATTTGGACGAATTTTGTCAAACTCGTCACGTACGGCCGACCGTTTGATATTTTCTTTGACCGACAGCTTCATCAAGCAGTTCCACACGACATTCGTGTTGCAAGTTTTTTGTTTCGACAATCCTACCGCACTGACAAATTGCGCGCATACTGTATTTCTTCTCCTCTGTCCTCTGTCTCAGAGCCCTCCTATTTGTCCCTTTTGTCGCCGACGTTGTTCCTTTTGAGGCAGAGGACAAGGGAGGAGAAAGTCCGACACACACTGCATTTCTCCTCCCTCGTTTTCTGTCTCAACGCTCCTCCGCACGCTTTCTTCGCGGCGGCGACGCTAGCAACTAGTTCGCTGCGGCGCCGGTAGGAACGCTCGCCCGAGACTCCGTGCTCGTCGTGTCGGACGCGGCGTCGTGGTCACGTCCACCACAGTCGCGAGGCACAGTGTAACTTTGTGCGTTTAGTGTAAGTGTTAGCTCTTAATCATATCCCGCGTATAAAACCAAACACCGTGTAGTTGCGTGAGCCAAGCAAATGCAGACAACCAAACGCTATGTCAAAATTACTCACCTAATATGAAAGCCTAGATGCGGGCAATCAAACAATTTGAGCCCAGGCTTCGGTGAGCCCACTGGAACGGCTGCCAAACACGTTCTACATTTGTAAGTTTTTCTTCCACAAACACAAAGCCCTGGTGAGCAGGTGCAACCCATCCCACATCAGCATGCCAGACATCCACCCACAGCAAAGCATCTCTCTCTGTAGTCAAGTCTGTCTCCAAACGTCTGCCTCACATGTCCATGCAGCCAGCCCAGCGGGTGCAATGCATCCAGCCTCCCCTGTCGCTTTCACCAAGGATTTTCTTCCCTTAAAGAAAAGATCACTCATATATAAAAATTGTTTATGGCTTAAATAGTGGCGTGCAGACTAGTAGTGGTCTTCCTTCCTCAGAATTCAGATGCACGGTTGGATTCCAGTGTTACTGGATTGAGAAAAGAATAATAGGAACAAACACATACTCCTTTTCTTTCATAATATAAGAACGTTTTTAACATTATATTAATATAAAAATGATTTTATATTATTAGTATAAAAACATTTTTATATTATGGGACGGAGGAAGTACTTTCTCCATCTCAAAATAATTGTCGGTGCTCTAGTACAAAAATTATACTACTTTAGTACAAAATCTGCGACGCTTATTTTAAGATGGAGGAAGTATGAAATTATTTGTGTTGGCGACTTCATAGACATTGATCTTTAATTAGTCGACGGTATATTTCTGTTTAGCGGAGAACCCAATCACGCCACAAAAGCATTATGTGCAACTTGCTGCTAAAAATATGCATCAGAACGGCATGAAAAATCCTTCGCAGGTTTTCTCTATCCTAAACAAAGAAAGCGAAACTCCCTTGGACAAATGCGCAACTTGAAACAGAATTTATACGTAAATTCATGATGATCTTGCACAAAATCATATACCTTCGTCGTATCAAAATATAAGACGTTTTATAACACTTTGATACGGAGGGAGTATGTTTTAAAGCACGCACAAAATCTTGTAAACAATGAACTTCAAGACAAAAGGGATTAGCACTCCATTTTTTTTAGCTGCAAAGGCGTATTCTTTTTCAGCCAAGCTCCAAGTTGCTGCCATTGACGGCGGGGTGTCGCGTCCTCGCTTTCACATCCAATAGAAACCAAAAGGACGCTTTTCATCTAGTCACTTGCAGCTCCGGGACATCCCCTCTAGCCCCTCTCTCTCCCCATTCCCAAGAATCCATCCATCCCGACAATCGCGGGCAGGTGCGGCACGGGAGCGCCGAGCGGCAGATCGAGTCGCCGCCCGTCTCTCCTCCGTTGGCTCTCAGGTCAACACGCGAGCAGCTCCTGCTTCGATTTACAGCGAGGGAGCCTCGTCGTTTTCCACCGGCGGTTGTTGGCGCGGTTCTTGGTTCCGACTCGCCGCCGTGCCGAGATCGGCAGGGTACCCCTGGAGCTCCTTGTGCGGCTGGGGGAGTGGCTGGAAGAGCTGCCTCCTGTTTCTTGCATTTCCTGCTGCTGTTGCGGTGGGGTTCTTCCTCTTACCTGCCGTGCTCGAGCTTGCCTCGTCGTCTTGGTCTGGCCAAGACAAGGCGTGCGGCGGCAGAGGAGAGCAGGCAAAGAAAAGAGACAAGCTTAAGCTGAGGTATCTTGCTGAAGTAAATTCTCAGCCTCAAGCAGTCAAGCTATTTCGTGAATCGCAAATAAATTCTCAAGCAGTTTGATAGTAACCTGATGTAATACTGAATCGATTTCAATTTGGGTTGGGTCAAGCCGTCAAGGTAGGGTTGTGTGCCATGGACTGTCGATGATTTCTCAGCTTCACAGACCTCAGTTTAGGTTCACAAGTGATTTGACCTTGATTTAGGTGTCCCATGGATGATGGTTCGGAGTTGGATTCAGGGTCAAAGTGTGGTGTTTAGTTTCACGGCGCCTTGGAGCTTGTGGCTTTTAATTCTATAGGGAATGGTAATCTTTTTCACTAGTGTTTTTGTTGGGAGGTGTAAGTTAGTGTTATTCGTTTGATGGCATTAGTTGATGTTTCATCTTAGTAATGAACTTGATTCTTAGTACTTCTGAATTTTCTTCTGCTTGGTGGGAGAAGACGATTGAAAATCGCGATCCCCGACTATTTCTAGCACCAGCTAGAGTTTATTCGTGTAGCGCGTAGCACTGCGTTTGCTAGTCTTACAGATGAATTCTGTCTTCTGCATGTCCTCTTGATCTTGACTGTATTTTTCATAGCTTAGCCCAACTAGAGCCTGTCATATGCAAATTTAGCTGATAGATGCATGGTTTGGACCACCAGTCCATCCTATTAACATAATATAGCTGCCGTATGGAAGTTGCTCTCTTTCATGGTTTTTGTGGAATTGTTTTTCAGATCAAGTCAAGTAAAAGTTTCATGTTATTTTTTCACAGGTGTGATCGTGGCGGTGCTTCTTTCAAGAAAGTGCAGCTCTCTGGTAACACTTTTTGCTGTTAGCAGATGGACGGATGTGATTGTATTGAACCGCTTTGGCAGGCCGATGATCTCCTTGTGAAGTATCAGTACATATCTGACTTTTTTATCGCACTTGCGTACTTCTCGATCCCTTTAGAGCTCATATACTTTGTGAAGAAGTCGTCATTCTTCCCTTACCGATGGGTGCTCATACAGTTCGGCGCCTTCATTGTTCTTTGTGGGGCAACACACCTGATAAACTTGTGGACTTTCGCCACTTATAGCAAGACTATAGCGGTGGTAATGACAGTGGCAAAAGCCGCGACAGCAGTGGTTTCATGCATAACGGCATTGATGCTTGTGCACATAATTCCTGATTTGTTGAGTGTGAAGTTGCGAGAGAGGTATCTGAAGGATAAGGCTGAGGAGCTTGACAAAGAGATGGGGATTATAAGAACACAGGAGGAGACAGGCAGACATGTCCACATGCTCACACATGAGATAAGGAGCACACTTGACAGGCACACTATTTTGAGAACTACGCTTGTTGAGTTGGGAAGGACTCTTGGTTTAGCGGAATGTGCCCTGTGGATGCCATCCCGCTCTGGAACAGCCCTTCACCTGTCCCATACAATCCATAACAGGGCTCCTATTGGCTTAGTTGTTCCTATCAATCTTCCGGTTGTTTCAAAGATTTTTAATAGTAATCGTGCCGAAAGCATTCCACATACTTCCCCCTTGGCTTCAATAAAGGCAGACACAAGCAGGTATGTGCCACCAGAGGTCGTAGCTGTCCGAGTTCCACTGCTGCACCTTACGAATTTCGAAATAAATGATTGGCCTGAGCTATCTGCAAAAAGCTTCGCAGTAATGGTTTTGATGCTGCCTCCAGACAGTGCAAGAAAATGGCGTACCCATGAACTGGAGCTTGTTGAAGTTGTCGCTGATCAGGTAGTTGTCGATTTCATTTCTGTTCATTCTTCTATATATGTAATCTGTAATCACTGGTGTGGTTGTCTGGTAACCTTTGTCTGGCATCTGATATTATCAGCTTTAGAATCCTATAGGGCTGCTCTTGTATATTTCTTTGGCCTGCTCTGTGCAAGTTTTCTTATTAGTCAATGGATAAATTTGTATGCTTTGTGTGTGAATAAGAGTTTTGAAGAGAATTGGTTAACTGAAGTTGCAATTGAGTTAACCTAGTAAATCATTTTATTATGGTTTGAAGTGTGAAACTATTTTTCTTAAAATTCATGTTTTTTTAGTTTCCCTTATCGCCCTATGTATCTTCCTTTTCCCTAATATGATATTGCTTATGAGTAATTGATTTATATCTTGGCAAGCTCTGTAACAGCCATTCAGCACTTGTATGCATCCTTGATTTAATTATTGGAAGTATGCATGTTGTCATCATTGATACTTTTGTTTCCTTATTAAAGAAATGTTTCAGAGTAACCAGCTTTGGTGTTGTTCCTGAATGTGTATCATGCTACACTTCCTATATGCCTTCCTCCAAGTTTAGTTAATAGTTTTTTCCTGGCACTAATAGGTTTTTCTTCTGATTTCATTGTGTTTGTGACTTTGTGTGATATGTCCTTCAGCATTTTGTCGGTTTACTTGGGCTATAACTATTATAAACTTATTACCAATGCTTAACATTTAGCATTTTCTGTTAGCATTTAGCCTATAATGCTGCACTTAGATGGATAATTTTGCATTTAATTATTTCTTTATGAAGTAGACTGCACTACACTTAATGCCTGCAGATGTTGTAAAAAAACATGACAACATTCGCTCATTTTTCTTATTTAGGTGGCAGTTGCACTGTCTCATGCTGCCATTTTGGAAGAATCCATGAGGGCCCGTGATCTACTAATGGAGCAAAATATTGCCCTTGATGCAGCACGTCGGGAGGCAGAAATGGCTATATGTGCTCGTAATGATTTTCTTGCTGTGATGAACCATGAAATGCGTACTCCTATGAACGCAATTGTTTCTTTATCCTCCCTCCTTCTGGAAACAACTCTTACGGCTGAACAACGCCTAATGATTGAGACTATACTAAAGAGTAGTGATTTTCTAGCAACTCTGACCAATGATGTTTTGGATATTTCCAAGCTTGGGAATGGGAGTCTTGAGCTGGACATTGCACCTTTCGACCTGCATGCTACCTTTACAGATGTAAGTGCCCTGACAGCAGTTTTAATATTTTGACTTTGCTATTAAGTTGCCTAAAAGGAAGGATGGGAAAATATACTGTTGGATTTGAGGTCAGGTCAACTCACTAGTTCATCTTGTAGGTGGTTAATTTGATTAAGCCAGTGGCTGCATGCAAAAGGCTCTCAGTAATGGTTTCCTTGGCTCCAGAGTTGCCTGCCTGCGCAATTGGTGATCAAAAGCGATTGATGCAGATAATGCTAAATGTTGCTGGCAACTCCATTAAGTTCACAAAGGAGGGTCGCGTTTCAATTGCAGCTTCCATAGCCAGGCCAGATTCATTGAGGGACCCGTATGCTTCTAACTTGCATCCAGTTCCCTCTGATGGGTCTTTCTACTTGGTTGTTCAGGTTTGCCTGTGAACATCCACTCACTCTTTTTCTCTTAATTCCTCAATATGCCAAAAGTTGCCACAAACGCGTAACACATAACACCATAACTTTCTAATGTTGCTTGTCAAGTTAATGCAGTGGTATACAAGTCATTGTTTAGTTATGTTCGTAAATGTAGACATTAGCACTCCAAAGAGACCTCGGTTGAGGTCTTCAAGGTGATAGATAAACTGAAGAGGAAAAAAAATGATTTGGATTTTGGACAGTAATTGATAGTTCTTTATTACCATAAATATCGTATTTGAGTACAAATTCTTTTGGGGAAAAATGATTTTAGATCACTTGCGGCTGCCCATAGAAACTGTACAAACTAATTAAGGAGCAAAAACACCAGACAAGCGTAGGGTTAATAACTTAATGTTAGCAGAAGACCTGATGTCATATTCTCCTGTAGGTAAAAGACACTGGCTGTGGAATCAGACCAGAGGATATGGCTCACACTTTCAGAAAATTCGCACACGGTGAGAATGCAACAACGAAATTGCACAACGGCAACGGGTTGGGTCTGGCCCTCTCCAGAAGGTATATCAAGAAGGCATTTCTGCACATTCCTTATTCCCCCTGAAATTCTCTGATCTCTGTGCTGACCGATGTCTCTACACTCTCCGGTTCCATCAGATTTGTTGGCCTGATGCAAGGGGACATCGGGCTCGAAAGTGAAGGTGTAGGGAAGGGATGTACCGCCACTTTCTTTGTGAAACTCGGCACGCCCAAGAAACCAAATGCAAATGCAAATCCCTGAAGAATGATGGCGCCTCTACAACCAAGCAAAGGTGCTGGAGGCCCGGGCGCTGATGCTCTCAGTATATCCATAAGAGATGGCGATTCAAGGATGCCTAGGGCCCGCTACCAGTCGATCGCGTGAGAAGCAGAAACGTCGTCGGATGCCTGCAGGCGGGCAAAGCTCGACTGACGAGAGGTGGGTCGCAGGCCTGATTTTGTGACCGAAATTGGTACGCTCCATTTGAAGAGTGGGTGTTGTTAACTTGTTGTGCTGGTGTAGGATAGTTTTCCTACTGAGTTGAGTTGTGGGGGGTGATTGGGTAAGTCTGAGATAGTGACTTGCCCTTATTGGCGGCATGGCGGTGAGGAGAGCAATGTTTGTGTTGTACATGAGGGTATTGTTAGGGAGGCAAAAGCTGATACAGTACTACATACATTAGGCACTGCGGCGAGATCCTGTGAAGAGTCAGTGAGCTGCAGGTGTAATTCATGAACATGAACTTTGAAAGCATTGATCGGATGAATGGCGTATTGGCGTGTTTACACATATGATTGCAGTTTGTGCCGGTCGCATTTTCGCGGATAATTCAACGGGGACACTAGGGGTCGGTCGTGCGTAGGGTATGCCTGATCTCCTGTCTTCCCTAGCACTCAATCCAATGTAAGAACGTCTCTAGCTTTTCCTCGAAAAAGTTTTTCACTCCCAGTCCCAGAAAGCTGCCATTTTAGAGTGAAAAGCACCCGGCCATTCTCCTATGTTTTTAACTCCCTCTAGAAAAAGGATTTTAACTCCCTATATTTTGAGGCGACTCCCAAATTGAGCATTTTCTTCTAAAAATATACTACTTTCAAAGTTGTACTGAAGATGCGACAATTAATTTGGATCGGAGGGAGTAGTACACCTAGCCCTTCCAGAGTTCTCCTCCCCAAAGAGCAAAATTTTGCCGCAAAGAGATTTCGCAGTCAACCGCCTCGAGCTGCCGCCACTCAATGCTTGAGGACATTTCCTTGATGCAGGATGAATGGCACGAAGTGTCAAATGCAAGTGAGTGGAGGAGATCGATCCACATATCAGCAAGAAGAAGCTAACATGATCAGTGAACTAGTGCCCCTGAAGATGAAACTTTGTGATATGCTTGGATGAACATCTATCTTGATGCCATAGTTGGCGCCGATCAAACTAAGGAGACCTTTTGGAAGAGAATTGAAGAATACTATACACGCCATTGTCCCCACTCCCTCAAACCCAACACAAGATTCTCTCGCCAACCGTTGGAGTGTCATCCAAGATTGTTGAAACGGTGGTTGGGTTGAGTCGAACAAGTGAACAACAATCCTCCGAGTTGAGTGCCACTTAATGATCTACATCCAAGAGCTATACAAGCATGTGAACAAAGAAATCGGAACAAGGCGGTTGCTTTGGCATTGTTTCGTAAAGCTCAACGCAAAATGAAAAGTGGGCCAGAAAAAATTATGAAACAACATCGTGGAGATCAAGATTGAGCATCTCTGGCTCCATTAATCTCGAAGATGAAGGTGGTGATTTCTTTTTTGAGGATGGGAAGCCTCACACCTAGATCTCACCCGGATGGGAGAAATCTATATATATATAATTATTATTTTTATTTTTTACTAATAAAGCAAGGTGATATTCTTGGTTTCGTCCCGATAAAAACTTTTTTTCTTTCACTCGGTCGTTTGCGTTTCACGTAAGTAATAAATATAAATATAAATATTTCGTGCCTGCCCAGATTCGAACTCGGGTCGGCAGAAAAAAGAGCCCAACAAAGCTTGACCGGCTAGCCAACTCAACCATGCCTTGTTTGTGCCAAAGTGAAACATACAATATTTATTTAATCAGTACACAAGGCTTGTGCAGCCAGGGCCGACCGGCCCACGCATGCAGCCAGGGCCTTGCTTCCTTGATTCAAGATGCGTCTGAATGTGGGTACACATTTAATAAACGAGTCAATATATACATGGTACAAAATATGAAAAATCAGCCAAAATTTAGTCCCACCTTGCCTTCTCACATCAAATTCTTGCAATTTATATACGCTTTGAGTTTTCTGCATATCAGGAAGTTATGTCCGAAATCAATTAGCAAAAGGTGAGGAGATAATAAGGAAGGAACTCGAGAATCAGTGGCGAATAAATCTTGTGGAACAAGGAAGGAACGCCAAAGAAAACCGGATACGAGTGAGGGAATCGGGGCTGGCTCTAGGGTTATAAGGAAAGTGGTTACTGGGCCTTTGCATAGACTATTTGATGTGTCCATATTCTTTCTGGACTCATTTAAATGTGCTTGATCCAAAAAAATTGCCAAGAAACAGGTTGACTAGCAAAAGTGCCCGTTCGTTGCTAAGGATGAACAAAAAAAAGATTAGTTGCACAATCAACATTGTACATGTAGTCACCATCCAAGTGTGCATCCAAGAGAACTAACCATCAAATGCGGTTTATGTATTACGGGCTAGAGGCATATAAAGATTTATCACATATTGCAACGCACGGGCATTTTTGCTATCTCTACCTAATATTAAAGGGAGGATTGTTTCTCCACTTTTTTGGTCCATCAATTAATTTGGTACGTCGTCCTTTTCCTTTGTTTTTCGTACGTCATTGTACTGCACGACGCGTCAAAAAATAAACTGCCATGGAGAGGACTCGAACCAGGGCGGTAACGAACACACAAGCCCGTGCAAACCAACTCAGCTAGCTGATGCTACTTTGCAAAACAGAGGAAGGCAGCCCCTTATTTATGAAGGGAGTTTCCTTTAAAAAACTGCATGTCGCCCCCAACAACGCAGCGTTGCGTGTGTGGGCTTCGTGACCCTGCGTAGGTTCGTCCATCGGTCCTGCGACGCCACGTCGTCGTGCATGCCGGTTAGTCAGCCTTGCAGCAGTACAACTCCCAATACGGCAGCAGCGTTAGCTTTGTCCCTAATCCTCGGCATGCAGCAGCTCACAACACTGGGCGACGACATGCATCAGAACGATGGCGGGTTGTAGTTCGTCGACAACGGCGGCTTGCAGCTCAGCAACGGCGGCAACGACATGTATCACGAAGACAATGGTTTGTAGTTCAGTGGCAACAACATCTTCTAGCTCAGCGGAGACAGCTTCTAGCACACGATGATGCTGACAACGACAACAACATGCAGGCTGCAGCACGACTAGGACGGTGATAACTTACAGAGCGGGTGTCCGGATTAGCAATGCACGTTTCATCTTCTGGGTATTTACGTTCGCCGGTTGCTTTTTTCCTCCATGTTTTCTGGTTCGCTTCCTCAAATCGAGAGAAAAAAGACCGGATCATCAATCAAGATACATAAGGGAGCGCTGGTGTTGAGAGGTTTGTTCGTCATCTTAGGCGGACGAGCCACCAGGAGCTTCCATGAAGCATCGGAACAACCTTGAGGAGGTGATCGCTACATGGGGGCGAGCGCCCTGATCGACTTTGTCGTCGAGGGCCACGAGCTCCGGCCATGCCGACGGCATGGCAGCTCAAGATGGTAGACAAGATCCCTAGACAAGCTGGTGGATGTGAAATGTACGAAGTAGAAGGGCACGTGCTGGCCGTTACCGGCGCCGGCTCGCTCGGAGGGGAAGATCAACATGTTCTGCAACCATAACAAGTGCCCGGCCGCCACCATTCATTTACCTTGTAAGAAGCATCAGAAGATTGACTTCGATTAGTCGCCTCAAATTGATTCACGTTATCCTGGCGCATGGCGAAGAAGCAGCTCCTGCTTCCCTATTGCCTCCTTGGCTCCTCTGATTCAGATGATCGAGAGAGCAAAGGTTGCCTATAGTGACCAGCCTCCCCAGCTCTAATCACACTTAAGGTTGTCGTGCCCTCCTTTTCCCATAATCACTTGATCTATCCTCCTTAGAAATATTTGTATGATTATTGTCAAGCATTGACCACAACATGGGAACAAAGATAAATGACCTCCACGACATCAACTACGTGTCTATTGGTCTTTCTCATTGTAGATATTTATAATTACTGGAATGCTGGTCCTATGAATTACTTCATATTTGTAGCCTAATTGTTGTAGCTATACATTTTCCATGCATTAGGAATGTTAATAGGGACCCAAATTAGCTGAACTCCTGTTGTTATTCATGTGTTATCACAACTACGTTTCCCCCCAAATCTGCATGCATTAACATGCATATCTGGTATAAACTACTACCCCTATTTTTTTTATATTGGGTCAGAGTTAACTATACCATTTACAATGTTCAAATATATTTTGAGTTTCGTATATGCAAAAATGTTTACAACCTATACAAAAAAGGTTATGTGTAGATTCATCCATCTATTGCAACATGCTTGACTATAATTTGTTTTTGAAATTTCCAAACATTTTTGTCACCACCGGTCCTTTTTACCTTGAATGTGATATATCGTTATGTTTGGAGTTACTTGCAGATGTATTCCTATATTTCTAATTCCTGAAAACACAAAACAAATCCTAAAGGAAAAGTTATTTTTTGTATTTATATTACTAGCACTGGCCTCGCTTTTATATTATTAAAATCATTGACCATGAGTGAGTCTCTGACAAGAACGAGAGCCGAGAGCTCGATTTTCATGGATGATACTTATTCTCCCGTTGCAACGCACGGACCATTTTGCTAGTCAAGATAAAGAGAGCAAGAACAGTTGCGGAGTGGGTGCACATAAAAAAGAACTCAGATGCAAGTATCAGAGACAAAGGAGTTGCCAGCCGAACACAAGCAAGAGAAACTGGCGAGTTGGATGGAGCTTAAAAGATCAAGTAAGATTGAGGGTGAAGGTCATGGCCAAGATATTTTGGAGGTTGATAACGCATGTGCGAAGGAGCGTAGGCCAAAGTGGAAATGAAGAAGAGCAAAGGAGGTTGGATGAAAGAAATATTGTAAGCTCCTGGTGTTGATAGTTCTATGGTTGTACGGCGATGAAGTGCTTCGTTCATGTCGTTTTAACTATGTGGGTGCCTTCTGTTTAACTATGTTGCTTGCTGTGGCTTTTGAATGCCCCATGTTGATGTTTTTGTTTAGATTTGAATGTTGTTCAAATGTTATGAAGATGTTATTCAAATGTTGAAGTTTCATCAAAAAGTTCGAATTACTTGGCAGACAGAAATTTAAAATTTTGTGAAGATGGTACAGGAATTTTTTTGTGAAGTTACAACAAATGTTTTAATTTCCTGCACACAACCTTTTGAAAATCACTCTTAACATTTTTTCAAAGTAATTTCATAGAGCTGGGATTATACATCATCAGTTCATTAGTATTTCTATGAATCAAGGTTCATTTAACCAAGTTTAACATCGCTGTGGCAAACTGCACTTCATGCAAAGAGACTGTAACTGAAAAACTACAAGCTCGATGCACAACAGTGAACCAAATACAGAACACATTCACCAGTGGGCATTGCCAACGGAAAATCCTAAGCAAAGATAGAGTGCAACAAAATATGGTCTTCCAAGCTTACAAAATCGAAAGAGTTGACTGCGATAAGAATTTTGCAAAATATCATTCGAACACTGGGGCAATAGATTGTGCTACTCTCAGTACAAAGTACTTTACTAATTACTGTCAATTGCTCAAACAGAACAACAGTCGCTCCCCGCAAACAGCGACCAAACAGAAAGGATGACTTAAACCTTGAAGCCACGGCTGTTCCTCCTACCACGAGCCTTCTCAAACTTCCTACCCTTGGAGCGCACGTAGGGCTTGGTGTGGCTGTGCGGCACACCAGGAGCCTTGCCGAAGTGCCTCACCGCCTCACGGGCATTCTTGGGTCCCCTCAACAGGATCTGCAGATGCACACATTTGCAAACATAAGGACTGAATTCCCCACAACTGGAAGCACCAACAAGACAAACAGCTGCATGGATTTCTCCAATTAAATTTAGAAGTACACTTAGCTTGCAATCAGTACATAATAAATAGTGGCTGATGATGTTCTGATACAAGTCTGCTCAGATGTAACTATAACGCTTAGTTCATATCACAAACGACCCACAAAGGGAAGTTTTCATAGAGCTGGGATTATAGTGTATCATCACTGCAGTAATAACAATCAAACTGTGTTTCATTTTGCCAAAATAAATAGAGAATCCTTTATATGTTTTAATGAATGAAATGTAATGAAGAAATCATAAGAAAAATGTGAGTGGGCTCAGATACAAAAGAGAAGTTCATATCACGACTGCCCACAAAGGAAAGTCTCATAATGAGCTGGGTAATAGTATCATCATTGCAAAAATAATAACGCAAGATGCTGCCACAAAACATTTGCATAAGCAAAGAAAGCAAAAAAGAAATTCAAATGCTCTTTTCAAGTAAAGAAGGAAACAGCAGATAGTCTGCTCAGATAGAACTATAACGTTTAATTGAGATCAGACAACCCACAGAGGGAAGTATTCATAGAGCTGGGATTATAGTGTATCATCATTGCAAGTCAAGCAATTAACATTTACAATAGGCTATAATGAAATGCAATGAAGAAATCATAAAAAAGAATGTTGAGAATGCTCAGATACAAAAGAGAAGTTCATATCACGACTGCCCACAAAGGGAAGTCTCATAATGAGCTGGGTAATAGTATTATCATTGCAAAGATAGCAAGACAAAAAGCTACCACTAAATATTTGCATAAGCACAACTACTAGAAACAAATTAGATACTCTTTTGAAGTAGAAGGTATATAGCAGGCAGTCTACTCAGATAGAACTATAACGTTTAGTTGAGATCAGACAACCCACAGAGGGAAGTATTCATAGAGCTGGGATTATAGTGTATCATCATTGCAAGTCACACAAAAAATATTTACAAGTAAGACTACTACTATTTGCCAACATGTCAAAACAGTCAACAATTATCAAGAGCTCAGATACAATGGAAAAAAGTACATATCACAACAACCCAGAGAGGGAAGTCTCATAATGAGCAGGGTAAAGTGTATCATCATCGCAAAATTCAGAACAGGATGCAAATGTACAGTTTCAACAGGGAACAAATAAAACAAGAACTCGATGTTTCTGGAAGTCAAAAAAGCAGAAATAGGTAAATGGTTCCCTCAGTAATAATATATTGCTCGTCACATGGTATCAGTATTAGCATGGTTAACGCATCACTGGGAACCTTAAAATGGGATCAGAAACAAAAGATGTTCAAATACAGATGATAACTTATAAAGATCTAGGCAGTCTAACTAGATAACTAGCAGGATCACACTAGATTGTAAACATCAGTTTGACAATGTGGCCTCAATGAATAAAATTGATAACTGGTGGCTGGGGTAATAAACATCTCGCTTCTGTACTCCACAGAACACTTGATCAATGCAGCCATATGAAATCCATAAAACTTAATATAAAGGCACCACTTCCTAAAAACTTTAGCATTTACTTAACAGTGCTAGCCATAGCAAAGCCAAACAATGGCAAGGACATATACAAATCACAAGTAGAGAAAGAAGAGAAGCTTACCGTGTTCTCCCCAGTTGGAGCACGGAGAGCAAGCTGGTCAAAAGTGAGGCACTCCCCACCAGCATTGACAATCCTTGCCCTCGCTGTCTCTGTGAACCTCAGAGCGGTAACCTTCATTGCTGGGACCTCTTGGATCCGCATGTCATCTGTGATTGTACCAACAACCACAGCAATGTTCTTCTCCTCCTGTGGAGATACAGTTTAAATACAAGCATCAGTAAGTTGGGTTACCAAAACCAGAACACTATATAGAACTAGACTGGTTGACATTAAGTTAATTTTGTAGACTAGATGATTTGCATCATACCAACCACGTGACAAACTACACTTAGCGCATGAAGTTGCAGAGGAAATGCACAATTTCAGAAAAAGATGCAAATGCACAAATTTCAACAGAGGGAAAAAATAAAGAATTCAACGTTTTTGGAAGTCAAAAAGGAAGAACTAGGTAAATGGTTCCCTCAGTAATAATGTATTGATCGTCAGATGGTATCAGTATTAGCATGGTTAATGCATCACTGGGAACCTTACAACTAGATTACGAGCAAACAGAGGGTAATGTCTCTCGGCCAAGTAAGGGTATGCATACCTTTCCCTTCATGAAGTTGGAGAGGCGGCGCATGGAGAGCGGCGGGCGGTTGGTCTTGCTCATGAAGAGCCTCTTGAGGATGACGGCGTTGAACTTGCTCTTGGTCCTCCTCACCAGGAAACGGTAGAGCTGCACTCCAGAAAGCAACACAACTATCACAATCCAGAAGCACAGCACACACACACACACAAAAGCCGATCTGGTCTACCCAACACTAGACTCTACAGCGCTGCATCCAACGAGAAATGGCGGCCTACCTAGCTAGATGGAAATAGAACTGAACTAAACATCACAGACGCGGCTAGAGGTAATCGAATCACGAAAATTTCCGTAACAGTGGCATGTTAAACGGAGAAGCGGATCATCTGATGGCGATAGCGTGGGGTTTTCGCGCGTGAATTACCTTGACGAGGAGCTTGAGGTAGACATCGTCGGACTTGGGCGCGACGCGCTTGGTCCTCTTGTTCCTCCCGCCGGCGACGAGGTCGATACCCTGGGCAGCACAGCAGCGTTAGCGCACGCGGCCTAGAGGGAACCCGGAAGGATCTGGAAGGGGAGCTGGGGGCTGGGAGGCTCACCATGGCTGCTTCGGCGGCGGCTGCGGTAGGGTTTCCTCGCGGGGTCGCGCTGCGGCTGCTGCTTCTTACCTCGTCCGCCTCCGGCTCGGGAATGAGAGTGGCGGCGCGTGGAGGGGACGCTATATAGGGGGCGGAGGGAGAGGCGTGGAGAGGGTGTTTAGGGTTTTGATGGCTCGTTTGGGCTTTTGGGCTAAGCTGTGGGCCTGGTGAGCCCGACGAATGGGGCACTGCTGCTATGTGGGTGGGCTCTTTTTTTTTTTTTTTGAGGATCAGTGGGCTCTTTTCTGTTGGGTGACTCATTGTGTCCGGGCCTTCTCCAAAAACTCTCTATACTCTCATGCCCGCGCTTTGCGGCGAATTCAATGCCCTTCTATGTTCCTCTTCCAAACATCTGCTCAGTCAGTGTCCAGTCAAAACAAAATGACACAACCGAATCCCTCACTTTTTTCCTAACCGTCCGGACTGACCGATATAGTTGAAACCCATCTCAAATATGAGGCTGCCCAGTCACGTCCAGTCACGCACATGCGCTGTCGGAGATTGATTTTGTGCCTACGAGAAACCTGAACCCGGTTCGAACACTAGGGAGCTCTGCGTAATCTACAACCTGGCCTGGACGACGGTGGAGCTACGCGCTCAGAACATGAGAAAGACAAAAATATTTTACCCAGGTTCGGGCCACCTTATGGTGTAAAACTCTACTCCTGCTTGATGGATTGCTCTCTCGGGTTTGCACAAGTATTACAAAGCTTGAGGTAGAAGAAGGGCTTCCGGGGGGAGAATGAGGACTCAATTATTCGACCCCTCTCTACCATGGCGACTTGTCCCTCTTATCCTTGCCTTAGGCCTCTCTCCCCAAAATATTGGCGGGAAAAGGGCGACCACAGGACGACAATTCGAAGGGGGACAAGCGTCGAGTCTTCCCTGAAAAAGTTGATCTTCACGCTGCAAAGGTGTCCTCCATGACGCGCTTGTGGGCTCGCCGGTGACGCCTGTCCTGGTGACCAGCGTCATGTTGGTCTCCTTGCAACGAAGAGGTAAACATTGGGACTCATCTTGGAGGAGGACAGCAGCTCGCTGCCCTTTTAGCACAAAACAGGAAAGGTTCTCTGTCCATGCCCGCTGGCGCTGTCCTCGCAACCTCTGCCAAGCGGTACATCACCCACGTGGCGGGCACGCGACCGTGTAGTCAGCACTGCACGGCCCCTCCAGGCGGAGGGCTTCCGGGAAGCTGCCTCACAGGGGAGACCTCGCGAGGCCACTCATCACTTGTGGACAGGTGTCCTGGGGGCCCCTCTCACAGAGAGAAAGAGCCTTGCGAAGACGGAGCCTCGCGGGATGATTTTTGGAGTCCTGTAGTGGGCTGCTTGCCAAGCAGGGCCTTCTTCGAGTAGTTGACTGGGCTGGCAGTAGATGGACCGTGGTACCCTAGTTCCACACTACTGGAATCAGGCACTTTGCCATCTGCCATGGCAGACGGCAAAGGATAGGACTGCGGACGGCAAACCTCTTTGCCGTCAGCCGGCAGACGGCCACAGTTTCGGCACTGTGAACTCCAGTAAAGGAGTTCTTTGCCGTCTGCCTGGGCTCACCGGACGGCAAAGATTTTTTGCCGTCAGGGGGCAGACGACAAAGAGGCTCGACGGTGTAGCACTGACGTTAGCCCCGTTAGGTGGCTAACGGCACCCTTTGCCGTCTGCCCCCCACCCCACCCCTTTGCCGTCCGCCCCCTTTGCCGTCTGCCCCCAACCCCTTTGTCGTCTGCCACCGACGGCAAAGGGGACAAATGGCCCCAGGCCTGGTGTTCCCAGGTTGCACAGGCGGCTGCCATGTGTCACCTTGGTCGTCGGTGGCAGACGGCAAAGCCACCTTTGTCGTCAGACGGCAAAGTGACCATATTGCCTCTTTTTTATTTATTTTTGATATATCCAAGCATTTTCACAAGCAAAATGTATGATATACATATATATTTCACAAAACCCATGTCCATGCCATATGAATACGATCATCCAACAAACATATCAAATCAAAAGTGCAAGTTTCACCATATTACAATAGTTTCATCCATACATACATAGTTTCATCCATATTACAATAGTTTCATCCATAGGTAGAAAGTTTCACATAAGTTCATCGATACAAAATGAAAACAGAAAGTAAACACTAGCACTCCATCAAAGCAAGCTGCCGTGAAGTGAATCAAATCTGCAAAATTGGAAATGAGAAAGTTAGAAGAAGTAGAAGAAGATCTAGAAGAAGAAGAAGAAGAAGAAGATGATGATGATGATGAAGAAGCGTTTTTCTTCTCTTTCTCTTTATCCTCTTGTTTTTCTTCTTCTTATTGCTTATTTGTGTCATTTTAGAGCTAACCTAGGTAATTATGCCATTTTTCACCTAACTAAGCTTATTGTGTCATTTTACAAGATAATAAGCTAAATATATGGCATTTATGAGGTTACCAAGGTTATTATGCCATTTTTGAGTTAACTAAGCTTATTATGTCATTGTGGAGGAAACAAAGCTAAGTATAGGTCATTTTAGAGCTAACCTAGGTAAAATAGGTCATTTCGGAGCTAATCAGCTAAGTAAGCTTACAATGTCATTTTGGAGAAAACAATGCTAAGTATAGGTCATTTTAGAGCTAACTTAGGTAAAATATGTCATTTTGGAGGTAAGTAAGCTTACTATGTCATTTTAGAGGAAACAAAGCTAACTTAGGTAAAA
Source organism: Elymus sibiricus (assembly GCA_039707655.1). NCBI lineage: Eukaryota > Viridiplantae > Streptophyta > Magnoliopsida > Poales > Poaceae > Elymus > Elymus sibiricus. The sequence continues at coordinate 114,434,911 of CM077663.1, read as the reverse complement.
TATGACATTTATGAGCTAACTAAGGTTATTATGCCATTTGTTGAGCTTGACTTTCGGTCTTTCGAGGTTTTCCTTACAAAAACTCTCATGCCTCATGGTGTGTATGGTGCGCACTCACTCACACTTATATGGTGGTGTATGTTGGTGGACACTACCTAACACTAATATTTCGACCGTCGGTGATGGTCGTTTGCCCTTCTCCTCTCCCGCAATATACCAAGGTATATATCGAGAGAAGGAGAAGAAGAAATGACCCCCGCGACAACAGTCGGGATTCCTCCATCAAGAAGAGGCATGAAACTCTCACAAGGAGCTCCGACAGACCGAAAGTACGTAATTTTGTCTAAGTGCTAAGTTTGTCTTTCTTTGATAAAATGAGCCAAGTAAGTGGCATATTAGGGCTTACCGTCCTCGTCATCACGGAGGTGAAGCACCGGGGTTGCTCGGGCCTGGAGAAGGATGCCCTGGAGAAGGATGCCCTGGAGAAGGGTCGTGCGATGCGGCTCGGGAGTTATGCTGCACCAAAGATCATTTGCAAAGTCTCGTTAGCATGATTACACTAAAATGTTAAGACTAGTAACTAATGACCATTCAAATGAAACTCACCGTTCCCGCCGTGGTAATGACTGGCATCGGCGGAGGGGTCTGGCCGTTCTTCTCGCACAGAGACTGCACATTTGGTTTTGACAAGTCAATCATATTGGTTATTAATGAAACGAACCTGTAGTGCATGATTTGGCTAATATGAAGAAGAAACTTACCACGATGAGCTCGTACATGGCCCGGTTAGACGCATCGTTCCGTGCCCTCTCCTCCTCCAACAACTTAGCCGTCCTCTCCTCCAAATCCCTCTTCTCCTCCGCCGCCTGCCGGGCCTGTTCCTCCAGAAGCGCCTGGGTTGCCTCTCTCTCTTTCTGCAGAGCAGCCTGCAACACAACTCCTCGTTAGCATTGTAATCATCTTTGTTCGCACACACAATGTAATGGAGGAAAGCTATCTGAGTCCGTATGACTAACCTCGATGGCGAGCTTGACTGGCCGTGGACGAGGCCTTATCTCAGGACAGGAGCTCGTTTGGCGTGCCTTGATCTCCCGGAGAGTGCGAGAAGACCGTATAAGTCCATCTCCAATGGCTATCGAGCCATGGGGCCTCCCGCCGCCAGCAATCATCACCAGCTCTGGATCAATAGGATGCTGGCTCGGGTTGAAGTCCTCCCCATTCACCTCCTTCCCACATCTCTGTACCTCACGAGCTTGTCGTGGGAGGAGATGTTGGTGAAGTTCTCGGGATGATCGAGGTCAGACTCAGAGAATGCCTTCGCCTTCTTGTACGAGGCAGTATGGGCCATGACATAGAGGTCGTACATCCCTGGCACCTCCGTGTTATTGTGATGCGCCTAAAAGAGAGAGAGAGAGGAACAAAGTATTAGTAAAGGGCTCAAGCAAGCATCAAGAATGAATTGCATGAATAATGAAGCAAAACCACATACCCAGTTCTCCCCGAACTGATATAGGTCGGCGCTGCCTTGATGGTGTGGCACACCAACCATTTTGGCACGCCGGTCCTTGGCGTTGTCGTGGACGGCTCGCCATTGCTCTGAGCACCACTCATCCACCAACGCCTCCCACAATCCATCTTATCCGCACACCATCTCGGGGGCACCTAAGTGAGTAAAGATTAATTTGAGCGCTACGCCTACAAATCAAATCAAGGAAACTAAGTACAAGGCCTTAAGAAAAGGTAATTACCTTCATGTACTGCTCCTTGTCCAGAAACTTTTCGCGGCACTTCGTCTTTTCCTTCTTAACTTTCAGCGAGGCGTAGTAGTCTCGAACAGCCTGCGGTCGAGCCTCGTGCCGTAAGTTCTATAGTAGGCGCTTCACTCGCCATCGATAACCTTTGCCGCGGTCTCCTCGTACCCCTCCTCACACCTGTAGAAGGTCTGCAATCAAACGAGACAACACTGGTTAGTACAATAAATAGCTATTGTTGATTTTTAATTGTGTAAAGGAAAAATTACCCAAAACTGTCTGATCACCATGTCGGCCCTCGTGTGGCACAAGACACCGTTGATCCTCGTCTCCGGCGGGGCCGGGGCAGCCAAGTAGTGCTCCCAGGTCAATCCTAGCTCTCGAACCTGGCCCTCACTGGGCAACGTGACAAACCCCGGAAAGTTGTGCCGGCAAATCACACCAAGGACGGAGTTGGGCGTGCGGGCACCCTTGGCATGAGTCCAACCCCTGCAGTATGACAAAGCCAACGCATTAGATATTTGAAGAAACGTGAAGGCAAAAGGTTAAAAAAGAGTAAATGCACTTACTTCTCCCCCTTAGGCCTAATCAACCACCTCTGCTCGCGGGTCGCAGGCACGGGAGGGAGCTGTGTACCACCACGCTGGTAGACCTCCCCCCCCCTCAACCACCTCGTCCTCGCTATCAGAAAACCCATCCCCGCCACAATCAGCATGGCCATGCTACTTCTTGAGCTTGCGTTGGTTTTCCCTTGAAGAGGAAAGGGTGATGCAGCAAAGTAGATAAGTATTTCCCTCAGTTGTTAAGAACCAAGGTATCAATCCAGTAGGAGATACAAGCAAGTCCCCAATCTTCGCACCTACACAAACAATCAAACTCTTGCACCCAACGCTAAAAGGGGTTGTCAATCCCTTCACGGTTATTTGCAAGGATGAGATCTGATAGAGATAGATATAAAATATTGCTAAAACGAAAAGTAAAACAAAAGTAAAAAGAATGCAGCGAGATATTTTTGGTATTTTTGGTTTATAGATCTGAAAATATAATATGGAAAATAGACCCGGGGGCCATAGGTTTCACTAGAGGCTTCTCTCATGAAGGAAAATAACACGGTGGGTGAACAAATTACTGTCGAGCAATTGATAGAAAAGCGCATAGTTATGACGATATCCAAGGCAATGATTATGCATATAGGCATCACGTCCATGTCAAGTAGACCGAAACAATTCTGCATCTACTACTATTACTCCACACATCGACCGACTCCTGCCTGCATCTAGAGTATCAAGTTCATGAAGAACAGAGTAACACATTAGGTAAGATGACATGATGTAGAGGGATAAACTCAAGCAATATGATGAAAACCCCATCTTTTTATCCTCGATGGCAACAATACAAATACGTGCCTCGGTACCCCTACTTTGTCACTGGGTGAGGACATCGCAAGATTGAACCCAAAACTAAGCACTTCTCCCATTGCAAGAATTACCAATCTAGTTGGCCAAACCAAACCAATAACTCGAAGAGACTTGCAAAGATATGAAATCATGCATATAAGAATTCAGAGAAGATTCAAATAATATTCATAGATAAGCTGATCATAAACCCACAATTCATCGGATCTCGACAAACACACCGCAAAAGAGTATTACATCGGATAGATCTCCATGAAGATCATGAAGAACATGCTATTGAAGAACAAAGAGAGAGAAGAAGCCATCTAGCTACTAGCTATGGACCCGAAGGTCTGTGGTGAACTACTCACGCATCATCGGAGGGGCAATGGAGTTGATGTAGATGCCCTCCGTGATCGAATCCCCCTCCGGCAGATTACCGGAAAAGGCTCCAAGATGGGATCTCACGGGAACAGAGGCTTACGGCGGCGGAAAAGTATTTTCGTTGCTCTTTTTGGTATTGGAGGAATATTTGGGAATTTATAGGCCGAAGAATAGGGTTAGGAGACCTGCTGGGGGGCCACAAGCCAGGGGGGCGCCCCCCTAGGGCGCGCCCTGCAGGCTTGTCGCCTCCCGGCAGGTCTCCTGCCTTCATCTCCAAGTCTGGCAGGTTTCTTCTGGTCCAAGAAAAATCATATCGAAGATTTTATTCCGTTTGGACTCCGTTTAATATTCCTTATCTGCAATACTCAAAAACAAGGAAAAAACAGAAACTGGCACTAGGCTCTAGATTAATAGGTTAGTCCCAAAAATAATATAAAATAGCATATTAATGCATATAAAACATCCAAAATAGATAATATAATAGCATGTAACAATCAAAAATTATAGATATGTTGGAGACGTATCAAGCATCCCCAAGCTTAATTCCTGCTCGTCCTCGAGTAGGTAAATGATAAAAACAGAATTTTTGATGTGGAATGCTACCTAACATATTTATCCATGTAATATTCTTTATTGTGGCATGAATATTCAGATCCGCAAGATTCAAAACAAAAGTTTAATATTGACATAAAAACAATAATACTTCAAGCATACTAACAAGGCAATTGCGTCCTTTCGAAATAACATGGCCTCAGAAAGTTATCTCTACAAAATCATATGGGCTGGCTATGCTCCATCTTCCCCACACAAAGTATCTAAATCATGCACAACCCCGATGACAAGTCAAGCAATTGTTTCACACCTTTTATGTTCTCAAACCTTTTGAACTCTCACGCAATACATGAGCGTGAGCCATGGATATAGCACTATAGGTGGAATAGAATATGGTGGAGGTTGTGAGGAAAAGGAGAAGATAGTCTCACATCAACTAGGCGTATCAACGGGCTATGGAGATGCCCATCAATAGATATCAATGTGAGTGAGTAGGGATTGCCATGCAACGAATGCACTAGAGCTATAAGTGTATGAAAGCTCAAAAAGAAACTAAGTGGTTGTGCATAATGATGAAAATTCCACTAGTTATATGAAAGTGACAAAATAGGAGACTCTCTATCATGAAGATCATGGTGCTACTTTGAAGCATAAGTGTGGAAAAAGATAGTAGCATTGTCCCTCTCTCTTTCTCTCATTTTTTTTGGTGCGCATCTTTGGCCTCTTTTTTTTTATTTGGGCTTCATTGGCCTCTTTTATTATTTGTAAAGTCCGGAGACTCATCCCAACTTGTGAGGGAATCATAGCTTCCATCATCCTTTTCTCTCACGGGACAATGCTCTAATAATGAAGATCATCACACTTTTATTTACTTACAACTCAAGAATTACAACTCGATACCTAGAACAAAATATGACTCTATATGAATGCTTCCGGTGGTGTACCGGGATGTGCAACGATCTAGCCTAGCAAATGACATCAAAAAACGGACAAGCCATGAAAACATCCTGCTAGCTATCTTACGATCATGCAAAGCAATATGAAAATGATGGTGCGTGTCATGAAAAATGGAACGGTGGAAGTTGCATGGCAATATATCTCGGAATGGCTATGGAAATGCCATACTAGGTAGGTATGGTGGCTGTTTTGAGGAAAGTATATGGTGGCTGTTTTGAGGAAGGTGGGTTTAATGCACCGGCGAAAGTTGCGCGGTACTAGAGAGGCTAGCAAAGGTGGAAGGGTGAGAGTGCGTATAATTCATGGACTCAACATTAGTCATAAAGAACTCACATACTTATTGCAAAAGTCTATTAGTTATCGAAGCAAAGTATTAGATGCATGCTCCTAGGGGAGAGGTTGGTAGGAGTTAACCATCGCGCGCTCCCGACCCTCACACAAAGGTTGACAATCATTAAACAAATCATGCTCCGACTTCGTTACATAACGGTTCACCATACGTGCATGCTACGGGAATCACAAACTTTAACACAAGTATTTCTACCAATTCACAATTACTCACTAGAATGACTCTCATATCGCCATCTTTATATCTCAAAACTATATGCAAGGAATCAAACTTCTCATAGTATTCAATGCACTTAATATGAAATTTTTTATTATATCCCTCTTGGATGCCCATTATATTAGGACTAAATTCATAACCTAAACCAATTACCATGCTGTTTAAAGACTCTCAAAATAATATAAGTGAGGTATGAGAGTTCAAGTATTTCTATAAAATAAAACACCACCATGCTCTAAAAAGATATAAGTGAAGCACTAGAGCAACATTGCCTAGCTCAAAAGATATAAGTGAAGCACATAGAGTATTCTAATAAATTCATGATTAATGCGTGTCCCCCTCAAAAGATGTGTGCAGCAAGTATGATTGTGGCAAACTAAAAAGCAAAGACTCATATCATACAAGACGCTCCAAGCAAAACACATATCATGTGGTGAATAAAAATATAGCCTCAAGTAAATTTACCGATGGATTGAAGACAAAAGAGGGGATGCCTTCCGGGGCATCCCCAAGCTTAGGCTCTTTGGTATCCTTGAATATGGCTTGGGGGGCCTTGGGCATCCCCAAGCTTAGGCTCTTGCTGTTGGAAATATGCCCTAGAGGCAATAATAAATTAGTTATTATTATATTTCCTTGTTCATGATAATCGTTTATTATCCATGCTATAATTGTATTGATTGGAAACTCAAATACATGTGTGGGTACATAGACAACACTGTGTCCCTAGTAAGCCTCTAAGTTGACTAGCTCGTTAATCAAAAGATGGGGAAGGTTTCCTAGCCATGGACATAAGATGTCATTTGATAACGGGATCACATCATTAATAGAATGATGTGATGGACAAGATGTTGGGGAACGTTGCATGGGAAACAAAAAATTTCCTACGCACACACAAGATCTATCCATGGTGATGAGCATCTACGAGAGGGAGAGTGAATCTACATACCCTTGTAGATCGCTAAGCGAAAGCGTTAAGAAACGCGGTTGATGTAGTCGAACGTCTCCGCGATCCAAATTGCAAGTCGTCCCTCGATCCGATCATGAACTAGTGCCGAACGGACCGCACCTCCGCGTTCAACACACGTACGTCTTGATGACGCCTTCACCTCCTCGATCCAGCGAGCGATGATGAAGTAGTAGATGAGTTCCGGCAGCGCGACGGCGTGGTGATGGTGGTGAGGAACAATCTCTGCAGGGCTTCGCCAAGCACTACGGAGATTATGATGGGAGAACTAGAGGGTTAGGGTTGCCGACACACGGCTTGGGAAATCTTAATTTCTCCCGTGTGCTAGCCCTGCCCCTCTATTTATATGTTGAGCCTTGCGGCCTAAACTTGGAGTAAAAGCCTCCTCCAGGTCGGTTTTGCCCGCACAAGGTCGGTTTGGCCCGCAGGGAAAGAGTCCAACTCGGATCCCTGCAGTATCGCGTACAAGCGGTAGTACCGCTTACGATAAGCGGTAGTACCGCCGGTAGCGGTAGTACCGCTTACGATAAGCGGTATTACCGCCTGTAGCGGTAGTACCGCTTACGATAAGCGGTAGTACCGCCCGTAGCGGTAGTACCGCTTACGATAAGCGGTAGTACCGCCCCAGACGCCAGCAAAACTTCCTTTTGCACCTTGCCTAAGCCTCGTGGGCTTTACCCCTTGGCCTAAATAAAGTGTTCTCGTACCCAAACATTTCGGGAAACATCCGGAACCTCTTCCGGTGAATTCCGGAACCCTTCCGGAAACCAAAACACTATTATCACATATATCAATCTTTACCTCCGGACTCTTCCGGAGATCCTCGTCATGTCCGGGATCTTATCCGGGACTCCGAACAACCTTCGGTCACCAACAAAATAACTCAACTATACTAATCGTCACCAAACGTTAAGTGTGTAGACCCTGCGGGTTCGAGAACTATGTAGACATGACCGAGACACCTCTACGATCAATAACCAATAGCGGGACCTGGATGCCCATATTGGCTCCTACATATTCTACGAAGATCTTTATCGGTCGAACCTCTATGTCAAGGATTCAGTTAATCCCGTATGCTGTTCCCTTTGTTCTTCGGTATGTTACTTGCCCGAGATTCGATCGTCGGTATCTCTATACCTAGTTCAATCTCGTTACCGGCAAGTCTCTTTACTCGTTCCGTAATACAAGATCTCGTGGCTAAACACTTTAGTCACATTGCTTGCAAGGCTCATTGTGATGTTGTATTACCGAGTGGGCCCTGAGATACCTCTCCGTCATACGGAGTAACAAATCCCAGTCTTGATCCATGCCAACCCAACAGACATCCTCGGAGATACCTGTAGAGCACCTTTATAGTCACCCAGTTACGTTGTGACGTTTGATACACACAAGGTACTCCTCCAATGTCAGGGAGTTGCATGATCTCATGGTCATAGGAACAGATACTTTGACATGCAGAAAACAATAGCAATAAACTGACACGATCATATGCTACGTTTGTAGTTTGGGTCTTGTCCATCACATCATTCTCCTAATGATGTGATCCCGTCATCAAATGACATCTCATGTCAATGGCTAGGAAACCTTAACCATCTTTGATCAACGAGCTAGTCAACTAGAGGCTTACTAGGGACACAGTGTTGTCTATGTACCCACACATGTGTTTGAGTTTCCAATCAATACAATTATAGCATGGATAATAAACGATTATCATGAACAAGGAAATATAATAATAACCAATTTATTATTGCCTCTAGGGCATATTTCCAACACAAGACCCAAACTATGAACGTAGCATATGATCGTGTCAGTTTATTGCTATTGTTTTCTGCATGTCAAGTATCTGTTCCTATGACCATGAGATCATGCAACTCCCTGACATCGGAGGAGTACCTTGTGTGTATCAAACGTCGCAACGTAACTGGGTGACTATAAAGGTGCTCTACAGGTATCTCCGAGGATGTCTGTTGGGTTGGCATGGATCAAGACTGGGATTTGTTACTCCGTGTGACGGAGAGGTATCTCAGGGCCCACTCGGTAATACAACATCACAATGAGCCTTGCAAGCAATGTGACTAAAGTGTTAGCCACGAGATCTTGTATTACGGAACGAGTAAAGAGACTTGCCGGTAACGAGATTGAACTAGGTATAGAGATACCGACGATCGAATCTCGGGCAAGTAACATACCGAAGAACAAAGGGAACAGTATACGGGATTAACTGAATCCTTGACATAGAGGTTCGACCGATAAAGATCTTCGTAGAATATGTAGGAGCCAATATGGGCATCCAGGTCCCGCTATTGGTTATTGATCGTAGAGGTGTCTCGGTCATGTCTACATAGTTCTCGAACCCGCAGGGTCTACACACTTAACGTTTGGTGACGATTAGTATAGTTGAGTTATTTTGTTGGTGACCGAAGGTTGTTCGGAGTCCCGGATAAGATCCCGGACATGACGAAGATCTCCGGAATAGTCCGGAGGTAAAGATTGATATATGTGATAATAGTGTTTTGGTTTCCGGAAGGGTTCCGGAATTCACCGGAAGAGGTTCCGGATGTTTCCCGAAATGTTCGGGTACGAGAACACTTTATTTGGGCCAAGGGGTAAAGCCCACGAGGCTTAGGCAAGGTGCAAAAGGAAGTTTTGCTGGCGTCTGGGGTGGTACTACCGCTTATAGTAAGCGGTACTACCGCTACAGGCGGTACTACCGCTTCTCGTAAGCGGTACTACCGCTACAGGCGGTACTACCGCTTATCGTAAGCGGTACTACCGCTTGTACGCGATACTGCAGGGATCCAAGTTGGACTCTTTCCCTGCGGGCCAAACCGACCTTGTGCGGGCAAAACCGACCTGGAGGAGGCTTTTACTCCAAGTTTAGACCCCAAGGCTCAACATATAAATAGAGGGGCAGGGCTAGCACACGGGATACATTAAGATTTCCCAAGCCGTGTGTCAGCAACCCTAACCCTCTAGTTCTCCCGTCATAATCTCCGTAGTGCTTGGCGAAGCCCTGCAGAGATTGTTCCTCACCACCATCACCACGCCGTCGTGCTGCCGGAACTCATCTACTACTTCACCATCGCTCGCTGGACCGAGGAGGTGAAGGCGTCATCAAGCCGTACGTGTGTTGAACGCGGAGGTGCCGTCCGTTCGGCACTAGTTCGTGATCGGATCGAGGGACGACTTGCAATTTGGATCGCGGAGACGTTCGACTACATCAACCGCGTTTCTTAACGCTTCCGCTTAGCGATCTACAAGGGTATGTAGATTCACTCTCCCTCTCGTAGATGCTCATCACCATGGATAGATCTTGTGTGTGCGTAGGAAATTTTTTGTTTCCCATTCAACGTTCCCCAACACTTGCCACTCCTTATTCCATAGTCCATCAAATCTTTACCCAAAACTTGAAAACTTCACAACACAAAACTCGACAGAAAACTCGTGAGATCCGTTAGTATAAGAAAAATAAATCATCGCTTTAGGCACTGTTGTGAACTTATTCTTTATTTATATTGGTGTAATATCTACTGTATTCCAACTTCTCCATGGTTCATACCCCCCGATACAACCCATAGATACATCAAAATAAGCAAACAACACAAAGAAAACAGAATCTGTCTAAAACAGAACAGTATGTAGCAATCTATAGACTTCGAATACTTATGTAACTCCAAAAATTCTGAAAAATTAGGACAATCAGGGAAATTTATATATAAATCTTGTGTAAAAATTTCAGATCAAAAGCACATTCCAGTGAATTTACAAAATTCCTGGACTGAGATCAAAAGTTTCTGTTTTTCAGCAAAATCAAATCACAAACACCGTAGACCATCCCAAAGGTCTTACTTGGCTCAAACACTAATTAAAACAAGAAAACACAATTACTACAGAGGTAATAATGTGTGAATCACTCAAAAACAGAAGCAAAAACAAAAGCATGAAAATAAAATTGGGTTGCCTCCCAACAAGCGCTATTGTTTAACGCCCCTAGCTAGGCATAATGCAATAGATCTAGGTATTGTCATAATAGTAAGGGAGATCATCCATGCCCATCTCATACACCCTTCTTTCAGCGGCAAGTTTCCTTTGTGGCAAGTAAAAATAATCAAAAGGGCTAAATTTAATAGGATAAGGATCCTTGAGATAAAGTGCGGGAGGGATAGGTTCCTCCTTCGCCCCCCTATAGTGTATAATCAATTCATCATTGTAAGCTTTCCTTTGGTGGAAAGTCAGAAGTCTATCTCTTAATATGAACTCTAACCCGTTGTTTTGTATAGCAAAATTGTCATTGAGTTCAGAAATCTTATCAACCAAAACCTCGATAGGAACCCTTTTTCTCAAATTTTCATTATAAGCAACATAATCCGGAGATTGCAATCTCATTATTTCTTCTTGATTAAAAATGATCTCCTCTATGGGGGGACATCCACCATTAATTTTATAATGAGCAAAAATTTCGCTAGCCTCTTTCATGATGAATCTAAACTCGTGGGCTAGAAATATAGTGGCGGCACGCTTAACGGAAGAATGCTGAATATTAGAAAACTCAAGAAAAATTCTTTGTATGCACGGATGCATATGAACAAATTGTCTCTCAAGTTCAATTATTAACAGTGTTATAGCGTTCGCAAGACTATTAGTTTTATTGAGAATAGAACCTCCTAAGGTAGGTAGCGTACCAGCACAAGTAAAGAAATCTTGAATAACACCTTTTCCAATAATATTACCGCTACCTATGCGAATTTTTTTTGTATGTGTGATAGTAGGTTCTTCATGAGGGTCGTTATTAACAAAGTCATCAAAATTTCCCTCAAGATTATTACTATCCTTTTCAATGAAAACCTCCCCAGATTCAGACATAGTGGCAACGAATAGATCTAGCACACAAGAAAACAAAAAGCAAACGAAAAGACGAACGGAAGAAGGGCGAATAAAAAGGCAAATCTTTTTGGTTTTTTCTGAAAATCGTTTTAGAAGTGGGGGAGAGGAAAACGAGAGGCAAATGGCAAATAATGTAAATGCAAGAGATGAGTTTGTGATGGGTACTTGGTAGGCTTGATGTAGATCTCCCCGGCAACGGCGCCAGAAATTGGCAAGTTGACGGGAGCGTTCTTGTCTTGACTTGATATGTATCCTCCCTGGCAACGGCGCCAGAAATCCTTCTTGCTACTTCTTGAGATTGCGTTGGTTTTCCCTTGAAGAGGAAAGGGTGATGCAGCAAAGTAGATAAGTATTTCCCTCAGTTGTTGAGAACCAAGGTATCAATCCAGTAGGAGATACAAGCAAGTCCCCAATATTCGCACCTACACAAACAATCAAACTCTTGCACCCAACGCTAAAAGGGGTTGTCAATCCCTTCACGGTTATTTGCAAGGATGAGATCTGATAGAGATAGATATAAAATATTGCTAAAACGAAAAGTAAAACAAAAGTAAAAAAAGAATGCAGCGAGATATTTTTGGTATTTTTGGTTTATAGATCTGAAAATATAATATGGAAAATAGACCCGGGGGCCATAGGTTTCACTAGAGGCTTCTCTCATGAAGGAAAATAACACGGTGGGTGAACAAATTACTGTCGAGCAATTGATAGAAAAGCGCATAGTTATGACGATATCCAAGGCAATGATTATGCATATAGGCATCACGTCCATGTCAAGTAGACCGAAACGATTCTGCATCTACTACTATTACTCCACACATCGTCCGACTCCTGCCTGCATCTAGAGTATTAAGTTCATGAAGAACAGAGTAACGCATTAGGTAAGATGACATGATGTAGAGGGATAAACTCAAGCAATATGATGAAAACCCCATCTTTTTATCCTCGATGGCAACAATACAAATACGTGCCTCGCTACCCCTACTTTGTCACTGGGTGAGGACACCGCAAGATTGAACCCAAAACTAAGCACTTCTCCCATTGCAAGAATTACCAATCTAGTTGGCCAAACCAAACCAATAACTCGAAGAGACTTGCAAAGATATGAAATCATGCATATAAGAATTCAGAGAAGATTCAAATAATATTCATAGATAAGCTGATCATAAACCCATAATTCATCGGATCTCGACAAACACACCGCAAAAGAGTATTACATCGGATAGATCTCCATGAAGATCATGAAGAACATGCTATTGAAGAACAAAGAGAGAGAAGAAGCCATTTAGATTTGGATCAGTTTGGCAGGCCCACGGTAGATAGAAAACTTGGGTCGCCTGTTGAGCCGTAATATAGACACCGGGAACATCTAAATGGGTGCTTTGTTTGATTTCGACTAGCCCTATATGTTCATGAGTCCTTCTAGTCTCCTTCGGCTGGAACCAATAGCATTTGAAGATTACGACGTTCGGTGGGTTTTCACCATAGAATAGAAGATCATAAATTGCTTCAACTCTTCCATAATACTCGGTACCTCCTTCGCCGATAGCAGAGACACAACAATTTGTAGACTTTCGGTCGGCCATAGATAGCTCTTTGCCAAAGGTACGAAAGCGATACCCGTTGATGTCGTATTTGTCAAATGAACGGACCTTATAGTCAAAACCATTAGCGACTTGTCTCAATTCGGCGTCCATAGACTCTGAATTAGCCTACAAGTTTAATACGAAGGGATTGTTGAATTGGCCGCAAATTAGATGAAGAAATGAAATGGTCTAATGGAAATTACCGTTTGTTTGAACCAAGAGATGAAACCGGGATAGCCGCCTCCATGCTTTGCCAGAAGCTCATACTCTTCAATGGAATCCTTTTGGATCACCGCTCCATCCGAGAATTTGGCGACGTATCGACTGTATTAAATATCCGCTAATAAGAGCAGTTCAAAGGAATTAGAAGTTGAGAAACAATGTACCGAGAACTTACTCGATGTACGGCCGCACTTCTATTAGGTTGTTGAAGATATACAACGAAATGGTCCGCCATTCTTCGACATCCAACGCTATTCCTTTCGAAGCACCGGCTAGTGCGAGCTTCCCTTTGAATAGGCTGAGGTTGGATCGACCTTTTTTAGGGTCGCCATCATTGTACCGAGGCTTCGGATTATGCAAATGATGAGTTTTGGCTTCGTAGTGTGCTGTCACGAAGTTTGCCGCCTCCTCAGTAATGAATGCCTCGGCCATCGATGCTTCAATTCGACGTTTATTTTTACATTTTGCTCGAAGCATCTTCTGCATCCTCTTAGTTGCGAAGCACAAACGATTTTGCACGGGCCCCCCCAATCTTGCCTCGGTCGGGAGATGCAAAATCAAATGCTGCATTGGATTAAAGAAGCCCGGTGGAAAGATCTTCTCTAACTTGCATATCAACTCCGGTGCCAACTCTTCCATTTCAGATAGCACGATAGGCGATAGTTCTTTTGCACAAAGAGAACTGAAGAAATAGCTCTGCTCTGCCAGTACTAGCCATTCATCCTCAGGGATAAAGCCACGCAACATCACCGGCATTACCCGCTCAAGCCATATGTGCCAATCATGACTCTTGAGACCAAATATTTTCAGTTTGTCAAGACTCGCTCCCCTCTTTAGATTCGCTGCATACCCATCGGGGAACATCAACTGCATTTTCACCCACAAGATCATTTCCCTCATAGCTGGCCTTCCAAGATTGAACCATGCCTTTGGCTTTGTCTAGTTCTGCTTTCCTTTCGGTTGTCGCATGTTTTGTAACGGTCTATCACATAGAGCCTCCTGATCGACTCTAGCCTTAGGATTATCCTTTGACTTCCCCTCTATGCCGAATAATGTACCAAAAAGGGCCTCGGCGATATTCTTTTCAGTGTGCATGACGTCGATGTTCTGTGGGCAAAGGAGGTCTTTGAAGTAAGGCAGATCGCATAAGCATGTCTTGTGAGTCCAGGCGTGTTGCGAATTATACCCTTTGAAATACCCTGGACGCTCTGGATCAGGCTCGAGAGCGTTTATCTGATCCAGGGTCTGTTGGCCTGTCAACGCAGGTGGTGCAGAGTTTTTGACAACTCTACCTTTGATGAAATTCTTCTTGTCTTTTCTGAACTTATGGCGAGGATCTAGGAACTGTCTATGCAAGTCAAAGCAAGAAAACTTGCGACCCGCCTGCAGCCAACGGAACTGAAGAGCTGCCTTGCATGTGGGGCACGGGAACCTTCCATGCACACACCAGCCAACGAATAGCACATACGCCGGCAAGTCATGCATCGAGTACATGTACCACACATGCATCATGAAGTTTTGTTTTGTAGCGGCGTCGTATGTCTTGATCCCATTATCCCAAGCTTCTTGCAATTCATCCTTAAGCGGCTGCATGTACACATTCATATTCTTCCGCGGATAGTTGGGCCCTGGAATTATCAACGTCAGGAAAATGTTCTTTCTTTTCATAATCTCTCCGGGGGGGAGATTGAGTGGAATGACAAATACAGGCCAACAACTGTATTGTGTTCCCATCATACCAAACACATTGAACCCATCAGTGCTGATGGCGACTCGAGGATGCCTTGGATATGCCGCTTTATCCTTATGTAATGGATCGAAGTGCTTCCAGGCAAAAGCGACTGAAGTGTGTACCAACATCTGATTCCCGTCTGCATCTAGTTCGGTTCTTTTGCCCCATTTGTGTCATGTCATCTGTCTGCCCATCTCTTCGACCATGAAAAGACGTTGAAGTCTTGGTACGATTGGCATATAGCGAAGAACATTAACGGGGATTTTAGTCTGATTCTTCTCACCCATACTGTTGTCTACCACAACATACCTGGAAGACTTGCAAATGGGACAATAGTTCAAGTCCGCATACTCAAGCCTAAATAAGGCACATCCATTCTCACAGGCATCTATCTTCTCATAGGGCATCTTAAGTACACGGAGAATTTTGTCCGACTGGTACAGGTTTGCAGGCAGTACATGGCCTTTGGGTAGAAAGCGTCCAAATATTGTCATCATCGCGTCGTAGCATTCTCTTCCCAGGTTGAATTGAGCCTTCAGAGCCATTACTTGCGCGATGGCATCCAGCTGACAAAGCTCAGTGTGCTCGTGGAGAGGACGTTTTGAAGACTCCAACATTTCATAAAATGCCTTTGCAAATTCCTCCATCTCATCGTCCGAATCCCGAGCATCATCAAAGTCTTGCACCATGTCTTCGATCTCGGTACCATGCTCGTCGGTGCGATGACGAACCACCTCAGCTCTGGCACGTTGGGCAGACTCACCATGAAAAGTCCACACCGTATAATTAGGCGTAAAACCCCACTTCTACAGGTGTTTACCCATTTCACCCTCTGTCTGCTTTTTAAAGTTGTCGCACCGGGGACAGGGGCACCATGTTATATCCTGACCATTTGCAAATGCGGCTCTCACAAACCCCTTGGTATTTGTTAACCATTCTTTGGTCATGTCTTTCTGACTAGTGTGACCGGTGTACATCCACGCACGATCACTCATCTTGCGTAGCTACTAGACACACAAGATCATTTCCCTCATAGCTGGCCTTCCAAGATTGAACCATGCCTTTGGCTTCCTCCAGTTCTTCTTTCCTTTCGGTTGTCGCATGTTTTGTAACGGTCTATCACATAGAGCCTCCTGATCGACTCTAGCCTTAGGATTATCCTTTGACTTCCCCTCTATGCCGAACAATGTACCAAAAAGGGCCTCGGTGATATTCTTTTCAGTGTGCATCACGTCGATGTTGTGTGGGCAAAGGAGGTCTTTAAAGTAAGGCAGATCCCACAAGCATATCTTGTGAGTCCAGGTGTGTTCCGAATTATACCCTTTGAAATATCCTTGACGCTCTGGATCAGGCTCGAGAGCGTTTAACTGATCCAGGGTCTGTTGGCCTGTCAATGCAGGTGGTGTAGAGTTTTTGACAACTCTACCTTTGATGAAATTCTTCTTGTCTTTTCTGAACTTATGGCGAGGATCCAGGAACTGTCTATGCAAGTCGAAGCAAGAATACTTGCAACCCGCCTGCAGCTAACGGAGCTGAAGAGTTGCCTTGCATGTGGGGCACGGGAACCTTCCATGCACACACCAGTCAACGAATAGCTCATACGCCGGCAAGTCATGCGTCGAGTACATGTACCACACATGCATTTTGAAGTTTTGTTTTGTAGCGGCGTCATATGTCTTGATCCCATTATCCCAAGCTTCTTGCAATTCATCCTTAAGCGGCTGCATGTACACATTCATATTCTTTCCCGGATAGTTGGGCCCTGGAATTATCAACGTCAAGAAAATGTTCTTTCTTTTCATAATCTCTCCGGGGGGGGGGAGATTGAGTGGAATGACAAATACAGGCCAACAACTGTATTGGGTTGCCGTCATACCAAACACATTGAACCCATCCGTGCTGATGGCGACTCGAGGATGCCTTGGATCTGCCGCTTTATTCTTATGTAATGCATCGAAGTGCTTCCACGCAAAAGCGTCTGAAGTGTGTCCCAACATCGGATTCCCATCTGCATCTAGTTCGGTTCTTTTGACCAATTTGTGCCACGTCATCTGTCTAGCCGTCTCTTCGACCATGAAAAGACGTTGAAGTCCTGGTATGATTGGCATATACCGAAGAACATTAACTGGGATTTTGGTCGAACTCTTCTCACCCATACCGTTGTCTACCACAACATACCTGGAAGACTTGCAAATGGGACAATAGTTCAAGCCCGCATACTCAAGCCTAAATAAGGCACATCCATTCTCACAGGCATCTATCTTCTCATAGGGCATCTTAAGCACGCGTAGGATTTTGTCCGACTGGTACAGGTTTTCAGGCAATACATGGCCTTTGGGTAGAAAGCGTCCAAATATTGTCATCATCGCGTCGTAGCATTCTCTGCCCAGGTTGAACCGAGCCTTCAGAGCCATTACTTGCGCGATGGCATCCAGCTGACAAAGCTCAGTGTGCTCGTGGAGAGGACGTTTTGAAGACTCCAA
The DNA here is from genome assembly GCA_039707655.1 of Elymus sibiricus. Lineage (NCBI taxonomy): Eukaryota > Viridiplantae > Streptophyta > Magnoliopsida > Poales > Poaceae > Elymus > Elymus sibiricus. The sequence continues at coordinate 114,417,437 of CM077663.1, read as the reverse complement.
CATTTCATAGAAGGCCTTTGCAGATTCCTCCATCTCATCGTCCGAATCCCTAGCATCATCAAAGTCTTGCACCATGTCTTCGATCCCGATACCATGCTCGTCGGTGCGACGACGAACCACCTCAGCTCTTGCACGTTGGGCAGACTCACCATGAAATCTCCACACCGTATAATCAGGCGTAAAACCCCACTTCTGCAAGTGTTTACCCATTTCATCCCGTGTCCACTTTTTATGGTTGTCGCACCGGACACAGAGGCACCAGGTTATTTCCTGGCCATTTGCAAATGCGGCTCTCAAAAACCCCTTGGTTTTTGTTAACCATTCAATGGTCATGTCTTTCTGACTAGGGTGACCGGTGTACATCCACGCACGTCACTCATCTTGCCTACCTACTAAACACACAAGAAATATATATATAATTCAACATATATATTCATCAGTTAATCAAGTTTGTCAGTTTTATTACGTCCATGCAACCTACACGCTAATAGGTAAAGATAGGTCCTAATCCCACCCGAGTATGTGTAGATTGGGTTCGTTTTCACATGCTCTGCTCCGGATCGGACGCAGAATTTCGGCAGCACCTCCTCGCTGTTCTCCTGATACACGTCTCGGCAATAAGCAGAGAGGATGTGTACCCGGAGAACAACAGGGAGGCACTGACGAAATTCCGCATCGGATCCGGAGCAGAGCATACGGGAAAACGAACCCAATCTACACATACTCGGGCTGTCCATGGATAACGTTGGACAATTCGAAAGGATGGCGGTTATAAATATGCAAAGACATGCATATTTATAGATGCCGCCCTTTCGAACGGGAGACGCATACTGGTCACGCATACTGTTGAATTGAAGACACCTATAGCTAGCAAGTTTCATCGGCACGAAGACCGGAATAGAGCAAATTAAGGAGGGGGGGGGGGCGAGGAGATGTCATTTGTGCTCACCCACGAACGCAACAGGGGAGCTCGTCCAACGCACGGGGTAGGTCGTCGAACACCAAACCCTCGCAGCGACGAAACAACTGCACATTGAAATCCACCCGATCAACACAAATATGATGTTTTTAATAACAAAATCGGAAAATATATCACCTAACACATAATTTACAAAACTATGACCCCGTCGGCCTCAGGAAGGCCGAAGAGCACCTTCTCGGTCAAAGAGCGTCGGGGGTCGGGGGGCAGTGGCGTCGGGGGGCAGTTGCGTCGGGGTTCAGTGTCATCGGGGGTCAATGGCGTCGGGGGTCAGTGGCATCGGGGGTCGGGGGTGAGTGGCGTCGGGGGTAAGTGGCGTCGGGGGTCAGTGGAGTCGGGGGTTAGTGGCGTCGGGGGTCGGGAGTCAGTGGCGTCGGGGGTCAGTGGCGTCGGGGGTCAGTGGCACCTTTTCTTCCTTTTCTTCTTCTTCCTCTTCTTCTTCTTCTTCTTCTCCTCCTTCTTATTCTTCTTCTCTTCTTCTTCTCCTCTTCTTCTTCTTCTTCTTCTTCTTCTTCTTCTTCTTTTCTTCTTCTTTTCCTTCTACTTTTCTACTTTTCTTCTTTTCCTTCTAATTTTCTTCTTCTTCTTCTTTTCCCTTTCCCTTTTTTTCTAACCTAATTAACTAACCTAACTAATAGTAGCTAGCTAATTACTAACCTAAGTAATCTAATTAATTAGATGAAAAAACAGAAAAAACAGAAAATATAGCTACTCACCGGAGTTGGGGGCGCGGCCGGGCTTCGGGGGCGGCGGCGGCGCCGGGGCTGCGGGGGCGCCCGACCGGCAGGGCGGGCGCAGAAGCTGGCGGAGGTGCGGGCAGGAGGGCCGGCGTAGGGAGGGGTGGCCGCAGGGAGGAGGGGTGGCCGGCGCGGGGAGGGGTGGCCGCCACGGGGAGGAGGTGGCAGCGGAGAGGAGGGCCGGCATGGGGAGGTGTGGCCGGCGCAGTGAGGGGTGGCCGCGGGGAGGAGGGGTGGCCGCCGCGGGAAGGAGGTGGCAGCGGAGAGGAGGGCCGGCACGGGGAGGGGTGGCCGCGGGGAGGAGGGGTGGCCGACACGGGGAGGGGTGAAGGCGGAGAGGAGGGCCGGCACGGGGAGGGGTGGCCGCAGGGAGGAGGTCCGGCAAGGGGTGGCTGGCGGCGGTGGTGGGGGAGTGAAGGGGGAGGCCGGTGTGCGGTGTGGGTGGAGAGAGAGAGGGGGGAGAGGGGGGAGAGAGAGGGAGGTGGGGCCGGGGGGAAACGGCCGTTAGGTCACGCATCCTCTTTGCCGTCTGCCCCCGGACGGCAAAGAGCCTTCCAGCGGACGGCAAAGCCAGAGCGGACGACATAAAGTCCATCTGTTGGACCTAGCCAGGTCCACAGCCCAGTGGGGCCCAGCTGGTCTCTTTGCCGTCCGCTTGCAGACGGCAAAGTGTGCACTGATGGCAAAGAATATCTTTGCCATCAGGCAGTTCTTTGCCGTCTGTTTTCTATAAGCTGACGGCAAAGACTTTCTTTGCCATGTGCCAGCAGACGGCAAAGAACTGGCAGACGGCAAATTCTCTGATTCCAGTAGTGCCACTGGACCGACAGTAGCCACGTGCCCGCGGTGCGCACGTTCCGCCCGTTGAGCGCGAAACGCTGCGAGGCCTGACAAACTGCCAGGCCCAGGTCATGACATGTAGCGACCGTGATGGGACGGGATGCGTCCACTTCTCTTATGACACCTCGGTAACTGGACGCCCACCTTAAGACTGTCATGCGTGCCGAGACGGCATCATCATTGCCTTCCTTTCGTCAGACGCCTCCTCTGCGCGCTGCTTCTCCTTCCTTGCGCACGCACCGCTCGCTGCTCTCCTTCTCCGTCTCCACCCTTGCGTCGTCGCTGCCATGGCTCCAAAGAAGAGGAGCGCCGCTACTACTGGGGCGCAGGTGGAGCCGACCTTCCTGCCCTCCACCATCAGGAAACAGGAGGGGCTGGACAAGCTCGTCCCCTGACGGCCAACGCTCACAATGAGCACGGGGCCTTATACGTCTCCAACGTATCGATAATTTATGAAGTATTCATGCCATATTTGCCTATGTTTACAATATTTTTATATGGTTTTGATGCACTTTATATGATTTATTTAGAACTAACCCAGACTGACGTTGTTTTCAGCAGAATTACCATGGTGTTGTTTTTGTGTAGAAAATAAAAGTTCTCGGAATCGCCCAAAACTTTTTTATTATTGTTTCTAGAGAAAATGAGAAACATCGGAGCGAAGAACCACCAGAGGGGAGCCACCTGTGTGCCACAAGGCAACAGGGCACGCTCACCCCCCTGGGCGCGCCCTGTTAGCTTGTGGGGCCCACATGGCTCCATTTAGCATGATTCCAACGCCAAAAAAATCCTATATATACAGAAACCCTCACAAATAAACAGAGAACTTCCGCTCCGCCACTGCAACTCTTTGTATCGAAGAAAAATCCATCTGCAACCTTTCCAATACCCTGCCGGAGGGGGAAATCATCACGAGTGGCCATCTTCATCATCCCGGCGGAGGCCATGACGAGGAGGGAGTAGTTCACCCTCGGGGCTGAGGGTATGTACCAGTAGCTATGTGTTTAATCTCTCTCTCTCTCTCATGTTCTTGAGATGACACGATCTTGATGTATCACGGGCTTTGTTAATATAGTTGGATCATATGATGTTCTTCCCTTGCTATCTTGTTGTGATGAATTGAATCTTTCCCTTTGAGATTTTATTACGTCAGAATGAATATTGAATTTGAGATCACTTGATGCATGTTTTGGTACTCAACTTGCGGATTCCCGTGGTGACAATGGGCTAATCTATGCATAGGGGTTGATACACAATCTTGTCCTACCTTCTCTGATAGAAATCTTGGGGTACTCTTTGAAGTTCTTTGTGTTGGATTGAATATGATGAATCTGAAATTGTTTGATGCATGTCGAATAATTAGCCAACGGATACTTGTGGTGACATTGGAGTATCTAGGTGACATTAGGGTTGATTGATATGCATCATTGGTGTTAGTTTAGTACGAACTCTAGGGCTGTTTGTGACACCTATAGGAATAGCCCAATAGATCGATCGGAAAGGGTAACTTTGAGGTGGTTCTAGTTCTACTACCTACAATAATTTCATCTTATGTTCTCCGCTAATTACGAACTTTGGAGTGATTCTTTGTTGCACATTGAGGGATGATCATATGATTCTATTATGTTAACATTGTTGAGAGATTGCACTAGTGAAAGTATGAACACTAGGCCTTATTTCCAAGCATTTGTATAACGTTTTGCTTGTTGTTTGCCACTTGCTACCTTGCTATTTTTATATTTTCATATTACAAAAACATATATCTACCATCCATATTGCACTTGTATCACCATCTATTCGCCGAACTAGTGCACCTATATAATTTGCCATTGTATTGGATGTGTTGGGGACACAAGAGATTTCTTGTATTTGATTGCAGGGTTGTTTGAGAGAGACCATCTTCATCCTACACCTCCCAAAGATTGATAAAACTTAGGTCATCCACTTGAGGGAAAATTGCTACTGTCCTACAAAACTCTGCGCTTGGAGGCCCAACAGAGTCTACAGGAATAAAGTTGTGTAGTAGACATCAAACTGTTTTCTGGCGCCGTTGTCGGGGAGGTGAGTGCTTGAAGGTATATCTTTAGATCTTTCAATTAAAGCTTTTAGTTTCTTGTTTATCACTAGTTTGGTTTATAAAAGAAAACTACAAAAAAATGGAATTGATGTTGGATCAAATTATTTACCTTTATGATGTTTTTTCTTGAAAATGATGGATCGGAAAATTGCGCAAAAGTGTTAGAAGAAGAGTTTAATAAAATGTTTGGCATTAAATACTTGAATGATGAGCATGATAGCAATATTGTTAGTATGAATCCTTTGAATATCCATGATGCTAATGATATGCAAAGCCACAAGCTTAGGGATGCTATGTTTGATGAACATGATATTTTTAGTCCCCAAAGTTTTGATGAGCAAGTTTATTATGATAATAGCATGGCTCTTATTTATGATGATTATATTGATGAAAGTGGGTTTGGAAGAGTGTCAACTCTAGGTACTAATGATCCCACTATTTTGGAGGGTGTTGAATCTTATTGTAATAATGATAAAAGTGGATTTGTAGAGGTCATGACTTTATTTAGTGATGAGTCCACTATGTTGGATGAGGTTTATATTGACTATGACGACAAAGTTCCTATCTATGATGACTATGGTGATGACATGTATGCTATAAAGAGTGATAGTAACCATGAAACTTTCCATCATGATAATATTCAATTTGGTTATGTCAATCAAGCGTCTCATGATAGTTATTTTGTCGAGTTTACTCCCACTACTATGAATGAGAAGAAAACTGCTAATGTGGAGAGTAATGAAAATTCTATGCTTGTGGATCATGAAAAGAATGCTTTATGTGCTAGTTATATTGTTTAATTCCTTCATTATGCTACTGAAAATTATTAGGAAGGAGGAACGTATGCTTGTAGGAATTGCAATAATATCAAGTTTCCTCCCTATGTGTTGAAAATCTTGAAATATGCTTGTTTTGCCTTCCTATGCTAGTTCATTCTTGCTCCCATAAATTGTTTTCTCACAAAATACCCATGCATAGGAAGAGGGTTAGACTTAAATGTGCTTGTCGTATGCTTCATGATGCTCCCATTGTGTTTCAATTCTTTACTTTTATGTGAGCATCATAGAAATCATCATGCCTAGCTAAAAGGCTTTAAAGCAAAACACTTATTGGGAGACAACCCAATATTTTTCATTTATGTTTTTGTGTGTTAACATGATTAAGCTACTGTATTAATCTTGTTTTGTGTCTTTTATCTCAATAAAGTGCCAAGTAAAGCCTTTGGGATAGTGTGGATACTTATTAGTTTGATTTTGTGCAAAAACAGAAACTTTTACGTCCAGTGCAGAATTTCTCTGATTTTACTGCAGAGTCAAAAAAATTTGAAATTTTTACACAGTTTTTATATGTAATTTATCTGCATTGTCCTAATTTTTCAGGAGTTTTAGAGACAGGGAAATATGGATTTCATTCAGATCTTCACAGACTGTTCTGTTTTTGACAGATTCTGTTTTGCATGCATAGTTTGCTTGTTTTAGTGTTTCCATAGCTTATATTTAGTAGTATAAATTATGGGAATGATATAATACAGTAGGTATTATGTGAGAACAATTATGAATCTTGTCTTTACAGTATCTAAGTGAATGATCTATCTTTATTATACTAACCCATCTCACGAAGTTCTGTTAAGTTTTGTGTGATTGAAGTTGTCAAGTTTTGGATAAGACACCGATATGAGGAGAATAAGGAGTAGTAAGACACTAATATTGGGTATTCCTAAGGAACCTCCAAGGTAATATCCAAGGAAGACTAAAGCATCTAAGCTTGGGGATGCCCCGGAAGGCATCCCCTCTTTTGTCTTCAACACTATCGGTATATCTTACTTAGAACTATATTTTTATTCGTCACATAATATGGGTTTTGCTTAGAGCATAATTTTATTTTGTTAAACTTTACCTGATGTTATTTATAATCTTGTTTTCCAATAAAAAGTTCAAAGAAAATTGCCTTTTAGGATGCCTGAATTGCATGTTTGATGTTTGCTATGTAAAAACAGAAACTTTTTCTGTAGTGTTTGAATTTCCATATTTTACTGGAACATGGAAAGTTTCTGAAAATTTTACACAGTATTTTCATATAATTTTTTATCATGTACTTAATTTTCAAATTTTTTGGAGATATAGAAGTGCAGTTTGTAAATTAATTACTACAGATTGTCTTGTTTAGACAGATTGTTGTCATAGTTTTGTTATCTACTGCTCCTATAATTTTCATGACTTATATTGGTAGATATAAATTTTGTAACTGATAGTATACAGTAGATAATGTTTGAAAATTATTATGCAACTTGTCTTGGCAGTACATAAAGAATTGATTTATTCTTATGTGCACTAACCTATCTCACGAGTTCTTTTCACGTTTTGTGTGGATGAAGTTTTTGAGATTTAGGTGAAACCGTGATATGAGAGGAATTAACGAGACAAAAAACCTCAAGCTTGGGGATGCCCAAGGCTCCCCAAGTCAATATTACAAGAAGTCTCAAGCACCTAAGCTTGGGGATGCTACACATCCCACCTCTCTTCGGCAACAACTATCGGTTAGCCTCTGTTGAGCCTAAGTTTTAATCGTCCACATGATATGTGCTATTCTTGGAGTGTATTTTTTGTTTAGTTTGCTGTTTTAAATAAAATAATCAGATCTGAAAATCTTTATTGAGAGAGAGATTCCTCCCATAGCTACTTAATTGTTTGACTATCAATATAATTGATCTTCCCTTATATCTTTTTGAGAGTAGTTTGATATTCACTCTTGTGCTTCACTTATATCCTAAGAGAAAATATTTAATGAAGTGAATGTAATAAATATGAAATTATATATGCTTCATATGCTTGTCCCATGGGGAGTAGTGACTTCACATACAAGAAGTATAAGCGGTAAAATTTATTGGAAGTTAACAAACATAACATTGGTCACTTGAACAATTCATTGAAGAATACTGAAGGAACAGAGATTTCACATATAAATATACTATCTTGGACATCTTCTATGATTGTGAGCCCCCATTAATTATTTTCAAAATTGATCAAGTAGTTGACGTTGGACAAGGAAGACAACGTAATGGTTATGTTTGTTTATATTCACATAGAAGTTATATTGTCATGGATCCTCTAACATGTGGTGCTTGCTTAGGATCTTTTGCTAGACAAAAAATCCTAATAAGTAGAAATACTACTTGTGCATCCAAAAACCCTTAAACTTGGTTTCTTGCCATGAGAGTCCACCATATCTACCTATGGATTGAATAAGATCCTTCAAGTAAGTTGTCATCGGTGCAAAAAGCAATAAAAATTGCTCCAAAATATGTATGATCTTTTATTGGAAGGGAAAATAAGCTTTGTATGATCTTGTGATGGTGAAGAAATAAAAGCGACGGACTGCATAATAAAGGTTGCTATCACAAGGGGCAATATAAAGTGGCGTTCCTTTCCATTAAGAGTTTGCACATCCAAAAATAAAAAGCGCATGACAACCTCTGCTTCCCTCTGCGAAGGGCCTATCTTTACTTTTATGCATTGAGCTTTTTATATTTACTTTTATGCAAGAGTCAATCATGTTCATCCCTATTCTAATCTATTAATTCTTTAGTTGGCAAGCATCATGTGGTGGGGAAAGATCCCGGCACATATAACCAGTTGGATATAGGTGATCATGATTCATTATTGTTGACATTATCCATGAGATAAATAATTTGGGAGGCAGAACATTAAGCCCCTATCTTCCTATGTGTCTGATTGAAACTGCTTGTTCTAAAAATATGCTGAGTGTGAGCAATCATGGAAGACTAAATGATAGTTGAGTATGTGGAATTTGCTAAATCAAAGCTCTTACATAGACCCTTCCTGAAAATAAGATGAGTTGAAATTGTTTGATGACTGAAAACATAGTTTGTTGGTTTCCAAAAAAGTTTATGGTCTATACTTTAACATGTGAATAGCTTGCTACTTGATCATGAGAAGTTTTATGAGAAAAGAGTTGATGTTTATGATGCTAGAAAAAGCGATTGGAATTATCATTGATCAAACTTATATACCATGCTAGCATTCATACTTCATAAATTACTTCTTTTATCATTTACCTACTCGAGGACGAGTAGGAATTAAGCTTGGGGATGTTGATACGTCTCCAACATATTGATAATTTATGAAGTATTCATGCCATATTTTCCTATGTTTACAATACTTTTATATGGTTTTGATGCACTTTATATGATTTATTTAGAACTAACCCGGACTGGCGCTGTTTTCAATATAATTACCGTGGTGTTGTTTTTGTGCAGAAAATAAAAGTTCTCGAATACTTTTTTATGATTTTTTCTGGAGAAAATGAGAAACATCAGAGCGAAGAACCACCGGAGGGGAGGCACCTATGGCCACAAGGCAATAGGGCGTGCCCACCCCCTGGGCGCGCCCTGTTAGCTTGTGGGGCCCACGTGGCTCCATTTAGCGTGATTCCAACGCCAAACAATCATATATGTACATAAACCCTTAGAAATAAATAGATAACTTCCGCTGCGTCGCCGCGACTCTCTATATCGAAGAAAAACCCATCTGGAGCCTTTCCAGTACCCTGCCGGAGGGGGAAATCATCACCGGTGGCCATCTTCATCATCCCGGCGGAGGCCATGACGAGGAGGGAGTAGTTCACCCTCAGGGCTGAGGGTATGTACCAGTACCTATGTGTTTAATCTCTATCTCTCGTGGTCTTGGTATGACACAATCTTGATGTATCACGAGCTTTGTTAATATAGTTGGATCATATGGTGTTCTTCCCTTGCTATCTTGTTGTGATGAATTAAATCTTTCCCTTTGAGATTTTGTTATGTCAGATTGAATATTGGATTTGAGATCACTTGATGCATTTCTTGGTACTCAACTTGCGGATTCCCGTGGTGACAATGGGGTAATCTATGCATAGGGGTTGATACACAATCTTGTCCTACCTTCTCCGATAGAAATCTTGGGGGTACTCTTTGAAGTTATTTGCGTTGGATTGAACATGATGAATCTGAAATTGTTTGATGCATGTCGAATAATTAGCCCACGGATACTTGTGGTGACATTGGAGTATCTAGGTGACATTAGGGTTGATTGATATGTATCATTGGTGTTAGTTTAGTACGAACACTAGGGCTGTTTGTGACACCTATAGGAATAGCCCAATAGATCGATCGGAAAGGGTAACTTTGAGGTGGTTCTACTACCTACAACAATTTCATCTTATGTTCTCCGCTAATTATGAACTTTGGAGTGATTCTTTGTTGCACGTTCAGGGATGATCATATGATTCTATTATGTTAACATTGTTGAGAGATTGCACTAGTGAAAGTATGAACCCTAGGCCTTATTTCCAAACATTTATATAACGTTTTGCTCGCTGTTTACTACTTGTTACCTTGTTGTTTTTATATTTTTTAGATTACAAAAACCTATGTCTACCATCCATATTGCACTTGTATCACCATCTCTTCGCCGAACTAGTGCATCTATACAATTTGCCATTGTATTGGGTGTGTTGGGGACACAAGAGAATTCTTGTATTTTATTGCAGGGTTGTTTGATAGAGACCATCTTCATCCTATACCTTCCACGGATTGATAAACCTTAGGTCACCCACTTGAGGGAAAATTGCTACTATCCTACAAAACTCTGCGCTTGGAGGCCCAACAGAGTCTACAAGAATAAAGTTGTGTAGTAGACATCAGGGCCACCAAGATCTGGCCCGACTCAAAGCCGGCCAGGGAGTTGACGGCGACCACCTTCCCTTTCTTCTTCCACTCCATCTTTGGAGGTTTGCTCCCTCCTTTCTCCAATTTCTTCCGCGTGGTGCTTGAGCACTACCAGATCCACCCCCTCCATCTTCATCCCAACTCCGTCTTTCTCCTTGCCATCTTCGGCTTCCTCTGTGAGGGCTTCCTGGGGGTGATGCCCTCGGTGGCCCTCTTTTGCACCTTCTACAGCATGAGGTGCAAGCAGGGGCCGAGCGCGGGATGCGCCTCCTTTCGTATGGTGGACAGGATGGCGAAGCGCTTCATCGATATGAAGATCCTCAAAAAGATGTAGAACTTTTGGGCACGCTTGGTCTACATGGAGGTAGGCCAGTGTAGCCCCCTGTTCGCGCCCCCATCGAGCTAGCCATGAAGAGCTCAGGCTGGGAGCACTCCAAGATGATGGAGGTGGAGCTCGGACCCGTCACCGCCAGGCTGCGGGAGCTGCGGGAGGCAGGGCTCACAAGCGCCATGGTGGGACGGGAGTTCATGCGTAGCCGCATCGCACCCCTCCAGAAGCACTCTCACCCTGTGTGGGAGCATGCGGGCTGCGTCGACAGGACTCGGCTCTGCAACGACTTCCTGCAGGAGTTGACACTAGATGGGATCATGCAGATCCTCTTCACCGAGCCCGTGCCGAAGGAGGGGTTCCCTCTGCACCGCCGCGACGATGGAGTGGAGTTCCAGGCCTTGTTGCCGGTGTTTGACGAGTGGGGCTTGCTCCCCGCAGGACATGAGGGGCCTCGCGACAACCCCATCCTCGTGGTGCTCACCTTAGGGGACTTCGAGGATGTCGGGCCCTCTTCTAGCATCGACGCTGGTAGCAGCAGGAAGGAGCGCATGCCGAGACGCCGCCAGCTGCTACTGGGGGCCAGCGACGATGACGACGACGAGAACTTCCAGTTCATGATCGCGCCCTCAAGGCCCATGGACGTGGAGGACAACGATGAGGTGGTGGTTGTGGTGGAGGACCCCCTCAAGGGGGAGACTGGGGGGGACTGTCGAGCCCCTCAAGGAGATGGGCCAGTGCAGCGGGGCAGGGACGAGCTCCGGCAGGCCCCATTGAGCACCTTCCGGGGGAAGCTCCGGCGGGCCCCATGGGAGCGGCAGTAGCAGCCGCTCCAATCCCCTCCTGAAGAGGAGGGGCTGGGTCTCCACTGATGAGTAAGTTCCTTCTCCTATGTCTTCTCTTTTCATTCTGCTTACATTGCTTGAGGCACAAGGTTGTGCCACTGGTTCTATAGGGTGCCCGCGCGTAAGAAGCATAAGGCCGCAACATCTGGGTCGCCTTCGCCTGCAGCGTCTGCTAGGGGAGCCCATGTGCCCCTGCCAGGCACTGCGGGGCATGAAGAAGTCGCCTGCCGGCCTGAGGCCGAGGCGGGGTGCGACGTGGTGGAGGAAGAGCACGAGGTTCCTACTGCCCCACGTGGAGACCTGCCTCCCTCACCTGAGGAGGGCCAGCCTGGGGCAAGCCCTTGGGGAAGGAGAATGTGCCTCCGGAGGCGCCCGACGCAGGCGGCACCACCGCGATGGAGGTGGAGGACGAGGCGAACCTCCTGGTGGGTTCCACACCTGCTGGGGGAATGATGCCCACCAGGAGGCCGCAGCGAGCCCCCTGCATACGCCGCCGCGGCAGGACAAGGAGGAGGTCGTGCAAAGCCCCCTCTACACGGCTAACGAGGCGGCCCTAACCAAGGGCAAGGGACTGAGGAGGAGGAGGTCCCTGCAGGGACCTCGTGGATGGTGGCCGCGAACGACAGCGTTGAAGAGCGCCCGTGCCGGGCCCTGCAGCTGGTCAGTGGCAGTGCCCTGGTCCGGCGAGGAGCCTTCCAGAGCGCCAGGGCCGCGCTCTACATGCCCGAGGCCGACCTTCAGGTGAAGGAGGCGCGCCTTGTAACCGAGCGCCTCGGCCTGGCCGTCGGGTGGCGCAAGCTCTGATGACCCACAAGTATAGGGGATCTATCGTAGTCCTTTCAATAAGTAAGAGTGTCGAACCCAACAAGGAGCAGAAGGAAATGACAAGCGGTTTTCAGTAAGGTATTCTCTGCAAGCACTGAAATTATCGGTAACAGATAGTTTTGTGATAAGATAATTCGTAACGGATAGCAAGTAACAAATGTAGCAAAGGTGCAGCAAGGTGGCCCAATCCTTTTTGTAGCAAAGGACAAGCCTGGACAAACTCTTATATGAAGCAAAGCGCTCCCGAGGACACATGGGAATTTCTGTCAAGCTAGTTTTCATCATGCTCATATGATTCGCGTTCGTTACTTTGATAATTTGAATAAAGGTGGACCGGTGCTTGGGTGCTGCCCTTACTTGGACAAACCTCCCACTTATGATTAACCTCTCTCGCAAGCATCCGCAACTACGAAAGAAGAATTAAGATAAATCTAACCATAGCATGAAACATATGGATCCAAATCAGTCCCTTACGAAGCAACGCATAAACTAGGGTTTAAGCTTCTGTCACTCTAGCAACCCATCATCTACTTATTACTTCCCAATGCCTTCCCCTAGGCCCAAATAATGGTGAAGTGTCATGTAGTCGACGTTCACATAACACCACTAGAGTAGAGACAACATACATCTCATCAAAATATCGAACGAATACCAAATTCACATGATTACTTATAACAAGACTTATCCCATGTCCTCAGGAACAAACGTAACTACTCACAAAGCATATTCATGTTCATAATCAGAGGAGTATTAATTATCATTAAGGATCCGAACATATGATCTTCCACCAAGTAAACCAACTAGCATCAACTACAAGGAGTAATCAACACTACTAGCAACCCACAGGTACCAATCTGAGGTTTTGAGACAAAGATCGGATACAAGAGATGAACTAGGGTTTGGAGAGGAGATGGTGCTGGTGAAGATGTTGATGGAGATTGACCCCCTCTCGATGAGAGGATCGTTGGTGATGACGATGGCTTCGATTTCCCCCTCTGGGAGGGAAGTTTCCCTGGCAGAACAGCTCCGCCGGAGCCCTAGATTGCTTCTGCCCAGGTTCCGCCTCGAGACGGCGGCGCTTCGTCCCGAAAGCTCTCTTATGATTTTTTCCAGGTCAAAACCCTCCATATAGCAGAAGATGGGCACTGGAGGGCTGCCAGGGGGCCCATAAGCCACAGAGGCGCGCCCCCAGGCTTGTGGCCTCCTAGTGGGTTCCCTCTGGTATTTCTTTCGCCCAATATTTTTTATATATTCCAAAATAATTCTCCGTAACTTTTCAAGACTTTTGGAGTTGTGCAAAATAGGTCTCTCATATTTGCTCCTTTTCTAGTCCAGAATTCCAGCTGCCGGCATTCTCCCTCTTCATGTAAACCTTGTAAAATAAGAGAGAAAAGGCATAAGTATTGTACCATAATGTGTAATAACAGCCCATAATGCAATAAATATCAATATAAAAGCATGATGCAAAATGGACGTATCAAGCTCCAGGTGGCCGTCAAGCTGGCCCGCTGGCAAGATGACGCCGTGCGGGAGAAGCGTGACAAGACCGCCCACGACGCCAAGGATCTCTGAGACAACGTTGTCCGGGAGGCTGACGAGGGCCAACCAGCGGCGCGAGGACGCGGAGGCCCACAAGAAGGTCGTCCTGGAGCAAATCTCCCCACGGGAGCAGGAGCTCCGGACGCAGGAGGACACCGCCGCAGCCCGCGAGCGGCAGCTGATACGTCTCCAACGTATCTATAATTTTTGCTTGTTCCATGCTGTTATGTTATCAGTCTTGGATGTTTTACAAGCATTTTATAGCAACTTTATATCATTTTTTGGGACTAACCTATTGACATAGTGCCAAGTGCCAGTTGCTGTTTTTTGTTTGTTTTTTTACTTCGCAGAATATCAGTACCAAACGGAGTCCAATCGCGACGAAACTTTTTGGAGAATTTTTTGGACCAAAAGAAGGCCAGTGGGCCAAAGAAGTAACCAGGAGGGAGCCCAGGCCGCCCACAAGACACCGGTGCGCTCCAGGGGCCCCGGGCACGCCCTGGTGGGTTGTGGCCGCCTCGGGAACCTTCTCCACCGCTTCTGAGCTCTATAAATACCCAAATATTCCAGAAACCCTAGAGGAGTCGACGAAAAATACATCCAGCTGCCGCAAGTTCCAGAACCGCGAGATCCAATCTAACACCATCACGGAGGGGTTCATCATCCTCATTGGTGCCTCTCCGATGATGCGTGAGTAGTCCACCATAGACCTACGGGTCCGTAGGCAGTAGCTAGATGGCTTTCTCTCTCTATTTTGATTCTCAATACAACTAGTCATCAACCCGTGCACCCGCACGGGCTAGCAATTATGTTATAAAAAATACAAAATTTTAAAATGTTGTTCTCATTTATGCATCAAGAAGAGCTATATAGAAGAGAAAGAATTGGGAAAAGTTCTCCTACAAACATGCTCTTTTTGTTCAAAAATAGGTAGCATGGGTGCACTAACATTGGAAACTGATAGAAAGTTATCGTTTGCAAATCTTTTTCCTGCCACTCTTTGGAAAGTACGAATGCATGTTATATTAAGTGGCCTATAGTTTGACAAAACGTCTGAACTTTCCAAAGTGAAAAGAGGGTAACCAGAGTTTTGTCCTATGAAAAACCTCTTGATTGCAACATTTCTTACTTCACTTCAGAGAAACATTGTATTTTTATATATAATCTAAGTTATTCAATAGAAAGACAGTTCGACATTGAGATAGCACAAACTGGATGCGCTCATACCATTGACCTTACAAACATCCATAGTGATAAATATACACTAATAAAAGTGCAATTGTATCATGGTTCTTTTGTAATCCAAATCCTAACATATAAAAGACACCCTCATGGAGGCGAGCTAACCTTGGCAAAGAGAGCATGTATACATCTCATTATGAAAGAATAACATATAAAAACTGCCTGCATGAGTGTACTATACTTTGAGAGAGAAAACTCGGTCAACATCAAACATGCTCTCTAAGGATAACATCAGATTAATTCGTCGCGGCATCCATCGACAAATCAAATCCTGCTCTCAGTAATCAAACTTTGATTGTGCTATTGTTACGAATTAACAGTTCATAACTTGGATTATTTCTAATGCCAGGTCTCATAGTTTAAGCTATATTTATTTCAGAAAATTGGTTATTACAACATGAAAATGCACGTAAACTGCTACTTATGGTCTATAATTCAAACCTTTTGAGCAAATCTTGCACACCCTAAACTAAATTTTTAGCACAAGTTTCTGATATGGATGCTTCTTATGGGCCGATCATAAACCTTCGGTATGCAAGTAGCAACATGGAAGGGAATTTAAGAGAAAATATATTGCCTACCTGAGCGGTGTCTTGTTCAAGAGAATGACTTCGATCTTTCTATGAAAAAAATCCTTTTCTCTAAAGAGTTGTGATTTAGGGCACAACCATAGCTGCTTGTACTCAGATAGTAGAAGTGGGACACTGAGATTGATACTTATATCTCCGATGCATACCATTTTTTCTTGCAAGCTGATCGAGCCATAACCATGGTAATTGTTCTGATAAGAACTTCATGCACCCTTCCACTACAGTTGAAACTTCAGTAAGTTGACAATTCTTCAAACACCTAGACTGCATCGCCTCGCCGCAAAACATAGGGGAACCAAATTGGTTGATCATGATTTGAATAGGATAGATAAGGTGCATAGGGCTTGGATTACCACATCGGTGATGAAGTCGATGGGGTTGAGGTCGAACTTCTGCTTCTTTCGGGGAACACCCATGGTGGATGTCTGCGTTTTGTTAATCTTCCACATACCTTCCCGACATGGACCATGACTCGGATTTGCGAGCTCTCCCGCTGTCT
Source organism: Elymus sibiricus (assembly GCA_039707655.1). NCBI lineage: Eukaryota > Viridiplantae > Streptophyta > Magnoliopsida > Poales > Poaceae > Elymus > Elymus sibiricus. The sequence continues at coordinate 114,401,211 of CM077663.1, read as the reverse complement.
GTAGTCTACAGGACAACAGCTACTTCCTCGTTCACACATACAAACCAAGCTAGGGCTGAGTGAATACTTAGTGCCAGTTCTGTAACATACTACTATCTAGTTCATCAGCCTTGCTTATCGGAAGTATCATCTCTTTGGCCGTATGCCGGAAAGTTATCTTGATGTATGTGTTGGGTTGTTTCCATCACTAAGTGTATATGTATGCATGTTTGCATCTTACCGAAATCCAATGAAGCATTACACATCCTTGTTCACAGCAATACATAAGATAAGAGCGCATGTTCAATTGTAGAGTGTTAATTCTTTGGAATGTTCGGAGCCATATGGAAACTTGGTGCTACCATTGTTGTCCCACACTGCCGTCTATTATTCTTTTGCAGCTTGACAATATGTATCATAAATATTAGGTGTGCAATCCTTGCTTTACTCTCTCATTTTTTTTCTTTGCAAATTGATCTAAATTTTTCAACATTCTTATTTCTTAGGTTATAGGATATGGTGAGCAGATTTTTCCAATTCATTTTCATGAGAGATGTCAACTACATTTGATAAAAAAAGCAAGTAAAATGTATAAGAAACTAAAATGCCAAGTAGAGTAATACTCCAAAATAAAAAATATGTGATCTAGTTACCATCTTTACTTTAGAAAAGGTTTTGTACAGCGAATTAATGCTAAGATGGTAAACTATGCAAATATATACCAACCATTTCTTCCCTATATGTCGCCAGCTGCATCGCCAGATTAAAGGCTAAGTAACAACTGCTGGGACTCTAATAATACATGTACGCACAAACATGCATGTCTTTTTGTTTGAGCTTGTTTAAATGGAGGATACTAAAGTGCATATTTAATTCTCAAGTAGCATCATCAGATCACTTGGGTATTGTACTTCGGTCATCAGATATTGTCTTTTAGTTGTACGCCTACTTACTAAGATTGATTATTCGAATAGAAAAATTATACGTTTTTAGCAGGCAAATAATACTCTATCGAAGTGACAAAAATAAAGAACATCTATCTCTTGCCCTTTCCCGAAGACAACCTCACCATGCAAACCTGAAGAGTTTTATGAAAACTCCACCATTCACGTCAACAGAAAAAGAGAGAGAAACATGAGGTTGTCATGATATTACCTCAAATATATCGCAATTGTGTTTTCATCAAAAGATTACCCTACTCTTTCTTTTAGTATTCACCTGCGAGACACACCTTAGATTTTCTTGTAAAATTCGAGCTTGGCATATAACTAAATATAGCCTGAAAACTTAAGCCTTGCACATGATCCTACGGAACCAATCAATGTACAATAAACTATACAAAGAAAATTCACTACCTTAACTGTGTAATCACCTGAAGGAAAATTGGTTCCGCTGCTAGGATAATCCTGCTAGTAGTACTGCAACAATAAAAATAATAATATTGTTGTTCTCATTAGAATAAACAATCTAAACCATCATGCGGCTCTTATGGAATCAACGCATAATCATGAATCTGATCTGCTATAAGGTTTATCCTTAAGGTCATAATATTCAGGTCTCACATGTGAGAAAAAAATCCTAGCCAAACGATGTATGCATGTCAGAAACATAAACGTTAGTATTATCTAGAAAATCATGGAAGGAAAGTATAAAATAAAGAAACTCTTGCAGGAATCTATCAAACCCGAGGAATCCATGCATCTATTTTCTAGCTAGCTTCGGCTCTTCGAATAGCTCTCATATGGTGAATTGAATCAGCTATGATGGGTGCTAGTAGCTTGCGCTTGCGCATCCTGCCGGTTTGCTTAGTCGTCATTGCTTGTGGCACATGAGAGGCGGTGCGAACAAAACATAAATAAAACATGGAAGTATAAGAATATTCTCTGCTTAATAATTGACTATATTTATGTTGTTGTTCGCACAACCTCTCATGTATAGCAATCAACTACACCAAATATCTAGAGAAAGCAGTAAACCATGTCTCCGCAGTGAGTCCTTCGAATGAAATGCTTTAGTCAAGCAATCAACGACACCAACTATCTTGAGAAAGATTTAATAAATAGTTTTACATTTTTTTGGGAAGTAGAAGTCCAAGAGGCCATGCGTACAGAAATATTTGTGACATGTTTCATTCATAAACAACTACAAAGATTAAAAAAAGATCCATTGGTTGTGTGTACCTATTTTGAGTGTGAACCACGTCAATACACATTGATGATGCCATTGCTGGACAAAGAGATATGTTGTTGTTGCTATTGTTTCTCCACAAGGGCAAATCCTAGGAGCAGGCATGGTACAAACTATTGCTTCTCTCCGGTTCAAAAAAAATTAAAAGTAGTATTGCTTGTCTCCAGCGGCCGGACGTGTTTGCTGCCGTCTTGTACGTTCCAAAAATATGACCTACGTCCTGCAACATGTATCTACGTACTGGTGTAAAAAAACTGGAGAAGATCATCATATTTAAGATTTAGAGGCAAGTAGTAAAGAATACACATATACGTACCACGCTGACTTTCCAAGCAGGCTGATTGATTCTGGTCGGCTAGATGCCCTATTACATATTGTATGTACTATTCGTACATGTAACACTGATTGATTTGTTCCGGCTGCTAACACATGCATGTGGGGTATGATCGAGAGGGACAGAACCATGCATGTATTGGTCTGCAGCGTCGGATGGTGAATGGCGATGATCTTGCGGAAGCTCATCCGGCGAGATGCCACATATATGCTAGCTCCCCTTTTGAACATACAGGTACAAAAACCTTGATTGGAGCACACACTTGATGAATCTCTACGGCTGGAAACACAACGCAAATCTCATTAGAGATGCATGCACTTGATCAATCCTTCCGGCTAGAACACAACATAGATCGAGAGAAGAGGGGACGCGGCGTTACATGAGGACATGGAGAGGAGAGAGGTCCCCAGGTAGGGAGAGATCGATTATTTCCCCAGAGGATAGAGGTCGGCCAGGTAGGTACAGATTGATTATTTGGTACCTTCTGGACTCTAGGAAAAGTCACGGTGCAAGGATCCATCTCCGCTGTTGATTTTTTAATCCAACGGTAAATAACAGTTTAGACGTGAAAATTAACGTGGAGGCTTGTATGGTGCATCCAATTAGTAAATATAAAGATGGTCTCTTGGATATATTTGATGTAAGGACTTTTTGCGGTGTGTTTGTTGGGATCCGATGAATTTTGAGTTCATTATCAATTTCTATCCATGAATATTATTTGAGTCTTCTTTGATCTCTTATATGCATGATTACTTATAGCCTCGTATTTCTTCTTCGAATCTTTGGTTTAGTTAGGCCAACTAGATCGATTTTTCTTGCCATGGGAAGAGGTGCTTTGTGATGGGTTCGATCTTGCGGTGTCCTCTCCCAGTGACAGAAGGGGCAGCGAGACACGCATGTATCGTTGCTATTAAGGATAACAAGATGGGGTCTATTCCTACATGAATAGATCTTGTCTGCATCATGTCACCGTTCTTATTGCATTGCTTCGTTTTTTATGAACTTAATACACTAGATGCATGCTGGATAGCGGTCGATGTGTGGAGTAATAGTAGTAGATGCATAATCGTTTCGGTCTACTAATCTTGGACGTGATGCCTATATAATGATCATCTCCTTGGATATTGTTATGATTATTTGATCTTCTATCAATTGCCCAACAGTAATTTGTTCACCCATCGTGTGCTATACTCATGAGAGAAGCCACTAGTGAAACCTACGGCCCCCGGGTCTACTTTTCCAACATATTGCTTTCCGATCTATCTTTTTGCCGCTTTTGTTTTCAGATCTATTATTCCAAAAAACCCAAAAATACCTTGCTGCATTTTTTATTTGCCTCTTTTATTTTGTGTTCTTGTGAGATCTATCTATCCAATCTATCACAACCTAATCTATGTTTTTACCGTAGAGAGATTGACAACCTCTCTTTCGCGTCGGGTTGCAAGTATTTGTTCTTTGTGTACATGTGTTGTTTACATAGTGTTGCATGATCCTCCTACTGGTTCGATACCTTGGTTTCATAACTGAGGGAAATACTTACCGTCGTTGTGCTGCATCATCCCTTCCTCTTTGGGGAAATACCGACGCAGTCTCAAGCCACGTCAAAGGAATTTCTGGCACTGTTGCCGGGGAGGAAGCAGTCTCTTCAACGTGCCAATCTCTGGCGCCGAGGAGACACCATCAACATCTATCAGGTTCCTAATCACAAATCTCATCTCCTTGCAATTACATTATTTGCCATTTGCCTCTCGTTTTCCTCTCCCCCACTTCACCAAATTTACCGTTTTATTCGCCTTCTTTTTCGTTTGCCTTTTTCTCTTCAGATCTCTTGTTTGCTTGCTATCTTGTTTGCATAGTCATGATGCCTCAACGAAAGTATCATGATGTTCCTTACCCCAATATTTTGCTTGAAATTGAGAAAAGTACTAAGGATTATATGACTACACAAGTTGAGCATAATAAGTATTTTACCGAGGAGCTTAAAGAACACTCTACCGTACTAGATGCCATAACGAAACAACTTGATGATATTAGTTGAGAAGTTTCTAATCTCCAATCTAAGAATGCTCATGCTGAAAATCTGCTTGGTAAAATTTCCGATGCACAAGCCACTTTAATAAATCAAATGGCCGCTAAACCAATCTCTCTAGAGGATAAAAATGATGAAGATCTTAAGGTGATTGGTGTTTCTTCATTGATTCCTTGTTTAGTAATATTAAAATTGATTATAAAGGGACTGAAATAGAGTCAACTTTAGCTAGAAGGCATCCCAATAATTTGGAGGGTGAAAATCTTGATGATTTTTTTTTGATGAAAGTGGTTTGAAGAGGTCAAAACTTTAACTAGTGATGTGCCCACTATATTGGATTGCAAAGATTTTAATTATGATAGTTGCTCTTTGATCGAATGTATTTCTTTGCTGCAATCCATGTTAAATTCACCCCATGCTTGTGAACAAAATAAAGCTTTCACTAAACATATCGTTGATGCCATGATGAAATCTTTTGAAGAAAAGTTGGAGTTAGAGATTTCAATTCCTAGAAAATTACATGATGAGCGGGAACCTACCATTAAAGTCAAGATTAAAAATCATGCGTGCTTTGCTTTATGTGATTTGAGTGCTAGTGTTTCCACGATTCCGAAATCTCTATGTGATGTGCTTGGTCTTACCAATATTGAAGAATGTTCTCTTAATTTGCACTTGGCGGATTCTACTATTAAAAAGCCTTTGGGAAGAATTAATGATATTCTTATTCTTGCAAATAGGAACTATGTACCCATAGATTTTATTGTTCTTGATATTGATTGCAATCCGTCTTATCCCATTATACTTGGTAGACCGTTTTTACGCACTATAGGTGCCGTGATTGATATGAAAGAAGACAATATTAAATTTCAGTTTTCACTAAGAAAGGGTATGGAAAACTTCCCTAGAACAAGAATCAAGCTACCATATGAATCAATCATGAGAGCATCCTATGGAGGAAAAACCAAACATGACAATACTTGAAACTATGCGTTATGCCTAGCTAGGGGCATAAAACGATAGCGCTTGTTGGGAGGTAACCCAATGAATAAATTTATTTTCATATTTTTCTTACTGTTTTTGAGTGTTGACACAATTATGCCTCTGTTATGATTGTGTTTTTTATGTTTTATTTAGTGTTTGTGCCAAGTAAAGCCTTTAGGATGCTTCATAAGATGAATAGAAACAATGCTGAATCTGAAACAGAAACTTTGACTCCAGTGCGCGAATTTTAATTTTTTACTGGACTGTGATAATGAGCTGAAATTTTAACAATATTTCTATATAAATTCTTTAAATTTTACTAATTTTTCAGAATTTTTAGAGTTACAAAAGTATGGTTAGAGTACATATTACTACAGACTGTTCTGTTTGAAACAGATTCTGTTTTCGTTGCATTGTGTGCTTGTTTTGATGAATCTTTGGTTTGTATTGAAGGGTATAAGCCATGGTAAAGTTAAAATACAGTATATAATGCAATAATAAAATTTGAATGAGTTTGTAACAGTACTTAAAGTGGTGATTTGCTTTATTATACTAACGGATCTCACGAAGATTTTGTTGAGTTTTGTGTGATTGAAGTTTTCAAGTTTTGGGTGAGATCACGATGGATGAAGGAATAAGGAGTGAGAAGAGCCTAAGCTTGGGGATGCTACAGCACCCCAAGATAATATCCAAGGAGAAACAAGCAACTAAGCTTGGGGATGCTCCGAGTGGCATCCCCTCTTTCTTCTAACGACCATCGGTATTTTACTTGAAGCTATATTTTTATTCGTCACATATCATGAGTTTTGCTTGGAGCGTCTTGTATCATTTGAGTCTTTGCTTGATTTTATTTTTAGTTTGTCACTAGTATCCTTGCTGGACACACCTATTTGAGAGAGCCAAAATTATGCTATGATTTGTTAGAATTGCTCTATATGCTTCACTTAATTTTTTTGAGCTACGGAATTGCTCTAGTGCTTCACTTATATCTTTTTGAGCACGGTGTGCTTTAAGTTTTTGAAGAAATACTCTCATGCTTCACTTAGATTAATTTGAGAGTCAGTAACTTTTGAAGAAATTCTCTCATGCTTCACCTATACTATTTTGAGAGATGAAATCTTTATGCTCATGTTCTTCACTTAAATTTATTTGAGCTTGTCAAAAGCAATGGCAATATATGAAACTTGTTGGGGATATAACCTTGTGGTGAGACCCGCCCAGGTGGGGCCGGGTCATGCGGTTGGCAGCTTAGCAATAAGGTTTGGTATAAGCTTGTTCAATGGGCCTAGAGGCCCAGAGCCAGAAGATGATGTGTAACCCGGTGGCGTCAGCCGCCGGTGGCGGCTTGTTAGATAAGGCAAGTATAGTTAGAGGTGAGGTCGGTTATCAAGTATGACCCGACCCGGACTCTTGTAAGCCCAGGGCCTTGACCTGTGTATATAAAGGCGGGTTACCTGGGCGGCTTAGGGGACGAAAACAACTCATCGATAGCTAGGTCAAGCGAACTCGCTCCCTTGTAATCGATACCCAATCAATACAACACAAAGCAGGACGTAGACTTTTACCTCTTCCCGAGGGGCCGAACCTGGGTAACCCTTGTCTCTCGATTCCGATCAACCCCTTCGAGCTCACCGCCTTAGCGATGGCCTCGAACCTAAGTCCTTTCACTAGGACATCTGCCGTGACAAAACCACGACAGATGGCGCCCACCGTGGGGCAGATGCTCGGTGGTGTGGAGTTCTCGAAGGGCTCTCTCCCAGGGATCGAGGGATACGCCGTTGGCAGGATGACCAAGAGTCGCCGCGGCAAGCTCTACATCGACGACGCCGGCTGGGGCCCCGAGGCCGACTCAATCGAGTACGGGTATCGGGTCCCCTTCGGCGGAATTCACGTCTTCATTGGCAAGATCGATGGATCTAAACCCGGACCGGACATCTACACCGACCTCGTCGAGCCGGCCCGGTGTGCGCAACCCGCCCGAGTTAACCCGGGTCGGAAGTGCGTCTTCGTCGGCTTCACCCAAGGCGCGGAACCTGAAGGTTCTATGTCGCGGGAGGAAACCCTCATCTGCTCAGAGGATGGATCCTCGAACAGAGAGGTGAAATTGATCTACCAGCTTCACAACGGCGGGCTTGGGGGCTACTTCGAGGGCTACCCTGAGCCGGAATATCATGAGCCGGAATACTATGAGCCGCTGAGCCGCGCCGCTGTCATCATGGCAGGATCGGCGCCTGCTCCTGGTAGCACGGCCACTGGTGCGACCGGATCTGGATCAGGCAGGCCGCCGGCTCAAGTGTTGCTGGATCTGATGAACAAACTTACAACTCTGATGGGAACTGAGGTCACGGTCGAAAACCAAGCAGCCCGTAACACGGAGATCGCAAGGTTGAAGGACCAGATGGCCGGAGTCCAAGAGGAAATCAACGCACTAAAGGTTCAGATGGATGCTGAGTCGGAGCGCCTTAGGGCGGAAGCTTTTTGCCTTGACCTGGAGCAGCAGACCGCAGATCCAGTCCATCGGATGAGGCACCAGACCCGTCTGCCGGATCAATATGAGGCCAGGAATCTTTTCAACACGCCAGGGACGGGACGGAATGCACCTCTGACCGTAACCCGGATGGCGGAAGTACCTGGGAGCAGGGCGGCGGTTCAACATCGGCAGCCAGACCTGCCCCGCAGGAACCAGACCTCGCCACAGCCTTTTCTGATACCGCCCGGTCATTATTCTAACCCGGCGGAGAACATGGTGGCAGCGGCGGTCAGACTTGGCACGATCCCCATCCCTGATGGGACGCCTTTTGCGGAGGAAGTACGGAACGCCATTGGATATTTGCAGACAGCGGTGGCGCAACAGGAGAAGTATACTTATAGCCGGAGCCGCGTGCACTCGACCCTCATCCCGAGCCAGAGTTACAGCCGGTGCCTAAAGTCGCCTGCAATTTCCAGCAGTGAGCGACGTCGGAACCCGGCGCGAGACGATCAGCCGGCTCTTGATGCCCAGGCGCTGGTAGATCGTGCAAGAGCGCAGCGAGAGGCGGCAGCTGCGGCGGCTTATCAAGAACCCATAGTAGCACCTTCTGTTTCGGTGGGAGCCGGAGTATCCTCCAGGGCTGTCGGAGTGCCGTGCCTGGTACCGGCTTTACGGAACGAACGCCTGCCGAAGGATTTCAAGGGTCCCCGCAAGGTGCCCAATTATACTGCCGATCTGCCTCCGGAAGCTTGGATCGAGAGTTATGAGCTAGCCATGGAGATGTTAGACGTCAGTGATGCAGTCTGCGCCAAGTATTTCATCATGATGCTGGAGGGGCCGGCTCGCACATGGTTTAAGGGTTTGCCACCCAACATCATTAATTCCTGGGCCGAGTTGAAGGCGAAGTTCATTAAGAATTTTCAAGAAACATGCAGGCAGCCCATGACAATTGTAGATTTGGATCATTGCGTGCAGCGTGAGGATGAGTCGGCCCATCATTGGGTCCGGCGAGTCTCAACCATTATCCATTCTTCTGATAACATCACGGCAGCTCAAGCGGTTCTGATTTTGGAGAAGAATTGCCACTTTTTGCCCCTGAAGCAGAAGCTTGGCCGGCTCAAACGTTCATGCCAGGACATGGGAGAGCTCATGGCGGCTCTCACCAAATATGTAGATTCTGACAGCACGAAGGACCCTGGTTCTGATGAGGAGAAATCGGCTAAGGGTAAGAAGAGTAGCAATGGCAAGAATCCACAGGAGAGTGGTGGAGGAAATAATAATAACAGTAATGGTGGCAAGCGGAAACACCCGGACGGCGGGTCAGATCTGGTGGCCAATACTAGTGCAGGAGGCAACCGGGGCAAGGGCAATGGTAAACCACCTTTCGGTAACTCTAAGCCCTTCAATATGGAGGCAATGTTGAATGCTCCCTGTCCGAAACATAGTGTTCCCGATAAACCATCCACTCATGCTTGGAGGGATTGTTGGGTCATGCGGGAGTTCCGGAATTACAACATTAACCAGCATCAAGGTGGCGGCAGTGGGCCTTCCGACGGGTCAGGATCCGGCTCCCCTGGGTCCGGCTTTGGGGCAGACGGCTCAGGTTCTGGCTACCAAGGCCAGGGAAGCAATGGAGGTCACCATCAACAGTCTGGTAATGGAGGTCAGCAACAAAACAACCAGTACGGGTATCAGACTAACCCAAAACAGCTTAATGGAGGCCAATATCATGTTTTTACGACAAGCCTTGACAAGCGAGATCAGAAGGTGCGCAAGCAGGCGGTTAATGCAGTCATGCCGGCTCTCCCGCGGTACTTGAAGTGGCCCGAGTATGACATAACTTGGAGCAGGGAGGATCACCCGCCGCGTGTGGATAACCCGGGGTAGTTGACTTTGGTAGTGGCCCCCCAAGTTGGAGGTTACGTGTTCACCAAGGTGCTTATGGATGGTGGCAGTAGCATCAACATCCTATATTATGACACGTTCCGCTGGATGAATTTGCTTGACAAGGATCTTAAACCATCTTCGACGGTTTTTCACGGGGTGGTGCCCGGAAAGTCAGCTTATCCGGTTGGAAAAATTTCCTTGGAGGTAGCTTTTGGTGATGAGTTTAACTATAGGGTGGAGACCTTATGGTTTGAGGTGGTCAAAATCAAGAGCCCATACCACGCTTTATTTGGGCGGCCGGCTTATGCCAAGTTCATGGCTAGGCCTTGTTATGTTTACTTGCAGCTCAAGATGCCCGGATTAAAGGGAATGATTATAGTGCATGGTGATCGGAAGATTGCTCTTGAGTGTGAGGAAGGCGATGCGGCGTATGCAGAGTCAAGTTGTGCTGATGCAGAACTCAAGTTTTATAAGGAGAATGTTGACCCGGCAGATATGACACCGTTGAAGAAACCCAGCACGGAATCTGAGCCGCCCCTTAAGTTTGTGGCAGAAGATACCAAGCTGGTGGATTTTAACCCTGGCAACTCATCGCAACAGTTCACTATTGGGGCCAATATGGATCCCAAATAGGAAAGCGCGCTCATCGAATTCATCCGTTAGAATCGGGACATCTTTGCATGGAAGCCTTCTGACATGCCGGGTGTACCGAGAGAATTCGCTGAGCACCACCTTAATGTGGATCCTAAGTTTAAGCCAATCAAACAGTTCCTCCGTCGTTTCAATGAGGAGAGGCGTAAGGCCATTGGAGAAGAGGTAGCCCGGCTCTTAGCAGCAGGGTTTATCTTCGAAGTTTTTCATCCGGAGTGGTTAGCTAACCCGGTGTTGGTACTCAAGAAGAACGGCACGTGGCGTATGTGTGTAGATTATACCGATCTCAACAAAGCATGTCCGGTTGATCCATTTGCTTTCCCTCGTATCGACCAGATCATTGATGCAACGGCGGGTTGTGAAAGTCTATGTTTCCTAGACGCCTATTCGGGTTATCATCAGATCAAGATGGCAGTTAAGGACCAAGATAAGACGTCTTTCATTACGCCTTTTGGAGCCTTCTGCTATGTGTCTATGCCTTTTGGACTCAAGAGTGCTCAGGCGACTTACCAGCGCTGCATATAGAACTGTCTTCATGGTCAAATTGGGCGCAATGTTCATGCTTATGTAGATGATATTGTAGTCAAGTCAAGGAAGAAGGAGACTCTGTTGGCTGACTTGAAGGAAACTTTTGATAATCTGCGGGTTTACAAGATGATGCTTAACCCGGCAAAGTGTGTGTTTGGTGTACCTGCAGGCAAGCTCTTGGGATTCTTGGTATCCGAGCATGGCACTGAAGCTAACCCAGACAAGATAAAGGCCATCACTTCCTTGTCTAAGCCGGCGTGTATCAATGATGTTCAGCGCCTGGTGGGTCGTATCGCCGCTTTGAGCCGATTCATAAGCCGTCCGGGTGAGAAAGCCATTCTTCTGTATCAGATGATGAAGAAGACAGATGATTTCATCTGGAGTGATGCGGCTAATGAGGCGTTTGAGGCGCTCAAGAAGCAGTTGGCTGAGCCGCCCGTTTTGGCTGCTACGGTGGAAAAGGAGCCTTTGCTTTTGTATGTGGCGGCGAACAACAGAGTTGTCAGTGCTGCAGTTGTGGTGGAGCGCAAGGAGGCGGGTAAGGAGTACCCAGTCCAACGGCTGGTTTACTATGTTAGTGAGGTCTTGACGGAATCCAAGCAAAGATATCCACATTGGCAAAAACTGGTGTTTGGTGTATTCATGGCCAATCGCAAGCTGAAGCATTATTTCCTTGGGCATCCGATCACAGTGGTCAACTCTGCTCCTTTGGGAGATATCATTCAAAACAGAGAAGCTACTGGTAGGATTGCTAAGTGGGCAATTGAGCTTGGGCCTCTCAATCTGAAGTATGTGCCCCGGACGGCTGTAAAGTCTCAAGCCCTGGTGAACTTTATCAATGACTGGACAGAGTGTCAAGCACCTAAGGAGAAGCCGGACAATACGTATTGGACGATTCATTTTGACGGCTCAAGGCAATTGGAAGGATCGGGGGCTGGAGTTGTTTTAACTTCCCCGCGAGGTGACAAGTTCTGTTATGTTTTGAGGTTAATGTTTCCTTGTACTAACAATGCAGCTGAATATGAGGCTTTGCTTCATGGGCTCCGTGTGGCTAAGGAGATGAATTTGAGCCGGGTCAGATGTCTTGGCGACTCAGACCTGGTGGCTCAACAAGTCTCTAGCACATGGGACTCTAAGGACCCTCGCATGGCGGCTTATCGCCAGGCGGTCGATGTTATTGCTGGCCATTTCAAGGGCTATCAGGTGGATCATATTGATCGGCGGAGGAATGAGGCGGCTGACGCATTGTCAAGACTTGGGTCTCAGCGTAAGCCGGTGCCGCCTAATGTGTTCCTGGATGTATTGCATCACCCGTCGGTCAAGTTACCGTCGGAGGAGGATTTGGCTATACCTGACCCGGAGGGATAGTTGGTGGCGGCTCTCCACGCAATCCTTGATTGGACATTGCCTTATCTGGCGTATTTGACCAGCGGCGAGTTACCTCAAGATGAAAATCTGGCGCGGCAGATCATAAGGCGGTCCAAATCCATGACTATTATCAATGGCAAGTTACACCGGCACAGCGTGACTAGTATTTTTCAGCGATGTGTTTCTCCGGATGAAGGCCGTGAGATCTTGCAAGAAATCCATGCCGGCGATTGTGGTCATCATGCCGGGTCAAAGTCTTTGGTGGCTAAAGCTTTTTGACACGGTTTGTACTGGTTAACAGCTCATAAAGACGCAGAGTACTTGGTCAGTAAATGTGATGGGTGCCAGAAGTTTGGGCGACGTGCCCATGTGCCGGCTCAAGAGCTACGGATGATTCCAATCACCTGGCCGTTTGCAGTCTGGGGGCTTGATATGGTTGGACCTTTTAAGAGGTCTAAGGACAAGAAGACCCACCTCTCGGTGGCGGTTAACAAGTTTACTAAGTGGGTTGAAGCTGAGCCGGTCAGCAAGTGTGATGCAGCAACAACAGTTCAGTTCATCAAAAAGCTGATCTTCCGGTTTGGTTATCCTCATAGTATCATTACTGACAATGGTACAAACCTCTCCAAGGGGGCTATGAAAGAGTTTTGTGATGAAGAGCATATCCGCCTTGATGTATCTTCTGTGGCTCACCCACAGTCTAATGGTCAAGCTGAGCGTGCTAACCAGGAAATTTTGAGAGGGATAAAACCCCGGCTTATGGTTCCTCTGGAGCGCACGCTGGGTTGTTGGGTGGAGGAATTACCTTCTGTTCTTTGGAGCATAAGAACCACCCCTAACAGGTCAACAGGTTATACGCCTTTCTTCATGGTTTATGGCGCAGAAGCTGTTCTCCCCAGTGATATTCGTCATGACTCGCCCAGAGTGGCGGCTTACGTGGAAGCTGATAATGAGGCGGCGCGTCAGGATGCTTTGGATGCCTTGGACGAAGAACGGGATCTTGCAGCAGCTCGGTCTGCGATTTACCAACAAGACCTGTGATACGTCTCCAACGTATCTATAATTTATGAAGTATTCATGCCATGTTTACAATAATTTTATATGATTTTGGTATGATTTTATTAGAACTAACCCGGACTGACGCTGTTTTCAGCAGAACTACCATGGTGTCGTTTTTTGTGCAGAAATAAAAGTTTTCGGAATGGGCTAAAAATTTACGGAGAATATTTTTGGAAAATATAAAAAATACTGGAGCAAAAAGATACCGGAGAGGAGTCCCGAGGCAGCCACAAGCCTAGGAGGCGCGCCCCCCCTAGGGCGCGCCCCCTGGCTTGTGGGTCCCTCGGGAGTCCCCCTGACTTGATTCCAACGCCAAGTATTCCTATAAATACCAAAACCCCCAGAAAGAAACCTAGATCGGGAGTTCCGCCGCCGCAAGCCTCTGTAGCCACGAAAAACCAATCGGGAGCCTGTTCCGGCACCCTGCCGGAGGGGGAAACCATCACCGGAGGCCATCTTCATCATCCCGGCGGTCTTCATGACGAGGAGGGAGTAGTTCACCCTCGGGGCTGAGGGTATGTACCAGTAGCTATGTGTTTGATCTCTCTCTCTCTCTCTCTCGTGTTCTTGAGATGACACGATCTTGATGTACCGCGAGCTTTATTGATATAGATGAATCATATGGAGTTTTCCCCTCTCTATCTTCTTGTGATGAATTGAGTTTTCCCTTTGAAGTTTACTTGTCGGATTGAGTCTTTAAGGATTTGAGAACACTTGATGTATGTCTTGCGATGGGATATCCACGGTGACAATGGGATGTTCTATTAATCCACTTGATGTATGTTTTGGTGATCAACTTGCGGGTTCCGTGACCTTGGGAATCTATGCATAGGGGTTGGCACACGTTTTCGTCTTGACTCTCCAGTAGAAACTTTGGGGCACTCTTTGAAGTTCCTTGTGTTGGATTGAACATGATGAATCTGAAATTGTGTGATGCATATCGTATAATCAAGCCCATGGGTACTCGTGGTGACATTGGAGTATCTAGGTGACATTAGGGTTTTGGTTGATGTGTATCTTAAGGTGTTATTTTAGTACGAACTCTAGGGCTGTTCGTGACACTTATAGGGATAGCTCATAAGATTGATCGGAAAAGATAACTTTGAGGTGGTTTCGTACGCTACAATAATTTCTTCGTTTGTTCTCCGCTATTTGTGACTTTGGAGTGAACTCTTTGTCGCACGTGAGGGATTTACATATGATTCAACTATGTCAGTATTGTTGAGAGAACTTGCACTAGTGAAAGTATGAACCCTAGGCCTTGTTTCTAAGCATTGCAATACCGTTTGTGCTCACTTTTATCATTAGTTACCTTGCTGTTTTTATATTTTCAGATTACAAAAACCTATATCTACCATCCATATTACACTTGTATCACCATCTCTTCGCCGAACTAGTGCACCTATACAATTTACCATTGTATTGGGTGTGTTGGGGACACAAGAGACTCTTTGTTATTTGGTTGTAGGGTTGTTTGAGAGAGACCATCTTCATCCTACGCCTCCCACGGATTGATAAACCTTAGGTCATCCACTTGAGGGAAATTTGCTACTGTCCTACAAAACTCTGCGCTTGGAGGCCCAACACGAGTCTACAAGAAGAAGGTTGCGTAGTAGACATCAAGCTCTTTTCTGGCTCCGTTGCCGGGGAGGTGAAAGCTTGAAGGTATATCTTTAGATCTTGCAATTAAATCTTTTAGTTTCTTGTTTTTCACTAGTTTGGTTTTATAAAAGAAAACTACAAAAAAATGGAGTTTAGGTTGCATCATTTGTATCGTCTTTATAATGTCTTTCGTGAAAATAAGGATTCGGAAAATTGTGCTCAATTGGTAGAGGAAGAAATTATGAAAATACTTGATGAGAATTCCATGAATGATGAGCATGATAGAAATATTGTTAGTATGAATTCTCTAAATATTCATGATGCTAATGATATACAAAGCCACAAGCTTGAGGATGCTATGTTTGATGAATATGATATTTTTAGTCCCCCAAGTTTTGATGAGCAAAACTATTATGATGATGGCATGCCTCCTATCTATGATGATTATTGTGATGACACGTATGCTATAAAGAGTGATAGTAATCATGAAACTTTTCATCATGATTTTAATATTCAAAGTGGTTATGTCAATCAAGTATCTCATGATAGTTATTTTGTTGAGTTTACTCCCACTATTAGTCATGAGAAGAAATTTTCTTGTGTGGAGAGTAGTAAAATTTCTATGCTTGTAGATCATGAAAATAATGCTTTATGTGCTGGTTATATTGTGAAATTCCTTCATGATGCTACTTAAAATTATTATGAGAGAGGATCTTATGCTTTTACATATTGCAATAATATCAAGTTTCCTCTCTATGTGTTGAAAGTTTTGAAGTCATGCTTGTTTTGCCTTCCTATGCTAGTTGATTCTTGCTCCCATAAATTGTTTGCTCACAAAATCCCTATGCATAGGAAGTGGGTTAGACTTAAATGTGCTTGTCATGAGATTCATGATGCTCTCTTGCATGTTTTCAATTACTACTTTTTATGTGAGCATCATTGAAATCATCATGCCTAGCTAAAAGGCTTTAAAGAAAAGCGCTTGTCGGGAGGCAACCCAACACTTTTACTTTCTGTTTTTGTGTGTTCACATGATTAAGCTACTGTAGTAATCATGTTTTATGCCTTTTATTTCAATAAAGTGCCAAGTAAAGCCTTTGGGATGACTCACAAGATGAGTAGAATTGATGCTGAACCAAAACAGAAACTTTTTACTCCAGTACAGGAATTTTCATTTTTTATTGGAGCGTGATAATGATCTGAAATTTTTACACAGTCTTAATATAAAAATCCATCAGGTTGTCCTAATTTTTCAGAATATTTAGAGACAGGGAAGTATGGTTATACTACAGATCTTCACAGACTATTCTGTTTTTGGCAGATTCTGTTTTGGATGCATAGTTTGCTTGTTTTAGCGTTCCCATAGCTTATATTCAGTGATATAAATTATGGGAATGATAGAATACAGTAGGTATTATGTGAGAACAATTATGAATCTTGTATTGACAGTACCTAAGTGAATGATCTTTATTTATTACACTAACCCTTCTCACGAAGTTCCGTTAAGTTTTGTGTGATTGAAGTTTTCAAGTTTTGGGTGAGACACCGATATGAGGAGAACAAGGAGTGACAAGAACCTAAGCTTGGGGATTTTCAAGGCACCCCCAAGGTAATATCCAAGGAATACTCAAGCACCTAAGCTTGGGGATGCCCCGGAAGGCATCCCCTCTTTCGTCTTCAACATTATCGGTATATCTTACTTAGAGCTATATTTTTATTCATCACATAATATGTGTTTTGCTTGGAGCGTCATTATATTTTGTTATTTTCTGTTAGGTGTTATTTATAATCTTGTTTTTCAATAAAAAGTTTCAAGAATTGTCTTAGGATGCTTGCATTGCATGTTTTGATGTGTGCTGTGTAAAAAAACAGAAACTTTTGCTGTAGTGTTTGAATTTTCATATTTTAGTGGAACGTGATAAGTTTCTGAAAATTTTACACAGTAATTTAATATAAATTATTTAGCATGTCCTAAATTTTCATAATTTTTTGAGTTACAGAAGTACACTGTTTTCATAAATTTCTACAGACTGTTCTGTTTGGACAGATTGCTGTCATAGTTTCGTTATCTACTTATCCTATAGTTTCCATAGCCTATAATGGTAGATATAAATTGTGTAGATGATATTAAATATTAGATGATGTTTGAAAATTATTGTGCAACTTGTCTTGGCAGTACATAAAGTGTTGATTTATTCTTATGTGTACTAACCTATCTCACGAGTTCTTTTTGAGTTTTGTGTGGATGAAGTTTATAAGAATTAGGGAAACCATGATATGAGAAGAATTAAGGAGACACAAGAGCTCAAGCTTGGGGATGCCCAAGGCATCCCTAATTAATATTTCAAGAAGTCTCAAGCATCTAAGCTTGGGGATGCCCCGGTAGGCATCCCACCTTTCTTCTTCAACAATTATCGGTTAGTATCGGTTGAACCTAAGTTTTTGCTTCTTCACATGATATGTGCTATCCTTGGAATATCATTTTATATTGTTTTGCTGTTTGAATAAAAGCATTGGATCTGAAATTTTGAATAAGAGAGATAGTCCTCACATGGCTATTTAACTAATTGACTACGCATTGATCTTCACTTATATCTTTTTGGAGTAGTTTGTCATTCACTCTCGTGCTTCACTTATATCCTATGAGTAAATGGTTGAATGAATTGAATATTATAAATCTGAAATTAAATATGCTTCATATACTTATCCCATGGGGAGTAATGACTTCACACATAATAAGTATAGGTGGTAAAGTTTATTGAAAGTTAGCAAACACCGCATTGGTCACTTGAACAATTCATGAAAGAATATTGAAGGAAGAGAGATTCCACATATAAATATACTATCTTGGACATCTTCTATGGTTGTGAGCTCATTAATTATTTTCAAACTCGAGCAAATTAGTTAAAATTGGACAAGGAAGACAACTTAATGAGTTATGTTTGGGTATATTTGTATAGAAGTTATATTGTTATGGATCCTCCAACATGTGGTGCTTGCTTCCACCTCATACTAGCCAAAACTTCCGCACCAAGTAGAAATACTACTTGTGCATCCAAACACCCTTAAACCAGTTTTGCCATGAGAGTCCACTATACCTACCTATGGATTGAGTAAGATCCTTCAAGTAAGTTGTCATCGGTGCAAAAAGCAATAAAAATTGCTCCTAAAAATGTATGATCTTTTATTGTGAGGGAAAATAAGCGTTGTACGAACTTGTGATGGTAAAGAAATAAAAGCGATGGACTGCATAATAAAGGTTGCTATCACAAAGGGCAATACAACGTGACGTTCCTTTGCATTAAGGGTTTGCACATCCAAAAACAAAAAGCGCATGACAACCTCTGCTTCCCTCTGCGAAGGGCCTATCTTTTACTTTCTAGTACTTACCTTTATGCAAGAGTCATGGTGATCTTCACCACTTCCTATAATTTGCCTTTTTCTCTTGGCAAGCGTCATGTGTTGGGGAATGATCTAGACATATATATCCATACAAATATATTTGATCATGAATTATTATTGTTGACAATTATCTATATGATAAATAAGTTGGGAGGCGAAACATTAAGCCCCTATCTTTCTCTGTGTTCGATGGATGCTATTTGTTCTAAAAATATGCTTTGAGTGTCAATAATCATGGAAGATTATATGATAGTTGAGTATGTGGAATTTGCTAAATCAAAGCTCTTACCAAGACCCTTCCTGAAAATAAGATGAATTGCAATTGTTTGATGACTAGGAATATGGTTTGTTAGTTTTCAAGAAACTTTCTGGTCTATACTTTAACATGTGAATAGCTTGTTACTTGATCATGAGAAGTTTTATGAGATGAGCTACTGTTTATGGTTTATATGTAGGAGATATGCCCTAGAGGCAATAATAAATGTTATTGATTATCTCCCTGTTCATAATTATGTTTATGTTCCATGCTATAACTGCAATGATTCTCGAGTCTACAATAACCACGAGGCTCGGAGGAAGACTCATATGCACGTGTGGGATAATAAATGGTAAAATGTATTCCTAGTCAAGCCTCTATGACTGGCTCAAGTATTGCATGATGATCCTGTTTTCCTGATCATGGGCATGGCTATGCCGGCAATTTTGAGGGCACAATTGTTGGTAGAACACTTGTGTTGAATCGACCCGATTGATGTTATGCTATGAGATACATTCGTCATAAGTTTATGGTTAATAACACATAGAAGTTAATGTTTGCATAATTCCTTAGACCATGAGAGTGTCGAGTTTCTTCATGCTTGCTTCATGAACTTTGGGGTTTGTTAAACGTCATCCGTAAATGGGTGGCTATTACGGCGGCTTACGGGTTCATGGAAAAGTATGTCAAGGGACTTGATAGCTCAAGATTGGGATTTGCTCCTCCGACGATGGAGAGATATCTCTGGGCCCTCTCGGTGTTACGGTATCCATCATCGTCTGGCCAGACACAGGGTGATTTGATCACAGGGATGCCGGAACACGGGAACGAGAAAAGAGAACAATACCGGCAACGAGGTAACTGGCATTGTGGACAAGTGTTGATCCACGAGGATGCCGATGTTTCTCACCTCGGGTAATTGTAACATATCGCGAAGCAACAGGAATAGCACACGGCAACTGGAGGTTCACTCGAATATTCATTCGTGTGGGTATATGGGTCAATATGGGTGTCCACGGCTCCGATGTTGATCATTGATCGGAAGGGGTTCCGGGTCATGTCTATGCTTCACCGAACCTATAGGGTCACACGCTTAAGGGTCATCTATCTGCTGAATACTAGACAAGGAGTCCGAGAGAAAGTCACTGGAAAAGTTTCGGAGACAACGGAAAAGTTCCGGAGAGAACACCGGAAAAGTTTCGGTAAAACCGAAAAGTTGTTTCGGATAAAACCATTGATCCAAAAAGGTTTCGGCAAGCACCGGGAATGTTTTGGAGGTTGCCAGATTGGTCTGGTAATTTCTGGAATTTTTCTGGAGAAAAAACCGAAAAAGGTTTTCGGAGCTGCCGGAATTGTTTACCGGGTAAACGAAGATGGTTTTAAATTAAACCACCATACCGGAAATGTTCCGGAGCGCGTCCAGATAATTTTAGAGGGTGCCAGAAATGTTCTGGGACCTTCTGGAATTTTCAGAAGAAATAGTTTCGGAAAACATCTTGTCCCAGCGAGAGGGGACAAGATCCCACGGATCGTGGGGGCTGTTTTTGGGCTGTTTTTGGGGGCGCCCACTTTAGGGGACAGCCCCCTTGTGGCTGGACAAAGTGTTGGGTGGGGCCCCCATGGTGGGGGGGCAGCCCCCACAAATGGTGGTGAGTGTTGGGAGGAAGGTGGGGCCCCATGGGGGAACACCATGGACAAGGGAACATGTTTTCTCCATGTTTGGTGGGAACATGCTTCCTTGTTTGGTGGGTGCATGTTTAGTGGGCTGAAATTTCAGCCCCCCCCCTCACCCCTCCCACCACTATATAAGGAGGTGGAGAGGAGCTCTCCATCCTCACTCCAACTCTCACACACATGGCATGCATGATCTGCCTTTCTTCTCTCCCTCCCACGAAATAGTTTCGTAGAGCCGAAAGGCTGTCTGGGTTCCGGCAGGAACTAGTTCTGGACGGCGAAGCCCTGCCGGATAGATGACACCGTATGTGTGCAACTCTGTAGAGAGATCGTAGTTTCGGTCTTAGTTCGAGAGTGCCTCCCGAAGGGCTGTCCGTGTGACCGTCCGAGTTTTGGAGGTCCTCCCGAAGGGCTGTCCGAGTGACAGTCCGAGTTTCGGAGGTCCTCCCGAAGGGCTGTCCGCGACACCGTCCGGGGGACTGTGCGAC
The DNA here is from genome assembly GCA_039707655.1 of Elymus sibiricus. Lineage (NCBI taxonomy): Eukaryota > Viridiplantae > Streptophyta > Magnoliopsida > Poales > Poaceae > Elymus > Elymus sibiricus. The sequence goes on along the minus strand of CM077663.1, from coordinate 114,380,316 downwards.
CGCCTCCCGGAGGGCTGTCCGCGGGGTAGATGAGGGTATACATCCTCGCGGTTGGGAGGTTGTAAAATCCTAGCTGCGGGGATCTGCACCGCCGTTCGTCATCGACTCTACTTCCGCTGCGCTACGAGTCGGTAACGAAAAATGATCAAACCTTGTATGCAGTCTCCATAGTGGTCCTGGGCTGGTGCGTAGGTCGGAAATTTTTTGTTTTCTGCTACGTTACCCTACATTATATTGATGCTAGAAAAAGTGGTTGGAATTATCATTGATCAAACTTGTGCACTTGCTAGCATTCACACTTCATAAATTATTTCTTTTATCATTTACCTACTCGAGGACGAGCAGGAATTAAGCTTGGGGATGCTGATACGTCTCCAACGTATCTATAATTTATGAAGTATTCATGCCATGTTTACAATAATTTTATATGATTTTGGTATGATTTTATTAGAACTAACCTGGACTGACGCTGTTTTCAGCAGAACTACCATGGTGTCGTTTTTTGTGCAGAAATAAAATTTCTCGGAATGGGCTGAAAATTTACGGAGAATATTTTTGGAAAATATAAAAAATACTGGAGCAAAAAGATAACGGAGAGGAGTCCCGAGGCACCCACAAGCCTAGGGGGCGCGCCCCCCTAGGGCGCGTCCCCTGGCTTGTGGGCCCCTCGGGAGTCCCCCTGACTTGATTCCAACACCAAGTATTCCTATAAATACCAAAACCCCCAGAAAGAAACCTAGATCGGGAGTTCCGCTGCCGCAAGCCTCTGTAGCCACGAAAAACCAATCGGGAGCCCGTTCCGGCACCCTGCCGGAGGGGGAAACCATCACCGGAGGCCATCTTCATCATCCCGGCGGTCTCCATGACGAGGAGGGAGTAGTTCACCCTCGGGGCTGAGGGTATGTACCAGTAGCTATGTGTTTGATCTCTCTCTCTCTCATGTTCTTGAGATGACACGATCTTGATGTACCGCGAGCTTTATTGATATAGATAAATCATATGGAGTTTTCCCCTCTCTATCTTCTTGTGATGAATTGAGTTTTCCCTTTGAAGTTTACTTGTCGGATAGAGTCTTTAAGGATTTGAGAACACTTGATGTATGTCTTGCGATGGGATATCCGTGGTGACAATGGGATGTTCTATTGATCCACTTGATGTATGTTTTGGTGATCAACTTGCGGGTTCCGTGACCTTGGGAATCTATGCATAGGGGTTGGCACACATTTTCGTCTTGACTCTCCGGTAGAAACTTTGGGGCACTCTTTGAAGTTCTTTGTGTTGGATTGAACATGATGAATCTGAAATTGTGTGATGCATATCGTATAATCAAGCCCATGGGTACTCGTGGTGACATTGGAGTATCTAGGTGGCATTAGGGTTTTGGTTGATGTATATCTTAAGGTGTTATTTTAGTACGAACTCTAGGGCTGTTCGTGACACTTATAGGGATAGCTCATAAGATTGATCGGAAAAGATAACTTTGAGGTGGTTTCGTACCCTACAATAATGTCTTCGTTTGTTCTCCGCTATTTGTGACTTTGGAGTGAACTCTTTGTCGCACGTGAGGGATTTACATATGATTCAACTATGTCAGTATTGTTGAGAGAACTTGCACTAGTGAAAGTATGAACCCTAGGCCTTGTTTCTAAGCATTGCAATACCGTTTGTGCTCACTTTTATCATTTGTCACCTTGCTGTTTTTATATTTTCAGATTACAAAAACCTATATCTACCATCCATATTACACTTGTATCACCATCTCTTCGCCGAACTAGTGCACCTATACAATTTACCATTGTATTGGGTGTGTTGGGGACACAAGAGACTCTTTGTTATTTGGTTGCAGGGTTGTTTGAGAGAGACCATCTTCATCCTACGCCTCCCACGGATTGATAAACCTTAGGTCATCCACTTGAGGGAAATTTGCTACTGTCCTACAAAACTCTGCGCTTGGAGGCCCAACACGAGTCTACAAGAAGAAGGTTGCGTAGTAGACATCAACCTGCGTCGCTATCAGAGCCGTAGGGTCAAGACCCGGACGTTCCAAGAAGGCGACTTAGTACTCCGTTTGATTCAAGACCAGTCAGATATGCATAAGCTATCACCTCCTTGGGAAGGACCATTTGTGATCAGCAGAAATCTCAACAATGGTTCCTATTACCTCATCGACATACGGGAGGGTGACAAGTCACGCACTTCTGGTGAAGAGACTAAAAGGCCGTGGAATATCGCTCACCTTCGGCCATACTATACTTGAGTCGCCGGTCCGGCTCTCATCAATGTACATATTCCTATCATTGTATATACCATCTTTTATGATATAATAAAGTTGGCATCCCCATGATTAGGGGCCTCTACCGTTTTCTCGCACTAAAATTCGTGCAAAGGAGTTGATCCTTCATCAGGTCACTTGGGGGCTTCCAACCCACTGGGTTTAGCTTTCATACCCTCTTGGCCCGGCTTTACATGCCATGTTCGAGTTAAACCTGCCTGTTTGCAACTTGCTACTCCACCATGTCACCCGCCGAACTCTTGACAGTCAATCTTGCTCAGAGACCCTGAACTTTCATAAGTTATTCTCGCACAAAGACCCTGAACTTGTCAAGGTTTAAACGGCGGCTTTTGTCATGAGAGAGCCGGCTTACAGTGAGCTAGGATAAACTCGCCTTGTCCGCTCTAGTCTCTCCGCTATGTGGCCCGTTTGTACTCTTAGCAATGTCAATCTTTTAAAGACCCTGAACTTGCTAAGGTTTAAACGACGGATTTATGTCATGTGAGAGCCGGCTTACGAGGTTTTAAGGCTTTTATGCCTCGCTTCTTCGGAAGCAATACAATTTTTTTCACAAAAACAAGAACTATCTTGTCCTGCTGTGCCTTTAAAGCCGGCTTATAAGGCAAGAAATATGCAAATTACTTGTTTTTTGCAGGTATTTTTCATGATAAGATTCTAAGTTTTTGGGTAACTCCGGCTTAGCATTGCTCATGGAATATAACCCGCCTGGCGAGTCAAAGCAGTCAGATGATTATGTATCAAGACAATCATGCTAAATCGCCGTTGTATGGATTGAAAGATGTTTTAAAGTGCACGAAGGCACTAGAGTAGGCGATCAAGTGTTTTCTACTGCTATTACAAGGCTATCAAGAAGCCCCAAATCTACGGACTTAAAGTTTTTGCAGCAAATTGTAACCCGGCATATTAACAGGGCCGGGTTACCTTCACAAGAAGCCAACTCTTCATTTAGCTCGTCGCCGGATCATCCTGCGCCGGGTCTTCGGTCTCCCGGATCTGGAGGTTGTCCACATCCCAGTTGCAGTTTGTTAAGGCCTCAAATATGGCTTCATCGTGCATGATTGGAGATGGGTCAACATCAGGAGCGAAGAGGTGCTTACGGCGTTGAGGAATCAGGCTTTTTGCTTCAAAGGTGGGCCCTCGAACTCGCTTATTATCCTCCGAATAAGCCGCTTGGTATGATGACATGTCAGCTTCTTTGGCCAGCCGGCTTGCCAAAATTTGGGATGCCTTCATACAGCGGGCATAGTCATCTTGCGTAAACTGTGAGCCGTCGTCCTTCAGCTAAGGAAAGCCATCCATCATCTCGGCTGGGTTAAGCTCGGGTGCATAAGCCAGTGATCGGCTCAAAGCAGCCATTGTGCCCTTACGGGCGGCTGATCTCTTTAGTTCTTCTATTTGCTTCGGGATGGTGGAGAGGACTTCGAGCACGCCCTTCATAAACTTTGGCACACCCTTCTCAGTCATAACAACTTTAATGGTGAAAAGTGATCCGACATAGAGCTGTTCAGAAAGTGAGTATAAAGCCTTCAGCTTTAATAGACTGTCATCTGAAAGTTGGCGGCTCCGTTCACCTACAAGCAAGTCAAATCTTATAAGCCGCCCGAAAGGATTCTCGAAAATTTCTTTTTGAATATTGAAGGTTAAGAACACTTACCAAAGATGGCTCCAATCATACGAGATATCTGGACTTTCAGATTGTTCAGCTCGTCAGTCACCGTTTTAAGACGACCCTCTGCGTCTTCAGCGCGCTTGGTCAGGGCGGCTTGGCTCGTTTCAGCAGATTTTTTGAGTGTTTTGAGCTCAGCCTTGATAACATCCAGCTCCGTCAAGGCGATTTGATACTTGGCGTCAGCTTCTGCTCGGCCTTTTTGTTGCAGCGCCAGACTCGTTTTAAGGTCCAACACGTTAGACTCAGCGGCGTTTAAAGATTCCTGCAAAAGACAAATCATAACAAGGCAGCATTGTCAGTTTTAAGCCGCTAGTCCGGCTCACACCGGTTTTTAAAAGTTCTGGCAGAGTCATTACAAGTCCCAAGCAGATTGCAAACAATATACTTGATACTTGGGGGCTAATGTGTCTCAGTTTTCTCTTCTAGACCCGGGTCATCTTCCTGAAGATAACCCGGCCCTTGGGGGCTACAATTGGCTCTTATTCTATGATTAAGTGCCGGTTCATTACTTACATAATGACCCGGCCCTTGGGGGCTACAATTGGCTCTTATTCTATGATTAAGTGCCGGTTCATTACTTACATAATGACCCGGCCCTTGGGGGCTACGATTGGCTCTTATTCTATGATTAAGTGCCGGCTCATTACTTACATAATGACCAGGCTCTTGGGGGCTACATAAGTATATATATATGGAAAGGCAAAGGAAGTAGAGTACCTCATATTTTTTCTTCATCATGCTGACTAAGTTGGCCTCCATGTCACGGCTTGCAGACAGACGGCTCAGATAGCCATAATGCAACTCTTCGGCAGTAAGTTTCTCCAGGTTAGGAAGATCAAATCGAGTCTTTCTTTCCTTAAGATGAGCCGCCTCGTCTTCACCTGTGTGCTTTGATAGTACATGGGAGGGAGCTGGAGATTTGTAAGCCGCCCCGGTAACAGTAACTTCTTCATGAGAAGTCACATTTTCAATTGTCGGTTGGGGGCTGGGCGGCTTAGGATTAGCTTCAGGATGAGCCTCAGGAGCTTCAATATCCATATCAGCCGGATCATTATGCTGAGGAGTTTCTTCAGGGGCATCTTTGTCAGCCTTAGACAGCTCAATGTGAGCTTCAGGGGTGTTAGGCTTAGGGTTTGCAGACTCCGGAACTTCAGGAGTAGCGGCTGACCCGCCTACCTTCCTACGTTTGGCTTGAGCCCTATGAGAAAAAGTGAAGTTACACATCAATGAGCAAGGATAGACTATTAATGCACGGAGTGGGATGTAAAAATGCTTACCCCGGGTTGATAATAAGAGGAGGAAGCTTTGTGGCGGTTGAGTCACCGGAAGAAGGAGGCGAGTCCTGGAGAGTTAGCATTGTCAAATACAAGTAAGCTGCAACACAAGATTAGCATACAGAAGAAATAAATGTAAGGCAAGGACGTACCTCAGTGCGCCGTTTCCGAGGAGTCAGATCATTGGATAAGCCGGCTAAAAGTTCTTCAGAGCCGGTGCTCCGGGTCTGACGCTTGTTGTCATCCTGCTGCTTCTTCAAAAGAAAGTTGGGATCCAAGTGAGCAAAAGGGCGAGAGTATTTTACCTTTCGTACAGCCCGCCGTGTTCTCTTTACTGGTAAAAGTTCCGAGTCAGAGGAGATTATGGTTACCTCTGCAGCATCAGCATGGCTTGTTTCTGCTTCCTCCTGTGAGTAATCATTGTCAATGAGTTGCATAAAGAGAAGGCCATGGGAATCAAGTTCTACCTCTGAGTCATCGAAATCGAATAGATCCTCGGTTGATTGCCTCTTCCTACGAGCCGGCGCCTTAGTTTCGGTCGCTTTGGGTACTTTGCTCTTCTTCTTGAGGGAAGGGGGTAGCTTTTTGTTCCAGAAGGAAGAGCCGGCCTATGTGTGTGATAAAACGTATTGGCAGAAAGGTTAATAAAGCATATGAAGTACAACATTAAAAGAATGGATGAGGGTTAGGACGGAAAGACTCACATCTGGAGCCGGGTTAAGTGCAGAAAAGGGACTTAACCCCGTCTTGCTGCAGGCGGCTTGTGATTCTCCCAGCAAAGATTTAACAATGGTATTGAGATCATGGTCTGTCAAAGGGGTCTGGTTGAAGCGTTGAGGGTCGTTCACTTCACCAGTATATTGGCACATTAAGGCGCCGCGGCGGCTTAACGGCAGAATCCTCCAAGAGACCCAGCAGCGGGTCAGATCAACACCTGTTAACCCGTTGGCTAACAGGGCCCTTATTTTTGAGAAAGTTGGGGCATATTGAGCACGCTCTGCGGCAGACATCCGGTCTGGAAGCTCTGTATCAGTGCTAAGCCGGTAAGGACGGTAACCCGGCAGTGGGTTCTCCCCTTCTGGCGAAGTATCTTGGCAGTAAAACCAAGTCTTATTCCATTCTTTGGGATGACTCGGCAGAGTTGCTGCTGGAAAAAGTACATCCCTCCGCCTTTGAAGAGTGACGCCTCCCAGCTCGAGGCTCAAAACATCCGCCATCTCTGTTTGGCGGTTGATGTAGAAATACTCCTTGAAGAGGTCAACAGACGGCTCTTCTTGCAGATAGGCTTCGCAGAGGGTCTGAAACTGGCACAGATTGGTGACAGAGTTGGGGCCAATGTCTTGGGGATGCAGGTTGAAGGAGTGTAAGGCATCTCGGAAAAACTTAGACCCGGGCGGGGAGAAGCCACGAAGAAGATGGTCTGTGAACACAATAACTTCCCCGTTTTTGGGCTTAGGGGTGGTTTCGTTGCCTGGAACCCGCCAGTGGATCACATCCCGAGCCGGCAGAACTCCCATGGTGACAAAGTCCTTGAGCGATTCCTCAGTCACCCCGGACCTTACCCATTTGCAAGTAGCTGGGACTCTAGACATGGCGGCAGCTTAAATGACTGTGGAAGAGTATGAATATACGGCGGGTTAAAATGTATTATGACCAGGGCAGTTATGACTCTGAAAATGGTGACGGTCTTTGGCGGGTCAATATGAAATTATGAGCCGCCGAAGCAAGCCACGATATGACGATGTGAGCCGGCAGTACGACGGCGGGTCAAGATTGACAGTGAGTATCGAACAAATTACTAAGTGTGGAGAAACAAATTTCAACAACAACAGCTATTGCTTGAAGATCTACATGTGAGGTAAAAATAAAAATATTCTTAACCCTAAAAAAACCAGTGGAAGAACAGGCAGCCTCTATGCAGATTAAAGTAATCCAGCAATCTACAATGAGTATGGCATGCCTATTGAGCGGACGGCCGCATGATTCTAGCAGGGTTATAAAGCTTAAAGAAGTGTTCTTTCTCTAATCTATGAATAATACCCCAATGGGAGGTGATGAACACGGAGAAACCCGATGAACTCGGGAGAAATCTGTAAAGCTAGTGCAGATCTAGATAAGGGGCAACGATGGAACCTTGAGGAAGCGGGCGAACACGGGAATGCTCTGGACGTAGTCAGGTTGATGCAGTGGCCAGTGTTGGAGAAGACGGTGAGGTCCGGACGGCGCGGCGAGCTTCGGCGGCGCAGGCGTCTGGAGGAAGAAGAAGAAGGCAGCAGCGGGGAAAGTGAAAGTAATGGGGCCCCCCGTGCCTATTTATGAGGATGTGATGGAACAACAATGGTCCGGTGCGGGAATCGAGGAGGCACGATGATGATTGACTGAGAAAGTGCCTCGATTCTCGGGCTGGTCATATTAATGGAGAAAGATCCGCTCTGACGTCAGGGGAATCTTTTTTGATTTTCCTGATGATGTCACGACAGGTCATGAAGATTTGTCAGAAATGATGCCGCCCATTTTTGACGGGTCATGAAGATTTGTCAGAAACGACGCCGCCCATTTGTGACGGGTCATGAAGATTTATCAAAGAATGCAAGATTCGCCGACCAGAAGACTTGAAGATTGACATGAACCAGTTCAAATCAATCTGGGGCCTAATGTTGGGGATATAACCTTGTGGTGAGACCCGCCCAGGTGGGGCCGGGTCATGCGGTTGGCAGCTTAGCAATAAGGTTTGGTATAAGCTTGTTCAATGAGCCTGGAGGCCCAGAGCCAGAAGATGATGTGTAACCCGGTGGCGTCAGCCGCCGGTGGCGGCTTGTTAGATAAGGCAAGTATAGTTAGAGGTGAGGTCGGTTATCAAGCATGACCCGACCGGGACTCTTGTAAGCCCAGGGCCTTGACCTGTGTATATAAAGGCAGGTTACCTGGGCGGCTTAGGGGACGAAAACAACTCATCGATAGCTAGGTCAAGCGAACTCGCTCCCTTGTAATCGATACCCAATCAATACAACACAAAGCAGGACGTAGGCTTTTACCTCTTCCCGAGGGGCCGAACCTGGGTAACCCTTGTATCCCGATTCCGATCAACCCCTTCGAGCTCACCGCCTTAGCGATGGCCTTGAACCTAAGTCCTTTCGCTAGGACATCTGCCGTGACAAAATCACGACAAAACTAGTCCCAAAGTGATAGATATTCAAGAGAGATATAATAAAAACTTTCATGAAGATCATTGGACAAATTAAACTTGATTCCTTGTAATAGTTTTGAGATACGATGATAGTGATATGTCAGTCATGTTGGTGAGTTGAAAGATCGTGGATGTCGCCTAGAGGGGGGGGGGTGAATAGGCTCTTTAAAGTAATTACGGTTTAGGCTTGAACAAATGCGGAATAAAACTAGCGTTTAATTTGTCAAGCACAAAACCTAAATCGACTAGGCTCACCTATGTGCACCAACAACTTATGCTAAGCAAGATAAACAACTAAGTGATAGCAAAATATATAACTAGAAACAATATGGCTATCACAAAGTAAAGTGCATAAGTAAAGGGCTCGGGTAAGAGATAACCGAGGCACGCAGAGACGACGATGTATCCCGAAGTTCACACCCTTGCAGATGCTAATCTCCGTTAGAGCGGTGTGGGGGCACAATGCTCCCCAACAATGCCACTAGGGCCACCGTATTCTCCTCACGCCCTCGCACAATGCAAGGTGCCGTGATTCCACTAAGGGACCCTTGAGGGCGGTCACCGAACCCGTACAAATGGCAACCCTTGAGGGCGGTCACCGAACCCGTACACTTTGGCAACCCTTGGGGGCGGTCACCGATACCCGTCAAATTGCTCGGGGCGATCTCCACAACCTAATTGGAGACCCCGATGCTTGCCCGGAGCTTTACACCACAATGATTGAGCTCCGAGGCACCACCAAGCCGTCTAGGGCGCCAAGGCACCCAAGAGGAACAAGCTCTAGGGTGCTCAAACACCCAAGAGTAATAAGCTTCTCAAACTTCACTTCCACGTATCACCGTGGAGAACTCAAACCGATGCAACTAATGCAATGGCAAGAACACACAAAGTGCTCAAGTCCCTCTCTCTCAAATCCCACCAAAGCAACAAAAGCTATGGAGGAAAGTGAGAGGAAGAACAAGGAGAACACCAAGAACTCCAAGATCTAGATCCACAAGGTTTCCCTCACATAGAGGAGAAAGTGATTGGTGGAAAGATGGATCTAGATCTCCTCTCTCTATTCCCTCAAGAAGGAGCAAGAATCATTGGAGGGATAGAGAGATAGCAAAGCTCTAGAAGGTCAACAATGGAGGAGAGAGAACTTGCAATGGATAAGAAAACCGTTGGGGAAGAAGACCCCTTTTATAGCCCCCACCAAATCGAACCGTTACCTGTGCTGGACGCACTCAAGCGGTACTACCGCTCCAAGGAGCGGTACTACCGCTTAGAGCGGTACTACCAGCCGAAGCCAGTGAGTACAGTAAGCACAGGAGCGCGGTAGTGCCGCACGAAGCGGTACTACCGCACCCACAAGCGGTACTACCGCAAAGGTTCGCAGAACAGCTCAGAAACGAGGTAGTGGAGCGGTACTACCGCCGCAAGCGGTACTACCGCCCAACAGCCGCTCAACTACCGCTAAGGAAAAACAGGATACCAGTAGAATTTCAACAAGTGGTACTGGAAGCGGTAGTAGAAAGCGGAAGTACCGCATAGCGGTACTACCGTGCTACTACCGCTCACCAAAAAACAGGATACCAGAAGAAAATCCCACAAGCGGTACTCGCTGCGGTAGACCACATCGGTACTACCGTGGTACCGAGCGGTACTACCGCTTGGGTGACAAGAAAACTGCCCAGAGACTGAAACTGCCATAACTTCTGCAAATGAGCTCCAAATTGAGCAAACTCAAGCTTGTTGGATAGAAGACAATGAGGACTATCCAAACAGCAACTGGTTATAATAAGAAGTGGCAGGGGAGATATGCCTAACATATAGAGATGAGAAACCTCTATGAATGAAGAACCGGCATAAACTCCAACATCGAAAACATCATAGAAGATGCATATATGAACTCCGTTTTCGATGAACTCGAGCTTGTCATGAAGATGACCATAAGCTCAAAAACTCACAAAGAGAAACACTAAACACGAACCAAGAAATATGATGCAAGGATGCAATGGTTTGAGCTCTCTACGAACGATACGATCAAGCTACTCACTTGAGAGCCCCCCTTGATAGTACGGCTATCGATCCTATAACCCGGTCTCCCAACTACCACCATGAGACCGGTAAAATAGAAAACCTATCAAGGGCAAACCTTTGCCTTGCGCATAGTCCACTTGAGCTAGATGACGACGATCTAGACCTCCTCAAGTTGGACCACCCTTCTTGATTGCGCCGGCTTGTTGAAGACTAGTTGATTGCTCCCCCATACTCCACTATGGGTGAGCCACTCTTCGGCACATCTTCACAAGTCCATTGTCACCACAATGGACGACAAGCTTCAAGCATGTGATCTCTTCGTGATGCTCCACTTGAACTTGCACACCGCAATCTTGATGACGATCACCACTTGATGTCATACTCCATGGGTTGAATGAGATCTTCCTCTTGACGCAAGCCCATGGAAACATACCTAACCCCACATAGAACTCTCGCATAGAACATGGGTTAGTACACAAAGCGTAATGGACAATGCTTACCATACCGTGAGATCACTTGATCCCGCTCGGTACATCTTCTACGCTTTGTGTGTTGATCAACTTGAATCACTCTTCATATTTAGTCTTGATCAACCTTGAATCTTTCCAACTCTCTTCATTAGGATGATGTCTTGAAGGTAAACATGAATGTTCACACAATCTTCTTTTTCAAGACATGCTTGCAATAGGTTCATCTCTTACATGACCAATCTTTGGATAAATCCTTGAATAGTACCTTGGTCAACACATATTCTTCTTCTAATAACCTTGAAACCAACAAATGGTCTTCAAGCAATGCCTATGGACAAACCCTTCAAATATAACTCAAGGCAACCATTAGTCCATAGAGATTGTCATCAATTACCAAAACCAAACATGGGGGCAGCACATGTTCTTTCATGAGTAATTATGCTTTAGTAAGAATATTGGTGTTAAGGTTTGTGATTACCTATGCAAGTACAAAAGTCAATAGTCATGCAATGAAATTACATCCTACTTATGGTGCATTATTCGGTGTTAGTTATGCTCAATGCCCGTTTATGTGAATTTTCGTTTCTTGGTTGATTGCTTCTCAATCTATTTGCTAGCCTCCACTTGTACTAAGTAGAAATACTACTTGTGCATCCAAAATCCTTAAACCCAATTTTGCCTTATGAGTCCACCATACCTACCTATATGTGGTATTTCCATGCCATTCTAAGCAAATTTGTATGTGCCATCTCTAATTTTCAAAATAAATTTCCTTTATGTGTGCTCGTACCACTCATGAAACGGTAGGGGGTGTCCAATATTTTTCCATGCTTGATGTGTTATTCTCAAGATGAGTGTTTATTCACTTCTCATTGCACGAGAGTACGACGATAATAGGGATGCCCATCCCCGAAATGAAAAAAAAGAAATTTACTTTATGTTGTCAAATAATAAATTCCTTGGAAAGTGTTGGTATGGAAGGAAACCGTGGATACGGCTAGCCATGGATTGTGAAAGAATGGAGGAAAAAGGAATAAACTTTACTTTATGTTTGAGAACTGCCTATGATATATCTAGCATGGAAAGTATTGATAACTACTTTGTCGTTTTTGTTGATAGGAAAGGCATGCCACTCAAAATATTGTTCTCTCTCAATTTAAACTTTGAGCTCTGCCACCTCTACATATCCCTACTTCCCTCTGGGAAGGGCCTATCTATTTACTTTATGCAATTTTTATTTTTAATTTGAGTCTCCATCTTCCCTTATAAAGCACCAACTTGGGGGTACTATAATCATACTTGTGCATTGGGCGTAGTTAATATTTGAGTGTGTTTCATGAATGGATCAATGATTGAGCATGATGGGCTAGGGATAACTTTCTTTAGTGTTGATATTTTGAAAGACATGGTTGCTTGTTATCATGCTTGAGTATTAAAGCCTTTATGTCAAAACTAGACTATTGCTTTGAACCATCTAAAAGTCCAAATGTCCATGCTACAAAAGAAAATAATATGTGATGAACATGTTAGGCAGCATTCCACATCAAAAATTCTGTTTTTATCATTTACCTACTCGAGGACGAGTAGGAATTAAGCTTGGGGATGTTGATACGTGTCCAATGTATCTATAATTTTTGCTTGTTCCATGTTGTTATATTATCATTCTTGGATGTTTTACAATCATTTTATAGCAACTTTATATCATTTTTTGGGACTAACCTATTGACATAGTGCCAAGTGTCAGTTGCTGTTTTTTGCTTGTTTTTTACTTCACGGAATATCAGTACCAAACGGAGTCCAATCGCGACGAAACTTTTTGGAGAATTTTTCTGGACCAGAAGAAGGCCAGTGGGCCAAAGAAGTAACCAGGAGGGAGCCCAGGCCGCCCACAAGACACCAGGGCGCGCCAGGGGCCCCGGGCACGCCCTGATGGGTTGTGCCCCCCTCAGGAACCTTCTCCACCGCCTCTGAGCTCTATAAATACCCAAATATTCCAGAAACCCTAGAGGAGTCGACGAAAATTACATCCAGCCGCCGCAAGTTCCAGAACCGCGAGATCCAATCTAACACCATCACGGAGGGGTTCATCATCCTCATTGGTGCCTCTCCGATGATGCGTGAGTAGTCCACCATAGACCTACGGGTCCGTAGGCAGTAGCTAGATGGCTTTCTCTCTCTATTTTGATTCTCAATACAATGGTCTCTTGGAGATCTATTTGATGTAATGACTTTTTGCGGTGTGTTTGTTGGGATCCGATGAATTTTGAGTTCATTATGAGTTTCTATCCATGAATATTATTTGAGTCTTCGTTGATCTCTTATATGCATGACTACTTATAGCCTCGTATTTCTTCTTCGAATCTTTGGTTTAGTTAGGCCAACTAGATCGATTTTTCTTGCCATGGGAAGAGGTGCTTTGTGATGGGTTTGATCTTGCGGTGTCCTCTCCTAGTGACAGAAGGGGTAGCATGGCACGCATGTATTGTTGCTATTAAGGATAACAAGATGGGGTCTATTCCTACATGAATAGATCTTGTCTACATCATGTCACCGTTCTTATTGCATTACTCCATTTTTTCATGAACTTAATACACTAGATGCATGCTGGATAGCGGTCGATGTGTGGAGTAATAGTAGTAGATGCAGAATTGTTTCGGTCTACTAATCTTGGACGTGATGCCTATATAATGATCATCGCCTTGAATATCGTTATGGTTATTTGATCTTCTATTAATTGCCCAATAGTAATTTGTTCACCCACCGTGTGCTATACTCATGAGAGAAGCCACTAGTGAAACCTACGGTCCCTGGGTCTACTTTTCCAACATATTGCTTTCCGATCTATCTTTTTGCCGCTTTTGTTTTGAGATCTATTATTCCAAAAAACCCAAAAATATCTTCCTGCACTTTTTATTTGCCTCTTTTATTTTGTCTTCTTGCGAGATATATCTATCCAATCTATCACAAGCTAATCTATCTTTTTACCGTAGAGAGATTGACAACCTCTCATTCGCGTCGGGTTGCAAGTATTTGTTCATTGTGTGCATGTGCTGTTTACATAGTGTTGTGTGATCCTCCTACTGGTTCGATACCTTGGTTTCATAACTGAGGGAAATACTTACCGTCGTTGTGCTGCATCATCCCTTCCTCTTTGGAGAAATACCGACGCAGTCTCAAGCCACGTCAGCAGCTCGCCGCCCACAAGGAGGAGATCGCCAAGCTGGAGGAGGCCCTCTCGGCCCGCGAGGGGGACATGACGATCCGGGAGCACGAGCTCGCCAGGACCAGCTCCGACCAGGAGGCCGAGCGCGAGCACCTCACGACGCTGGAGATTCAGGTGTCGGCCGCCCAGGCCGCCTTTGAGGAGGCGCGCGCTAAGGCCAATGCGTAGCTCGAGAATAAGGAGGAGAAGATCAAGGTGGACGCCGACGCCAGTCGCGAGGGAGTGTGAGGAGCTCTTGTGGGACCATCGTGGCAAGATGAAGCAGCAGGAGACCCTCTTCAAGGCCAAACACGAAGAGCTCCAGAAGGAGGTCGACGGGCTCAAGAAGGAGCTCCGGCAAGCTGAGGCTGGCCTCCACCTCACCCTCAAGGCAATGAGGATGTTGAGGGGGAGCTACAGTTGCTCTAGGCGCATGTCGGCGATGTCTCCGAGGTCGCCAAGAAAGCCAAGGATGAGGCTGCGCGGGCGCGGACGATGTAGACGCAGCGCGCCAAGCTGTTCATGGGGCTAGTGAGGCGTGCCCGCGGGGCACTCTACCGCTTTGTCGAGGACGTCCGGGACCTGCCCATCGCTGAGTACGATGACGGCTACCTCGACTTCTTCACCAAGGTGGTGGAGAAGATGGAGATGGGGTCTCCAGGCAGGATGCTGCCATCGAGGACGGGGCCCACGACCCCATGGACCAGCCGGCGACGCGCACCTTCAACAACCTCATCCGCTAAGACAGCAGCCTTCGATCTCGCCCGCGTGGTGGATCCCATGCCCGCGGAGCTCCAGGACCAACTCAGGAGGGAGGTGCACGAGCATGTGGACTCCCTGATCAAGCTGTCCGCGCACGTTGTTGAACCCTTCGAGGAAGGCGACGACCCTGAGGCGGCCAACCCTGATGATGATGAAGACGGCGCCTCCTCTGCTTCAGGCTTTATCTTTTTATTTCCTGCTGCACCAACGTTGGCAAGGCCCCGTGGGGGCATAAAGACAATTTCATTTGTGTAACCCTACTAAGTTGTTGATCTTTTTCTTCTATTTCATTGTTTTCTCGTGAAATTTGCTTCCCTTTTTACATTGCCCTTTTGCTCTACATCGCTTGGACCCAGCCCCCGAGCTTGCTACGACCGTCGCTGGTATGTTGGGACGTGCGTCCAACAAGGCCAGAGGGTGCAGGGCTCTACGGGGAAGTAAGGGATCCTGAGGCGCGATGCTCAAGACGCCCCCTGTCGTGGGAACGATTCCGACAATAGGGAGGGGTAGTGTAAAGGAGCATGATCTATCGAGATGCAAATGGGTGACACGAGTGTTTTAGCGAGTTCGGGCCTCTCACGGTGGAGATAACAACCCTACGTCTCGTGCTCCGGAGAGGCTTTGCTTATCTGTCATGAACACATAGTTACATGGTGTATTAGAGAGAGAAGGGAGAACGGATCTCCAGGCTAAGTCCTGAGACTAGAGAGAGCCAGAGTTCCAGGGGAAGAATGAGCCCGCCCCGAGCTATATGGTGGGGGTGGCATAAATAGAGTGCGCCACCCCCTCACCTCTTATGTTACAAGGTGGGGCATTGATGCCATAATGTCAGCCCACTACAAAACCTCCACTATGAGGATGATGCTTTGACTGCCTTGTGGGTTGCTGGTCACCACATATCCGAGTGAGTCAGGATGGCTGAGTGGTTGACTGTCATCCGAGTGGATGGAATGTACTTGTCTGAGTGCATAGTATGTATGTATTTATCTGGACCCACCTGATGTGTGGACCCCATGCTATTATGATATTCCGACCCTTCATGGGCCTACCTATTATGTGTATCCCCAACAGTAGCCCCTGAGACTCTAACTGATTGCTGGTAGTCAGTTGGAGTCTGTAGAGTTTGTTGAACTTGAATGTTGTTGCTGGACCGGACCGAGCAGAGTGTTTATTTTTTGTATTTCTCTTCTAGTGGGGGCACGCTGAGTGCACCCAGTGGGTGTAGTACCCGAGCCTCTGTCAGACTAGATGAGTCTGGCAGAGGGTTTAAGTCTTCTAGTGTGGAACTGAACAAAACAGGTGAACTCTCATGCGCTTGGCATAGTAAATTTCTGCAATGTGGAGCTGAATCAGTCGGACTGATCTTTGTGCGCTGGGCACGGTAAATAAATTTAGCCTAGAACTAGGTCAGTCAGGTAAATCTTCGTGTGCTCGATATGTTGAATGCTTGTAGAGTTTGCCTTATATGATTTCTGGATCAAGGCTGAGTCCCCGAGTGTATTTTTTAATTTAGGCGATTGCTGGACCGCAGCTAAACCTCCGAGTGTGGATGATGTCCTCACTTGGGATGATTTGTAACTTAGGCGAAGTCAGGTTCGCAGCTAAGCCCCCGAGTGTGGAGGATGTCCGCACTCGGAGTAGTTTTTAACTTAGGCGATACGGGATCGCAGCTAAGCCCCCAAGTGTGGATGGTGTCCTCACTCGGAGTTGTTTTTGACTTATGCGATATGGGATCGCAGCTAAGCCCCCGAGTGTGGAGGATGTCCGCACTCGGAGTAGTTTTTAACTTAGGCGATACGGGATCGCAGCTAAGCCCCCGAGTGTGGATGGTGTTCTCACTCGGAGTTGTTTTTGACTTAGGCGATATGGGATCACAGCTAAGCCCCCGAGTGTGGAGGATGTCTGCACTCGGAGTAGTTTTTGACTTAGGCGATACGGGATCGCAGCTAAACCCTCGAGTGTGGAGGACGTCCGCACTCGGAGTAGTTTTTAACTTAGGCGAAGTCAGGTTCGCAGCTAAGCCCCCGAGTGTGGAGGACATCCGCACTTGGAGTAGTTTTTAACTTAGGCGAAGTCAGGTTCGCAGCGAAGCCCCCAAGTGTGGAGGATGTCCGCACTCGGAGTAGTTTTTAACTTAGGCAAAGTCAGGCTCGCAGCTAAGCCCCTGAGTGTGGAGGATGTCCGCACTCGGAGTAGTTTTTAACTTAGGCAAAGTCAGGCTCGCAGCTAAGCCCCCGAGTGTGGAGAATGTTCGCACTCAGAGTAGTTTTTAACTTAGGTGAAGTCAGGCTCGCAGCTAAGCCCCCGAGTGTGGAGGATGTCCGCACTCGGAGTAGTTTTTCACTTAGGCGATACGGGATCGCAGCTAAGCCCCGAGTGTGGAGGATGTCTGCACTCGGAGTAGTTTTTTAACTTAGGCGAAGTCAGGTTCGCAGCTAAGCCCCCGTGTGGAGGACGTCCACACTCGGAGTAGTTTTTAACTTAGGCGAAGTCAGGTTCGCAGCTAAGACCCCGAGTGTGGAGGACGTCCGCACTCGGAGTATTTTTTAACTTAGGCGAAGTTAGGTTCGCA
Source organism: Elymus sibiricus (assembly GCA_039707655.1). Classification (NCBI taxonomy): domain Eukaryota; kingdom Viridiplantae; phylum Streptophyta; class Magnoliopsida; order Poales; family Poaceae; genus Elymus; species Elymus sibiricus. The sequence continues at coordinate 114,362,865 of CM077663.1, read as the reverse complement.
GCTAAGTCGTTCACCCACTTGGGGTTGTGGTGTAGATGTGTTCCGCTGAGCGATGGCGCGCGGGGCAGCCGAGTGATGAAGACGTGCCGCACGGAGTGGCGATGTGCGAGGCATCCGAATGAGGTAGACGAGTCCGGCTGGGTGGCGACACGCGAGGCGGCCAAGTGATGTAGACGTGCCGCACGGAGCGGCGATGCACGGGGCATCCGAGTGAGGTAAGCGCGTTCGACTGAGTGGCGACGCGCGGGGCGGCCAAGTGATGTAGATGCGTCTGGCTGAGTGGCGACGCGCGGGGCGGCCAAGTCCAGCATGTCGTCGAGGGGGCGTCCAAATACGTGACGGCGCGCGGGGCGGCCGAGTCGAGCATGTCGTCGAGGAGGCGTCCGACCAAGTGACGGCGGGCGGGGCGGCCGAGTCCGGCATGTCGTCGAGGAGGCGCCAACCAAGTGATGGCGCGGGGGGGGGGGGGGGGGGGCGGCCGAACAAGTGGAAACACACGAATGATCGGTGCAGCGTAGCGACAAAGATGGCGCACAGAGGCGTCGAGTGATCGTGTAATTGGGTGTGAGAGTCGCCGAGGGGGCGTCCGACCAAGTGACGGCGCGCGGGGCGGCCGAGTCCGGCATGTCGTCGAGGAGGCGTCCGACCAACTGACGGCACGCGGGGACTGAACTCGTTTGAGTACTGGACCCAAATGAAGCGGAAGTGAAGTGTTCCGACATGAAAATAAATAACCGAGCGCAGAGGTACACTCGGTGGCGTGGCCTCCGAGTGAACGACATGTGCGACTTACTTGGCACTCGATAATGCGGAAATAACTATTTAATTGAATGCAGTGTGTGAAGAATGACTTAGCTGTCTGACGGCGCATGAGCGGCCGAGTTGTGAAGACGTGTTCAACCGATGGCGATACGCAGGGTGGCCGAGTGATGAAGACGCGCCTCACTGAGTGGCGACGCGCGGAGCGGCCGAGTGATGAAGACGTGCCTCACGGAGTGGCAACGCACGGAGCGGCCGAGTGATGAAGACGTGCCTCACGGAGCGGCGATGCACGGAGCGGCCGAGTGATGACGACGCGTACAACCGAGTGGCGGCGCGCGGGGCGTCCAAGTGACGAAGACGCGTTCCGCGGAGTGACGGTGCGCGGGGCGGCCGAGTGACGAAGACGACGCGTTCCATGGAGTGGCGGCGCGCGGGGCGACCGAGTGACGAAGACGCGTTCCGCGGAGTGACGGTGCGCGGGGCGGCCGAGTGATGGAGACGCGTTCCGCGGAGTGGCAGCACGCGGGGCGATCGAGTGACGAAGACGCGTTCCGCGGATGATGACGTGTGGGACGGCCGAGTGATGGAGATGCGTTCCGCGGAGTGACGGCGCGTGGGGCTGCCAAGTGATGAAGGCGCGTCCAGTGGAGTGACGGCGTGCGAGGCTGCCAAGTGACAAAGGCGTGTCCAGCGGAGTGACGGCGCGTGGGGCGGCCAAGTGATGAAGGCGCGTCCAGCGGAGTGACGGCGCGCGGCACGGCCAAGTGATGTAGACGCGTCCGGTGGAGTGGCGACGTGCGGGGCAGCCAAGTGATGAATACGTGCCTCACGGAGCGGCGACGCACGGAGCGGCCGAGTGATGACGACGCGTACAGCCGAGTGGCGGCCCGCGGGGCATCCAAGTGATGAAGACGCGTTCCGCGGAGTGGCGGCGCGCGGGGCGACCGAGTGACGAAGACGCGTTCCACGGAGTGGCGGCGCGCGGGGCGACCGAGTGACGAAGACGCGTTCCACGGAGTGACGACGCGCGGGACGGCCGAGTGATGGAGACGCGTTCTGCAGAGTGATGACGCGCGGGGCGGCCAAGTGATGAAGGCACGTCCGGTGGAGTGACGGCGTGCGAGTCTGCCAAGTGACGAAGGCGCGTCCAGCAGAGTGACGGCGCGTGGGGCGGACAAGTGTCGAAGGCGTGTCCAGCGGAGTGACGGCGCGCGGCGCGGCCGAGTGATGTAGACGCGTCCGGCGGAGTGGCGACACGCGGGGCGGGCAAACGACGAAGCCTCGTCTAGCGGAGTGACGGCGCGAGGGGCGGCTAAGTGATTTAGACACGTTCGGCGGAGTGACGACGCGCGGGGCGGCCATGTTATCGAGCATGCGTTTGACCAAGTGAAAACACAGGAATGATCGAGTCCCTGCATGTTAGTCGATGTACGTGTCCAAGAAAATGAAACGTGCCCGAACGTACCATCTGATCAAGTGTAGACTTGCGCGTGTCCGAGTGTACCAGAGTACCGGCTCGGAGTAGCGGAGCAGCTTGTTTTTGCCGTAACTAGCGCCGGAGATCCTCACCAAATGGCTAATTAATGAGGCAGCCAGTCAATCCAGCGTTGAAGCCCACCACGTCCTTCAATTTGATGTGCTTGAATGCATTTATATGCATGCACTTAATCCTCCAGTCCATTAACCCAGCGTTGAAGGCCATCACGTCCTTCCGTTTCATGTGCTTGAATGCATTTACATGCACGCACTTAATCCAGGAGGAGGTGGCCCAGGTTGCATGGTCAAAGGAAAATGGGTCACGTCCGCGTGCTCGGCGACTCTCCTCCAACCGACGGATTAGCAAGGAAACGGGTCACGTCCCATGCTCGGCGACTCTCCTCCAACCGACGGATCGGCTGTGGCGTCACCATCCGCGGCGGCTTTCGCGGCGAGACGTGGCCTGCCTCCGCGATCCACGCCGCGTTGGATCTGCGCCAACACATGATGGCCGTCGCCGTGCCGCCGTCTGGCGGAAGATGCTCGCGCCGCGTCCGGACTACACCTCTACCGCAGAGGCGCCGGAGCCGTCGCTGGGCAGCTGACTGAAGGGAGGAGCGCTGCGTTATCAGCCGCATCGCTTCATCGCTTAGGGAGCCCCGCCATCTGCCGTGGGTGAAGACCGTTCGCTGGTCGCCGTGCCAGGTGGCCCATGCCGTTGGATGGAGCTGCCCTGCATGGCCGGCCTCCACAACGTGCTAGGTCCGCATCACCCCAGCGGACGCCACCGTCGATCAACCGACTGCGGAGAGGATCGACGCGCCGTTGGTTGCGATGTCTCCACCGCTTGGGAGTCGATTCCTCAGTTCCGACGGGAGGAGATAGGCGGCCATCTAGTCGCCATGGATAATATTTCCTATTCTCTCTATAGGAAGAGTATCATGTGTCTCCTGTGAATGGAGTGATGTACGGATCATTCTGATCAAATTCTCCGTCGATGATTATTAATCGGAGGACGAAGATTGAAGAAAGAAAACCATTTGCATCATGGCTCGATAGACGCCATGCCCCACGGTGGGCGCCAAATGTCGTGGGAACGATTCCAACAATAGAGAGGGTAGTGTAAAGGAGCATGATCTATCGAGATGCGAATGGGTGACACGAGTGTTTTAGCGAGTTCGGGCCTCTCACGGTGGAGATAACAGCCCTACGTCTCATTCTCCGGAGAGGCTTTGCTTATCTGTCATGAACACATAGTTACATGGTGTATTAGAGAGAGAAGGGAGAACGGATCTCCAGGCTAAGTCTTGAGACTAGAGAGAGCCAGAGCTCCGAGGGAAGAATGAGCCCGCCCCGAGCTATGTGTGGGTGTGGCTTATATAGAGTGCGCCACCCCCTCACCTCTTATGTTACAAGGTGGGGCATTGATGCCATAATGTCAGCCCACTACGAAACCTCCACTATGAGGATGATGCTTCGACTGCCTTGTGGGTTGCTGGTCATCGCATATCCGAGTGAGTCAGGATGGCCGAGTGGTTGACTGTCATCCGAGTGGATGGAATGTACTTGTCCGAGTGGATAGTATGTATGTATTTATCTGGACCCACCTGATGTGTGGACCCCATGCTATTATGATATTCCGACCCTTCATGGGCCTACCTATTATGTGTATCCCCAACACCCCCCTTTGACATGCAAGCGGCTTGTGCCAAGGAGAAAACAGAGATGCTCAACGAGATCACAGGGGAAAAAGCTCAAGAAGTGCCAAGAAATTCGCAGAGGGTCTGGACTTAGTTTTTTGTCGGGCCTGAGCCGTGAGGTGTTGCAGCTTGCTAGGATTGGGCCTCACGAAGCGTAGGCCCGCAAGGCTTCCCGCTGGCGCTTGATGGTTGTTGCAGATTGTCCCATGAAGTTCCTGAGGCTTGTACCTGTGGTGGTAGCACTTCGACAAATTTTGCAAGTGATTGAACAACACGCGCTCGCTGGTTCACTTGTGGGTGTCACGCGAGGAGACAGAGTACCAAGGACCTTGGTGAGGTGACATGGACGGGAGCAGGCCCGCAAGCCAGAGCTCAGTCACTTGGGTTTTGCGGCGCTGTTGAGACTGAACCAAGCATAGGCACCGTGTCCAGGCCCCGCTCATGTGATATGCACGAGGGAAATCGTGAGCGCCAATGGCTCTTGAGGTCAACAAGTGCTTACCGAGCACACAACAAGTTTGAATAAATAATATTTTACTGATGCATAAGAGAGTACATTACACAACCCAAAAGACCTTGCTACCGTGATGGACACGTGTCAGCTTGAGGATGTGATGCAACCAGGCGGTGCCCTCAAAGGATAGAAAAAAAATGCTGTCGTGACAGACACGGGCCAGCTTGAGGATGTGATGCAGTAAGGCGGTGCCCTCATGTCACATTTCCGCCATGTCTAAGCATGGGGGCCCCACTGGGACGGGGGCGGGAGCTCTCGCCGCCTTGTGGCGACGTAGAAAGAGAAGCTCCGGGGCATGTACAACCCCCTTGCATTCGTACCCATGAGGTCACGGATAGAACTTGCGGAGATGTTGGATGTTCTGTGTGTTTTGTACCAGAACACCCTCCTCCGTCTCCAGCCTTGCTGCGCCAGGCCGGGAAAACATGGATGACGTTGAACGGGCCTTCCCACATTGGCGAGAGCTTATGGAGTCCTTCCCTGGAGAGGATCCTTCGCAGGACAAGATCGCCAACCTCAAGCGTGCGGGGGTGTATGTTGCAGCTGTGGTAGCGACGCAACTCCTGCTGATACCGGGTCGCGCGGAGGTCGTCCTGACATGGCTTGAGACTGCGTCAGTATTTCCCCGAAGAGGAAGGGATGATGCAGCACAGTGATGGTAAGTATTTCCCTCAGTTATGAAACCAAGGTATCGAACCAGTAGGAGGATCACCACCACCTAATAAACAACATCTGCACACAAAGAACAAATACTTGCAACCCGACGCGAAAGAGAGGTTGTCAATCTCTCTACGGTAAAAAGATAGATTAGGTAGTGATAGATTGGAGAGATAGATCTCTCAAGAACACAAGATAAAAAGAGCAAATAAAAAGTGCAGCAATATATTTTTGGGTTTTTGGAATAATAGATCTGAAAGAAAAGCGGCAAAAAGATAGATCGGAAAGCAATATGTTGGAAAAGTAGACCCGGGGGCAGTAGGTTTCACTAGTGGCTTCTCTCATGAGTATACCACACGGTGGGTGAACAAATTACTATTGGTCAATTGATAGAAGATCAAATAATCATGACGATATCCAAGGCGATGATCATTATATAGGCATCACGTCCAAGATAAGTAGACCGACTCCTGCCTGCATTTACCACTATTACTCCACACATCGACTGCTATCCAGCATGAATCTAGTGTATTAAGTTCATGGAAAAACGGAGTAGTGCAATAAGAACGATGACATGATGTAGACAAGATCTATTCATGTAGGAATAGACCCCATCTTGTTATCCTTAATAGCAACGATACATACGGGCCTCGCTGCCCCTTCTGTCACTGGGAGAGGACACCGCAAGATCGAACCCATCACAAAGCACCTCTTCCCATGGCAAGGAAAATCGATCTAGTTGGCCCAACTAAACCAAAGATTCGAAGAAGAAATACGAGGCTATAAGTAATCATGCATATAAGAGATCAAAGGAAACTCAAATAATATTCATGGATAGAAACTGATCATGAACTCAAAATTCATCGGATCCCAACAAACACACCGCAAAAGTTTACATCAAATAGATCTCCAAGAGACCATTGTATTGAGAATCAAAAGAGAGAGAGGAAGCCATCTAGCTACTGCCTACGGACCCGTAGGTCTATGGTGGACTACTCACGCATCATCGGAGAGGCACCAATGAGGATGATGAACCCCTCTGTGATGGTGTTAGATTGGATCTCGAGGTTCTGGAACTTGCGGCGGCTGGATGTGTTTTTCGTCGACTCCTCTAGGGTTTCTAGAATATTTGGGAATTTATAGGCATCAGAGGCGGTGGAAAGGGGCCCCGAGGAGGGCACAACACATCAGGGCGCGCTTGGGGCCTCTGGCGCGCCCTGGTGGGTTATGGTCTCGACGGCCCACCTCTCTAGCATTTCTTTGGCCCACCGGGTGTCTTCTGATCCAAAAAAAATCTCCAAAAAGTTTCGTCGCGATTGGACTCCGTTTGATACTTATATTCTGCGAAGTAAAAAACAAGCAAAAACAGCAACTGGCACTTTGGCACTATGTCAATAGGTTAGTCCCAAAAAATGATATAAAGTTGCTATAAAGTGATTGTAAAACATCCAAGAATGATAATATAACAGCATGGAACAAGCAAAAATTATAGATACGTTGGAGACGGATCAGCATCCCCAAGCTTAATTCCTACTCTTCCTCGAGTAGGTAAATGATAAAAACAGAATTTTTGATGTGGAATGTTGCCTAACATGTTCATCTCATATTCTTTTCTTTTGTAGCATGGACATTTGGACTTTTAGATGGTTCAAAGCAATAGTCTAGTTTTAACATAATGACTTCAATACTCAAGCATGCCAATAAGCAACCATGTCTTTCAAAATATCAACACTAAAGAAAGTTATCCCTAGCCCATCATGCTCAATCATTGATCCATTCATGAAACACACTCAAATATTAGCTACACCCAATGCTCAAGTACAATCATAGTGCCCCCTAGTTGGTGCTTTATAAGAGAAGATGGAGACTCAAAATAAAAATAAAAATTGCATAAAGTAAATAGATAGGCCCTTCGCAGAGGGAAGTATGGATTTATAGAGGTGCTAGAGCTCAAAGTTTAAATTGAGAGAGAAAAATGTTTTGAGTGGCATGCCTTTCCTGTCAACGAAAACGACAAAGTAGTTAACAATACTTTCCATGCCAGATACATCATAGGCTGTTCCCAAACAGAAAATAAAGTTTATTCCTTTTTCCACCATTCTTTCACATTCCATGGCTGGTCGTATCCACGGTTGCCTTCCATACCAACACTTTTCAAGGAATTTATTATTTGACAACATAAAGTAAATATTTTTTCTTTTTCATTTCGGGAATGGGCATCCCTATTACCGCCATACTCTCGTGCAATGACCAGTGAATAAACATTCATCTTGAGAATAACACATCTAGCATGGAAAATATTGGACACCCCCTACCGTTTCATGAGCGGTACGAGCACATAAAAGAGAAATTTATTTTGAAAAGTAGAGGTGGCACATACAAATTTGCTTAGAACGGCATGGAAATACCGCACATAGGTAGGTATGGTGGACTCATAAGGCAAAACTTGGTTCAAGGATTTTGGATGCACAAGTAGTATTTCTACTTAGTACAAGTGGAGGCTAGCAAATAGATTGAGATTCAACCAACCAAGAAACGAAAATTCACATAAGCGAGCATTGAGCATAACTAACACCGAATAATGCACCATAAGTAGGATGTAATTTCATTGCATAACTATTGACTTTCGTGCATGCATAAGGAATCACAAACCTTAACACCAATATTCTTACTAAAGCATAATTACTCACTAACATGACTCGCATATTACTATCATCATGTCTCAAAACTATTACAAGGAATCAAGTTTAATTTGTCCAATGATCTTCATGAAAGTTTTTTTTATATCCTCCTTGGATATCTATCACTTTGGGACTAGTTTCATATATTGCCATTGCTTTTTGACAAGCTCAAACAAATTTAAGTGAAGCACACGAGCATAGAGATTTCATCTCTCAAAATAGTGTAAGTGAAGCATGAGAGGATTTCTTCAAAATTTAATAACTCTCAAATTAATCTAAGTGAAGCATGAGAGTGTTTCTTCAAAAGTTTCCAAGCACACCGGTTCTCAAAAAGATATAAGTGAAGCACTAGAGCAATTCTATAGCTCAAAAAGTATAAGTGAAGCATATAGAGCAATTCTAACAAATCATAGCATAATTTCGGCTCTCTCAAATAGGTGTGTCCAGCAAGGATACAAGTGACAAACTAAAAAGCAAAGCAAGCAAATACTCAAATGATACAAGACGCTCCAAGCAAAACTCATGATATGTGACCAATAAAAATATAGCTCCAAGTAAAATACCGATGGTCGTTAGAAGAAAGAGGGGATGCCACTCGGGGCATCTCCAAGCTTAGTTGCTTGTTTCTCTTTGGATATATCTTTGGGGTGCTTTATCATCCCCAAGCTTAGGCTCTTTTCAATCCTTATTCCTTCATCCATCGTGATCTCACCCAAAACTTGAAAACTTCAATCACACAAAACTCAATAAAATCTTCGTGAGATCCGTTAGTATAATAAAGCAAATCACTACTTCAAGTACTGTTGCAACCTCATTCAAATTTTATTATTGCATTATACCTACTGTATTTTAATTTTACCATGGCTCATAACCTTCAATATAACCCATAGATTCATCAAAACAAGCACACAATGCAACGAAAACAGAATCTGTCTTAAACAGAACAGTCTGTAGTAATCTATACTCTAACCACACTTCTTTAACTCTAAAAATTCTGAAAAATTAGGACAACGTAACTAATTTTCATGGAAATACTGTGTGAAAATTTCAGCTCAATATCACGTTCTAGTAAAAAATATAAATTCGAACACTGGAGGCAAAGTTTCTGTTTCAGATTCAGCATTGTTTGTACTTATCTTATGAATCATCCTAAAGACTTTACTTGGCACAAACACTAAATAAAACATAAAAACACAATCATAACACATGCATAATTGTGTCGACACACAAAAACAGAAAGGAAAAGACAAAAATAAATATATTCATTGGGTTGCCTCCCAACAAGCGCTATCGTTTTACGCCCCTAGCTAGGCATAACGCATAGTTTCAAGTATTGTCATCTTTGGTTTTGGATCCATAGGATGCTCTCATGATTGATTCATATGGTGGCTTAATTCTTGTTCTAGGGAAGTGTTCCATACCCTTTCTTAGTGGAAACTGAAATCTAATATTACCTTCTTTCATATCAATCACGGCACCTATAGTTCGTAAGAACGGTCTACCAAGTATAATGGGACAAGACGGATTGCAATCAATATCAAGAACAATAAAATCTATGGGCACATAGTTCCTAGTTGCAAGAATAATAACATCATTAATTCTTCCCAAAGCCTTTTTAATAGTAGAATCCGCCAAGTGCAGATTAAGAGAACATTCTTCAATATTGGTGAGACCAAGCACATCACATAAAGATTTCGGAATCGTGGAAACACTAGCACCCAAATCACATAAAGCAAATCACTCATAATTTTTAATCTTGACCTTAATTGTAGGTTCCCACTCATCATGTAATTTTCTAGGAATAGAAATTTCCAACTCCAACTTTTCTTCAAAAGATTTCATCATGGCATCAATGATATGTTTAGTAAAAGCTTTATTTTGCTCATAAGGATGGGGTGAATTTAACATGGATTGCAGAAAAGAAATAAATTCAATCAAAGAGAAACTATCATAATTAAAGTCTTTGCAATCCAAAATAGTGGGCACATCACTAGTTAAAGTTTTGACCTCTTCAAACCCACTTTTATCAAAATTTTCATCAAGATTTTCACCCTCCAAATTATTGGGACGCCTTATAGGTAGAGTTGACTCTACTTAAGTCCTTTTATTATCAATCTTAATATTACTAAACAAGGAATCAATAGAGGAAACACCAATCACTTTAAGATCTTCATCATTTTTCTGAAATCAACCACTAGAAAATGATTTTTCTAAGAATTCTCTTCTAGCTCTAAGCATAGCGGTTCTTTTCTTACTTTCATCCATAGAGACATATAAAGCTTTAATTGATTCATCAATCTTAGGTGCAAAAGCTTTCAAGTTGAGATTTTCCACATCATGAGAAATTCTATCAATGCTTCTAGACATATCATCAATCTTATTCAACTTTTCTTCTATCGTAGTATTGAAAATCTTTTGCGCATTGATAAATTCTTTAATATTACTTTAAAGATCAGAGGTGTTCCTATTATTATTGTAAGAATAATTACCATAAGAATTACCATAATTATTAGAGAAATTTCCAGGAAAAGGCCTAGGATTAAAATTACCTCTATAAGCATTGTTATTGAAATTGTTTCGCGAGACAAAGTTCACATATACGGAATCACTATTTTGCTCAATCAAGGTAGACAAAGGCACATCATTAAGATCAATAGGAGCATTTTTACTAGCAACCAACTTCATCAAAGCATCAACCTTATCACTCAAAGTACTATTTTCTTCAACCGAATTAACCTTTTTACTAGTAGATGCTCTTTCGGTATGCCATTGTGAATAATTTGCCATGATATTATCTAGCAATTTAGTAGCTTCACACAAAGTAATTTCCATAAAAGTACCACCCGCAGCGGAATCTAAAAGATTTCTAGAGACAAAATTCAATCCCGCATAAATTTTTTTGTATGATCATCCAAAGATTTAAACCATGAGTAGGACAATTTCTTAGCATGAATTTCATTCTTTCCCAAGATTGTGCAACATGTTCATGCTCAAGTTGCTTAAAATTCATGATTTGTGTCCTAAGGGAAATGATTTTCGCGGGCGGAAAATACTTAGTAATAAAAGCATCCTTGCACTTATTCCAGAATCGATACTATTGCGAGGCAAAGAAGAAAACCAAATTTTTGCACGATCCCGCAAGGAGAAAGGAAATAATTTCAACTTCACTATATCATTGTCCACATCTTTTTTCTTTTGCATATCACACAATTCTATGAATGTGTTTAGATGGGACGCGACATCCTCATTAGGATTACCGGCAAATTGATCTTTCATGACAAGATTCAACAAAGCGACATTAACATCACAAGACTCCGCACTAGTGTCGGGAGGAGCAATCGGAGTACTAATAAAATCATTGTTATTAGTATTGGAAAAATCACACAACTTGGTGTTTTCTTGAGTCATCGTGACTACGCAAACAATATTGCAAGCAAGCAAGAGATCTGACGAGAAAAAGGCAAATGGGAAAGAGGACGAATAAATAGGCAAATTGGTGAAGTGGGGGAGAGGAAAACGAGAGGCAAATGGCAAATAATGTAATTGCAAGGAGATGAGATTTGTGATTAGGAACCTGGTAGATGATGATGGCGTCTCCTCGGAGCCAAAGATTGGCACGTAGAAGAGACCGCTTCCTCCCCGGCAACGGCGCCAGAAATTCCTTTGACGTGGCTTGAGACTGCGTCGGTATTTCCCCAAAGAGGAAGGGATGATGCAGCACAACGACGGTAAGTATTTCCCTCAGTTATGCAACCAAGGTATTGAACCAGAAGGAGGATCACCACCACCTAATAAACATCACCTGCACACAAAGAACAAATACTTGCAACCCGACGCGAAAGAGAGGTTGACAATCTCTCTACGGTAAAAAGATAGATTAGGTAGTGATAGATTCAAGAACACAAGATAAAAAGAGCAAATAATAAGTGCAGCAATATATTTTTGGGTTTTTGGAATATTAGATCTGAAAACAAAAGCGGCAAAAAGATAGATCGGAAAGCAATATGTTGGAAAAGTAGACCCGGGGGCAGTAGGTTTCACTAGTGGCTTCTCTCATGAGTATAGCACACGTTGGGTGAAAAAATTACTGTTGGGCAATTGATAGAAGATCAAATAATCATGACGATATCCAAGGCGATGATCATTATATAGGCATCATGTCCAAGATAAGAGGCCGACTCCTGCCTGCATCTACCACTATTACTCCACACATCGACCGCTATCCAACATGCATCTAGTGTATTAAGTTCATGGAAAAACGGAGTAATGCAATAAGAACGATGACATGATGTAGAAAAGATCTATTCATGTAGGAATAGACCCCATCTTGTTATCCTTAATAGGAACGATACATGCGTGCCTCGCTGCCCCTTCTGTCACTAGGAAATGACACCGCAAGATCGAACCCATCACAAAGCACCTCTTCCCATGGCAAGAAAAATCGATCTAGTTGGCCTAACTAAACCAAAGATTCAAAGAAGAAATATGAGGCTATAAGTAATCATGCATATAAGAGATCAAAGAAGACTCAAATAATATTCATGGATAGAAACTGATCATGAACTCAAAATTCATCGGATCCCAACAAAGGCACCGCAAAAGTTTACATCAAATAGATCTCCAAGAGACCATTGTATTGAGAATCAAAAGAGAGAGAGGAGGCCATCTAGCTACTGCCTAGGGACCCGTAGGTCTATGGTGGACTACTCACGCATCATCGGAGAGGCACCAATGAGGATGATGAACCCCTCCGTGATGGTGTTAGATTGGATCTCGAGGTTTTGGAACTTGCGGCGTCTAGATGTGTTTTTCGTCGACTCCTCTAGGGTTTCTGGAATATTTGGGAATTTATAGGCATCAGAGGCGGTGGAGAGGGGCCCCGAGGAGGGCACAACCCATCAGGGCGCGCCTGGGGCCTCTGGCGCGCCCTGGTGGGTTGTGGTCTCCACGGACCAACTCTCTGGCACTTCTTTGGCCAACCGGGTGTCTTCTGGTCCAAAAATATCTCCAAAAAGTTTTGTCGCGATTGGACTCCGTTTGGTACTGATATTTTGCGAAGTAAAAAACAAGCAAAAACAACAACTGGCACTTTGGCACTATGTCAATAGGTTAGTCCCAAAAAATGATATAAAGTTACTATAAAGTGATTGTAAAACATCCAAGAATGATAATATAACAGCATGGAACAAGCAAAAATTATAGATACGTTGGAGACGTATCACGTCCTGGCGGCGTGCTTCCTCAAGGAGGAGCATATCAGCTTCCTGCAGGCCGTCCTGATGCTCCTCGTCGGAGGCCAGGACCCGTGGGGACCCGTGCTTGAGCTCGATGGGGAGTACTGCTTCCGCCCCGAAGATGAGGAAGAAGGGTGTTTCGCCGGTAGGCTTGGTCCCTGTTGTGCGGATCGACCATAGCACGGACTAGCGTTCGTCGAGCCAGCCTTTTGCCGCAGGCTGTGAGCTTCTTGCTGAAGCTTCTCGTCTTGAGGCCCTTGAGGACCTCGGCGTTTGCACGCTCGATCTGGCCGTTGCTTCGGGGGTGCACCACGGAGGCATAGCAGATCTACATGCCAAGGCTGGCGCAGTAAGACTTGAAGATGCCACTTGTGAATTGTGAGCCGTTGTCGATGATGATGCGATTGGGAACGCCGAAGCGGCACACCAAGCCTTTGATGAACTTGACAGCTGATGTGGCTGGGATGGTGCGGACATGCTCCACTTCAGCCCATTTGGTGAACTTGTCGATGGCCACATAGAGGAAGCAGTAGCCCCCTACCGCGCGAGTTAAGGGACCCAGAATTTCCAGCCCGCAGACCGCAAAGGGCCACGAGAGGGGGATGGTCTGGAGCCCTTGCGCTGGCTGGTGGATCTGCTTGGCATAGAATTGGCAGGATTCACGGGATTGGACAAGCTCGATGGCCTCTTGAAGTACGGTGGCCAGTAGAAGCCACTACAAAAGACCTTGCCGGCAAGGGTGCGCTATGAAGAGTGATGGCCGCAATCTCCTCCATGTATATTAGCAAGCAGCTCGCGCCCTTAGTCTGTAGAGATGCAGTGCAGTGCGACTCCATTGGGTGACCTGCGACAGAGCTCTCTGTCCCTCATGTAGTAGGATGCAACTTGGCGGGCTACGCGCTTGGCTTCGGTGTCGTCCTCGGGTAATACGCCGCTCTCCAGGTGGGATTGGAGCTCCGTGAACTAGTCCCCAGCTCCCCGCTCCGGCGCCAACAGCAGGCGAGCGCCTGAGGGTGGGCCACAGTTGGGGTGCACCTGTGGAAGGTGCGGGAGGCAGCCCCTCTTGAGATGCCATGGTGCTGTCAGCTGGTGGTGTATCATATGGCTTCAGGATCCACTCCTCGAAGACGCCGGGGCCTTGTGGCTCGCAGCGAGATGCTTGATGACCCACAAATATAGGGGATCAATCATAGTCTTTTCGATAAGTAAGAGCGTCGAACCCAACGAGGAGCAGAAGGAAATGATAAGCAATTTTCAACAAGGTATTCTCTGCAAGTGTTGTAAGTAGCAGTGATAGATAGTTTTGTAGCAAGATAATTCATAACAAGTGACAATTAACAAAAGTAGCAAGCATGCATCAAGATAGCCCAATCCTTTTCATAGCAAAGGACATGCCTGAAAGTTCTCTTATACGGGGCAAACTGCTCTCGATGACGCATGGGAATTTCCGTCTAGTCATGTTCATCATGTTGAGTTGATTCGCGTTCTTTACTTTGATAATTTGATATGTGGGTGGACCAGTGCTTAGGTGTTGTTCTTACTTGAACAAACAACCTACTTATGATTACCCCCTCTCGCAAGCATCCGCAACTATGAAAGAAGAATTAAGATAAATGTAACCATAGCACGAAACATATGGATCCAAATCAGTCCCTTATGGAATAGCGCATAAACTAGGGTTTAAGCTTATGTCACTCTCGCAACCCATCATCTACTTATTACTCCACAATGTCTTCCCTTAGGCCCAAAGTATGGTGAAGTGTCATGTAGTCGACGTTCACATGACACCACTAAAGGAAGCAACAACATATATATATATCATCAAAATATCGAACGAATACCAACTTCACATGATTACTTATAACAAGACCTCTCCCATGTCCTCATGAACAAAAGTAACTACTCACAAATCATCACCATTTTCAAGATCAGAGGTGTAATGAATATGATTAAGGATCTGAACATATTATCTTCCACCAAATAAACCAACAAGCATCCACTACAAGATGTAATCAGCACTACTAGCAGCCCCCAGGTACCAATGTGTGGTTTTGAGACAAAGATTGAATACAAGAGATGAACTAGGGTTTGAGATGAGATGGTTGATGACCCACAAGTATACGGGATCAATCGTAGTCCTTTCGATAAGTAAGAGTGTTGAACCCAATGAGGAGCAGAAGGAAATTGTCGATGTCAAAACCGGCGGATCTCGGGTAGGGGGTCCCAAACTATGAATCTAGGATCGATGGTAACAGGCGACGAAGGAGACGGTGTTAACCCAGGTTTGGGCCCTCTTAAGGAGGTAAAACCCTACGTCCTGCTTGATTGTATTGATGAATGAGATGGTTACAAAGTAGATCTACCTCGAGATCAAACGAGCTAAACCCTAATGAGTTAACTTGTCCTCTACGAACTAAGCCCCCTGGTTTATATAGACACCAGGGGTACCTAGGGTTACACATGGTCGGTTCCCATCCGGGCATAGATACGCCCATTCTTACTTGGAGGACACACCAAGTCTTCGGAATATTACCCCATAAGCCTAGGGTCATTTCGCAGTCCGGCCTTCCCGAAGATGCGACAAGGTGGCCCACCGGGCCGGACTATAAGAGATAAGTCAACGGCCCGAGGACCCCTTAATCCCGGACTCCCTCAGTAGCCCCCGAACTAGCCTCCAACACCTATCTTCAGGACATCAGCTGCTCCGTACGTCCAGAGTGTTAGGCTTGCGAGGCGAGTTCCTTTCTTCCCTTCATGCTCCAGCCGTCCTTAGCTCGGCCACCGGTGACACCCTGCTGCCCGAACATACCTTGCTTAGCCTTGAAGGTCAAACGCCAGAATGTGAATAGTACCCTTCCTGACAACTTTCCTGATGAAAGGCTCAGACGGGTCGTGGGCACTTAACCAGTTACAAAAACTTGATTCGCGGTTCGAGGCCGCCTTTTACTGGCACGTTCAATCGACATGGAGATCGTGCTCCATTTTTTAAGGGATATGATCAATGATTTGGGCTATCCCACGCGCGCATAACGGGGCGGTCGCTTCGGGAACCGGCGCAGCTCACGGCATAGTAAGGGGACGCTTGGCATTATAGCCTTCCATAAAAGGGAGAAAAACATCTTCACAGCCCTTCCAGGCTCCCCAGATTCTCTTTCTCAAACCTACCTCGCTCTGGGCGCGTAGATCCAGTCTTTCTCCAGTCCTTCCCCCGACACCCAGCCTTCTTCCCCGAGCACGGCCATGGCTGGTTCAGGCTCGCAAGGCAAGTTGGAGGCATCGTGCGTCACCGAGGACGACATCCAAGAACTGAAGCGCACTGGTTACCTCCCGGTCGACGTCGCCCACCGTGCCCCCGAAGAGGGCCAAGTGGTCCCTACACCACAGCCCGGGGAGCGAGTGGTGTTCATTCCCCATTTCATCCAGGGACTGAGCTTCCCGCTGCACCCCTTTGTGAGGGACCTGATGTTCTTCTACGGTTTGGACTTCCACGACCTTCCCCCAAACTCCATCATGCACATATCGGCCTTCATCATCGTCTGCGAGGACTTTCTGCGGGTCCAGCCGCACTTCGGCTTGTGGCTGAAGGTCTTCAACATCAAGCCGAAGTCCATGAGCAGCCAGCACGCGGATTGTGGGGGGGGGGGGGGCGATGATCAGCAAGCTCCCTCGGGTCCAGTGGCCGGAGGGCACCTTCATCGACACCATCAAGACCTGGCAAAAGGAGTGGTTCTATATCACTGAACCATGGGCTGCAGACTGGGTGGCCCCTCCCGAATTCAGATATGGACCTCCCGCGAGGCTAACCTCGTGGATCAGGAAAGGGCTGGACTGGGGGTCGGCCACTGAGGTAAAGGCGCTGCAGGAACGCATCGGAAAGATGCTGGAAGCAAACATCGGCCTGACCAACGTGGTCCAGGTCATGCTTCGTCGCCGCCTCCTCCCCTGCCAGCTCCAAGCCACACCGATGTGGGCCTACAAGTCCGACGATCCTCCCACAGTGCGCAAGCTCTACCGCACCACTCGGGAGAAGCTATGGAAGGTGCTGTTCAAGCCTCAGGAGGAGTGGCCGGCCAAAGAGGAAGACACTAGCCTGGACGCCGAACACCCTCTGCTTAAGGTAAAGCTTCAAACTTTTATCTTCAGGTTCAGTCTTTTAGCAAGGATTCTAACCTCTCCTTTCCTGGTTTCCCTAGGGCTGGCTAGCTAAGGCCATGTGGATCAACGGCCTTGCCCCGTTGCCCGAAGCCCCCAGGTCGACCCTCTTGACGGCGATGCTGGTCGAGGCGCCGTACTTGGCGCCAGAGAAGAAGGACAAGAAGAAGAAGGGCGAGAATAAGGAGACCTGAGATGGTCTTCGCCCAAGAGGTCCTCCGGATGCTAGGTCCGGGGAGACCCTAGCCTCCTCCGCTCACGAGGAGGAGCAGACGGAGGAAGGGGGGAATCGATTCCCCCCAGCCAAGGAAAAGGGCGGCATCTGTAGATGCCGAGGAGGACTCAGCCCCCCCTTCTCCGAAGAGGCCATGCGGGGTCAAGGTGACCTTGCCCGATGTCAGCCCGGATTCCGATGAGGAATTCGAGGCGTTCAAGAGGGTCCTGCGTGTAAGCACATTTGCTCCCTTGGTGGTTTTGGTAATTAATAACAACATATATGTCATTGAACTAATGTTTCCACTAAGCATATTTCAGGAAAAGTTCAACGATAGGGATGGCAAAAGGATTGTGGAGATACCCCAAGATGCAAGGAAATGGATTGGCAAAGCTTCAAGCAAGAGGACTCTACATTTTAGTTTGTGAGAAATCACTTTGAGTCCATAGGAAAGCCAATACTATTGAAAGGGGGTAAGGTACTGTTGGTGAACAAGATGCTCCACGTGCACAAGAGATAGTCACCAAAAACACCCACAAGCTCTTCCACAAAAGTCTGTCCAAAGTCAAATATCCAAAATCGGTGCAACCAACACTTCCCACTCGGTGCCATCGATTCCCAAACTCAGACAGACCCATGCCAAACCCTAGCACATCGGTGCAACCGATTCCACTTCGGTGCCACCGAGTTTGGGTTGCCAACTTTCTGTTACCTCGATTCACAAAATCGGTACCACCGAGTTTGTTGGATCGGCGTCACCGAGTTGCGCAATCTGACCGTTGGTCACCTAATTGGTACCACCGAGAATTATATATCGGTCTCACCGAGATTCAAAAGTTGTCACCTTTTGGTTACTTCGGTACCACCGAGATTCACACATCGGTGTCACCGAGTTGGTCACTTTAGGTGTAATGGTTGGATTTTTGGGGATGCCTATATATACCCCTTCACCACCACCCACTCGAAATAGAAGCACTCAGAACTATTCCATACTTGCCCCATCCAATTTTTTGAGAGAGAGCCACCCACCCTTGTGTTGAGATCAAGCTATTCCACTCCAACCATATGAATCTTGATCTCTAGCCTCCCCAAGTTGCTTTCCACCAAATCAATCTCTTCCACCATAGCCAAATCTGTGAGAGAGTGATTGTGTGTTGAGGAGTCTATCATCTTGAAGCACAAGAGCAAGGAGTTCATTGACATTGCCGAGCCTATTACCTTTTGGAGGGTGGTGCCTCCTAGATTGGTTAGGTGTCGCTTGGGAGCCTCCAACTTCGTGTTGTGGAGTTGAACCAAGAAGTTTTTACGGGCAAGAAGATCGCCTACTTCGTGAAGATCTACCCATAGTGAGGCTAGTCCTTCGTGGACGGAAGCCGTTATGGAATAGTCAAGGTTGCTACTTCGTGGACCCTTATGGGTGGAGCCCTCCGTGGACTCTCGCGACCGTTACCCTCCGTGGGTTGAAGACTCCATAAACGTGGACGTACGATAGCACCACCTATCGGAACCACGGGAAAAATCTTCGTGTCTACAAATTGCGTTTGATCTTCCTTCCTACCCTCTACTATATACATGCTTGTTGTTACTTTCCGCTGCTATACTCTTAGACATGCATGTGTAGGGTGTGCTTGACTTGCTATCATTGCTAAAATCTGCCAACACTTAAAATTGGGAAAAGGTAGGATTTTTATTTGGTCAAGTAGTCTAATCACCTCCCCCTCTAGACATACTTTCGGTCCTACAAGTGGTATCAGAGCTTTGGTCTCCATTGCATTGGTCTCACAACCTAGGAGAGTATGGCATCTAGTGAGGGAAATTATCACCGTAGAGGTCCGTACTTTGATGGCACTAATTTTGCTAGTTGGAAGCACAAAATGAAAATGCATATTCTTGGTCATAACCCCGCCGTATGGGCTGTTGTTCGTGTTGGCTTGCAAGGTGAATTCTTTGGTGATGAAAAGGAACCGGATCGTGAAGCAACCGCGGATGAATTGAAGATGTTGCAATACAACGCTCAAGCATGCGACATTCTCTTCAACTGCCTATGCCCCGAAGAATTCAACAAAATCAGCCGTCTTGAGAATGCAAAAGAGATTTGGGATACTTTGGTTGATATGCACGAAGGTACCGAATCCGTGAGAGATCCAAGTTGGATGTTCTTCAAAGTCAACTTGACAAGTCCAAGATGAAGGATGGTGAAGGAGTCGCAGAGATGTACTCTAGGCTAGCTCTCATCACCAATGAGATTGCCGGCTTAGGAAGCGAAGAAATGACCAACAAATTCATCATCAAGAAGATACTTCGAGCTTTGGATGAGAGATACGACACCGTGTGCACATTGATCCAAATGATGCCCAACTACAAAGATCTCAAGCCTACGGAAGTCATTGGAAGGATTGTTGCTCATGAGATGACACTCAAGGACAAAGAAGAGCTTCACAACAAGTCTAGCGGTGCTTACAAAGCCACAAGTGATGCTCCCACAACTTCAAGTGACAACCTTGTCACCAATGAAGAGATAAGCCTCATGGTCAAGAAATTCAACAAGTTCTACAAGAATAGAGGCAAAGAACGAAGCTCCAACTCAAGATATGAAGAGAAGCGTTCGTCAAGTCGTGACCGAAACTGCTACAATTGTGGGAAGCCCGGATACTACTCCAATGAGTGCACGACTCCCTACAAACGAAGAGAAGAGTCACCTAGAAGACGAAGCTCAAGGAATGAATCACCTCAAAGAGAGAGAAGGAGTAGAGATGATCGTTATGAACGAAGACCCTCAAGGAGAAGTAGGGACTCGGAGAAGAAGGACAAGTACACCAAGAGCTACACAAGAAGAAGACATCAAGCTCATGTTGGTGAATGGGTTTCCGGCTCCGACTCCGACAACAACTCCGAGAGAAGCTATCACTCCAACTCCGACTATAGTCAAGATGAAGGTGTTGCCGGAATTGCACTAGTGACTACCAACTCCTATGATCTATTTGATTCACCAAATGAAGGGAGTGGAAGTTGCTTCATGGCTAAAGGCCCCAAGGTATCACACCCCGAGTATCTTGATTTCAATAGTGATGAAGATGATTTACTTTATGATGATGACTTGCTCTTTGATAAAACTAGTGATGTTAGTCAAAATGAACTTGATAATTTTCATGCTAGTCAAGATAAGTCGTGTGATGATGATAAGATGGAAATAGAACGACTAACTAAAGAATTAAACACTCTTAAGTTAGCCCATGAATCTACTCTCGAAGATCATAGAGAGCTTGTAAGGACACATGAGAAGCTACGCTTCGAGAAGCTCACCTTGGAGCAAGAGCATGAGTTTCTTAAAGCTATCAATGACGATCTCCGAAAGAACACTTCATCTTATCTAGCCAAACGATTACTCTTGTCTACATTCATGCCACAAGTTAAATCTAGACAAACTAGTAACAAAGGCAAGAAAGGCTCTTCATCTAGTAGCAACAATAAAAACGCCAAACCCAATGATGTTGCTTCTAGTAGTTCTATTGATTCCACTAATGATGATTCTCTTAGCCAAGTTACACTTGAGCAAGAAAACGCTTTATTGAAAGGAATTATAGTGAAAGGTATCTACAAGAGTCTTGCCGGGTGTAAGCAATTTGAGGAAATTGTACGCAAGCACGAAGGATACCGGAAGAACCATGGCATTGGCTACTTCAACGCTAATGGAGTTGAATGGGAAGAAGGTCAATACCCCAAGCCCAATTTTGTTCCTTGGAGAAGTATGAAAATGCTCCTCCCAAGGGAACAAACACTCAAGATGACCTTCCACCACAAGACCACAAGCTTAAGGGCAAGAAAAAGCTTCAAGAGGACATTGACTCATATGAAGATGAATCCCAAGCTTTGGTGAAGTGGGTTCCCAAAGCTACTTCAAGCTCAACTTCTACAAGGGCCACTTCAACACCAAGGATCCCCATCAAGTTGATGTGGGTCCCCAAGAAGAAGAACTAGAGAAGTTCTTGAGGGGTGACTCCGCCAATGAAATTCACTCACATTATTATTGGCAAGAACTAGTTGCAATCAACATCAACTCTATGCAATAGTTCAAGGAGTCACACATTCCCTCGAAGGTAAGCAAGGGACAAGGTAATCAACAAATCCATGGACATCATCATGTATGCTTTGCACTACATGTCCATAGATATCCTTGTATTTGTCTCTTGTGTGTAGGGACTAACCCATGTAGGTGAGAAGAATAAGGAAACAACAAGGATGCTCCCAACTCATGGTGATCTTCATCAACCTTGAGCATCCACCACTACATCACCCACATGAAGTCTTCTACGACAAAACCCAAGGTTAGTTTATCCCTCCTATGGGGGGATGTCACATCAAGGGGGAGCTTTACTCTAAGACTTGAGTTAAAGCATCTCATAGTATGTGACAACATTAAATGCTTTATGTAAAAGTGGTAACCCCACTTGTGCTTAAACGATGAGTATGACCTATGATCAAGTATTCTTACTTGGCTCCTAAGTCAATATACTCATATATAGATGACTCCGTCATCGCCAAAATGCTTGATAGATGCTAGTATGTATGTGCATGTTTTCCATGATTTCATTTGACATCTTATTGTGTGAGCATGTTGGTCTGCATTTATTTATCCATTCGAGGACATCCAATTGTTGCTATTTGGTTTTTGATTTCTCTTTTGCCAATTGGATGGACAAGAATGCCTAGGACCACTCTCTAGCTATCTATGCTTTCTTACCTCATATTCTATTCTTGCTACATCACAAAATTTGAACAAGGACTTTTCGATCTCTCTGTGTGAGGAGCACTCGGAGTTCCGTATCGACAAAGGACTGACCATTAAAACCTCCCAAGTGCATCTCGGTGGAACCAACCCAAAATCTCGGTCTCACCGGATGCCTAGGGTTGATCTGGTTTTCTCTCTCGGTACCACCAATTCCATCTTCTCGGTTACACTGAGTTTCCCTGTCAGCTGACAGTTGAGGAACTCGGTGACACCGAAAAGTTAGAATCAGTGTCACCGACAGCCATGGGTTTATATAGAGGCGGATCCGACTTTTGAAATCTATTCTTCAACCGTCGCCCCCTCCGAAACCCTTGCTGCCGAACCAAGGCCCCTGGTCATTGCCTTCTTCTTCCCGAGCACCTCCACCGTTGGAAGTCTCCGCCGTCGACGAAATCCTCTCCCCCGTCGCCGCCGTAGCGAAATCGTCACCAAGCTAGGGTATGATTTCACCCCCTCTTGCGCTCCAACCTCCGATTCTTGTGCATTAGGGCTTCTTCATCGATAAGCCATAGTTTGAGATTGAATCATCCACGAGAAACTCCAGTAGAATAGCGAACGAACAATTTTTTAGGTTTTTCCATCCGCCACATGAATCTCGGTAGAACCAACGCAAAAGAATCGGTAGCACCGATTCGGTTTTTCTGGCAAACTGAGAACACCTCGGTGGAACCGAGTGCCAACTTTTAGTGTGACCGAAAATGGTGCCAAGTTTTTGGAAAGAAGGATGTCTGTCTCGGTGGGTCCAAAAAATTTGCTTCGGTTGTACCGACATACATTTGGCAGAATGCAAGATTTAAGAAATCTTAGTTCAATCTTTTGAAAATGTCTGCATTTTGTGATGACTCATCTTTTCCACTCTTCTATACTCTATTCACAGGGTCAGTTATGTCAGAGGATGAAGACAGTGAGAACAACTTCAGAGAGGAGAATATTGTCATGAGTTCAGGCACTAGTCCTGAAGAGAGTTTTGATGATGTGCCTAGTTCTCCAGATTTACCCAAGGCTGCTACAAGGACAAGGAGGAAGCTCAACTCAGATGAGGAGGATGAGGACTTTATTCCCGGGGAGCTATCCAAGAAGGAAGATGCTGCCAAGTACACCACTGCTGCTGTTTCTTCATCCAACAAGAAGAAAGCTATCAAGAAGGAGTATGCTAGCTCAGAGACAGTGAGAGCACCTGAGAGCTCCAGGGCAACCATGACAGTTGTGCCTCCCAAGAAGTCTATGCCTAAGAAGGCTGGGGAGAAGAAGAAGAGCAGAAAGAGGATCATACATGTTGTGGGCAGACCTACCTCTATGTATGAGGACCCCAGCAGAGGCTGCTGCTGAAGAAGAGGAGGAGGAAGAGCCAGTTGCAAAGGCACCTCCAAAGAAGAAGAAGAAGCTTATGGCAGATGCTATGCCTAAGGCTACCACTTCCAAGAGCACCAAGTCTGCTCCCAAGAAGGCTGCTGCTGCTGAAAAGCCTAAGAGGTTCTCCAGAGAGATACCAGCTTCCAGCAAGAACAAGACCTCCACCTTTAGGGAAGCTGAGGATGATGATGATATTACAGCTTTGATGAAGCTAAGACCACACCTTCCAAAGCACAATGCCAGCCATTTGCTTGCTGAAGACATGAAGAAGAGGAAGGATTCTGGTTTGAGGGAATGGAGAGCAATTGATCCATATGCTCAAAGGAGGAAAACAGCTGTGGACTACATGTTCTATACCAAGGAGAAACAAGATTTCTATGAGACTATCTTGCTTGATAAGAGCCTAGCTGTGAGTGACATGAGATACGTTGACTGGAAGTACATCAAGGCAAATGAAGATTACTTCCCAAATGTTCAAGACAACTTTCATTGCATTGGCTTAGATGAATTTGTTGGCAAAGAATTCACTGCATGGAACGATGAGATGATCATGCAATTCTACTCCACTGCTCACTTCTATGGAGATGGTAGGATTGTATGGATGACTGAAGGAGCAAGGTATGAATCTACTGTTGAGGAATGGGCTGCCATCTTAGGAGTCCCAAAGGTGGAAGATGGAGACTTGGATGTCTATTCTGAATCCAAGGAGAGCCATGATTTTATGAAGAACATGTACAATGAGATCCCTGCTGCCAACTTGAAATCTCACAAGTTAGGATCCATTTACTTCCTCCAGGCTGGCCTCCACACCATGAACACCATCTTGAGGCACACCTTGATGCCTAAGTCTGGAGATGACAAGATGATTAGAGGCTATTCCATCAACATGCTGATCCATCTTGATAGACACACCAGGATAAGAGTCGTGGTGATGAACCCAGATCATCCCACCTCAGCTGCAGCTCAGGCAGAGGCAGAGGCAGCTAGAGCCACTAGTGCTCAAGTCCCTAGATCTAGGAACGAGCAAATGGATCTCTTGATCACTACCATTCAGAGCATGCAGAAGGATATCAAGGACATCTTAGCGAATCAGCATAGTCTTGTGAGGATCATGGAGAATAGGATCAAGACCCTCAATGACAAGGTGGATGGGCTGACAAAGACCGTGAACGAGCTCAAGAAGGAAGTTGACAGCGTGCCCAGTCCTGATACTACAGATGATGAGGATGACTCTCCTCTCAGGCCAGGCACTCAGTTCACTAACCAGGCCAGATCAGCCACAGTGCCAGCTCCAGAGTTGAGGCCTTCTTCATCAGCACCTGCTACATCCTCTTCAGCTCCATCAGCTCCTCCAGTACCTCCCGTTGCTACACCAACTCCGTCCATGACGTCAGCCGACATCTTCGCCGATGCAGTTCTCTCAACTCCTTCATCAACCACCGGAGGAGATCAGCCCCAGAAGAACGATTAGCTATATCTCTTTGAACTTTTTGGTAACTTGTTGCCAAAGGGGGAGAAGTTGTATATAGATCTTTAGGCTTCGAGTGAGAGAGCGTTTGGTTGTTATCGTTTTTTTCAAAAACATTTGATCTTTTGGTTTGGATGTGTTAAACTTGTTGGTGTTTGATCATACACTTGATGTGTGTTGCTACTATTTCCTATCATTATGATGCTTATGAGATGGTCATTCACCGTTACTTGATTGTGTTATGCTATGATATTCATTCTCATTATTCTCGCACACCACCAAGTTGTATGTGACATGAAAGAGTGCCCCATGTACCTAATCGATTGTGCATTTGCATTCAAACGCAAATTTAAAATGATGCACACATTTAGGGGGAGCTCTTGCTTATCACATACTTCTCAAAGCGACGATTATATTCATTGATTATATCATATGTCGAAGCTTTGATCTATATGTTGTCATCAATTACCAAAAAGGGGGAGATTGTAAGCACATTTGCTCCCTTGGTGGTTTTGGTAATTAATAACAACATATATGTCATTGAACTAATGTTTCCACTAATCATGTTTCAGGAAAAGTTCAATGATAGGGATGGCAAAAGGATTGTGGAGATACCCCAAGATGCAAGGAAATGGATTGGCAAAGCTTCAAGCAAGAGGACTCTACATTTTACTTTGTGAGAAATCACTTTGAGTCCATAGGAAAGCCAATACTATTAAAAGGGGGTAAGGTACTGTTGGTGAACAAGATGCTCCACGTGCACAAGAGATAGTCACCAAAAACACCCACAAGCTCTTCCACAAAAGTCTCTCCATAGTCAAATATCCAAAATCAGTGCAACCAACACTTCCCACTCGGTGCCACCGATTCCCAAACTCAGACAGACCCATGCCAAACCCTAGCACATCGGTGCAACCGATTCCACTTCGGTGCCACCGAGTTTGGGTTGCCAACTTTCTGTTACCTCGATTCACAAAATCGGTACCACCGAGTTTGTTGGATCGGCGTCACCGAGTTGCGCAATCTGACCGTTGGTCACCTAATCGGTACCACCGAGAATTATATATCGGTCTCACCGAGATTCAAAAGTTGTCACCTTTTGGTCACTTCGGTACCAGCGAGATTCACACATCGGTGTCACCGAGTTGGTCACTTTAGGTGTAACGGTTGGATTTTTGGGGATGCCTATATATACCCCTTCACCACCACCCACTCGAAATAGAAGCACTCAGAACTATTCCATACTTGACCCATCCAATTTTATGAGAGAGAGCCACCTACCCTTGTGTTGAGATCAAGCTATTCCACTCCAACCATATGAATCTTGATCTCTAGCCTCCCCAAGTTGCTTTCCACCAAATCAATCTCTTCCACCATAGCCAAATCTGTGAGAGAGTGATTGTGTGTTGAGGAGTCTATCATCTTGAAGCACAAGAGCAAGGAGTTCATCGACATTGCCGAGCCTATTACCTTTTGGAGGGTGGTGCCTCCTAGATTGGTTAGGTGTCGCTTGAGAGCCTCCTACTTAGTGTTGTGGAGTTGAACCAAGAAGTTTGTATGGGCAAGGAGATCGCCTACTTCGTGAAGATCTACCCATAGTGAAGCTAGTCCTTCGTGGACGGAAGCCGTTATGGAATAGTCAAGGTTGCTACTCCGTGGACCCTTATGGGTGGAGCCCTCCGTGAACTCTCGCGACCGTTACCCTCCGTGGGTTGAAGACTCCATAAACGTGGACGTACGATAGCACCACCTATCGGAACCACGGGAAAAATCTTCGTGTCTACAAATTGCGTTTGATCTTCCTTCCTACGCTCTACTATATACATGCTTGTTGTTACTTTCCGCTGCTATACTCTTAGACATGCATGTGTAGGGTGTGCTTGACTTGCTATCATTGCTAAAATCTGCCAACACTTAAAATTGGAAAAAGGTAGGATTTTTATTTGGTCAAGTAGTCTAATCACCCCCCCTCTAGACATACGTTCGGTCCTACACCGCGGAGGGTCCTCAGGACCAAGTCTGCGGCACAGAGGTAACGATTCCGAACACATTGCTTATGCAAGATTTCTGTTATTTACCGGACTAATGCCTCTCATGTTGCAGCCCGTCCCGTGATCTCCCGACTGAACAGGTCTCAGAGGGAGATCCCCCGCCAGCCGAGCTAGCGGAAAGCGGGACCGTGTCCCGCACTTCCTCTCCCCAGGCCACTGGAGAGGCCATGGAGGCGATATCCCGGCGGGCCCCTCCTCGGCCGAATACTGAGGGTGAGGAGGTTATGACCGAGGCCCAGACCTCGGTGGCCAAGGATCAGGAGGCCGAGCCCCTCTTGGTGGACAAAGAGGGAGGCCACGAGTCATCGGAGCTTTCTCCAAAGACGGCTCCGGAGACTGCCAAGTCTCCGATACCGGCGACGCTCCCTTCACAAGAAGGAGGAGCTGTAGTGCCGCCACCGGCGCCACCTGCGATGGGGCAGGCCACAGCTGGGTGGCCGATCGCGATGGAGGAGGCCTTGCGCAGCTCCATCATCGCCGAAGACTGATATGTCTCCAACGTATCTACTTTTCCTCACCCTTTTGCCCTTGTTTTGGACTCTAATTTGCATTATTTGAATGGAACTAACCCGGACTGACGCTGTTTTCAGCAGAACTACCATGGTGTTGTTTTTGTGCAGAAATAAAAGTTATCGGAATGGAACGAAACTTTTTGGAGAATTATTTCAGAATATGTGTGAATTATTGGAGCCAAAATCCACCGAAGAGGGGGGCCAGGGTGGCCAGCACCCACCAGGGCACGCCAGGCCCCCTGGGCGCGCCCTGGTGGGTTGTGCCTACCTCGTGGCCCCACTGACCCTAATTCTGCCACTATAAATTCCTATTTTCGCAGAAAAAAATCAGATAGAAAGTTTCATCGCGTTTTACAATACGGTGCCACCGCCACCTCCTGTTCTTCATTGGGAGGCCAGATCTGGAGCCCGTTTAGGGCTCCGGAGAGGAGAATCTTCAGTCTTCATCATCACCAACCTTTCTCCATCGCCAATTCCATGATGCTCCCCACCGGGAGTGAGTAATTCCTTCGTAGGCTTGCTGGTCGGTGAGGAGTTGGATGAGATTCATCATGTAATCGAGTTAGTTTTGTTAGGGCTTGATCCCTAGTATCCATTATGTTCTGAGATTGATGTTGCTTTGACTTTGCTATGTCTAATGCTTGTCACTAGGGCCCGAGTGCCATGATTTCAGATCTGAACCGTTTATGTTATCATCTCTATATCCATGTTCTTGATCCAATCTTGCCTAGTCATATGCACCTATTACGTGTTATGATCCGTCAACCCCATAGTGACTGTCGGCGTTCTGGATACCCAGACTTGCCTGCCTGCGGCCCAAGGCGTGTCCCACCTCGACGACCAAGTACGGCCCTGCATGGCCACGCCCAACACAAGGCCCTCGCGAGACCCCCGGGCTCGCGAGGGAGGCAGCGCCACGACCCGCGGGGAAACAGGCCTCCCTAGGCCTCCTCCCGAGCGGCGGGGACTCCTATGCAACACGCGACCTCAGGAGGCCAAGGGTGATGCCAGCCAGTCCAGGCGGGTGCCAGTGTGCCACAGGGAACAGTTTCCTCTTTTGTGCAAAGGAGACAAGGACGAACGCGGGTTCCCAAGGAGCCCCACCAAAGGTTTCCATTCCGGTGCAACAAGACCGGGTCAGCAAGCGCAGCAGGACGGATGTCACCGGCGAGCCCACCACCGCGTAACCACAGCCAACTTTGCAGGCGAAGTCCGCCTTTCATCAGGATAAGATGTACCTCTTGTCCCCTTTCAAATTTGGCCGTTGTGGGATCCCTTCCCGCCATTGAGATAAGGGAAGAGGACCCGAGCCCCTATAAATAGAGACGAGGTAGCCCGGTAGAAGAGAAAGGAGAAACCACCCCGCAAACACACCCGCAAGGCAACACACCTCTGTACTAGTTCATCCACAAACCTCCTCGTGAGGCAATCCACCAAAGGCAGGAGTAGGGTTTTATGCTTCGCAGCGGCCCGAACCTGGGTAAACTCTTGTGTGGCATTGTCTTCCTCGCCATCGAGCGGGGTTATCGTGTTGAGAGCTTGGAGGGGGCGAAGCTATTGGGGAATCTTCGCACACGCCCCTGGGTTCGAATTCCTTAGGGTTTTGTGGAGCCCGAAATCCGACATTTGGCGCTCCAGGTAGGGGGCGTGTCGAGATCCTCACCAAAGCTTCGCCTCGCTTCCGCTCGGCGCTTCCATGGTGCAGGGACGCCGGGCCCGCGCCGAACGACGGGCTGCCCGTGTTGCTCGGGCGACGCCACCAGACCTCGGCATCCCGCGCTGCCTCGCTTCCCCGTCGGAAGGTGCCATCTCCAGCCTGGCCTTGGACAGGCATCAGGGGCTGTCGCCCTCGTCAACCGCGCGACGAACCCTTACCGCCCTGAACTTCCCCAGCGCCCACGTCGCGGCATCATCTCCCCGGGCTCGCCGCGACTCGGCACGCAGGCGAATCGCGCTCCTCGTAGCCCGTGAGCTGCAGCCTTTCCGTGTCGCTCACGGACGCTATGACAGTTGGATATGCCGCGCGGCCACAGACGCCACCCCGTCGGCCCATGAGGTCACTCAACCAGCCGTTGAGGCGCCGAGGGCGTGTGGGCGCACCGGGGACGTACGACGCGACCCGCACCGGCCGGAAGTGCGGCCCGGCTCTTCGGGCACGCAAGAGTTGGCCCTTGGTGCAGGCGGGGGCCGACGGGAGCTGCCAGCCGCGGGGGGTAGGCGCCATAATGCGCCCCCCGGCATTCCAGGAGGATCGAGGCAGGGCGTCCGGCGACTCATCTACACCAACGCCTGGGGGCTCGCGCGACTCTACCACGACCATGTTGGCGAGCGCCCGGGCCACGACGGGTGCGGCGCCAGCTACCGCGACAGCAGGAGGAGCGTGCGTGGCTCCGTGAGCGGCTCTCGTCGAGGCTGGTGCGAATGGCCTCGTGAGGCCGGCTGGCGGGGCCGGCCTCATGAGGATGCCCGACGCTGGCAGCCTCGTGAGGCGCGCCCGGTGGTAGGGGGCAACCCTTGGCAAGCGCTTGGGTCCGCGGACTGGGTGTCGCCTGTAACACCCCAAAAATTTAATATTGTTTTATTAATTAAAATTTTGTCAGAAAGATTTATTTTCTATTTTCTGGCTTTTCTATTAATTTCAGAGCTACTTCTTTTCTCTGGATTTCAAATTTTTTCCCTCTTATCTGAAACTTTTGAATAATATTGTGGGACTTAAATAATTTATTCAAGCATATTACTTCATTTAGTAAAATCAGTGAAATTATTTTTATAATAAAACTTGCCTAGCTTTAATTCTTTTAAAAGCATTTTCATTCTTTTAAAGGCATAAATTACACTACAACCACTTCATAAACCCTTTTAAAAATTCCATAAAAAATTGTAGATCACATGTGTTGTCCCTGGATCACTTTTATGCTAAAACCTAACCTTGTGTTTTGGAAATTTTGAGCAAACCATCCTCTTTTTCATTCTGGTCCAGTTTGGAATTTTGCACTGCAACCCTATTTTAAATTCCTCTAGTGACCTTGGGATTTTTCCTACTTGTAGTCAACCCTACCAAGCCCTTATGTCCAAGAGATCAGCCCCATAGGCATATTTTAAGTTGACCAGATTGCCCCTTTCATTTTCTATCCAGAATTGAGTTTCACTAAAACTTGCATTGCAAAGTTCTTTGTTTTCCCAAACCAACTCCACCACCATCCATTTCAGCTAAGGAGACACCAATCTGGAAAGTTTGGTTGCCATCAGAGTCATTTAGATGTCGTTGGCATTTCATCAGACACCTGTAGCTCATGGCCAGATTTGGCATGGTTGTAAGTTTGTATTGTGAACTTACCCCTATGGACAAACCGGGTTGTCTAGTAGCCTTCTAACTGCCACTAACCTAGGTATGTTGAGTAGCATTGGCATCCAAGCAGGTTTGGTCGCCCTGGCATTGTGTCGAGCAGGTGCTGTGGGTGCACTGGGCGCGGCCAGAGCACGCGCTCTGCACGTGCAGCGCCCGAGCCAGCGCATCTTTGGATAACCCTCCCGAGCTCGTCCTAATCCTCTCCCCTGTCCCCTAGTGCTGCCCCGACACGCCCTGCTCCTCTCAGAGCGGCAGCAATGGCTCTTTGGCGGCACACCGGCGTCCGTGACCGTCTCTGCCGTAGCCAGCACCGCCCAAACCATCTCCGCTCGCCAGCTGCCCTCTGCAGCAGGCCCAGTCCGTCCGCTAGCTCCTGCCGTCATCCCCAAGCCAGCCGCGCGCCCCCTCGCTACAGAACGGTGGTTCGCCGATCTTATCCTCGGTCGTCGGAGAAACCGACCTCCCATCACTACAAGTAGCACGACAGCAAGGCTCAGCGCATTCCAAGACCATCCCCTCCTGCGTAGCAAGCCACTGCAGCAGCCAGAACGACCGGAGCTGGCCATCCTCCTCAATTCCGGTCGTCTCTGCCATCGCCGACCTGCGCTCGAATCCCGGGCAAGAAGTGGACCGACCTCGCGTATTTCTTGGCCAAATGACCCCCTAAGCCCCCTTAAACCCATTTCCGCCTCCAATTTCTCCCGGGAGCCAGGGAATGCCAAGCCCCTTTCAGGGCCGAGAGCCTCTCCGCCATGAATGAAGTGGTGCTCAACCTCGAGCTCCCCAGAGCTCTTTGTCTTCTCCAGCCGATGCGGACCACCTCCCTGGTCTCATGGATGCGCCGGTCATCGAGAACGGCGCTCTCCCACGCCGGCAATCGTCGCCGGAACCCCCCTGCTGTCTCTGTCTAGACGCGCGCGGTGGGAGAGACAAATCCGACAGGTGGGTCCCACCTGTCGGTGAGACGAGCTTTGCCTCCAGTTGCGCAATCCCAGTGAAGCATTTCCCTCTGGGGAAAGCGCATTTCCTGTAAGTGCGCGATTAATCTCTGAAAGCGTATTCTCAATCAAACCGTTTTCCTTTTTCCTGATTTATTAAAAAACAGACTTTGACTACACTTTGACTGGCTATAACTTTTAAAATAAAACTCTAAATGAATTGATTCTTTTTCCTACCTCTCTCATATTTCACCTAGTTTATTTTAGGATTTATTTCAAAAATATTTAAGACAACTTTTTGTACTGTTTTTGAATTGCGTGTTGATTCAAATATTTTCAAAATAGGAATTGGAGAGAAACAAACTTTCAAAAGTTTTGTGATGCACCCTACCTCTCTGCACATTTAAGAGAAGCATTCTGAACCCTTGGTATAGTATTTGTTGTGTGATGTTTGGTGTGACGAATAGAGCTACAACACTAAGTTGACATGAAGTGTGCGATATTTCATGTGAAGGTGTGATCATGCTTGCATCTGCATGATGAGGATTTCTTACTAATGAACTTAAGATGCTTGTGGCAGTAGTCACCACCTTGTGCCACTCATGCCCACCGGAAGGAATCCGGAACAAGTCTCTGTCTCGGGTAGACACGAGCTTGGTGCTGACATCTCGTTGGAGCGAGGATAGCCAGTAAGGCATGACGGGATGTGATAAGTGGTGATTCTGCCTGAGAGTGTGGAAAAATATTTGTTGTGATAACCATGCAGGGAACACATAAACCTCCCTAGTCGACCATAGATCGAGTCTTGTTCCAGTAACCCCCATACTTGTTTCGTACTACCACTTGTCCCTATCGTAGGTAGGGTATGGTTCAGTAAGTTGTCAACCCCTTTCTTGGCACACACCGTACAGAGAGGCCATGGTGGAAGATACCGGGTGCATCCGGTAGGCATGCCACCTGGTCCGGGGGCATGGGTGTTTACGGTTGGGACCAAGAGGAGGGCACCCCTTAGTAGCGCGCGGTATAAATTTGATCCCATGCTAATCGAGGTTGTAGCCTCCCCACTTAGAGTTTTGCTTAACGAGTGTCGTGGGTGATTCCAGGTATCGGTAAGTTAAGCTGGTGTGTGCAGGTCAGGTGTGTTTTCAATTCAAAGACCGTAAGCGGAATTAGTCCCGGTGGACTAAAGGAATCCGTTACTCGTGGTTAAAGAGTACACCCTCTGCAGAGTTTACATCTATTTCTTATAGCCGTGTCCGCGGTTAAGGACTACAGTCTGGGATGGGTCAAGTGTCGGTCTTCGGAGGAAAATTTCTAAACCAGAATATTTATCATGACATGTGACAAATGATGATTGTGATTATTATTATTATGGATTAACCATTTATATTGTGGAAATGTTGAGTATCCCTGGGATGGTTCTACCTCCTGAATACTCATCGTGATTATTATTATATAAGCCCTTTATGTGGCGTCGCACAGATGCCCGACTGTGGCATGCTGATTATTTATTTTCCTTATAAGCACTTTATGTGGCGTCGCTCAGACGCCCGACTGTGGCATGCTTGTTATTTATTTTCCTTATAAGCCCTTTATGTGGCGTCGCTCAGACGCCCGACTGTGGCATGCTTGTTATTTATTTTCCTTATAAGCCCTTTATGTGGCGTCGCACAGACGCCCGACTGTGGCATGCTTGTTATTTATTTTCCTTATAAGCCCTTTAGGTGGCGTCGCTCAGACGCCCGACTGTGGCACGCATGTTATTTATTTTTATTATAAGCCCTTTATGTGGCGTCGCTCAGACGCCCGACTGTGGCACGCATGTTATTTCTTTTTCTTATAAGCCCTTTATGTGGCGTCGCTCAGACGCCCGACTGAGGCATGCTTTATATTATTATCCTTTTGAGGCGTCGCTTCAGACACCCGATCGGTTTATTTTATTTTTATTCTCTGATTGCTTATTCCTGTTTAATATGAATGACCTGCTTGCGTGCATCATGAATTTTATTTTGTGACTGACTAAGTGATCGTGGATTGTTTCAGTACATGATTACCACCTGCTATATTATACCTATTTTTATGATGTTTGCGAGTACATTCAAAGTACTCACTAGCTTGTCCCTGGCTATTGTCTTGGCCAGATTTCTTGCTTGGAGAGGAGTGCAATGACGGCAGCTCCGGAACCTAGGCAATGAAGATAGCAGCCGCGCGAAGATAGGAGTTATCCAGGTCAGCTGTTCCTGTGGGAAATGGAGTCCCATAGACGCTGATGATCCGCAAACCGCTTCCGCCATCAACCACTAGAAACTTTTGTTGTACTCATAGACCACAATGGTCTTGTACTTTAGATTTTGTATTTCGCTTGGAATTTCTGTATCAAGAATGTGCCTCACCAGCTAACAGTAATCCTGGGGTTGGTGAGCACAAGGACCATTTGCTGGGAAATTAATATCCTGGAAAACCGGTCCTGACAACCTTGATATCAGAGCCAGGCTGACCATTGGCTAATCCTATCTTAGCCGGGTCAAGAAAACCTAGGTTACCACCCACCCAGACCTTACCATAACCACAGTCAAGCCTATCCTATACTATAGCCCACCCAGTGACCCCGACAGCTTTTGGCAGTCGGTGCCCAACCTATCAGACTAGCCCAGTAAGCCACACGCCTGTGATCGACACCTAAGTTATTCCATTCGCAAGCGTGCGAGGGAAGACTCCGTTCTCTTTTATAAGGAGACGTTTTCCCTAACCCAGTCAACCACATCGGTGAAGCCCAAAGAGAAGCCCCGACGTCCACAAGGCACGCTCGACTAGATATGAACGAAGTAGACTAAGCCACTCGAGTAGTGCCGAGTCTTAGTATTACTACGCCATGTAATAGTGTGATCGTGCGTCGCCAATAATAAATTTTAGGCTGCTTGTATGCCATTATCTTTAATAGTACTACAAGTAACCATGCATAAATAATTTTGGCGTCTGGTCACATATTTAATTCTGAGCGTAGCTACCATTAGGACACCCAACCGACAACCACAGTAATACATCGCATTTTGCGATATATATCTATGACATTGACCCCGACCACCAGAGAACAGAACCGACAGTTAATATTGCCCCCACACCGCAATATGTCATCCAGCCCAGATGCTATACATGAGGCCACTCCGTGACCTTACCAAGCATCCCTCACCTTGTGCACTGCCTTCACAGCCATTTGTTTTTCAGGTCGCACCTTGGGATTCATATAAAGACCTCAGATGCAACCCTGGGGAATTTTATTAAAATAATTGTGAGATTTTAACCACAGTACCATGAGTTCTCCCCACCCATCCCGGTACAAGCTGTTAAAATCGAGGGTCACTTTCACCTCCTCGAAATATTGAACAGTCAGGCATGACCCACATGTAGACCCAAACCAAGACCCTACGGGAGTTCCCTTCATCGGGAAAATCTATGCCCACTCCAATAATGACCATAAAGATTGCTGCTTATGGAGCGGTTACCCGTCTTCAATTCCTGGCGCCCTATGCCAGTGAACGTGGGTATTATTATTTCCCGAAATAGTGTAGCAGCCAGAGAAGCCGCATCCTTTCCCTACACCTGAGTAGAGAAAGATCCGGCACTAATTAAGCTGGTGCACTATGTCATCGCTCGAGAGCGCTTGACCCAGCAAGTGATGGATTTTCTCCGGACCCTTGCTGTATAAAACCCAAGTCGCCATTAGCAGACCCCTGAGGGCCAGACTAAGAGAGACGCCTTTTGTGAGTCCCCCATCCGCTCCGAGTAGATGAAGGATATATCCCACTGTAGGGAATAATTCCTCGTGAAATATAGCTTATTACCTGAACCGTCAGCACCGTAGTTATATCAGTTTGTGTAACATTTGACTGCTTGTTGTGATATCTGTGTTGTGTTTTAAAATTTTCTGTATTAGTATATTGCATTGGTTGAAGTTGTTTCTTGTGATTAAAAATCGATTGTTTTTAATTATAGCAAATTTCATAGTAAGGTTTTTCTTAAAAGACCACTGCGATGAAAAATGTTTTCCCCAATAAAAATTTGATTTGCATGCCCTCTCGTTATATGACTCACACACTACGTACACTAAATGCAGGACCGCACGCGCTTTTATCACCAAATCGATTACCTCGCTAGTACACCACAACTGCACATTAGTCAGCGATTTTTACTGTAACCCCGTCCTATCGTGTGTGTGGAATATTTGTTTCCATGTTACGATTGCCGTGTGGTACGAGTGCTATTTTTGCAAGATACGTCCTTTAGCAAATCTCGGGGACGAGATTTTTCTTAAGGGGGGTAGTGTTGTAACACCCCAAAAATTTAATATTGTTTTATTAATTAAAATTTTGTCAGAAAGATTTATTTTCTATTTTCTGGCTTTTCTATTAATTTCAGAGCTACTTCTTTTCTCTGGATTTCAAATTTTATCCCTCTTATCTAAAACTTTTGAATAATATTGTGGGACTTAAATAATTTATTCAAGCATATTACTTCATTTAGTAAAATAAGTGAAATTATTTTTATAATAAAACTTGCCTAGCTTTAATTCTTTTAAAAGCATTTTCATTCTTTTAAAGGCATGAGTTACACTACAACCACTTCATAAACCCTTTTAAAAATTCCATAAAAATTTGTAGATCACATGTGTTGTCCCTGGATCACTTTTATGCTGAAACCTAACCTTGTGTTTTGGAAATTTTGAGCAAACCATCCTCTTTTTCATTCTGGTCCAGTTTGGTATTTTGCACTGCAACCCTATTTTAAATTCCTCTAGTGACCTGGGGATTTTTCCTACTTGTAGTCAACCCTACCAAGCCCTTAAGTCCAAGAGATCAGCCCCATAGGCATATTTGAAGTTGACCAGATTGCCCCTTTCATTTTCTGTCCAGAATTGAGTTTCACTAAAACTTGCATTGCAAAGTTCTTTGTTTTCCCAAACCAACTCCACCACCATCCATTTCAGCTAAGGAGACACCAATCTGGAAAGTTTGGTTGCCATCAGAGTCATTTAGATGTCGCTGGCATTTCATCAAACACCTGTAGCTCATGGCCAGATTTGGCATGGTTGTAAGTTTGTATTGTGAACTTACCCCTATGGCCAAACCGGGTTGTCTAGTAGCCTTCTAACTGCCACTAACCTAGGTATGTTGAGTAGCATTGGCATCCAAGCAGGTTTGGTCGCCCTGGCATTGTGTCGAGCAGGTGCCGTGCGTGCACTGGGTGCGGTCAGAGCACGCGCTCTGCACGTGCAGCGCCCGAGCCAGCGCATCTTTGGATAACCCTCCCGAGCTCGTCCTAATCCTCTCCCCTGTCCCCTAGTGCTGCCCCGACACGCCCTGCTCCTCTCAGAGCGGCAGCAATGGCTCTTTGGCGGCACACCGGCATCCGTGACCGTCTCTGCCGTGGCCAGCACCGCCCAAACCATCTCCGCTCGCCAGCTGCCCTCTGCAGCAGGCCCAGTCCGTCCGCTAGCTCCTGCGGTCATCCCCAAGCTAGCCGCGCCTCCCCGCGCTACAGAACGGCGGTTCACCGATCTTATCCGCGGTCGTCAGAGAAACCGACCTCCCAGCACTATAAGGCCCCGTTCGGAAGCTCTCTGGCTTCCGAAGCTAGCCAGCTTCTCGAGGGAGCAGCGCTAGCCAGCTTCTCCATGGCTGGCAGGAGATTTCGGGGCAGCACGGGAGAGGAGCTGCGGCTTGCTGTGGTCGGGCCCACCAGGCTAGCCCAGTTTGAGGAGAGAGAGGCTGGTCCAATTGGTCGAGAGCACGAACCGGTACGCTGATTCACTTGGCGGTGGCAATGAGTGTAATTTATCCCAACTTCACCTCCGCTAGAATCTGGGAGCTCGAATACCCAGCTTCTCAAATTTGTACTGGAGGCCGCCTCCGCTTCTTGAAGCTGGCTCCGCGGAGCCGAAGCGTTCGGCCAGCTTCTCGCCAGCTTCCGGAGAAGCGCGGAGGAGGAGCACTTCCGAACGGGGCCTAAGTAGCACGGCAGCGAGGCTCAGCGCATTCCAAGACCATCCCCTCCTGCGTAGCAAGCCACTGCAGCAGCCAGAACGACCGAAGGTGGCCATCCTCCTCAACTCCGGTCGTCTCTGCCATCGCCGACCTGCGCTTGAATCCCGGGCAAGCAGTGGACTGACCTCGCGTATTTCTTGGCCAAACGACCCCCTAAGCCCCCTTAAACCCGTTTCCGCCTCCAATTTCTCCCGGGAGCCAGGGAATGCCAAGCCCCTTTCATGGCCGAGAGCCTCTCCGCCATGAATGAAGTGGTGCTCAACCTCGAGCTCCCCAGAGCTCTCTGTCTTCTCCAGCCGATGCGGACCACCTCCCTGGTCTCATGGATGCGCCGGTCATCGAGAACGGCGCTCTCCCACGCCGGCAATCGTCGCCGGAACCCCCCTGTTGTCTCCGTCTAGACGCGCGTGGTGGGAGAGACAAATCCGACAGGTGGGTCCCACCTGTCGGTGAGACGAGCTTTGCCTCCAGTGGCGCAATCCCAGCGAGGCATTTCCCTCTGGGGAAAGCGCATTTCTTGTAAGTGCGCGATTAATCTCTGAAACCGTATTCTCAATCAAACCGTTTTCCTTTTTCCTGATTTATTAAAAAACAGACTTTGACTACACTTTGACTGGCTATAACTTTTAAAATAAAACTCTAAATGAATTGATTCTTTTTCCTACCTCTCTCATATTTCACCTAGTTTATTTTAGGATTTATTTCAAAAATATTTAAGACAACTTTTTGTACTGTTTTTGAATTGCATGTTGATTCAAATATTTTCAAAATAGGAATTGGAGAGAAGCAAACTTTCAAAAGTTTTGTCATGCACCCTACCTCTCTGCACATTTAAGGCAAGCATTCTGAACCCTTGGTATAGTATTTGTTGTGTGATGTTTGGTGTGACGAATAGAGCTACAACACTAAGTTGACATGAAGTGTGCGATATTTCATGTGAAGGTGTGATCATGCTTGCATCATCATGATGAGGATTTCTTACTAATGAACTTAAGATGCTTGTGGCAGTAGTCACCACCTTGTGCCACTCATGCACACCGGAAGGAATCCGGAACAAGTCTCTGTTTCGGGTAGACACGAGCTTGGTGCTGACATCTCGTTGGAGCGAGGATAGTCAGTAAGGCATGACGGGATGTGATAAGTGGTGATTCTGCCTGAGAGTGTGGAAAAATATTTGTTGTGATGACCATGCAGGGAACACATAAACCTCCCTAGTCGACCATAGATCGAGTCTTGTTCCAGTAACCCCCATACTTGTTTCGTACTACCACTTGTCCCTATCGCAGGTTGGGTACGGTTCAGTAAGTTGTCAACCCCTTTCTTGGCACACACCGTACAGAGAGGCCATGGTGGAAGATACCGGGTGCATCCGGTAGGCATGCCACCTGGTCCGGGGGCATGGGTGTTTCCGGTTGGGACCGAGAGGGGGGCACCCCTTAGTAGCGCGCGGTATAAATTTGATCCCATGCTAATCGAGGTTGTAGCCTCCCCACTTAGAGTTTTGCTTAACGAGTGTCGTGGGTGATTCCAGGCATCGGTAAGTTAAGCTGGTGTGTGCAGGTCAGGTGTGTTTTCAATTCAAAGACCATAAGCGGAATTAGTCCCGGTGGACTAAAGGAATCCGTTACTCGTGGGTAAAGAGTACACCCTCTGCAGAGTTTACATCTATTTCGAATAGCCGTGTCCGCGGTTAAGGACTACAGTCTGGGATGGGTCAAGTGTCGGTCTTAGTGTCGGTCTTCGGAGGAAAACTTCTAAACCAGAATATTGATCATGACATGTGACAAATGATGATTGTGATTATTATTATTATGGATTAACCATTTATATTGTGGAAATGTTGAGTATCCCTGGGATGGTTCTACCTCTTGAATACTCATTGTGATTATTATTATATAAGCCCTTTATGTGGCGTCGCACAGACGCCCGACTGTGGCATGCCGATTATTTATTTTCCTTATAAGCCCTTTATGTGGCGTCGCTCAGACGCCCGACTGTGGCATGCTTGTTATTTATTTTCCTTATAAGTCCTTTATGTGGCATCGCTCAGACGCCCGACTGTGGCATGCTTGTTATTTATTTTCCTTATAAGCCCTTTATGTGGCGTCGCTCAGACGCCCGACTGTGGCATGCTTGTTATTTATTTTCCTTATAAGCCCTTTAGGTGGAGTCGCTCAGACGCCCGACTGTGGCACGCATGTTATTTCTTTTTATTATAAGCCCTTTATGTGGCGTCGCTCAGACGCCCGACTGTGGCACTCATGTTATTTCTTTTTCTTATAAGCCCTTTATGTGGTGTCGCTCAGACGCACGACTGAGGCATGCTTTATATTATTATCCTTTCGAGGCATCGCTTCAGACACCCGATCGGTTTATTTTATTTTTATTCTCTGATTGCTTATTCCTGTTTAATATGAATGACCTGCTTGCGTGCATCATGAATTTTATTTTGTGACTGACTAAGTGATCGTGGATTGTTTCAGTACAGGATTACCACCTGCTATATTATACCTATTTTTATGATGTTTGCGAGTACATTCAAAGTACTCACTGGCTTGTCCCTGGCTATTGTCTTGGCCAGATTTCTTGCTTGGAGAGGAGTGCAATGACGGCAGCTCCGGAACCTAGGCAATGAAGATAGCAGCCGCACGAAGATAGGAGTTATCCAGGTCAGCTGTTCCTGTGGGAAATGGAGTCCCATAGACGCCGATGATCCGCAAACCGCTTCCGCCATCAACCACTAGAAACTTTTGTTGTACTTATAGACCACAATGGTCTTGTACTTCAGATTTTGTATTTCGCTTGGAATTTCTGTATCAAGAATGTGCCTCACCAGCTAACAGTAATCCTAGGGTTGGTGAGCACAAGGACCATTTGCTGGGAAATTAATATCATGGAAAACCGGTCCTGACATCGTCTGCCTGGGGACGGAGGGTGGAACACACGCCCATGTCCTTAGGCAGGGCGACACCAGCCAGGAGACGGAGGGTGGAACACACGCCCATGTCGCCAGGCCAGGCGTTTCCAACCTGGAGACGGAGGGTGGAACACACGCCCATGTCTCCAGGCCAGGCGCCCCCAGCCAGGAGACGGAGGGTGGAACACATGCCCATGTCCCCTGGCAGGGCGACTCCTACCCGGAGACGGAGGGTGGAACATACGCCCATGTCTCCGGGCCGCGTTTCGCTCGACCAGTGGCGAGAGCTCACGTACTCACCCATGTTCCCGGGCCTGATACGGCCAGCCCGGGGACGGGCGGTGGGGTACCTGCGCGGGGCTCCCAGGCACCCCAGCGAGGTGCGCTGGGGCACCGCCTTGGGAGTACGCCCCGCACGCGACGGAGGGCCCGAGTGCCAAGCCCTGCCCGCGGCGCAGGGGGCTGCTGCGCCGCTACAACGATGACATCCGTCCCCGGGCTTTGGAGGGCCCGAGGCCCTGCTCCGGAATGGGCTCTCCCCGCGAAGGGCATGGGGGGCTCGCCCCATGGTCGAGGGCCCATCTGGGACCCACCCCACGTCGCCGCACCACCCCTGGGGGATAGGAGCGGGCTCCATGCCAGGGAGGCATGGGGCTCTCAGCGCTCCCCCAGGCCCGACCCGTGACACTCTCACGTAATAAAGAGTGGGCTGTATACGCCCGGAGCCCCCCGAGGACGCGGAGGGGTTCCATCCCACGCCCAAGTGGAAGCCCCATGCTCCGCGCTAGCGGACATCACTGCCCCCCAATGACTATGCCCACGCAACGTGGAAGCCCTACGCTCTGCGCTGGGGAGAACACGAAGACGAAGATTAGTCTAGGCGCCGGACGCGGCTCTTCTTTGCCCTTTCTTGTATTCAAATTTGCCATTTTCTGGAATAAACTTTGGAGTTCTTGCGATTTTCTCCTGGAAACAGAAAAAAGGGGGGGGGGTTATTCTTTCCGGTAACAATTTCTGTTTGGTATCTCGCTTTCTTTGGGAGGTTCAGCAGCTGCCGGACCCCTCCACCCTCGCGATCGACCCAGAGCGGAGGGTGGGCGAACACACCTATCCTACCGAGGCACAAACCCTTGGGCACCCGCGAGGGGCGATCATCCGGGCTGACAGGAGCTTCTTGAGAAAAACATACAACGTCACGCACCATACAACACGGGGGCATCCTCAGAGGTCCCTCCAAAAACGCGCTCAAGTCGCCACAGGGCTGCGCTCATGACCCCGACAGGCGAGCACGAAGACTACTCATGGATACACGCCGTCGTCATCACCTACGTCGTCGCCGTCGCGGCCGGGCTCGCGGCCCCCGGCTCCGCCATGGTCCTCTGGTTCCTCGGAAGAGAAGTCCGGGATCAAGTCCTCCACGTGGTCCTCCACCCACCTATCTAGGGCGCCTCAGACCACTTCAGGCACCGGGGCAAGCACCGCCCCGAAGTCAAAGTGAGGGTCGAGGCGAAGGAGGTTGCTGAAGACGTGCGAAGCCGCTCGCGCGAGGAGGTCGCGGCGCTTCTCCTCCACGAGCTCGCGGATCTTCTCCGCACCCCCCTCAAGGCACTCCACGACCCTGGAAAAGAAGCCCAGGTACCCTGCGTCATCTGGGACCAAGGGGCTTGAGACGCTCGCACCGCAGATGTCGCTCAAGGCCAGGTTGGCCCTCTTCTCGAGGGACTGGAACATCTGGGAGCGCGTGTGCTGGAGGCCGCGAGCACGGTCCGCCTCATCCGAAGCCTTCTTCGCCAGGGAAGCAACGCCCTTTACCTGTTTATAGAGAAAAGCTAGCACGGCCTCGACAGCAGCCTGGGCATCCATCGCGGCTCACCGGCGTCGCTCCTCTTGGTCTAACCTTTTCTTGAGGACATCAACCTCGGCTTTCAGGTGGTCGCGTCGCTTGCAGTAACGGGACTCCTGGAGCTTCAGCTTCACGCGGTAATCCTGGAGAAGGGAACACCAAGACTCTGCCACCTTGTTATCGACCTCCTCTTGAAACCTCGCCTCGCGGGAGGCAAGGGAGTCCTCAGCGAGGGACACCTGGTGTTCCCTCACCTCCAGCCTCTCA
The DNA here is from genome assembly GCA_039707655.1 of Elymus sibiricus. Classification (NCBI taxonomy): domain Eukaryota; kingdom Viridiplantae; phylum Streptophyta; class Magnoliopsida; order Poales; family Poaceae; genus Elymus; species Elymus sibiricus. The sequence continues at coordinate 114,319,947 of CM077663.1, read as the reverse complement.
TGCTCCAGGCTCTACTCCAGCGCTTCCATCGTCAGCGCCTCCTCGGGAATGCAGGGCCCCGCGCCGCCGGCGCGCGGCTCGGTCGTCATCGCGTTAAGAGTGGCCCTGTGAACCTGGATTCGCCTTTCGAGGGCAGCGTTGGAGGCTTCAAGTTCCCCCAGGCGTTCCTCCGAGGCCTTGCGTCGGCAGTCGGCGGCGTGGGCCTCTGCGAGGGCGCGATCGCGGGCCTCCCTCACCGCGGCAAGGGACCCCTCGGCATCGGCGCGGCTGCGCTCGCGCTACAGGCGGCCAAGGTTGACGGCAACCTCAAGACGATGCCACTTGCGCGCGAGGCGCTGGCGCTCTGCTTCGAGACAGGTGTCGACGGTGATGAGCAAAGTCTCCAGGCGCCCCATCACGTTCGCCGCGGTCTGCAGCAAACCGTGTCGCACGGTGCTCCGGTCGCACGCGAGCTCAAGGGCCCAGCCGAGGTCTCCGCCCTCCCCCGGGCCGGTCATAGGGGCATGCGAGGGGTTGCCCGGCCCTGACGCGCGCGCGGGGGCTGGTGGCTCCCCCTCCCCTCCCACGAGCGGAGTCCGCCCCCAGCGGGGGTCCGTGCCGACACTGAAAGAAGGCCCTGGAGCACGGCGCAGCTGGTTGTTCTCGGTGATGACCGCCAACAGAGGACGTAGCTTCGTCCCTGCGAGGAGGGGGCCAGGCATGAAGAGGCTCGCGGGGAACTCGCGCACAAAACTCCGCGGGGTCCGCGCGAACTCAGGCACGGGCGCCTCATCGAGAGGGGCTGCGAGGACCGCTAGTGCCGGTGCCATGATGGGCCCAAAAGCCTCAGGAGGTGGCAGTGGCGTCTCGCTTTCTCCTTCCGCGGAGGGGGACCTGCGCAACAGAGGTTCAGGACGGATACACCATGGAAGACTAAGAGGGCCGGGCACTTACTCATCCAGGGCGACCCACTTCCTCTTCATCGCCATCCACGGCGACAGGCGATGGCCGCCCCCAAGCCTCTCCCTCTTCCGGCGAGCGCGGGGGCCCAGGGACGGCACCCCGGCGTCTAGCCCCGCACCTCCAGCGGTGAAGATAGTGGCCGCCTCTGCCGTCGGGGCATCACCTTCACTCCCGGCCATGGCCTCAGTACCCCCAGGCCCCCTTGGCCTCGAGGCCATCGCGAAGAAATCACCCCGGGGTCCCGCCTTCACCAGGGGGAGAAGCCCCCACTCGTCGAAACACGGCATCTTCCCGGCAAGGGCCCCCGCGTCAGGGCGGCTGAACAAGGGCAGGCCGTCCCGGGGAAGCTCGCCCGGATCCCCGCCGGTCAGGCGGCGGAGTAGCTCGCGCAGCACGCCGGGAAGGAGAGAAGGGACCTGGAGCCTCATGGGGTCGCAATGGCCCGCAAAGGTCCACATCGGGCGAGAATGGCGTTGGAGGGGAGCGATGCGCTGGCGGGAAAACTCCCGCACCACCATCGCCATCGTCACACCGGACTCCCTCAGTTCCGCCAGCCTGGCCAGGATGGGCGCGAGCCGAGGGTCGTCAAGCTTCTCACTCCCCCACCCAGAATTTGGATCCGCTGGAACGGACGGGGGTTGGAGCAAGAAGCCAGCCTCGACAGCGTCTACATACACCCACTGCCTCCGGAACCCTTCCGCGTGCGGTGAAAGCCGGGAGTCGGGGGCCCCGCTGGCCATCGCATCTGCAGCCCGCAGGGACACGCATCCAGAGCGGTGCCCCCCGGGGTTCAACCGGAGGAAGAAGAAGTGGCGAAGCAGGGCCACGGAAGGGGAGACACCGACGAAGGCCTCACACAAGAAGGCGAAGGCAGAAAGGAGAACGATGGAGCCAGGGTCGAGATGGAGAGCATGGACCTGCTAGTGCGTCAGCACGGCGGAAAAGAAGTCCGAGAATGGCGGCAGCAAGCCGGAAAGGAGGGCGTGGAGATGAAGGGGAATGCAGGAGGGCTCCAGCTCAGCCCGAGGCTGTGAGCCTAGCCAGATCTTGGTCGCCCCCTACTCGTTGGAGCCGGCGGCAACCACCAGGCGGACCTTCTCCAACCCCTCAGGATTGACCACCGAGGATCGTCCTAACGCGGGCTCCGGCGTCGGCGCAGGTCCCGGCGCCTTCGAGGCCTCATGCCCGCTCTCCTTGGAAGCCATGGCGGGCGGCAGAGCCGGACGGACGGGGAGTTCGGCGGAGAAGGAGTGAGCCGCCGAAGGGGAGAGATGGGCGACCAGATTAATGGGGGACAGTGACGGCTCGGAGGGGGGATGCCAGGTGGTTTGTCAGCCGGGTCAGCATCTTGGAGGGCACCGCGTGTCAGGCCTTGCCCGCAGGCGATTGGGGCCCACGGCGCTCCTGCCCACCCTCCGTGGCTTCGCCCCGAAGCTAGCTCAAACGCGCCTCGGGCTCGGGGGCTACTGTCGGCGTTCTGGATACCAGGGTACCCAGACTTGCCTGCCTGCGGCCCAAGGCGTGTCCCACCTCGATGACCAAGTACGGCCCTGCATGGCCACGCCCAACACAAGGCCCTCGTGAGACCCCCGGGCTCGCGAGGGAGGCAGCGCCACGACCCGCGGGGAAGCAGGCCTCCCCAGGCCTCCTCCCGAGCTGCGGAGACTCCTATGCAACACGCGACCTCAGGAGGCCAAGGGTGACGCCAGCCAGGCCAGGCGGGCGCCAGTGCGCCAGAGGGAACAGTTTCCTCTTTTGTGCAAAGGAGACAAGGACGAACGCGGGTTCCCAAGGAGCCCCGCCAAAGGTTTCCATTCTGATGCAACAAGACCGGGTAAGCAAGTGCAGCAGGACGGATGTCACCGGCGATCCCACCACCGCGTCACCACAGCCAACTTTACAAGCGAAGACCGCCTTTCGTCAGGATAAGATGTACCTCCTGTCCCCTTTCAAATTTGGCTGTTGTGGGATCCCTTCCTGCCATTGCGATAAGGGAAGAGGACTCGGGCCGCTATAGATAGAGACGAGGTAGCCCGGTAGAAGAGAAAGGAGAAACCACCCCGCAAACACACCCGCAAGGCAACACACCTCTGTACTAGTTCATCCACAAACCTCCTCGTGAGGCAATCCACCAAAGGCAGGAGTAGGGTTTTATGCTTCGCAGCGGCCCGAACCTGGGTAAACTCTTGTGTGCCATTGTCTTCCTCGCCATCGAGCGGGGTTATCGTGTTGAGAACTTGGAGGGGGCGAAGCTATTGGGGAATCTTCGCACACGCCCCTGGGTTCGAATTCCTTAGGGTTTTGCGGAGCCCGAAATCCGACAGTGACAATATTTGGGATACTTCGCGGTGATGACCGTAGTCTGAGGAGTTCATGTATTCACCATGTGTTAATGCTTTGTTCCTGTTCTCTATTAAAAGGAGGCCTTAATATCCCTTAGTTTCCTTATGGACCCCGCTGCCACGGGAGGGCAGGACAAAAGATGTCATGCAAGTTCTTTTCCATATGCACGTATGACTATTTACGGAATACATGCCTACATTACATTGATGAACCGGAGCTAGTTCTGTATCGCCCTAGGTTATGACTGTTATATGATGAATATCATCCAACGAGTTACCGATCCAGTGCCTACGAGCTTTTCACTTATTGTACTTGCTAAGTTACTATTCCTCCTGCTGCTGTTCCAACTGCTACAAAACTACTGCTACTACTGTTACCGCTACTGTTACTGTTGCTACTGCTACCAAAACTATCATATTACTGTGCTACTGATCACTTTGCTGTAGATATTTAATCTCCAGATGTGGTTGAATTGACAACTCAACTGCTAATACTCTCAAGTATTCTTTGGCTCCCCTTGTGTCGAATCTATAAATTTGGGTTGAATACTCTACCTTCGAAAACTGTTGCGATCCCCTATACTTGTGGGTTATCAAAGACCACCGCATCCTTATGGGCGCGGTTCTGAAAGGCATTCAGTCCGTTGACAGCGGACTGAAGGAGGCCTTCGATGGTCCTTTGACGGGCTTCAAGGTAAGCCGTGTAATGCTCCTCTCTCTAAACAGAATTTGTTCGTGAGGTATATATGTTCCGGATAGGTATAGTAGCCCCCGAGCCCTGGGTGAGTTTAAGAAACTTACCCGGGGATCAGAGGACCTCAGGTTCCAAGTAACATCAATATTTTGGCTGTTTCCGGAGATGGTATGGAAAGGAGGGTTTAGGACCAACAGTTCCGATGTGTGTCTCACATAATTTTTGCTTTGCAGGCCTCATCGGCGGCGGCGGCGGTCCATGACGTGGAGCTGGCCGAGCTCAACCGGAAGCTCAAGAGCTCCGACGAGGAGCTTGACCATCTGAACAAGCGGTTTGATGAAATGCAAGGTGAGTTGGAACTTTGTCTCGGAGACCCTGCCTAATCCTCATTGGTTGAGGTTCTTGAGATTTCAAATCCTAATTTTTGGTCTTCCATTGTATTTGCAGCCATTTATTCCGAGGTCGAGAACCTCAAGGTCGAGCTGGAGAAGGCCAAGCGGGAGGCTGCCGATCATAAGATGGCGGCCGACCAAGCGGCGGCCAAACTGAGCTCCTTAAAGGCTGTTAGTGAAAAGCACCAAGCTCGGGTGGCCGAGGTGCAGCAAGAGCTCCAAGATGCAAGCACTAAGTGCGAGGCTCTTGAGCAGAAGACCAAGGACCAGGCGGCCGAGCTATCGACATTGTCTTCCGATCTTAAATCGAAGTGTGTGGACAGGCGGTCTTATGAGGAAGAACTCCGCCAAGTCAGGGTGATCCCGGATGGTAAGCCGTACTTACTGCAATGCGCCTTTGGTGGTAACAGGTTTGCTCATCTTACAGGGCTATGGCGTTCCTCAGGCGCCTTCACGGACCTTCCGAGGAGTGCAGCGAATGCGGCCAAGCACTTTGCGGCTCGGGACGGGGATGCAGAACAGAGGCTGTTCTGGGCGCAATTTCAAAACCCCGATCCTCGTCCCGTCCTTAGCCAGCAGATGAAGCAGCTCATGGAGCTGCATCGAATGGCGGAGCCGGCGTTGAAGGACCTCTGCATTCGGTTGTGGCCTTCAAAGCCACTGCCGGGCAGTTACTTCGGCCTGGTGCAGAGGCTTTGCAACGCCTCCTCCCGCATTGAGGTCCTGAAGCGCTCTGTATGTATTGAGGGAGCGCGGATGGCCTTTGCGAGGACTATGATGCACTGGCCAGGGATGAAGCCGCTCGAGATGGCTACAGCGCCCCCGCCGCCTGGGAAGGAGTATAGGCGTCCCGAACTGTATTTTGCCGCTACGATGGGGGGTGCTCGGTTCATAGAGACCCAGTGCCCTAAGGATGTAATTTTTGAGTGAACATGTTATTGTATGTCCGATGAATATTGCATTTGATAATGCGTATGCATGGTTTATCATGCTTTGGTGTTTTGATTATTTTGACTCCTCTGTGGTCGTTTTTTGGAACTGAATGTTGCTAGTCATCGGCTTTAGCCCCCATGTAATTATTACAAGAGGTGTTCCGTCATCCCCTGTATTATCCTTAGCCGAATTATCGGAACCCAGAGGCGGTGGTGCGAGAGATGGGAACGAGGCAATTAGACTATGCGGCTTTATTGCTTTCACTTAGCCGGAGGAGCTTGACTGCGGGGGCTGGTTACTAGCCCCCTGTATTGTGTGGTTTTCGGGTGAACCGAGGTAAAAAACCATTACCACGTGGCTTGCGAGAATGCAAACCCCTCGTATGACACGGAATAATCTCTATCGCTTTTTAGTTTGACACTTGTGCTTGGATTGCAGACCGGTTCGCGCTTATCATGATGGTAAGTTTTTGGCTTTCTCCACTGAGGTACTTGATCGGGCGAGCTGGAAATACAATCGCAGTGGTTCTCCCTTTACCCTTTTAGACGAACAAGCAGAACATAAGAGGGTAAGCATAGGAGCCGGGCAATCCAACCTTTGACCTAAGACATAATTCGGAACCGATGCATATAACGTAGAAATCCGACATGCCGGACATATGAAGAACAGTGCCGGGGTGATGCTTGGGACGAGCTTTATAGCCAAGCCCCCCGGTCTATTAGCTGGTTGCATCTGATATGTACCGAGCAGTTTTGCTTCTGAAGGCGGGGAGTTGGAAAACACTTAAAAAAAGGAATGCCATGAACAGACCGTGAAAAATAATCTTTATATATTATGAAGTTTTACAATTCATATTGCGGGCATGACTGTTATAGGTATTTTTAGAAACAGATGTATACAAAGGGGAGGTTCGATCGGGGCTCTTGATCTGCGGCTTGATGTCCTTGGCGTATCCCTGTGCGCCTTCATTCCTTTGCTCTTGAAGAGTAGCGTACTCATTTAAAGGTGGTTATAATTGGCGAACAGACCTTTGAGGGAGATACATGTTTAAATCGCCGAGATATGCATGAGTTTGACGCCTGCTATGATGAGAGTAGTTCGGTCGAACCGACCACTCTGTTGTGATGAGGTGTCCCCCCGCAACTGGCCATGGTATTTTAAGCGCGAAATTGTGCCTTTTCGGTACGTACCTGATGGGTAGCGGGGCCGTGCTGTGGGTGGCACATCCCTATTTGTGATGATCAGGAGTTTGCTCCGGGAGATCGGGATGTGCTCGGACCCGCTTGCTCGCCCGACGTAGCTTGTCGCCTGGTTGGGGTCCTGGTGCCTCATTGCCAGACTGGAATTCGGCCGCTAGAGCCGATGTGTGTTATTTAGTCCGGAGTGAGCGTTCGGTATTGCCGTTGACGGTGATGACCCCCTTTGGCCCAGGCATCTTGAGCTTCAGGTATGCATAGTGGGGAACGTCGTTAAAGCGAGCGAACGCTGTGATGAGAAGATTCGCTACTATTATATCCTTAAGTTATTTTCGTTCTCATTAAAGGGTGATGCTAAGACATGGTACAATATTCTTGCTCCTGGTTGTGTGCGTAGTCCCCAGGATATGATCTACTACTTCTCTGAAAAATATTTTCCTGCTCATAAGAAACAATCTGCCTTACAGGAAATATTTAACTTTGTGCAAATTGAAGAAGAGAGTCTCCCACAAGCTTGGGGGAGGCTTCTCCAATTGCTTAATGCTTTGCCTGATCATCCTCTCAAGAAAAATGAAATACTTGATATCTTTTATAATGGACTAACTGATGCTTCTAGGGACTTCCTAGATAGTTGTGCTGGTTGTGTTTTCAGGGAACGAACTGTTGAACAAGCTAAGGAATTATTGAATAACATATTGAAGAATTATGATGATTGGACTCTTCCTGAACCACTGCCTAAACCCACTCCGAAGAAGAGGGGTATCTTAATTCTCTGTCCTGAAGATATGCAAGAGGCAAAGAAATCTATGAAGGAAAAAGGTATTAAAGCTGAGGATGTTAAGAATTTGCCACCTATTGAAGAAATACATGGCCTTGACACACCACCACCTCCACAGGTGGTAGAGGTAAATTTATTATTAAAGTTTAATGAAGGTGACATTCCTCACAATAAACATCCTAGTCAATGCTTATATGAGTTTGACAACTATATTATGAAGCAAGATCGTTTCAAGGCCCATGTTCTGAAACAATTGAAATACAATTCTGATATGATTGCTCGCTTGAGTGACTTGCTATTTAGAATCAGTAATGATGTTAGAGGTGTAGGAAAGCATGCCTCTATGGTTCAAACTCAGTTAGAACAAGTTGCCAAGTCTCAAAAAGAGTTGCTTGATGAAATGAATAATAATATGCATGATTTTGCTGCTAGAGTAGTAACTAGAGGAGGTAGAATGACCCAAGAACCACTTTATCCTGAGGGTCATCCTAAAATAATTGAACAAGACTCTTAGAGAATTAATACTGATGCACCCAGTCCTTCTAAGAAGAAAAAGAAAAAGAAAAATGATAGGACTTTGCATACCTCTAGTGAACCCGAGACACAAAAACCTCCTGATAGTAATGATGTCTCTATTTTTGATGCTAAAACTCAATCTGGTAGTGAACATTCACCTAGTGATAATGAAAATGATAATGATGATGTTCACGATGATGCTCAACCTAGTAATGATGTAGAACCAGATAATGATGTTGAAATAGAGCCTGCTCCTGATCTTGATAACCCACAACCTAAAAACAAACGGTATGATAAAGAGACTTTGTGGCTAGGAAACATGGTAAAGAAAGAGAGCCATGGGTTGAAAAACCCATGCCCTTTCCACCTAAGCCATCTAAGAAAAAGGATGATGAAGAATTTGAACGCTTTGCTGAAATGCTTAGGCCAGTCTTTTTGCGTACCCGCTTAACCGATATCCTAAAAATGGCTCCTTATGCCAAGTATATGAAAGACATCATCACAAATAAAAGAAAGATACCTGAAGCTGAAATCTCCACCATGCTTGCTAATTATTCTTTTAAGGATGGAGTACCTAAAAAACTTGGAGATCCTGGAATACCAACTATACCTTGCTCCATTAAGAGAAACTATGTCAAAACTGCTTTGTGTGATTTGGGAGCCGGTGTTAGTGTTATGCCTTTCTCCTTATATAAAAGACTTGACTTGAATAAACTCACACCTACTAAGATATCATTGCAAATGTCTGACAAATCAACGGCCATACCTATCGGTATTTGTGAGGACGTGCCCGTTCTTGTTGCAAATGTTACTATCTTAACGGACTTTGTTATTCTTGAGATGCCCGAGGACGACAATATGTCGATAATCCTTGGTAGATCCTTTTTGAATACTGCAGGGGCTGTTATTGATTGCAACAAAAGCAAAGTCACTTTTCATATCAATGGTAATGAGCATACGGTGCATTTTCCGAAGAAACAGTTCCAAGTGAATGGTATAAATGTTATTGAAGAATCTCCGACCATCACTATTGGAAGTTTTAAATTACCTCTACCTACTGCCAAAAAGAAATACGATATACTTATTGTCGGGGATATGCACATCCCCATTGAGGTAACTTAGTGTTTTACGAAAGTTCTTCGGTTTCATGCTAATCGGAAGTGGTTGTTAATAAGACTTGATCAACCTTATTAATGGATCATTTTTGAGAGGTATGACATCGATGAATCTAGTAAGCACAACTCTCTGCTCCCACCTTTTATTTTCTGTTTTAGCTAGTCAAATAAAATAAAGTGCCATGATTATCCTGTTTTCTGTTTTCTCCATGCAATAAAAAAATGACCAAAAATTAAAATTCTCAGAATGCCCTGAAAATTTAACACGATTTTTTTCCGAATATTTATGAATTTTTTGTGCAAATAATACCAAAGGGGGGGTGCACCTGGTGCCCACAAGACATCAGGGCGCGCCAGCACCCCCAGGCGCGCCCTGGTGGGTTGTGGCCCCCACGCGGGCCCCCTCACTGATCTCTTTAGCCCACTTCATCACCTACCTCCAGAAAAAAATCACCACAGCCACAATTTTCGTGTTCTTGCTCTCAAACCCGCGGATTTCGATCTCTTTGCTCGAAGCTCCGTTTCTGAAACTGTTTGGAGGGATTGCTACTTGGTATGTGACTCCTCCATTGCTCCAATTAGTTTTTGTTTTAGTGGGTTATATTTAGAGTAATTAGCTACTCTTGGTGCTGCTGTAGATGAGCTTGCATGTTGAATTCTTAGAGTTCTAAGTAGTTTGAATGCTCAATATAGCCTCTATGCATGCTTTGGAGTAGTTGCTAACAATCTTACAAAGTTTTGTTTACAACTTTTTGTGGACTAATTTTTTTCAGAATTTTTATAGGAATAAAATGCAATTTTTTAGGAGTTCTTCAAGGAGGAGATCCTCGGAAGCCTCATCAAGTGGAAGCTCAGTTCGACGGTCTTATGTTGAACCAAGCGAAAGCTCAATGTGAGATGCCGCCACCAAATCATGCTTGTGGCCTTGTGATGAGTTCATGGAAGGTGCAGGTATTAAGGAGGAATTTGATCAATTTATTCACAATACAGAGCTTGCTCCCTTCATCGCAGATAAGTGCCCCCAACACCTCGAACTCACGAAAACCTTCACAAAGAAATTTAAATATTTTCCTCGTGAGTCTAGAGTTACATTCAACCTGTACGATCATTCCTTTACCATGCCATTAGAAATGTTTAGCGAAGCATACAAACTTCCATATGAGGGTTCCCTCGATGAACCAACAAAAGTTGAGTATGAATCATTTTTAGTTAATCTTTGCTTTGGTGAAGATAGGGGGGTAACACAAGGGAGAATTAACAGCATCCATTTTCCATCATTACAATATTTTGCGCTCTTTAACGGCAAATGTATCGTAGGAAAACAAGATTGTAGCACACTGTGTGCTCATGATTTGAGTCTCTTACACACTGCCATAACGGGGAATAAGGATTATAGTCTTGGTGCAATTGTTGCACGGAGGTTGCAGCTTAATGCTGCTAGTGGTAATTTTGATGGAGGAATCTATGCTTCTTGTGTAGCTGAGAGATTAAATGTTTCACCATGGCCTAATGACCCCATCCTACCTACTTAGTTTTTAGACTTTGATGCCATGAAGCGTCATAAGTTCCTTACGGGTACGGCCACCAACTACACCTATAACTTAAGATTTAATAAAAAAACGATGTGCCTGTTTCTTTGCCTGCTCCTGCTCTCTTTGATTTTCACACTAGGGGAAGATATTATGTCCTTGATAGCGAAGCCCATGCGGACAATGCGGAGGTTGAAGCTGCCAGGAGGGCCGCGGAGTCTGCTCCGAGGGCCTCGGTGAGCCATCGCCCAAATTATTATTCATACTGATGGTGATTACCAAGCTAGGCCAAAAGCCTAAGCTTGGGGGAGTATGTATTTCCACCGACATTACATTCATGTTCACACATTTCATCCCAGTTGTCAGTGCTCACACTTTTTCATTGTAATATCCATGCTAGATTTGTTTTCTCGCTTTTTTCTTGTGTGTTTGAAAAACTTTGAGAAAATCCAAAAATATTTCCTACTTCTTTTTAGTTTTTATTTCTAGCTAAGTTTAATTGTAGCATTAAAAAGAAAACCCAAAAAGATTTCTCGCTTCTTCTTTTACTTGTTGGGAGCTTTCCCGTGTAAAAAGTTTTTCTCGTTTTTGTTTTTCTTCCTTAATTTGCTTTCTTCAAGAAACACCAAAAACTCCAAAAATATTTCAGTGTGTTTCTCTGAAATTCTTTTCTTTTTACTTGAGTCGTACGTAGGAGAAGACCACAATGAAATTGTTGAGTGGCTCTCATCTGCATTATTGTTTATCCAACAAAGAGCACATATTACTTTGTCTTCTCCTCTTGAATAAAATGTTTGCAAATTCCAGCTTAGTCCACGGCGCTCTTTCACTATTATTATCTTCTTATCGTTCGGTCGTGCAAGGGAAAGGCAATAATGATGACATTTGATGAATTGACTGTGGCAGAGAAAGGCGGGTATGAACTCAACTTGTTTTTGTTTTTGTAAATATGTTTAACCTAGTATGCCTTGATTCAACTCATTATGATCAAACATGTTTGCAATGACCATTAGAGATTATAGTTGTTCATGCCATGCTTAAGTAGCTAGGAGTGGATAATGATTTATCTTGGGTGTCAACATGCATTAAAATGGTTGTGATGCGGTATGATGATATGGTATCCTCCTCTGAATGTTTCAAGTGGCTTGACTTGGCACATCTTCACGCATGTAGTTGAATCAAAACCAACACAGCCTTCATGATATTTATGTTCATGGTGTCCATATCCTACTCATGCTAGTATTCAATGTTGATTATATGTAATGCATGTTCATGACCATTATCGCTCTCTAGCTGGCCGCTTCTCAATCTATTTGCTAGCCTTCGCCTGTACTAAGCGGGAATACTTCTTGTGCATCAAAACCCTTAAACCAAGTTATGCTAGATGAGTCCACTATATCTACCTATATGCCGTATTACCCTGCCGTTCCAAAGTAAATTTGCATGTGCCACCTCTAAAAATTCAAATGAACATCTGTTTTGTGTGCCTGGACCGCTCATGGAGCGACAGGGGGCGGTCAATATCTTCCATGCTAAGCGGGTTATTCTCATGATGAGTGTTTATTCACTTGTCCTTACATGAGAGGGGCGGTAATAGGGATTCCCACTCCCGAAATGAAAAATCAAAAATAATTAAACAAAACTCCCCTAGGAATGTTGTTGGTTTGGACGGTACCTGTCGTGGTTTTGTCACGGCAGATGCCCTAGTGAAAGGACGTAGGGGTGAGGCCATCGCTATGGTGACTAACTCGAAGGGGTTGGTCGGGACGAAAGACACAAGTTTACCCAGGTTTGGCCCCTCACGAAGGAGGTAAAAGCCTACGTCCTGCTTTATGTTGTATTGATTGGGTATCGATTACAAGGGTGCGGATTCGCTTGACCTAGCTCTCGATCAATTGTTTCCCGTCCTAAGCCGCCGCATGGACTCGCCTTTATATACACAGGTCGAAGCCCTGGGCTTTACAAGAGTCCGGACTGGGTTATACTTCGTAACCGGTCTTGCCTCTAAGTCGCCTTGCCTTCTTTGGCAAGCCACCTCCGTACGGCTTACGCCTCTGGGACCCACCGTCTTCTGGCTCTAGGACTCCCTCCGGCCCGCCTGGTAAGTCACCTCCAGGCTTATCTTGGTCTTCGGGCCTGCTTAAAGCCTTATTGTTAAGTCGCCAACTTCCTAACCCGGCCCCTCCTGGGCGGGTTATACCACGGGGTTATATCCCCAACATTAGGCCCCAGATTGATTTGAACTTGTTCATGTCAATCTTCAAGTCTTCTGGTTGGCGAGTCTCGTGTCTCCTTTAATCATTTAATCTAAAATAAATCTTCACAACCCGCCATCTAAAACGGATGACGTCATCTCTGGTAAATCCAAAAAATCTTCATGACATCACAACGGATTTTTGCATTAACTAGTCATTCCGAAAATCGAGGCGCTTCTTTGGTCAATCATTATCATGTCTCCTCGATTCTCGCGCTTGACTGTTGCTATTCCACCTCTTCTCTTCCTTATAAATAGTCACGGGGGGGCCGTTCTTTTCATTTTCCCCCGCTGCCTTTCCCTCTTCGTCTTCCTCCAAACTTCGTGCGACTGAAGCTCTGCCGCCCCAGCCAGACCGCGCCGTCCACCTCACCGAGGCCGATGCATCAACCTGTTGTGACCAGAGCTCGCCGGCACGTGCCCGCACTCCTTGCGTCTTCTCAGGTTCCGTTCTTCAGCTTTCTCGGATCCGCATTAGGTCGCCGGAGTTCTTTAGAGTTCATCGCCGTTCATCGGAGTTCATACCTTTGTTTAAGAAAGGAATCATCTTTTGACATGGAAATGCTAGCAAAATCGCGTGGTGCTTTGTTTAGCATCTATTTTGTATTTTGAGTAGATCGCTTCTTCCCCGGAATCAACGCATTGCCTGCCAGTTCTTCCATTACTGTCTTTTAGGGTTAGTAATTATTCCCCTTTTATCTTCATCCGTAGATCCGTAATGGTAATTGTAACTTGTGAAACTTGTTTGTCCACACTTCGCAGTATTTTCAGTATTCACTGCGTTATTGACCCGCCACCATGCTGTCGGCTCATTCTGACGAGATATAAACGGCCATACTTCAACGCACCTCATTCCTGTAGCCAAAGGCGGCTCATAATTTATCAATGACCCACCAAATAGCGTTGCCGTATTACAGTCATAGCTGGCCTGTCATGTAACACTCCTAACCAGCCATAATCTTGTACTTTTCCACAGCTTTTAACCCGGTCAGTCATGACTAAGACTCCCTCCTCTTGCGATTGGGTAGCCTCCGGAGTTACCGAGCTCATGCTTAATGAATATGTAACCATGGTTTTTTTACCGGATCAAGAAGTCATTCATTGGCGGGTTCCTGGCCCCGAAACTACTCCTGAACCCAAGGTGGGGGAAGTGATTATCTTTACGGATCATCTTCTCTATGGCTTCTCACCGCCCGGGTCAAAAAAAATCCGGGACGCCCTGCATTTTTACAAACTTCACCCTCAAGACATTGGACCCAATTCCGTCACCAACCTATGCCAATTTCAAGTATTCTGCGAAGCGTATCTGCAACAAGAGCCCACTGTTGATCTTTTCAGAGATTTCTTTTATATCAACCACCAAACTGAGATAGTAGACGGGCCAAGTCTTGAACTCAGAGGCGTTTCCATCCAGAGACGGAGAGATGTATCTTTTCCCTCAGCTGTTCTGTCCAGCCATCCCAAGGATTGGAACCACACTTGGTTTTATTGCAGGGACACCGCTCCATCCGAAGAAAATCCCTTGCCGGGTTATCGCCCCTACCGGCTCTGCACCACTACTGAGCTTCCAGACCGGTTATCCGCCACAGAGTGCGCTCAATATGCTCACACATTTTCAAGGATCAGGGCTTTAATAGCCAATGGGTTAACCGGAGTTGATTTGACCCGTTGTTGGGTTTCCTGGAGGATTTTGCCGCTGAGCCGGCGCGGCGGCTTGATGTGTCAATATACTGGCAATGTGGATGATCCTCAGCGCTATAACCAGACGCCTTTGACGGACAAAGACGTCAATTTAATTGTCAAATCACTACTTGGAGAACCTCAGGAGGTTTGCAACAAAACGGGATTAAGCCCTTTCTGCGTTCTTAACCCGGCTCCCGCAGTAAGACCTTTTAAGTTAATCTTCACCTTTTCCTTTTAGATTTTGCACTTCACATCTCTTTTAATCTTTATGCAAATAAATTTATGTATGTTGGCCGACTCTCCTTTCTGGAAGAAAAGAATAACTGCAGCCTCCACTTTGAAGAACAAAACCAAAGCGACTAAGACCCGTGGTCCGGGTTGTCCAAAGAAACAAACAACTCAAGAACTGCTCGAACTGGATGATTCAGAGGTAGAACTTGACTCCCTTGGCCTTCTTTTCATGCAACTTATTGATGCTGACTCCTCTCAGGGTGAAGCAGAAACAAGCCAAGCCGGTGCAGCAGAGGTAACTATCATCTCCTCCGACTCGGAACCTTTGCCAACAGAGAAAATACGGCGGGTCATCCGGAAAGTAAAGTTTTCACACCCTCTTGCTCACTTGGATCCCAACTTTCTTTTGAAGAAGCAACAACATGACTCTAGGCGTCAGACCTAGAGCGGCGGCTCTGAAGATCTAGTAGCTGGCTTATCCAACACACCAGCTCCTCGGAAACGCCACAACGAGGTACTTCATAGCTCTGTTTTTATTTCTTCTGCGCGTCAGCCTCATGCAACGACTTGCTTATATTGTCCAACTCTGATTTTCAGGAAACACCTCCGTCCTCTGGCGACTCAATCGGCACACAGCTGCCCGCCTTCGTTGTCAACCCTGGGTAAGTATTTTTCCTTTGTTGGTATCCGAGAATTTGTTTTCATATGCTCATAAACTTGTCCACTTTTGTTACAGGGCTAAGGCAAAGATAAGCAAGAAACAGAAGGTGGGCGACTCTTCCAAGACCTCCAAAGTCTCTGAGCCGGAGAAGGAGATTCCGAAGCCCCCTGAGGCCCCAATCCAAAGCTCTGAAGACCCTATCTCTCATCAAGACAACCCTCCTCCGCAGGCTGAAGAAGTTTTTCCTGAGGCCATGGACACTGACGCTGACCCGACCAACATTGGTGACCCGCCAAGCCCAATTTCTCTCCAACCAACTGAAGAAATCCCCTCTGAGAAGAATGATGCTGACATCATCAACACCGGGGCGGGTTACAAAACACCAGGAGCCGCAACCGTATTGGCTAAGAATAAAGAAGAACGACCTTTGCTGGAGAAAGGCAAGGCCAAATTAGACCTGCCGGATTACGCGGAGTTCAGTGCCAGCGAGCTGCACGGCGATTATCTAAACCGCCTTCATACAAGTTGTGATATGGAAGCCGGTTTAGTAAACTTGATGAAGCAGAAATATGAGGTACGAGTTTTCACCCCTTTCCATTTCACAGATATATACTCATGCAGCCCCCAAGGGCCGGCTTATCCTGAAAGGATAAGCCGGGTCTTCCAATAATTACTTAGGAAAAAATCCGCATGTAGCCCCCAAGGGCCGGCTTATCTTGAAAAAGATGAGCCGAGTCTTGCAATAATAACTTTGAAAGAATCCGCATGTAGCCCCCAAGGGCCGGCTTATCCTGAAAGGATGAGCCGGGTCTTCCAATAGTCACTTAGGCAAAAATCCGCATGTAGTCCCCAAGGGCCGGCTTATCCTGAAAGGATGAGCCGGGTCTTTGCTATACTTTGAAATGACCTACATTAGCCCCCAAGTGCCAAGTGTATTGCTTTCAATGTGCTTGGGACTTGAATACTTGAATCATAGCAAACCTGTTAAATAATGATTTGCTAACATACTCTCAAATCCTTTATGCAGGAGTCACTAAGCTTGAAGGAGTCACATCTTGGCGACTTAAGCAAGAATGTGGCGGCTCTGGAAGCCAAGAGCAGTGAGGCCGAGGCAAAGCTGAAATCTTCCTTGGAAGATTTGGAAAAGTTGAAATCTGATTTCACCACTGAACGGGCCACTCTTGAGTCGGAAAAGAGTGCCTTGCAAAAACGCGCCGAAGATGCTGAAAATCAGCAGAAGCCGGTTGCTGAAGAGCTTGCCGGCTTAAAGCAGCAGATTTCTCGAATGACAACCACCATCTTCAGTAAGTTCAAAAAGTTATTCTTCATTGAAACACTTCCTCAAGTAGGGTAGTCCAAAAAATGCTAAACTGAGTTTATGCTCTTAATTGTCTGACAGGCGCTAGGAGTGCCAACCTTGGCCAAAACATCTTAGTGAAACTGAAAGCTGTCTACTCATTGACTGAGCAATCATATGCCGGGAGCCTGCGGACGCTTGTAGCTTTATCCTCTGGAAAAACCCCTCCAACACTCATCAAGACAGTGCTGGATCAACTATCAACTGTACCATCTCAGATTGGAGAATTGAGGCTATCAGCCGCCAGCGCAGGAGCCATTTCCGCCTTAAGCCGGGCAAAGGCATGGCAATTAGATCTAGACCCGGTTGAGCTGGCTGGCGGGTATCCGGAGTATAACGATGATGGAACCGTCTTCAGCGAGGCAGATTTTGCAAGATGTGTCAAAGACATGAGGCCGCTGGCGTGTCAACTTGCACAAGGGCTAGATTTGACCAAGTATCAACCGGCTTACGACAGCAGCAACACACGCATCAAGGCGCCTTCTCATGCGGTTGTCAACTTAACACCTCAGAGGCGTAAGCATATGTTTGCCCCAGACCTTGATCCTTATCTAATTCTTAATGATGTAGCCACCTTTGAGGCATTAACCAACATCGACTGGACTTCGGATGATCTCTAGATGGCCGACGACGAAGAGCCGGCACAGGATGACCCGGAGCCTTCCACCTCCAAGCGCCAGGGTGACATTGATCTTGCTAAGCATAATCCGGATGGCACTGAGGCCGGCTCAGAACAATGAAATCCTGAAAAACACTTGGCCAGAAATTTGAAGGGCCCAGCTATGGCCTTGTAATAGCGTAGTTTGAAAACAGTTGTGATTTTGCCATGCCTTCGTGCATGTTTTTGTCAACTTATATCCTGGCGGCTTAACCGCTGCAATCTATATCAAAACATGTGTATGTTTGATGTGATGATCTCTCTTAATTCTCCAGGAAATTGTGATCAGCGACAATTCATCAACTTCTTCACGGGCAACTTATAGCCACAATCCGGGGCGAGTTAACAACTCAATACCCCATAATCTTGGAAATATTGAAGCAAACCCGCTGGCGAGTCATGGCAGTGGTAAGCTTGACCAATGAGTAATACTAAGCCGAATCAGTCATCATCCAAAGACTTAGAATCTTCGCATGAAAAATTCCTGTAAGACAACAAACAGAAAATATATACATGTATATCTTCAACTTTTGTAAAGGCGGCGTTGAAGGCACAACCCGAAGAGATCAACTCTTCTTTATATTTTTAAGAAAACTCAAGGTTTTTTGCTTCAAAGAAGCTAGGCATGAATGCCTACAATCCCGTAAGCCGACTCTCACATGACATAAATCTGTCGTTTTAACCTTAACGAGTTCAGGGTCTTAAAAAAGATTGACTGTTAAGAGTATGAATGGGCCACATAGCGGAGAAACAACAGCAAGCAAGTGAGTTTATCCTAGCTTTCTGTAAGCCGGCTCTCTCATGACATAAGCCGCCATTTTAACTTTGACAAGTTCAGGGTCTTTAAAAAAGATTGACTGTCAAACGTACGGCGGGTCACCTGGTGGAGTAGCAAGTTGGAAACAGACAGGTTTAACTCAAATATGGCTTTTAAGCCGGTCAAGAGGGTATGAAAGCTAAACTCATTGAGTTGGAAGTCCCCAAGTGACTATGAATAATTCACTCTTGCATAGAGATCATTGGTCGAAAACGACAGAGGCCCCGAATTACAGGAGTGCCGGCTTTTATTATACTAATTATAAAAAGGTATATACAATGACAGAGGTATGTACATTGATGATTGCCAATGACTCAAGTGTAGTAAGGCCGTAGATGAGCAATGTTCCACGGCCTGCTAGTCTCCTCCCCAGAAGTACGTGACTTGTCGCTCTCCCGGACATCAATGAGATAATATGACCCATTGTTGAGATTCTTGCTAACCACAAAAGGTCCTTCCCAAGGAGGTGATAGCTTATGCATATTTGTCTGATCTTGAATCAAGTGGAGCACTAAGTCGCCCTCTTGGAATGTCCTGGTTTTAACCCTGTGGCTATGATAGCGATGCAGATCTTGTTGGTAAATCGCCGATCGTGCTGCTGCAAGATCCCACTCTTCATCCAAAGCGTCCAGTGCGTGCTGACGCGCCGCCTCGTTATCAGTTTCACGTAAGCCGCCACCCTGGGCGAGTCATGACGAATATCACTGGGGAGAACCGCCTCTGCGCCATAGACCATGAAGAAAGGCGTGTAGCCTGTTGACCTGTTGGGGGTGGTTCTAATGCTCCAAAGAACTAAAGGTAGCTCCTCAACCCGGCGTTCGTTCCAAAGGAACCATAAGCCGGGGTTTGATCCCTCTCAAAATTTCCTGGTTAGCACGTTCTGCTTGACCATTACACTGTGGATGGGCCACGGAGGAGACATCGAGACGAATGTGTTCACTTTCACAAAACTCTTTCATAGCTCCTTTGGACAGATTTGTGCCATTATCAGTGATGATACTATGGGGGTAACCAAAACGGAAAATCAGCTTTTTGACGAACTGAACCGCAGTTGCTGCGTCTCATTTGCTGACTGGCTCCGCCTCAATCCACTTGGTAAACTTATCAACTGCCACCAAAAGGTGGGTCTTCTTATCCTTAGACCTCTTAAACGGTCCAACCATATCAAGCCCCCAGACCGCAAACGGCTAGGTGATAGGAATCATCCGCAATTCTTGAGCCGGCACATGGGCTCGTCGTCCGAATTTCTGGCACCCATCGCACTTACTAACGATGTCCTCTGCATCTGCATGAGCTGTTAACCAGTAAAACCCATGCCGAAAAGCCTTGGCCACAAGGGATTTTGACCCGGCGTGATGACCGCAGTCGCCTGCATGTATCTCGTGTAAGATTTCACGACCTTCCTCAGGAGAAACGCAGCGTTGAAAAACACCAGTCACGCTGAATCTATGTAACTCACCATTGACAATAGTCATGGACTTAGACCGCCTCGTGATTTGCCGCGCCAAGGTTTCATCTTCAGGTAACTCGCCACGGGTCATATACGCCAGATAAGGCAGTGTCCAATCAGGAATAGCTCGAAGAGCCGCCACCAACTGTGCTTCCGGGTCAGGTATAGCAAGATCTTCCTCAGAAGGTAACTTGACCGACGGATTATGCAACACATCCAGAAACACATTAGGGGGCACCAGCTTACGCTGAGACCCCAACCGGGATAGTGCATCGGCCGCCTCATTCTTCCGGCGATCAATGTGATCCACCTGATAACCCTTAAAGTGGCCAGCAATGATATCAACCGCCTGGCGATAAGCCGCCATACGAGGGTCTTTAGAATCCCACATGCATGACACTTGTTGAGCCACCAGGTCTGAGTCGCCAAGACATCTGACCCGGCTCAAATTCATCTCCTTGGCCACACGGAGCCCATGGAGCAAAGCTTCATATTCAACTGCATTGTTGGTACAAGGAAACATTAACCTTAAAACGTAGCAAAATTTATCACCTCGCAGGGAAGTTAAAACAACTCCAGCCCCTGAACCTTCCAACTGCCTGGATCCATCAAAGTGAATTGTCCAATACGTGTTGTTCGGCTTCTCCTCAGGTGCTTGACACTCTGTCCAATCATTGATAAAATCCACCAGGGCTTGAGACTTGACAGCTGTTCGAGGCACATACCTCAAATTAAGAGGTCCAAGATGAATGGCCCACTTAGCAATCCTGCCGGTGGCCTCTCTATTTTGAATGATATCTCCCAAAGGAGCAGAGCTAACCACCATGATTGGATGTCCAAGGAAATAATGTTTTAGATTGCGATTTGCCATGAACACTCCAAATACTAGCTTCTGCCAATGCGGGTATCTTTGCTGGGACTCGGTCAAAACCTCACTGACGTAGTAAACCGGCCGCTGGACTGGGTATTCTTTGCCTGTCTCCTTGCGCTCCACAACAACTGCCGTGCTGACGGCCATGTTATTAGCCGCCACGTACAGGAGCAATGGCTCTTTTTCTACGGGAGCAGCCAAGACAGGCGGCTCAGCTAACTGTTTTTTGAGCGCCTCAAACGCATCATTGGCTGCATCACTCCAGACAAAATTATCTGTCTTTCTCATCATCTGATATAAATGGATAGCCTTCTCTCCCAGGCGGCTTATGAATCGGCTTAAGGCGGCAATACGACCCGCAAAACGCTGAACGTCATTGATACACGCCAGCTTAGAAAGCGAAGTGATGGCCTTTATCTTCTCCGGGTTAGCCTCAATGCCCCGCTCTAAGACCAAAAAATCCAGAAGTTTGCCTGCAGGTATGCCAAAAACGCACTTAGCTGGATTTAGCATCATCTTGTAAACCCGGAGGTTATCAAAGGTTTCCTTTAAATCAACAAGTAGAGTCTCCTTCTTTCTTGACTTGACCACAATATCGTCCACGTAAGCATGAACGTTGCGCCTGATCTGACCATGAAGACAATTCTGTACACAACGCTGGTAAGTCGCCTGAGCACTTTTGAGTCCGAAAGGCATAGACACATAACAGAAAGCCCCAAAAGGTGTTATGAAAGATGTCTTCTCCTGGTCCTCAACTGCCATTTTGATCTGATGATAACCCGAATAAGCATCCAGGAAACATAATCTCTCACAATCCGCCGTCGCGTCAATGATCTGGTTGATACGGGGGAGAGCAAATGGATCAACCGGGCAAGCCTTGTTAAGGTCTGTGTAGTCCACACACATACGCCACGTGTCGTTCTTCTTAAGGACGAGCACAGGGTTAGCCAACCACTCCGGGTGAAAAACCTCCACGATAAATCCAAACGCCAAGAGTCGGGCAACCTCCTCTCCAATAGCTTTACGTCGCTCCTCATTGAAATGACGGAGGAATTGCTTAACCGGCTTGAATTTAGGATCCACATTAAGATGGTGCTCAGCGAATTCTCTCGGTACACCAGTCATGTCAGAAGGTTTCCATGCGAAGATGTCCCGATTCTCACGGATGAATTCGATGAGCGCGCTTTCCTATTTGGGGTCCATATTAGCCCCTATAGTAAACTGTTGTGATGAGTCGCCAGGGACAAAATCCACCAACTTCGTATCCTCTGCCACAAATTTCAAGGGCGGGTCAGACTCTGTGCTGGGCTTTTTCAATGGGGTCATATCCGCCGGGTCAACATTATCTTTATAAAACTTGAGCTCCGCATCAGCACAGCTTGACTCCGCATACGCAACATCACCTTCCTCACACTCAAGAGCAATTTTCCGATCACCATGCACCGTAATCGTCCCCTTTAGTCCTGGCATCTTAAGCTGCAAGTAAATATAACAGGGCCGAGCCATGAATTTAGCATAAGCCGGCCACCCAAACAGAGCATGATATGGGCTCTTGATCTTGACCAGTTCAAACCACAAGGTCTCTACCCTATAGTTGTACTCATCACCAATAGCCACCTCGAGGGAAATTTTTCCTACTGGATAAGCCGACTTGCCTGGCACTACGCCATGAAAAACTTTGGACGACGGCTTGAGATCTTTGTCAGTCAGGTTCATCCGACGAAAAGTGTCATAATATAAGATGTTGATGCTGCTACCACCGTCCATCAGCACCTTGGTGAATTTGTAACCTCCTACCTGAGGGGCTACCACAAGGGCCAAGTGCCCCGGGTTATCAACTCGTGGCGAGTGATCCGCCCTGCTCCATGATATCGTGTGTTCCGACCACTTCAAGTACTGCGGAATAGCCGGTGTTGCTGCGTGAACATCCCTCTTGCGTACCTTCTGATCACATTTGTCAAGACTTGTAGTGAAGACATGATATTGTCCTTCATTAAGCTGCTTCGGGTTACTCTGATACCCTGACTGGTTGTTTTGCTATTAACCACCATTACCGGACTGTTGATTGTGGCCACCATGGTTACCTTGACCCCGATAACCCGAGTTCGAGCCACCTGCACCAAAACCTGACCCGTGAGAGCCGGATCCTGACCCGCCAGGCAGTCCATTGCCGTTACCATGATGGTGGTTAAGGCTGTAATTCCGGAACTCCCGCATGATATAACAATCTTTCCAAGCATGAGTGGACTGCTTGTTGGGAAGACTGTGCTTTGGGCAGGGGCCGTTAAGCATTGCCTCCATGTTGAAAGGCTTGCCCTTGCAAAAAGGCGGTTTACCGTTGCCTTTGGTGCGGTTGTTCCCAGTATTGGTATTGTCCACCATATCTGACCCGCCGTCTGGGTGCTTCTGTTTGCCGCCATTACCCGGGTTGTTATTTCCTGCCCCATTCTACTGCCGACCCTTACCGTTGCCATTCTTTTTACCCTTAGCGGACTTCTCCTCATCAGAACCAGGATCTTTTGTGCTATCAGAATCTGCATATTTAGTGAGAGCCGCCATGAGCTCACCCATGTCCTGGCTGGAGCGCTTGAGCCGTCCAAGCTTTTGCTTGAGGGGCACGAAGTGACAGTTCTTCTCCAGAATCAAAACCGCCTGAACCGCTGTGATATTATCAGATGAGTGAATAATGGCTGAAACCCGCCGGACCCAATGATGGGCCGACTCATCCTCGCCCTGCACACAATGATCTAAATCAACGATCGTCATAGGCTGCTTGCATGTCCCTTGAAAATTCTTGATAAATCGTTCAACTCAGCCCAGGAGTTAATGGTATTAGGGGGCAGTCCCTTTAACCATGTACGAGCCGGCCCTTCCAACATCATGATAAAGTATTTCGCACAGACTGCATCACTAACGTCCAACATCTCCATGGCTACTCGTAACTTTCAATCCAGGCTTATAGGAGTAAATCAGCTGTGTAATTAGGCACCTTGCGTGGACCCTTAAAATCCTTTGGCAGGCGCTCATTCCGTAGATCCGGTGTTAGATACGGCACTCCAACAGCCCTGGAAGTGACTCCGGCTCCCACCGAAGTTGAAGGGGTCACCGGGGGCGGCTCTTGGTAAGCTGCCGCGGCCGTCGCCTCACGCTGAGCTCTGGCATTATCCACAATCGCCTGAGCATTAACAACGGGTGGGCTATCATAGGGCGGGTTCCGACATCGCTCGCTGCTGGAGAGCTCCGGCGACTCCATGCGTCGACTATAACTGTGGCTTGGAAGGGGGGTTGAGTGCACTAGACTTCGGCTGTATGTATACTTCTCCTGTTGAGGCACCACTGTCTGCAATAACTCGATGGCATTTCGTGCTTCTTCGGCGAAGGGCGTCCCGTCCGCGAGAGGGAGCGCCTTGAGCCTGGCAGCCGCTGCTATCATGTTCTCCATCGGGTTAGAATAATGACCAGGTGGTGTCAGAAAACGCTGCGGCGGGGTCTGATTCCTGCGGGGCGGATCTGGCTGCCGATGCTGAGTCGCTGCCCTATTCCCAGGCACTTCCACGGTCCGGGTCATGGTTAGCGGTGCATTCGGTCCTGCTCCCGGGGTGTTGAAGAGATTCCTGGGCTCATACTGCGCAGGCAGGCGGGTTTGATACCTCATCCGAAGAACTGCCTCCGAGGCCTGTTGATCCAGATTTAGACGAAAAGCTTCCGCCTTCAGACGCTCCGACTCAGCATCCATCTGAATATGCATTGCATTGATATCCTCTTGGGCCCTGGTCATCTGCTCTTTCAGCCTCGCAATCTCTGCATTGCGACCTACTTAATTTTCACCTGTGACCTCGGTTCCCATTAGAGTTGTCAGCTCATTCATCAAATCCAGCAAAACTTGAGCCAGCGGCCTGGCTGATCCGGATCCTGATGCGCCGGCAGCCGCCGCCGCTCTAGCCACCGTGCTATTGACAGCCGGCGCCGTGCCTGCCATGAAGATGGCGGCTTGGCTTGGCGGCTCGTAGGGCTCCGGAATACTATCACCATCGGAATAGCCCCCAAGCCCGCCCTCATGAAGCCGGTAAACTGATTCCGTCTCTCTGCTCGAGGACCCGTCCTCCGAGCAGATGAGGGTTCTACTCCTGACGCGGAATCTACGACGAGTTCCGCGGCTTGTGTGAAGCAGACGAAAGCGCCCTTCCGGCCGGGATGAATCCGGGCAGGCTGCGTGCGCCGGGCCGACTCGACGAGTTTGGTGCAGATGTCCGGCCCGGGCTTAGATCCGCCGATCTTCCCGATGAAAACATGAATTCCGCCAAAGGGGACCCGGTACCCGTACTCAATTGAGTCGGCCTCGGGGCCCCAGCCGGCGTCGTCGATGTAGAGCTTGCCGCGACGACTCTTAGTCATCCTGCCGACGGCATATCCCTCGATCCCTGGGAGAGAGCCCTTCGAGAACTCTAAACCACCATGCATTGGCCCCACGGTGGGCGCCAACTGTCGTGGTTTTGTCACGGCAGATGCCCTAGTGAAAGGACTTAGGGGTGAGGCCATCGCTAGGGTGACTAACTCGAAGGGGTTGGTCGGGACGAAAGACACGAGTTTACCCAGGTTCGGCCCCTCAGGAAGGAGGTAAAAGCCTACGTCCTGCTTTATGTTGTATTGATTGGGTATCGATTACAAGGGTGCGGATTCACTTGACCTAGCTCTCGATCAATTGTTTCCCGTCCTAAGCCGCCGCAGGGACTCGCCTTTATATACACAGGTCGAGACCCTAGGCTTTACAAGAGTCCGGACCGGGTTATACTTCGTAACCGGTCTTGGATCTAAGTCGCCTTGCCTTCTTTGGCAAGCCACCTCCGGACGGGCCTCCCACCGTCTTCCGGCTCCGGGCCTCCCTCCGGCCTGCCTGGTAAGTCACCTCCAGGCTTATCTTGGTCTTCGGGCCTGCTTAAAGCCTTATTGTTAAGTCGTCAACTTCCTAACCCGGCCCCTCCTGGGCGGGTTATACCACGGGGTTATATCCCCAACAGTACCCGTGGATGCGGCTAGCCATGGAGTGTGATTGTTGGTGGAGGGGGAGTAAACCTTTACTTTTACCGCTTGGGAACTGCCGCTAATTTGTTTAGCATGGAAGATATTGATAACTCTTGGTCGTGACGTTGACACGAAGGGTGTACCTCCCAAAATTATATCTATCTTTGTTTTAAACTTTGAGCTCTGGCACCGCTGCAAATCCATGCTTCCCTCTGCGAAGGTACTATCTATTTACTTTTATGTTGAGTCATCACCCTCTCAAATAAGCGCCAGACCTGAGTGCACTATTGTCATCCTCATGCATTGTGTATAGTTGATGTTGGGTGCAGCATGACTGGATCTTTTCTACCATGAATTACAATGTTTAGCCGCAGCTTGAACTTGGGAGGTGCTCTGCATTTATGTTTTGCGGTCTCAAAAAGGGCTAGCGAGATACCACTATTGTCATATTGTATCATGATTGTTTTGACAAAGTGTTGGCGCTTGAGATATCTTATTATTGCTCACTAGTTGCTTATGTTATTGTTATGAGTTAATATAATTTCTAAGAGTTATTGTTGACATGGTTAGTCATAATCTTTGCTGAAAACCTGGGTGCTACTTAAGCATATATATGTGAACAAGAACAAAAGAGTTCATAAAAGTTTTTCTTTATCACTTTCAGTTTGTCAACTGAATTGCTTGAGGACAAGCAAATGTTTAAGCTTGGGGGAGTTGATACGTCTCCAATGTATCTACTTTTCCTCACCCTTTTGCCCTTGTTTTGGACTCTAATTTGCATGATTTGAATGGAACTAACCCGGACTGACGCTGTTTTCAGCAGAACTACCATGGTGTTGTTTTTGTGCAGAAATAAAAGTTCTCGGAATGGAACGAAACTTTTTGGAGAATTATTTCAGAATATATGTGAATTATTGGAGCCAAAATCCACCGAAGAGGGGGGCCTGGGTGGCCAGCACCCACCAGGGCGCGCCCACCTCGTGGCCCCACTGACCCTAATTCCGCCACTATAAATTTTTTTTTTCAGAGAAAAAAATTAGAGAGAAAGTTTCATCACGTTTTACAATACGGAGCCGCCGCCACCTCCTGTTCTTCATCGGGAGGCCAGATCTGGAGCCCGTTTGGGGCTCCGGAGAGGGGAATCTTCGGTCTTCGTCATCACCAACCTTTCTCCATCGCCAATTCCATGCTGCTCCCCACCGGGAGTGAGTAATACCTTCGTAGGCTTGCTGGTCGGTGAGGAGTTGGATGAGATTCATCATGTAATCGAGTTAGTTTTGTTAGGGTTTGATCCCTAGTATCCATTATGGTTTGAGATTGATGTTGCTATGACTTTGCTATGCCTAATGCTTGTCACTAGGGCCCGAGTGCCATGATTTCATATCTGAACCGTTTATGTTATCATGTCTATATCCATGTGCTTGATCCGATCTTGCCTAGTCATATGCACCTATTACGTGTTATGATCCGTCAACCCCATAGTGACAATATTTGGGATACTTCATGGTGATGACCGTAGTTTGAGGAGTTCATGTATTCACCATGTGTTAATGCTTTGTTCCGGTTCTCTATTAAAAGGAGGCCTTAATATCCCTTAGTTTCCTTATGGACCCCGCTACCACGAGAGGGTAGGACAAAAGATGTCATGCAAGTTCTTTTCCATAAGCACGTATGACTATTTACGGAATACATGCGTACATTGCATTGATGAACTGGAGCTAGTTCTGTATCGCCCTAGGTTCTGACTATTATATGATGAACATCATCCAACGAGTTACCGATCCAGTGCCTATGAGCTTTTCACGTATTGTACTTGCTAAGTTACTATTGTTGCTGCTGCTGTTCCAACTGCTCCAAAACTGCTGCTACTACTGTTACCGCTACTGTTAGTGTTGCTACTGCTACCAAAACTACCATATTACTGTGCTACTGATCACTTTGCTGCAGATATTTAATCTCCAGGTGTGGTTGAATTGACAACTCAACTGCTAATACTCTCAAGTATTCTTTGGCTCCCCTTGTGTCGAATCTATAAATTTGTGTTGAATACTCTACCCTCGAAAACTGTTGCGATCCCCTATACTTGTGGGTTATCAAAGACCACCACATCCTTATGGGCGCGGTTCTGAAAGGCATTCAGTCCGTTGACAATGGACTGAAGGAGGCCTTTGGTGGTCCTTTGACGGGCTTCAAGGTAAGCCGTGGAATGCTCCTCTCTCTAAACGGAATTTGTTCGTGAGGTATATAAGTTCCGGATAGGTATAGTAGCCCCCGAGCCCTGGGTGAGTTTAAGAAACTTACCCGGGGATCAGAGGACGTCAGGTTCCAAGTAACATCGATATTTTGGCAATTTCCGGAGATGGTCTGGAAAGGAGGGTTTAGGACCAACAGTTCTGATGTGTGTCTCACATAATTTTTGCTTTGCAGGCCTCGGCGGCGGCGGCAGCGGTCCATGACGTGGAGCTGGCCGAGCTCAACCGGAAGCTCAAGAGCTCCGACGAGGAGCTTGACCATCTGAACAAGCGGTTTGATGAAATGCAAGGTGAGTTGGAACTTTGTCTCGGAGACCCTGCCTAATCCTCATTGATTGAGGTTCCTGAGATTTCAAATCCTAATTTTTGGTCTTCCATTGTATTTGAAGCCATTTCTTCCGAGGTCGAGAACCTCAAGGTCGAGCTGGAGAAGGCCAAGCGGGAGGCTGCCGATCATAAGATGGCGGCCGACCAGGCGGCGGCCGAACTGAGCTCCTTAAAGGCTGTCAGTGAAAAGCACCAAGCTCGGGTGGCCGAGGTGCAGCAAGAGCTCCAAGATGCAAGCAGTAAGTGCGAGGCTCTTGAGCAGAAGACCAAGGACCAGGCGGCCGAGCTATCCACATTGTCTTCCGATCTTAAATCGGTGCGTGTGGATAGGCGGTCTTATGAGGAAGAACTCCGCCAAGTCAGGGTGATCGCGGATGGTAAGCCGTACTTACTGCAATGCGCCTTTGGTGGTAACAGGTTTGCTCATCTTATAGGGCTATGGCGTTCCTCAGGCGCCTTCACGGACCTTTCGAGGAGTGCGGGGGACGCGGCCAAGCACTTTGCGGCTCGGGACGGGGATGCAGAACAGAGGCTGTTCTGGGCGCAATTTCAGAACCCCGAGCCCCGTCCCGTCCTTAGCCAGTAGATGAAGCAGCTGATGGAGCTGCATCGAATGGCAGAGCCGGCCTTGAAGGACCTCTGCATTCGGTTGTGGCCTTCAAAGCCACTACCGGGCAGTTACTTTGGCCTGGTGCAGAGGCTTTGCGACGCCTCCTCCCGCATTGAGGTCCTGAAGCGCTCTGTATGTATTGAGGAAGCACGGATGGCCTTTGAGAGGACTATGATGCACTGGCCAGGGATGAAGCCACTCGAGATGGCTACAGCGCCCCCGCCGCCTTAGAACGAGCATAGGCGTCCCGAACTGTATTTCGCCGCTACGATGGAGAGTGCTCGGTCCGTAGAGACCCAGTGCCCTAAGGATGTATTTTTCGAGTGAACATGTTATTGTATGTCCGATGAATATTGCATTTGATAATGCGTATG
Organism: Elymus sibiricus; assembly: GCA_039707655.1. Lineage (NCBI taxonomy): Eukaryota > Viridiplantae > Streptophyta > Magnoliopsida > Poales > Poaceae > Elymus > Elymus sibiricus. The sequence continues at coordinate 114,290,943 of CM077663.1, read as the reverse complement.
CATGGTTTATCATGCTTTGGTGTTTTGATTATTTTGACTCCTATGTGGCCGTTTTTTGAAAGAAAAAGTTGCCAGTCGTCGGCTTTAGCCCCCATGTAATTATTACAAGAGGTGTCCCATCATCTGCAATATTATCCTTAGCCGAATTATGGGAACCTTGAAGCGGTGGTGTGAGAGATGGGAACAAGGCAATCAGACTATGCGGCTTTATTGCTTTCACTTAGCCGGAGGAGCTTGACTGCGAGGGCTGGTTACTAGCCCCCTGTATTGTGTGGTGTTCAGGTGAACCGAGGTAAAAAACCATTACCACGTGGCTTGCGAGAATGCAAACCCCTCGTATGACATGGAATAATCTCTATCGATTTTTAGTTTGACACTTGTGCTCAGATTGCAGACCGGTTCACGCTTATTATGACGGTCGGTTTTCGGCTTTCTCCACTGAGGTACTTGATCAGGCGAGCTGGAAATACAATCGCAGTGGTTCTCCCTTTACCCTTTTAGCCGAACGAGCGGAACGTTAGAGGGTAAGCATAGGAGCCGGGCAACCCAACCTTTAACCTAAGACATAATTCGGAACTGATGCATATAATGCAAAAATCCGACACGCCAGACATATGAAGAACAATGCCGGGACGATGCTTGGGACGAGCTTTATAGCCAAGCCCCCCAGTCTATTAGCTAGTTGCATCCAATATGTACTGAGCAGTTTTGCTTCCGGAGACGGGGAGTTGGAAAACACTTAAAAAAAGGAATGCATGAACAGAACGTAAAAAATGATCTTTATATATTATGAAGTTTTACAATTCATATTGCGGGCATGACTGTTATAGGTATTTTTAGAAACAGATGTATACAAAGGGGAGGTTCGATCGGGGCTCTTGATCTGCGGCTTGATGTCCTTGGCGTATCCCTGTGCGCCTCCATTCCTTTGCTCTTGAAGAGTAGTGTACTCCTTTAAAAGTGGTTATAATTGGCGAACAGACCTTTGAGGGAGGTACATGTTTAAATCGCTGAGACCTGCATGAGTTTGACGCCTGCTGTGATGAGAGTAGTTCGGCCAAACCGACCACTATGTTGTGATGAGGTGTCCACCCGTAGCTGGCCATGGTATTTTAAGCGCGAAATTGTGGCTTTTCGGTACGTACCTGATGGGTAACGAGGCCGTGCTGTGGGGGGCGCATCCCTATTTGTGATGATCAGGAGTTTGCTCCGGGAGATCGGGTCGTGCTCGGACCTGCTTGCTCGCCTGACGCAGCTTGTCGCCTTGTTGGGGTCCTGGTGCCTCGATGCCAGACTGGAATTCAGCTGCTAGAGCCGCTGTGTGTTCTTCTGTCCGGAGTGAGCGTTCGGTATTGCCGTTGACGGTGATGACCCCTTTTGGCCCAGGCATCTTGAGCTTCAGGTATGCGTAGTGGGGAACGGCGTTCAAGCGAGCGAACGCTGTGCGGCCGAGCAGTGCGTGATAGCCACTGCGGAAAGGCACTATATCGAAGATCAAGTCTTCGCTATGGAAGTTGTTGGGCGAACCGAAGACTACTTCCAGCGTAACGGTACCCGAGCAGCGTGCTTCGACACCGGGGATTCCTCCCTTGAAGGTGGTGTTGCTGGGTTTAATTCTTGACGGGTCGATAGCCATCTTTTTTACCGTGTCTGAGTAAATCAGATTAAGGCTGCTTCCTCCGTCCATAAGGACTCTAGTGAGGTGGAACCCATCGATGATGGGGTCCAGGACGAGGGCGGCCGAGCCTCCATGACGGATGATGGTCGGATGATCCCTGCGATCGAAGGTGATCGGACATGCCGACCACGGGTTAAACTTCGGGGCTATGGGCTCTACGATCGAAGTGCGCATTTCCTCTCTTTTTGGGTATGTGTGTGACATATATCATGTTCACAGGTTTGACGTCGGGAGGGAACTGCTTCTGCCCGCCATTGTTCGGCCTACGAGGTTCTTCATCGTCCTCGCTGCGTGGGCTCTTGCTTTGTACCTCGGCCGCGAGCTTGCCGGCTTGTTTGAACACCCAATAGTTTATGTTGGTGTGGGTGGCCGGATTGTCCTGTGTGCCGTGGATCTGGCAGGGCCTATCCATGGTTTTGTCGAAAGCAGTAGGTCCATCCCTGTTCCCTTTAGAGGGCTTCTTCCGTTGACCGGGTTTGGAGTTGCGAAAACCGGCATTTACGGCCGTGTCTTTTGAGTCGCCATTGCTGTGGCGGCATTTATTTTTGTTGCGCCTTGGCTTTCCGTTACCATCCCGCATTTCAGAGGTGCCGGGTTCTTCGGGATTGTGGCTTCGGCGAGCTAGCCTGTTATCTTCGCCCGCACAAAAGCAGGTCATAAGTGAGGTGAGGGCCGACATTGTTCTAGGCTTATCCTGGCCGAGCTAGCGAGCCAGCCATTCGTCCCGGATGTTGTGTCTGAACGAGGCTATCGCCTCAGCGTCCGGACAGTCGACGGTCTGGTTCTTCTTGGTTAGGAAGCGATTCTAGAACTGCCTGGCTGATTCGCCAGCCTTCTGGACGACGTTGCTTAGGTCGAAAGAGTCCGGGGGCCGGACGTACGTGCCTTGGAAGTTAGATCGGAAGGCATCTTCAAGCTCTTCCCAACTCCCAATGGAGTTCTCGGGGAGACTGTTTAACCAGTGCCGAGCTGGTCCCTTCAGCTTGAGTGGTAGGTATTTGATGGTGTGGAGATCGTCTCCTCTGGCCATGTGGATATGAAGGAGGAAGTCCTCGATCCATATGGCTGGGTCCGTCATTCCGTCGTATGATTTTATGTTTACGGGGTTTAAACCCTTTGGGGAACTGGTGCTGCATAACCTCGTGTGTGAAACACAGTGGGTGTGCGGTGCCTCGGATCCGGGCTACGTCGTGCCGGAGGTCGGCTGCTGACTGGGCCCGGTATTGTTCCCGGCTTCCGTGGTTGCGGTCGAGCCAGGATTGGTAGCCATCCCGTCTAGCGGGGGAGCGTCCCCTATATTCGTAGATGGATCTAGTGTGACCTGCCCTATAGTCCAGGTACTGCCGTAGATCGTATCGATCTTCAGGCTGTGCTAGCCCCTTTCCCCTCCTATGAGGTGACGCGGGCCAGTACTCGACGTCTCTAGCCGCCCTGTCCCGTCCTCGAGGGGGGCGGTCCGGCTGATCGTACTGGGAGCGCCTGGGAGATTCGGGCTCAAGGGCCTCATCGTCGAATTGCAGCAGCAGGCGCCGGTGCGGGTAGCGCTTGTTTTGTTCTGGCCGCTCAATGTTGAACCCTTCTTCGACTGCCAGGACCTTGGTCCATCTATTGTTGATTGTGTCCTGCTCGGCTTTGAGTTGCTGCTGCTTTGCCTTTAAGCTCCGAGCGGTGGCTATGAGATGTTGCCTGAATCGTTCTTGGTCCTCGGGGTTTTCGGGCACGGTGAAGTCTTCGGCTTCGAGGCTCTCCTCCTTCTCAGCGGGTGGGAGGTAGTTATCGTCGTTAGAACCATTGAGGTTCTCAGCATCCTGTTGATCCGTTAGCCTTTCCGGGTCCTCTAACGGCACCTCGGGGGCTTTAGGGTCGCCGAGGTCCTCTGGGGTGTCGATTTCCCTGGTGCCTCTGATGGCTTCCCTTCCCTTATTGGTCTTGGATCGCTTGCGTTGTTTCCGGCGCTTTGACGCTTCGCCAGATTTCTCTCCATTCCTTCTGGGAGTGTGGTTGTCCCTGTCGTTAGGGGTATCCACCATATAGACATCATAGGTCGAGGTGGCTGTCCACCGCCTAGTGGCCACGGGGGCGGGGTCGCCGATCTCTTCATCCATGTGTTCTGCCTCCTCAGAGGCGTAGTCCAACATGTCGGTTAAGTCTTCGACAGTGGCTACTAAGTGGGCTTCGGGTGGGCCGTAAAATTCCCCGTAACAGGCCTCTAAGTCGACCGGGACGTGGGTCGAGGAAAGCTCATCCTCGATTGCTATCGACTGGATCCGGTCTAGAGCCTCGTTCAACCACGAGAGAACGACCAGATCGGTTTCCTGAGGGCCCTTGGAGTTGAGCTCCAGGGTGTCTTCGGGATGGGCGTGTTCGGCGAAGGCCGAACCTTGATATTCAGGCACCATCACCGAGTCCGGGCTCGAGACCGGACCTCCGGTGGGGATAGATGTGAGGGTCGAGCCAGATAGGGGGCCCGAAGTTGAAGCTCCGGGATCTGCGGGCCCGTTGGACGAAATCGAGGGTTCGAAAAGGAACAGATCGCCACGGGAGTCAGCGGTGAACTCTAGGTTCCCGAACCTGATCTCCTGACCGTGGGTGAAATTTTCGATTTGGCCTAAGTGGCCGGTCGAGTTAGCATGCAGCATGACGCTGCCGAACGCGAAGGCCTGTCTGGGGACGAAGATGTCCTCGTTCCGGGCCTATTCGCTGATGATTAGGCGAGCCATCAATCCACAAGTGATCTCACAGCGGAACTCTCAATGAAAGCACCAATGTCGGTGTTGAAACCGGCGGATCTCGGGTAGGGGGTCCCGAACTATGAATCTAGGATCGATGGTAACAGTGGACGAAGGAGACGGTGTTTACCTAGGTTCGGGCCCTCGTGAGGAGGTAAAACCCTACGTCCTGCTTGATTGTATTGATGAATGAGACGGTTACAGAGTAGATCTACCTCAAGATCAAACGAGCTAAACCCCAATGAGTTAAATTTTCCTCTACGAACTAAGCCCCCTGGTTTATATAGACACCAAGGGTACCTAGGGTTACACATGGTCGGTTCCCATCCGGGCATAGATACGCCCATTCTTACTTGGAGGACACACCAAGTCTTCGGAATATTCCCCCATAAGCCTAGGGTCATTTCGCAGTCCGGCCTTCCCGAAGATGCCACAAGGCGGCCCACCGGGCCGGACTATAAGAGATAAGTCAACGGCCTGAGGACCCCTTAATCCCGGACTCCCTTAGAAATGATAAGCAGTTTTCGGGAAGGTATTCTCTGCAAGTGTTGTAAGTAATAGTGATAGATAGTTTTGTAGCAAGATAATTCATAACAAGTGAAAAGTAGCAAAAGTAACAAGTGTGCAGCAAGATAGCCCAATCCTTTTTATAGCAAAGGACAAGCCTAAAAGTACTCTTATATGAAGCAAGCGCTCCCGAGGACACATGGGAATTTCCATCTAGTCATGTTCATCATGTTGAGTTGATTCACGTTCATTACTTTGATGATTTGATATGTGGGTGGACAGGTGCTAAGGTGTTGTTCTTACTTGAACAAGCAACCCACTTATAATTATCTATCACAAGCATCCACAACTACGAAAGAAGAATTAAGATAAATCTAACCATAGCATGAAACATGTGGATCCAAATCAGCCCCTTATAAATAACGCATAAACCAGGGTTTAAGCTTCTGTCACTCTAGCAACCCATCATCTACTTATTACTCTACAATGCCTTCCCTTAGGTCCAAATATGGTGAAGTGTCATGTAGTCGACGTTCACACAACACCATTAAAGGAAGCAACAACATACATATCATCATAATATCGAACGAATACCAACTTCACATGATTACTTATAACAAGACTTCTCCCATGTCCTCGAGAACAAAAGTAACTACTCGCAAATCATCATCATGTTCAATATCAGAGGTATAAAAAATATGATTAAGGATCTGAACATATTATCTTCCACCAAATAAACCAACAAGCATCAATTACAAGATGTAATCAACACTACTAGTAGCCCCCAGGTACCAATGTGAGGTTTTGAGACAAAGATTGAATACAAGAGATGAACTAGGGTTTGAGATGAGATGGTGGTGGTGAAGATGTTGATGAAGATTGGTCCTCCCACGAAGGAGGAAGCGTTGGTGATGACGATGGCTTTGATTTCCCCCTCCCAAATGGAAGTTTTCCTGGCAGAACTCTCTGCCAGAGAGCATAAGGGCCTTCGCCCAGGTTTCCACCTCGAGATGGCGGCGCTTTGTCCCGAAAGTATCCTTCTGATTTTACTAGGTCAAAACACATCATATAGCAGAAGAGGGGGGACGGAGGCCTCCCGTGGGCCTGCCAAGCCATCAGGGCGCGCCCACCCCCGGGCGCACCCTGTTGGCTTGGAACCAACAGGTGGTCCCCCTCTGGTATATTTTTGTTCCATAAATTCATATATATTCCACAAAAATTCCTCGTGAAGTTTCAGGTCATTTGGAGTCCACAGAATTTTCAGCCTTTTTCTTGGCTTTCAGGTCCAAAATTTCAGTTTCCGGCAATTTCCCTCTTTGTGATGTACCTTGTAAATTAAGAGAGAAAAGGCATAAGAATTGTATCATAAAGTGGAATAATGACCAAGAATAATATAATTATCGATAAGAAATAGGGCTTTCTATGGCTGTGCCCCTCGTTCCTTAGCTCTACTCATTCATCCCCACGCTCTTAACATTTGCTCACTTTTCCCCACTCCTTAGTCCGAAACCCTCATAAATGGTCACACGGGGGGATGCCTTCAGGTCAATGGTTTGACCGTTAACTACTGACGAGTGGGGCCCTGGTTTGGGTAGACTGTTGGGCCGAAGCGCGCCACTCCCTCCATCCCGTTTTGCAGGCGTCTTTTCACAGGCGCCCGCCACGTCGGGCTGACGACATGGCCCCACGCGGACTCGTCGGGAAACCCGACGGTCCGACGGGCGCCTCGATCGTCAGCGCGGTGTGAACGCCACATGGCGCCACTTCGAATCGCCGCCCGAGCCCATTAGCCGGCTATTTAAGCCGGCCATCGTCCCCCAGCCCTTGCACATCCTCCTTCTCCCTCCACCCCGCCGCCGCCCGAGCCCATACGCCTCCTCTCGCACTTCCGTCGCCGTCAGGATGGTCGGGTGACTCATCACCACGTACGCGCAGCTCATTCCAGAGCGGCGCCTGCAAATCGAGGCGGAAATGTAGGCTCGCCGCCCGCATCGCTGCGGGTCTCCCTCTGGATTCGCCGGAGACGGAGGAGGAGGAGGAGGAGCATGATACGTCTCCAACATATCTATAATTTTTTATTGTTCCATGCTATTATATTATCTGTTTTGGATGTTTTATATGCATTAATATGCAATTTTATATTATTTTTGGGACCAACCTATTAATCTAGAGCCTAGTGCCAGTTTCTATTTTTCCTTGTTTTTGAGTATTGCAGATAAGGAATATTAAACGGAGTCCAAACGGAATAAAATCTTCGCGATGATTTTTCTTGGACCAGAAGAAACCTACCAGACTTGGAGATGACGGCAGGAGACCTGCCGGGAGATCACAAGCCTGCGGGGCGCGCCCTAGGGGGGGCGCCCCCTGGCTTGTGGCCCCCCTGCAGGTCCTCTAACCCTATTCTTCTGCCTATAAATTCCCAAATATTCCCCCAATACCAAAAAGAGCCACGAAAATACTTTTTCGCCGTCGGAAGCCTCTGTTCCCGTGAGATCCCATCTTGGAGCCTTTTCCGGTAATCTGCCGGAGGGTAATTCGATCACGGAGGGCATCTACATCAACTCCATTGCCCCTCCGATGATGCGTGAGTAGTTTACCACAGACCTTCGGGTCCATAGCTAGTAGCTAGATGGCTTGTTCTCTCTCTTTGTTCTTCAATACCACGTTCTTCATGATCTTCATGGAGATCTATCCGATGTAATACTCTTTTGCGGTGTGTTTGTCGAGATCCGATGAATTGTGGGTTTATGATCAGATTATCTATGAATATTATTTGAATCTTCTCTGAATTCTTATATGCATGATTTCATATCTTTGCAAGTCTCTTCGAGTTATTGGTTTGGTTTGGCCAACTAGATTGGTAATTCTTGCAATGGGAGAAGTGCTTAGTTTTGGGTTCAATCTTGCGGTGTCCTCACCCAGTGACAAAGTAGGGGTAGCGAGGCACGTATTTGTATTGTTGCCATCGAGGATAAAAAGATGGGGTTTTCATCATATTGCTTGAGTTTGTCCCTCTACATCATGTCATCTTACCTAATGCGTTACTCTGTTCTTCATGAACTTAATACTCTAGATGCAGGCAGGAGTCGGTCGATGTGTGGAGTAATAGTAGTAGATGTAGAATCGTTTCGGTCTACTTGACACGGACGCGATGCCTATATGCATAATCATTGCCTTGGATATCGTCATAACTATGCGCTTTTCTATCAATTGCTCGACAGTAATTTGTTCACACACCGTATTATTTTCCTTCATGAGAGAAGCCTCTAGTGAAACCTATGCCCCCCGGGTCTATTTTCCATATTATATTTTCAGATCTATAAACCAAAAATACCAAAAATACTTTGCTGCAATCTTTTTACTTTTGTTTTACTTTTCGTTTTAGCAATCTTTTATATCTATCTCTATCAGATCTCATCCTTGCAAATAACCGTGAAGGGATTGACAACCCCTTTATAGCGTTGGGTGCAAGAGTTTGATTGTTTGTGTAGGTGCGAAGATTGGGGACTTGCTTGTATCTCCTACTGGATTGATACCTTGGTTCTCAACAACTGAGGGAAATACTTATCTACTTTGCTGCGTCACCCTTTCCTCTTCAAGGGAAAACCAACACAAGCTCAAGAAGTAGCAAGAAGGATTTCTGGCGCCGTTGCCGGGGAGATCTACATCAAGCCTACCAAGTACCCATCACAAACTCATCTCTTGCATTTACATTATTTGCCATTTGCCTCTCGTTTTCCTCTCCCCCACTTCTATTTTTCAGAAAAAACCAAAAAGATTTGCCTTTTTATTCGCCCTTCTTCCGTTCGTCTTTTCGTTTGCTTTTTGTTTGCTTGTGTGCTAGATCGATTCGTTGCCACTATGTCTGAATCGGGGAAGGTTATCATTGAAAATCTTGAGGGTATTGCTAGTACAAATCTTGAGGAAAAATTTGGATCTTGCTCTCTAGATCATGAAACTTAACCTCCTCCTAATTATAAAGCTAAAACTTTTCAAGTGGGAGACGGAAATATTATTGGGAAGAGTGTTATCCAAGAGTTCTTTGATTGTACGGGAGTGATGCCTATGAATAAGAGATCTATTCTTCTTAGCACAAATTGTTATGCAGATGCTATTGTCATGCTCATTGAAAAATTGGAAAGAAAATTTGTGCACGTTCATCCCTCTTTGCAAAAGGTGTTTTATGAACTTCCCAATATTAATCATCCTAAAGCTAAAAAGATTGCTACTATCATCCTTATGCGTGAATTTGATTTTATCGTACAAGAAGCTAGGGATATTTTTGCTTTCTATAATAAAGACGTTGAACACCCTCCAATTGAATAAATTCTCCATGATAAAGAAACCTTGCGTAGTCTGGAATCTAGAGACTATCAATCTTATAGTGAAAATCTTAGGAGGAGAGTTCCCTACGCGGAAGTCACTCAAACCTTGTATCTCGAGACTTATGATGAATTTGATTGGTTAACTTGGGGAATTTTTGTAGGGTATAAGGATGATTGGTTGGAAAAGATGGCTAGGGAACCCGTTAGAAATAAGATACGTGTTTTATACGATGATATCTATGGTGATGATCCAGATTACGGGTTTATGAATGTCAAAATTACTAGTCAAAGTTCTTTTCATGAATTAAGTTCAACTACTAGGAGGGAAATAAAGGAAAGGATAGATCTATTTAGAAAAGCTTTTGATGGTTTGATCAAGTATGAGTTGCATACCAAAGATGACAATACCTAGATCTATTGCGTTATGCCTAGCTAGGGGCGTTAAACAATAGCGCTTGTTGGGAAGCAACCCAATTTTATTTTTATGCTTTTGTTTTTGCTTCTGTTTTTGAGTGCTTTACACATTATTACCTCTGTAGTAATTGTGTTTTCTTGTTTTAATTAGTGTTTGAGCCAAGTAAGACCTTTGGGATAGTCTACGGTGATTGTGATTTGATTTTGCTGAAAAACAGAAACTTTTGCGCTCAGTCTAGGAATTTTATAAATTCACCATAGCGTCGAATGAGTCTGAAATTTTTACACAAGATTGATATACATATTTCCCTAATTTTCCTAATTGTTCAGAATTTTGGGAGTTACAGAAGTATTCGAAGTCTATAGATTGCTACAGACTGTTCTGTTTTAGACAGATTCTGTTTTCTTTGTGTTGTTTGCTTATTTTGATGTATCTATGGGTTGTATCGGGGGGTATTGATGTCTACTACGCAACCTTCTTCTTGTAGACTCGTGTTGGGCCTCCAAGCGCAGAGTTTTGTAGGACAGTAGCAAATTTCCCTCAAGTGGATGACCTAAGGTTTATCAATCCGTGGAAGGCGTAGGATGAAGATGGTCTCTCTCAAGCAACCCTGCAATCAAATAACAAAGAGTCTCTTGTGTCCCCAACACACCCAATACAATGGTAAATTGTATAGGTGCACTTGTTTGGCGAAGAGATGGTGATACAAGTGTAATATGGATGGTAGATATAGGTTTTTATAATCTGAAAATATAAAAACAGCAAGGTAGCAAGTAACAAAAGTGAGCAAAAATGGTATTGCAATGCTTGGAAACAAGGCCTAGGGTTCATACTTTCACTAGTGCAAGTTCTCTCAACAATACTGACATAGTTGAATCATATGTAAATCCCTCACGTGCGACAAAGAGTTCACTCCAAAGTCACAAATAGCGGAGAACAAACGAAGAAATTATTGTAGGGTACGAAACCACCTCAAAGTTATCTTTTCCGATCAATCTTATGAGCTATCCCTATAAGTGTCACGAACAGCCCTAGAGTTTGTACTAAAATAACACCTTAAGATACACATCAACCAAAACCCAAGTGTCACCTAGATACTCCAATGTCACCACAAGTACCTTTGGGCTTGATTATACGATATGCATCACATAATTTCAGATTCATCATGTTCAATCCAACACAAAGAACTTCAAATAGTGGCCCAAAGTTTCTACCGGAGAGTCAAGACGAAAACGTGTGCCAACCCCTATGCATAGATTCCCAAGGTCACGGAACCCGCAAGTTGATCACCAAAACATACATCAAGTGGATCAATAGAACATCCCATTGTCACCACGGATATCCCATCGCAAGACATACATCAAGTGTTCTCAAATCCTTAAAGACTCAATCCGATAAGAAAACTTCAAAGGGAAAACTCAATTCATCACAAGAAGATAGAGAGGGGAAAACTCCATATGATTCATCTATATTAATAAAGCTCGCGGTACATCAAGATCACGTCATCTCAAGAACACGAGAGAGAGAGATCAAACACATAGCTACTGGTACATACCCTCAGCCCCGAGGGTGAACTACTCCCTCCTCGTCATGGAGACCGCCGGGATGATGAAGATGGCCTCCGGTGATGGTTTCCCCCTCCGGCAGGGTGCCGGAACGGGCTCCCGATTGGTTTTTCGTGGCTCTGGAGGCTTGCGGCGGCAGAACTCCCGATCTAGGTTTCTTTCTGGGGGTTTCTGGATTTATAGGAGTTTTTGGCGTCGGTCTCACGTCAAGGCGGTGCCCGAGGAGCCCACAAGTTAGGGGTGCGCCCTGGGGGGGCGCCCTCCAGGCTTGTGGCCTCCTCGGTCACTTCCTGGCCCAGCTTTTTGCTCCAATATTTTTTATATTTTCCAAAAATATTCTCCGTAAATTTTCAGCCCATTCCGAGAACTTTTATTTCTGCACAAAAACAACACCACGGTAGCTCTGCTGAAAACAGCGTCAGTCCGGGTTAGTTCTAATAAAATCATACCAAAATCATATAAAATTATTGTAAACATGGCATGAATACTTCATAAATTATAGATACGTTGGAGACGTATCAGCATCCCCAAGCTTAATTCCTGCTCGTCCTCGAGTAGGTAAATGATAAAAGAAATAATTTATGAAGTGTGAATGCTAGCAAACATTTTCATCATATTCTATTCTTCTTCGTATAGCATGGACATTTGGACTTGTAAATGATTCAAAGCAATAGTCTAGTTTTAACATAATGACTTCAATACTCAAGCATGTCAACAAGCAACCATGTCTTTCAGAATATCAACACTAAAGAAAGTTATCCCTAGCCCATCATGCTCAATCATTGATCCATTCATGAAACACACTCAAATATTAGCTATGCCCAATGCTCAAGTACGATCATAGTGCCCCCTAGTTGGTGCTTATAAGAGAAGATGGAGACTCAAAGCAAAAATAAAAATTGCATAAAGTAAATAGATAGGCCCTTCGCAGAGGGAAGTAGGGATTTGTAGGGGTGCCAGAGCTCAAGGTTTAAATTGAGAGAGAAAAATATTTTGTGTGGCATGCTTTTCCTGTCAACCAAAATGACAAAGTAGCTCACAATACATTCCATGCTAGATACATTATAGGCGGTTCCCAAACAGAATGGTAAAGTTTTTACTCCCCCTCCACCAATCAATCACACTCCACGGCGAGGCGAATCCACGGGTACCGTCCATACAAACAACAATCCTGGGGGAGTTTTGTTTCATTATATTTTGATTTGATTTTTGAGCATGGAACTGGGCATCCCGAATACCAGCCACTTTCTCGTGAATGATAGTGAATCAACACATATCGTGAGAATAACACACCTAGCATGGAAAAATATTGGATACTCCCCACCGTTTCATGAGCGGTACGTGCACACAAAATTGAAAAATTATTTTGAAAATTTAGAGATGGCACATACAAATTTGCTTGGAACGGCATGGAAATACCGCATATAGGTAGGTATGGTGGACTCATAAGGCAAAACTTGGTTTAAGGATTTTGGATTTACAAGTAGTATTTCTACTTAGTACAAATGAAGGCTAGCAAATAGATTGGGAAGCAACCAAACTAAGAATCGAAAATTCGCATAAGTGAGCATTGAGTCATAACTAACACCGAATAATGCACCACAAGTAGGATATAACTTCATTGCATAACTATTGACTTTCGTGCATGCATAGGTAATCACAAACCTTAACACCAATATTCCTACTAAGCATAATTACTCACTAACATGACTCACATATTACTATCATCATGTTTCAAAACTATTACAAGGAATCAAGTTTAATTTATCCAATGATCTTCATGAAATTTCTATTATATCCTCCTTGGATATCTATCACTTTCGGACTAGTTTCATATATTGCCATTGCTTTTTGGCAAGCTCAAACAAATTTAAGTGAAGCACATGAGCATAAAGATTTCATCCCTCAAAAAGGTATAAGTGAAGCATGAGAGGAAATGACAAGCTACTCTCAAAAGATATAAGTGAAGATCAATGAGTAGTCAAACAATTAAGTAGCTATGTGAGGACTTTCTCTCTCTCTCTCTCAAAAAAGATTTTCAGATCTGAGTATTTTATTCAAACAGAAAACTAAACAAAAATAGAACTCCAAGAATAGCACGCATCATGTAAACGAATAAAAATTTAGGCTCAACATAGGCTAACCGATAATTGTTGATGAAGAGAGGTGGGATGCGTAGCATCCCCAAGCTTAGATGCTTGGGACTTCTTTGAAATATTTACTTGGGGTGCCTTGGGCATCCCCAAGCTTGAGCTTTTATATCTCGTTCAATCCTCTCATATCATGGTTTCACCTATTCTCAAAAACTTCATCCACACAAAACTCGAAAAGAACTCGTGAGATAGGTTAGTACACATAATAATAAATCAACTCTTTATGTACTGCCAAGACAAGTTGCATAATAAATTTCAAACATTAGGTACTGTATACTATCATTTCCACAATTTATATCTACCAATATATGCTATGGAAACTATAGGAATAGTAGATAACAAAACTATGACAGCAATCTGTCCAAACAGAACTGTCTGTAGCAATTTATGAAAACAGTGTACTTCTGTAACTAAAAAAATTATGAAAATTTAGGACATGCTAAATAATTTATATGACAACACTGTGTAAAAATTTCAGAAACTTTCCACGTTCCAGTAAAATATGAAAATTCAAACACTACAGCCAAAGTTTCTGTTTTTACACAGCACTCATCAAAACATGCAATGCAAGCATCCTAAGGCAATTCTTGGAACTTTTTATTGAAAAACAAGATTATAAATGACACATAACAGAGAACAAGAAAATAAAATGACGCTCCAAGCAAAACTCATATTATGTGACGAATAAAAATATAGCTCCGAGTAAGATATACCGATAGTGTTGAAGATGAAAGAGGGGATGCCTTCCGGGGCATCCCCAAGCTTAGGCGCTTGAGTATTCCTTGGATATTACCTTGGGGGTGCCTTGGGCATCCCCAAGCTTAGGTTCTTGTCACTCCTTGTTCTCCTCATATCGGTGTCTCATCCAAAACTTGAAAACTTCAATCACACAAAACTTAACGGAACTTCGTGAGAAGGGTTAGTGTAATAAATAAAGATCATTCACTTAGGTACTGTCAAGACAAGATTCATAATAGTTCTAACATAATACCTACTGCATCCTATCATTCCCATAATTTATATCACTGAATATAAGCTATGGGAACACTAAAACAAGCAAACTATGCATGCAAAACAGAATCTGTCAAAAACAGAATAGTCTGTGAAGAACTATAGTATAAGCATACTTTCCTGTCTCTAAAAATTCTGAAAAATTAGGACAACCTTAAGGATGTGTATATTAAAACTGTGTAAAAATTTCAGATCATTATCACGCTCCAGTAAAAAATTAAAATTCCTGTACTGGAGTCAAAAGTTTCTGTTTTTGCACAGAATCAAGTTAACTATCATCCACACTATCCCAAAGGCTTTACTTGGCACTTTATTGAAAAAAAAGCTATAAAACATGATTATACAGTAGCTTAATCATGTGGAGATACAAAAACAGTAAGGATAAATATTGGGTTGTCTCCCAACAAGCGCTTTTCTTTAATGCCTTTTAGCTAGGCATGATGATTTCAATGATGCTCACATAGGAATAATAATTGAAACATGCAAAAGAGCATCATGAATCTCATGACAAGCACATTTAAGTCTAACCCACTTCCTATGCATAGGGATTTTGTGAGCAAACAATTTATGGGAGAAAGAATCAACTAGCATAGGAAGGCAAAACAAGCATAACTTCAAAACTTTGAACACATAGAGAGGAAACTTGATATTATTGCAATTCCTACAAGCATATGTTCCTCCCTCATAATAATTTTCAGTAGCATCATGAAGGAATTTCACAACGTAACTATCACATAAAGCATTGTATTCATGATCCACAAGCATAGAAAATTTGTCACTCTCTACATAAGCAATTATCTTCTCATTCATAATAGTGGGAGCAAACTCAACAAAATAACTATCATGTGAAGCATAATCCAATTGAAAATTAAAATCATGATGACAAGTTTCATGGTTATCATTATTCTTTATAGCATACATGTCATCACAATAATCATCATAAATAGGAGGCATGCTTTCATCATAATAAATTTGCTCATCAAAACTTGGGGGACTAAACATATCATCTTCATCAAACATAGCATCCCCAAGCTTGTAGCTTTGCATATCATTAGCATCCTGAATATTCAAGGAATTCATACTAACAACATTGCAATCATGCTCATCATACAAATATTTAGTGCCAAACATTTTAATAACTTCTTCTTCTAACACTTGAGCACAATTTTCCTTTCCATCATTTTCACGAAAGACATTAAAAAGATGAAGCATATGAGGCAACCTCAATTCCATTTTTGGTAGTTTTCTTTTATAAAACCAAACTAGTGATAAAACAAGAAACTAAAAGATTCAATTGCAAGATCTAAAGATATACCTTCAAGCACTGACCTCCCCGGCAACGGCACCAGAAAAGAGCTTGATGTCTACTACGCAACCTTCTTCTTGTAGACTCGTGTTGGGCCTCCAAGCGCAGAGTTTTGTAGGACAGTAGCAAATTTCCCTCAAGTGGATGACCTAAGGTTTATCAATCCATGGGAGGCGTAGGATGAAGATGGTCTCTCTCAAGCAACCCTGCAATCAAATAACAAAGAGTCTCTTGTGTCCCCAACACACCCAATACAATGGTAAATTGTATAGGTGCACTAGTTCGGCGAAGAGATGGTGATACAAGTGTAAGATGGATGGTAGATATAGGTTTTTGTATTCTGAAAATATAAAAACAGCAAGGTAGCAAGTAACAAAAGTGAGCAAAAATTGTATTGCAATGCTGGGAAACAAGGCCTAGGGTTCATACTTTCACTAGTGCAAGTTCTCTCAACAATACTGACATAGTTGAATCATATGTAAATCCCTCACGTGCGACAAAGAGTTCACTCCAAAGTCACAAATAGCGGAGAACAAACGAAGAAATTATTGTAGGGTACGAAACCACCTCAAAGTTATCTTTTCCGATCAATCTTATGAGCTATCCCTATAAGTGTCACGAACAGCCCTAGAGTTCGTACTAAAATAACACCTTAAGATACACATCAACCAAAACCCTAATGTCACCACAAGTACCCATGGGCTTGATTATACGATATGCATCACATAATTTCAGATTCATCATGTTCAATCCAACACAAAGAACTTCAAAGAGTACCCCAAAGTTTCTACCGGAGAGTCAAGACGAAAACGTGTGCCAACCCCTATGCATAGATTCCCAAGGTCACGGAACCCGCAAGTTGATCACCAAAACATACATCAAGTGGATCAATAGAACATCCCATTGTCACCACAGATATCCCATCGCAAGACATACATCAAGTGTTCTCAAATCCTTAAAGACTCAATCCGATAAGAAAACTTCAAAGGGAAAACTCAATTCATCACAAGAAGATAGAGAGGGGAAAACTCCATATGATTCATCTATATTAATAAAGCTCGCGGTACATCAAGATCATGTCATCTCAAGAACACGAGAGAGAGAGAGAGAGAGAGATCAAACACATAGCTACTGGTACATACCCTCAGCCCCGAGGGTGAACTACTCCCTCCTCGTCATGGAGACCGCCGGGATGATGAAGATGGCCTCCGGTGATGGTTTCCCCCTCCGGCAGGGTGCCGGAACGGGCTCCCGATTGGTTTTTCGTGGCTCTGGAGGCTTGCGGCGGCGGAACTCCCGATCTAGGTTTCTTTCTGGGGGTTTCTCGATTTATAGGAGTTTTTGGCGTCGGTCTCACGTCAAGGCGGTGCCCGAGGAGCCCACAAGCCAGGGGGGTGCGCCCTAGGGGGAGGCGGCCCCCAGGCTTGTGGCCTCCTCGGTCACTTCCTGGCCCAGCTTTTTGCTCCAATATTTTTTATATTTTCCAAAAATATTCTTCGTAAATTTTCAGCCCATTCCGAGAACTTTTATTTCTGCACAAAAACAACACCACGGTAGCTTTGCTGAAAACAGCGTCAGTCCGGGTTAGCTCTAATAAAATCATACCAAAATCATATAAAATTATTGTAAACATGGCATGAATACTTCATAAATTATAGATACGTTGGAGACGTATCAGGTATGAACCATGGAGAAGTTGGAATACAGTAGATATTACACCAATATAAATAAAGAATGAGTTCACAACAGTACCTAAAGTGGTGATTTATTTTTGTTATACTAACGGATCTTACGAGTTTTCTGTTGAGTTTTGTGTTGTGAAGTTTTCAAGTTTTGGGTAAAGATTTGATGGACTATGGAATAAGGAGTGGCAAGAGCCTAAGCATGGGGATGCCCAAGGCACCCCAAGCCATATTCAAGGATACCAAAGAGCCTAAGCTTGGGGATGCCCCGGAAGGCATCCCCTCTTTCGTCTTCAATCCATCGGTAAATTTACTTGAGGCTATATTTTTATTCACCACATGATATGTGTTTTGCTTGGAGCGTCTTGTATGATATGAGTCTTTGCTATTTAGTTTGCCACAATCATCCTTGCTGCACACATCTTTTGAGGGGGACACGCATTAATCGTGAATTTATTAGAATACTCTATGTGCTTCACTTATATCTTTTGAGCTAGGCAATGTTGCTCTAGTGCTTCACTTATATCTTTTTAGAGCACGGTGGTGTTTTATTTTATAGAAATAATTGAACTCTCGTACCTCACTTATATTATTTTGAGAGTATTTAAACAGCATGGTAATTGGTTTAGGTTATGAATTTAGTCCTAATATAATGGGCATCCAAGAGAGATATAATAAAAACTTTCATATAAAGTGAATTGAATACTATGAGAAGTTTGATTCCTTGCATATAGTTTTGAGATATAAAGATGGTGATATGAGAGTCATGCTAGTGAGTAATTGTGGATTGGTAGAAATACTTGTGTTAAGTTTGTGATTCCCGTAGCATGCACGTATGGTGAACCGTTATGTAACGAAGTCGGAGCATGATTTGTTTAATGATTGTCATCCTTTGTGTGAGGGTCGGGAGCGCGCGATGGTTAACTCCTACCAACCTCTCCCCTAGGAGCATGCGTCTAATACTTTGCTTCGATAACTAATAGAATTTAGCAATAAGTATGTGAGTTCTTTATGACTAATGTTGAGTCCATGGATTATACGCACTCTCACCCTTCCACCTTTGCTAGCCTCTCTAGTACCGTGCAACTTTCGCTGGTGCATTAAACCCACCATATACCCTTCCTCAAAACAGCCACCATACCTACCTATTATGCCATTTCCATAGCCATTCCGAGATATATTGCCATGCAACTCCCACCGTTCCGTTTTTCATGACACGCACCATCATTTTCATATTGCTTTGCATGATCGTAAGATAGCTAGCATGATGTTTTCATGGCTTGTCCGTCTTTTGATGTCATTTGCTAGGCTAGATCGTTGCACATCCCGGTACACCACCGGAAGCATTCATATAGAGTCATATTTTGTTCTAGGTATCGAGTTGTAATTCTTGAGTTGTAAGTAAATAAAAGTGTGATGATCTTCATTATTAGAGCATTGTCCCGTGAGAGAAAAGGATGATGGAAGCTATGATTCCCTCACAAGTTGGGATGAGTCTCCGGACTTTACAAATAATAAAAGAGGCCAATGAAGCCCAAATAAAAAAGAGAGGCCAAAGATGCCCACCATAAAAAATGAGAGAAAGAGAGAAGGGACAATGCTACTATCTTTTTCCACACTTGTGCTTCAAAGTAGCACCATGATCTTCATGATAGAGAGTCTCCTATTTTGTCACTTTCATATAACTAGTGGAATTTTTCATCATTATGCACAACCACTTAGTTTCTTTTTGAGCTTTCATACACTTATAGCTCTAGTGCATTCATTGCATGGCAATCCCTACTCACTCACATTGATATCGATTGATGGGCATCTCCATAGCCCGTTGATACGCCTAGTTGATGTGAGACTATCTTCTCCTTTTCCTCACAACCTCCACCATATTCTATTCCACCTATAGTGCTATATCCATGGCTCACGCTCATGTATTGCGTAAGAGTTGAAAAGGTTTGAGAACATAAAAGGTGTGAAACAATTGCTTGACTTGTCATCGGGGTTGTGCATGATTTAAATACTTTGTGTGGGGAAGATGGAGCATAGCCAGACCATATGATTTTGTAGGGATAGCTTTCTGAGGCCATGTTATTTCGATAGGACACAATTGCCTTGTTACTATGCTTGAAGTATTATTGTTTTTATGTTAATATTAAACTTTTGTTTTGAATCTTGCGGATATGAATATTCATGCAACAATAAAGAATATTACATGGATAAATATGTTAGGTAGCATTCCACATCAAAAATTCTGTTTTTATCATTTACCTACTCGAGGATGAGCAGGAATTAAGCTTGGGGATGCTAGATATGTCTCCAACGTATTTATAATTTTTGATTGTTCCATGCTATTATATTATCTGTTTTGGATGTTTTATATGCATTAATATGCTATTTTATATTATTTTTGGGACTAACCTATTAATCTAGAGCCTAGTGCCAGTTTCTGTTTTTTCCTTGTTTTTGAGTATTGCAGATAAGGAATATTAAACGGAGTCCAAACGGAATAAAATCTTCATGATGATTTTTCTTGGACCAGAAGAAACCTACCAGACTTGGAGATGAAGGTAGGAGACCTGCCGGGAGATCACAAGCCTACGGGGCGCGCCCTAGGGGGGGGGCTGGCTTGTGGCCCCCCTGCAGGTCCTCTAACCCTATTCTTCGGCCTATAAATTCCCAAATATTCCCCCAATACCAAAAAGAGCCACGAAAATACTTTTCCGCCGCCGGAAGCCTCTGTTCCCGTGAGATCCCATCTTGGAGCCTTTTCCGGTAATCTGTCGGAGGGGGATTCGATCACGGAGGGCATCTACATCAACTCCATTGCCCCTCCGATGATGCGTGAGTAGTTCACCACAGACCTTCGGGTCCATAGCTAGTAGCTACATGGCTTATTCTCTCTCTTTGTTCTTCAATACCATGTTCTTCATGATCTTCATGGAGATCTATCCGATGTAATACTCTTTTGCGGTCTGTTTGTCGAGATCTGATGAATTGTGGGTTTATGATCAGATTATCTATGAATATTATTTGAATCTTCTCTGAATTCTTATATGCATGATTTCATATCTTTGCAAGTCTCTTCGAGTTATTGGTTTGGTTTGGCCAACTAGATTGGTAATTCTTGCAATGGGAGAAGTGCTTAGTTTTGGGTTCAATCTTGCGGTGTCCTCACCCAGTGACAAAGTAGGGGTAGCGAGGCACGTATTTGTATTGTTGCCATCGAGGATAAAAAGATGGGGTTTTCATCATATTGCTTGAGTTTATCCCTCTACATCATGTCATCTTACCTAATGCGTTACTCTGTTGTTCATGAACTTAATACTCTAGATGCATGCAGGAGTCGGTCGATGTGTGGAGTAATAGTAGTAGATGCAGAATCGTTTCGGTCTACTTGACACGGACGTGATGCCTATATGCATAATCATTGCCTTGGATATCGTCATAACTATGCGCTTTTCTATCAATTGCTCGACAGTAATTTGTTCACCCACCGTATTATTTTCCTTCATGAGAGAAGCCTCTAGTGAAACCTATGCCCCCCGGGTCTATTTTCCATATTATATTTTCAGATCTATAAACCAAAAATACCAAAAATACTTTGCTGCAATCTTTTTACTTTTGTTTTACTTTTCATTTTAGCAATCTTTTATATCTATCTCTATCAGATCTCATCCTTGCAAATAACCGTGAAGGGATTAACAACCCCTTTATAGCGTTGGGTGCAAGAGTTTGATTGTTTGTGTAGGTGCGAAGATTGGGGACTTGCTTGTATCTCCTACTGGATTGATACCTTGGTTCTCAACAACCGAGGGAAATACTTATCTACTTTGCTGCATCACCCTTTCCTCTTCAAGGGAAAACCAATGCAAGCTCAAGAAGTAGCAGAGCATCAGTCGGCGCCCATGGAGGAGGACGGCCCGGAGGCGGAGGCGGAGGTCGCCGTTGACCAGCCGGAGGAGATGGCGGAGTAGCAGGCCATCCTGGATTCCATCCGGGATGAGGCCGAGGTGGAGGCCAACCGCCGGCTCATCCGGCAGATGCAGGCGGAGGCCGACGCCCTGTTCGACGAGCTGGAGGTGGAGATAGAGGCAGAGGAGGCAGCAGCGGAGCAGCCGCAGGCGCCGGAGGGGGCGAAGCCGCAACAGGCGGCCATTTATCCACCAGAGGGCACGGAGATCATCGACATCTCCGACAAAGAGTTGATAGGTTTTATTATGTAGCAGTATGTAGGTTTTACATCCTGCATGCTTTTGTATGAATTTTTTCCTTTCTAAATATGAGATATCCAGTTGTGTAATGATGTTTTCAATCTAATATGAACCATGGTGATGTTGAAAAAGAAGAAGGAAAAGAAACTATTTTTTGCAGGATGAAACTAATTTGGTGCAATCAAATAAAAAAAAGAAACAAATGGTGCAATCAAATAAATAAAGAAAGGGCCCATAAAGAAAAGGGTGACGGTGCAATCAAATCAATAAAAAAACAGAACCAACGCATGCACCATTTTATAGGCCTCTTTTATCCTTGTGGGCCTTCGATAGGTCAATGCCTTGCGAAGGCCCAACAAGGACTTGTTTGCATTTTGGGACAGACGAATGGGCGAGCAGAACCAACCTCTCGCGAATCGCCCGACGATCCAACGGTGCGGAGCCATCCATGTGATCCAATGGCGCGCAGCCTGCACGTGGCCCGCCCTGTGAATTCCTTCTAGAAGACCAGATCTGAGGGCTGTCGCTTGGCGCTAGGGTATGATCGGACGACTGCAGTTCGATGTTAGGGTTTGGAGAGATGCTGCGGGGTTTTGAGCCGGTCAGCGGGGTTATCTTAAGTTTGACCAACTTTCAAATGATGTTAACTAATTCAAAAAAATTCAAAAAAATAGCAAACCTTCGCGGTTCATCGTTTCATAAGACATAGTTACCATAAAAAAATATAAACTTGGTTTAGGGATATTTTTATGGAAAATATTCTTTTGAGGTAAGCTACCATCTCCAATTTCAAATGAGAAGAACAAATTCAAAAATAAAATAAAAATGGAAGACCTGCGCACAATGTCATTGTATGTGACATGGTTATGACAAAAAATAATAATCTTGGTTTATGGACATTTCCATGAAAACTCCTTCACACAAATGAGCTATCACGTACGAGATTGTATAGAGTCCAAGAAGAGAGTGATAGTGGGTTTGGGTCTATGAAAAATTAAAAAAATTAAAAAAATCACCATAAATTCATTTTAGTGTGAATAAGAAGGATCTGAACTTATATTTTTATTATTGAAATTTTAAACTATTTTTTATAATGATTTATATTGGAAATGGCCTATTTACCCTAACTTTTCGGAGCTCACCAACATAGGCTAACATGATCATTTGTTTGTATTTTTGTTTTATTTGTTGTTAGATCGTTGCAACCTAGGCTAACATGATCATTGCAACATCACAGAGCAATGGATTTCAAATGTTGCTTATAATTCAAATGTCAGTCAAAATTCAAATTCAAACATCACATCACAGTCAAAACATCATATCAAATCACATCAACCTGCGTTAACTTTAGTTATACATTAATGCCGGCCACAAAGGCCGGCGAGAGTTCACAAGTCTGCCAGGCATTAACTAAAAACATTAAAACTAAAAATAAAAACGAGGAGGTGCGCTGCCCCCTAGGCGTCCTCGTCGTCGTCGTCGGGGCCGGTGAGGTCGACGAGGGTCGGCGCCGGGCCAGTCCAGGGGAACGACGTCTCCCAGGTGGTGGCGACGTCGTCCGCCGGTAGCTGCACCGCCGCTGCCTATGCTTCGGCACGACACTCCTCCTCCTCTACCTTGGCGTACTTCTCCAACTCCTCGAGCCGCTGACCCTCGCGACGCTCTGCCCGCAGGTGCCGCTGTCGCCAGAACTCTAGGTAGTCCCGCTCCTGCTTCGGCGTCGCCAGCATCCATATGGGTGGCGCGCTCACCCACTCCCGCACCACCCCCTCCCAGATGTACTTGTGGGGTGCGAGGGCGGTCGGCGCCTGCTCAAGCCTGGCAGGGGACGGTGGGGCCAGCGGCGGCACGACGCAGTCGCCAGCAGCGGAGAGCGCAATGGCTTCTGCCATCCGCGCCTGGTAAGCCGCCGCCTCCTCCTCCTCCTTGCGCCGCTCTTCCTCCTCACTTTCACGGAGGACAGCTGCCAGCGCCAGCGCCTCCTGGTATGCGGCCTCCGCTTCCTGGTCCTCATCGCGCACGATGAGGGGCGGCGGGTTGCCAGCCCGCACATCGCGGAGGCCACGCCGGCGCTGCTCCTCGTGCTCAAACGGAAACTAGACCTCCCAATTGGGAGAGTCTGCAGCATAGGCCGGATCGAGCCGCTGCTCGGGCGTGAGCTGCTGCTACCGACGCCTCACCTCCTCCGCATGCGCCCGCACCGATCGTGGAACCGCCGGCATTGGGATCCTCTCCGGATCCAAGTGCCAGTAGTGTGGAAGGATCACGTCGGGGTAGGGGAGAGGGATGGTGTGCTCCCAGTGCCACCTCGCCTGGTGCACTGGGACGCTAATCCGCTGCCGAGGCGGACGGGAAGAGGACGGCGGGGGTAGTGCGTGCCAAGGGACGGCGGGAGCCTTGCCCTTCTTCTTACCGGAGCTCGAGCCGGCCCCTGAGAAAATGCCCATGGTGGCTACTGGCTAGGGTTTAGTTTTGTCGCCGACGGACTAGGGTTTGTATCCTGCCGGGGGTGGAGGGGGCAGGCGCAGCTCTGGAAGGATGGAAGGTATTGTGGACTGGCCGGTTTCCATTTAAAGAAGGACGACGACCCGAACATGGGTGGCTGACGACCGGGGCCCGCCGCGCGTGCGCATTTACTTTTGGCTTTGGGGGTAGTTGGAAGGCCACCACGCGTCCCCGAGGCGGACGAGGAGAAAGCGCGTGCATGTCCGTTCGGAGTCCGTGTGGCTGGAAATGGGGCGGGACGGATTCACTCGTCAGGTCCAACGGACGACGCAGTCCAGGGCGGCCCCACTCATCAGAGTTAACGGTAAAACCATTGACCCGACGACATCCTCCGTTGTGACCTTTGGTGAGGGTTTTGGGATAGCGAGTGGGGAAAAGTGAGCAAAATTTAAGGACGTGGGGATGAATGAGCACAGCTAAGGAACTAGGGGCACAAATGTAAAAAACCCTAAGAAATAATGATGCAAAATGGACGTATCAACTCCCCCAAGCTTAGACCTTGCTTGTCCTCGAGCAAAAGCCAAACTCGATAATAATGACCACATAATTAGAGAGAGGTGTCAATAAAAACAAAATGCGGACATGCGAGCATCATGAATATTGTCATAGTAGCAAGTTTTCATCATATCGCTTCTCATAAACAAGTAACAATCTATCCACAACCTTGAAGTATGAAGTATAAACTTTATTGACAACCAACAAACTATGTTGTTAGTCATTGAGGCAATCACAATTCATCATATTACAGAGAAGAGTCTATGTAAGAGCTTTTTATTTTATCAAGTTCACATACTCAACTATCATTTAGTCTTCCATGATTGCTGACACTCAATGCATATTTTTGGAGCAAATGTTTCCATCGGACACATAGGAAGATAGGGGCTTTATTATTTCCGCCACCCAACTTATTTACCTCAAGGGTAATGTCAACAATAATGACTCATGATCATCTACATCCAACTGGATATATGTGCCTGGATATTTCCCCAACACATGATGCTTGCCACTAAAGAATTAATAGAGTGGGATAGGAATAAACATTATTGACTCTTGCATAAAAGTAAATACATGAAAGTAAATGATAGGCCCTTCGCAGAGGAAAGCAGAGGTTTTCATGCTCTTTTTATTTTTGGGTGTGCAAGCACTTAATGTAAAGGAACGTCACTTTATATTGCCCCTTATGAGAGCAACCTTTATTATGTAGTCCTTCACTTTAATTTCTTTGCCATCACAAGATCGTACAAAGCTTGTTTCCCCTTACAATAAAAGATCATATATATTTAGAGGCAATTTTTATTGCTTTATGCACCAATGACAACTTACTTGAAGGATCTTATTCAATCCATAGGTAGATATGGTGGACTCTCATGGATAGATAGTGGGTTTAAGGGTTATGTATGCACAAGTAGTATCTCTGCTTAGTGCGGATTTTTGGCTAGAAAAAGATCCTAAGCAAGCACCACATGTTAGAGGATCCATGACAATACAACTTATATGTGAATGTAAACAAACATAACTCATTACGCTATCTTCCTTGCCCAACATCAACAATTCGATCATTATATAATATTTGATGGGGGCTCACAATCATAAAAGATGTCCAAGATAGTGTACTTGTATGTGAATCCCCGATCCTCTTTCATAATTTTGCATGGATTGTATCAATGACTAATACTATGTTCGCTAACTCCCAACATCTTTTATAAAAAAACAGTTCTTTCTATGTGAAGTCATTACTCCCCATGGGATTAGCATATGATTTTCCTATTTCTTTTATTTCATTGCTATGATTGATGCATGAGAGCAAAGCACACAAACTCAACTAATCTTTATTATATAGCCCTCACACTCGATTGCAAGGATAGATAGATCACAAAGCAAACACTCTAAGCAAAGCAATACTAAATTTTTATTTCTCTAGATCACGAAATAGATAAGGATCGAACTAAGATAAATGATAATGGTAAAAGCGATAGTGATACGATACCGGGGCACCTCCCTCAAGCTTGGAACAAGCTAAGGGTGGTGCCCATACCCATGTACTCAAGTTTCTTCCTTGGGTGATGGTGGTGTTGAGGTAGTAGGCTTGTCTCTCACAATGGTTAGAAGAAAAGCCTTTAACGCCCTCATCTCTTGGAGTAACTGCTGAATTACCGCGGTGTTCTTTTGCACTTCCACCATAAGATGTTCTCTGGGAACCAAGAGCTTTTTCCTGCATCACTTTCACTTGGACGAGAGATGTCCTAATTGGATGGTATATGCGAGCGAGAAATATTCTCAACTCCGTAGTTGTGAATCAAACTGTGGAAGTTATTTGCATGTAACCTGCCGAGGGGCCTCCTCGGAGTAGATTCGCCTTGCGCTTCCTGAGCTAGCTGAGCTTTCCTTCCCATTGGTGGACAGGGATTCGGAGAAGTGGAGATACTTGCTAGCATGCCACGTTTCGAGGCAGGGGGATGCACCTCCATAGAGTCCATAGGCTCCTCCCCCATGATAACTTCCTCGGTTCCCTCTCGTTCAAGCTCCATATGCAGCAACCAAGCCTCGTCCTCAATGTTGTTGGAGGAGGACGACAACATGGCTCCAACTCCTTAAGAAATCTGTAAAAAAAAACCCGAAACAAGAACAGAGGAGAAACATGCGCGGTAGTTAAAACATATAGAAGTATATATAATGAATTTTTCTAGGTCAGAATACGTGTCCAGGAAGAAAACGGAGTCTGGGAGGCACAAGAGATGCTCCCAAGCCATCAGGGCACGCCGAGGGGGTGGTCGCGCCCTATTGGCTCGGGACTCCCTCGTGGGTCCCCCTGACTAGTTTTTATTTTTATAATTTTTCTAAAATACCAAAACCAACAGAAAATATTTTTATGGAATGTTTCGAGTCGGTTTACTTACCGTATCACATACCTAGCCGTTTCCAGGTTTCTAGTGTATTCCGGAAGGTCTATCTTATATGTTCTTCTGGTGTCATTACTTGAATAACATTAGTTTCAATATTAATGGCCATACCTGAAATATAATGTTTAATTCTTTGCCCATTGTGCCTTCGACATTATTGGTCTTAATGGCTCTGGAGCGATAAACTTCTTCGACGATATAGTGTCCTTCCCATTTGGAGAGAAGTTTTCCTGCAAAAAATGTGTAACGAGAATTGTACAAGAGAACTAGATCGCCGATTTTAAATTCTCGTTTTTGGATTCTTTTGTCATGCCACCTTTTAACTTTTTCTTTAAACAACTTGGCATTTTCAGAGGCTTGTGTCCTCCATTCATCTAGAGAGCTAATGTCAAATAACCTCTTCTCACCGGCAAGTTTGAAATCATAGTTAAGTTCTTTAATTGCCCAATAAGCTTTATGTTCTAACTCAAGAGGTAAATGACATGCTTTTCCATAGACCATTTTATATGGGGACATTCCCATAGGATTTTTATAAGCAGTTCTATAAGCCCATAATGCATCGTCAAGTTTCCTAGACCAATTCTTTCTAGATCTATTAACAGTTTTTAGCAAGATCAATTTTATTTCCCGGTTACTCAACTCAACTTGACCTCTGGACTGAGGGTGATAAGGTGATGCAATTCTATGGTTAACATCATATTTAGCTAGTAGTTTATAGAAAGCACCATGAATAAAGTGTGAACCACCATCTTTCATTAAATATCTAGGGACTCCAAACCTTGGGAAAATAACTTCTTTAAGCATTTCAATAGAAGTGTTGTGATCAGCACTACTAGTTGGAATAGCTTCTACCCACTTAGTAACGTAATCAACAGCAACTAGAATATGAGTGTACCCGTCAGAGGAACGAAAAGGTCGCATATAATCAAAACCCCAAACATCAAATGGTTGAATTGCAAGCAAATAATTCATAGGCATTTCCTGACGTCTACCAATGTTACCAATTCTTTGACATTTATCACAGGAGAGGACATACTCACGAGCATCCTTAAAAAGAGTAGGCCAATAAAAACCAGGCCATAGTACCTTGTCTGCAGTTCTGTCACCTGGGTGGTGTCCTCCATAGGCCTGAGAATGATACTTACGTAGGATCTGTTCCTGTTCATGCTCAGGTACACAACGGCTAATAACACCATCTACTCATTCTTTATATAAATGTGGGTCATCCCAAAAGTAATGGCTTAGATCAAAGAAGAACTTTTTCTTTTGTTGGTATGTGAAACTAGGTGGTATATATTTAGCAACAATGTAATTACCATAATCTGCATACCAAGGAGTACTGAGGGAAGCATTTATAACAGCTAATTGCTCATCAGGAAAATTATCATCAATAGGCAGTGGGTCATCAAAAACATTTTCCATTCTTGACAAGTTATCTACTACATGATTTTTAGCCCCTTTTCTATCAATAATATGCAAATCAGACTCTTGAAGTAAAAGCACCCACCTAACTAGTCTAGGCTTAGCATCTTTATTTTCCGTAAGATAATTAATAGCAGCATGACCAGTGTGAATAGTAACTTTGGAATCAACAATATAAGGTCTAAACTTATCACATGCAAACACAACTGCTAAAAATTCATTCTCAGTAGTAGCATAATTTTTTGAGCATTGTCTAGGGTCTTACTAGCATATGAATGACATTCAATTTCTTATCTACTCTTTGCCCTAGAACAACACCAACAACATAATCGCTAGCATCACACATAATTTCAAATGGTAAATTCCAATCAGGTGGTTGAACAATAGGTGCAGAGACTAAGGCTTTCTTAAGTATTTCAAAGGCTTCTACACAATCATCATAAAAAATAAATGGAATATCTTTTTGAAGAAGATTAGTTAATGGCCTAGAAATCTTTAAGAAATCTTTAATGAAACGCCTATAGAAACCAACATGACCGAGGGAACTTCTTATACCTTTAACATCTTTAGGACATGGCATTTTCTCTATTGCATCAACTTTGGCTTTCTCTACTTCAATACCTCGTTCGAAAATTTTATGCCCAAGTACAATACCTTCATTCACCATAAAGTGGCACTTCTCTCCATTCAAGACAAGATTAGTTTTCAAGACAAGATTAGTTTCTTCACGTCTCTGCAAAACTTGATCAAGGTTGCTCAAGCAATCATCAAAAGAAGTCCCGTGAACGAAAAAATCATCCATGAATACCTCAACAATCTTTTCACAAAAATCAGAGAATATAGCAGTCATACGTCTTTGAAAGGTACCAGGTGCATTGCATAAACCAAAAGGCATACGTCTATAAGCATAAGTTCCAAACAGACAAGTAAAAGTATTTTTCTCTTGATCTTATTTTGACACAGGTATGTGAGAAAAAACAAAATATCCATCAAGGAAACAAAAGTGTGTATGCTTAGATAATCTTTCTAACATTTGATCAATAAAAGGCAAGGGATAATGATCTTTCCTAGTAGCTTTGTTTAATTTCCTGAAATCAATTACCATCCTATAACCCGTTACTATCCTTTGTGGGATCAGTTCATTTTTATCATTAGGAACAACAATTATACCTCCTTTCTTAGGAACACAATGAATAAGGCTTACCCATCTACTATCAGCTATGGGATAGATTATACCTGCCTCCAGAAGCTTTAATATTTCAGTTCTTACCACTTCCTTCATTTTAGGATTCAAGCGGCGTAGATGATCAACGACATGCTTAGCATCTGGTTCCATATTAATCTTGTGCTGACATAGAGTGGGACTAATGCCCTTGAGATCATCAAGAGTATATCCAATAGTGGCTCGATGCTTCTTCAGAGTTTTGCGTAGTCTCTTTTCTTCATGTTCTGAAAGGTTAGCACTAATAATAACAAGATATATCTTTTTTCATCAAGATAAGCATATTTCAATGTATCAGGTAATTTCTTTAGCTCAAACATGGGATCTCCCTTAGGTGGAGGAGGATCCCCTAAAATATCAACTGGCAAGTTGTGTTTAAGAATAGGTGTTTGTCTAAAGAGTATCTCATCTATTTCATTTCTCTCATTTATATTCTTATCTTCTGATGGTCTAGCAAGTATTGTTCTAATGGATCAGTAGGAGGCGCAACAACAGAAGCAAGACTAATAATTTCATCTTTACTAGATATTTCTTTCTCATGTGGTTGTCTACCAAACTTAGAGAAATTAAATTCATGAGACACATCACCAAATCTTTCTTTAACCTTCTCTGTAACACTATTAATTTTAGCATTAATGGTATTCATGAAAGGTCTACCGAATATAATGGGACAAAAATTATGTTGAAGTGAACCAAGTATTAAGAAATCAGTGGGGTACTTATTTTTTCCACACAAGACTTCAACATCTCTAACAATCCCAAGTGGTGAAATAGTGTCTCTGTTTGAAAGTTTAATAGTAACATCAATGTCTTCCATCTCAGCGGGTGCTATGTCATTCATAATTTCTTGATATAAAGTGAAAGGTATAGCACTAACACTAGCACCCATATCACACAAGCCATGATAACAATGATCTCCAATCTTAACAGAAATAACAGGCAATTCTAGCAGCCTCATCATAAAAGTAAATAAGATGTCAATCAATATTATCAACCAAGAGATCTTTAACCATAGCAATATTAGGTTCTACATTTATTTTTTCGGAAGGTTTGGGTGTTCTAATATGTCTTTTGTTAACCACAATTGTAGCCTTAGCATGTTCCTTAATCCTAATAGGAAAAGGTGGTTTTTCAATATAAGTAGTGGGCACAACTGGATCAATATTATAAATAATGGTTTCTTCTTTAGCAATAATAGGTTCCTCTAACAATTATTCAATGGGTGGATGATATTTAAACCATTTCTCCTTAGGGAGATCAACATGAGTGTAGGATCGCAAGTATGTCTAGAGGGGGGTGATTAGACTACTTCACCAATTAAAAGTCTATCCTTTTCCCAATTTTAGTTGTGGGCAGATTTTAGCAATGATAGCAAGTCAAGCACACCCTACACATGCATGTCTAAGAGTATAGCAGCGAAAAGTGAAGACAAGCACATGTAATAGAGGTAAGGGTTAGAAGATCAAACACAATTGTAGACACGAAGATTTTTCCCGTGGTTCCGACAGGTGGCGCTATCGTACATCCACATTTATGGAGTCTTCAACCCACGGAGGGTAACGGCCGCGAGAGTCCACGGAGGGCTCCACCCATAAGGGTCCACGAAGTAGCAACCTTGACTATTGCATAATGGCTTCCGTCCACGAAGGACTAGCCTCACTATGGGTAGATCTTCACGAAGTAGGCGATCTCCTTGCCCGTACAAACTTCTTGGTTCAACTCCACAACATGAAGTAGGAGGCTCCCAAGCAACACCTAACCAATCTAGGAGGCACCACCCTCCAAAGGTAATAGGCTTGATAGTGATGATGAACTCCTTGCTCTTGTGCTTCAAGATGATAGACTCCTCAACACTCAATCACTCTCTCATAGATTTGGCTTGGTGGAAGGGATTGATTGGGTGGAAAGCAACTTGGGGAGGCTAGAAATCAAGATCCATATGGTTGGAGTGGATGATCTTGATCTCAACACAAGGGTAGGTGGTTCTCTCTCAGAAATTTGGATATGGGAAGTGGGGAACAGTTCTGAGTGCTTCTCTTTCGAGTGAATGGTGGTGGAGGGGTATATATATGCATCTCCAAAAATCCAACCATTACACCATTATTGAGCAACTCGGTGAAACCGAAGTGAAAACTCAGTCGTACCGATTTGTTCAGAATGTGGCAACTTTAGGAATCTCGGTGAGACCGATATATGATTCTCGGTGGTACCGATACGAGTGGCCGAGGGCAGTTTCCAAACTCGATGAGACCGATTCACAATTCTCGGAAATTCCGATTCTTGTGAAATAGCTAACAGAAGGTTGGTCACTGGAATTCGGTGGCACCAATTTAAAACTTGGTAGTACCGAGAAGGGTTTGTGGCTAGGGTTTCTGTCTAGGGTTTAAACTCGGTGTAGCCGATATGGAAGTTGGTAGCACCGATTTTGAGTGGAAGGGTTTTAGACAGAATCTTTGTGAGAGAGCTTGTGGGTGTTTTTGGTGACTAGCACTTGTGCACGTGGAGCAATTTGTTCACCAACAATACCTTAACCCCTTTTAATAGTATTGGCTTTCCTATGGACTCAAAGTGATTTCTCACAAAGTAAAATGCAGAGTCTTCTAGCTTGAAGCTTTGCCAATCCATTCCTTGCATCTTGGGGTATCTCCTCACAATCCTTTGCCAAGCCATCATTGAACTTTTTCCTGAGATATACTTAGTGGAAAACATTAGTCCAATGAAGTATATGTTGTTATTAATTACCAAAACCAACTAGGGAGAAGTTGTGCCTTCAATGAGCAGTAAAGGTTTCACAGAAGGAAGCTACTATCTCAGAGTCAAGTCCATATTTAGCGCTGAACTTATGAAAAGTATCGGTTTTCGTAAAGGATTTAACACAATCATACTCATGATTTATACCTGACTCTTTACCTTTGTCGAGATCCCAATCTTCAAAGTTACAATTAATTCTTTCCAGAAGATCCCATGTGAATTCAATAGTTCTCTTCATGTAGGAACCCGTGGAAGAAGAATCGAGTATTAATTGATCATCATGAGAAAGCCGAGCATAAAAGTTTTGTATAATCATTTCTCCTGAGAGCTCGTGGTTGGGGAAAGTGTGCATCATAGATTTAAGCCTCCCCCAAGCTTGAGCGATGCTTTCTCCTTCACGAGGCCAATAATTATATATAATTCCGATCACGATGAACTAGATGCATAGGATAAAACTTATGATGAAATTCATGTTTCAAGCGATTCCAGTCCCATGATCCATTGTCATCCAATAGCCTATACCAAATCAATGATTTTCCCTCCAAAGATAAAGGGAAACCTTCTTCTTAAGTTTGTCCTCGGATAAACCTACAAGCTTAAATAATCCAAAAATCTCATCTACATATGTCAAGTGCAAATCAGGATGAGTTGTTCCATCTCCTGCATAAGGATTAGCTAGAAATTTCTCCAACATACCTGAAGGAATCTCATAATAAATATTTTCAGTAGGTTCAATAGGTTGAGGGGCAACATTTTCCACTTCTGGTCGGGGTGAACATACCCTAAACAGGCCCTTCAAAGGATTAATATCCATAATGACAAGAACCAGTAAATTTCAGCACGTACCAAAAATGTTTCCTTACCAAATTCCACTCACCAAAGGTGCTTCACTCCCCGGCAATGTCGCCAAAAAAGAGTGTTGATGACCCATGATAACCCACAAGTGTAGGGGATCGCAACAGTCTTCACGGGTAGTATTTCACCCTAATTTATTCATTCGACACAAGGAGATCGAAAGAAAATTTATTGGCCTTGACAGTTGAGTTATCAATTCAACCGCACTGAGGATATCTCTCTGTAGCAAAGATTTAGTAGCACGACAAATAGTGGTAGCAAAAGTAACAGTAGTAGTGACAGTAGCAGTTTTGTAGCAGGTGTGACAGTAGCAATAGCAATAATAACTTAGCAAGATTCAATATATGTAATGCGTAGGCACGTGGATCGGTGATGGATAATGATTTAGATGACATTGATCATATAACAGTTACACACTTGGGCGACACAGAACTAGCTCCAATTCATCAATGTAATGTAGGCATGTATTCCGTATATAGTCATATGTGCTTGCGATAAGAACTTGCATGACATCTTTTGTCCTACCCTCCCGTGGCAGCGGGGTCCTATTGGAAACTAAGGGATATTAAGGCCTCCTTTTAATAGAGAATCGGAACAAAGCATTAACACATGGTGAATACATGAACTCCTCAAACGGAAAGAATCCCAATTATTGTCACCTTGGGGTATGCGGATCATGACACGTTATAGGTGTTAGGGAACGTTGCATGGGAAACAAAAAATTTCCTACAAACACGCAAGATCTATCCATGGTGATGAGCATCTACGAGAGGGAGAGTGGATCTACGTACCCTTGTAGATCGCTAAGCGGGAAGCGTTAAGAAACATGGTTGATGTAGTCGAACGTCTTCGTGATCCAAATTGCAAGCCGTCCCGCGATCCGATCACGATCCGTCCCGCGATCCAATCATGGTCCTTCCGATCTAGCGCCGAACGGACGGCACCTCCGCGTTCAGCACACGTACAGCTCGATGACGATCTCCGCCTTCTTGATCCAGCAAGAGGGAGCAGAGAGGTAGACGAGTTCTCCGCCAGCACAACGGCGTGGTGGCGGTGGTGGTGGAGCTGTCCCGGCAGGGCTTCGCCAAGCACGACCGAGACGATCTAGTGGAGAACAGATCTAGAGGGAGAGAGAGGCAGCCGTGGCTTTTCAGGTGAGGGCTGCCCTCAAATCCTCTAGTATATATAGGAGGAAGGGAGGGGAGGAGGCAGCCCAAAACCCTCCACCAAGGAGGGTTCGGACGAACCATAGAGGAGGAGTCCTCCCCCAACTAGGACTCCTCCTCCCACAAGGGATGTGGAGTCTTGGGAGGACTCCTTTCCACTTGGCCTCCTCCTTTCCTATTTCGCATGGGCCCCTTAGGGGCAAGCCGGCCAGCCCACCAGGGGATGGTGCGCCACCCCCTAGGCCCGTGTGGCCCTTGGGGTGAGTGGGGCCCTCCCGGTGGACCCCCGGAACCCTCCCGACACTCCCGGTACACTACCGGTGACGCCCGAACTTTTTCCGGTGACCAAAACGGGACTTCCTATATATCAATCTTTACCTCCGGACCATTCCGGAGCTCCTCGTGATGTACGGGATCTCATCCGGGACTCTGAACAACCTTCGGTCACCACTATACATAACTCAATACTACCGAAACGTCACTGAACGTTAAGTGTGCAGACCCTGCGGGTTCGAGAACTATGTAGACATGACCGAGACACCTCTATGGTCAATAACCAATAGCGGGACCTGGATGCCCATATTGGTTCCTACATATTCTACGAAGATCTTTATCGGTTGAACCTCTATGTCAAGGATTCAGTTAATCCCGTATGCTATTCCCTTTGTTCTTCGGTATGTTACTTGCCCGAGATTCGATCATCGGTATCTCTATACCTAGTTCAATCTCGTTACCGGCAAGTCTCTTTACTCGTTTCGTAATACAAGATCCCGTTACTAACTCTTTAGTCACTTTGCTTGCAAGGCTTATTGTGATGTTGTATTACCGAGTGGGCCCTGAGATACCTCTTCGTCACACGGAGTAACAAATCCCAGTCTTGATCCATGCCAACTTAACAGACACCCTCGGAGATACCTGTAGAGCACCTTTATAGTCACCCAGTTACGTTGTGACGTTTGATACACACAAGGCAATCCTCCGGTGTCAGTGAGTTGCATGATCTCATGGTCATAGGAACATATACTTTGACATGCAGAAACAATAGCAAATAAACTGACACGATCATATGCTACGTTCATAGTTTGGGTCTTGTCCATCACATCATTCTCCTAATGACGTGATCCCGTTATCAAATGACATCTCATGTCTATGGCCAGGAAACCTTGACCATCTTTGATCAACAAGCTAGTCTACTAGAGGCATACTAGGGACACAGTGTTGTCTATGTATCCACACATGCATTTGAGTTTCCAATCAATACAATTATAGCATGGATAATAAACGATTATCATGAACAAGGAAATATAATAATAACCATTTTATTATTGCCTCTAGGGCATATTTCCAATAGTCTCCCACTTGCACTAGATTCAATAATCTAGTTCACATCACCATGTGATTAACATTGTAATGAATCTAACACCCAATGAGTTCTGGGGTTCGATCATGTTTTGCATGTGAGAGAGGTTCTAGTCAACGGTCTGCAACATTCAGATCCGTGTATTCTTTGCAAATTTATATGTCATACTGTAGATGCTACCATGCTCCACTTGGAGCTATTCCAAATGACTGCTCCACTATACGTATCCGGACTGCTACTCAGAGTCGTCCGGATAGGTGTCAAAGCTTGCATCGACGTAACCCTTTACGACGAACTCTTTATCACCTCCATAACCAAGAAACATTTCCTTAGTCCTCTAGTTACTAAGGATAATCTTGACCGCTGTCCAGTGATCCACTCCTGGACCACTCTTTTACCCCTTGACAGACTCATGGCAAGGCACACACCAGGTGCGGTACACAGCATGGCATACTATGTAGAGCCTATGGATAAGGCATAGGGGACGAACTTCGTCCTCTCTCTTTCTTTTGTCGTGGTCCAGCTTTGAGTCTCACTCAACTTCACACCTTACAAATCAGGCAAGAACTCTTTCTTTGACTGATCCATTTTGAACTCTTTCAAAATCTTGTCAAGGTATGTACTCATTGAAAGTCTTATCAGACGTCTTGATCTATCTCTATAGATCCTGATGCCCAATATTTAAGTAGCTTCATTTAGGTCTTCCTTTGAAAAACTCCTTTCAAACAACCCTTTATGCTTTCCAGAAATTCTACATCATTTCTGATCAAAAATATGTCATCCACATATACTTATCAGAAATTCTATAGTGCTCCCACTCACTTTATTGTAAATACAAGTTTCTCATAAACTTTGTATAGACCCAAAAACTTTGATCATCTCATCAAAGCGTATATTCCAACTCCGAGATGCTTGCTCCTATCCATACAAGGATCGCTGGAGCTTGCATACATTTTAGCACCCTTAGGACTGACAAAACCTTCCGGTTGTATCACATACAACCTTTCCTCATGGATACCGTTAAGGAAACGATGTTTTGACATCCATCTGCCAGATTTCATAATCGAAAAATGCAGCAACTGCTAACATAATTCCAACAGACTTTAGCATCGCTACGGGTGATAAAGTATCATCGTAGTCAACTCCTTGAACATGTCGGAAACTTCTTTGCGACAAGTCGAGCTTTATAAATGGTGACATTTACCATCAACGTCTGTCTTCTTCTTAAAGGTCCATTTGTACTTAACGGCCTGCCGTTTAACGAGCAAGTCTACCAAAGTCCATACTTGGTTTTCATACATGGATCCTATCTCGTATTTCATGGCTCCTAGCCATTTGTTGGAATCCGGGCTCACCATCACTTCTTCATAGCTCGTAGGTTCACTGTTGTCTAATAACATGACCTCCAAGACAGGATTGCCGTACCACTCAGGGCGGCACAATTCCTTGTCGACCTATGATGCCTGGTAGTAAGTTGATTCGAAGTGTCATGATCATCATCATTAACTTCCTCTTCATTTGGTGTAGGCGCCACAGAAACATCTTTCTGTGTCGTGGTACCATCCAACTGAAGTGACGGTTCAATAACCTTCATCAAGTTCTACCTTTCCTCCCACTCAATTCTTTCGAGAGAAACTCTTTCTCGAGAAAGGACCCGTTTTAGCAACAACCACTTTGCCCTTGGATCTGAGATAGGAGGTATACCCAACTGTTTCCTTAGGGTATCCTATGAAGATGTACTTTTCCGCTTTGGGTTCGAGCTTATCAGACTTAAGTGTCGCATTTCCAAACTCTTAGAAATGACAGCTTAGGTTTCTGTCAAACCAAAATTCATACGGTGTCATTTTCAACGGACTTAGATGGTGACCTATTTAAAGTGAATGTAGTTGTCTCTAATGCATAACCTCAAAACGATAGTGGCAAAACGATAAGAGACATCATAGTACACACCATATCCAATAGAGCACGACTACGACGTTCGGACACACCATCACACTATGGTGTTCCGGGTGGCGTGAGTTGTGAAATAACTTCCACATTGTCTTAAGTTGCATACCAAAATCATAACTCAGATATTCACCACCACGATCATATCGTAGACATTTTATCTTCTTGTCATGATGATCTCAAACTTCACTCTGAATTTGTTTGAACTTTTCAAACGTTTCAGACTTGTGTTTCATTAAGTAAATATACCCATATCTACTCAAATCATCAGTGAAGGTAGGAAAATAACGATATCCACCGCATGCTACAACACTCATTGGACCGAATACATCAACATGTATCATTTCCAATAAGTCACTTGCCCGCTCCATCATACCGGAAAACGGGGTCTTAGTCATCTTGCCCATGAGGTATGGTCCGCATGTCTCAACCGATTCGAAATCGAATGAGTCCAAAGATCCATCAGCATGGAGGTTCTTCATGCGCTTTACACCAATATGACATTTAGCGGCAGTGCCACAAGTATGTCGTACTATCATTATTAACTTTGTACCTTTTGGCATCAATATTATGAACATGTGTATCACTACGATCAAGATTCAATAAACCATTCTCAATGGGCGCATGACCATTGAAGGTATTATTCATGTAAACAGAATAACCATTATTCTCTAACTTAAATGAATAACCGTATTGCAATAAACATGATCTAATCACGTTCATGCTCGACGCAAACACCAAATAACATTTATTTAGGTTCATCACTAATCCCGAAGGTAGAGAGAGCGTGCGATGGTGATCACATCAACCTTGGAAACACTTCCAACACTCATCGTCACCTCACCCTTAGCTAGCCTCCGTTTATTCCGTAGCTTTTATTTCGAATTACTAACATTTAGCAACCGAACCGGTATCCAATACCCAGGTGCTACTAGGAGTACTAGTAAGGTACACATCAATAACACGTATATCAAATATACTTCTGTTGACGTTGCCAGCCTTCTTATCTACCAAGTATCCAGGGTTGTTCCGCTTCAGCGACCGTCCTCCTCATAATAGAAGCACTTAGTCTCGGATTTGGGTTCAACCTTGGGTTTCTTCACTAGAGCGGCAACTGGCTTGCCATTCTTGAAGTTTTTCCCTTCTTGCCCTTGCCCTTCTTGAAACTAGTGGTTTTACTAACCATCAACACTTGATGCTCCTTCTTGATTTCTACCTTCGCGGTGTCAAACATCGCGAATAGCTCAGGGATCATCTTCTCCCTCCCTGGCATGTTATAGTTCATCATGAAGCTCTAGCAGCTTGGTGGCGGTGACTTGGAGAACTATATCAATCCCTATCTTATCTGGAAGATCAACTCCCACTCGATTCAAGCGATTGTAGCACCCAGACAATCTGAGTACATGCTCACCAATTGAGCTATTCTCCTTCATCTTGTTGGCAAAGAATCTTGTTGGAGGTATCATACCTCTCAACACGGGCACGAGCCTGAAATCTCAATTCCATCTCTTGGAACATCTCATATGCTCCGTGACGTTCAAAACGTCTTTGGAGCCTCAATTCTAAGTCGTAATGCATGACGCACTGAACTATCAAGTAGTCATCACAACGTGCCTGTCAGATGTTCACAACATCCACAGACGACGCTTAGAGGGGGTGGTGCACCGAGCGGTGCATCAAGGACACAAGCCTTCTGTGCAGCAATGAGGACAATCCTCAGTTCACGGACCCAGTCCGCATTATTGCTACCATCATCTTTCAATTCTATTTTCTCTAGGAACGTATAAAAACAGGGGAGCTACAACGCGAGCTATTGATCTACATAATTTGCAAAGTCACTTTGACTATGTTCATGATAATGAGTTCAATTAATCATATTACTTAAGAACTCCCACTCAAATTGACATCCCTCTGGTCATTCGAGTGTCACATGATCCAAATTCACCAACCCAAGTCCGATCATCACGTGAGATGAGGTGGTTTCAATGGTGAACATCTCCATGTTGATCATATCTAGTATATGACTCATGTTCGACCTTTCGGTCTCTTGTGTTCTGAGGCCATGTCTGTACATGCTAGGCTCGTCAAGTTTAACCCGAGTGTTCCACATGTGCAACACTGGCTTGCACCCATTGTATGCGAACGTAGAGTCTATCACACCCGATCATCACGTGGTGTCTCGAAACGACGAACTTTCGCAACGGTGCACACTCGGGGAGAACACAATTTTATCTTGAAATTTTAGTGAGGGATCACCTTATAATGCTACCGTCGTCCTAAGCAAAATAAGATGCATAAAAGGATTAACATCACATGCAAATCATAAGTGACATGATATGTCCATGAACTCGTGCTTTTGATCTCCATCTCCAAAGCACCGGCATGATCTCCATCGTCACCGGCATGACACCATGATCTCCATCATCTTGATCTCCATCAACGTGTCGCCATGAGGTTGTCGCGCCAACTGTTGCTTCTATGACTATTGCTAACTCATAGCGATAAAGTAAAGCAAAACGGTGAAAATAAATTAAAGACAACCCTATGGCTCCTGCCGGTTGCCGTACTCATCGACATGCAAGTCGTGATATTCTATACAAAACATGATCATCCCGTACATCACATATATCTCATCATGTAATTGGCCATATCACATCACAACATACCCTGCAAAAACAAGTTAGACGTCCTCTAATTGTTGTTGCATGTTTTACGTGGCTGCTACGGGTATCTAGCAAGAACGATTCTTACCTACGCAAAACCACAACGGTGATACACAAATTGCTATTCAACCTTCTCAAGGACCGCCTTTGTCGAATCCGATCCAACTAAAGTGGGAGAGACAGACACCCGCCAGCCATCTTTATGCAACAAAGTTACATGTCAGTCGATGGAACCGGTCTCTCATAAGCGTACGAGTAAGGTTGGTCCGGGCCGCTTCATCCCACAATACCGCTGAATCAAGAAAAGACCAAGGGAGGAAACAATCTAAGCATCAATGCCCACAAACTCCTTTGTGTTCTACTCGAGATCTCATCTATGCATAGACCTAGCTCATGATGCCACTGTTGGGGAAAGTTGCATGGGAAACAAAAAAATTCCTACGCACACGCAAGATCTATCCATGGTGATGAGCATCTACGAGAGGGAGAGTGGATCTACGTACCCTTGTAGATCGCTAAGAGGGAAGCGTTAAGAAACACGGTTGATGTAGTCGAACGTCTTCGCAATGCAAATCGCAAGCCGTCCCGCGATCCGATCATGATCCGTCCCGCGATCCAATCACGGTCCTTCCGATCTAGCGCCGAACGGATGGCACCTCCGCGTTCAGCACACGTACAGCTCGATGACGATCTTCGCCTTCTTGATCCAGCAGGAGGGGGCGGATATGCTACGTTCATAGTTTGGGTCTTGTCCATCACATCATTCTCCTAATGATGTGATCCCGTTATCAAATGACATCTCATGTCTATGGCCAGGAAACCTTGACCATCTTTGATCAACAAGCTAGTCTACTAGAGGCATACTAGGGACACAGTGTTGTCTATGTATCCACACATGCATTTGAGTTTCCAATCAATACAATTATAGCATGGATAATAAACGATTATCATGAACAAGGAAATATAATAATAACCATTTTATTATTGCCTCTAGGTCATATTACCAACAATAGGTACATATAACTTGCAAGATAGGATCCAAGTCACTCTTGTATTCATGAAAACATAATAGGTTCAGATCTGAAATCATGGCACTCAGGCCCTAGTGAAGAGGATTAAGCGTAGCAAAGTCATAGTAACATCAATGTCACAACATAGTGGATACTAGGGATCAAGCCCTATCAAACTTAACTCGATTACATGATCAATTCCATCCAATCCCACCACCGTCCAGCAAGCCTACAAAAGAATTACTCACTCTCGGTGGTGAGCATCATGGCGGTGTTGATGGAGAATGGTTGGTGAGGACGGCGACGATTTCCCCTCTCCGGAGCCCAAAACAGGCTCCAGATCAGCCTTCCAGAGGAAGAACAGGAGGTGGCGGCGGCTCCATCTTGTGAAACGCGATGAAATCTTCTCTCTGATTTTTTTCTCCGCAAATGTGAATTTATAGGACTGGAATTAGGGTCGGAGGGGCCACGAGGGCCCCACAAGCCAACTGGCCGTGCCACTAGGGGGCGTGGCCTGTTGCGTGGTGGCCCCCTGGCACATCCCCTCTGACAGTTCTTTGCTCCATAATTCATTATATATTCCGGAAAAAATCCACAAAAAGTTTCATCCACTTTCGAGAACTTTTATTTCTACACAAAAATAACACCAAGGTAGTTCTGCTGAAAATAGCGTCAGTCCGGGTTAGTTTCATTCAAATCATGCAAATTAGAGGGCAAAACCAGAGCAAACGTGTTTGGAAAAGTAGATATGTTTGAGACATATCAACTGCCCCGAGCTTAACTCATTGCTTGTCCTCAAGCAATTCAGTTGATAAATTGAAAGTGATAAAGAAAACTTTTACAAACTCTTTTGTTCTCGTTATTATACACATGCTTAGCTGGTGCACAAGTTTTCAGCATAAATCATAGATAGACGCGTCCATGACAACAACTAAGTATTATGTCAGCTCATGGCAATACATAACCAACTAGAAAGCAATAATAAAACATCTCCTATGACAACAATTTGTCAAAAGAATCATAATACAATATGGTGACATGGTATTTCGCTAGCCCTTTTTGGGACCGCAGCGACTAAACATTATATGACGAGTAGGGAGTAGTTCACCCTCGGGGCTGAGGGTATGTACCAGTAGCTATGTGTTTGATCTCTCTCTCTCGTGTTCTTGAGATGGCACGATCTTGATGTACCGCGAGCTTTATTAATATAGATGAATCATATGGAGTGTTTCCCCTCTCTATCTAGTTGTGATGAATTGAGTTTTCCCTTTGAAGTTTACTTATCGGATTGAGTCTTTAAGGATTTGAGAACACTTGATGTATGTCTTGCGATGGGATATCCGTGGTGACAATGGGATGTTCTATTGATCCACTTGATGTATGTTGTGGTGATCAACTTGCGGGTTCCGTGACCTAGGGAATCTATGCATAGGGGTTGGCACACGTTTTCGTCTTGACTCTCCGGTAGAAACTTTGGGGCACTCTTTGAAGTTCTTTGTGTTGGATTGAATAGATGAATCTGAAATTATGTGATGCATATCGTATAATCAAACCCACGGGTACTCTAGGTGACATTGGGGTATCTAGGTGACATTAGGGTTTTGGTTGATGTG
The DNA here is from genome assembly GCA_039707655.1 of Elymus sibiricus. Classification (NCBI taxonomy): domain Eukaryota; kingdom Viridiplantae; phylum Streptophyta; class Magnoliopsida; order Poales; family Poaceae; genus Elymus; species Elymus sibiricus. Next base: position 114,247,953 of record CM077663.1, on the reverse strand, counting down.
TATCTTAAGGTGTTATTTTAGTACGAACTCTGGGGCTGTTTGTGACACTTATAGGAATAGCTCATAAGATTGATCAAAAAAGATAACTTTGAGGTGGTTTCGTACCCTACAATAATTTCTTCGTTTGTTCCCCGCTATTTTCGACTTTGGAGTGAACTCTTTGTCGCGTGTGAGAGATTTACATATGATTCAACTATGTTAGTATTGTTGAGAGAAATTGCACTAGTGAAAGTATGAACCCTAGGCCTTGTTTCCAAGCATTGCAATACCATTTGTGCTCACTTTTGTTACTTGCTACCTTGCTGTTTTTATATTTTCAGATTACAAAAACCTATATCTACCATCCATATTGCACTCGTATCACCATCTCTTCGCCGAACTAGTGCACCTATACAATTTACCATTGTATTGGGTGTGTTGGGGACACAAGAGACTCTTTGTTATTTGGTTGAAGGGTTGTTTGAGAGAGACCATATTCATCCTACACCTCCCACGGATTGATAAACCTTAGGTCATCCACTTGAGGGAAATTTGCTACTGTCCTACAAAACTCTGCGCTTGGAGGCCCAACACGAGTCTACAAGAAGAAGGTTGCGTAGTAGACATCAAGCTCTTTTCTGGCGCCGTTGCCGGGGAGGTGAGTGCTTGAAGGTATATCTTTAGATCTTGCAATTGAATCTTTTAGTTTCTTGTTTTATTACTAGTTTCGTTTTATAAAAGAAAACTACAAAAAAAATGGAATTGAGGTTGCCTCATATGCTTCATCTTTTTAATGTCTTTCGTGAAAATGATGGAAAGGAAAATTGTGCTCAAGTATTAGAAGAAGAAGTTATTAAAATGTTTGGCACTAAATCTTTGAGTGATGAGCATGATTGCAATGTTGTTAGTATGAATTCTTTGAATATCAATAGTACTAATGATGATTGAACTAGTCATGATAAAAAGATTTCTTATAAGCATGTCAATTTTTGTGGAGTGCATAGAGTTTGTAAAGACATGCCAAAAAGGGAAGATAGATTTTGTAAGAGGCATAAGTATTTAGAAACTAAATGGTTGCAAGAGAGGCTATATGTTTGTGCTGAAAGACTTCATATTTCTCGCCGTCCTTGTGAACTTTGCAATGAAAGTGATCATTTTAATTTCCAATGTGAATTATTTCATGATCGAATTGTGTCCAAAAATTGTGATAGCCTCATTACCCTTTAGCATCATAATGAACTTAGTCTATTTTTGGGGTATGAGGAAATGAAACATAAAACTAAGGATATTCCAGCATGGGTTCTCATGAAAATGATTGATTTTGATCTAAATGAAATATATATGTATTGCGTGGTAAATTGCATTGAGAATCCTTATATTGCCAATTACTTAAAGACAAGAAAACAAATAGAAGATGAAGAGAATACTAATGAAGGGGAAGAGGTTTCCCAATATCCTCCTATTTTTTCTTATGATGAATCAGGTAACGAGGAGGAGCTTTGTATTGAACCAACCTCTTCAAAAAGAAGCTTGGAGGAATTAAATAAACCCACACATAATGTGGTGAACAAGAAGAAAAGAAGGAAAAGTAAAGGTAAAGATGTATCTCTCCCAAATAATGACACCCCTTATAATCTTGAAAATCTTTCTGGCACCAACTTAGAAAATTGTGATGATAATAATTGTTATACGATTGGTGCTATTCATACTATTAATGATGAGAGTGATTATTCCTATATTATGCAAAGCCACAAGCTTGGAGATGCTATGTTTGATGAGAATGACATGTTTGAGAATTTATTTGCTGCAATTAATGTTTTTTCCAAGCTTGGGGATGCTATGTTTAATGAAGAGGATATTTTTAGTCCCCCAAGTTCTGATGTGCAAATTTATGATGATAGCATACCCCCTATTTATGATGATTGCAATATTTATGAAAGTGGGTTTGGAAGAGTGTCAACTTTAGATAATAATTATCCCACTATTTTGGAGGGTGTTGAATCTTATTATAATGATAAAAGTGGATTTGGTGAGGTCACGACTTTATTTATTAATGATTCCACTATTTCGGAAGAGGTTTCAATTGACTATGATCAGAACAAAGTTGCTACTTATGATGATTATTGTGGTGATACTTATGTTATAAAAATTAGTGATAATTATTGTCATAATTTTGAATATCCTTTTACTGAACATTACTCTTTTAATGTGGAAACAATTTTTAGTATTCGAGCTTCATATGATACTCCCACTATTATGAATGAGAAGAAAATTGCTTATGTGGAGAGTGACAAATTTTCTATGCTTGTGGATCATGAAGAGAATGCTTTATGTGCTGGTTATATTGTGAAATTCCTTCATGATGATACTAAAAATTATTATGAGGGAGGAACATATGCTTGTAGGAATTGCAATAATATCAAGTTTCCTCTCTATGTGTTCAAAGTTTTGAAGTTATGCTTGTTTTGCCTTCCTATGCTAGTTGATTATTGCTCCCATAAATTGTTTGCTCACAAAATCCCTATGCATAGGAAGTGGGTTAGGCTTAAATGTGCTAGTCATATGCTTCATGATGCTCTCTTTGTGTTTCAATTCTTATCTTTTATGTGAGCATCATTGAAATCATCATGCCTAGCTAAAAGGCATTAAAGAAAAGCGCTTGTTGGAAGGCAACCCAACACTTTTACTTTCTGTTTTAGTGTGTTCACATGATTAAGCTACTATAGTAATCATGTTTTATAGCTTTTGTTTCAATAAAGTGCCAAGTAAAGCCTTTGGGATAGTATGGATGATAGTTGACTTGATTCTGTGCAAAAACAGAAACTTTTGTCTCAGTCCAGGAATTTTGTAAATTCACTGGAACGTGCTTTTGATCTGAATTTTTTTACACAGTATTGATATACAAATTTCCTCGATTGTCCTAATTTTTCAGAATTTTTAGGGACAGGGAAGTATGGCTATACTACAGATCTTCACAGACTGTTCTGTTTTTGACGGATTCTGTTTTGCATGCATAGTTTGCTTGTTTTAGTGTTCCCATAGCTTATATTCAGTGATATAAATTATTGGAATGATAGAATACAGTAGATATTATGTGAGAACAATTATGAATCTTGTCTTGACAGTACCTAAGTGAATGATCTATCTTTATTACACTAACCCATCTCACGAAGTTCCGTTAAGTTTTGTGTGATTGAAGTTTTCAAGTTTTGGGTGAGACACCGATATGAGGAGAATAAGGAGTGGCAAGAACCTAAGCTTGGGGATGCCCAAGGCACCCCCAAGACAATATCCAAGGAATACTCAAGCGCCTAATCTTGGGGATGCCCCGGAAGCATCCCCTCTTTCGTCTTCAACACTATCGGTATATCTTACTTGGAGCTATATTTTTATTCGTCACATAATATGAGTTTTGCTTGGAGCGTCATTTTATTTTGTTGTTCTCTGTTAGGTGTTATTTATAATCTTGTTTTTCAATAAAAAGTTCCAAGAATTGCCTTTAGGATGCTTGCATTGCATGTTTTGATGAGTGCTGTGTAAATACAGAAACTTTGGCTGTAGTGTTTGAATTTTCATATTTTACTGGAACGTGGAAAGTTTCTGAAATTTTTACACGGTATTGTCATATAAATTATTTAGCATGTCCTAAATGTTAATAATTTTTTGAGTTACAGAAGTACACTGTTTACATAAATTGCTACAGACTGTTCTGTTTGGACAGATTGCTGTCATAGTTTTGTTATCTACTTATCCTATAGTTTCCATAGCATATATTGGTAGATATAAATTGTGGAAATGATAGTATACAGTACCTAATGTTTGAAAATTATTATGCAACTTGTCTTGGCAGTACATAAAGAGTTCATTTAGTATTATGTGCACTAACCTATCTCACGAGTTCTTTTCGAGTTTTGTGTGGATGAAGTTTTTGAGAATAGGTGAAACCATGATATGAGAGGATTGAACGAGATACAAAATCTCAAGCTTGGGGATGCCCAAGGCACCCCAAGTAAATATTTCAAGAAGTCTCAAGCATCTAAGCTTGGGGATGCTACGCATCCCACCTCTCTTCATCAACAATTATCGGTTAGCCTATGTTGAGCCTAAATTTTTATTCGTTCACATGATGCGTGCTATTCTTGGAGTGCTATTTTTTTTCTTTTGCTTGCTGTTTAATAAATTACTCCAATCTGCAAATATTTATTGAGAGAGAGAAAGTCTTCACATAGTTATTTAATTGTTGACTACTCATTGATCTTCACTTATATCTTCTGAGAGTAGCTTGTCATTTCCTCTCATGCTTCACTTATACCTTTTTGAGAGATGAAAATTTTGTGCTCATGTACTTCACTTAAATTTGTTTGAGCTTGCCAAAAAGCAATGGCAATATATGAAACTAGTCCCAAAGTGATAGATATCCAAGGAGGATATAATAAAAACTTTCATGAAGATCATTGGACAAATTAAACTTGATTCCTTGTAATAGTTTTGAAACATGATGTCGGAGAAATGACACCTATGAGATCATGAGGATCCCTTTTACGATTCGGCAAGGGAAAGGGTTTGTACAGAGAGCAGAACTGATGATCAACACGTGGGAATTTACCCAGGTTCGGGCCGCAAAGATGCGTAAAACCCTACTCCTGCTTGGTTGTATTAGGTGTGTTCTAGCTCAGTTCTAGGAGCGCTACAGTACTCAGCTGCTACACATGCAGAACAGGCTCCAGAAGAAGACCCCCCCCCCCTCTGTAGCTATGCCTTGGGCCTCCTTTTATACGTTCGAAGGGGTCACCAACAGTGGCGTACAGTGCATACATGAGGTGTAAAAGTAGCTACAGTGCCATCATACCTAACACTGACGGTTTAGGACAAGAACATTAAATGCTCCGTTGAGGTGTCCCTTAGCATCTTGGGGCTGGAAAAGGGGCCGTCCCATTGCACCGCTTAAGCCCGTATACCGCTAGCACCTGACACGTCACCAGGGGGACAACAGCTAAAAGACAAGTTGGCGACCGCACTGGAGCGGTGACAAGGCAGCGAGGGCTTGCCGGGTGCGAGCCTTGCCGGGGTTGCAAGCCATCCCGGCAAGATCTCGCCGGGGCTCCAGCCTTCAGCCTTCTATATTCTGATTATCGCCTTGTCTTGGATGCCTTCTTGACTTTATAAACTTGCATTCGGTTGTCTCCAGCAGGCCTTGCCGCAGGTGTGGCTACAACTGTCCGTGCACAAGTACGGGGTACTAAGGACCCAAACCTTAGTGCACCGACAGGAGCCCCCAGGCCTGGGCCATACATGGGTGCGAGGCGTTGTTGGGCCAGGCCCAAACAGTGCACGGGCACGCGTGGCAGGAGTTATCCACCGTAATCATTCCATTTACTGCGCGCCCACGACGCCCATTGAATGCGGGACGTGGGGAACGTGCGCGGCGCGGCCGTTACAGCAGCGTGCTCGCGAAGCGTTTCAATATTATTTTAGTAAAGAGGCGGCCTCGCGTCCTCCCCATAAAAAGGAATCCGCAGAGGCGCTGCTCATTTACCTCTTGTGTTTTCCAATCTGGAACCGCCGCCGTCTTCTTCCTTGAGTCGAAACAGAGCTTCCCTCTCATCCTCCGCCTCCACGCCTTCTCCGCCCTCAGCTTTCGTCTCCCATAGCCGCCATGCCGCCCAAAGCAAGCAAGGGCAAGGAGGTGGATGCCGCTATCTCGGAGAACAAGATGGTGAAGATGCGGAAGGAGCATGTCGTCTTCCCCCCGGCGTTTGATGCGGCCATGCTGAGGGAGCGATATCAGTTCATGTGGGCGACAGAGACGAGAGCGCATCCGGCCACCGCCGTAAGTCCAGGTTCTTCTAGGGGTGGCCCAAACAAATACCACTTCTTTGCCGATTATTTCTACTGCGGACTCTGCCCCCCTTTCTCCGATTTCTTCAATGACATCATGCTCACCTACGGCTTCCAACTTTTGGATTTCACGCCGAATGCCGTAACTTGCATGTCTGTATTCGCTCACCTTTGCGAAAACTTTGCCGGAGTAGTTCCTAGCACCGCTCTTTTCCGCCATTACTTCTTTCCTCACATCCAAAAAGGCGAGGCCCTTTCTGGCTCCATCGCTTGGATCCCACGGCCAGGAACCAAGGAGGTCTATCCAGACGGGGCCTTCCACGAGAAGTGGGATGAATGGCGGGCCAGATGGTGCTGGGTTCGGGAGACAGAAAAATCCGAAGTCCAATCTTTCTGCTTGCCGCGGCAGACGAAGATAGTGCGCAGCAACGACTGGAGCGCCTTCGATCCTTACGACAAAAAGCTCACCGTCGCTACTACCAGGATTCACCGCCTCAAAGCTGTCGGGCTCACAGTAGAGATGATAGGCGCCGATTTCCTTCGCCGGCGCATCGCCCCTTTGTAGAACAAAGGGAGACCAGCCTGGCAATTCCGGAACGCGGCAGACATCATGAGACTGCGCCCTGGGCTGAATGGCAATCTGACACTTATGCAGCACGCAGCTCTCTGCCAGAAACAGTTCAGGGGCGACGTGGTATGCAAGCTGCCGGCAAGCATAGTCCGTCTATGCAACAACTCCTCTCTAGGCCCAATCATCGCCATGATGTCGGCGTTTGACGCTCACAACCTGGACGGATCTTGGATCGAGCCATCTGACGAGCAAGTGCAGCAATTCTGTGACAACCTGACGGAGAGGAGCATCCGCGAAGAAGAGGGCCTCATCCGCGCCACCACTGAGGAAGAAGTGGCATGCATTGCCAGCAGAGCGGAGGAGGCAAATCTTGCCACGGAGGCCGGCAGTGCTAGCTTCGTGGAAAAGGGAACCAGCGGAGGGGGAGCGCTGCCGGATGAGGATCTTGCCGGGCAGGATGAGACCGCAGAAGAGCAGGGCGGCACATCAGCCGAAGGCCCTTCTGCTGGAGACGCCGCCGAGGAGGAGCTGCACGAGGAGGCCCCGACTCTTGAGCCAAGGAAGAGACGCGTCCTTCGGAGCACCGCTTCCGGGGCCGTAGTCCACCAGCCTTCCTCAAGCAGTGCAGCCCCCGGCAAGGGGGCGGCCGGCAAGGCCACACAGCGGCAAGGAGCTCCTCAGCCATCTACGCCTGCCGCAGCCAAGCGACCCAGGAGCACCCCTCCACCTCCTCCTAGGGCGGAAGTCGACTTCAACCTCTCTGCCTTTAGCTCGGGAGAGGAGGAAGAAGAGTAAGGATCTTGTCGCATCTTTACTTTCTGAGTTTTTGGTTTTACTTGACTCATTTGTCTTGCTTTGGCCTGTCTCTGTAGGGATACAGAAACTCTGGCGCAGAGGGTGGCGAAGAGGGCCAAGACCTCGACGGGCGAGGAACCGCCGGCAAGCACCTCAGGTGCGCCAGAGACGATCTCCATCAGACCGGAGTCCAGCCCGTGATGCAGCCCTCGACTCAGCCCCCGGCGCAGCCCCCAGCGTGAGTCTATTACTCACTTTCCGCTGGCAAGTGCCGGGGTGTGCATCTTTACTGCTGACATCACTAGGCGTGCAGGAGGAGAGCAGTGACAAGGAGAACCATCAGAGGCCACCCCTGATATGCCGCCTCCATCAACCACGCCGCCCAGAGATGGATCGCCGGCAAGGACTTCCTCTAGCATGCTCTAGCGCGATGAGGAAGAGCCGGCAAGCATGGGCACCGGCAGCTCTACGCCGGCAACCAATGTTCGCACAGGTACTTGTTATTCTCTTTTCCTCCTTTTTTTGTCTTCTTGAACTTCCATCTCAATCTCGTCTTGATTTGTTTTCTTTCTTGGCCTTCAGACATTCCCTCGACAGAGCAAATGGACGTTGACACCGTCATCGAGGAGACCGCCAGGGATGCTGCCGCCGAGGCCGGCAGGCTTGCCGCCGAGGAGGCCGCCAAGAATGCTGCCGCCGAAGCCGCCAAGAACGCTGCTGCCGAGGCCACCAAGGATACCAGCGCCGAAGCTGCCAGGGCTGCACAGGAAGAAGCCGCCAAGGAAGCTGCCGAGAGGGCCGACGAGGAGGCTAGTGACCGTACTGACGGCATCCCTGCCGCAGGAGCGCCAGGCGCTGCGCCAGACATAGAGCCCCCAACTGCCGGGAAGGCGGCTGTTAAGGAACAGCCATCAACATTCGAAGCTCCGTCGTCAAACAAGTACCTCAAGATTGGCGACAACTTGTTCGTCAGCATCCCAGGCACGGCAAGCACTAGGGCGCCAACTGAAGGGGAAGTCTTTGATGAAGATGCCATTGCCGCTACTGGGCTCGAGGTCGTCGATGAACCAAGCGCCAGTGGCAGCAAATCTGAAGAAGAGAAGCTCCTCAAGGCCATGCACAACAACTACCAGAAGCTCCAAGCACTCCACCGCGCTCGGAAGGAGAAACTAGACTCCAGGGCCGCGGTTGCCGATATGATTGAAGCAGATCTCCAGAAACGTGTTGAGGAGGCGCAGGCTTGGTTCGCCGAAGCTTTCTAGGAGTTGAGGACTGGCCAAGAGCAGCTGAGCCAAAGATGGGACGATCTCCTCATGAAGCAGTCTGACGTGGAGAAAGCACAGGAGGATGCCAAGCAACAGGCTGCCACAGAGGAAGCACGCTTAAGGGAACTCCGCGTTGGGCTTGAGGCTCAAGATGACGACCTGACCGCTCGTGAGAAGGCACTTGCCGACAAGCTCCGCGCCAAGGACGAGGAGATTGAAAGGCTTGTCGCAAAGCGGACCAAGGATCTGGAGCTGAAGCATAAGGAAACACTTGAGGCTCTGACTGTGGATTATGCTGGCAAGCTGAAGGAGGCCGTCGATGCCGCCAAAGCTGCAGAGGCCGCCAACGACAAGCTTGCCGACGGGGTGAAAAAGCTGGAAGCAGATCTTGAGGAACACGGCAAGCAGATCTCAACGCTCAAGACCGAGAGAGACAAAGCTCTCCACAGCTTGATGGAGACGCAAGTTGCCGTATCAGACAAGACCAAGGAGCTTTCCACAGCCAACAAATCTATCGCTGAGCTGAAGCTGAAACTGTCCACGCTGGAGGAGACTCTGGAGACCGCCAAGGCTCGCGAGAAGACCCTGGTCAAAAGTCCGGGATGAGGAGGAGCTGGTCAAGAGCGCTGCCGCCACTCACAATGACTATGTGCAGGGAGGGCAAATCTGGACTGAGAAGCTTGCCGATGTTGCAGAGAAGCTTGCCGCACAACTGTCTGCCATGGGCCTGCAAGACCACAGGCGTCCTCTTGATGGCAGGGTATCTCCAAGCGCCAAGCTGACCATGTTCTTCGACCGTGTGCTTGTAGCCCTGGAGCAGCTCCATTCAGACCGAAAAGCCCATCTGGCCAGCGAGTCGCGCAAACTCTGCCAGGCCGTCCTCCAGAAGGTGCTCGTCAAGATGGTGCATAAAAACCCCGGCATCAACCTCAGCATCTTCGACCGCCTGCCGAAGGACGTTGACGTCAAGGCACTTGAGGAGCTTGTCGCGCCCATCGTCGACAGGGTAAGCCAAGTCAAGAGAGTTGAAGGCGGTCGCCGGGATTAGCTGCCTTACTTCCTGCCGCCATCCATGTCAAGAACAATTTATCCTATGTTAGAATTGCGGCAAGATTGATGTAATATAACTTGCTATGTTCTGGATGAATGCTATGCTATTCCCCTTGTTTAATTTCTTTCCGTATGTATTCGCCCTACGCTTGGTCGGAAACTTGCCGGCGCGCGCACCCTTGCCGCGAGCGCTAGGTGTGGGACTTTAGCAGCCTGCTGGCGGTGCCGCTACTGGCAAGAGACCTTGGTGTTTTTAGCGCAGCCACCTAAACTGTTGAGCGGACTCAAAACAGGATAAGGGCGCAACCAATCACAACAAGGTTCCTTCGCGTGCAGGTTTTCCACACAAGAGTCGAAATTGTTCAAGGAGAATAACCTTACAAACAAAAAATTTATTTAAAGTTTCTGCAACTTAGCTTTTGGTTGCTGTACTTCTTCTGGCAAAATATCAACCTTGAACGTCGCCTGTCGGTATCCAGACCATCCTATCCCCCCCCGGCAAACTTGCATGCGAGGGAACCTTCTGTCCTTTGAGAAAAAGAAAGAAGAGAAAATAGAGATATGGAACCTTGGCGGTTCGTTAGCACTTGCTGGAAATAAGTGTAATACAATATCTCAGATAAACATGCGCATAAGTAAACATGAACATCAACAAGATTTGCAAAACACTTAGGCTTTATTCATCTACGCACAGGGTCTGCGCCTGGCTTTGTACAAAGGATCACATGCTTCAGCGGCAAGACTTGTACAAAAGATGGTTGCCGGGGAGCCCGGCAACCGCGCCTCATGGGTAGAACTTACGAAGATGCTCGATAGTCCAAGAGTTGCTCACCGGAATACCGTCTTCGGTCTCCAGGCGGACTGCGCCAGGCCTGGTGACTCGTACTACCCGATAAGGGCCTTCGCACTTCGGCGTCAACTTGTTGGAATTCTTGGCCGACTGAACGCGCCGAAGAACAAGGTCGCCTTCCTCAAGACTCCGGGCATGAACCTTGCGGGTATGGTAGCGGCGCAAAGCTTGCTGGTAGCATGCAGCTCGCACAGCAGCCTGGAGACGATCCTCCTCAAGGAGCACAGCGTCATCTTGCCGCAGCTGCTCTTGCTCGAGCTCATCATAAGCGAGCACTCGAGGCGACCCGTATGTGAGTTCTGTGGGGAGAACTGCTTCCGCCCCATATACTAGGGAGAAGGGTGTCTGGCCGGTAGCTCGATTTGGTGTCGTCCTGATTGACCAAAGAACCACCGGCAACTCATCAACCCAGCGCCTTCCGCACTTACGCAGCCTGTCGAAAGTCCTCGTCTTGAGGCCTCGCAGCACTTCAGCATTAGCCCTTTCCGCCTGGCCATTGCTCCTCGGGTGGGCAACAGAAGCAAAACAAATCTTGCCGCCAAGGTCTTGGACATACTGCATGAAGGTGCGGCTCGTGAACTGTGTGCCGTTGTCGGAGATAATCATGTTTGGTACACCGAAGCGGCAAACTATTCCTTTGAAGAACTTGACGGCTGACTGTGCTATCACCTTCCTCACTGCTTCCACTTCCGGCCACTTTGTAAACTTGTCGATTGCAACGTACAAGTATTCAAAGCCCCCGGTAGCACGGGGAAAAGGGCCCAAGATGTCGAGCCCCCAGACCGAGAATGGCCAGGAGAGAGGGATTGTCTGAAGAGCTTGAGCTGGTTGATGCAATTTCTTCGAATGAAACTGGCATGCTTCACACTTGATTACTAGCGCAGTTGCATCCTGGAGAACAGTGGGCCAAAAGAAACCTTGCCGGAATGCCTTGCCGGCAAGAGCTCTTGATCCTATGTGGGAGCCACATATGCCTCCATGTATCTCTGCCAACAGCTCTAGTCCATCCTCCCGAGGAATGCATTTCAATTTCACACCATTCGGCCTCTTTCTGTACAGGACATTGTCCACAAACTGGTACATTTTAGACCGACGGGCTACTTTCTCTGCTTCTTCCTGCTCTTCGGGGAGTTCTCCTGTCTGAAGGAAATGGACGATGTGCTGTGCCCATGCTGGAGCCTGAGGCTCGACGGCAAGGACTAAAGGCATATCTTCTGCCGCGGGAGCCGTTGTCTCGACAGCAAGGGCCTGAGACCCTGCCGGAGCTTGCTGTTCCCCGGCAAGTTTGGCTGGAGCGCTTGTCTCGACGGCAAGAGCCTGAGGCCCTGCCAGAGCCTGTCGCTCACCGGCAAGCTTGGCGTTGTTCCCGGCAACTTCCTTGCCGGCGGCTTCTGGGAGCTCTGCCGGGAAGTACTTGCCGGAACTCAACTTCCTTCTCTTATCTTGTCCCATTGATGGTGTCATGGATGGTTGAGTCAGTCGAAGCACAAAAGTTCCTGGTTCCACAGGTAACTTGAGAGCAGCGCATTTTGACAGGCCATCAGCAACGCTGTTTTCTGCACGAGGAACGTGCTCCATTCGCAGACCATCAAAATGCTCTTCCAACTTCCTCACTTCATCTACATAAGCTTCCATCAACGGGCTCTGATAATCTTTGTTGACTTGCTTGACGACAAGTTGAGAATCACCTCTGACAATAAGCTTTTGGACTCCAAGGTCTGCCGCGATCCTGAGACCGGCAAGCAACCCTTTATATTCCGCAGTATTGTTCGTTGACCTCTCCCGGGGAAAATGCATCTGAATCACGTATTTGAGGTGCTCTCCGGTGGGTGCGACAAGCAGCACGCCAGCACCGGTGCCTTGCAGCGAGAAAGCCCCATCAAAATACATGATCCACTCTTGATTTGTTTCCTTGCCGGGGAGAGTTGACTCTGGAACTTCTTCATCTGGCGTTGGGGTCCATTCTGCAATGAACTCCACCAAAGCTCTGCTCTGGATGGTTGAAGTACTTTCAAACTTGAGGCCAAAGCTTGACAGCTCCAAAGCCCATTCCACAATACTGCCGGTAGCATCTGGGTTCCGCAAAATCCGCTGCAATCGAAAGCGAGTGATAACGGTGATCTCATGTGCTTGGAAGTAATGGCGCAGCTTCCTCGAGGCCATGAGGAGGCCGAAGAGCAACTTCTGCACACCAGAATATCTTGACCTAGCCCCCTGCAAAAGGGAGCTGACAAAATAGACCGGGCGCTGCACCATCTTCTTCTTCTGTATTGCTTGACTTGACTGCGCAGATTCAACCTTGTCGGCACTAGATCCTGCCGGGGAAGGTCCCAGCTCGTCATTTGGCGGTCCTGCCGCTGGCGCTGCTTCTTCATCAGCTTCTCTCTCTGCCACTAACGCATCACATACCACTTGATTCGTTGCCGCTAGATATAGCAGCAATGGCTCTTGTGGTTTTGGCGCGACTAGTACTGGCGGAGAGGAGAGGTACTTCTTCAAATCCTGCAGTGCTGCCTCCGCTTCCGGAGTCCATTTCATTGGACCCGCCTTCTTGAAAATTTTGAAAAAGGGCAGGGCGCGCTCAGCAGATTTTGAGATGAACCTACTCAGAGCAGCAACGCAGCCGGCAAGATGGCGCACATCCTTGACACGTCTTGGCGCTTCAATTTGCTCGATTGCTTTGATCTTGTCGGGATTTGCTTCAATTCCTTGTTGAGATACAAAGAACCCGAGGAGCTGGCCGGATGGAACACCAAACACACACTTCTCTGGGTTGAGCTTCAAGTTGATCTTGCACAGATTTGTGAATGTTTCTTCTAAATCTGATATGAGCGTCGCCTTATCCTTAATTTTGACCACTATATCATCCATATAAGCTTCCATATTTCTATGTAGCTGGGGCTCAAAACCGATCTGGACTGCTCTTGCAAATGTAGAACCAGCACTTTTCAACCCGAAAGGCATACGCAAGAAGCAGTACGTACCACATGGGGTGATAAATGCAGTCTTCTCTTCGTCTTCCTTGGCCATGAAATCTGATGATAGCCTGAATAGGCGTCAAGGAATGACAGCAAGTCGCAGCCGGCAGTGGAGTCCACAATCTGGTCGATGCGCGGCAAGGGAAAAGGATCTTTTGGACCGGCTTTATTGATATCTGTATAGTCAATACATAGCCTCCATTTTCCATTCGCCTTGCGCACTACAACTGGATTGGCCAACCATGTTGGATGAAGTACTCCTCTAACCAAGCCTGCTGCTTCTAACTTCTTAATTTCTTCGGCAATAAACTGTTGCCGCTCCAAAGCTTGTTTCCTGACTTTTTGCTTGACGGGCCGTGCGTGTGGACAGACGGCAAGGTGGTGCTCAATCACCTCCCTGGGAACACCGGGGATATCAGATGGTTGCCATGCAAACACATCGACATTCGCCCGCAGGAAGGCAACGAGCGCGCTTTCCTATTTACCGTCGAGGGTGGAACTTATGGTGAAAGTTCCTCCCGAGCCATCTTCCTTGGCGGGCACCTTCTTGGTCTCTGGCGGAGCAGCCTTAGACTTCTTGCTCTTGCCGGTGGAGCTCTCAGGCACGTCCTCAACGGGAGCGCAGCACTCCAAGGAGGTGCGCTTGCCGGAGTGTGTGCGAGAGGTCTTGCCGGTCTTCTTTCCCCCGGGAGCTTCAGCGGCAGGAGCAAGTGCCTTGGCGGCAGATGCTGCAACTGCCTCCCGGTAGAGCTAATCGGTGCAGATAAGCGCGTCCTTCTTGTCGGAGCCGACAGTGATAACGCTCATCGGCCCGGGCATCTTCAGCACATTGTAGGCGTAGTGTGATGCCACCATGAACTTGGCCAGCGCTGGGCGGCCAAGGATCCCATTATATGGCAACAGAATCTTGGCGACGTCAAACACAATCTTCTCAGTTCTGAAGTTCAGGTCGCTACCAAATATTACCGGCAGCATGATCTTTCCCTTGGGCTGGCTCCTTCCTGGATTGACCCCTTGAAACGAGCCTGTTTCCTCGAGATCTCCATCAGGAATTTGCAATCTCTTGATTACCTCGGGTGAGATCAAGTTCAGACCGGCCCCACCGTCAACTAACATTTTCGTCACCTTGAGGTTGCGAATCGTTGGTGAGACCAACAACGGCAAACACCCAACCGCAGTTACGCGATCAGGGTGATCCTCAACGTCGAAAATGATAGGCGTGTTGGACCATTTCAAAGGCTTCCGGGAGCCAACAGATGGCTCAGTCGCATTAACCTCACGCGCCCACTGTTTAAGTTGGCGGTGGGAGAAATGCAAGGAGGCACCTCCGTCAACGCACAGAGCGTCCGTAGCTTTCTGGAACTCTTGCTCACTGGACTCATCGTCCTCCTCCATGTCATCATCACCCCCCTCTTGCTTACCGCGGCCTCGAGCGGGCCGGTCCTTTTGTTGCTTGGCCTTGCCGCGGCGACCTCCTCGGCCACCACGCTTCTTGCCGGACCCCTCCGCGCCATCCTGGGCCTTCTCCTTGTCTCGCCTCTCGTATTCGGCTTTTTGCTTCTCGACAAGCTGCTCAACTTGCCGGCAGTCTTGGAGATCGTGGCCCTTGGTACGGTGGATCTTGCAGTACTGCTTGCCGGAACCGTTTGGCTTGTCGGCAGCCGCCAAGGCCTGGCAGGAGGCACACCCGGCGACATCCTTGCCGGGGTGGTGAACCTTGGCCTTCTTGGCGGTACCGGGGTTGCCGGATCCCTCAACGGCAAGCACGGCCTTGCCTTTGCGCTTCCTGTTACGCCGCCGGCCCTTCTTTGCCGGAGCGGCGGTGTCATCATCTCCAGAGTCGACCCCTGCACTAGCATCTTCGCCGGGGAGTCTCCTCCCTTCTTCAGCCCGGGCACACTTATCTGCCAGAGCATAAAGCTCGGCAACATCCCTGATCTTGTTCATCGCCAGCTCTTCCCGCATCCTGCGGTTGCGCACGTTCTGATGGAACACACTGATAACAGCGGCAGGATGAACGTCTGGAATGTTGTGATGTATGCGGCTGAACCTCTGGATGTACTTGCGCAAAGTCTCGCCTTCCTTCTGGGGGATGAGATGTAGATCGCTTTCCTGGCCAGGAGCTTGGTGGCCTCCAGTGAAGGCGCCATCAAACTCATGGCACAAATCTGCCCATGAAGAAATGGAATTCTACGGCAGGTGCATCAACCACGACCTGACGTTGGGCTTGAGCACCAACGGGAAGTAGTTGGCCAGTATTTTGTCGTTGCGAGCCCCGGCATCCTGCACCGCAATGGTGTAAATGCTCAGGAACTCCGACGGATGGGTCTTGCCGTCGTATTTCTCCGGGACCTCCGGCTTGAACGTGCGGGAATTGGGCCACTGGACTCGCCGCAGCTCACGGGTAAACGCTGGACAACCCACCTCGTAAGGTAGATCGACAGGATACCCCGGTGCAGGCTTATCTACAGTGGGTCCCACGCGCTTATCAGATTGATGGCACGCTTCCCGACGCCGCTCGATGGTGGTTCGAGCGTCTTCCTTGCCTCGCTCCCGAAGAACTTGACGTTGATCGCGGCGAGTTCGCGGATCGGACGACGCCGTGGAATCGTCATCACGGGTGTCGACCCGTCGAGTCAGTGTCTACTGCTGCCGCTGTGGGGGAGAGTACACCGTAGTTGTACCGCCCACAGTCTTCTCACCGCCGACGCGTGCCGGCTCGATGGACTGCCGTCGCGAGGGCTCCACCTGCTCCGGCTTATCTTCGTTGGCGAGGCCGACAAGGCTCTGAATGGCGGCTCTCCATTCGTCGAGCTTGTCCGCAGCAGGAGGAAAGTTCCGAAGCAGCTGTGCACGTGCCAGCGCTTCTGCCCGTGTAGGCGGCGGCGACAGGTGCGAGGAACGTGATGTGCTCTGACTCCCAACTATGTTGGAAGGAGCTACATCACGGTCCCGCAACCGTACACCACTTCCACCAGCATGCGGACGTGCATGTTGGTCTTGCACATCCCGAGGTTGATGCTCAGGAAACTTTCCATGGGGACGCCAGGACCCACCAACATCACGGCGACTTTCATCGCGCGCGCCCTGAGAAGGTCGCGGCACGTGCGCCGGTGTGGGTGTCTTGGAAGGCGCCCTTCCGTCTCTGGAGTTCGCTGCACCGCCTGCTCGCAGCACAGCTCCATCCCTGGATCCAGCGGCGCGAACGACGCCTCTCGCCTGGCTACGATCACCAGAGCGTCGTGGAAGCTCTGGATCTCTACTTCCTCCTCCACCCGCGTCGGCACCGTCGCCCGTGCGTGTAAGCACAGGCACATCGGACGTGGATGGACCAACCACCGTGAAACCCTTCCTCTTGGGGGCCACGGCGACGAAGATGATGATGAACTGGCGCGCTAGTCACTAGATCAGGTCCACACAACCTTCATCCCCTACCTGGCGCGCCAAAGATGTCAGAGAAACGACACCTATGGGATCGTGAGGATCCCTTTTACGATTCGGCAAGGGAAAGGGTTTGTACAGAGAGCAGAACTGATGATCAACACGCGGGAATTTACCCAGGTTCGGGCCGCAAAGATGCGTAAAACCCTACTCCTGCTTGGTTGTATTAGGTGTGTTCTAGCTCAGTTCTAGGAGCGCTACAGTACTCAGTTGCTACACATGCAGAACAGGCTCTAGAAGAAGATCCCCCCCCCTTTGTAGCTACGCCTTGGGCCTCATTTTATACGTTCGAAGGGGTCACCAACAGTGGTGTACAGTGCATACATGAGGTTTAAAAGTAGCTACAGTGCCATCATACCTAACACTGACGGTTTAGGACAAGAACATTAAATGCTCCGTTGAGGTGTCCCTTAGCGTCTTGGGGCTGGAAAAAGGGGCCGTCCCATCGCACCGCTTAAGCCCATCCACCGCTAGCACCTGACACGTTACCAGGGGGACAACAGCTAAAAGACAAGCTGGCGACCGGACTGGAGCGGTGACAAGGCAGCGAGGGCTTGCCGGGTGCGAGCCTTGCCGGGGTTGCAAGTCATCCCAGCAAGATCTTGCCGGGGCTCCAGCCTTCAGCCTTCTATCTTCTGATTATCGCCTTGTCTTGGATGCCTTCTTGACTTTATAAACTTGCATTCGGTTGTCTCCGGCAGGCCTTGCCGCAGGTGTGGCTACAACTATCCGTGCACAAGTACGGGGTACTAAGGACCCAATCCTTATTGCACCGACACATGATGATAGTAATATGTGAGCCATGTTAGTGAGTAATTATGCTTTAGTAGGAATATTGGTGTTATGGTTTGTGATTCCCTATGCAAGTACGAAAGTCAATAGTTATGCAATGAAGTTACATCCTACTTGTGGTGCATTATTCGGTGTTAGTTATGTTCAATGCTCACTTATGTGAATTTTCGTTTCTTGGTTTGGTTGCATCCCAATCTATTTGCCAGCCTTCATTTGTACTAAGTAGAAATACTACTTGTGCATCCAAAATCCTTAGACCAAGTTTTGCCTTATGAGTCCACCATACCTACCTATATGCGGTATTTCCATGCCGTTCCAAGCAAATTTGTATGTGCCATCTCTAAATTTTCAAAATAAACTTTCTCTTTTGTGTGCCCGTACCGCTCATGAAACGGTGGGGAGTATCCAATATTTTTCCATGCTAGGTGTGTTATTCTCACGATATGTGTTGATTCACTATCATTCACGAGAAAGTGGCTGGTATTCGGGATGCCCAGTCCCATGCTCAAAATTCAAATCAAAAAAATAATGAAACAAAACTCCCCCAGGATTGTTGTTTGTATGGACGGTACCCGTGGATTCGGCTCGCCGTGGAGTGTGATTGATTGGTGGAGGGGGAGTAAAAACTTTACTATTCTGTTTGGGAACCGCCTGTAATGTATCTAGCATGGAAAGTATTGTGAGCTACTTTGTCGTTTTCGTTGACAGGAAAAGCATGCCACTCAAAATATTTTTTCTCTCTCAATTTAAACCTTGAGCTCTGGCACCTCTACAAATCCCTACTTCCCTTTGCGAAGGGCCTATCTATTTACTTTATGAATTTTTATTTTTGCTTTGAGTCTCCATCTTCTCTTATAAGCACCAACTAGGGGGCACTATGATCGTACTTGAGCATTGGGTATAGCTAATATTTGAGTGTGTTTCATGAATGGATCAATGATTGAGCATGATGGGCTAGGGATAACTTTCTTTAGTGTTGATATTTTGAAAGACATGGTTGCTTGTTAACATGCTTGAGTATTGAAGTCATTATGTTAAAACTAGACTATTGCTTTGAATCATTTACAAGTCCAAATGTCCATGCTACACATAGAAGAAAAGAATATGATGAACATGTTAGGCAGCATTCCACATCAAAAATTCTATTTTTATCATTTACCTACTCGAGGACGAGCAGGAATTAAGCTTGGGGATGCTGATACGTCTCCAACGTATCTATAATTTTTGCTTGTTCCATGCTGTTATATTATCATTCTTGGATGTTTTACAATCATTTTACTACAACTTTATATTATTTTTGGGACTAACCTATTAACCTAGAGCCCAGTGCCAGTTTCTGTTTTTTCCTTGTTTTTGAGTTTTACAGAAAAGGAATATCAAACGGAGTCCAAACGGAATAAAAATTTACGGTGATTTTTTATGGACCAGAAGAGACCCACGGGGCATCGGAGTTGGGCCAGAAGAGCCACGAGGAGATCACAAGCCACAGGGGCGCGCCCCCCCTAGGGTGCGCCCCCCTGGCTTGTGACTCCCTCGTGGCCCCCCAGGACTAGTTTCCACAGCCATAAATTCATATAAATACAGAAACCTCCAAAAATAAACCGAGATCGGGAGTTCCGCCACCGCAAGCCTTCAGAGCCGCGAAAAACCAATCGGGAGCCCGTTCCGGCACCCTGCCGGAGGGGGAAACCATCACCGGAGTCCATCTTCATCATCCCGACGCTCTCCATGACGAGGAGGGAGTAGTTCACCCTCGGGGCTGAGGGTATGTACCAGTAGCTATGTGTTTGATCTCTCTCTCTCTCTCTCGTGTTCTTGAGATGGCACGATCTTGATGTACCGCGAGCTTTATTAATATAGATGAATCATATGGAGTGTTTCCCCTCTCTATCTAGTTGTGATGAATTGAGTTTTCCCTTTGAAGTTTACTTATCGGATTGAGTATTTAAGGATTTGAGAACACTTGATGTATGTCTTGCGATGGGATATCCGTGGTGACAATGGGATGTTCTATCGATCCACTTGATGTATGTTTTGGTGATCAACTTGCGGGTTCCGTGACCTAGGGAATCTATGCATAGGGGTTGGCACACGTTTTCGTCTTGACTCTCCGGTAGAAACTTTGGGGCACTCTTTGAAGTTCTTTGTGTTGGATTGAATAGATGAATCTGAAATTATGTGATGCATATCGTATAATCAAACCCACGGGTACTCGAGGTGACATTGGGGTATCTAGGTGACATTAGGGTTTTGGTTGATGTGTATCTTAAGGTGTTATTTTAGTACGAACTCTAGGGCTGTTTGTGACACTTATAGGAATAGCTCATAAGATTGATCAGAAAAGATAACTTTGAGGTGGTTTCGTACCCTACAATAATTTCTTCGTTTGTTCTCCACTATTTGTGACTTTGGAGTGAACTCTTTGTCGCGTGTGAGAGATTTACATATGATTCAACTATGTTAGTATTGTTGAGAGAAATTGCACTAGTGAAAGTATGAACCCTAGGCCTTGTTTCCAAGCATTGCAATACCGTTTGTGCTCACTTTTGTTACTTGCTACCTTGCTGTTTTTATATTTTCAGATTACAAAAACCTATATCTACCATCCATATTGCACTCGTATCACCATCTCTTCGCCGAACTAGTGCACCTATACAATTTACCATTGTATTGGGTGTGTTGGGGACACAAGAGACTCTTTGTTATTTGGTTGCAGGGTTGTTTGAGAGAGACCATCTTCATGCTACACCTCCCACGGATTGATAAACCTTAGGTCATCCACTTGAGGGAAATTTGCTACTGTCCTACAAAACTCTGCGCTTGGAGGCCCAACACGAGTCTACAAGAAGAAGGTTGCGTAGTAGACATCAGTAGGTATGGTGGACTCATGTGGAGTAACTTGGTTTAAGGATTTTGGATGCACAAGCGGCATTTCCGCTTAGTACAGGTGAAGGCTAGCAATAGGTTGAGAAGCGACCAGCTAGAGAGCAACAACGGTCATGAACATGCATTTTGAATAATTAGCTTTGAACGTAGCATGAGTAGGATATGAACACTCTGAACTTAAACATCATGAAGGCTATATTGGTTTTGATTCAACTACATGTTTGCACATGGGCCTAGTCAAACCGCTTGAATTTCTCAGAGGGAAATACCATACTGCCATACCATATTATAACCATTTTAATGCATGTTGACACACAAGATAAATCATTATTAACTCCTAGCTATTTAGGCATGGCATGAGAAGTTATAATCTCTAATTGTCATCACAAACATGTGTACTCATGATATACTGAATCAGGATCAAACTGGCTAAACGTATTTACAAAAACGGAAAACAAGAAGAGTTCATACCAGCTTCCTTTGCCACAAGCACTTTGTCAAATATCATCATTATTGCCTTTCACTTGCATGATCGAATGGTGTGATAATAATAATATAGTGCAAGAATGCCGTGGACTAAGCTGAAATTTGCAGGGCAGTTTAAGACAAAGGAGAAGACAAGGTAAAATTGGCTCTCTGTTAGATCATCAATAAAGCATATGAGAGCCACTCAACATTTTCATCGTGGTCTTCTCCTTTCGACAAATCAACAAAAGAAAAGAAATTCAGAGAAACACACTGAAATATTTTTGGAGTTTTTGTTTTTCTTAAGCAAGCAAATGGACTAAGGGAAAAACAAGAACGAGAAAAACTATTTACACGTGAGAGCTCCCAACAAGCAAAAGAAATCTTTTTTGGGTTTTCTTTTTAATTCTACAGCTAGAAAAATAAAGAAATGAAAACCCGAAAAGAAGCGAGAAATATTTTGGGATTTCAAAGTTTTTTCAAACACACAAGAAGAAAGCGAAAAATAAAGCTAACATGGATATACAATGGAAGAGGATGAACACCGACAATTTATATGAAGTGTGAGAACATGAATGTAATGTCGGTGAGAAATACGTACTCCCCCAAGCTTAGGCTTTTGCCTAGCTTGGTAATTACCACTGGTAGTAGCCGTCAGGTCTGGGAAAGTACTTCTGCCGAGGCACCCGAGAATCCCATGCCAAGGCCTCGGCCTCCGCAGCAGCAAGCTTGTTTCGGTAAGCAATGATGTCCTCTGGCATAATTCTGTATCCGTTCCTGGCATGATAGTTAAACAAAGAAGGTACATACAAACGAATAATATCGCAAGTCTTCTCGCTAAACACTAGGCTGTAACGAAGGGGTTGTAGTGATTCAGGTTTCCAGAGAAACTGGTATTCCTCCATAGATAGATGGTGGAGGTACACCTCAGGCAACAAATAATCAGTAGGGCGTATAGCCACCTCAAAGCACTTGGCCAAGCGCACAACATAAATACCACCATGAATTTTGCCTCTAGTTTGGTTAAGATGTAAGCGGCGTGCAACAATAGCTCCTAAGTTGTAAGCATTATCACCATAAAGTGCACGGCGCAAAATAGCGAGGGTGGGAGCGCTGAGGGCACCACCCTGCTCCATAGCAGTTATGCATTTTCCTATAAACAGAGAAAAATAAAGCACAGATGGAAAATGCAGACTAGTGGCCATGGCGTGTGAAACGCCCCTACTTTCTCCTACAGTTAAGGTATGAATAAAATCCTCAAACTCCTCACCTTTAGGTTCTCGCACTCCCCCATCAGAGGGAAGCAGACATATTTCACAAAATTCATGCAGAGGTAACTCATAGTTCTCGGCATATAGAGCAAAGCGTACCATGGGAGCACCGGGCGTATTAATGAAGTAAAAGTTTTGCACAAAGGAATTAGTAAGGAGATAGTGTTGGTCACACTTATCTGTGATGAAGTTGGTTAGCCCGGCATTTGCAACAAATTGCATGAACTCTTCACAAAAACCCGGTTCACTCATGAAGGGTATATGTGGCCATTCACAGGGCCTGACTTCCGCATTGAGAGGGAGGTTGATATCGCTATCCTGAATCCTCCTAGAAACTCCCTTAGGGCTCCGACTTAAAGATCCTTTCCTTATAAAGTTCATTCTCCTAAGAACAAATTTCTGAAATTTTTAGACCACAAATCAACAAAACTCTGTAGGAATGGTAGCAATTACTCATAATGATGTCTAGAGGCCATATCAAGCATTCATATTACTTGGAACTCAAAGAATTCAACATGCAAGCTCATTTTCTGTAGCACCAAGTGCAGCAATTTATGCAAAGTACAAACCACTAGGACAAAAACTAATTGGAGGAATGGGAGAGTCACATACCAAGGAACAATTCCTCAAAACAGTTTCGGAAACGGAGTTCCGAGCAAAGAGATCGAAAATTTCAATTTCTGCGTGAAGAACACGAGAGAGAGATGGCTAGGGAATTTTTGCCGGAGGTGTGAGAAGGAGTGGGAGGAAGAGATAAGGCAGGGGGCCCTTGTGGGCCCCACAAGCCAACCGACCGCGCCACCAGGGGGCGCGGCCTGTTGTGTGGTGGCCCACTGGCACACCCCCCTGCAGTAATTTTTACACCAATTTTTTTTATTTATTCCGGAAAAATTCATGTTAAAATTTCATGGAAATCTGAGACCTTTTATTTTTGAGATATTTTTCATGCACGGGAAAAACAGAAAATATGAATTTCATGGAATTTTATTTTTATTCTTACTAAGTAAACAAAATATAAACTTGTGATATAGAGAGTTGTGAATACTCAATTCATCAATCACATGCCTTTCGAAAAGAATTCATTAATAAGGTTGATCAAGTCTTATTAATAAACTTTTCCGATTAGCATGAAACCGAAGAATTTTCATATGTCACTAGGTTACCTCAATTGGGATTTGTATCTCCCCAACAATAAGATTATAATATTTCTTCTTCTTGGCAGTAGGTAGAGGAATTGTAATATCTCCAATGATAATTGTGGGAATAGGATAAATGACATTAATATTATTAACCAAAGTTTGCTTCTTCAGAAAATGTACGGTATGTTCCTTGCCATTGATATGAAAGGTAACCTTACTTTTATTGCAATCTATAACAGCCCCTGCAGTATTTAGAAAAGGTCTACCAAGGATGATCGGCATATTGTCGTCCTCCGGCATATCAAGAATAACAAAGTCTGTTAAGATAGTAACATTTGCAACCACGACGGGAACGTCCTCGCAAATTCCAATAGGTAAAGCAGTGGATTTATCAGCCATTTGCAAAGGTATCTCAGTAGGTGTGAGTTTACTCAATTCAAGTCTTTTATAAAGGGAGAAAGGCATAACACTAACACCGGCTCCCAAATCACATAAAGCAGTTTTGACATAACTCTTTTTAATAGAGCAAGGTATTGTGGGTATACCCGGATCTCCCAACTTCTTAGGTACTCCACCATCAAAGGAATAATTAGCAAGCATGGTGGCAATTTCAGTTTCAGGTATCTTTCTTTTATTAGTGATAATATCTTTCATATACTTAGCATACGGAGGCATTTTCAATATATCAGTCAAGCGGGTGCGCAAATGGACAGGTCTAATCATTTTAGCAAAGCGCTCAAAATCTTCATCATCTTTACTTTTAGTGGCTTTACGAGGGAATGGCATAGTTTTTTGGACCCATGGCTCTCTTTCCCTTTCGTGCTTCCTAGCAACAAAGTCCCTCTTATCAGAACGTTTACTTTTAAAAGGTGGGTTATCAAGATCCTCAGCAGGTTCAATTTCCACATCATTATCATTTTCTTTGTTATCATCCGGTTGAGCATCTACGTGAGCATTATCATCATTACTATCATTTTCATTGTCACTAGGTGTATGCTCACTACCAGACTGTGTCTCAGCATCAGAAATAGAAACTTCATTACTTTTCTCAACAAGTTTTTCTATAACAGGTTCACTAGAAGCATGCAAGTTCCTATCATGTTTCTTTTTCTTCTTCTTCTTAAATGAACTAGGTGCATCTTCATTAATTTTCTGAGAATCTTGTTCAATTCTTTTAGGATGACCTTCAGGATAAAGAGGTTCTTGGGTCATTCTACCTCCTCTAGTCACTACTCTAATAGCATGATCATTTATATTATTCATTTCAGCTAGCAAATCATTTTGTGATTTAGCGACTTGGTCTAGTTGGGTGTGAACCATAGAAGCATGTTTGCCTAAACCTTTCACATCATTTGCAATTATAAACATCAAGTCACTTAAGAGATCTATCATCATAGCATTACGTTGCAATTGATTACTAATATAATTGTTGAAGTGTTCTTGCTTAACAACGTAATTATCAAATTCATCCAAGCATTGTTCAGGAGTCTTAGTATAAGGTATATCACTTTTATTAAAGGAATGGAGAGATTTTACCTCTACTACCTATGTCGGGGTGTCAAGTCCATATATTTCTTCAATAGGTGGTAATTTCTTGACATCCTCAGTTTTAATACCTTTCTCTTTCATAGATCTTTTTGCTTCTTGCATGTCTTCGGGACTAAGGAATATAATACCTCTCTTCTTTTGAATAGGTTCCGGAGGTGGTTCAGGGAGTGTCCAATCATCGGCATTTTGCATTATGTTATTCAATAATTCTTCGGCTTGTCCAACAGTTCTTTCCCTGAAAACACAACCAGCACAACTATCTAGGAAATCCCTAGAAGCATCAGTTAGTCCATTATAAAAATATCAAGTATTTCATTCTTCTCAAGAGGACAATCAGGCAAAGCTCGTAGTAACCGGAGAAGCCTCCCCTAAGCTTGAGGGAGATTCTCTTCTTCAATTTGAGTAAAGTTAAATATTTCCTGTAAGGCAGCTTGTTTCTTATGAGCAGGAAAATATTTTGCAAAAAAATGGTGAAGCATATCCTGGGGACTACGTATGCAACCAGGAGCAAGTGAAAGGAACCATTCCTTCACCTCGCCTTTTAGCGAGAAAGGAAAAAACTTAAGGATGTAATAGTAGCGCATATTTTCTTCATTGGTAAACAGAGCAGCAATATCATTCGGTTTCATAAGGTGTTCGACAACAATTTCATTTTCATAACCATGGAAAGGATCAGACTCTACTATAGGAATTAACTCAGGGTCTACAGAGAACTCATAATCCTTATCAGTAACAAATATGGGAGAAGTAGCAAATTTAGGATCACGTTTCATTTTCTCCATCATAGATTTTTCTCTTAGTTTGCATAATAGTTTCTTCACATCATCTCTATTTTCACAAGCAAGAATGTCCCTAGGTACCTCACCATACATAACATAACCTTCAGGTACAAAGGGCAATTCATATCTATTAGGTGAGCGAGGGGTAATAGGTGATTCAAAGTCTACCTCAATTTCATCATTCTCAAGTTCTCTAGCTTTAGCAATATGAGCATCAAGTAATTCATTCAGTGGCACATGTTCTGTTTCAACATGTGTAGCAATAGTTTCATCATTAATTTAAGAAGTAGCATCATCGAGTTCATGTGACATATCAGGACGATCAACGGGTGGTGGTGTAACAAGATGAGTCAAAACAGAAGGTGAATCAAAAACAGAGCTAGATGGCAGTTCCTTACCTCCTCTCGTGCGAGAGGGGACGACCTTAGTTCGATTGTCTTCCAGATTCTTCATAGTAGCAATTGGATAAACTTCAGTCAACACAATAGATAGAGCTATGCTCCCTGGCAACAACGCCAGAAAAAAGTCTTGATAACCCACAAGTGTAGGGGATCACAACAGTCTTCATGTGTAGTATTTCACCCTAATTTATTGATTCGACACAGGGGGATCCAAAGAATATTTATTGGCCTTGACAGTTGAGTTGTCAATTCAACCGCACTGAGGATATCTCTCTGCAGTAAAGATTTAGAAGCACGGTAAATAGTGGTAGCAAAAGTAACAGTAGTAGTGATAGTAGCAGTTTTGTAGCAGGTGTGACAGTAGCAATAGCAATAGTAACTTAGCAAGTTTCAGTATATGTAACGTGTCGGTGTAGTGAACAGGGGGTGTTCATTACCCCTGGACACGCACCGGCAAGTTGCAGCCTCCAGGCGGGAAGGGCATGGCAGAGAAGAAATCCACTTATGGGACACATCTAGGACCCAGGTTTCCGGCAAGGATTACTTGCCGGGAACAGGTCTACGCATCACCGGCAAGCTCAAAGGCCGGCAAGATCGGGATAGAATTTCCGGGTAGCGAGCCTTCCTGGGAGAAGACCTCCAGGCAGGTCACCGAGAAGACCCGATGTTAGACTCCCGACAAGATGCTTGCCGGGGGACAACTGGGAACAAGCACAAGACTATCAAGAAGGCATTCAAGCCGATGATCAGAACACAGAAGACCGAAGGCTGAGATCCCGGCAAGATGCTTGCCGGGATGGCTAGCGAAGACCCGGCAAGATTCCGCCACCTTGCCACCGCTCCAGTGCAGCGACCAGCTTGTCAGACGGGGTTTGTCCTCCTGGATGCGTGTCGTGGCGCTAGCGGCAGATGGGGTTAAGCGGTGCTGATGGGACGGCCCCTTTTCCCGTCCCCAAGAAGCTAAGGGACACCTAGACAGAGCATTAAATGCACTTGTCCTAAGTCGTCAGTATTAGGTATGATAGCACTGTAGCAACTTTACACCTCATGTATGCACTGTACGCCACTGTTGGTGACCCCTTCAAACGTATAAAAGGATGCCCAAGGCGTAGCTACAGGGGGGATCTTCTTCTGGCCCATTCTACATGCGTAGCTGCTGCTCGAATGTACCGTTCATCGCAAGCGCTCCTGAAGCTTGGGCTTAAACACATCCAATACCACTAAAGCAGGAGTAGGGTTTTACGCTTCTCAGCGGCCCGAACCTGGGAAAAAATCCCTCGCGTTGATCGTTGGATCTGCTCTTTGTGCAAGCCTTCTTCCCTGCCGAACCATAAAAGGGACCCACGGGATACCATAGGTGTCATACGCCGACATCTTTGGCGCGTCAGGTAGGGGGAAAGGTTGCGCGAACCTGATCTAGCGGTCAGCGCATCAGCTTCATCGTCCATGGCGACTTCGCTCTACTTATAGAAAGCTAAGTCCTAAAACTTTGATTGCTTTTTGTTGTGTAGCCTTATCCTTGATGGTAGTTTTGTATAACCTGTGCGCAAGGGAGCGCTCTAGAAACACTCTGCACTCCTGGTTGTTCTGGGTCCGCCCAACAACACAGATGCAGCTGCGGTTGTCTCTAGAGCGTTAAGCTCCTGAAGAGGCGGTGTTCTCGATAGGCTGCTAGACAGGACCCGATCCTAAGCGCCATCGACTAGAACGTGCGCATTCGGCGAGTATTCCAGGAAGCGTAGGGATTCATTGTACAAAAATGCAATTGTTCAAGGAAAAGGCTCGATGAGTTTTATTTTCAGATTTCTGCGTAAACCCGTATGCTGAGGAGCCTTCCCGGGGCTAGTTGCGCTCCTAGTCGCCTCGAGTCCGCTCGGCGATGTGAGCAGCTGCGCTAAAGCTGGGAAGGTAAACCTTTTTGGGAGACGGCGTTCCCGGCAAGCTGCTAAGGACCCGTTCCTCAAAGCGCTGCTGACTGGATCGTGCGCACCGGAAAGTGTTCCGGCAAGCAAGGGAACATTCGACAGATCTAAAACGCTGTCGTGGCATTACATGTCCAATCAGTGTTGTAGGAATATGCATGGAAGGCGGGCTCGGGGGCTGGCAGCGTCCTAGAGAGTAGCCTTCTAGAGAGCTGCCGGTCATCACCACGAGCGCGGCCTCGCTATGCGAGATGAACAGCAGGAAAAGCTAAGTTACAAAAACTTGTGACAGTTACATTTCTTTTGCTGTCCTCACTTGCTCCTTACACCTACATGCGAAGGAGCCTTCCCGGGGCCAATAGCGCCCCTAGTTGTCTTGAGTCTGCTCGACAACTTAGGCGGCTGCACAGACACCGGGAAGGTAAACCTTTTCCGGAGGCGGCGTTCCCGGCAAGCCGCTAAGGACCCGTTCCTCCAAGCGCCGCCGACTGGAGCGTGCGCACCGGAAAGCTTTCCGGCAAGCATGGGTCGTCTTGATTGATTTTTCGTCCTTGTACATTAATCTGCACGCGAAGGAACCTTGTCGTGGTGAGCCCGCGCTCTAGTTTCGCCTCGAGTCCGCTCGGCAGGCTAAGCAGCCGCGTTCTGACCCGGCAAGTCGCCTTGCCGGCGGCGGCGTTTCCAGCAGGCTGCGAAGGACCTGTTCCTCAAAGCGCTCGTGGCAAACGTGCGCACCGGCAAGGTTTCCAAACAGCGTAGGATATAAGATATATGCAAGGACGGAATTAATCAAGAGGGAAGCAAACATTCATTTAGCATAAAGAAACATGTCTTGCATACATAAAGATTGGCCTGACTAAGATTAATTATTTCTCTACATGCGCCATTGCAGCAACAGGTATGCAAAAAGTACTTCAGTCTCAGCGGTTGCTTTCTCGGCGGCACGCGGCAGCCGAGAAAGCCAAGGGCGCCGTGATGGAGGCCGGCAAGACGGCAGTGAGGCATTCGCAGTAGACGGCGGCAACAGCAGGGATGACTGTATGAATCAAGCACCGCACCCGCAGTACCCTTTATGGGGAAGGCTCGGGGGTTGGCTCTTCGTCGCACGGAGTGGCACTCCCTTTCGGGCACACGACTCCTGCTGCCGTCCTGCTCTGTCTGTCCACGCTGCCGGCAAGCCCAAGGCCCGGCAAACCACAAGCTCTCTTGTATCATCATCAGCGTGCAGTTAAAGTCATGAGTGACGGTTACTTCTCGCCGCGCATGTACCGGTGCATGTTTTTGGGCCTAGCCCAGACAAACACTGTGCATGCTTGTCCGGCCCAGGCCCGGGGGCTCCTGTCGGTGTAGTGAACAGGGGGTGTTCATTACCCCTGGACACGCACCGGCAAGTTGCAGCCTCCAGGCAGGAAGGGCATGGCAGAGAAGAAATCCACTTATGGGACACATCTAGGACCCAGGTTTCCGGCAAGGATTACTTGCCGAGAACAGGTCTACGCATCACCGGCAAGCTCAAAGGCCGGCAAGATCGGGATAGAATTTCCGGGAAGCGAGCCTTCCTGGGAGAAGACCTCCAGGCAGGTCACCGAGAAGACCCGATCTTGGACTCCCGACAAGATGCTTGCCGGGGAACAACTGGGAACAAGCACAAGACTATCAAGAAGGCATTCAAGCCGATGATCAGAACACAGAAGACCGAAGGCTGAGATCCCGGCAAGATGCTTGCCGAGATGGCTAGCGAAGACCCGGCAAGATTCGCACCCGGCAAGATTCCGCCACCTTGCCACCGCTCCAGTGCAGCGACCAGCTTGTCAGACGGGGTTTGTCCTCCTGGATGCGTGTCGTGGCGCTAGCGGCGGATGGGGTTAAGCGGTGCTGATGGGACGGCCCCTTTTCCCGTCCCCAAGAAGCTAAGGGACACCTAGACAGAGCATTAAATGCACTTGTCCTAAGTCGTCAGTATTAGGTATGATAGCACTGTAGCAACTTTACACCTCATGTATGCACTGTACGCCACTGTTGGTGACCCTTCGAACGTATAAAAGGAGGCCCAAGGTGTAGCTACAGGGGGGATCTTCTTCTGGCCCATTCTGCATGCGTAGCTGCTGCTCGAATGTACCGTTCATCGCAAGCGCTCCTGAAGCTTGGGCTTAAACACATCCAATACCACTAAAGCAGGAGTAGGGTTTTACGCTTCTCAGCGGCCCGAACCTGGGTAAAAAATCCCTCGTGTTGATCGCTGGATCTGCTCTTTGTGCAAGCCTTCTTCCCTGACGAACCATAAAAGGGACCCACGGGATCCCATAGGTGTCGTACGCCGACATGACGCGAAGGCACGTGGATCGGTGATGGATAATGATTTAGATGACATTGATCATATAACAGTTACACACTAGGGTGACACAGAACTAGCTCTAATTCATCAATGTAATGTAGGCATGTATTCCGTATATAGTCATACGTGCTTGCGATAAGAACTTGCATGACATCTTTTGTCCTACCCTCCCGTGGCAGCGGGGTCCTATTGGAAACTAAGGGATATTAAGGCCTCCTTTTAATAGAGAATCGGAACAAAGCATTAACACATGGTGAATACATGAACTCCTCAAACTACGGAAATCACCGGAAAGAATCCCAATTATTGTCACCTTGGGGTATCCGGATCATGACACGTTATAGGTACATATAACTTGCAAGATAGGATCGAAATCACTCTTATAATCATGAAAACATAATAGGTTCAGATCTGAAATCATGGCACTCGGGCCCTAGTGACAAGCATTAAGCATAGCAAA
This sequence comes from Elymus sibiricus, assembly GCA_039707655.1. NCBI lineage: Eukaryota > Viridiplantae > Streptophyta > Magnoliopsida > Poales > Poaceae > Elymus > Elymus sibiricus. The sequence continues at coordinate 114,217,188 of CM077663.1, read as the reverse complement.
GTCATAGTAACATCAATCTCAGAACATAGTGGATACTAGGGATCAAGCCCTATCAAACTTAACTTGATTACATGATCAATTCCATCCAATCCCACCACCGTCCAGCAAGCCTACAAAGGAATTACTCACTCCCGGTGGTGAGCATCATGGCGGTGTTGATGGAGAATGGTTGTTGATGACGACGGCGACGATTTCCCCTCTCCGGAGCCCAAAACAGGCTCCAGATCAGCCCTCCGGAGGAAGAACAGGAGGTGGCGGCGGCTCCGTCTCGTGAAACGCGATGAAATCTTCTCTCTGGTTTTTTTTTCTCCGCGGATGTGAATTTATAAGACTGGAATTAGGGTCGAAGGGGCCACGAGGGCCACACAAGCCAACAGGCTGCGCCACTAGGGGGCGGCCTGTTGCGTGGTGGCCCCCTGGCACACCCCCTCCGACAGTTCTTTGCTCCATAATTCATTATATATTCCGTAAAAAATCGACAAAAAGTTTTGTCCAATTCCGAGAACTTTTATTTCTGCACAAAAATAACACCTAGGTAGTTTTGCTGAAAACAACGTCAGTCTGGGTTAGTTTCATTCAAATCATGCAAATTAGATGGCAACGTTTGAGACGTATCAACCCACAAGTATAGGGGGTCAATCATAGTCCTTTAGATAAGTAAGACACTAATACGTCCATTATGCATCATGAATTCCTATTAATATTTATGTTATTCTTGTTCATTATTACTTATTATGATACAATTCTTATGTCTTTTCTCTCTGAATATGTAAGGTACATCACAAGGAGGGAAATCTCTGGAAACTGGAATTCTAGACCTGAAAACCAAGAAAATGGCAGAAAAGTCACTGGACTCCAAATGACCTGAAATTTCACGGAGAATTTTTATGGAATATATAAGAATTTCTGGTCCAAAAATATACCAGAGGGGGGCTGCTGGCCATGAGCCAACAGGGCGCGGCCCAACCCCTGGCTGCGACCTGTTGGGTCGTGGTGGCCCAGCAGGTCCCCTGGCCCCCTCTTCTGCTATATGGTGTGTTTTGACCTAGAAAAAATCACAATATTACTTTCGGGACGAAGTGCCGCCGTCTCGAGGCGGAAACCAGGGCAGAGGCCCTTTTTCTCTCCGGCAGAGAGATTCTGCCGGGGAAACCTCTCTCCGGGAGGGGGAGATCGAAGCCATCGTCAACACCAACACTTCCTCCTTCGTGGGAGGACCAATCTTCATCAACATCTTCACTAGCACCATCTCATCTCCAACCCTAGTTCATATCTTGTATTCAATCTTTGTCTCAAAACCTCAGATTGGTACCTGTGGGTTACTAGTAGTGTTGATTACATCTTGTAGTTGATGCTTGTTGGATTAATTGGTGAAAGATATTATGTCCAGATCCTTGCTCATCATCATTACACCTCTGATCTTGAACATGTTGATGAGGTGTGAGTAGTTACTTTTGTTCCCGAGGACATGGGATAAGTCTTGTTATAAGTAATCATGTGAAGTTGGTATTCGTTCGATATTTTGATGATATGTATATTGTTGCTTCTCTTAGTGGTGTCGTGTGAACGTCGACTACACGACACTTCACCATTTATGGGCCTAAGGGAAGGCATTGTGGAGTAACAAGTAGATGATGGGTTGCTAGAGTGACAGAAGCTTAAACCCCAGTTTATGCGTTGCTTCATAAGGGGATGATTTGGATCCACATGTTTCATGCTATGGCTAGATTTATCTTAATTCTTCTTTCGTAGTTGCGGATTCTTGTGATAGGGGGTAATAATATGTGGGTTCCTTGTTCAAGTAAGAACAGCACCTTAGCACTGGTCCACCCACATACCAAATTATCAAAGTAGCGAACGTGAATCAACTCAGCATGATGAACATGACTAGACAGAAATTCCCACGTGTCCTCGGGAGCGCTTGCTTCATATAAGAATACTTTCCGGCCCGTCCTTTGCTACAAAAAGGATTGGGATACCTTGCTGCACCTTGGTTACTATTGTTACTTGTCTCTTGTTACGAATTATCTTGCTGCAAAACTATCTACTACTGCTACTCACAACACTTGCAGAAAATACCTTGTTGAAAATTGCTTATCATTTCCTTCTGCTCCTCATTGGGTTTGACACTCTTACTTATCGAAAGGACTACAATTGATTCCCATACTTGTGGGTCATCAAGACTTTTTTATGGCGTTGTTTCCGGGGAGTGAAGCGCCTTTGGTAAGTGGAAATTGGTAAGGAAACATTTTCGCTACGTGCTGAAATTTACTGTTACTTGTTTCTATGGACGGTTACCCTTTGAGTGGCTTGTTCGGGGCATCTTCACCTCTAACGGAAGTGGAAAAGGTTGCTCCTCAACTTGCTGAACCTACTGAAAATGTTAGAGAAACTGCTAGCTAGTCCTTATGATGGTACGACTCATCCTGATTATCATTTAATATTTGTCGATGAGGTTTGTGGATTATTTAAGCTTGCAGGTTTGACTGGAGACAAAGTTAAGAACAAGGTTTTCCCTTTATCTTTGGAGGGAAAGGCATTGATGTGGTACATGCTATTGGATGATATAGGATCATGGGACTGGAATTGCTTGAAGCTGGAATTTCATCAGAAGTTTTATCCTTTGCATCTAGTCCATCATGATCGAAACTTTATTTATAATTGCTGGCCTCGTGAAGGAGAAAGTATCGCTCAAGCTTGGGGAGGCTTTAATCTATGATGCACACCTGCCCCAACCATGAGCTCTCAAGAGAAATGATTATACAAAAATTTTATGCTCGGCTTTCTCATGATAATCAAGTACTACTCGATTCTTCTTCTACTGGTTCCTTTATGAAGAGAACTATTGAATTCAAATGGGATCTTCTGGAAAGAATTGAACGCAACTCTGAAGATTGGGAACTCGACAAAGGTAAAGAGCCAGGTATAAATCTTAAGTTTGATTGTGTTAAATCTTTTACGGAAACCAATGCTTTCCATGAGTTTAACAATAAATATGGCCTTGACTCTGAGATAGTAGCTTCTTTCTGTGAAACATTTGCTACTCATATTGATCTTCCTAAGGATAAGTGGTTTAAATATCATCCACCCATTGAAAAAAATTAGAGGAACCTGTTATAGTTGAGAAGGAAGAAATATTTGTTAGCCATGTTGATCCAATTGTTCCTACTGCTTACATTGAGAAGCCACCTTTCCCTGTTAGAATTAAGGAACATGCTAAAGCTACAACTGTGGTTAATAAGAGTCATGTTAGAACACCTAAACCTTCTGAACAAATAAACATTGAGCCTAATGTTGTTATGGTTAAAGATCTTCTAGTTGATAATATTGAGGGTCGGGTTATTTACTTCTATGGTGAAGCTGCTAGAATTACAAAACCTGCTAGAAACACGCATGATGAGCTAGATAAAAATTAACCAGTTTTTGGCATCCATGTTGTTTCAGTTAAAATTGGAGATCATTGTTATCATGGCTTGTGTGACATTGGTGCTAGTGTTAGTGCTATACCTTTTACTTTATATCAAGAAATTATGAATGACATAGCACCCTCCGAGCTTGAAGACATTGATGTTACTATTAAACTTGCAAACAGAGATACTGTTACACCACTTGGGATTGTTAGAGAGGTTGAAGTCTTGTGTGGAAAAATTAAGTACCCAACTGACTTCTTAGTACTTGGTTCAAAACAAGATAACTTTTGTCCCATTATATTTGGTAGACCTTTCTTGAATACTGTTAATGCTGAAATTAATTGTGTTACTGAGAAGGTCAAAGTAAGCTTTGGCGATGTGTCTCATGAATTTAATTTCTCCAAGTTTGGTAGACAACCACATGAGAAATAATTACCTGGTAAGGATGAAATAATTGGTCTTGCTTCTATTGCCATGCCTCCTACAGATCCATTAGAACAATATTTGCTAGACCATGAGAATGATATGCATATGAATGAAAGAAATGAGATAGATGATATATTTCTTAGACAGACACCTATTCTTAAACACAACTTACCAGTTGATATTTTAGGGGATCCTCCTCCACCCAAGGGAGATCCTGTGTTTGAACTAAAGACTTTACCCGATACCTCGAAATATGCTTATCTTGATGAAAAGAAGATATATCCTGTTATTATCAGTGCTAACCTTTCAGAGCATGAAGAAAAGAGATTAGTTAAAACTTTGAAGAAGCACAGGGCTGCTATTGGATATACTCTTGATGATCTTAAGGGCATAAGCCCCACTCTATGTCAGTATAAGATTAATATGGAACCGGATGCTAAACCTGTTGTTGATCATCAATGTCGCTTAAATCCCAAGATGAAGGAAGTGGTAAGAACTAAAATACTAAAGCTTTTGGAAGCAGGCATAATCTATCCTATTGCTGATAGTAGGTGGATAAGTCATGTTCGTGTTCCTAAGAAAGGAGGTATAATTGTAGTCCCAAATGATAAGAATGAACTTATTCCACAAAGAATAGTAACTGGTTATAGGATGGTAATTGATTTCAAAAAATTATATAAAGCTACTAGGAAAGATCATTACCCCTTGCTTTTTATTGATCAAATGTTAGAAAGACTATCTAAGCACACACACTTTTGCTTTCTTGATGGATATTCTGGTTTCACTCAAATACCTGTGTCAAAAGAGGACTAAGAGAAAACTACTTCCACATGCCCTTTTGGAACCTATGCTTATAGACGTATGCCTTTTGGTTTATGCAATGCACTTGCTACCTTTCAAAGATGTATGACTGCTATATTCTCTGACTTCTGTGAAAAGATTGTTGAGGTTTTCATGGATGATTTTTCCGTCTACGAAACTTCTTTTGATGATTGCTTGAGCAACCTTGATCGAGTTTTGCAGAGATGCGAAGAAACTAATCTTGTCTTGAATTGGGAGAAGTGCCACTTTATGGTGAATGAAGGTATAGTACTTGGGCATAAATTTTTTGAACGAGGTATTGAAGTAGATAAAGCTAAAGTTGATGCAATAGATAAAATGCCATGTCCCAAAGATATCAATGGTATAAGAAGTTTCCTTGGTCATGCTGGTTTTTATAGGCATTTCATTAAAGATTTCTCAAAGATTTCTAGGCCACTAACTAATCTTCTTCAAAAAGATGTTCCTTTTGTTTTTGATGATGATTGTGTAGAAGCCTTTGAAATACTTAAGAAAGCCTTGCTTTCTGCACCTATTGTCCAACCACCTGATTGGAATTTACCATTTGAAATTATGTGTGATGCTAGTGATTATGCTGTTGGTGGAGTTCTAGGGCAAATAGTAGACAAGAAATTGAATGTTATTCATTATGCTAGTAAGACCCTAGACAATGCTCAAAGAAATTATGCCACCACTGAGAATGAATTTTTAGCAGTTGTGTTTGCATGCGATAAATTTGGACCTTACATTGTTGACTCAAAAGTTACTATTCATACCAATCATGCTGCTATTAAATACCTTATGGAAAAGAAAGATGCTAAACCTAGACTTATTAGGTGGGTGCTTTTACTACAAGAGTTTGACTTGCATATTCTTGATAGGAAGGGAGCTGAAAACCCTGTAGCAGATAACTTGTCTAGAATGGAAAATGTTCTTGATGACCCACTGCCTATTGATGATAATTTTCCTGATGAGCAACTTGCTGCTATAAATACTTCACATAGTACTCCTTGGTATGTTGTTTATGCTAACTATATTGTCGCTAAATATATACCACCTAACTTCACCTATCAACAAAAGAAGAAATTCTTTTATGATTTACGACATTACTTTTGGGATGACCCACATCTTTATAAAGAAGGAGTAGATGGTGTTATTAGACGTTGTTTACCTGAGCATGAACATGGACAGATCCTACGGAAGTGTCACTCCGAGGCTTACGGAGGACACCATGATGGCGACAAAACCGCACACAAGGTATTACAATCTGGTTTTTATTGGCCTACTCTTTTTAAAGTTGCCCGTAAGTATGTCCTTTCTTGTGATGAATGTCAAAGAATTGGTAACATTGGTAGATGTCAGGAAATGCATATTAATTATTCACTTGCTATAGAACCATTTGATGTTTGGGGATTTGATTATATGGGACCTTTTCCTTCCTCTAATGGGTATACACATATTCTAGTTGATGTTGATTACGTTACTAAGTGGGTAGAAGCTATTCCTACTACTAGTGCTGATCATAACACTTCTATTAAAATGCTTAAGGATGTTATTTTCCCAAGGTTTGGAGTCCCTAGATATTTAATGACTGATGGTGGTTCTCATTTTATTCATGGTACTTTCCATAAACTTCTAGCTAAATATGATGTTAACCATAGAATTGCATCACCTTATCATCCTCAGTCTAGTGGCCAAATTGAATTGAGCAACCGAGAAATAAAGTTAATTTTGCAAAAGACTGTTAATAGATCTAAGAAACTTGATGATGCCTTATGGGCTTATAGAACTGCTTACAAAAATCCCATGGGAATGCCCCCTTATAAAATGGTCTATGGAAAAGCTTGTCATTTACCTCTTGAGTTGGAACATAAAGCTTATTGGGCAATTAAAGAACTTAACTATGATTTTAAACTTGCCGGTGAAAAGAGGTTATTTGATATTATCTCATTAGATGAGTGGAGGACACAAGCTTATGAGAATGCCAAGTTGTTTAAGGAAAAAGTTAAAAGATGGCATGACAAGAGAATCCAAAAATGGGAATTCAATGTAGGAGACCTAGTTCTTTTCTACAATTCTCGTTTCAGATTTTTTGCAGGTAAGCTTCTCTCCAAATGGGAAGGCCCTTACGTCGTTGAGGAGGTCTATCGCTCCGGTGCTATAAAGATTAACAACTTCGAAGGCAAAAACCCGAGAGTGGTAAATGGGCAAAGAATTAAGCACTATATCTCATGTACGCCCCTTAATGTTGAAACTAACATTATTCAAGTTATGACCCCGGAAGAACACATAAGGGAGACCCTCTGGAACACTCCAAAAAGCTGAAAAGGGGTAGGTATGTGATACGGTAAGTAAACCAACTCCAAACATTCCAAAAAATATTTTCTATTGGTTTTGGTATTTTAGAAAAATTCAAAAAATAAAAAGGAGTCAGGGGGACCCACGACCCAACATGGCACGACCTAGGCCCTCGCCGCGCCCTGTTAGCTAGTGGTGCCCTCGTGTGCCCCCCGGACTCCGTTTTCTTCCTGGACACGTATTATAACCTAGAAAAAATAATTATATATACTCCCATATGTTTTGACCACCACATCGCAAGTTTCTCCTCTGTTCTTGTTTCGGGCTGTTTTTCTGACAGATTGCCGAAGGTGTGGAAGCTATGTCCTCGTCCTCTTCCAACAACGTTGAGGACCAGGCTTGGTTGATGCGGATGGAGCTTGAGTAAGAAGGAACTGAGGAAGTTATCTCGGGTGAAGAACCTATGGACTCTATGGAGGTGCATCCCCCGGCCTCAGAGCGGGGTACACTAGCGGGCATCTCCACTTCTCCAAACCCTTGCCCCCCCAATGGGGAGGAGAGCCCAGATAGTTGATGTCTACTACGCAACCTTCTTCTTGTAGACTCGTGTTGGGCCGCCAAGCGCAGAGTTTTGTAGGACAGTAGCAAATTTCCCTCAAGTGGATGACCTAAGGTTTATCAATCCGTGGGAGGCGTAGGATGAAGATGGTCTCTCTCAAACAACCCTGCAACCAAATAACAAAGAGTCTCTTGTGTACCCAACACACCCAATACAATGGTAAATTGTATAGGTGCACTAGTTCGGCGAAGAGATGGTGATACAAGTGTAATGTGGATGGTAGATGTAGGTTTTTGTAATCTGAAAATATAAAAACAGCAAGGTAACTAATGATAAAAGTGAACACAAACGGTATTGCAATGCTTAGAAACAAGGCCTAGGGTTCATACTTTCACTAGTGCAAGTTCTCTCAACAATACTAACATAGTTGAATCATATGTAAATCCCTCATGTGCGACAAAGAGTTCACTCCAAAGTCACAAATAGCGTAGAACAAACGAAGAAATTATTGTAGGGTATGAAACCACCTCAAAGTTATCTTTTCTGATCAATCTTATGAGCTATCCCTATAAGTGTCACGAACAGCCCTAGAGTTCGTACTAAAATAACACCTTAAGATACACATCAACCAAAACCCTAATGTCACCTAGATACCCCAATGTCACCTCGAGTACCCGTCGGTTTGATTATACGATATGCATCACATAATTTCAGATTCATCATGTTCAATCCAACACAAAGAACTTCAAAGAGTGCCCCAAAGTTTCTACCAGAGAGTCAAGACGAAAACATGTGCCAACCCCTATGCATAGATTCCCAAGGTCACGGAACCCGCAAGTTGATCACCAAACATACATCAAGTGGATCACTAGAACATCCCATTGTCACCACGGATATCCCATCGCAAGACATACATCAAGTGTTCTCAAATCCTTTAAAGACTCAATCCGATAAGAAAACTTCAAAGGGAAAACTCAATTCATTACAAGAAAATAGAGAGGGGAAAACTCCATATGATTCATCTATATTAATAAATCTCGCGGTACATCAAGATCGTGCCATCTCAAGAACACGAGAGAGAGAGATCAAACACATAGCTACTGGTACATACCCTCAGCCCCGAGGGTGAACTACTCCCTCCTCGTCATGGAGACCGCCGGGATGATGAAGATGGCCTCCGGTGATGGTTTCCCCCTCCGGCAGGGTGCCGGAACGGGCTCCCGATTGGTTTTTCGTGGCTCTAGAGGCTTGCGGCGGCGGAACTCCCGATCTAGGTTTGTTTCTGGGGGTTTCTATATTTATAGGAATTTTTGGCGGCGGAAACAAGTCCAGGGGGGCCACGAGGTGACGACAAGCCAGGGGGGCACGCCCTAGGGGGGCGCCCCCAGGCTTGTGGTGGCCTCGTGGCTCTTCTGGCCCAACTCCAACTCTCCCTGGGCTTCTTCTGGTCCATAAAAAATCACCGTAGATTTTTATTCCGTTTGGGCTCCGTTTGATATTCCTTTTCTGTAAAACTAAAAAACACGGAAAAAACAGGAAATGGCACTAGGCTCTAGGTTAATAGGTTAGTCCAAAAAAAAATATAAAGTTGTAGTAAAATGATTGTAAAACATCCAAGAATGATAATATAACAGCATGGAACAAGCAAAAATTATAGATACGTTGGAGACGTATCAGCATCCCCAAGCTTAATTCCTACTCGTCCTCGAGTAGGTAAATGATAAAAACAGAATTTTTGATGTGGAATGCTGCCTAACATGTTCATCATATTCTTTTCTTCTTTGTATAGCATGGACATTTGGACTTGTAAATGATTCAAAGCAATAGTCTAGTTTTAACATAATGACTTCAATACTCAAGCATGTCAACAAGCAACCATGTCTTTCAAAATATCAACACTAAAGAAAGTTATCCCTAGCCCATCATGCTCAATCATTGATCCATTCATGAAACACACTCAAATATTAGCTATGCCCAATGCTCAAGTACGATCATAGTGCCCCCTAGTTGGTGCTTATAAGAGAAGATGGAGACTCAAAGCAAAAATAAAAATTGCATAAAGTAAATAGATAGGCCCTTCGCAGAGGGAAGTAGGGATTTGTAGAGGTGCCAGAGCTCAAGGTTTAAATTGAGAGAGAGAAATATTTTGAGTGGCATGCTTTTCCTGTCAACGAAAACAACAAAGTAGCTCACAATACTTTCCATGCTAGATACATTATAGGTGGTTCCCAAACAGAATGGTAAATTTTTTACTCCCCCTCCACCAATCAATCACACTCCACGGCGAGCCGAATCCACGGGTACCGTCCATACAAACAACAATCCTGGGGGAGTTTTGTTTCATTATATTTTGATTTGATTTTTGAGCATGGAACTGGGCATCCCGAATACCAGCCACTTTCTCGTGAATGATAGTGAATCAACACATATCGTGAGAATAACACACCTAGCATGGAAAAATATTGGATACTCCCCACCGTTTCATGAGCGGTACGGGCACACAAAAGAGAAAATTTATTTTGAAAATTTAGAGATGGCACATACAAATTTGATTGGAACGGCATGGAAATACCGCATATAGGTAGGTATGGTGGACTCATAAGGCAAAACTTGGTTTAAGGATTTTGGATGCACAAGTAGTATTTCTACTTAGTACAAATGGAGGCTAGCAAATAGATTGGGAAGCAACCAAACCAAGAAACGAAAATTCACATAAGTGAGCATTGAACATAACTAACATCGAATAATGCACCACAAGTAGGATGTAACTTCATTGCATAACTATTGACTTTCGTACTTGCATAGGGAATCACAAACCTTAACACCAATATTCCTACTAAAGCATAATTACTCACTAACATGACTCACATATTACTATCATCATGTTTCAAAACTATTACAAAGAATCAAGTTTAATTTGTCCAATGATCTTCATGAAATTTTTATTATATCCTCCTTGGATATCTATCACTTTGGGACTACTTTCATATATTGCCATTGCTTTTTCGACAAGCTCAAACAAATTTAAGTGAACTACAAGAGCATATGACAAGCTACTCTCAAAAGATATAAGTGAAGATCAATGAGTAGTCAAACAATTAAGTAGCTATGTGAGGACTCTCTCTCTCTCAATAAATATTTTCAGATCTTAAGCATTTTATTAAACATCAAGCAAAAGAAAAATAGCACTCCAAGAATAGCACGCATCAAGTGAACGAATAAAAATTTAGGCTCAACATAGGCTAACCGATAATTGTTGATGAAGAGAGGTGGGATGCGTAGCATCCCAAGCTTAGATGCTTGAGACTTCTTGAAATATTTACTTGGGGTGCCCTGGTCATCCCCAAGCTTGAGCTTTTGTATCTCGTTCAATCCTCTCATATCATGGTTTCACCTATTCTCAAAAATTGCATCCACACAAAACTCCAAAAGAACTCGTGAGATAGGTTAGTACACATAATAATAAATCAACTCTTTATGTACTGCCATTGCATAATAATTTTCAAACATTAGGTACTGTATACTATCATTTCCACAATTTATATCTACCAATATAGGCTATGGAAACTATAGGATAAGTAGATAACAAAAATATGACAGCAATCTGTCCAAACAGAACAGTCTGTAGCAATTTATGAAAACAGTGTAATTCTGTAACTCAAACAATTATGAAAATTTAGGAAATGCTATAAAATTTATATGACAACACTGTGTAAAAATTTCAGGAACTTTCCACGTTTCAGTAAAATATGAAAATTCAAACACTACAGAAAAAGTTTATGTTTTTACACGGCACATATCAAAACTTGCAATGCAAGCATCCTAATGCAATTCTTGGAACTTTTTATTGAAAAACAAGATTATAAATAACTCCTAACAGAGAATCAAGAAAATAAAATGACGCTCCAAGCAAAACTCATATTATGTGACGAATAAAAATATAGCTCCAAGTAAGATATACCGATAGTGTTGAAGACGAAAGAGGGGATGCCTTCCGGGGCATCCCCAAGCTTAGGCACTTGAGTCTTCCTTGGATATTGCCTTGGGGGTGCCTTGGGCATCCCCAAGCTTAGGTTCTTGTCACTCCTTATTCTCCTCATATCGGTGTCTCACCCAAAACTTGAAAACTTCAATCACACAAAACTTAACGGAACTTCGTGAGAAGGGTTAGTGTAATAAAGATACATCATTCACTTAGGTACTGTCAAGACAAGATTCATAATTGTTCCCACATGATACCTACTGTATTATATCATTCCCATAATTTATACCACTAAATATAAGCTATGGAAACACTAAAACAAGCAAACTGTGCATGCAAAACAGAATCTGTCAAAAACAGAACAGTCTGTGAAGATATGTAGTGTAACCATACTTCCCTGTCTCTAAAAATTCTGAAAAATTAGGAAAACCTGAATAATTTGTATATAAAGACTGTGTAAAAATTTCAGATCATTATCACTCTCCAGTAAAAAATTAAAATTCCCGTACTGGAGTCAAAAGTTTCTGTTTTGGTTCAGCATCAATTCTACTCATCTTGTGAGTCATCCCAAAGGCTTTACTTGGCACTTTATTGAAACAAAAGGCACAAAACATGATTACTACAGTAGCTTAATCATGTGAACACACAAAAACAGAAAGTAAAAGTGTTGGGTTGTCTCCCAACAAGCGCTTTTCTTTAATGCCTTTTAGCTAGGCATGATGGTTTCAATGATGCTCACATAAAAAGTAGTAATTGAAACATGCAAGAGAGCATCATGAATCTCATGACAAGCACATTTAAGTCTAACCCACTTTCTATGCATAGGGATTTTGTGATAAAACAATTTATGGGAGCGAGAATCAACTAGCATAGGAAGGCAAAACAAGCATAACTTCAAAACTTTGAACACATAGAGAGGAAACTTGATATTATTGCAATTCCTACAAGCATATGTTCCTCCCTCATAATAATTTTCAGTAGCATCATGAAGGAATTTCACAATATAACCAGCACATAAAGCATTATCTTCATGATCCACAAGCATAGAAATTTTTTCACTCTCCACATAAGCAATTTTCTCCTCATTCATAATAGTGGGAGAAAACTCAACAAAATATCTATCATGTGAAGCATAATCCAATTGAAAATTAAAATCATGATGACAAGTTTCATCGTTATCATTATTCTTTATAGCATACATGTCATCACAATAATCATCATAAATAGGAGGCATGCTTTCATCACAATAAATTTGCTCATCAAAACTTGGGGGACTAAACATAGTATCTTCATCAAACATAGCATCCCCAAGCTTGTGGCTTTGCATATCATTAGCATCAAGGATATTCAGAGAATTCATACTAACAACATTGCAATCATGCTCATCACTCAAAGATTTAGTGCCAAACATTTTAATAACTTCTTCTTCTAACACTTGAGCACAATTTTCATTTCCATCATTTTCACGAAAGACATAAAAAGATGAAGCATATGAGGCAACCTCAATTCCATTTTTTGTAGTTTTCTTTTATAAAACCAAACTAGTGATAAAACAAGAAACTAAAAGATTCAATTGCAAGATCTAAAGATATACCTTCAAGCACTCACCTCCCCGGCAACGGCGCCAGAAAAGAGCTTCGTTGACGGGATGTGAGTGCCGCTTACCTAGCGTCCCCTGCAACGGCGCCAGAAAAGAGCTTGATGTCTACTACGCAACCTTCTTCTTGTAGACTCGTGTTGGGCCGCCAAGCGCAGAGTTTTGTAGGACAGTAGCAAATTTCCCTCAAGTGGATGACCTAAGGTTTATCAATCAGTGGGAGGCGTAGGATGAAGATGGTCTCTCTCAAACAACCCTGCAACCAAATAACAAAGAGTCTCTTGTGTCCCCAACACACCCAATACAATGGTAAATTGTATAGGTGCACTAGTTCGGCGAAGAGATGGAGATACAAGTGTAATGTGGATGGTAGATATAGGTTTTTGTAATCTGAAAATATAAAAACAGCAAGGTAACTAATGATAAAAGTGAACACAAACGGTATTGCAATGCTTAGAAACAAGGCCTAGGGTTCATACTTTCACTAGTGCAAGTTCTCTCAACAATACTAACATAGTTGAATCATATGTAAATCCCTCATGTGCGACAAAGAGTTCACTCCAAAGTCACAAATAGCGGAGAACAAACGAAGAAATTATTGTAGGGTATGAAACCACCTCAAAGTTATCTTTTCTGATCAATCTTATGAGCTATCCCTATAAGTGTCACGAACAGCCCTAGAGTTCGTACTAAAATAACACCTTAAGATACACATCAACCAAAACCCTAATGTCACCTAGATACCCCAATGTCACCTCGAGTACCCGTCGGTTTGATTATACGATATGCATCACATAATTTCAGATTCATCATGTTCAATCCAACACAAAGAACTTCAAAGAGTGCCCCAAAGTTTCTACCGGAGAGTCAAGACGAAAACATGTGCCAACCCCTATGCATAGATTCCCAAGGTCACGGAACCCGCAAGTTGATCACCAAAACATACGTCAAGTGGATCAATAGAACATCCCATTGTCACCACGGATATCCCATCGCAAGACATACATCAAGTGTTCTCAAATCCTTTAAAGACTCAATCCGATAAGAAAACTTCAAAGGGAAAACTCAATTCATCACAAGAAGATAGAGAGGGGAAAACTCCATATGATTCATCTATATTAATAAAGCTCGCGGTACATCAAGATCGTGCCATCTCAAGAACACGAGAGAGAGAGAGAGAGAGAGAGAGATCAAACACATAGCTACTGGTACATACCCTCAGCCCCGAGGGTGAACTACTCCCTCCTCGTCATGGAGAGCGCCGGGATGATGAAGATGGCCTCCGGTGATGGTTTCCCCCTCCGGCAGGGTGCCGGAACGGGCTCTCGATTGGTTTTTCGTGGCTCTGGAGGCTTGCGGCGGCGGAACTCCCGATCTAGGTTTGTTTCTGGGGGTTTCTATATTTATAGGAATTTTTGGCGGCGGAAACAAGTCCAGGGGGGCCACGAGGTGACGACAAGCCAGGGGGCGCCCCCCAGGCTTGTGGTGGCCTCGTGGCTCTTCTGGCCCAACTCCAACTCTTCATGGGCTTCTTCTGGTCCATAAAAAATCACCGTAGATTTTTATTCCGTTTGGGCTCCGTTTGATATTCCTTTTCTGTAAAACTCAAAAACACGGAAAAATAGGAACTGGCACTAGGCTCTAGGTTAATAGGTTAGTCCCAAAAATAATATAAAGTTGTAGTAAAATGATTGTAAAACATCCAAGAATGATAATATAACAGCATGGAACAAGCAAAAATTATAGATACGTTGGAGACGTATCAATAGCTCAGGAAGCACAAGGTGAATCGACTCCGAGGAGGCCCCTCGGCAGGTTACATACAAACAACTTTCACAAATTGATTCACAATTACGGAGTTGAGAATATTGCGCGCTCGCATATACCATCAATTGGGACATCTCTCGTCCAAGTGAAATTGATGCAGGAAAAGGCTCTTGGTGGCGAGAGAATAAGCATATTATGGTGGAAGTAGAGAAGAACACTGCAATGATTCAGCAGTTACTCAATGAGATGAGGGAGTTGAAGGCCCTCGTGCTAACTATTACGAGAGACAAGCCTACTTCATCATCACCCAAGAAGGATACTTGAGTACATCGGTATGGGCATTACTCTTAGCTTGTTCCAAGCTTGGGGGAGGTGCCCTGGTATCGTATCACCATCACCTCTATCATTACCATCTATTTTAGTTCGACCCTTAGTTATTTCATGATTTGGGGAAATAAAATTTCAGATTTGCTTTGCTTAGAATTTTTGCTTTGAGATCTATCTATCCTTGTAAACGAGTGTGAGAGTTATATAATAAAGATTAGTTTGTGTTCTCTACTCTCATGCATCTATCATCATAGCATTGAAGTAAAAGAAAATATCATATGCTAATCCCATGGGGAGTAACAACTTCACATAGAAAAGGTATAAGTGATAAAAGTTGTTGGGAATAAACAAACATAACATTAGTCATTGATACAATCTATGCAAGATTATGATAGAGGAGAGGAGATTCACATATAAATACACTATCTTGGACATCTTTTATGATTGTGAGCCCCCATCAAATATTATATAGTGATCAAGTGTTGATGCTGGACATGGAAGACAACGTAATGATCATGATAGTTTACATTCACATAGAAGTTATATGGTCATGGGTCCTTTAACATGTGGTGCTTGCCTTAGATCTTTTGCTAGCCAATAATTTTCTACACCAAGTAGAGATACTACTTGTGCATCCATAACCCCTTAAACCTAGTTTCTTTCCATGAGATTCCACCATACCTGTGACGCCCCCATTCTTGACCGTACGCTAATCATGCACACAATGCGTACGACCAAGATTAGGGACTCACTGATTGATACCACAACACAACAAAAGACACAAATATAAAGGTCATACAGCTTCATATTACAAGCTAGGGGCCTCGAGGGCTCGAATACAAAGCTCGACAAAGCACGAGTCAGCGGAAGCAAATATATCTGAGTACAGACATAAGTTAGACAAGTTTTGCCTTAAGAAGGCTAGCACAAACATAAGCAGCGGATCGAAAGAGGCGAGGCCTCCTGCCTGGGAACCTCCTAACTACTCCTGAACGTCGGCGTTCTCCACGAAGTAGCAGGCTCCAGCGGTGGTGTAGTAGTCATCTCCGGCGTACTCCATCTCCTGGGCTCCATCGTCTGAACGCAGCAACGTACGAGGGGGAAAGAGGAAGCAAAGCAGCAGTGAGTACTCATCCAAAGTACTCGCAAGACTGACATCGGAACTATGCTAAATATGCATCATTATCAAGGGGAGGGGTTATATCTGGACTGACTGCAGAAAGCAAGAATAGGGAGGAGGCCTAGTCCTATCGATGACTAGCATCTTCAACATCTTGCAGCATTAGAAGAGAGTAGACCTGTATCTCATATATAGTCATATTATTGTAGCAATTTTAATTAAGTAAACACGCCCAGAGATCCTTCCTCGACTCCCTGCGAGGAAGCAATCCCGGAGCCACAATTCATTTCAAATTAAAATTACAATTATAGTTGTATAAGGTCAAGGTACAATTCCAAGTCGTCCTGTTACCGTGGACACGGCTATTCGAATAGATTATTCATCCCTGCAGGGGTGCACCACATATTCCCCAACACGCCTGAGTCACCTCCGGCCGGACACACTTTCCTGGGTCATGCCCGGCCTCGGGATATCAGCACGTCGTCGCCCCACCTAGGCTCAA
This sequence comes from Elymus sibiricus, assembly GCA_039707655.1. Classification (NCBI taxonomy): domain Eukaryota; kingdom Viridiplantae; phylum Streptophyta; class Magnoliopsida; order Poales; family Poaceae; genus Elymus; species Elymus sibiricus. The sequence continues at coordinate 114,200,381 of CM077663.1, read as the reverse complement.
CGAAGAGGCCAGCCCGCCGGTCTAAATCCTAAGCGCGCAGGTTCGTGGGCCCACTTGCCCTTGCACTCATGCACGATGCGAGCGCGGCCGGAAGCAGTCCTAGCACCCCTTAGTAACAAGCGCGATGCGTTCCAGACCAATCCGGCGCGCGCCACTCCATTGCTGACGTCCGAAGAGCTTCGGCTGATACAACGACGCTGAGTGCCCATAACTTCCCCACGTGAAGGTTAGTGCGTATTAAGGCCAACGACCTGACTCAGATCAAGTACCCAACCCATTAGCATTTTATTAATGCGGGGAAAGCGCGACCCATGAAGTGCGGTCCGTCGCCCCGCTCTCGAGGATGTGTGGCAAAGGCCTCTCTCACCAGTCCACGCCTCAACATAACCCGGATGCCTTACCGGCGCATCCCACCACATCTCACACACGGGTACCCTTGGGGCCGACCCGTCTCAGAACTGTCGGGAACTCAGGTCCACCTCAACCAGGGTGGTACCGCCTGTCCCTCCAGTCCCATCTTTCACATGTAAACCAAGTCGAGTAGAAGTAACTGTGTGTTTATACACCGAGTGGATATCCGAGGAATCACCCTCGATGGATCCCACTCGAGGTATGTGTATGGCAAGAGTCGCTATCGATAAATGGGAAGGAGGAATCACCCTTGATACCCACGATCGATTAGCTACGCTACAGAATTAACATCGGGAGTGCTAAGTGAGGTATCACCCTCGGCACTCGATAGTAGCTCTGCAGTGCCATACTTAAGGGGTGTGCGGTGATGTGAGGGGGGGTCTGGCTCGTCGGTCGGTTGACCGAGTCTTCGGGTCTTCGAGTCGTCGATGAACAAGCAGGGGCAACTGGGACTAAGGGGGTCACAGGGGATTCACTGATCAACCTATACTAAGCAGTTGGTATGATTGCAGGTAAAGTAACAGTTCATCAAAAACAGGCTATGCATCAGAATAGGAGCTATCTAATACAGTAGCAAAATCTAATGCAAGAATGAGAGGGAAAGGAATAGGCGATATCGGAATGTTCAAGGGGGGGTTTGCTTGCCTTGCCTTGCCTTGCTTGCCTTGCCGTCACGGCGGAGGCAGCCGCAGGAGGAGGGCCGCGGACAAGTGCAGAGGAGGGGGGGTCTAAGCAGAGAGGGGGCCGGCCGGCTAGGATCGCGCGGCGCTCGGAGGCGTCGGCAGCCAAGGCCAGGAGGCCGCGCGGGCCGGTGGGGAGCGGAGGCGGTCGGCGACGGTGACGGCCAGCGGCGGTAAGGCGGAGGCGGAGCGCGGGCTGGGCGATGCGCGGGCGCAGGTGCGCGGCGACGAACGCGGGACGCGGCGGGCGTGCGGGGGCGAGCGCCGGGGCGAGGACGAGCGCGGCTGGGCGCGCGCAAGCGCGCCGTGAGCGCGCGGGAGAGCGGGGGTGCGGGGAGTGCGCAGGGATGAGGGGGAGGCGAGTGCGGCAGCTCACCCGCGATGCAGGGGGATGGCAACGTGCGTGGGGAGGGTCGGGGAGGCGCCGGTGGGGGGCGGCGACAGCGCGGTCGCGGGGCGGTGGAGGGGCGCCGATGGAGGCTCGGCCGCGGGCTCGAGGAGGCTGGCGTCGAGGCGGGGAGGAGGAGGCGGCGAGGGCGACGACAGGACGGTGGCGGCGCGGCGCCGGGTCGGGGGGGATCGGTTCCGACCCGATCCAGAGAGGGAGAGAGTGGGGGCGTCGTCGGTGGGGGTTAGGGTTTGGGGGGTGATATACCCCCGGGGTGGGCCGGTTGGGCCGCATGGGGGGGGGCAGGCTAGGCCGTTTGGCCCAGTTGGCCAGGGGGGGTTTTGTTTTATTTATTCTTTTATTTTGTTTGTTTGTTTTCATTTCTATTTTCTATTTTATTTTATTCCAGTATTGTTTAGCTTTTGTAAAATATGTGAACTAGCCCATGATCCACCTATCACTATTTGGTACCGACACCAAAAAGTTTGGGCACAAGAAAAATAGTTTAATATTTTATCAATTATAAAAGGCATTTAAATAATTGTTTATGCTACTGTTTTATTTATTTCAGAGCTGTTAAACATTTTGTAAAAATGTGGATTCTCCACCATAATTACTTATGATTTATTTGTCACCCTTAGAACATTTTAGTTTTAGTGTTTGAAAACTTTCATTGTTTGATTTGATTTTGAATTTCGAATTCACACGGGATCGAATCATCGCGAGATTAATAACAGTAAACGGGGTGACGTGGCATCATTAGTGTGTGATTACTGTAGCTTAATTATCCGGGCGTCACAATTCTCCCCTACTAACAAGAATTCTCGTCCCGAGAATCAAGAGGTGGAGTAAGGGAAAAAGTTCTGGTTACGAAGTTCTAACGGATCTTCTCGGTCTTGGTTGCCCTCATCGAAGAGGTTGAGTCCTTTCGTTGATGTCTTCATTTCTCTATTTCAGGTCATCGTGATGAAGTCGTCATCCTTTCTTTAGGATGTTCAACGTCCTATGAGTGCGATAGGAGGGAAAACTCTGAAAGATCGTATCTCCACAAAGTTGGGCACCTGACGGTGAACTGAGGGGAGAAGACATGAATTATCTCTCGAGTTGTAATTCAGGTAATTCATCGGGAGCAATAAGCGATGGTACGAAAGTTTCATACGGGTAGGCAATCATTCGACGCCTGATCCGAAGGTGGAAAAGGGGTTCAGAGCAACGAAATAGATATCGCGTCTGATACAGAATAGATCATCCCTTAAACGGTGGGTCGGGGAATCACACATTAAGTCAAGTGCAAAGGATACTTCAGAACCAAGAGTTTACAGGAGAGTCAGGTTTCGATCCTGTGGAACTATGGGTTATGGGCTCATCATGTGTATTAAGAGTAGGAAGAGCGGTGACATCTTGCACGGTCAAGCTAGCAAGACATGTCAGAGGATAGTCTGTCATTTATGTCAGCAACAGCATCGGTACCAAGGGCGGGGAACGAAGAGAACCATCTTCCTACTCGTCGAAACGAGGCGGACCAATAGGCAAAGTTCTCGTCCACCGGCGGTTACCGGAATGTTAAGAACAATAGTAACAGGATCTTACTGACAGAGTAGTACACCGAGGTATTTACCTAAGCAGGGAATTATCACTGCTCAGATCAAATAAATCTCAAGAAAGGTTAAACAGACCAATGGAAAGGAAAAGGTGGTTATACTCAAGTTTTAGGAGTATAACTTTCCCAAGGAAAAACAGAGCATGATATACATATCAGAATGGCAAGTAGATAACCATTTAGGTAAAAAGGGGCGAGGAAAATCCATGACATGCCCATACAATGGGGTTTGAATAATTGATCAAGAAACAATTAGCATTGAGCTTACATTATTCCTGTTGGCGATCGATTTACCACATCCATGCTTCGGGATAGCAATGATATGGTGTTTTGAGTAAGGGATGGACTTTGGATACACAAAGGATCCAGTAGGATCAACTTATAAAATAAGTCTTATAATTTCCCCAAGGAAGAAGGGCAATCCTTGCTGAACAAAGCATTATAACAATAGGTCATCCGGCCAGGTGTGCTAGCTACAACATCACCTTACCGAGTAATAAAGACCAAAGTTATAATTCTTGATAATGTTCCAACCATCATAACTGTCCGAGATTCAGATATGGTTGGTGTCAGGATACCTCAGGCAAAGAAGGCCTGAGGAGAAAAGGATGCAACACAAACTTACGAGATGATGTTGCAAGAATCTCGGAATGAACGACAGAAGCAAGACTGGAATCATTAGCCAGACTACAAGACATATGAACATGAGGTCAAGACATTCGTGCCCACATGGAAGTTCCTAGAATGGAGGGCAATCAAGTTCTAATTGGGGACCATCATAGAGGATATCAAAGTCCCCTGTGTAAGTCTGGACTAGGACAAATCAAATCAATTAGTGGCCTGGCGTGCTAGGAAGTACATATGGAGTGAAGGTAGCAATTCTAGCAACCCATAGAACTACTTCGCAAATGCCTGAATAAATTGGAACGATTCCAGAGGAAGCGAGACAAAAATTTCCCATAAGCACGGTGGCAAAAATGCACGTGAACTTATGGAAAAACACTTCTTTTATCAAACATATCCTTCATGAACTAGGCACAAGGATAATGCTTTCAAGGTTTCCAACACTAGCTTAAATGTTCATCATGAACCACGAGGGAGAAGAGGATGTGGCTGATGGGCTCAGCGACAATTCATCGATAATTCCAAACGGATGGATTTCCACAATTATGTGAACAAGGAGATGACATTTGTCAGCTCAAGTGACATAATGTTGTATGATCGAGGAAAACATAAATCATTAATCATTGGTTGAAAGTGTGTCCGAAAATATAACCTTAGGCAGCAAGATCAATGTTAGTGACGATTCAATAACCAGCAGCCTAAGAACGAACTGTCGATCGTTAACTTCAAAGCAATAGGGTTGCTAGAAGTTAGAATCAAAGCAGCATCGTTTGCTCGTTGGTATCCCGGTTAGAATCAACACGGGGACCAAGAAAGAATGGTGATGGTGAGAAGTATCACTATGTCAAGAAATTCTAAGAGGTGGAGCAATCCTCACAACATTCTCGACACAATAGACAGTAATTCTTCAGGGTAGAACATAACACAAGCTGGATAGCAAGTCGCATCCATATCATGGACAAATTTGCGATGAAAGGAAGTCAAGGAGGTTGTCGATGATAACAAAAATCATCGAGGGCAAGGAAGGTATTTCTCATCAAGAACTCAGTAGACGTCTCAGAAGAAGTCAAATTGTGGACGGTGATCACGACACCTTTTGTCGAGAATTTTCAAGAGAATGTCACCTAACAGCGGTTGCGTCAAGTAGGGGAATGACAACGTGGAAGGTTACAGGAACAACAGATAAGATGCAAGCTCAATATCGAGGTTGCTTTTCAAGACAAAGAACATGATGTTGAAAGCTCGACGTGAGCAATGCTCACACGCTGAAGGATTTGCGTATCAGAGAAGGACGAGGTAGCACAGTCAAAGATAGCAAGACAAGGATGTAGCCAATAGTCTAGGAATGACCAGATTGACTTTGATATTTTCAGTAACAATTACAAGGGGTATTGAATTGCAGTGTGGAATAAATTTTCCCATCGGTGTTCTCGGTTGACAACAATCCCAAAACCCGTGGAGTGATTAAGACAAGGAAAATTATTACCTCATCAAAGTTAATAAGATGTATTGCAAAGGCGTGATATCCTCGAGATACCAGAGGGTAAAACTCGAAGGTAGAACATGATAGAAGTAGAGTTGGGTCATTGACCTGCGACAGCAGATACTTTAACCTTGTCAACAATTGACGAGGCACCGGGATGAATTACTTTCGGATAAATTAACAAGGATAGCATGGTCGGAACCATAACTGCAATCGATCAAATTAAGGATACCGAAAGAATCATACGGATGAATAATTATTTTGCAAGGAGCTTACGAGACGGTCTACATCATTTCCATGGGCATGAACACAAGTTCAATGTCGACTCCCACTTCATCAATGTATAACATTTCATTCATTTCCTACTTTGAACGATGTTGTAGTGTTGAAAATTTATCTGGCAAAACTCCATAAGAGTATGACCCTTGAAAACTTTCGGGTTCTCACGGATTAGGGAGGGCATAGATTCAACCCATCGGGGGAATCTTAGGAACACATACCACAAGCTTCAAGAGTAATTAACACAAGCTCGAAGGTAGAGCATGGTTGGCAAAACAGAGGATGCAATTCACCAAAGGCATTATGTATCAGGGGAAGAACTCACAAGGTGATTGAATATGAACGACACTGTCGGATAATAACCCAACAATGGATCGGGCGATCCACAACGAAGTGATGTGAGTATCGGTACTCAATCAGAGGAAGAAAGAATGCAGAGGTATCGGATTCAAGACACAACTGAATAGTCCGATGCTTAAAATACAAAGGAATTATGATTTCCATAACTAAGGATCAGAAGCAGATGCTCTGATCAAGGATTAATAAGTTGACAAGACTTAGTCGGACAATCAATAAAGGTTTGAATTTCCGAGAACCAACTCATGTCCGGAAGGACGTCTAAGCCGGAAAGATAATTTAAAAAGGATCACCTGATGACTGCGTGCATACGCACACATTGAATCAATAGGCTCAAAATGGCAAGGACAAGGGATGTCAACGAAGACTACTAGACATATGGAATTAACCATAATGCCAGCAGGCAAGAATTTCGAGAGCAACAAGCTGTAGAGGATTTTCGGAAGATCGAAAAGTATTTCGAAGAATTTTGTGAAACACATGAACAACTGGGATGAACGGATCCTCGACAATTGTGAGGAATTATCCGTAAGGCTTCCATGCGGAAAAGAACTATAAGGCAGTAAACTCAAAGGGTTATCGGGGAAATGGTGAGTATTTCGGGGCATCTTGTAACAACAAGAGCAACGAGAAAGGATTGTATGAATGACAAGTGCAATTAGTCATCCATAGGGACTTATTGGTGGTAGGGAATTGCAAAGCCGATGAGCACAAAGTCTCGAAAAACATCGAAAGGGTATCTTCAGAATCTTCTGACGAAGCAGGTGACCTTCTGATATGAAGGCTCTCTGGGAGAAGTAGTTACGAGAACCTAGAGTCAGAGTTAGCAAAATCTTTAACCCGAAAAGAAGAGAGATCAGAGTCCCAGAGTATAGAAGAGGAATAAAAGATCCTAATACCACCTGGTTGAGATGTGGGCCCGTAAGCCACACAACTATGTTAGTAAAAGTGTTTCAAGTACTAGACTCAACTTCGGCCAAGGAGTTGGCAAGGGGGCTACCTACAGGCAGTCGGCTCTGATACCAACTTGTGACGCCCACATTCTTGATCGTACGCTAATCATGCACACAATGCGTACGACCAAGATTAGGGACTCACTGATTGATACCACAACACAACAAAAGACACAAATATAAAGGTCATACAGCTTCATATTACAAGCTAGGGGCCTCGAGGGCTCGAATACAAAGCTCGACAAAGCACGAGTCAGCGGAAGCAAATATATCTGAGTACAGACATAAGTTAGACAAGTTTTGCCTTAAGAAGGCTAGCACAAACATAAGCAGCGGATCGAAAGAGGCGAGGCCTCCTGCCTGGGAACCTACTAACTACTCCTGAACGTTGGCGTTCTCCACGAAGTAGCAGGCTCCAGCGGTGGTGTAGTAGTCGTCTCCGGCGTACTCCATCTCCTGGGCTCCATCGTCTGAACGCAGCAACGTATCGAGGGGGAAAGAGGAAGCAAAGCAGCAGTGAGTACTCATCCAAAGTACTCGCAAGACTGACATCGGAACTATGCTAAATATGCATCATTATCAAGGGGAGGGGTTATATCTGGACTGACTGCAGAAAGCAAGAATAGGGAGGAGGCCTAGTCCTATCGATGACTAGCATCTTCAACATCTTGCAGCATTAGAAGAGAGTAGACCTGTATCTCATATATAGTCATATTGTTGTAGCAATTTTAATTAAGTAAACACGCCCAGAGATCCTTCCTCGACTCCCTGCGAGGAAGCAATCCCGGAGCCACAATTCATTTCAAATTAAAATTACAATTATAGTTGTATAAGGTCAAGGTACAATTCCAAGTCGTCCTGTTACCGTGGACACGGCTATTCGAATAGATTATTCATCCCTGCAGGGGTGCACCACATATTCCCCAACACGCCTGAGTCACCTCCGGCCGGACACACTTTCCTGGGTCATGCCCGGCCTCGGGATATCAGCACGTCGTCGCCCCACCTAGGCTCAACGAAGAGGCCAGCCCGCCGGTCTAAATCCTAAGCGCGCAGGTTCGTGGGCCCACTTGCCCTTGCACTCATGCACGATGCGAGCGCGGCCGGAAGCAGTCCTAGCACCCCTTAGTAACAAGCGCGATGCGTTCTAGACCAATCCGGCGCGCGCCACTCCATTGCTGACGTCCGAAGAGCTTCGGCTGATACAACGACGCTGAGTGCCCATAACTTCCCCACGTGAAGGTTAGTGCGTATTAAGGCCAACGACCTGACTCAGATCAAGTACCCAACCCATTAGCATTTTATTAATGCGGGGAAAGCGCGACCCATGAAGTGCGGTCCGTCGCCCCGCTCTCGAGGATGTGTGGCAAAGGCCTCTCTCACCAGTCCACGCCTCAACATAACCCGGATGCCTTACCGGCGCATCCCACCACATCTCACACACGGGTACCCTTGGGGCCGACCCGTCTCAGAACTGTCGGGAACTCAGGTCCACCTCAACCAGGATGGTACCGCCTGTCCCTCTAGTCCCGTCTTTCACATGTAAACCAAGTCGAGTAGAAGTAACTGTGTGTTTATACACCGTGTGGATATCCGAGGAATCACCCTCGATGGATCCCACTCGAGGTATGTGTATGGCAAGAGTCGCTATCGATAAATGGGAAGGAGGAATCACCCTTGATACCCACGATCGATTAGCTACGCTACAGAATTAACATCGGGAGTGCTAAGTGAGGTATCACCCTCGGCACTCGATAGTAGCTCTGCAGTGCCATACTTAAGGGGTGTGCGGTGATGTGAGGGGGGGTCTGGCTCGTCGGTCGGTTGACCGAGTCTTCGGGTCTTCGAGTCGTCGATGAACAAGCAGGGGCAACTAGGACTAAGGGGGTCACAGGGGATTCACTGATCAACCTATACTAAGCAGTTGGTATGATTGCAGGTAAAGTAACAGTTCATCAAAAACAGGCTATGCATCAGAATAGGAGCTATCTAATACAGTAGCAAAATCTAATGCAAGAATGAGAGGGAAAGGAATAGGCGATATCGGAATGTTCAAGGGGGGGTTTGCTTGCCTTGCTGCTCTGCGGCAAAGGGCTGATCGTCAAGCGCGTAGTCGTACCCGGCAGCAGCGTCAGCCTCGGGGTCTACGGTAAGAAGAGGGGGGAAGAAACAATAAATATAAAGCAAACAATGCTACACAAAGTATGACATGGCAATAGGCAGTGCCAGTTGTGTTCTAACGTAGGGTTGCACGTTACCGATGAAGGGGGAACCCATCCAGGAAAGTTTTCCCGGTTCCGGACAAATGTCGGACAGATGACCGGAGTGGGGAAATGTTCCAGGTTTGCGGTGTTAGAGGCATGTGACAGCTAGGATGCAGTGCAGGGTTGCCTAAATCATGTCTAAACCATTTTAGCTATTTGGATTAGAGTTGGAATTAATAGTCGGTTGTTATACACTATTCACCTGCCGGAAACGGGCGAAAAGTTGCGGGTTCACCTACGTAGAGGGTCCCGACATGGAAACAGGTAGCACGGTTAGATTCGTGGGATTTTTCTGAGCAACTTTCATGTTCAAAACTTTTTAATCCGGGCTTCGGTTTATTTTTATATTAATTTCTAAAGATTTAATAATATTCTGATTTTAATTTAATTATTAAATTCGAATTAAATCCTAATTATACAAAACAGTAATAATACTGTTTAAAATTAATTAACTAATCAGATTAATTAATAAATCTATTTAATCTCAATTAACTTAACAGCTAATTAGATTAACTAATTTAGTTAGTTTAAACTAACAGACTTAATTAACTTAACTAATTACCAATTTAATTAACTAATTAATTATTAACTTAATTATTTATTTATATATATTTATTTATTTTTATCTATTCCTTTTTAATTCCTTTTCTTTTCTTTTTTTTAAAAAACGTTCTGGGGTGGGGCCCCTGTCATAGGGCCAGGGGGCAGGGCCCATTCGTCAGTGGCCCTGGCCACAGCGGGCACGGACGCGCGGGCGCGGCGCCGGCCGATGCGATGGCGAGGCCACGGCCACGGCCACGGAGGGCTCCGGCGCGGCGGAGGCAGCTGCAGGAGGAGGGCCGCGGACAAGTGCAGAGGAGGGGGGGTCTAAGCAGAGAGGGGGCCAGCCGGCTGGGCTCGCACGGCGCTCGGAGGCGTCGGCAACCAAGGCCAGGAGGCCGCGCGGGCCGGTGGAGAGCAGAGGCGGTCGGCGACGGTGACGGCCAGCGGCGGTAAGGCGGAGGCGGAGCGCGGGCTGGGCGATGCGCGGGCGCAGGTGCGCGGCGACGAACGCGGGACGCGGCAGGCGTGCGGGGGCGAGGGCCGGGGCGAGGACGAGCGCGGCTGGGCGCGCGCAAGCGCGCCGTGAGCGCGCGGGAGAGCGGGGGTGCGGGGAGTGCGCAGGGATGAGGGAGAGGCGAGCGCGGCAGCTCACCCGCGATGTAGGGGGATGGCAACGTGCGTGGGGAGGGTCGGAGAGGCGCCGGTGGGGGGCGGCGACAGCGCTGTCGCGGGGCGGTGGAGGGGCGCCGATGGAGGCTCGGCCGCGGGCTCGAGGAGGCCGGCGTCGAGGCGGGGAGGAGGAGGCGGCGAGGGCGACGGCAGGATGGTGGCGGCGCGGCACGGGGCGCCGGCGGCGGCGGCGCGGCGTCGGGTCGGGGGGGATCGGTTCCGACCCGATCCAGAGAGGGAGAGAGTGGGGGGGTCGTCGGTGGGGGTTAGGGTTTGGGGGGTGATATACCCCCGGGGTGGGCCGGTTGGGCCGCATGGGGGGGGGGCAGGCTGGGCCGTTTGGCCCAGTTGGCCAGGGGGGTTTTGTTTTATTTATTCTTTTATTTTGTTTGTTTGTTTTTATTTCTATTTTCTATTTTATTTTATTCCAGTATTGTTTAGCTTTTGTAAAATATGTGAACTAGCCCATGATCCACCTATCACTATTTGGTACCGACACCAAAAAGTTTGGGCACAAGAAAAATAGTTTAATATTTTATCAATTATAAAAGGCATTTAAATAATTGTTTATGCTACTGTTTTATTTATTTCAGAGCTATTAAACATTTTGTAAAAATGTGGATTCTCCACCATAATTACTTATGATTTATTTGTCACCCTTAGAACATTTTAGTTTTAATGTTTGAAAACTTTCATTGTTTGATTTGATTTTGAATTTCGAATTCACACGGGATCGAATCATCGCGAGATTAATAACAGTAAACGGGGTGACGTGGCATCATTAGCGTGGGATTACTGTAGCTTAATTATCCGGGCGTCACAATTCTCCCCTACTAACAAGAATTCTCGTCCCGAGAATCAAGAGGTGGAGTAAGGGAAAAAGTTCTGGTTACGAAGTTCTAACGGATCTTCTCGGACTTGGTTGCCCTTTCGTTGATGTCTTCATTTCTCTATTTCAGGTCATCGTGATGAAGTCGTCATCCTTTCTTTAGGATCTTCAACGTCCTATGAGTGCGATAGGAGGGAAAACTCTGAAAGATCGTATCTCCACAAAGTTGGGCACCTGACGGTGAACTGAGGGGAGAAGACATGAATAATCTCTCGAGTTGTAATTCAGGTAATTCATCGGGAGCAATAAGCGATGGTACGAAAGTTTCAAACGGGTAGGCAATCATTCGATGCCTGATCAGAAGGTGGAAAAGGGGTTCAGAGCAACGAAATAGATATTGCGTCTGATACAGAATAGATCATCCCTTAAACGGTGGGTCGGGGAATCAGACATTAAGTCAAGTGCAAAGGATACTTCAGAACCAAGGGTTTACAGGAGAGTCTATGGGCTCATCATGTGTATTAAGAGTAGGAAGAGCGGTGACATCTTGCACGATCAAGCTAGCAAGACATGTCAGAGGATAGTCTGTCATTTATATCAGCAACAACATCGGTACCAAGGGCGGGGAACGAAGAGAACCATCTTCCTGCTCGTCGAAATGAGGCGGACCAATAGGCAAAGTTCTCGTCCACCGGCGGTTACCGGAATGTTAACAACAATAGTAACAGGATCTTACTGACAGAGTAGTACACCGAGGTATTTACCTAAGCAGGGAATTATCACTGCTCAGATCAAATAAATCTCAAGAAAGGTTAAACAGACCAATGGAAAGGAAAATGTGATTTATCACATTAAACAGACCAATGGAAAGGAAAAGGTGGTTATACTCAAGTTTTAGGAGTATAACTTTCCCAAGGAAAAACAGAGCATGATATACATATCAGAATGGCAAGTAGATAACCATTTAGGTAAAAAGGGGCGAGGAAAATCCATGACATGCCCATACAATGGGGTTTGAATAATTGATCAAGAAACAATTAGCATTGAGCTTACATTATTCCTGTTGGCGATCGATTTACCACATCCATGCTTCGGGATAGCAATGATATGATGTTTCGAGTAAGGGATGGAGTTTGGATACACAAAGGATCCAGTAGGATCAACTTATAAAATAAGTCTTATAATTTCCCCAAGGAAGAAGGGCAATCCTTGCTGAACAAAGCATTATAACAATAGGTCATCCGGCTAGGTGTGCTAGCTACAACATCACCTTACCGAGTAATAAAGACCAAAGTTATAATTCTTGATAATGTTCCAACCATCATAACTGTCCGAGATTCAGATATGGTTGGTGTCAGGATACCTCAGGCAAAGAAGGCCTGAGGAGAAAAGGATGCAACACAAACTTACGAGATGATGTTGCAAGAATCTCGGAATGAACGACAGAAGCAAGACTGGAATCATTAGCCAGACTACAAGACATATGAACACGAGGTCAAGACATTCGTGCCCACATGGAAGTTTCTAGAATGGAGGGCAATCAAGTTCTAATTGGGGACCATCATAGAGGATATCAAAGTCCCCTGTGTAAGTCTGGACTAGGACAAATCAAATCAATTATTGGCCTGGCGTGCTAGGAAGTACATATGGAGTGAAGGTAGCAATTCTAGCAACCCATAGAACTACTTCGCAAATGCCTGAATAAATTGGAACGATTCCAGAGGAAGCGAGACAAAATTTTCCCATAAGCACGGTGGCAAAAATGCACGTGAACTTATGGGAAAACACTTCTTTTATCAAACATATCCTTCATGAACTAGGCACAAGGATAATGCTTTCAAGGTTTCCAACACTAGCTTAAATGTTCATCATGAACCACGAGGGAGAAGAGGATGTGGCTGATGGGCTCAGCGACAATTCATCGATAATTCCAAACGGATGGATTTCCACAATTATGTGAACAAGGAGATGACATTTGTCAGCTCAAGTGACATAATGTTGTATGATCGAGGAAAACATAAATCATTAATCATTGGTTGAAAGTGTGTCCGAAAATATAACCTTAGGCAGCAAGATCAATGTTAGTGACGATTCAATAACCAGCAGCCTAAGAACGAACTGTCGATCGTTAACTTCAAAGCAATAGGGTTGCTAGAAGTTAGAATCAAAGCAGCATCGTTTGCTCGTTGGTATCCCGGTTAGAATCAACACGGGGACCAAGAAAGAATGGTGATGGTGAGAAGTATCACTATGTCAAGAAATTCTAAGAGGTGGAGCAATCCTCACAACATTCTCGACACAATAGACAGTAATTCTTCAGGGTAGAACATAACACAAGCTGGATAGCAAGTCGCATCCATATCACGGACAAATTTGCGATGAAAGGAAGTCAAGGAGGTTGTCGATGATAACAAAAATCATCGAGGGCAAGGAAGGTATTTCTCATCAAGAACTCAGTAGACGTCTCAGAAGAAGTCAAATTGTGGACGGTGATCACGACACCTTTTGTCGAGAGTTTTCAAGAGAATGTAACCTAACAGCGGTTGCGTCAAGTAGGGGAATGACAACGTGGAAGGTTACAGGAACAACAGATAAGATGCAAGCTCAATATCGAGGTTGCTTTTCAAGACAAACAACATGATGTTGAAAGCTCGACGTGAGCAATGCTCACACGCTGAAGGATTTGCGTATCAGAGAAGGACGAGGTAGCACAGTCAAAGATAGCAAGACAAGGATGTAGCCAATAGTCTAGGAATGACCAGATTGACTTTGATATTTTCAGTAACAATTACAAGGGGTACTGAATTGCAGTGTGGAATAAATTTTCCCATCGGTGTTCTCAGTTGACAACAATCCCAAAACCCGTGGAGTGATTAAGACAAGGAAAATTATTACCTCATCAAAGTTAATAAGATGTATTGCAAAGGCGTGATATCCTCGAGATACCAGAGGGTAAAACTCGAAGGTAGAACATGATAGAAGTAGAGTTGGGTCATTGACCTGCGACAACAGATACTTTAACCTTGTCAACAATTGACGAGGCACCGGGATGAATTACTTTCGGATAAATTAACAAGGATAGCATGGTCGGAACCATAACTGCAATCGATCAAATTAAGGATACCGAAAGAATCATACGGATGAATAATTATTTTGCAAGGAGCTTACGAGACGGTCTACATCATTTCCATGGGCATGAACACAAGTTCAATGTCGACTCCCACTTCATCAATGTATAACATTTCATTCATTTCCTACTTTGAACGATGTTGTAGTGTTGAAAATTTATCTGGCAAAACTCCATAAGAGTATGACCCTTGAAAACTTTCGGGTTCTCACGGATTAGGGAGGGCATAGATTCAACCCATCGGGGGAATCTTAGGAACACATACCACAAGCTTCAAGAGTAATTAACACAAGCTCGAAGGTAGAGCATGGTTGGCAAAACAGAGGATGCAATTCACCAAAGGCATTATGTATCAGGGGAAGAACTCACAAGGTGATTGAATATGAACGACACTGTCGGATAATAACCCAACAATGGATCGGGCGATCCACAACGAAGTGATGTGAGTATCGGTACTCAATCAGAGGAAGAAAGAATGCAGAGGTATCGGATTCAAGACACAACTGAATAGTCCGATGCTTAAAATACAAAGGAATTATGATTTCCATAACTAAGGATCAGAAGCAGATGCTCTGATCAAGGATGAATAAGTTGACAAGACTTAGTCGGACAATCAATAAAGGTTTGAATTTCCGAGAACCAACTCATGTCCGGAAGGACGTCTAAGCCGGAAAGATAATTTAAAAAGGATCACCTGATGACTGCGTGCATACGCACACATTGAATCAATAGGCTCAAAATGGCAAGGACAAGGGATGTCAACGAAGACTACTAGACATATGGAATTAACCATAATGCCAGCAGGCAAGAATTTCGAGAGCAACAAGCTGCAGAGGATTTTCGGAATATCGAAAAGTATTTCGAAGAATTTTGTGAAACACATGAACAACTGGGATGAACGGATCCTCGACAATTGTGAGGAATTATCCGTAAGGCTTCCATGCGGAAAAGAACTATAAGGCAGTAAACTCAAAGGGTTATCGGGGAAATGGTGAGTATTTCGGGGCATCTTGTAACAACAAGAGCAACGAGAAAGGATTGTATGAATGACAAGTGCAATTAGTCATCCATAGGGACTTATCGGTGGTAGGGAATTGCAAAGCCGATGAGCACAAAGTGTCGAAAAACATCGAAAGGGTATCTTCAGAATCTTCTGACGAAGCAGGTGACCTTCTGATATGAAGGCTCTCCGGGAGAAGTAGTTACGAGAACCTAGAGTCAGAGTTAGCAAAATCTTTAACCCGAAAAGAAGAGAGATCAGAGTCCCAGAGTATAGAAGAGGAATAAAAGATCCTAATACCACCTGGTTGAGATGTGGGCCCGTAAGCCACACAACTATGTTACTAAAAGTTTTTCAAGTACTAGACTCAACTTCGGCCAAGGAGTTGGAACGGGGGCTACCTACAGGCAGTCAGCTCTGATACCAACTTGTGACGCCCACATTCTTGACCGTACGCTAATCATGCACACAATGCGTACGACCAAGATTAGGGACTCACTGATTGATACCACAACACAACAAAAGACACAAATATAAAGGTCATACAACTTCATATTACAAGCCAGGGGCCTCGAGGGCTCGAATACAAAGCTCGACAAAGCACGAGTCAGCGGAAGCAAATATATCTGAGTATAGACATAAGTTAGACAAGTTTTGCCTTAAGAAGGCTAGCACAAACATAAGCAGCGGATCGAAAGAGGCGAGGCCCCCTGCTTGGGAACCTCCTAACTACTCCTGAACGTCGGCGTTCTCCACGAAGTAGCAGGCTCCAGCGGTGGTGTAGTAGTCGTCTCCGGCGTACTCCATCTCCTGGGCTCCATCGTCTGAACGCAGCAACGTATCGAGGGGGAAAGAGGAAGCAAAGCAGCAGTGAGTACTAATCCAAAGTACTCGCAAGACTGACATCGGAACTATGCTAAATATGCATCATTATCAAGGGGAGGGGTTATATCTGGACTGACTGCAGAAAGCAAGAATAGGGAGGAGGCCTAGTCCTATCGACGACTAGCATCTTCAACATCTTCAACATCTTGCAGCATTAGAAGAGAGTAGACCTGTATCTCATATATAGTCATATTGTTGTAGCAATTTTAATTAAGTAAACACGCCCAGAGATCCTTCCTCGACTCCCTGCGAGGAAGCAATCCCGGAGCCACAATTCATTTCAAATTAAAATTACAATTATAGTTGTATAAGGTCAAGGTACAATTCCAAGTCGTCCTGTTACCGTGGACACGGCTATTCGAATAGATTATTCATCCCTGCAGGGGTGCACCACATATTCCCCAACACGCCTGAGTCACCTCCGGCCGGACACACTTTCCTGGGTCATGCCCGGCCTCGGGATATCAGCACGTCGTCGCCCCACCTAGGCTCAACGAAGAGGCCAGCCCGCCGGTCTAAATCCTAAGCGCGCAGGTTCGTGGGCCCACTTGCCCTTGCACTCCTGCACGATGCGAACGCGGCCGGAAGCAGTCCTAGCACCCCTTAGTAACAAGCGCGATGCGTTCCAGACCAATCCGGCGCGCGCCACTCCATTGCTGACGTCCGAAGAGCTTCGGCTGATACAACGACGCTGAGTGCCCATAACTTCCCCACGTGAAGGTTAGTGCGTATTAAGGCCAACGACCTGACTCAGATCAAGTACCCAACCCATTAGCATTTTATTAATGCGGGGAAAGCGCGACCCATGAAGTGCGGTCCGTCGCCCCGCTCTCGAGGATGTGTGGCAAAGGCCTCTCTCACCAGTCCACGCCTCAACATAACCCGGATGCCTTACCGGCGCATCCCACCACATCTCACACACGGGTACCCTTGGGGCCGACCCGTCTCAGAACTGTCGGGAACTCAGGTCCACCTCAACCAGGGTGGTACCGCCTGTCCCTCCAGTCTCGTCTTTCACATGTAAACCAAGTCGAGTAGAAGTAACTGTGTGTTTATACACCGAGTGGATATCCGAGGAATCACCCTCGATGGATCCCACTCGAGGTATGTGTATGGCAAGAGTCGCTATCGATAAATGGGAAGGAGGAATCACCCTTGATAGCCACGATCGATTAGCTACGCTACAGAATTAACATCGGGAGTGCTAAGTGAGGTATCACCCTCGGCACTCGATAGTAGCTCTGCAGTGCCATACTTAAGGGGTGTGCGGTGATGTGAGGGGGGGTCTGGCTCGTCGGTCGGTTGACCGAGTCTTTGGGTCTTCGAGTCGTCGATGAACAAGCAGGGGCAACTAGGACTAAGGGGGTCACAGGGGATTCACTGATCAACCTATACTAAGCAGTTGGTATGATTGCAGGTAAAGTAACAGTTCATCAAAAACAGGCTATGCATCAGAATAGGAGCTATCTAATACAGTAGCAAAATCTAATGCAAGAATGAGAGGGAAAGGAATAGGCGATATCGGAATGTTCAAGGGGGGGTTTGCTTGCCTTGCTGCTCTGCGGCAAAGGGCTGATCGTCAAGCGCGTAGTCGTACCCGGCAGCAGCGTCAGCCTCGGGGTCTACGGTAAGAAGAGGGGGGAAGAAACAATAAATATAAAGCAAACAATGCTACACAAAGTATGACATGGCAATAGGCAGTGCCGGTTGTGTTCTAACGTAGGGTTGCACGTTACCGATGAAGGGGGAACCCATCCGGGAAAGTTTTCCCGGTTCCGGACAAATGTCGGACAGATGACCGGAGGGGGCAAATGTTCCAGGTTTGCGGTGTTAGAGGCATGTGACAGCTAGGATGCAGTGCAGGGTTGCCTAAATCATGTCTAAACCATTTTAGCTATTTGGATTAGAGTTGGAATTAATAGTCGGTAGTTATACACTATTCACCTGCCGGAAACGGGCGAAAAGTTGCGGGTTCACCTACGTAGAGGGTCCCGACATGGAAACAGGTAGCACGGTTAGATTTGTGGGATTTTTCTGAGCAACTTTCATGTTCAAAACTTTTTAATCCGGGCTACGGTTTTTTTTTATATTAATTTCTAAAGATTTAATTATTTATTTATATTAAATCCGAATTATCCAAAACAGTAATAATACTGTTTAAAATTAATTAACTAATCAGATTAATTAATAAATCTATTTAATCTCAATTAACTTAACAGCTAATTAGATTAACTAATTTAGTTAGTTTAAACTAACAGACTTAATTAACTTAACTAATTACCTAATTAATTAACTAATTAATTATTAACTTAATTATTTATTTATATTTATTTATTTATTTTTATCTATTCCTTTTTAATTCCTTTTCTTTTCTTTTCTTTTTTAAAACGTTCTGGGGTGGGGCCCCTGTCATAGGGCCAGGGGGCAGGGCCCATTCGTCAGTGGCCCAGGCCACAGCGGGCACGGGCGCGCGGGCGCGGCGCCGGCCGATGCGACGGCGAGGCCACAGCCACGGCCACGGCGGGGCTCCGGCGCGGCGGAGGCAGCCGCAGGAGGAGGGCCGCGGCCAAGTGCAGAGGAGGGGGGGTCTAAGCAAAGAGGGGGCCGGCCGGCTGGGCTCGCACGGCGCTCGGAGGCGTCGGCAGCCAAGGCCAGGAGGCCGCGCGGGCCGGTGGGGAGCGGAGGCGGTCGGGGAAGGTGACGGCCAGCGGCGGTAAGGCGGAGGCGGAGCGCGGGCTAGGCGATGCGCGGGTGTAGGTGCGCGGCGGGCGTGCGGGGGCGAGCGCCGGGGCGAGGACGAGCGTGGCTGGGCGCGCGCAAGCGCGCCGTGAGCGCGCGGGAGAGCGGGGGTGCGGGGAGTGCGCAGGGATGAGGGGGAGGCGAGCGCGGCAGCTCACCCGCGATGCAGGGGATGGCAACATGCGTGGGGAGGGTCGGGGAGGCGCCGGTGGGGGGCGGCGACGGCACGGTCGCGGCGCGGTGGAGGGGCGCCGATGGAGGCTCGGCCGCGGGCTCGAGGAGGCCGGCGTCGAGGCGGGGAGGAGAAGGCGGCGAGGGCGACGGCAGGACGGTGGCGGCGCGGCACGGGGCGCCGGCGGCGGCGGTGCGGCGCCGGGTCGGGGGGGATCGGTTCCGACCCGATCCAGAGAGGGAGAGAGTGGGAGGGTCGTTGGTGGGGGTTAGGGTTTGGGGGGGTGATATACCCCCAGGGTGGGCCGGTTGGGCCGCATGGGGGGGCAGGCTGGGCCGTTTGGCCCAGTTGGCCAGGGGGGGTTTTGTTTTATTTATTCTTTTATTTTGTTTGTTTGTTTTTATTTCTATTTTCTATTTTATTTTATTCCAGTATTGTTTAGCTTTTGTAAAATATGTGAACTAGCCCATGATCCACCTATCACTATTTGGTACCGACACCAAAAAGTTTGGGCACAAGAAAAATAGTTTAATATTTTATCAATTATAAAAGGCATTTAAATAATTGTTTATGCTACTGTTTTATTTATTTCAGAGCTGTTAAACATTTTGTAAAAATGTGGATTCTCCACCATAATTACTTATGATTTATTTGTCACCCTTAGAACATTTTAGTTTTAATGTTTGAAAACTTTCATTGTTTGATTTGGTTTTGAATTTCGAATTCGCACGGGATCGAATCATCGCGAGATTAATAACAGTAAACGGGGTGACGTGGCATCATTAGCGTGGGATTACTGTAGCTTAGTTATCCGGGAGTCACAATACCTACCTATGGATTGAGTAAGATCCTTCAAGTAAGTTGTCATCGGTGCATCAAGCAGTAAAATTGCTCTTAAATATGTATGATCTTTTATTGTAAGGGAAAAGAAGCACTGTACGATATTGTGATGGCAAATAAATAAAAGCGACAGAGTGCATAATAAAGTTTGCTATCATAAGGGGCAATATAAAGTAATATTCCATTGCATTAAGAGCTTGCACATCCAACTTAAAAGCACATGACAACCTCTGCTTCTCTCTGCGAAGGCGTTATCTTTTATCATCATGAAATTACTTATGTGCAAGAGTCAATAAAGTTTATTCTTACTTCAACCTATCAACACTATAGTTGGCAAGCATCATGTGTTGAGGACAGATCCAGATAAATATATCCAGTTGAATGTAGGAGATCATGAACCATTACTGTTGACATTATCCTTGAGGTAAATAAGTTGGGTGGCAAAAACAATGAAGCCCCCATCTTCCTATGTGTCCACCGGAAACACTAGCTCCAAAAAATATGCAATGAGTGTCAACAATCATAAAAAACTAAATGATAGTTGAGTATGTGAACTTTCTAGAATGAAAGCTCTTATATAGACTCTTCTCCGGATTATGATGCATTGTGATTGCCTCAATTACTAAGAGCATAGTTTGTTGATTGTCAATAGTGTTTATGCTTCATACTTCAATTTTCTAAATGGATTGTTACTTACCTATGAGAAGCTATATGATGAAAATGTTGCTGCTATGTTGTCATTCATGATGCACTCATGTCCGTATTTTATTTTTATCGACACCTCTCTCTCAAATTATGTGGTCATTATTATCGAGTTCAGCTTTCGCTTGAGGACAAGCGAGGTCTAAGCTTGGGGGAGTTGATACGTCCATTATGCATCATAAATTCATATTGATATTTATGTTATTCTCGTTCATTATTCCTTATTATGATACAATTCTTATGCCTTTTCTCTCTGAATATGCAAGGTACATCACAAGGAGGGAAATCTGTGGAAACTGGAATTCTGGACCTGAAAACCAAGAAAATGACAGAAAAGTCACTGGACTCCAAATGATCTGAAATTTCACGGAGAATTTTTATAGAATATAAAAGAATTTCTGGTCCTAAAAATATACCAGAGGGGGGGCCCTCCTGGCCACGAGCCAATAGGGCGCGGTCCAGCCCCTGGCCGCGCCCTGTTGGGTCGTGGTGGCCCAGCAGGTCCCCTAGCCCCCCTCTTCTCCTATATGGTGTGTTTTGACCTAGAAACAATCACAAGATTACATTCGGGACGAAGCGCCGCCGTCTCGAGGCGGAAACCAGGGAAGAGGCCCTTTTTCTCTCCGGCAGAGAGATTCTGTCGGGGAAACCTCTCTCCGGGAGGGGGAGATCCAAGCCATCGTCATCACCAACGCTTCCTCCTTCGTGGGAGGACCAATCTTCATCAACATCTTCACCAGCACCATCTCATCTCCAACCCTAGTTCATATCTTGTATTCAATCTTTGTCTCAAAACCTCAGATTGGTACCTATGGGTTACTAGTAGTGTTGGTTACATCTTGTAGTTGAAGCTTGTTGGATTAATTGGTGAAAGATATTATGTCCAGATCCTTGATCATCATCATTACACCTCTGAACTTGAACATGATGATGAGGTGTGAGTAGTTACTTTTTGTAACGCCCAAGATGTGATCCTATCCTTGTTTTGGCTCGAGGACCTCGACAGGGATAGAAGTGCATCTCGTCGTTTCGCAAGAATGGATATCATTACAAGTACATGTAAAGAAGAGATGAGTATATGAAATTTGCTTACACTCGCCACAAGCTAAATCAAGATCACATCAATACAACAACATATTCAAACATCATACATAAGAGCAGGGTCCGGCTACAGACAAAATCAAACGATAAAATGACATCCATCCTTGCTATCCCATGCTTCCGGCCTGGAACCCATCCTATGATCGATGAAGAAGAAGAACTCCAAATCAAACAAGCATCGCGCTCACATCAAATCATCACATTACCTATACCTGCAACTGTTGTTGCAGTAATCTATGAGCCACGGGGACTCAGCAATCTCTTTTACAAGGGTATCAAGACTAGCAAAGCTAAATGGGTGAGGTATGGTTAAGTGATGAGGCTGCAACATGCACTAAGCATTTATTTGACTGGCTAACTTACGAGTACACGAATAGGGAGGGGAGATCGTCGCATAAACGGACGTGAACTAGTAATGATCACTAAGTGATCCTGAACACCTACTTACGTTCAAACATAACCCCACCGTGTTCTCTCTCGGTTCGGAAATCACGAGAAGAGACAGTCACAGTTACGCACACGGTTGGTGTATTTTATTTGACTTTACTTTAAGTTTTCTATGATCGGATGTTAAACAAATTTCCATGTTGCCACATAACCGCGGGCACGGCTTCTCGAAAAGATCTAACCCTGCAGGGGTGCTCCAACTCATCCATCACAAACTAACCACAAGCTGCGTTGGAACTCCTCAACCGCGGGAGAACCCGTAGTATTTGCGGAATCCCGATGGAAAATCTCAACCTCGAGATAGCCCCAAGTGTCCTCGAAATCCCGCGCACAAGACGTTCGAGAAAGGTAAAACAAATCCAGCAAAGCCGCCCGACGTGTCGACGAACCCGATAGGAGCCGCGTATCTCGTTCTCAGGACACGACGGATGAGCGATGGTTACCACGCCAATCACCGAGTTGCCCCGGGCGGCATCAATAAGATGCTCTAGGTTGGACCAACACTCATGAGGAGCACTGGCCCGGGTTGTTGATTAAAGATCCTCGGGTTAATTACTCCCTATGCAGATTTATTAGTTATTAAGCAAATGTAGTACCAATGGTGGGCCTTGCCAGAAGAGTTTTATCCCAAAACGAAAATCAAGGGGGTCCCCATAACAACCCCGAGCATGTTAGCAGCGCTCAATATGAAACATAACACCGGTACACAAGTAACTAGGGCGGCAAAAGTGGAACAAAACACCGAGTAAAAGGCCAAGCCTTCCACCTTTTACCAAGTATATATGTGCATTAAATTAAATAGCAATAGTATTGTGATATCTCAAAAACATCCATGTTGGCACATGGAAACAATTGCACCTGCAACTAGCAACGCTATAAGAAGGGTTGAGCAAGCGGTAACATAGCCAAACAATGGTTTGCCGGGATGTGGAGGGTTAGAAGCTTATCATGGTATTTTGGGAGGCTTGACAAGCAAGTGGTAGGTAGTGAGACATAGCGATAGAAACGAGACAACTAGCATGGCAATTATAGTAGTGGTATCCAGGGAAATGGTCATCTTGCCTGAGATCCCGCTTGGAAGAAGAATCAATCCATGAAGAAGACGAGCCAACGTAGTCGAACGAATCCTCACACTTCGAATCGGTTTCAGGACTCTATCGAGAAGAAGCATTCCGGAAACAACAATCAACACATGAAAAACACCACAACATATGCATGACATGATGCACAAACAAATATGATGCATGACCAGTTTAATTATGCATGACATGACAAGCACAACAATCGAGTACTACACATTAAGTGAAGCTCAATATGAAACGAGTTGCATATTGACGAAACTCCACATTCAAATTATTTAGTTCACTCTCGTTTAGGTACTCATTAATATTAAATGTTGTTTAACATGGGTGGTCATGGCATAGGTCGAAGAAGGAATTACGCAATTTTTAATGGAGAGGGAGAACATACATATAACAAAACACAACTCTCCATATTAAGAGAAATGTGGTTAATGTTGTTCAACTAAACAATCCTTTTAAATGTTGTTCATCATGGCAAGAGGTGAAGCATAAAAAAACTACATTATCTATGCATTTTAAATGAGGCCGAAAACAACATATAGTATTTCCGAAGCGACCCCATATGTTAATATGGAATTTGGTCCAGGTCTGTCCTAACACAATTTTATATTTATTAAACATGAAATAGAGTACACCATGTTATTCTACACGATTTTCTAGTCTAGTTACATATGTAGATCATTTTTATCGGAGCTACGGTTATGAAGTTATGAAATAAATCATTTTAGCATGACAATTACGCAGATTACGTGAAAACAGCGAGCTAAACATTTTTATAAGCATGAAAGTTGGATATTATGAATCTACACAAAATTCTGCACATTTTTCATATATAATTTATTTTAATCCGATGCACGGTTGAAATTATATGATTTTCCCAAAACTCGAACGTATTTTGAAAAGTTGCGCAGTTTTGACTTGGAAAAGAAAACAACTCAATTAGACACTGGCTGGGCTAGCCACTGCCAATGACAAGTGGGGTCAGGAGGATGGTCATCAGGTCAACGAGGACCGGTCAACAGGGCTGTGGGGCCAAGGCATCAGTGTCCCATGTGCAAAAGAAATAAAAAAAACCAGCAAAATATAATGAGGTGTCTCGGATTTGAACCCTGGACATCATACATGAGTCCATAAATAGATGACCAGCTGATCTACAATAGACCACTGGCAACAACTGGGTTTGGGCCAATATGACCATCCCATCGGGCTGATGACACTGAAAATTAAACTGAGTAGCTCGCGTGCTAAAAACAGAGCACAAAAATAAATTGTTGAAGGCGCCAGGGATTGAACGAAGGACCTCCTGGACAGAACGTGGGATGCCAACCACTCCGATTACTATTGTTTCGCGGACAAAACTAGTGCTTATACTATATAACCTCTCCAAGCCAGAACAGATTAGGCAAAAACACAAAGTTTCAGTCACGGAGGGACTTGCTCACAGCGGTGGAAACAGAGGCCGCGGCCATGGCGAGAAGATGCAGGGGAGGGCCGGGGAGGAGCGGAGGAGGCCGGGACTTCACGAATCTGGTTGACGGCGAGCAGCTGGAGGAGGTGTTGGCTGGTTTGGGGCCTGGGCTGCAGCCATCCATGGCGCTGCATCAGGAGGTCGAGAGGGAGATGTGAGGCAGGGGAGGTGCGTGCAAGAAAATGGAGGAGTAGCAGCAGGGCGTCTCACCGGCGGCAGAGCATCCCACGGGCTCAGTTCTCCTTGGTGGCTCCATGGCTACAGCGTCAGGGGACCTTCTGTCCATGGAAGTGGCCGGCTGGGTACCTGAGAGGGGAGAGAGAAAGACTTGAGGGTAGAGAGAGAATACGGGAGGAAGAAACTGAATGGCAGAAGGCAGGGACGCGCAGGGGCTCCGGTGGCCTGATCCGGCGTGCTCACCGGCGACTTGCTCGTCGGACGGAGCGAGGCTTGAGGAGGAGTCCGACATGGGGACGCGGACGAAGCAGAGGAGGCTGCGGAGCTTCATTCCAGTGGCGCCATGGCGCTCCTGTCCAAACAGACAGAGAGAGGGAGCTCGAGGACAGGAGGCGGCGCGCGAGGAAGGCCTCGGGAGACGCTGGTCTAGTTGGGCGGCGGAGGAAATCAAGGGAGTTGGTCGGATCGATCTGGTTGGTTGGGGTTGGATCCCTGAGGGAGATGCTTGTGGGTGGCGGCGGCGCTGCGGAAAACGAGGGATGGGATAGGACTAGGGTTCCGTCTGAGTTTGGTATAGGGTGGTCTATATATATATATATATATAGTGAAAATACAACTAGATTTGGACCCTCCGATTTAGATCGGACGGACAAGATAAATAGGTTAGGGAGTCCAACCGAGAAACCGATGATGGTTTGGGGTATTACGGGGTTGATCCGGATTCAAGGGTCACGACCATACGTTTCGGGTTCGGGAAAGGTTTTCGGGCGCGCGCGAGGGGTGTGTGCACTGTGTAGAGGGCTAGGCATGAGAAGAGAGGGAAGACAGGCAACCCGGCAACAGGTTTTAAAATACCGAAAACGTCCGACAATTTGACCGGCTAGTGCCGCTATAGATTTAACGGTTCGGGTATCAAACGACCTCCGAATGCGACAAAATTTGGCAGGCCGTCTACCTACAATATAATAAGACCGCACGCCAACTTTCAACCCATTCGAAGAATTTTTTATACGCACTTTTAAAAACAACATTTTATGATGCCGCGGGCGCGTGCGTGTGTGGTTGGTCTCAAAACGGTGATCGACGAGAATGGAGAGAACCGACAACTACGAACGAATGCGAGTTTTGAAAAAATGGCGGCAATAGAGTGCCAATGCTATGCAAATGATGCGATGATGAATGCGACAAACAAACAAATCACACGATGACAGCGGAATAAAAGGGGAATCTTCTGGAGCGTCGGTATCGGGCTGTTACAACTCTCCTCCACTAACAAGAGATCTCGACCCAAGATCTTAGAATGAAAAGGGAAGAGGAAGAGGAAAGGAAGAGGTAAAACTTAGTTGCTTCTTTGACAAACGAGTAAAACCAACGAAACTTAGATGTTGCAAAGAGATGAAATAAGGCACGATGAACAAGCAAGAATTTAAAAGAAATTTGGGCAGCACTTCGGTAGAAATAGAAGAGAAACTTGATAGGATAGAAGAACTTGAAGAGGGGGCACAACACTATGGTTGAATGGATAAGCAAGGAAAGATCATGATCTTGTCGAACGAGATGATGGTTCGAACAGAGCAACATCATAAAGCCTCCGGAACAAAAGAATAGAAGGTCGATCACTGGAAAGAAAAGAACGGAGAAGAAAATGACAACTTCTACCATGATTGAATTTGAAAAGCATCCTCATAAAGAAAGGATTGAATAGAGTTGTTGGAAAATTCAACAACAAAAAGAAAGCTTGTTGTGGGCTTATAGAAAATCTCAAAATTATGAGTTGACGACCGGCCACTAACGAAAACAATTGATTGCTTGGGAGCAACAAGAGATGAAAACTTATTTTACTGAGAGGAGGATAAAACTTGGATCATTGATAAACACCATAATAGCAACTATCCTTAGGAAAGACTTTAGGTGAAATCCAATCCAAGATAACTCCGAGAAGAAAGATGGGTTTAAATATCTCATTCTTGACAAAATCTCTTCGAGACTCCACATGAATCAAGAATGCTATAACACCACCTCAAAAGATAAGCAAGAAATGAATTGCACTTTGAAATGCAAGACAAAGAATACTTGAGCTCCACCAACAAGAATCTTGAAGAACACTTCAAGAATTAACAAAATCCTTGACGAACCACCATGAAGAGCCTCCGTATACAAAAGAATGATGAAAAGAAATGAAGGTTGAAAAGAATAAGATTGAGGCCTTGCCATGACTTAGATTGAGCTTCGCGAAGAGATACTTTGAAAACTTGGGACTCCGGAAAAGAAAAGATGAGCAACTATAATCGAGAATTTGATATCATGAACAACTCTAAAAGAAGGATTGAAATCACCTTGATGAAACAAGAATAAGAATTATGTTATGCTTATCCTTCACAAAGTTAAATTGATGACAAGCAACAGATTTAGCATACTACTTATCCCTCTTGAGAATGATTGAAGAGAGGTATTGCACACCTAAAGCAGTGTTGAACGAGAACACCGGTAAGAATTTGAAACGAATGAGGAAACTACGAATGAATGGAATGCATGAGAACGAAGAGATCATGATCCGCCTAATAGAAGCCTTGAACGACGCACCAGAATAATTGAGATACGAACGAAGAGGCAACAATCTTATATTTACTAATTGGATGCACCATACGAAGCTCCACGTTAAACCTCATAACCTAAGAAAATTATCCATCTGATCAATGTAATAACTGTCTACGGCCGTCGGATGAGATTACAAGAGTCCTTGCCCAATATCCCACGTCCTGGCTCCTGACTTCTCCCATAGGCTGGCTGTCAATTAAAAAAACAAATCTCCCTACAGCCTCCTTCCCTTCCTCAACTTCATCTTCGTCATCGGCGTGTCGTCGAAGGTCCCTCACCACCACGGGCTGTTGATTCTCCTCTTCCGTGTCACACCCCCTCTCCTATCCTTCCGTTCTCAGACTCTAGATATGGGACAAGGTATATTATGATTCAATCTAGGCTCCCCAGATCTCCCTGATCCCGTCTCCCCGCAATCTTCTAATCTTTTCAGTTTTCAAGTTCTATCCACACTAAGATCAAGCATCTATTTATTTTCCATAGACGAGTGATGGATGATGGTTGCTGTAATGGTGGAGGACGTATACTGATGTCAGTTTGTAGCAAATCAGGACAACGCCGCAGTCGGTTAGGTTGCCGAGACAAGGAACTGCGTCGGACTGGTGGTGAGGCTATTCAACTTGCCACCATTTGAGTTCATCGTCTCTCGGCTATCGCTACTGCACCAACTCAGCCGTATCCACAAATTATTTGCATATTCTCCAGCCCATTGAATAATCCATGGTAAGTGGTTAAGAGTTGCATATTTTCATGTAATTTATCTCTAATCCATGGGATAAACATTGCGAATTTGATTGTACTACTCTTTTGTTCTTCCATCAATTCTTTTACTTCCAACATAAAATCTGACCTGATTCTCATTGGGGCAGACTGATGATATAACTGACGTTTGATAACAGCACTGCATGCAGGTTACGTTCTGCTTTTGTCATGCTTTATGTACTCAACTAATATGTTATTTGAGATTTGAGTCAATAGAGAAACTAAATGCCGAACCTACAGATGTTTCGTTATTCAAAGTGATTCAGTTTTCTGATGGTGCGCATTAGTCATATTATAAGTTGTTGCACGCTGCCATAAGAGGTGTCCGGAACTGCTCAACCTCTGTCCTAATGACACAACATCACTTCTATTTCTGGCACCACTTCCTCTCGGCAGCAGCGTAGTTGAACCCCATGAGATAAGAGACAGGTTAGCTGCCCGATGGTTGTTGGATGCTGCTATGCAGGAATAAAAGGAACATGGTGATTACAGGCATATATATCTTTGATGGTAGCGGGATGGAGCTGCTGGAACTAACAAATGCTAGCTAGCAAGTAATATCGTGATCTGTTTTCTCGCATACACAAGTAGTTATTTAGGTAAAACAATATTATCATTTGGGCCCAAATCAATAGCATTTACAATAATAGTGATTTTTCTCCGAAGAAAAATATTATAGGCTGCACCACAAGGGGCTGCGGCAAGGGGACCCGTTCTCCCCCTTGTTGTTCATCATTGCTATTGACCCTCTTGTGAGGCTGTTCGACCTCGCGAGTGCTGATGGGCTCCTCAAGCCTTTGGGGAGGAGGGCAGCTAGGATGCGGGTGTCGCTGTACGCAGATGATGCTGCAATCTTCGTGCACCCGGGCAGGGATGACATGACTATGGTTCGCGAGCTGCTTTGCCTCTTTGGCAAGGCCACAGGTTTAGAGAATAACATCCTTAAAAGTGAAGTTTTTCCGATCGCTTGCCAAGGCTTGGATATGGAGCACATCCTTGGGTCCTTTCCTTGCCAGCAAAAGGAATTCCCATGCAGGTACTTAGGCTTGCCTCTCCACTTGAGGCGGCTCAGGCGGTCAGACACCCAATTCATCCTTGATATGATGGGTTCCAGGATGGCAGGTTGGAAGGGGAAGCTATTCAACAGGACTGGCAGGCTCACGCTCATTAATTCGGTCCTAATACCGTGCCTC
This sequence comes from Elymus sibiricus, assembly GCA_039707655.1. Lineage (NCBI taxonomy): Eukaryota > Viridiplantae > Streptophyta > Magnoliopsida > Poales > Poaceae > Elymus > Elymus sibiricus. The sequence continues at coordinate 114,171,008 of CM077663.1, read as the reverse complement.
GTCTTCTTCCTAACAATATTTAGCCCATCCAAGTGGTTGATTGGAAAGGCCAATAAGCTTATGCGTGCTTTCCTCTGGAAGGGTGCTGATGAGTGCAACGGTGGCCACTGCCTTGTCAGCTGGCAGCAGGTCTGCCGGCCAAAATCTTTGGGCGGCTTGGGCATCAAGAACATACAAATGTTCAGTTCGGCGCTTCGCCTGCGGTGGCTTTGGCACAGTTGGATGGATAAGGAAAAGCCTTGGGTCGGAACGCCTACGCCGAATGATACAACTGACCGGTGTCTTTTTGCCGCTTCGGTTGTCGTCACAGTTAATGATGGCTGTACTTCTAAGTTCTGGAGAACGCGTTGGCTCCAGGGCATGGCTCCGGCAGACATTGCACCCAACCTTTTCGAGCTCGTGCGCTTCAAAAATAGGTCGGTGGCTTTCGAGATGCACGACAACAGATGGCTTCGACAGTTCAGGGAGATCTCCACGCCGGAGCTGTTGGCGGAGTTTGTCCACCTGTGGACTATGCTCAGCCACGTCGTCCTATCGCCGGGGACGGCGGACGTGGTCTCCTGGCGCTGGACTTCAGACGGCCACTACTCCGCGAAATCGGCTTACGAAATGCAGTTCACAGGTTCCTTCTCGGTCATCGACGCCGATGCCATTTGGCGTGCCAAGGCCGAGCACAAGTGCAGATTTTTCTCCTGGCTTTTGGTGAGGAGGAGGCTGCTGACAGCGGATCGCCTAGCAGCGAGAGGATGGCCCTGCAGCGTGACATGTTGCCTTTGCGGCGTCGAGCATGAGAATGCAAACCACCTCGCCTTGGGCTGCTCCTTCTCCCGGGAGGTTTGGAGGTCTGTTGCGGTGGCCTGCGCGCAGCCTCTTCTCGCCCAGGCGATCGACAGTGCTCCGCGTGCTGCCTGCAACTTTCAGGAGTGGTGGACGCACACCCGCTCTTCTGCTCCAGCTGGTTCGAGGGCCACCCTTGATGGAATTATCACATACACATCCTGGAATATCTGGGCTGAGCGTAATAGGCGTATTTTTGAAAACAAGTACAGCACGGTGGCGACGGTGTGTGGGTTGGTGAAGGATGCCGCAATGGCCAGAGCCATGGCATTTAGACGTGTTGTTAGCGATGATCTAGGCTGAGTACTTTGATGCTCCTGATTGTAAGACCTTCGGGTCTACATCTGTACTCAAAAACCTGTTTTCTTCTCTGCTAATAGAATGGGCAGCGCTCCTGCCTTACATTCAAAAAATTCCTGTTATAAGCGTACCAACTTATCTTGGAAACGGAGAAGTGCCAAGCTGGACTGCTGGACTGCTGGCCGAGGAGATGCATACGTATTGGTTGAGCAAGGATAACTTTTGTCTTCTCTAAGATCTTTCATTTCCTTTCCGTTGTCTGCAATTTTAACCTAGCCTAGAATAAATTAAGCTTATGGTGAGTGCTTTAGTTTGTTAGACATACAGTGGTTCATCGGTTATAGGAATACATGCCTTCTAATCCCGTGTCTTCATTTGGATTAATATTATTATCAATTCGCATAATTTGCACTTGGTAATAGCTTTAGCTGGTCATACATTCACATGCACGCATACCTCTTGCCTTCCCATAACCCTAGATGGCTATACCTCATCTATGAATATAGAATGTTGCCTTGAATATACGGTAACCTGTCATAAAACAACTAAAGTAAATTCTAGAAAAAGTAATTAAGAAGCAAATTAACTGCTTCGATTGCATAAGCAGCACAGAGAAAATGAGCAAAAAAAATTGTATTCGAGGCTTATAATGTGTTGCACTTTCTGCTGTAATGCACCCATTGTTTAGTGTTATTTAAAGTAGTTTTATCCTATTTTACCTTGAATAGAGAGGAGAAATAAATGTCTAAGAAGCCGAAGGTATTGCTTCAGTTGATAGGTTGCCTACTCCTTTGGATACCATTCATACCGTACTTAATCAAGTGAACAAATTGAGGACTATGTTATCTTCCATGTCTATGTGAAATAACTGACATAGTCTCACAACGCCATATGGTCCTATGTGCGCCCAATATAGGGTCAGCAGCAGCACCACCAGCGTGTTCATGAAACCGATAAATATCAGATGAAGGTGTAGATATAGGTTTGCTTTTTTCGTCAAAGGTAGCTATCTTATACTAACAACCCATGTTTGCATGTCTTAATTTATGTCTGTACTATATCTTTTGTTGATATGTAAGTACGTACGTTCATGTTGCGCAAAGATGTTATTTTCGCATGCGTGAATTCTAATTTCAAACATAAACTTAAAGTTAGGCACGTCTATCTCACACATCACAGAATATCAGGTACTCTCCTGCAGCTAATTCAATGCACTAATCGGGTTCCCTTTTGTTGTTAACATTCCACATGCTTCTTTATCTTACACACTTAACAAAAGAATTGAGTTTTATTTAGCTTCCGTTGATCTATTTTATAACCATATGTGAAAAAAATGCAAACTATAGCTTCAAATGAGTGTCTTTGATGTCTATGCTACTTATGAGTGGCAAATATATAGACTTTTAGTAGACAAGAACAAAAAATCATATATATGTTATCCACTATTTACACTTTCTTTTAATATAGGGCCTAATACAATTTTCAAGGTTACATTCAACCACGAGTTAGAGCAATAATATATGACATGCATGTTACACAAAGCACACCGTCGGATTCGTATGTGAAAGGAGTTTCTAATGGTGTCATTTTTATATCATACATCGCATATATTATTGACCTTCTCAATGGTCAAATGCAACATTGAAAAAGACATTGGATGTAGGGAGTACCAATGTTTTTGTTGCATTCAATTAATACATAAATCTTGCCATGTTAATACACACATGTCCATTGTTTTTACAAGGTGGTGCATATAATGGAGAAGTGCCTATCATTCTTTTGATCATACGCTGAAACCTTAGATTATCTAGATCAATTAAGATGCTTTCGCTTGCCTCACAAGTTCTCACGACCATGATTAACTTTTATACATAAAAACTAAAGGATAAACCTTGAATCTGAAGCCCTTAAGCTTTATTATCCATAAGAGTAAATCTTGAATATTCATCGTCTCCTAATTTGTGTTGCAATATTTTTTTTGTCTTACAGTTAGTGCGTGAATTAGCAAGCTATAGATAAGCAAAATAATATTAGGACAAAGTTTGGTTACTGTAAATTCGAAATTTCATATCTTTCTAATGTGATGTGACTATTAGTGCAAATGTGACAACTCCTGATTGTAATGTTAAACAAGAAAATGATTATTTGATTTAGTTTGGTATATCATATCTTTAGTTTATAAAAGTGAAGTTCACATTTTTGTATAAACACTTAACTGACTCTGGACTACATAACACAAAATTTATTCACTTACTTGATGTGTAGTCAGGATTAAGAGGATAGTTTGGTAATGTCTTTGTATTTGGTAACTTGATAAATATTTAACTTCTAATCTCCCTGATCATACATTGGAGTTCTGGCATTTCTTTTTTATGCAAGAATTGCACCCGTCGAGTTAATGGCTCATTTTTGTCTCTTGGTCCTATATATAGAGGTATTGGTTATAATCTTCCAATAAAAAAATGAAGTTCGAGTACAAATATTGCACCAGTATAATCCTAAGTAAATCTATATTTTGAAGTCCTATAAGTCTTCACGTTTACTTTGGTGTTTAAGTGCCACATTAAAAAGCTAGCCCGTGCAGTCGCACGGGTTGATGACTAGTTGAGAAGAATATGAGAACGACAGCTGCAAGCTGAGGACGAAGAAATCTTCTGAAATGATGGCCTTCGGAGGATCAAGAAATGAAAACAACTATGAAATGCTCCGGATAGATATGAAAAGAATTTTCATGATCGAAAACAATTTGAGAGGATAGCCCAAAGCTGAAACCACAAATCTTTGGAAGAACGGATAAGGATTTAAGAGAAACACTCCTTCGGTCTTCAACGCTGAGAATGATGGCGAGAAACACCACCAAGAATTACTGAGACATTCCAGAACAATGAATAAGGAAAGGTTGAGCCAATGATGAAAATTATAATTCTAACTGATCTTGGAGAAGGAATATGACTGATGAAAATCATTCTTACGTCATATTTGAAAAGAACTAGAGGACATCTCCAGAAAGATTAAAAGAGCCAGGTAAGATCCTAGGAAAAACCTGTGGGTTATGGGCCCACTCAAAGAAAACACCATTGAAATGATTGCTTAGAAGGATATATTGCACCGGTACAAATTTAAGAACTGGATGAGGTGAGAGCCTCGAAATAAATTGAAAGGATTTGGACGGAAACACGAATCTTCTGAGATATCTTCAGCACTCCGGATAAAATAGAGAGAGGCTTGACTAAGGATTTTCAACATTGCAATGCATTAAACGAATAAAAAAGGATATGATGAACACCGAAGCTTGAATTGAATCCACCGGGGAAGAAAACAAGAACGAAGAATGATGAACTTAGCACTTTGAGGACCTTCACAATGAATCACCGGATACAAAACGGAAGAAAAGATAGCGGAAGCATCAATGAAAAGAAAGGCACTTGGATGACAATTTAATCATTGAAGAAAAAGGGCGGGAGGGTGGGGAAAAACAACGATGTCTTAGATAGATGAAAAGAACTCCGGAAAGAAATATGAGGATAGATCTTGCAAATATTGGAGAGGATTGAATTATCTTGAAGAGAAGCACTCCGGATAGAAAAGACTTGACATGACAATTTGATTGAGCAAAAGGACTAGCGTTCCCATAGAAATATGAGAACACCATTTGGGAAAGATAAGAAATCAACACTTGACATCGAAGCAACTCGAATTACCATACTCCAACAAAACAAAAGATGGGGTTTGAGGATTAAGCCAGAAACAAATACATAACCCATTTGCATTTGCTGGAAGGATAATCCTAGCACTACTGCAGGATGCTGCTAACGCGACACATCAATCAGAGACCCTTCAACGAAACTGTGTGCAATGCATGAATCGCAAACGGTATAGTTCAAGCTCCGTCGGTAATGGCACGAACTGTGTGCGAAGGCGGATCCATCAAATACGGTTCAAAAAGTTTTTGCGTGTGCGATCTACGGTAGAAAGTTTGTTCTTATGAACCGTTTGTGGTTAGCGAAGATAACAGAAATGGTTACACAGATCCAGATGTGTGCGATAGTGGGCACACAGTTCATCACTATAAACTATGTGCGATAATATAGCAGAACACAAACGATTCAGTATAACAAGATTAGTGCGATATAGGGCACACAGTTCACTACATAAACTGCGTGCGATGATATAGCAGAACACAAATGATTCAGCATAACAAGATGTGTGAGATAGAGGGCAAACAGGTCAGTAATCACAATCGTGTGCAAACACAAGAAATAACACAAACGATTTGTGTTAATAACCTGTGTGTGTTGTGGGCAAACGGTTGCTGGTATATAATTTGTCAGCGATTGATGAAATCATCACCAACGGGTTTCGTAGTTTTGTCCGTGTGTACTGTGATTTGCTCTGTCTGCACAACATCTATGCTGCCTACACAAACGGTTGCACAGATCAAGATGTGTGCGACAGACGGCATACCGTGCGCTCGGATGCAATGTGCGAGCCAAAATAACCCAAACAATTGGGCGTAACAAGATGTGTGTGATGCCCATCAAACATGTCAGTAATCTAAATTGTGTGGAAAGACAGAAAATAACACAGACGATTCGTGGTAATAAGCACCTGATTCAGAAAGTGATAGCACAAATTTTCGTTCGCACTCCTACATAATCGACTAAAGAACATAATAGCGACATTACATATCAGCAAGGTTTAGAAAACAACAAAATGGAAACAGCTACTCATCGTCGTTGTTGCGGGGCTGGCCTGTTGGTTCGCCAATGTAGAAATAGCTTCTACACTCATGCAACATCCTCTCTATGGAAGTAGGATCCGCTTTCGGGTCGGCGATGACCATATTCTTGAACGCTTCATAGGCCCGGACTTTCCTCTGCTCATACCCCATCACGGTAGCTCCGGTCTCATGGAAAATCCCGTCCACGGCCAAATGCATGCGTACGGCCCACTTACGACGGAGATATTCAAAGCGGTCGTAAACAACATAGTCAAGAGCTGCGTGCTGTGCTAGAGCGGTAGGAGACTGCAGTAAGGAGGCTGCTGCCCTTATCGAGGCCAAATCCACGCGAGCCGGCAAGGCAACGGCAAACTGGTCGGCAGATGATGCCCTTTCGAAGACCACAGCCACGCGTTCCATGTACAGAACCGTGCTTGCCCGCAACCGATCTGATGTAACCTTCATCTCTTCCGCTATTGCCGCCAAGGCCTCCGGACCCTCAGTAGCGCGTACCGCCGCCAAGGCCTCCAGACCCTCAGCAGCGCGTACCTGCCTCAACCGCGTGCTCCTCCGCAGCGGGGTCCTCCGCGCGGATGACATGTCTAATGTTGAGGATTTTCTGGAGGCTATGACAGTGGGGAGAAGAAGGACAGATTTGGGGGGTACGAGAGGGGAAAGAGACAGTGAAGAGCGAAGAGTGGTGATATTTGGTTATGACCCTATACACGATTGCAGCCAGTTGCTATATGTGTTCCGTGTGTGATTATGTGTGCACGGAAAAGAACTCAAAGACTGTGAAAATGCTTCCCGCGCAAGCGCACGCGCCATCCACAACGGTAAATTATAAAATGATAAAATCCCCAACCCCCTTGGCAGCAGCTAGCTATAAATAACCACAGCGATGGCCGGCGGCGGTGAGTCAATGATCCCCTGGCTAGTTGCCACACACACCATCAAACCCTCAATGGCCGACGACAGGATGGAGTTGGGCAACGGCGGAATCGAGGCTGCGTGCGCGATGGTCGGCTTCAGGATCGACGGCCATGCTGCTACCTCTCCCGATGACAGCCAGAGGAGGCAGGAATCACGAAATCCAAGAAGTTAGCCAGGGTCGTCTTGAAAGCAGCTAGCGATCGTCAGCGGGCGATATTGCGGGCTCGGCGCAGAGTGCGCCGGATGGTGCGGGCGGCGGAGCAGGAACCGCGACGCCGCAAGGAAAACTGCGTCAGTGGCCACCGCACGAGGCGCAGGCTTATGTCCCAGATGGAGGAGGACGCAGCTCCGGACGCTGGGGGAGGACTTGCGGCCGTTGCTGCAGAATTGGCGATGGTCAGGGTCTTGTCGGCCGCCGTCGTCGAGGCTGACCCTTCCTCGGTCGATCAAGGTGTAGGTCATCGACTTGGTGACCTCCTGTCCTCCTGTGCCAAGGAACGACACGATATCAATGAACGATGGCAGCTGTGCGTGCTAGGTCGGCGTTAGGGGCAGTAGCACTTTTGTGCGCGCGCAGTTCATATGTATTGTATTGATGTAAAATTAATAGCGAGCTAATGTTTTGCAAATTACTCCGTCAACTTTGCACTGTACCAATTTGAGCACGTAAATGCTCGATTGAATTGCTAATGCCTGATTTGTGCTTGCACTGTGGACACTACAGTTGCGTTCGTCGGCGGCAGACGGCTGCGACAGGCATCGTCGAGCTCGAAGATTTGGTCGAGCCGAGGTCGAGAACGAGCAAGTATACAACAATGCGAATGAGTAAGAAGGGGGAGAGGGTCGGGGACTCGGGGTAGAGGGTCCGCGTAGGAAACGGTTCGTAAACATGAACCGTGTGTGATTACTGCCATTAAAGTTTTGTTGGGACCTTAATTTAGTGCATGTACAAATTAAAATCCCAACTACAGTATACGGGTGTGACGGGAGAAGTTTGGATTGCCGTTCGATTACGGTGCATCCTACGGTGCGCATGCGCGATCCATGTGGCTGGTGTTCTGGCCAATCAGAACACAACGCAGAATGGGGTGAACGCACACGGCATTCGCAATGTAACTATTTGTCCAAACAAATCACAAAGTTTCTAGGGAAACCCATATTTCCTTGGTCGTTTCTCCATTATTATTTTTCTACTATCAACATACCCACTAGAATGCAACGTGTCCAAAATTCACATTCTTTCATGCTCGTTTACCATACTTAGTCTTTTTTGTGCACTTTTCTAGGCATTTACTGCTTATAAGTCAAGTTCGAACGTTTTATTCATGAAAACGTGTTCAAAACATGTTATCTCGTGTGGTGCCCAGGCATGACCTCAATACAATTCGGTAAAAATTTGAGGAGGTATATATGGATAATGTCGTGATAGACACTCTTCATATACCAGACCATCACCTATGGAGTTTCATGGCTCGGAGAGCGAAAATCGCCATGTTTTCAAGGGGAACCCATATTTCCTTGGTCCTTTCAACTTGATTTATTTTCTACGATCAACATACCCACTAGAATGCACCATGTCCAAATTTCACAATTTTCAGGCTCATTTATCGTATTTGGTCCCTTTTGTGTACTTTCTGGGTCATTTGTGCTTATAATTCAGGTTAGAACATTCTGTACATGAAAAGGCGTTCAAAAAGGACTTGAAAATTCGTAATTGTGTCGTTGAATAAGTTTTCATGTATTTTATAGGAAACTAATACAATTTTAGAGGATATGTGTGGGAAGAGGCAACCAGAGATGTGTCGTTTATTTGTTTTGTAACTTTAGAGAAATTGGAAAACATGCCTGAAGAACATGTTATCTCGTGTGGTGCCCGGGCATGACCTCAATATGATCCGGTAAAAATTTGAGGAGGTATGGATAATGTCGTGATAGACACTCTTCATAAACCGGACCATCACCTATGGAGTTTCATGGTTCGGGCAGCGAAAATCGCCATGTTTTCTAGGGGAACCCATATTTTTCCTTGGTCCTTTCAACTAGACTTATTTTATATGATCAACATACCCACTAGAATGCACCATGTCAAAATTTCACAATTTTCAGGCTCGTTTCTCATATTTGGTCCCTTTTGTGTACTTTCTAGGTCCTTTGTGCTTATAATTCAGGTTAGAACGTTCTGTGCATGAAAAGGCATTCAAAAAGGACTCGAAAATTCGAGATTGTGTCGTTGAATAAGTTTTCATGTATTTTATAGGAAACTAATACAATTTGAAAGGATATGTGTGGGAATAGGCAACCAGAGATTTGTCGTTTATTTATTTTTGTAACTCTAGCAAAAATGGAAAACATGCTTGAAGAACATGTTATCTCATGTGGCGCCCGGGCATGACCTCAATATGATTCGGTAAAAAATTGAGGAGGTATGGATAATGTCATGATAGACACTCTTCATAAACCGGACAGTCACCTATGGAGTTTCACGGTTCGGGAGCGAAAATCGCCATGTTTTCAAGGGGAACCCATATTTTTCCTTGGTCCTTTCAACTAGATTTATTTTCTACGATCAACGTGCCCACTAGAATAATGCACCATGTCCAAATTTCACAATTTTCAGGCTCGTTTATCGTATTTGGTCCCTTTTGTGTACTTTCTAGGTCCTTTGTGCTTATAATTCCGGTTAGAACGTTTTGTACATGAAAAGGCGTTCAAAAAGGACTAGAAAATTCGTAATTATGTCGTTGAATAAGTTTTCATGTATTTTATAGGAAACTAATACAATTTTAAAGGATACTTATTTGTGGGAAGAGGCAACCAGAGATGTGTCGTTTATTTATTTTGTAACTCTAGAAAAATGGAAAACATGCTTGAAGAACATGTTATCTCGTGTGGTGCCCAGGCATGACCTCAATACGATTCGGTAAAAATTTGAGGAGGTATATATGGATAATGTCGTGATAGACACTCTTCATATACAAAACCATCACCTATGGAGTTTCATGGCCCGAAGAGCTAAAATCGCCATGTTTTGAAGGGGAACCCATATTTCCTTGGTCCTTTCAACTAGATTTATTTTTTGCGATCAACATACCCACTAGAATGCATCATGTCCAGATTTCACAATTTTCAGGCTCGTTTATCGTATTTGGTCCCTTTTGTGTACTTTCTAGGTCCTTTGTGCTTATAATTCAGGTTAGAACGTTATGTACATGAAAAGGCGTTCAAAAAGGACTCGAAAATTCATAATTGTGTCGTTGAATAAGTTTTCATGTATTTTATAGGAAACTAATACAATTTTAAAGGATATATGTGGGAAGAGGCAACCAGGGATGTGTCGTTTATTTATTTTGTAAGTCTAGAAAAATGGAAAACATGCTTGAAGAACATGTTATCTCGTGTGGTGCCCGAGCATGACCTCAATATGATTAGGTAAAAAATTGAGGAGGTATGGATAATGTCTTGATAGACACTCTTCATAAACCGGACCATCACCTATGGAGTTTCATGGTTCAGGGAGCAAAAATCGCCATGTTTTCAAGGGGAACCCATATTTCCTTGGTCCTTTCGACTTGATTTATTTTCTACGATCAACATACCCACTAGAATGCACCATCTCCAAATTTCACAATTTTCAGGCTCGTTTGTCGTATTTAGTCCTTTTTGTGTATTTTCTAGGCCTTTTGTGTTTATAATACATCTTTAATGACAAACGTTTTCTTACAACAAACTGTTTGCAAAGCGTCCGATGGCACGAGAGAGAGAAGACTTGAAATTTTTCCGACGCGGGATCACCAATTTTCTCTTTTCTCGCACACGGGTATTTGATGCGCTTCGTCTGCGTTGCGTGTCCCCCCCCCCCCCCCCCGTAAGGTTCGAGTTTCGCCGCCAAATTTTTAGTAGACGCGCGATTTCAGTAGTTATTCCTCCCACCCCATACCCACCCATCACATTTCCCCCTATCCCCACCGCCCCCCTCTCCCCCCGCTCTAACTGCAGCCCAAAACGCCGCCGCCACCGCAACCAAATCTACGTTCTGCACCAGTCTCGCTCATCGATCTAGTGAGGTAACCTCCGATCTCCATCACCGCCCCGGCCCGATAGCTCAGATGGAGCATGCGAACCACCCTCACGCCTCCACATCCCCACCCCTATCGCCGAGCATCCCCGCGTAAGCCAAATGACGTGGCTTGAGACTGCATCGGTATTTCCCCAAAGAGGAAGGGATGATGCAGCACAGCGACGATAAGTATTTCCCTTAGTTATGAAACCAAGGTTATCGAACCAGTAGGAGGATCACCACCACCCAATAAGCAGCACCTGCACACAAACAACAAATACTTGCAACCCGACGCGAAAGAGAGGTTGTCAATCTCTCTACGGTAATAAGATAGATTAGGTAGTGATAGATAGGAGAGATAGATCTCTCAAGAACACAAATAAAAAAGAGTAAATATGCAGCAATATATTTTTGGGTTTTTGGTTTTGTAGATCTGAAAACAAAGATTGCAAAAAAACGTAGACCGGAAAGCAATATGATGGAAAAGTAGACCCGGGGGCCATAGGGTTCACTAGTGGCATCTCTCATGAGTATAGCGCACGCTGGGTGAACAAATTACTGTTGTGTAATTGATAGAAAATCGAATAGTCATGACGATATCCAAGGCGATGATCATTATATAGGCATCACTTCCAAGATAGATAGACCGACTCCTGCCTGCATCTACCTCTATTACTCCACACATCGACCGCTATCTAGCATGCATCTAGTGTATTAAGTTCATGGAAAAATGGAGTAATGCAATAAGAACGATGACATGATGTAGACAAGATCTATTCATGTAGGAATAGACCCCATCTTGTTATCCTTAATAGCAACGATACATGCGTGTCTTGCTGCCCCATCTGTCACTGGGAAAGAACACCGCAAGATCGAACCCATCACAAAGCACCTCTTCCCATGGCAAGAAAAATCGATCTAGTCGGCCTAACTAAACCAAAGATTCGAAGAAGAAATACGATGCTATAAGCAATCATGCATATAAGAGATCAAAGAAGACTCAAATAATATTCATGGATAGAAACTGGTCATGAACACAAAATTCATCGGATCCCAACAAACACACCGCAAAAGTTTACATCAAATAGATCTCCAAGAGACCATTGTATTGAGAATCATAAGAGAGAGAGAGAGAAGAAGCCATCTAGCTACTGCCTACGGACCCGTAGGTCTATGGTGGACTACTCACGCATCATCGGCCAGGCACCTATGAAGAAGATGAACCCCTCCGTGATGGTGTTTAGATTGGATCTCGCGGTTCTGGAACTTGCGGCGGCTGGAATTGGGTTTCGTAGACTCCCCTAGGGTTTTTGGAATATTTGGGAATTTATAGGCATCAGAGGCGGTGCGGAGGGGCCCCGTGGAGGGCACGACCCATCAGGGCGCGCCGGGGGCCCCATGGCGCGCCCTGGTGGGTTGTGCTCTCCACAGCCCACCTTCCTGGCTCTTGTTTGGCCCACTGAGTGTCTTCTGGTCCAGAAAAAATCTCCAAAAAGTTTCGTCGCAATTGGACTCCGTTTGGTATTGATTTTCTGCGAAGTAAAAAACAAGCAAAAACAGCAACTGGCACTTTGGCACTATGTCAATAGGTTAGTCCCAAAAAAATGATATAAAGTTTTTATAAAATGATTGTCAAATATCTAAGAATGATAATATAACAGCATGGAACAGGCAAAAATTATAGATACATTGGCGACGTATCAGCATCCCCAAGCTTAATTCCTACTCGTCCTCGAGTAGGTAAATGATAAAAACAGAATTTTTGATATGGAATGCTGCCTAACATGTTCATCACATTCTTTTCTTTTGTATAGCATGGACATTTGGACTTAGAATGATTCAAAGCAATAGTCTAGTTTTAACATAATGACTTCAATACTCAAGCATGTCAACAAGCAACCATGTCTTTCAAAATATCAACACTAAATAAAGTTATCCCTAGCCCATCATGCTCAACATTGATCCATTCATGAAACACACTCAAATATTAGTTATGCCCAATTCTCAAGTATGATCATAGTGCCCCCTAGTTGGTGCTTATAAGAGAAGATGGAGACTCAAAGCAAAAATAAAAAATTGCATAAAGTAAATAGATAGGCCCTTCGCAGAGGGAAGTAGGGATTTGTAGAGGTGCCAGAGCTCAAGGTTTAAATTGAGAGAGAAAAAAATATTTTGGGTGGCATGCTTTTCCTGTCAACGAAAACGACAAAGTAGCTCACAATACTTTCCATGCTAGATATATCATAGGCGGTTCCCACACAGAAAATAAAGTTTATTCCTTTTTCCACCAAACTTTCACTTTCCATGGCGGGCCGTATCCACGGTTGCCTTCCATACCAACACTTTCCAAGGAATTTATTATTTGACAACAAAAATTAAATATTTTTTCTTTTTCATTGCGGGAATGGGCATCCCTATTGCCGTCGCACTCTCATGCAATGACAAGTGAATAAACACTCATCTTGAGAATAACACATCTAGCATGGAAAAATATTGGACACTCCCCGCCGTTTCATGAGCGGTACGGGCACACAAAAGAGAAAATTTATTTTGAAAATTTAGAGATGGCACATACAAATTTGCTTGGAACGGCATGGAAATGCCGCATATAGGTAGGTATGGTGGACTCATAAGGCAAAACTTGGTTCAAGGATTTTGGAGGCTAGCAAAAAGATTGTGAAGCAACCAAACCAAGAAACGAAAATTCACATAAGTGAGCATTGAAAATAACTAACACCGAATAATGCAACACAATTAGGATGTAACTTCATTGCATAACTATTGACTTTCGTGCATGCATAGGGAATCACAAACCTTAACACCAATATTCCTGCTAAGCATAATTACTCACTAACATGACTCACATATTACTATCATCATGTTTCAAAACTATTACAAAGAATCAAGTTTAATTTGTCCAATGATCTTCATGAAAGTTTTTATTATATCCTCCTTGGATATCTATCACTTTGGGACTAGTTTCATATATTGCCATTGCTTTTTGGCAAGCTCAAACAAATTTAAGTCAAGCACATGAGCATAAAGATTTCATCTCTCAAAAATGTATAAGTGAAGCATGAAAGGATTTTTTTCAAAATTTACCTACTCTCAAATTAATCTAAGTGAAGCATGAGAGTATTTCTACAAAAAATTCCAAGCACACCGTGCTCAAAAAGATATAAGTGAAGCACTAGAGCAATTCTATAGCTCAAAAAGTTTAAGTGAAGCACATAGAGCAATTCTAACAAATCATAGCATTATTTTGGCTTTCGCAAATAGGTGTGTCCATCAAGGATACAAAGGAAAAACTAACAAACAAATCAAGCAAAGATACAAGACGCTCCAAGCAAAACTCATGATATGTGACGAATAAAAATATAGCTCCAAGTAAAATACCAATGGTCGTTAGAAGAAAGAGGGGATGCCACTCGGGGGCATCCCCAAGCTTAGTTGCTTGTTTCTCTTTGGATATATCTTGGGGGTGCGGTAGCATCCCCAAGCTTAGGCTGTTATAACTCTTTATTCCTTCATCCATCGTGATCTCACCCAAAACTTGAAAACTTCAATCACACAAAACTCAACAAAATCTTCGTGAGATCCGTTAGTATAATAAAACAAATCACTGCTTTAGGTACTGTTGCAAACCCATTCATATTTTTATTATTGCATTATACCTATTGTATTTTAACTTTACCATGGCTTTCCCCCCAATACAAACCATAGATTCATCAAAACAAGCATACAATGCAACGAAAGCAGAATCTGTCTTAAACAGAACAGTCTGTAGTAATCTCTACTCTACCCATACTTATGTAGCTCTAAAAATTCTAAAAAATTAGGACAACGTAAGGAATTTGTATAGCAACACTGTGTTAAAATTTCAGCTCAAGATCTAGTTCCGACAAAAAAGGAAAATTCATATACTGGACGCAAAGTTTCTGTTTCAGATTCAGCATCGCTTCTACTCATCCTATGAATCATCCTAAAGGATTTACTTGGCACAAACACTAAATAAACCATAAAAACACAATAATAACAGAGGCATAATTGTGTCAACACACAAAAATAGAAAGGAAAAAGCAAAAATTTATGTATTCATTGGGTTGCCTCCCAACAAGCGCTATCGTTTTACGCCCCTAGCTAGGCATAATGGATAGATTCAAGTATTGTCATCCTTGGTTTTCAATTCTTTAATCACACAACTAGATTTCCTCAAGGATTTAGCATGCATGTTTTTTATGACAACACTCCTAGTAAGAAACCCAAAAAATTCATTCTTGTAAATAGGGTCTCTTATGATTTCAACAAAGTCGGGATGAAGACTAATCATTTTAAGATCCCCCTTGTGACTACTAGGCGTAGCAACTTTGTTCTTAGTGACTTGCGTGGTCTTGCCAATCTTTACGGGAGTTTTTTAAATAGTTTTGATAGAAGAAAAAGCTGAACTAAAATTACTAAAAATCTCTTATATCTTATCAATCCGGTAAGGGCTCTCCTCTACCCTCTCGTTAACTACGGTTTCTTTTTCCTTGATCAACTTAAGCGCATCTCCCGCCTTAGATCCAATTTTATTAGCAAGATTATGCATGTTTTTATCTAAATCATCAAGATGTCCTTTAGTAATCATCTTCTTTTCAATAGCATCTAATCTCTCCATAACATGTTCGAGAGTTAAAGTTGTTTCATTGATCATGATAGGTGGTGATCCCACTAAACTTCCCAAAGCATTAAAAGCATCTAAAGAAGGACACATCAAGAAATTCCCACCAGTAATCGTATCAAGGATGAATCTATACGAAGTGGTGATGCCCACATAAAAGCTACGAAGAAGAACAACGGTAGATTGCTTATGGATAGATCTATTATGAGCACTGCAAATCCTATACCAAGCATCTTTTAGGTTCCCCCCTCCCATTTGCTTAAAATTAAGAACCTCATTATCGGGAGTACACGCAACAAAGGAAGAACTAGCCATAATGACTAGGCAAGAGATCTGACGAGAAAAAGGCAAACGAAAAAGAGGGCGAATAAAACAGCAAATTGGTGAAGTGGGGGAGAGGAAAATGAGAGGCAAATGGCAAATAATGTAATTGCAAGGAGATGAGATTTGTGATTAGAAACCTGGTAGATGATGGTGGAGTTCCCTCGGCGCCTACGATAGGCACGTAGAAGAGACTGCTTCCTCCCCGGCAACGGCGCCAGAAATTCCTTTGACGTGGCTTGAGACTGCGTCGGTATTTCCCCAAAGAGGAAGGGATGATGCAGCACAGCGACGGTAAGTATTTCCCTCATTTATGAAACCAAGGTTATCGAACCAGTAGGAGGATCACCACCACGCAATAAGCAGCACCTGCACACAAACAACAAATACTTGCAACCCGATGCGAAAGAGAGGTTTTCAATCTCTCTACGGTAATAAGATAGATTAGGTAGTGATAGATAGGAGAGATAGATCTCTCAAGAACACAAATAAAAAAGAGTAAATATGCAACAATATAGTTTTGGGTTTTTGGTTTTGTAGATCTGAAAACAAAGATTGCAAAAAAACGTAGATCGGAAAGCAATATGATGGAAAAGTAGACCTGGGGGCCGTAGGGTTCACTAGTGGCTTCTCTCATGAGTATAGCGCACGGTGGGTGAACAAATTAGTGTTGGGCAATTGATAGAAAATCGAATAGTCATGACGATATCCAAGGTGATGATCATTATATAGGCATCACGTCCAAGATAGATAGATCGACTCCTGCCTGCATCTACCTCTATTACTCCACACATCGACCGCTATCCAGCATGCATCTTGTGTATTAAGTTCATGAAAAAATGGAGTAATGCAATAAGAACGATGACATGATGTAGACAAGTTCTATTCATGTAGGAATAGACCCCATCTTGTTATCCTTAATAGCAACGATACATGCGTGTCTTGCTGCCCCTTCTGTCACTGGGAAAGAACACCGCAAGATCGAACCCATCACAAAGCACCTCTTCCCATGGCAAGAAAAATCGATCTAGTCGGCCTTAATAAACCAAAGATTCAAAGAAGAAATACGATGCTATAAGCAATCATGCATATAAGAGATCAAAGAAGACTCAAATAATATTCATGGATAGAAACCGATCATGAACTCAAAATTCATCAGATCCCAACAAACACACCGCAAAAGTTTACATCAAAAAGATCTCCAAGAGACCATTGTATTGAGAATCATAAGATAGAGAGAAGAAGCCATATAGCTACTGCCTACGGACCCGTAAGTCTATGGTGGACTACTCACGCATCATCGGAGAGGCACCTATGAAGAAGATGAACCCCTCCGTGATGGTGTTTAGATTGGATCTCACGGTTCCGGAACTTGCGGCGGCTGGAATTGTGTTTCGTCGACTCCCCTAGGGTTTTTGGAATATTTGGGAATTTATAGGCATCAGAGGCGGTGCGGAGGGGTCCCGTGGAGGGCACAACCCATCAGGGCGCATCGGGGACCCCCTGGCGCGCCCTGGTGGGTTGTGCTCTCCACAGCCCACCTTCCTGGCTCTTGTTTGGCCCACTGGGTGTCTTCTGGTCCAGAAAAAATCTCCAAAAAGTTTCGTCGCGATTGGACTCCGTTTGGTATTGATTTTCTGCGAAGTAAAAAACAAGCAAAAATAGCAACTGGCACTTTGGCACTATGGCAATAGGTTAGTCCCAAAAAAATGATATAAAGTTGTTATAAAATGATTGTAAAACATCCAAGAATGATAATATAACAGCATGGAACAAGCAAAAATTATAGATACGTTGGAGACGTATCACCCAACCACATATCACGCGGAGGTCGAGGAGATGGTCATGGCGGTCGATGACGTGGTGAACGCTATGCGTGCCGACCCGGAGAAACACCTCGCCGCCGACGCCGCCAACTTGGTGCGGGCTCTGGCCTTGATAAAATCCCCAAGCAACGACCCCCCGGGACTTACCAAGTATGAACTGTCCAGTTCATTTTTACGAATACCAGTATAGCAATGTTTAACCGTGTCAATTTCAGTATCAATGGTACACGTTTAAATTGCCATGTTAGGTTGTCTGTACTCTGTAGTCAACACGTCCGTTGTTCATTTCAGTTATGCGCAGTGTGTTGTTCAAGTATGAACTGTCTAGTTCAATTTTACCAATACCAGTTACAAACTTACAATGCCTATGCTAGGTTGCTGTTAAGCCTGCTGTAGTGAACAGTTATATCCATTATTTATGCTGTCCATTCGGTACTGTGCTACTCTTCGCAAAGAAGATATCACTGGAGATGATGTCCTTCAATTACCATTAGATATTTTTGGTGCATGTTAACCCTGTTGTAGTTGACATGCCTTTCCTTGTACTTACACAGTTTCATAATGCACGACGATGTTGTTTACCCTCAAGGTTAGTCACATCCCAATATCTTATACTCCCTCCGTCCCATAATATAAGACATTTTTTGACACTACACTAGTGTTAAAAAATGTCTTACATTATGAGACGGAGGGAGTAGTATTTTACATCATTTGTTCAGTTGCAGTTTAGCTTCTAACATTTACTTGTTGCTTGTAGGTACATATGTTAGCGGTACTGATCCACGCTGCGACTAGCAGGAACACATAGCCACCGACTTTGTGCGGGATCTGGCCGAGTTGAAGTACCCCAGCAGCTACCCCTCGGGATTTACCAAGTATGAACTCGCTTGTGATGTTTAACTGTGTCAATTTCTGTTTCAGTGGTACAAGTTTTAATGACTATGTTAGGTTGTCTGAACTCTGAAGTTAACACATCCAGTTTAATTTCACCAATACCTGTCCCTTTGTTACCGTGCTACTCCTCGCAATAAAAATATCACCGGAGATATTGTCGTTTAGTTAACATTTGCTATTTTTGGTGGATGTTAACCCTGTTGTATTTAACACGCCTTTCTATGTGCTTATGTAGGGCTACGATGCGTGATGCTGTTGTTTACCATCGAGGTTAGTCACCTCCCATTTTGTTATAATATTTTACATCATTTGTGCAATTGCAGCTTATGTTCTAACATTTATTTGTTGCTTGTAGGTACATATATCAGCGGTACTGATTCACGCTTCGACCCCCTTTGCATATGGGGCAATGAGATAAACATGAACAAGCATCAAGTGAGGAAACTAAGAAAAAATGTTAGGCAGAAGAGACATCTGATTGGAATTAAACTCTTTATTTATACTTTATCCAAGACATCAGTGAGCTTTAGGATGGTAAGTAATCTGTTGCCTTCTTTTCCAGCCCAGAAAAAGTTACTCTATTAGACATGAATACCTGAAAGTTGTCTCTTTTCAATGGTTTCCGAAGGAATTTACTCAAGATTACCTAGCAAACTACCCGACCGATGTGGAGGCAATGAAGGTTATAGTATATAATTCATGCTACCATGATAACGGTCTAGAAGTCTTCCTGAAGGCGGTGAAGGATGGACGGACGATCATCACATGAGGGTGGACAAAAGTTGTGCGCACCTTTGGCATGGAGGAGGGCACATTATGGGTATTCCGCTTCTTCAACACCATCGACAGCCAAAAGCATTTACAATTCTCTCTTCACCTTTACCGCCTCTAGTACTATATATTGTGGTTCATCATATTTAATCTTCTACCGAACTATGTAACCATGGAACATGTACTGAGCTTTTGATTTATGCATTGGCTGTTGAACCATTGTAATTATGGTATGTATTGATGGATGTGAAATCCACATTTCATAACTAAAATTTTGAAATTTCCGATTCTAATAATAAATTAACGAAAAAAGCTATTAGATAATAAATTACAGCGCACACATCTAGAACGATTAAACCGTGTGCGATGGTGTCATATGTCACACACGATTGTTTGAATAATAGTGTGTGTGATTATCATCTTTACAACACACGGTCGCATATTTTGCGCGTGTGGGATGCGCGCATTGTCACACACGCGTTTGCACGCCGTAACTGTGTGCGCTTGCCGTTAATAGCACAAACGGTTACGAACCTGTGTGCGTCTGTAATGTAGGACGATCAAGAGATGGTTGACATACGTTTCACGTGTGCGATTTGAATAAGTATCGCACACGAATATATCTGTGACATCGTCTCGGATGTGTGCTTGACCACAAACGTAGCATCAAAGTGTGGCGTGTGGGATAGGCTACGACTTTGCATACGTTTACGTTAGGCGAATCGTCAGCAGGCGCTCGCACCATCGCAGACGATGTTTCAGTGTCGTGTGGGATGACCCCAACCCTATCGCCCACACATGCAAGGTGACGGTTCGGAACTACGTCGCGGAAAGGGGTTAAAAACCGTTTGTATAGCACGTAATGGTACCAGTGTAGGTAACTACTTGAATTACCACCTAAGAACTTCCGAAATCTTTCTGGTTATGCAATCTAGTCCAATGGATACATGGATCAATTACTAAATAAATCACTCAACTCCTAGCAATAATACTACCCACCAGTGTATCACATCCGTCAACACATAACCAGAGAAACCTCGGAAACTCATCTACCTCAGACTTTCGTAATCACGACGATACTAAATATGGCAGTACATCTGGACGTTCTCCCCAGTACTGGGTGATGCCAAACTCCTCTCGCCACAAAGAGTATTGAAGCAATTTTGAACATTCGCGTCCTGAGATACTAAGGAAACTGAACGATGGCGATGTGTCAAGAACCCCTTGGAGCTCAACTCCCCGGTTCCAATCCATCCGTACGGGAGGCACCAAGAACAGAGTTCCGGTCACATCGACATCATAGAGGTTTCAAAATACCAGCGTGATCCTAAAAAACTTTGAGTGAGAAGAGGGGTAGAATTAAAATTCCTACATTAGGATTCCTCACTAGAGCATAGAAGAGGAGTAAAAAGAATCCTACTCTCCGATATATAACTATACTTAAAATTGTTTTTTTTCTAGACTCGACTCGGTCAAGTTCGATCAATCAAGGGGGCTCCTAGGTCGGTACGGGCTCTGATACCAACTTGTAACGCCCAAGATGCGATCATATCCTTGTTTTGGCTCGAGGACCTTGACAGGGATAGAAGCGCATCTCGTCGTTTCGCAAGAATGGATATCATTACAAGTACATGTAAACAAGAGATGAGTATATGGAATTGGCTTACACTCGCCACAAGCTAAATCAAGATCACATCAATACAACAACATATTCAAACATCATACATAAGAGCAGGTCCGGCTACGGACGAAATCAAACGATAAATTGACATCCATCCTTGCTATCCCAGGTTGCCGGCCTGGAACCCATCCTATGATCGATGAAGAAGAAGAAGAACTCCAAATCAAACACGCATCGCGCTCACGTCAAATCATTGCATTACCTGTACCTGCAACTGTTGTTGTAGTAATTTGTGAGCCACGGGGACTCAGCAATCACTTTTCCAAGGGTATCAAGACTAGCAAAGCTTAATGGGTGAGGTATGGTTAAGTGATGAGGCTGCAGCAAGCACTAAGCATTTATTTGAGTGGCTAACTTACGAGTACAAGAATAGGGGGGAAGATCATCGCATAAACGGACGTGAACTAGTAATGATCACTAAGTGATCCTGAACACCTACTTACGTTCAAATATAGCCCCACCGTGTTCTCTCTCGGTTTGGAAATCACGAGAAGAGACAGTCACGGTTACGCACATGGTTGGTGTATTTTATTTGACTTTACTTGAAGTTTTCTATGACCGGATGTTAAACAAATTTCCAAGTTGCCACATAACTGCGGGAACGGCTTCTCGAAAAGATCTAACCCTGCAGGGGTGCTCCAACTCAGCCATCACAAACTAACCACAAGCTGCGTTGGAACTCCTCAACCGCGGGAGAACCCGTAGTATTTACGGAATCCCGATGGAAAATCTCAACCTCGAGATAGCCCCAAGTGTCCTCAAAATCCTGCGCACAAGACGTTCGAGAAAGGTAAAACAAATCCAGCAAAGCCGCCGGACGTGTCGACGAACCCGATAGGAGTCGCATATCTCGTTCTCAGGACACGACGGATGAGCGATGGTTACCACGCCAATCACCGAGTTGCCCCGGGCGGCGTTAATAAGCTGCTCTGGGTTGGACCAACACTCATGAGGAGCACTGGCCCGGGTTGTTGTTTAAAGATCCTTGGGTTAATTACTCCCTATGCAGATTTATTAGTTATTAGGCAAATGTAGTAGCAATGTTGGGCCTTGCCAGAAGAGTTTTATCCCAAAACTAAAATCAAGGGGGTCCCCATAACAACCCCGAGCACTTTAGGAGCGCTCAATATGGAACATAACACCGGTACACAAGTAACTAGGGCGGCAAAAGTGGAACAAAACACCAAGCAAAAGGCCAAGCCTTCCACCTTTTACCAAGTATATATGTGCATTAAATTAAATAGCAATAGTATTGTGATATCTCAAAAACATCCATGTTGGCACATGGAAACAATTGCACCTACAACTAGCAACGCTATAAGAAGGGCTGAGCAAGCGGTAACATAGCCAAACAATGGTTTGCCGGGATGTGGAGGGTTAGAGGCTTATCATGGCATTTTGGGAGGCTTGACAAGCAAGTGGTAGGTAGCGAGACATAGCGATAGAAACGAGATAACTAGCATGACAATGATAGTAGTGGTATCCAGGGAAATGATCATCTTGCCTGAGATCCCGCTTGGAACAAGAATGGATCCATGAAGAAGACGAGCCAACGTAGTCGAACGAATCCTCACACTTCGAATCGGTTTTGGGACTCTATCGAGAAGTAGCTTTCCGGAAACAACAATCAACACATGAAAAACACCACAACATATGCATGACATGATGCGCAAACAAATATGATGCATGACCAGTTTAATTATGCATGACATGACAAGCACAACAATCGAGTACTACACATTAAGTGAAGCTCAATATGAAACGAGTTCCATATTGACGAAATTCCACATTCAAATTATTTAGTTCACTCTCGTTTAGGTACTCATCAATATTAAATGTTGTTTAACATGGGTGGTCATGGCATAGGTTGAAGAAGGAATTACACAATTTTTAATGGAGAGGGAGAACATACATATAACAAAACACAACTCTCCATATTAAGAGAAATGTGGTTAATGTTGTTCAACTAAACAATCCTTTTAAATGTTGTTCATCATGGCAAGAGGTGAAGCATAAAGAAACTACATTATCTATGAATTTTAAATGAGGCCGGAAACAACATATAGTATTTCCGAAGCGATCCCATATGTTAATATGGAATTTGGTCCAGGTCTGTCCTAATACAATTTTATATTTATTAAACATGAAAATAGAGTACACCATGTTATTCTACACAATTTTCTAGTCAAGTTACATAAGTAGATCATTTTTATCAGAGCTACGGTTATGAAGTTATGAAATAAATCATTTTAGCATGGCAATTACGCAAATTACGTGAAAACAGCGAGCTAAACATTTTTATCAATCATGAAAGTTGGATACTATGAATCTACACAAAATTCTGCACATTTTTCATATATAATTTATTTTAATTCGATGCACGGTTGAAATTATATGATTTTCCCAAAACTCGAACGTATTTTGAAAAGTTGCGCAGTTTTGACTTGGAAAAGAAAACAACCCAATTAGACACCGGCTGGGCTAGCCACTGCCAATGACACGTGGGGTCAGGAGGATAGTCATCAGGTCAACGAGGACCAGTCAACACGGCTGTGGGGCCAAGGCGTCAGTGTCCCATGTGCAAAAGAAATAAAAAAACCATCAAAATATAATGTGGTGTCTCGGATTTCAACCCTGGACATCATACATGAGTCCACAAATAGATGACCAGCTGATCTACAATAGACCACTGGCAACAACTGGGTTTGGGCCAATATGACCATCCCATCGGGCTGATGACACTCAAAATTAAACAGAGTAGCTCGCGTGCTAAAAATAGAGCACAAGGACAGAACATGGGATGCCAACCACTCCGATTACTACTGTTTCACGGACAAAACTAGTGTTTATACTATGTAACTTCTCTAAGCCAGAACAGATCTAGGCAAAAACACAAAGTTTCAGTCACGAAGGGACTTGCTCACAGCGGGGGAAACAGAGGCCGCAGCCATGGCGAGAATATGCAGGGGAGGGTCGGGGAGGAGCGGAGGAGACCGGGACTTCACGAATCTGGTTGACGGCGAGCAGCTGGAGGAGGTGTTGGCTGGTTTGGGGCCCGGGCTGCAGCCATCCATGGCGCTGCATCAGGAGGTCGAGAGGGAGATGTGAGGCAGGGGAGGTGCGGGCAAGAAAATGGAGGAGCGGCAGCAGGGCATCTCACCGGCGATAGAGCATCCCACGGGCTCGGTTCTCCTTGGTGGCTCCATGGCTGCAGCCTCAGGGGACCTTCTGTCCATGGAAGTGGCTGGCTGGGTACCTGAGAGGAGAGAGAGAAAGACTTGAGGGTAGAGAGAGAATACAGGAGGAAGAAACTGAACGGCAGAAGGCAGGGACGCGCAGGGGCTCCGGTGGCTTGATCCGGCGTGCTCACCGGCGACTTGCTCGTCGGACGGGGCGAGGTTTGATGAGGAGTCCGACATGGGAACGCGGACGAAGCAGAGGAGGCTGCGGAGCTTCATTCCAGTGGCGCCAAGGCGCTCCTGTCCGAACAGACAGAGAGAGGGAGCTCAAGGACAGGAGGCGGCGCGCGAGGAAGGCCTCGGGAGACGCTGGTCTGGTTGGGCGGCGGAGGAAATCAAGGGAGTTGGTCGAATCGATCTGGTTGGTTGGGGATGGATCCCGAGGGAGATGCTTGTGGGTGGCGGCGGCGCTGCAGAAAACGAGGGATGGGATAGGACTATGTTTCCTTCTGAGTTTGGTATAGGGTGGTCTATATATAGTGAAAATACAACTAGGTTTGGACCCTCTGATTTAGATCGGACGGACAAGATAAATAGGTTAGGGAGTCCAACCGAGAAACCGATGATGGTTTGGGGTATTACGGGGTTGATCCAGATTCAAGGGTCACGGCCATACGTTTCGGGTTAGGGGAAGGTTTTCGGGCGCGCGTGAGGGGTGTGTGCATTGTGTAGAGGGCTAGGCATGAGAAGAGAGGGAAGACAGGCAGCCCGGTAACAGTTTTTCAAATACCGAAAATGTCTGATATTTTGACCAGCTAGTGCCGCTATAGATTTAATGGTTCGGGTATCAAACGACCTCCGAATGCGACGAAATTTGGCAGGCGGTCTACCTACAATATAATAAGACCGCACGCCAACTTTCAACCCATTCGAAGAAAGTTTTATACGCACTTTTAAAAACAATATTTTATGATGCCGCGGGTGCGTGCATGTGTGGTTGGTCTCAAAACGGTCGTCGACGAGAATGGAGAGAACCGACAACTATGAACGGATGCGAGTTTTGAAAAAATGGCGGCAACGGAGTGCCGATGCTGTGCAGATGATGCGAATGATGCGATGATGAATGCGACAAACAAAAAAAACACACGATGACAGCGGAATAAAAGGGGAATCTTCTGGAGCATCGGTCTCGGACTGTTACACTTTTGTTCCTGAGGACATGGGATAAGTCTTGTTATAAGTAATCATGTGAAGTTGGTATTCGTTCGATATTTTGATGATATGCATGTTGTTGCTTCTCTTAGTGGTGTCGTGTGAACGTCGACTACACGACACTTCACCATTTATCGGCCTAAGGGAAGGCATTGTGGAGTAACAAGTAGATGATGGGTTGCTAGAGTGACAGAAGCTTAAACACCAGTTTATGCGTTGCTTCATAAGGGGCTGATTTGGATCCACATGTTTCATGCTATGGTTAGATTTATCTTAATTCTTCTTTCGAATTTGCTTATGCTTGCGAGAGGGGGTAATCATAAGTGGGTTGCTTTTTCAAGTAAGAACATCACCTTAGCACCGGTCCACCCACATACCAAATTATCAAAGTAGCGAACGCGAATCAACTCAACATGATGAACATGACTAGACAGAAATTCCCATGTGTCCTCGGGAGCACTTGCTTCACGTAAGAATACTTTCCGACCTCTCCTTTGCTACAAAAAGGATTGGGCTACCTTGCTGCACCTTGGTTACTATTGTTACTTGTCACTTGTTACGAATTATCTTGCTGCAAAACTCTCTACTACTGCTACTCACAACACTTGCAGAAAATACCTTGCTGAAAACTGCTTATCATTTCCTTCTGCTCCTCATTGGGTTCGACACTCTTACTTATCGAAAGTACTATGATTGACCCCTTATACTTGTGGGTCATCAGACACTAGTGTAGAAAAGCCTAGCTATGGCGTGGCAAAAAGGGACCTGCTGGCGTGGACATCCTATGCCACCAATATGGCGCCACTGTTAGAATTTAGTGGTGGCGTTGGAGACGGTGCCAGTAGTATTTTTAATACCTATGGCGTTGGACAGAGTTACACGCCGGCACTGTCATATTTAGCTAATACAAAAATTTATGCCGGAATTTCCAAAAGATACTACCAACTTTACAAAAGATACTTCCAGCTTCACAAAGTAAACGTTTCAGTAATTCCCAAAAGATACTACAAGCTTAATTCAGAAATTAAACGTTTCACCTAATTCACAATAAAAGAAAAGTACCAACTAATAACTTCTCACAATGTATCGATCAGCCCCTCTCGACACTACCTAGTTTCACGTCTAAGGACTAACTTAAGCTCATGAAGTTTATTCCTATTCGTCTGCCCCTCCATGATGTAATGGGCCTTCTCCGTCATCAGTTGAGTCCTCTCAGACTTCAGGAAACTTGTATTTCCTTCTTGAACTCACTTATCTCGAGGTTCAGCGACTCTATCTGACCTTTGAGACTGAAAATCTTATCGTAGACAATAGCATTGTCATCGATAATCTTATCCTTCTCATTCGTTAGGGTGTCATTCAACCCCTCTAGGGCCTTGATGGTACTCTGACGTGACGCGATCAACTCGTGATTGAGCACGTCCACATGACATGTCTGCTACACAACGGGTGCTGGAGAAGGCGGACCTCATACGTATGCCTGACAAGGGTTTCAAATCATCAACAATTAATTAATGGTTAGATATATGGATATGTTTGCAATGCTCATGCATGTTTTTTGTAACCTTAATTACCTGGTTGCTGCTCACATCGCCTTTAACTTTGGCATGCCCCGGCCAGTGATCAGAGGAGCCTATCCATATGCTAGAGTCGGCCATGCTGTTTGGCTAAAGAATAAAGGCCATGCGAGTGTAATTAACAGGAAGAAGCATCAAACAAATTAAATAGAAACATAAACGATTGTAATTCTTATCTTTTTGCTATATGAACTATCACAATGTAGCTACCCAATGTAGCTACACAATGTAACCCATCAATTGGATAAACTACAAAAAAGAACTAAGTTTCTACACATGTGCTTCAACTTTACTAATATTTTATAAGATAGGATTCTTATAGGATTTTTTCATAGGAACACTATAGGATAGGATTCTTATAGGATTTTTTATGATGTGAACACTATAGGATAGGATTTTTATAGGAACACTTTAGGATAGGATTTTTCATAGGAACACTAAATTCCTACATGGGATTATCCACCACTAAGTTCCTACATAGGAACACTAACATTAATTAGCCTAGAATGGAAAAATTCCTATGATGTGAACCAAATGACAACTTTCCTATTCCTACTCATAGGATTTGAGATACATGCCATCTCATTTCCTACAATTTTCCTATTCCTATGATAATCCTATCCTATGAACCAAAGGAGGCCTAAATTTTAAAACGATTCCTAAAATCTCTTCGACCTAACCCTAACCCTAATTAAGCAAAATGATAGAGGGAGGGGCGCCGGACTTACCGCGAAGGTGCTCGGGGGCGAGGAGAGGTGTGCGGGCGGCGGCAGGCAGAGACGGGCGACGTTGGGCAGCGGCCGCATCGGCGTCGGGCGGGGTGGCGGCGAGGATCGAGAGGAGGAGTTGGGGATCGAGAGGAGGACGAAAGGATAGTTCTTTTTTTTGGCTGCGCCGGGAGCTGTTAAAACCGACTAGTGTTGGCGTGGGCCTATTGGGCCTAACGTGCAACGCCGGGCCTAATGTGCAACGCCAGCACTAAGCGAATACCTATGGCGTTCGAATTCATCCAACGTCAGCACTATTAGAAAATATTAGTGCTGGCGTTGGTGAGAAATGGCGCGCCACGAACAAGAGTTGTGGTTAGCCATTTCTCCACTAGTGAGAGTGTCGAACCCAACGAGGAGCAGAAGGAAATGATAAGCAGTTTTCAGCAAGGTATTCTATGCAAGTGCTGTAAGTAACATTGATAGATAGTTTGGTAGCAAGATAATTCGTAACAAGCAACAAGTAGCAAAAGTAACAAGTATGCAACAAGATAGCTCAATCTTTTTATAGCAAAGGACAAGCCTGAAAGTACTCTTATATGAAGAAAGCGCTCCTGAGGACACATGTGAATTTCCATCTAGTCATGCTCATCATCTTGAGTTGATTCGCGTTCGTTATTTTGATAATTTGATATGTGGGTGGACCGGTACTAAGGTGTTGTTCTTACTTGAACAGGCAACCCACTTATGATTACCTCCTTTCGCAAGCATCCGCAACTACGAAAGAAGAATTAAGATAAATCTAACCATGGCATGGAACATGTGGATCCAAATCAGCCCCTTATGAAATACGCCCTCCAGTCCTTTTTTCTTTGCGTTTAAGAAAAATCCATTTCCCCCTCAATGCTCTGCGTACTGGCATCTTTTGGTTGTGCTTTCCAACTTTGCCCCTCCTTTCCGTTGGCTTGCACACGTGCTCGCAATTACTACTCCATCTCTCTCTCCCGTGCACAGCCATCGCCTCTTCCCAAGGCAGCCAGCCGCCTACCTCTTCCTCTCCTCACCACCGGTCTCATCTCACCTTCCCATTCCCACATCCCACTCTCCCTTCCCCTCCACATCCCCTACATCTCCATGGATGAAATCCACCCATCGTGGTTGTGGAAGGAAAGCCAACCTGTAGAGGATAGTGAGTCCATGCATGAAAGTTTGCTCGTTTTTTTTTTAGAAAAGGAGGAAGACCCCCGGCCTCTGCATCTGGACGATGCATGCAGCCACTTTATTAATTATTCTCAAAAGACCTTACAAAGAGATACAACAGTAAGTCTGAAGCCACCGTCTAAGCAACATCTGTCGCTACTCCTATCCAGCTGATGTAGGGATGCTGATAGTCCGGGACTACTACCACAGACCTCGCAGCCAAGCCTAACATCTAAGACCTGAGGTCCCAACCAGGACGCCTGCCGGGTATGGGGCACCCACCAGTCCGGCGCACTCCTCAACCAGGACGCCTGCCGGGTATGAGGCCGCCGCAGCCACCTGCCACCATTCCATCTTCAGTGATGTACTGCTGCATCTACCTTGCCCGGTCTAGCTGCCGTCGACGCCACCACGACGCCAGACAACGCCACCATCCTGTGCTCGTCCATCATCACACGCCCACCGGCGAGACCCCGCTGCTCCATGCCGCCGAGACCCGCCGTCGTCGACGCGAGAGAAGGCACGCCACACCACCTCACGCCTCTTCCATCCGGCGCCGCTCCACAAACGATGCCCCCAATAAGGAACACGACACCACAGCGCCGCCATCGTCCGATTCGGTGATCTTAGGATTTCTCCCGGAGCGACACGAGCAGGTTGACGATAGTTGCTTGACGATGCCTTCATCAAGGTAACGACGTAGACGCCGCCATCGCCCGCCATGACCGGAGTCGGCTCGGATTTCACCGGCGACTATGTCTCCCCAACTCGCCGCCGGTACTAATAGTGGGGTCCAAGATCCGTCACTACCAGCCTGGCCAACCGCCTTCGGTGGAGAAGGCAGCCACCACCACCATGCCCGGGCCAAGAGACCCAGACGTCCTCGTGCCGCGAAGATTACCCAGGGGGGATCTCCTCTTGCCGTTGTCGAGACGAGGCGCAGCCGCAGTGGATCTCGATCCAAACCTCTCGGGCCCAGATCAGATCTCATCGCAGCCAAAATCTCATCCGCCAAACGGCCGCCGGAGATCTCCTGGTCACCGCCACCCCGCTGCGCACTGTCGTTGGAGGAGGAGGGAGATGGACGCCGCTGCCCCCACGCGTTACCGCCGGCCGAGGACAGCGCCGCCGC
This sequence comes from Elymus sibiricus, assembly GCA_039707655.1. Classification (NCBI taxonomy): domain Eukaryota; kingdom Viridiplantae; phylum Streptophyta; class Magnoliopsida; order Poales; family Poaceae; genus Elymus; species Elymus sibiricus. The sequence goes on along the minus strand of CM077663.1, from coordinate 114,141,001 downwards.
CGCCGCCTCACCACAGGGGCTTTGCCCCGCGGCGTCCTCAGCGACGGCGGCGGAGGAGGGAGGCGATGGAAGGGGAGGGCTGAGGGCGGTGTGGACGGGGACTCCCCAGGGGCGGCGCGGCGCCGCCGCCTCGGGGGAGAGAGAAAGAGGGGGCCGGGAGAGTATCTGACTGCACCAAAAAACTCCACAGTGGAAATTTTAGTTTCGTGGAGGACGGCTTGCTCGACGTGGACGACATCGAGCTCGCGTACGGAGGCGTGCTCCCCGCACGCGGTGCCCCCATGAGCAGTGGCGTTCTCTCGCTCCCAGAGGGCAGCGCCCTCGCGGATGGTGACGTGCTCCCGCTCACGGACAACGACGTGCTCTCGCTCGCGGATAGCGACGCGGTCATGGAAGGCAGCGCGCTCGCGGATAGCGGCCTGCTCCCACTCGCGGATGGTGACGCGATCATGGAAGGCAGCGCGCACGCGGACGGCTACGCAGTCGTGGAAGGCAGCGCGCCCACGGACGACGAAGCAGTCATGGAAGGCAGCGCACCTGCGGATGGCGGCCTGCTCCCGCTCGCGGACGGCGATGCAGTCGTGGAAGGTGGCACGCTCGCGGAATGCAGCATGCACCCGTATGACGGTGTAGTTCACGTGCTTGAGCACGTCGTATGCGCGCTTGTCGACAAGGTGAACACGTTGACCGACAAGGTGCACCGGCTTCACCATACTGGTGCGTGCGCTCACCGACGCGGGCATCAAGGTGGATGGTGCCAACCTGGAGGACGAGGAGGGTCAGCATGCGTTCGTCGATGATAGTGGCAACAACGACGGACAGAAGTGCGGTGACCCGACCCGGTTAGTGACGGCGAGATGGTCAATGGCGACCCATTGCCGCCGCTGGAGCAATTCTCTGTGCCTCTCGGCGCAGAAGAGGTTAGGCTAGAACTGATGAGCATTTACTATCGACATATTCTGACTAAGGATGAACTGAAGGAAATTTTAAAATGATCCAACACTGAGCATGGACTTCACGAGTAGTTGTTCCAGTAGTGGTTCTCTCTTTTGTTGAGCTTGATCAAAGAATATGTGATGATGCATGCACAGATGGTTCGAGTAGTGGTTGTCTCTTTTGTGTAAAGTATGCTATGAATCTGCTGAACATATGGTGGTAATTTGTATTCGAATTGAAACTTTTATCATGTGATGTTAGTTTTGTGATCGATCATTGGATGTGATGTTAAATTTGATCATGTGATATTGACTTTGTTCAAAATTGGCGCTATGCTGATTATATGTGTACTGTTAATGAGAACATTTTTTCGCTCAAACCAAATGTTCATTCTCATTGCAACAAAAGATGGATTACATGATCCCATTACATCAAAAAGACAACATAGCACTAATCTTACATCAAAAAATGGATTACATCAACAAGACAACACAACACTACTCAAGTAAGAATGCCCTCGCTTGGTCCATGATGGATCAATCACAAGACAACGTCATCGGTAAGATATGAAGATCTTGAAGGACTTGATTTATCATGTGCGGCACCTTGTAGTGTTGGCCTCCATTGTCCTTTAGAACCTCACGCATGCAAGATTGTAGAGTGAGAAATATTCGGTTGCACCTCTCAGCGGGGTACTAATCAAATGCTTGGCACACCTTAATAATTATGTCATCGATGGAACCTGGAAATAGCTTCTGGAACAATGACTGTAAGGCATCAAAGAAACCAAGATCAAGTATGTTAAGATCCGACGAGTTCATTGGTTTACACACCAAACGAATGTCCCACCCATCCGCTTGGGCTGCGGCAAGGAAAACCAGATCATCAACATTAACGTGAGTCCTAGCATTATCTTGTTGGATGAATATAGGACGCCCACGTTCGGAAGGAGGCTGGCCACTTCGCCTTGATGGCGGGGATAACCTTGTTCACCAGGAAGTCTCTACTCACATCCCTTGTCACCTTAGGGATGACCTTTGTCACGATTGTCCCGGCTAGACGGTTAGGACTATCCCTTTTAGCCGCTTCCTGAAAAGTGAACAACAATATTCCAATTTTACCATCAAACGTCACATTATCATTCACATCAAAGCGAGGGCATGCTACAGCTGCGAGAAACATAACCCTCTCTATATAATTCTTGTTCTGCGTGAACCGTTCCAATTTTTCCTCATCATCTGCTAGGTATAGCTTGAGAGACTTCTTGGTGCGATAGGACCACATCTCATCTATATGATTGACATTGTACATTTCTTTAAAAGACGGTTGATGGTAGGCTCTCTTCCTGAAACTGCGAGAGGCACCACTCAACCCTACGTCTCTTGTTCAAATCAGCGAGAGTTCCCTTGATGGCATTGCTGTGGCGTCTAATATGCTTCTCTTTAAGCCTCCTCCAACCCATGGTTTTGGATACATTTAACTCATTTGCGAGGTCTTTGATGGTTGTTCTCTTCCTCTTGTCTACTGCCCTTATAGTCTCCGAGTCGATTGCTATCCTTTTACGACCACAATTTTTTGGCTTCTTGTTCAACACTCCAACCATCCCTCCATATAACTTTCCCTTGTTCCATAAGTCCTGAACAGTTCTCTGCAGCATGCTGGTCGAATGAGACACTTCCTTGGTCACTCCACGCTTCATAATTCCTAGACTTGTCCTCTCCAACAACATGCCATAGATGGTGAGCTTAGCTTTGTCACTCCACTCACGTGGCTGTGGCGGCTGCGGATTATTTCCACCTACAAAAAAACATGATCAATTTAATGTGACCGAATCTGCAACCAAGTCACACAAAACGAGCAAAATGTGCTGCCATTTCACAAAAAATGAATACTCGTACAGAACTGAAATTATGAGCTCACCATCATGGTCATTACCCTCATGCTCATCACCTTCCGCACCTCCGTTACCCTCATCACCCGCGCCATGGTCCACATGACTAGAAGCGCCTACATGATCAATAATTAAATTTACATGACCGAATTTAACTTTATAACAAAAAAATCTAATGAACACACTTGATGATCTTTGGCAATTTTAATTTTCACTAATCAACTAAACTTTCTACAAAATTAAAGTCAGATTTGAACTTTTACAACAAAAAAACTAATAAACAGTTTTATGAGTTTTCACATTTTCACTAATTAATCGAATCAACCAACCAAATAGAATTATTTGTCACATTTTCACAGTTTTATGAACACACTTGATGAAGTTCAAACAGAGATTTAATGGACTATTATTTTTCACTATTTTCATTAATTAAGTGAATCAACCAACCAAATAGAATTGTCCGCCGGTGTTGGGCAAGTTTCTCACCATGCATGGGTCAGCTCCGTGAGCTTCACCATTCCCTATGCCATGCCCCTCGCGTCCAACATTGCCATGTCCATCATTGTCGTGGCCACCACCAGTGGCGTCTCTGTCTTCAACATCCTCGCATGCGGTGAGGTACAAGTCAGGAAGTTGGCGCCCTCGACCGTGACCACGCCCGGCCATGCCAAGCCTCCCGCTGTCGATGTCAAATCTGACATATCTCGTAGTAGGGGTCCTAAGCTAGGAATCTTAGAGCGATGGTAATATGGACACATGATTTTACCCAGGTTCGGGCTCTCTCAAGGAGATAATACCCTACGTCTTGCTTTTGATTGTATTCATATGGGGGATAGTACGGAGTACACGTATCTACCACGAGATTGTTGTAATGAATATGAGATTGAGGATGTCTATTGACTAGCCTGGCCTTGGTTTATATAATGAATATGAGATTGAGATTGTGCGTCAAGTCTTGTGAAATCTCCCTTGTATGCATCATGGGCTGCCCGAAGTGGCCCATTAGTGAATCGCCCTGGGGGTCCTCGGCCAGACCCACTGGTCGGGGGACGACGTGGTGAGTACCCCCTAGTCCAGAACACCATCAGTAGCCCCCTGAACTGGGTCTTCAAGTTGGGGACGCTCCTCGGTTCTTCCGAACTGTTCTTCGTCTTCAGCCGTCGGTCTTGAAAACTGGTTCAACAAATCTTCTCATCTACGATCTTGAGGATCGCCGAGGTGTATCCGAAGAGTTCACACGTCGGGCATCCGAGGAGCCCCTTTAAGTTCTCGGCCTTTATCAATGCCTTATAATTTTTATGCCACACCTCGGGCTCAAAGTGTTTCCCGTGTGGCGGTCTCCTCTCACATCCAAGTTCTAACGTCAGACTACGTCTGAGGTGTCTTTTTACAGCCGAGCTCCAACGCTGGTCGGCATCCGAAGTATCATTTTGCAGCTGAGCTCCAACGCTGATAGGCATCCGAGGAATTTCTGAGCTTTACGCCAAACTGCTTCCGAGCTTTATGGAGCCAGCCATTCGCATCCGAGCTTTATGTCGGACTGCGTCCGAGCTCCAACGCCGGACTGCATTCGAGGTCTCATAGATTACCTAGGACTTGAAAAAGTTGAAGGAGTTCAGCCGAGCTTAATGCCGGAAATGCCCTTTATGGAGCCAACTACTTGCATCCGAGCTTTATGCCGAACTGCTTCCGAGGTGGTACACTACCTCGGTCTCGGGCTGTTTTTTGTGGAAATTATTTCCGATCACTGCAATTTATTTACTACCAAGATTTATAGCTAGTAGCCCTCAGGGAGTGTGTCGGTCTATAACCCGAGATGCATCTGAAGGAAAAAATAATAATCAAAATAAAACCACTGATCCCAGTAGCCCCTGAGACTTAGATCGATTTGCAAAATCCGCCTGAGGATCAAGTTCTTGCTCGGCGGCATACGTTAGGGATGGAAACGCGGTACGCAGTAGTTTCCGAGACTCGAGTTGGTTGCGGCCGACCAACCCGAGGATTGAATATCCTCGGAAACCGTATTGCACTTTGATTTGCTGCATTGAATAGGCAAGGCAGTAGCCCCCGAGCATTAATTTAGGCACGGGTGGTCGAATTAAGGATCGATATTTGTTTGACACAAACTTTGTTACGTTTGACACAATTTATGTGTAATGATTCTATGTATCCAAGTACTTTACATCATTAATGCTCGGATCTGCATTGTACAGGACTTTGTTGACCGACCATCGGCTTCAACCTCCTCGGACAGTAGACGAGGAGTGTTTGTCCCACTTTATAAAGCGTTTATAAGGGCAAAGATTTACGACAAACAAGGCAATCCGGCCATACGGTTTTATAAACAAAGGTACGCGGAGAGATGTGTTATATTACTTATTTAACGTAAGAAACATCTTCTGCGAAAAATATTTCATTTATAAGTTCCTTTCCCCAGTATATCATGTTGACCATGATCGTGAAACCTCAACTCCGATCAATGTGGGTGGAAAATATTGAGGATTTAGTTCGGGGAATGTTCCCGAACTCTGTGGTCTTTAATGAACCGAAATTTTCACTTTCGTCGTTGCCGAACAATTATTTTCTTAAGATGGCTAGCTTTCGGCTTCACCCAGTCTGAGGTACTAACCCGGATGACCCGGAAGTAACAATCACAGAGGTGCTCCCTTTACCCCCTAGCCGAACAATCGGGAACGTACGAGGTAAGCACATGAGCCAGGCGGCCCAGCTTGGCCAAAATCTCAAGTCAAATTGATGCATATTTATGGCTGTATAACGATGATCACGGAAGGCAGCACTCACATATTGAATACAATGCTTTTATGCTATATGCTATTTTGACTCCTTTGTGACCGTTTATCATTTGAGAGTGGCACATCGTCGTCTTCTACCCCTTTGTAGATGCTACGCAGGGTGTTTCCGCAGTAACAAGACAACCCTTAGCCGACATCTCGGTGCCCCGAGGCGGTTGTGTTAACGGAAATGAGGCAATCAGATATCTAGGCTTTATAACTTTCACTTAGTCATAGGAGCTTAACGTTTGGGAGGCCAGTTACTAGCCCCCGGTTAGTGTTTGGCGTCAGCCGAGGTCAAGCCATTAACACTTTAACCAATTTTATGAAAGGCCACCGGGGTAACCTCTATCGGTTTATAGTTTGACAGAGTCATCGGATCGCTGATCAGTTTGCGCTCATTGTGACAGTCAGTTTTCGGCTTTCTCCACTGAGGTAATTGACCAGTTAAATCGGAAGTACAATCGCAGTGGTTCTCCCTTTGCACACCTAGCCGAACAAAGCGGAATGTAGGAGGCAATCACAGGAGCCGGGCAATCCAACTATTGACCAAAGACACAATTCGAAACTGGTGCATATAAAGCAATATTCGAGAATGTTTTACCGAGGACTGCATGGAGTACCTCGGATTTTGGTGGGTTCAGCTCTAGCTGCAGCCCCCTGTTGATATTGTCGATGCCTTGCAGGCATTTGGCGTTACACTGCAAGAGTTATGCTGGAGACACACAAATAGGTTAAAAGTGCCATGAGCTTGGAAAACCAAAAAAAACTTTAGTAAAAACTTTACGTCTACATTAAATCAAGTTTTTTAATGCCAATCCAAAATTGGTCTTAAAATTATTTTGTGCTCCTGTCGTGCTTTAACATGACACATCCGATCTCTAAACTTCAAGTAGGTTAGGCTTCGGTTTCAACCTCCTTATCCTGAAGGCGGAGTGCTTCTCCGAGGCCAGTTTAGCAAACTAAACTCGAGCGGCCTTAGAGAGAAACCAAGCTATCCAGCTATTGACCATACACTCGAGTTGAAAAAGGAGTGGCAGAAAAAGATTTTGCAACGACTAAGGAGAAAACATTTATTATAAAATGGCTCATATAAATTTAGGAGCCCCAAGTTAACGTGGGTAAAAGAAGTGTTTTTTAACAAATAAATTTTTTTAACAAACAAAGTTTTTAACAAACAACTTTTTTGTTTGACACAAATATAATGCTAGGATGAACCGCACGAAAATTAAAAATTGAAAAAAATTGAGCATGAAAGCGACTTAGCTGGTCAATGTGCTCGGTGTTGATGACGTAGGCCGAGCTTGCAACGGGTCAAGGTCCCAGCCCCCAAGCCGGTCCCGAGGTGACCAAGCGAAGAGAAGTGGTGACACAGCACGGTCGATGTGGTGAGCCGAAGCCCCTGGTCCAGCCGAGGTGATGAAGCTGGTCGGCTAGTGACGCCAAAGTCCCCGGAGCCGGTTGTTGAAGAGATGGCGAAGCCCCCGGTCTAGCCGAAGGGACGGAGCAGGTCGGCGTATAGGACGCCGACGTAATGAAGTGATGGTGCGGGGATGCCGACACACGGCAGCGCACCAAGGTGACGACACAATTCAGTCGACGGAGGCGAGACGACGATGTCGGTGCGCCGAGGTAACCGCGTAACATAGTCGGAGCCGATAACCGAGGTCGGAAGAGGCGGGACGACGGCGTCAGCTCGCCGAGGTAGGGGCGTCGCATAGTCGAGGTCGATTATCTGGCACGAGGTCAATGTCGACATAGGTCGGAAATCAGCAAGAGCTCGGCCAACCGACGTCACACATGAATATTGGTAGTATATCTCTGCAAAAACCAATGCAGGACAAACCAACAAAAAATATTCTGGGTCTAATAATTTCACATGTTCAATAAATAGTTAGAAAAAATAAAACCTGAAATTATTCTGAATGGAGCGGACCGAAGTGAAAATTCTTCTAGGTCCCCAAATGACATGGTATTAAACCAGACCAGCCTCTTGACGCTTCACGCGAAGTAGATTTTTTTTATGGAAACAATACTAGTAGTAAGTCATCGGCCAAGCGATCTGGCCTGGGACTTCGGCCAGTGGAGGAAAAAGAAGTGCGGTGGCAGATCATCTCAAATTTGACGCTTCGGGCGGCCAGCCACAAGTGCGTGGCAATCTGCATGTCCGCAATTGGACCATTAGGAACGGTAGTGCGCGTCGCTGATAGACAAGGTCGTCTACACTTTTGATCTGCGAAGACGTAGTGCAAACAAGTAGCGAAGTTCGAAACAAATCGTTCACCGCAGAAAGATCTAATCAGAAAAATATTACCTGGTTCATGCTGGCGTTGAAATTTCTTCCGATCTCAATCATCAAGATCAGAACTGATGTAGATGAGAACAACACGTCGAACCGTGAGGAACACTAATGAAGCCGACTGAGCACGAAGCACCACCAGTTTGGGGCCGACCGGACCACCACGTTGATCGCAGGGCAGTGGGCCGAAATATAAACAGGTCGGCAAAAATCTACAACAAATATAACCATGCAAACTGACATAAAAATATTCTGTGAAAATTAATATATACGTACAGATAATCAAGAAAAATAGAACCTGATGTTCCTTTTGGGGTAACCGAGCGCAGAAATCCAAGGTGAAAAAGCTTTTAGGTTCATCATTTAGACTTGTAATACTAGTCTCATGGTCCTGAGCTATCCACGACGTGCTAGTGCTTGAGGTAGCACAACCCTTGCTCGATCTATGTGCTAGCCCAAGAAAAAGTGCAAACACTTTTCTAAGACGATTTGATCTCCAGGGGATAATCTGCCATGGAGTAATTAGATATCGCCCGTATATACGCTGCCCGAGCTGTGCCGTTCGAGGCTGCTCGTGACTGCTTTGGGGCGTGGGACTGTGTATGGGACAAGGCCAACGCTCGGCCATCTTGTCCTCGGCTTTGCAGGACTTTTGACGCCTAGCGCCTGCGGATCGATCTCCGACGAACCTGCTAAACAAAAAAGCACTCCCACAACAGTAATTCTTAAAGAAAATAATTCGCAGAGAATAGATATGATTGAAAAATAGCACCTGATCATCCCATCAATCCGCGGCGATCACCCAGCAGGCTCTTAATGAAAGCACCAATGTCGATGTCAAATCTGACATATCTCGTAGTAGGGGTCCTAAGCTAGGCGTCTTGAAGCGATAGTAACATGGACACAGGATTTTACCCAGGTTCGGGCTCTCTCAAGGAGATAATACCCTACGTCCTGCTTTTGATTGTATTCATATGGGGTATAGTATAGAGTACACGTATCTACCACGAGATTGTTGTAATGAATATGAGATTGAGGTTGTCTATTGACTAGCCTGGCCTTGGTTTATATAATGCATCGTAGGCCTAGGGTTTAGAAGAGTCCTTGTCTTGTGCGCCAAGTCTTGTGGAATCTCTCTTGTATGCATCATGGGCTGCCCGAAGTGGCCCATTAGTGAATCGCCCTGGGGGTCCTCGGCCCGACCACTGGTCGGGGGACGACGTGGTGAGTACCCCCCCTAGTCCAGGAAACCATCACCCGCGACCGTGGCCCGATGACGCGCCTCTGCCATGTCCTCGTCCAGTGATGACTGGGTGCTCCGGCTGCCACTGGATCGTGCCGGCGTGAGCTCGCCCGTGGCTAGCGAGGCCTAGCCGCCCACGAACAGGGGCTACATCTCCTCCGCCGGCGACTTGCATGCTTTCTCCGTCGGCGACTTGCAGGCCTCTTTCGCGGTCAATATTGAGGAGCCCACGGCCGGTCAAGCCTAGACGAGAGCGGCCACGGTTGTGGGTGCTGCTTCTTCCGTCGGAGGTGTCCTCGTCGTGCACGCAGTCGGTGCGGCTCAGATCGGCGCCGCCACTGCCGCCTTTAGAGTCCGCATCGTGCACGCGGTCGGTGCGGCTCAGACCAGCACCGCTACTTCTGCCTTGCACCTCCAGGTCCATGGGCTGGCTGGTGTTGCCATTGCCACCGCTTCTGCCTGGGTCCTTCGTGATGTGCAAATCGTCTTTGCCGCTGCTCCCGCATCCGTCATTGTTTTGCTCGGCGGCTTCATTTTCTGTAGTTGGTTTGGATGTTCGAAAGTGATCAAATAGAGCAGAAAATGGAGTAAAATCAAACAAGAACAAGCAGTTCATACCGCCATCGCTCTCCTCGAATACGTAGACGTAGTTCATGTCCTCGGCCTGGCCATCATATTGATTCTCCACCTCATCCCAGTTGATGGCCAAATCGAGGTCGAAAGTAGCCATTGCATTCAAGTGGCAAGAGAGAGAGAGAGGAACAAAGAGGGTTGATGACCCACAACTATAGGGGGTCAATCGTAGTCCTTTTGATAAGTAAGAGTGTCGAACTCAACGAGGAGCAGAAGGAAATGACAAGCGGTTTTCAGCAAGGTAATTTCTGCAAGCACTGAAATTGTAGGTAACAGATAGTTTGATAGCAAGATAATTGGTAACGAGCAAGTAACGATAACGGTAAATAAAGTGCAGCAAGGTAGCCCAATCCTTTTTTGGCAAAGGACAGGCCAGAACAGTCTCTTATAATAGGCAAAGTGTTCTTGAGGATACACGGGAATTTCATCTAGTCACTTTCATCATGTTGGTTTGATTTGCGTTCTCTACTTTGATAATTTGATATGTGGGTGGACCGGTGCTTGGGTGCTGTTCTTACTTGAACAAAACTCCCACTTATGATTAACCCCCTCGCAAGCATCCGCAACTATGAGAAAAGTATTAAGATAAAATCTAACCATAGCATTAAACGTTTGGATCCAAATCAGCCCCTTACGAAGTAGCGCATAAACTAGGGTTTAAGCTTCTGTCACTCTAGCAACCCATCATCTAATAACTACTCCACAATGCATCCCCTTAGGCCCAAAGATGGTGAAGTGTCATGTAGTCGACGTTCACATGACACCACTAAGGGAATCACAACATACACATCATCAAAATACCGAACACATATCAAATTCACATGATTACTTGCAACATGACTTCTCCCATGACCTCAAGAACAAAGGTAACTACTCACAAATAATGTTCATGCTAAAGATCAGAGGGGTATTAAATAGCATAATGGATCTGAACATATAATCTTCCACCAAATAAACCATATAGTAATCAACTACAAGATGTAATCAACACTACTAGTCACCCGCAGGTACCAATCTGAGGTTCTGGTACAAAGATTGAACACCAGAGATGAACTAGGGTTTGAGAGGAGATGGTGATGTTGAATATGTTGATGAAGATTGACCTCCCAAAGATGAGAGGGTTGTTGGTGATGACGATGGATTCAATTTCCCCCTCCGGGAGGGAAGTTCCCCCGGCGGAATCGCTCCGCCGGAGAGAAAAAGTGCTCCTGCCCAAGTTCCGCCTCGAGATGGCGGCGTTCCATCCCAAAAGTGCTCTCCTTATTTTTTCTAAGTCAAAAGACCTTAAGTACCAGAAGATGGGCACCGAAGGTGGGCTGGGCTGAGCACAACCCACCAGGGTGCGCCCGGGGGGCCTGGCTTGCCTTGGTGTCTTGTGCTCACAAGGTGGCCCCCCTCCGGTAGTTATTTGCTCCAGTATTTTTCATATATTCCAAAATAATTCTCCGTGAAGTTTCATCATATTTGGAGATATGCAGAATAGGTATCTCTGATATGCTTTTTCAGGTCCAGAATTCCAGCTACTGGTATTCTCCCTTTTTGTGTAAACCTTGCATATTATGAGAGAAAAGGCATTAGAATCACTCCCTAAAGCATTATTATGCATAAAAACATTATAAATAACAGTAGGAAATCATGATGCAAAATGGACATATCAACTCCCCCAAGCTTAGACCTCGCTTGTCCTCAAGCGAAAGCCGATATCGAAAAACATGTCCACATGGTTTGAGAGAGAGGTGTCGATAAAAACAAAATACAGACATAGTAGCATCATGCTTATTATCATAGCAGAAACAAACTTTATCATAGAACTTATTCATATAATTTTTATTATATAACTTCATCATATAACTTCTCATGAACAAGTAACAATTCATCACAACATAGAAGTATAAACCATAAACCTTATTGAAAACCAACAAACTATGTTCTCAGTCAACTTTGCAACTACAATTCATCATATTTTCTGGAAGGGTCTCGTGTCGGAGCCTTTTGGCAAGTCCACATACTCAACCATCATTTAATCTTCTATGATTGCTAACACTCACAGCATACCCATGAGCAAAAAGTTTCAACCGGACATATGGAAAGATAGGGGCTTATAGTTTCGCCTCCCAACGTATTCACCTCAAGGGTGATGTCAACAATAATAACTCATGCTCACTCATATCTAACTAGATATATGTGCCTAGATCTTTCCTCACCACATGATGCTTGCAAAAAGAAAAAGTAAAAAAGGAATGAGTGGTGCTCAGATTTCTCTTTACTAACTTAGGTGCCCTCGAGATGGTGTGCGGATAAGATGGATTGTTGGGAGGCGTTGGTGGATGACTGGTGCTCAGACGAATGGCTAGCCGTCCACAACAATGCCAAGGACCGGCATGCCAAAATGGTTGGTGTGCCACACCATCAAGGCAGCGCCAACTTATATCAGTTCAGGCAGAACTGGGTATGTGGTTTGCTTCATGATTCATGCATTTCATTCTTGATGCTAGCTTGAGCCCTTTACTAATAATTTGTTCCTCCCTTTTAGGCGCAACACAATAACACGGAGGTGCCAGAGGTGTATGACCTCTATGCCATGGCCCATACTGCCTCGTACAAGAAGGCCAAGGCATTCTCTGAGTCTGACCTTGATCATCCCGAGAACTTCACCAACATCTCCTCCCACCACAAGCTCGTGAGGTATAGAGATGAGGGGAAGGCGAGGAAAGGGGAGGACTTTAACCCGAGCCAGCATCCTATTGATCCAGAGCTGGTGATGATAGCTGGTGGTGGGAGGCCCCATGGCTCGATAGCCATTGGAGATGGACTTATACGTTCTCCTCGCAACCTCCAGGAGATCAAGGCGCGCCAAACAAGCTCCTGTCCTGAGATAAGGCCTCGTCCACGGCCAGTCGAGCTCGCCATCGAGGTTAGTTATATGGACTCAGATATCTTTCCTTCATTACATTGTGTGTGCGAACAAAGATGATTACAATGCTAACGAGGAGTGGTGTTGCAGGCTGCTCTTCAGAAAGAGAGAGAGACTACCCAGGCGATTCTGGAGGTTAGGGACCGGCAGGCGGCGGAGAAGGAGAGGGAGTTGGAGGAGAGGACGGCTAGGTTGTTGGAGGAGGAGAGGGCACGGAATGACGCGGCTCACCGGGACATGTACGAGCTCCTCGTGGTAAGTTTCTTCTGCATGTTAGCCAAATCATGCACGTAATGTTCGTTTCATTACTAACTAATATGACTGACTCATCAAAACCAAATGTGTAGTCTGTGTGCGAGAAGACCGGTCAGACCCCTCCGCCGATGCCAGTCATTGCTCCGGTGACCATGGTGAGTTTCATTTGAATGGTCATTAGTTAGTAGTCTTAACATTTGAGTGTCATCATGCTAACGAGACATTGCAAATCATCTTTGGTGCAGCATAACTCCAGACAAGCATCGCACGAACCTTCTCCAGGTGTAACCGGCACGAGCAACACCGGTGCTTCACCTCCGTGATGACGGTAAGTTTTCTCTAGTATTTTGCTTAACAAATGCATAATGACCTATACTTAGCTTATTTAGCTCATTTATGACATAATTAGCTTACTTAGGTCAAAAATGGCATAATAACCTTGGTTAGCTCATAAATTTCATATACTTAGCTTATTTTCCTCCAAAATGACATAATAAGCTTACTTAGCTCCAAAATGATCTATTTTACCTAAGTTAGCTCATAAATGTCATATACTTAGCTTATTTTCCTCCAAAATGACATAATAAGCTTACTTAGCTCCAAAATGACCTATTTTACCTAAGTTAGCTCTAAAATGTCATATACTTAGCTTATTTTCCTCCAAAATGACATAATAAGCTTACTTAGCTCCAAAATGACCTATTTTACCTAAGTTAGCTCATAAATGTCATATACTTAGCTTTGTTTCCCCCACAATGACATAATAAGCTTCCTTAGCTCCAAAATGACCTATTTTACCTAACTTAGCTCATAAATGCCATATACTTAGCTTTGTTTCCTCCATAATGACATAATAGGCTTCCTTAGCTCCAAAATGACCTATGTTACCTAAGTTAGCTCTAAAATGACCTATACTTAGCTTTGTTTCCTCCAAAATGACATAATAATCTTACTTAGCTCCAAAATGACCTATTTTACCTAAGTTAGCTCTAAAATCACCTATACTTAACTTTGTTTCCCCCACAATGACATAATAAGCTTAGTTAACTCAAAAATGGCATAATTACCTAGGTTAGCTTAATAATTACATGTACTTGGCTTCATTATGTCAAAAATGGCATAATTAGCTTACTTAGCTCCAAAATGGCATAATAACCTTGGTAACCTCATAAATGTCATATGCTTAGCTTATTTTCTTCCGAAATGACAAAATAAGCTTAGTTAGGTCAAAAATGGCATAATTACCTAGGTTAGCTCTAAAATAACACAAATAAGCAATAAGAAGAAGAAAAACAAGAGGAGAAAGAGAAAGAGAAGAAAAACTCTTCTTCTTCTTCTTCTAGATCTTCTTCTTCTTCTTCTTCTTCTTCTTATTCTAGATCTTCTTCTTCTTCTTATTCTTCTTCTAGTCTTCTTCTTCTAACTTTCTTATTTCCCATTTTGCAGATTTGATTCACTTCACGGAAGCTTGCATTGATGGAGTGCTTGTGTTTACTTTATGTTTTGATTTTGTATCGATGAACAATGTGAAACTTGATACCTATGGATGAAACTATTGTAATATGGATGAAACTATGTATGCATGGATGAAACTATTGTAATATGGTGAAACTTGCACTTTTGATTTGGTATGTTTGTTGGATGATCATATCCATATGGCAGGGATATAGTTTCTTATGTGTTGGATATCATATATTTGCTGTGAAACTTGCACACATTGTTTTCCCTATGAAATATATATATATATATCATATATATTTCCTGTGAAAATTCTTGGATATAACAAAAAAACAGAATAAAAAGGGGCAATACAGGCACTTTGCCGTCTGCCACCGACGGCAAAGGGAGCTTTGCCGTCTGCCACCGACGCCAAAGGTGACACGTGGCAGCAATCTATGCAACCTAGGAGCACCAGGTCTGATCCATTTGGTCACTTTGCCGTCGGCTGGCAGACGACAAAGTATGACATTTTGCCGTCGGCTGGCAGACAGTAAAGTATGCCAGTGGCCACCTGTCGGATTTTAGGCTCCGCAATACCCTTAAGATTCGAACACAGGGGCGTGTGCGAAGATCCCCTGCAACTTCGCCCTACCTAGCTCGCTACTTGATGGGCACAACGATGAACTCGCTCGATGACGAGGAAGAAGATGGACACGATAGTTTACCCAGGTTCGGGCCGCTGCGAAGCGTAATACCCTACTCCTGCTTTGGTGGATTGCCTCTGGGGGAGGTGTGGTGGATGAACTAGTACAGTGTTTCGGAGCCTCGTGAGGGCGCTCCTGAGGTGTTCTTGGCCCTCTGTTGGCTTGGTGATGGATGAGTGGATCCCCCTCTCTACGGTGTAGCCTACCCTCTATATATAGCGGTGGCTCGGGTCCTCTTCCCTTATCACAATGGCGGGAAGGGATCCCACAACGGCCAATTTTGAAGGGGGACAGGGGTACATGTCCGCCCTGCCCAAAGGCGGTCTTCGCCTGCAAAGTAGCTGTTGATGATGCAGAGGTGGGCTCGGCGATGACATCCGTCCTGCGGGGCTCGTGGTAGTGGTCTTGTTGCACCGGAATGGAAACCTTTGGGGGGTGCTTTGGGAACCCGCGTACGTCCTTGCTCCCTTTGCACCAAAGGGGAAACTGCACCGCCTGGCGCGCTGGCGCCCGCCTGTCCTTCCTTGTGTCATCTTTGACTCCTGAGGCCGGGCCTTGCGTAGAGATCTCCGCCGCCTCGGAGAGGGCCTGGGGAGGCCCATCCCTTGCCGGTCTTGATGCCGCTCCTCCTCGCGAGCTTAGGGCCCTCGCGAGGGCCTTGTCTTGAGTGGGGCCGCGCTTGGCTATGTTTGGCTGATGAAGTGGGCCATGCCCTGGGCCGCAGGCAGGCAGGTCTGGGTACCCCCGTTCCCAGAACGCCGACACCACCTGAGGCCAGCTGACCCATTTGGAAACTTTGCCGTCTCTGGCAGATGGTAAAGGCTGCCGTTATCCACCTAACGGGGTTAACCTCACCGCTATGTCGTCCACACATTGTACCGTCTGTAGGGCCTGCAGGGCAGATGGCAAAGGCGTTTTGCCGTCCGCTTTACATATGCAAATGACAAAGCGGCCCTTTACCGTAGTTCGCTTTGCTGGAACTGTGGCCGCCTGCTGGAAGACGACAAAGGAGTTTGCCGTCCGCTCACCTATCGTTTGCCGTCTGCCATGGCAGACGGCAAAGTACCTGATTCCTGTAGTGAGGGAAGAATACTTTGACTCTTGCATAAAAGTAAATAAATAAAAGTAAAAATAGGCCCTTCGCAGAGGGAAGCATAGCTTGTCATGTGCTTTTTGGTTTGTATGCCAAATCCCTTGATGTAAAAGAATGTCACGTTATATTGCCCCCTATGATAGCAACCTTTAATATGCAGTCCGTCGCTTTTATTACTTTGCCATCATAAGTTCGTACAACACTCAATTTTCTCTTACACTAATTGGTCAAACACATTTAGAAGCAATTTTTATTGCCTTAGTGCACCGATGACAACTTACTTGAAGGATCTTACTCGATCCGTACGTAGGTATGGTGGACTCTCAAAACATGAGTTTGGGTTTAGGGTTTTTGGATGCACAAGTAGTATCTCTACTTAGTGCGGAACTTTTTGGCTAGCAAAGATATTGAGCAAGCACCACATGTTGAAGGATCTATGACAATATAACTTCTATGTGAATATGAACAAACATAAATCATTACGTTGTCTTCCTTGTCCAACGTCAACAATTTTGGCATATAATATTTAATGGGGGCTCACAATCATAAAAGATGTCCAAGATAGTGTATTTGCATGTGAATCTTCTCTTCCCTTATTAATTCTTTCATGAATTGCATCATTGACCAATGCTATGTTTGTCAATCTCCAATAAATTTTACCACTTATACTTTTCCTTATGTGATGTAATTACTTACCATAAGATTATCATATGATCCTTTCATTTATTTCCTTTTTATTTTGATTGCAACAAGAAAGTAAAGAAGCAAAAGCTCAAACTAAACTTTATTATATAACTCTCACTCGATTACATAGATAGATAGATCACGAAACTAGCACTCAAAAATAGATCATACTAAATTTTTATTCAACTAAATCATGAAAGAGCTAAGGATCGAACTAAAATAGGTAAAGGAAAATAAAAGTGATGGTGATACGATACCGGGGCATCTCCCCCAAGCTTGGCTCAAGCCAAGGGGAGTGCCCATACCCGTGTACTCAAGTCTCCTTTGGTGGTGAAGATGATGAAGGTGGTGGTGATGAAGTATCACACTTTAGCCTCAATAGGTGCTCCAATTTATGGATGACTCTCCGAAGGGTGATGATGTGCTCCTCTAGCAAAATATTTTCACGAGTGAGAAATTTATTCTGAACACGAACCGCTTCGAAAGCCCTAAAAGCTTCGATTTTAGTGCGGGTGAGGTGATTGTAATAAGGTTGAAGGATATCTTCTTCTTCCTTTGTTGGCATCGATTGCCCTCCTTCTTGAGCTTGATCCTTCATAGCTTCCTTGCCCTTGTCTTCACTGTTGGCTTCTTTTGGCTCATCTCTCTTCAGCTCCATCTTCATCAACCAAGCATCTTCTTCTACGTTATTGGAGGAGGGAGAAGACATGATGCCTGGCTTGATAGATCTGATAGGAAAACAGCACGAAACAAGAACAGGGGAATTTTCTGCGATGCGGTGGTCAAAATAATCGGGGGTATATATAAATAATTTTTTTATCTTGGGAAGCAAGAATATGGAAGGAAAATGGAGTCGGGGGCACAACCCACCAGGGCACGCCTGGCAGGACTGGCGCGCCCTGGTGTATCGTGCTCACCTCGGTTGTTTTCCTGTTTATTTCTTATTTTCCTATTTTTTGTAATATTCCAAAACTGACAGAAAATATTTTTGTGGATTTTTCGTAGTCCATTTACTTACCGTATCATGTACCTCCTCTTTTTCAGAATTCTGGAGTGTTCCACAAGGTTTCTTTTATGTGTTCCTCCGGTGTCATGGTTTGGATAATATTGCTTTCAACATTAATAGGCGTACCTGAGATATAGTGTTTAATTCTTTGTCCATTGACCACCTTCGGGTTAGTACCTTCGGCGTTATTAATCTTGATAGCTCCAGAACGATAAACCTCTTCGATAATATATGGTCCTTCCCATTTGGAAAGAAGCTTTCCTTCAAAAAATCTAAAATGAGAGTTGTACAAAAGAACATATTCTCCAACTTCGAATTCCCGCTTTTGGATTCTTTTGTCATGCCATCTTTTAACTTTTTCTTTGAATAGTTTGGCCTTTTCATAAGCTTGGGTTCTCCATTCATCTAGTGAGCTAATATTAAATAACCTCTTCTCACCGGCAAGTTTGAAATCATAATTGAGTTCTTTAATTGCCCAAAATGCTTTATGTTCTAACTCTAGAGGTAGGTGACATGCTTTTTCATATACCATTTTGTACGGAGAAATACCCATAGGATTTTTATAAGCTATTCTATAGGCCCAAAGTGCATCATCTAGTTTCTTAGACCAATTCTTTCGAGAACTATTAACAGTTTTTTGTAATATTAATTTTATTTATCTATTGCTAAGTTCAACTTGACCACTAGATTGAGGATGATAGGGTGATACAATTCTATGGTTAACATCATATTTAGCAAGCATCTTACGGAAAGCACCATGAATAAAGTGTGAACCACCATCAGTCATTAAATATCTAGGGACTCCAAACCTCGGGAAGATAGCTTCATTAAGCATTTTAATGGAGGTGCTATGATCAGCACTACTAGTGGGAATAGCTTCTACCCACTTAGTGACATAATCAACAGCAACCCAAATATGAGTATACCCGTTGGAGGAAGGAAAAGGTCCCATATAATCAAAACCCCAAACATCAAATGGTTCAACAACAAGTGAATAATTCACAGGCATTTCCTGGCGCTTACCAATATTACCAATCTTAGAAATTCATCACAAGAAAAGACAAACTTACGGGCATCCTTGAAGAGAGTAGGCCAATAAAAACCAGATTGCAATACCTTGTGAGCAGTTCTATCTCCCGCATGATGTCCTCCATAAGCTTCGTGATGGGGAGCCTCCCACCATCATCCCCATGAAGACTACAACATCAAACCAACCCCCAAGTGGTCCTATGACAAGAGCACGCGCATGCGACAGTGGAGCTAAGGTGAACTCACTCCTATTCGAGTATGACTTGGATGGCAAAGGAACTTGGATGCTACCTCACAATGAAACCCTGTGCATCCTTAGGTATGAGGAAGACGACCACGAAGGACCAAGGAAGCATCCCCAAGACCAAGGCCCAGAGGAGAAGGAGTCAAGTACCAAGGGCAACTCTCTGGACAGCCCAGAACTTCCGGCCTGCCCGGAACTTCCGGCCCACCGACGACCCAGGAACAAGTCCAGAGGTGCAAACTCTCTGGATAGCCCGGAACCAGCCAGTACCCTTGCCCGGAACCTCCGGCCCCCGGAGCTTCCAGCCGGCCCGGAACTCCCCCCCCCCCGAGAAACCAGCATCCGAAGCCTGCGCCAACTCTCGGTTCAGCCCGGACCCTGCCCGGAACCAGCCCGGAACTTCCGCCGCCCGGAACTTCCGGCCTCTCCAGAGCGATTGCACTCGGGCTCGAGGCCCATGTATCTCTCCCACTTATCCCTTCGTCCCTAGGACTATATATACTCTTCTTCCACCTCGAATTAGGGTGAGCTATTGTTTAGCAAAGACCTTTTGTTGAGCATAGCTCCATTACTTCCTTCTCCCACGGAGATTGCCCTCCATTGAGAGAAGATCGAAGTGATGCCAAGGCCCCTCTAAGGGAAGATCCCAAGGGATTCAAGATCTCCTCCTTTGGAGCGAGGAGACTATCGTTACGTGTATCCTTTTGTTGATTGTGGATCTTGTGACTCGTGTGTTCGTGTGTTTCTAGTGGATGTGTAATCGAAGATTGTCCTTGAGTGTGTGATTTCCCCTCGTGTTCTCTCGTGTTCTTCGTGTTCCTCGTGAAATCCCCCTCCTATTCGTGAAAGATCGACGCACACGGGCGTGCCCCGTTTCATATTGGTATCAAGAGCCAAGGTTTCTCACGAATTTGGAGTCTCCCCCTTCGTTTGCTAGCCAATTTTGCTTCGTTTTGACCTAATTTCGAAAATCCCCACAAAAATAGCCATACCAAATTTCTTGGATTCGTTTGATTTGAGGAGATTTTGTTGATTTTGATCCATGGATTTCGTTGTGGACGAGTGGATCTACCTTTCTACCCATCCAATTCCCCCCATTTTTTCTTTTTCCCCATCAGATTTGGGTTTTCCCCCTGGGTTTTCCGCCCAAGTCCTAGATCTAGAAATTAGGGTTCGTCCCCATTTTCCCGACCCCCGGAACCTCCGGCCTCACCCAGACCTTCCGGCCCCCGGAACCTTCGGCCACTCCGGACCTTCCGTCCACCGGAACTTCCGGCCGGCCCGGACCTTCCGGCCTTTGCAGAAACTTTCCCATTGCCAATTTTAATTTTCTTGGGTTGTTCCCACCACACTTTTCTGCAAACCTGCACCATTTTTCTTCCGCAACCCATTTGCATTTGAGATTTTGAGTCGCGAGCTTCGCCACTTCCTAAGGCGTTTCGGCTAATTAGGAGTGGTTCTTCATCGACATCGCCGCTCATCATCGCCCCGGATAGTCGCCGATCAACTCTTCATTGAAACCACACCATAAGCAAGGACGGTAACCGCGATGACACTCTTGTCTATACCCTTGCCATTGAATTGTTACCCCAAGATTATTTGCGTTACTTGCCTATAGAGACTAGCAATTGAGTATTGCCGGGCTACGCTACTTGTGCGCTTTTGTGATACATACTCTGCATAGCTTAAATTGCGTGCATATATCTTAGTATCATCTCGGTATCATATTGGTATGTTTTGTGTTCAAGTAGTTCCCGTATACATAATTGCTATCTTGGTGTGCACATCCCGCATTGTGTCCATACAAAAACATCATTGCAAAAGAAAAGAGAAGCAAAGCTTTTAAGCAAGAGCAAAAGAGCAATAGCATCACAAGATATGCATAGCATATTTGATCATCTTGGATCACTTAAGCGAGTGACACGTGCCACATACACACATAGCAAGTCGGACATAGGAAGACGACACGTTTGGTTCATTTTAGGATGTGCACAAGTACGTATCATGCCCATTGGAGCAATCGTGCTACCGTCTCTCTAGTGTTGTGCAACAAGAGCATTTTCCGTGGATTCCACATTTTGGCTCATTCTTGGTTGCACGACCCCAATTTTCTTCCGTGCGTGTGTTTCCGTGTATACCCATTGCTATTGATCTACATTGTCTCATTTGCGACTTTTACGAATCTCTTTCAACTTTATTGAATCTTATCTTTCGGATTACTTGAGATTTGTGCCACTATCCTAACCAAGCTACTCCATAAGCCTTATTTGTGTAGGTGTGAGAAGGACGATCTTCGGTACCAATTCTACTATTTCCATACTTGCACATTGAGTGATCTTGATCCACTTTCAACTTTTGGAACGGTAATTGGCATTGTCTTCTCACTCTTCCACTTATATCTTCTTGAGTGCTATGGATAGGAACATCATGTCGAACCCGGCCTTCGAGGATCATGACGACGACGCGAACAACCACGTCACCAAGTTGCACTTCTTCGTGCACACAAGGCAATTACTCAAGCTCAAGATGTCTTGCATGACCGCATCGACCAACTCACCTCCAACTTGCGTGAATCCAAAATGCGCACAAGGGAATACCTCGACACCAAGCTCTCAAGCCAAATGGAGGAGCTCCGGTCCTTAATGGTCAACCGCGCGCTTTCCACATCTACATCGACAAGGAGTCATCACACAAGTCGCAACTCAATGACGTACTCTTCCGACGCAAGTCCACAAGCGTGTCATCACCATCGCGACGACCACTCCGGCCTAAGTTCTCCACAAGGTCATCACCGTCAAGACAATCCATTTCATGGCAATGGATTGCAAGATCGCGTCCGCGCTCGAGACCGTCGCCGCCAACAAGATCAAGATGCGTTGGAGCAAGAACAACAACAACGAGAAGAGGAACAACAACGCCGCGAACAAGAACAACATCGCCGTCATGAATGAGCGCTTGAAGCACATCGCGCTTTACAAGAAGCTACTCGCACCTTGGAGGAGCGTAACCGCCAAGCTCACCAAGAGCACGAAGCCCTTCGCCAAGAACAACAAGAAGAACTTCGTCGACAACGACAAGAAGAAGCCAATCGCCAAGAGGAGCACCAAGAAAGGCACAACCTAGTGCATCCACCTCAATGCTGTCCTCAAGATCATCGCGACGAACCGGACCATGCAGACGAGCAAGGACAAGATCAACGTCAACACGCTCAAGGCAATGACAATGAGGATCCACATCCAAGACAAGGATTTCGGCATCACCACCACAATGATGAACAACGCTTCGGCAAGCTCAAGTTCACAATGCCAAAGTTTTCCGGAAGCAATGATCCCGAAGACTACTTTTCATGGACCCTCAAGGTTAACAAGATCTTTCGCCTCCACAACTGTGATGAAGAAAAGAAGATAGCCATGGCTTCCCTTGAGTTCCAAGACTATTTCCTTATTTGGTGGGAACAAGTGATTGAGCGAAGAAGAGAGAGAGGTGAACCTCCTATCAACACTTGGGCCCAAATGAAGGATCTCATGCGAGCTCGTTTTGTAACTACACACTACAACAGGCGGAATGGCAAGTGCAAGATGTCTACAAGTACTCCAAGTTCTCCTCCAAGACCTACGGCTCAAGTGCTCAATCTAATACGACAACAACACCTTCGACTACGAAATCTACTACACCTACCGGCGACAAGTCAAGCTTCAAGGACAAGACGACTTCATCAAACCGACAAACCTCAAGCACCTACAAGCCGCGAGCTTCGTCCTCTACTTCAACACCGGATGCTACCGCCAAGACAAGCTCCATCAAGTGTTTCACGTGCCAAGGCCGAGGACACAAGACCTTCGAATGTCCTACCAAACGCAATATGGTTCTCCTCGATGACGGCACATACGACTCTATGAGTGACGACGAGATGCAAGCTTTGGAGCAAGTGGCCATACATCGCCAAGTGAATGAAGACAAATATTCGCGAATCTTTTGCGACAACGATTCGTGCCCCGCTCTCGTTGTCTCCAAGGTTTTTACGCTCCAACAACAAGAAGATGAGGACCAACGTTGCCACATCTTCCATACCAAGGCGGGCATCCAAGGAAAATCCGTCAAGGTCATCATCGACGGTGGGAGTTGCCACAACTTGGCTAGTGAGGACCTTTGTTCCAAGCTACATTTGGTCAAGAAAAAGCACCCTCGTCCCTACAAGGTCCAATGGCTAAGCGATTCCGGCACCCTCCAAGTGGACCACACCGTTGAAGTTTCCTTCAAGATAGGCGCTTATGAAGACACTTTGGAGTGTGATGTGGTTCCAATGTCCGTTTGCCACCTCCTACTTGGTAGACCTTGGCAATTCGACCGTGGCGTCACACACAACGGTCGGACAAATCAATATAGCTTCAAAATGAAGGGCAAGCAATATGTACTCCGACCGATGTCTCCAAGTCAAGTCATCGCCGACAAACAAGCTTCATCCCATCGTGGAGATAAAAGTGAGAGAGTGATCCACCTCAAAGAGAGTGAGTGCCACAAGCCAAAAATGAGCGACTCCACGATGAGGGACATGAGAGATATAGTTCTTGTAGCCACCAAACGAGATTTGAGGGATGTGCGTGCGAGCCCATCGACCGTTCTTCACTATGTACTTGTGTGCAAAGATGACGTCGTTCAGCCTAACCCTTCACAACATCTTCCTCTTGTGTTATCTAAGTTATTGCAGGAATTCCAAGATGTTTTCCCCGCCGAGCTACCTCCGGGACTACCACCGAAACGAGGGATCGAACACCGCATCGACCTCATCCCCGGAGCACCGCTTCCTAACAAGGCTCCCTACCACGTCAACCCCGAAGAAACAAAGGAAATACAAAGGCAAGTCCAAAAACTCCTAGATAAAGGGCATGTACGTGAGAGTTTGAGTCCTTGTGCGGTTCCAGTGATACTAGTGCCTAAGCAAGATGGTAGTATGCGCATGTGTTCCGATTGCCGTCCTATCAATGCTATTACTATTGGTGATCGTCATCCCATTCCTCACCTAGATGATATGCTAGATGAACTTAGTGTTGCCACTATATTCTCCAAGATCGACTTAAAGTGTGGTTACTACCAAATTCGCATACAAGAGGGTGACGAGTGGAAAACATCATTCAAGACTAAGTTTGGTCTCTATGAATGGCTAATGATGCCCATGGGCTTATCCGAAGCACCGGGTACCTTCATGCATGTCATGCACTATGTTTTGTGACCCCTCATAGGATATTGTGTTGTGGTCTATTTTGATGACATTCTTGTTTTTAGCAAGTCTCTTGAGGAGCATGCTACCCATGTTCGTGATGTTTTGCAAATCCTTAGGAAAGAACAACTCTATGCAAACATGGAGAAATGCACCTTTGGTGTTGAGAAGGTACTTTTCCTAGGCTTTGTAGTATCTTCTAAGGGTGTTCATGTAGATGAAATTAAGATTGATGCTATTAAAACTTGGCCCATACCAACGAATTTGCAACAAGTGCGTAGCTTCCTAGGACTAGCCGGTTTCTATCGCCGTTTTATCAAAGACTTTAGCACTATTGCATCTCCTCTACATGCTTTGAGCAAGAAGAATGCACCATTCATTTGGGGTCCTACACAAGACACCGCATTCCATGAACTTAAAAATTTGCTCACTCATGCACTTTTGCTTGCTTTCCCAACTTTGATAAAACATTTGAAGTGCATTGTGATGCTAGTGGTAATGGAATAAGTGGTGTGCTCATGCAAGAGAAGCGTCCTATCGCGTACTTTAGCGAGAAACTATCCGGCGCTCAACTTAACTACCCCATCTATGACAAAGAATTGTATGCTTTGGTGAGTGTTTTACATGTGTGGGAACATTATTTGCGACCTCATGAATTTGTTATCCATACCGACCATGAAATGCTCAAGTACTTAAAGGGTCAAACCAAGTTGAACAAACGGCATGCTAAATGGAGTGAATTTATTGAGTCCTTCCCTTATGTCATAAAATACATTAAGGGTAAGGAAAACATTGTGGCGGATGCCCTTTCCTGCAAATGCATGCTAGTTACTAAACTTGAATTGAATGTTTTTGGTTTTGAGCACATCAAAGACTTGTATGAGCATGATGCTTATTTTGCTAATCCTTACGCTATGTGCCAAGTGAAAACTTGTTGGGAGAACTACTATATGAAAGATGGCTATCTTATGTGTACTAACAAACTTTGTATACCCGAGTCTTCTCTTCGTTTGTTGCTTTTGCAAGAGGCTCACGGTGGAGGACTTATGGGTCACTTTGGACGCGACAAGATGCATGCCACACTTTCCAACAAATACTTTTGGCCCAAGATGTTTCGTGATGTTGCACGCTTCACCAACCGATGTTCGACATGCCACAAAGCTAAGTCCAAGGCTCAATCCCATGGTCTTTATATGCCTCTTCCTATACCTTTCCAACCTTGGGAAGACATTAGTATGGATTCTGTGCTTGGCTTGCCATGAATTAAAAATGGCCATAACTCCGTTTTCGTAGTTGTGGATCGCTTTTCCAAAATGGCTCATTTCATTCCATGTCACAAGATCGACGATGTTTCACATATTGCAAATCTCTTTTGTAGGGACATCTTGCGACTACATGGCATCCCCAAGACCATTGTCTCGGATCGTGACGTCAAGTTCCTGAGCTACTTTTGGAAGACCCTATGTGCCAAGCTCGGAATCAAGCTTCTATTCTCTTCGGCATATCACCCTCAAACCGATGGCCAAACGGAGGTGACGAACCGGACGCTTTCGACCCTACTTCGCGTGTTGATCAAGAAGAACATCAAGGAATGGGAAGATTGCCTCCCCATCGCCGAGTACGCCTACAATCGCGCAAGTCACTCCACCACCGGCAAGTCTCCGTTCGAAGTGGTCTACGGCTTCAACCCTATGTCCCCATTGGACATCCTCCCTCTACCACTTCAAGAGCGCATCAACATGGACGCAAGTGCAAGGGCAAGCTACATCAAGAGGATGCATGAAGATACAAGGCGCACGATTGAACGTCAAGTGGAACGCATCACCAACAAGCGCAACCTCAACAAGCACCCCACGGTGTTCAAGCCCGGTGATCTTGTGTGGCTACACCTTCGCAAGGACCGCTTCCCCAACGAACAGAAGTCAAAGCTACTCCCTCGAGCCGATGGACCCTTCAAGGTGTTCGCACGCTACAACAACAATGCCTACAAGATCGACATCCCCCGCAACAAGTACAACGTGAGTGACACATTCAACGTCACGGACCTATTCCCTTTTCATGGTGATGAAGATATTGATCCGAGGACGGATCTTCCCCAAGGGGGGGGGGATGACGCGGAGCATCCCACCATCATCCCCATGAAGACTACAACATCAAACCAACCCCCAAGTGGTCCTATGACAAGAGCACGCGCACGCGAAATTGGAGCTAAGGTGAACTCACTCCTATTCGAGTATGACTTGGATGGCAAAGGAACTTGGATGCTACCTCACAATGAAACCATGTGCATCCTTAGGTACGAGGAAGACGACCACGAAGGACCAAGGAAGCATCCCCAAGACCAAGGCCCAGAGGAGAAGGAGTCAAGCACCAAGGGCAACTCTCTCGACAGCCTGGAACTTTCGGCCCACCGACGACCCAGGACCAAGTCCAGAGGTGCAAACTCTCTGGATAGCCCGGAACCAGCCCGGACCCTTGCCTGGAACCTCCGGCCCCCGGAGCTTCCGGCCGGCCCGGAACTTCCGCCCCCCCCCCCCTCCCCCAAGAAACCAGCCTCCGAAGCCTACAGTAACTCTTTGTTCAGCCCGGACCCTGCCCGGAACCAGCCCGGAACTTCCGGCCTAGCTCGGAACTTCCGGCCTCTCCAGAGCGACTGCACTCGGGCCCGAGGCCCATGTATCTCTCCCACTTACCCCTTCGTCCCTAGGACTATATATACTCTTCTTCCACCTCGAATTAGGGTTAGCTGTTGTTTAGCAAAGACCTTTTGTTGAGCATAGCTCCATTACTTCCTTCTCCCATGGACATTGCCCTCCATTGAGAGAAGATCCAAGTGATGCCAAGGCCCCTCTAAGGGAAGATCCCAAGGGATTCAAGACCTCCTCCTTTGGAGCGAGGAGACTATCGTTACGTGTATCCTTTTGTTGATTGTGGATCTTGTGACTCGTGTGTTCGTGTGTTTCTAGTGGATGTGCAATCGAAGATTGTCCTTGAGTGTGTGATTTCCCCTCATGTTCTTCGTGTTCCTCGTGAAATCCCCCTCCAATTCATGAAAGATAGACGCACACGGGCGTGCCCCGTATCACTTCGGAATGACATTTCCATAGGATTTGTTCATGTTCATGCTCAGGTACACAACGTCTAATAATACCATCTACCCCTTCTTTATAAAGATGTGGGTCATCCCAAAAGTAATGTCTTAAATCATAGAAGAAATTTTTCTTTTGTTGGTATGTGAAACTAGGTGGTAAATATTTAGCAACAATGTAGTTAGCATAATCTGCATACCAAGGAATGTTTTGAGAAACATTTATTGCAGCTAACTGTTCATCAGGAAAACTATCATCAATAGGTAGTGGGTCATCAAGAATATTTTCTAACCTAGACAAGTTATCAGCTACGGGGTTTTCAGCTCCCTTCCTATCAGTGAAATGTAAATCAAATTCTTGAAGCAAGAGAACCCACCTAATGAGTCTAGGTTTAGCATCTTTCTGTTCCATAAGATATTTTATAGAAGCATGATCGGTTTGAACAATAACTTTGGAATCAACAATGTAGGATCTAAATTTATCACAAGCAAACACAACTGCTAACAATTCTTTTTCAGTAGTAGCATAATTTCGTTGGGCACTTTCTAGAGTTTTGCTAGCATAATGGATAACATTTAATTTCTTATCAACTCTTTGTCCTAGAACAGCACCAGCAACATAATCACTAGCATCACACATAATTTCAAAAGGCAAGTTCCAATCAGGTGGTTGAACGATAGGTGCAGAAGTTAAGGCTTTCTTGAGTGTTTCAAAGGCTTCTACACAATCATCATCAAAAACAAATGGAATATCCTTTTGTAAAAGATTAGTAAGAGGCCTAGAAATTTTAGAGAAGTCTTTAATAAACCTCCTATAGAAACCAGCATGACCAAGGAAACTCTGAATACCTTTAATATCTTTAGAACATGGCATTTTCTCAATTGCATCAACTTTAGCTTTATCCACCTCAATACCTCGTTCAGATATTTTATGCCCCAAGACAATACCTTCATTAACCATAAAGTGGCACTTCTCCCAATTCAAGACGAGATTAGTTTGTTCACATCTCTGCAAAACTCGATCAAGGTTGCTTAAGCAATCATCAAAAGAAGTTCCGTAAACGGAGAAATCATCCATGAAAACCTCCACAATCTTTTCACAAAAATCAGAGAATATAGCAGTCATACATCTTTGAAAGGTAGCAGGTGCATTGCATAAATCAAAAGGCATACGTCTATAAGCATAGGTTCCAAAAGGACAAGTAAAGGTGGTTTCCTCTTGATCAGATTGTGATACATGTATTTGAGAGAAACCAGAATATCTATCCAGAAAACAAAAGAGTGTATGCTTAGATAATCTTTCTAGCATTTGATCAATGAAAGGCAGAGGGTAATGATCTTTTCTAGTAGCTTTATTTAATTTTCTAAAATCAATTACTATTCTATAGCCAGTGAATTCTCTGTGGGATAAGTTCATTTTTATCATTAGGAACAACAGTAATACCTCCTTTCTTAGGGACACAATGAACATGACTTACCCATCTACTATCAGCTATGGGATAGATTATACTTGCTTCAAGAAGCTTTAATATTTCAGTTCTTACCACTTCTTTCATCTTAGGATTCAATCGTCGTTGGTGATCAACAATGGGTTTGGCATCAGGTTCCATATTAATCTTGTGCTGACATAGAGTGGGACTAATGCCCTTAAGATCATCAAGAGTGTATACAATAGCAGCCCGGTGCTTCCTCAGAATTTTTAATAATCTTTCTTCTTCATGTTCTGAAAGTTTAGCACTAATAATAACATGATATATCTTTTTCTCATCAAGATAAGCATACTTCAAAGTGTCAAGCAATTGTTTTAATTCAAACACATGATCACCTTTAGGTGGAGGAGGACCTCCTAGAGTTTCAATATGCAAATTGTGTTTTAGAAGAGGCTGTTGTTCAAAGAAATTTTTATCTATTTCATTCCTTTCATGCAAGTGCATATCATTTTCATGGTCTAGCAAATATTGTTCTAGTGGATCAGTAGGAGGTATGGCAATAGAAGCAAGACCAATTATTTCATCCTTACTAGATAATTCTTTATCACGAGGTTGTCTACTAAACTTGGAAAAATTAAATTCATGAGACACATCACCAAAACTAACACCGACAGTTTGTTTTTCACAATCTATCTTAGCATTGACGGTGTTCAAGAAAGGTCTACCAAAGATAATGGGACAAAAGTCATCTTGTGGGGAACCAAGAACTAGAAAATCAGTAGGATATTTTATTTTTCCCACACAAGACTTCAACATCTCTAACAATCCCAAGTGGTGTGATGGTGTCTCTAGTAGCAAGTTTAATAGTAACATCAATGTCTTCTATTTCAGCACGTGCTATATCATCCATAATTTCTTGGTATAAGGTAAAAGGAATATCACTCACACTAGCACCCATATCACATAAACCATGATAGCAATGATCTCATATTTTGACTGAGACAACAGGCATGCCAACTACGGGTCTATGTTTATCTTTTTCATCAGGTTTGGCAATTCTAGCAGCTTCATCACATAAGTAAATAACATGCCCATCAATATTTTCTACCAAGAGATCTTTAACTATAGCAACACTAGGTTCTACTTTAACTTGTTCAGAGGGCTTAGGTGCTTTAATATTACTTTTGCGAACCACAGTTGATACCTTAGCATGTTCATTTATCCTAACAAGGAAAGGTGGTTTTTCAATATAAGCAGTAGGCACAAGTGGATCAACATTGTAAATGATGGTTTCATCCTTAGCTTTTACCGGTTCTTTAATTTCTTCTTTAATAGGGGGATGATATTTAAACCACTTCTCCTTAGGGAGATCAACATGAGTAGCAAATGATTCACAGAAAGAGGCTACTATCTCAGAGTCAAGTCCATATTTAGTGCTAAACTTGTGAAAAGCATCGGTATTCATAAAAGATTTAACACAATCAAACTTAAGCTTAATACCTGACTCAATACCTTCGTCGAGTTCCCAATCTTCAGAGTTGCGTTTAATTCTTTCTAAAAGATCCCACTTGAATTCAATAGTCTCTTTCATAAAAGAACCAGTACAAGAAGTATCGAGCATGGATCGATCATCATTAGAAAGCCGAGCATAAAAATTCTGAATAATAATTTCTCTCGGGAGCTCATGATTGGGGCATGAATATAACATTGACTTAAGCCTCCCCCAAGCTAGAGTGATGCTTTCTCCTTCACAAGGCCAAAAATTATATATATAATTCCGATCACGATGAACTAGATGCATAGGATAAAACTTTTGGTGGAATTCTAATTGCAATCGATTCCAGTTGCATGATCCAATATCATCACATAGCCTATACCATGTCAATGCTTTTCCCTTCAAAGATAAAGGGAAACCCTTATTATTAACTTCATCTCCGGATAAACCTGCAAGCTTAAATAATCCACAAATTTCATCCACATGTATTAGATGCATATCAGGATGTTCAGTTCCGTCTCCTGCATATGGATTAGCTAGCAGTTGTTCTACGATACCCGAAGGAATTTCATAACCAATATTTTCAGTAGGTGCAGTAGGTTGAGGGGCAACTAATTGTGCTTCCGGTCGAGGTGAAGATACCCCGAACAAACCCCTCAAAGGATTGTTCTCCATAGTAGCAAGTAACAATAAATTTCAGCACATAGTATAAAATTTTCCTTGCCGATTTCCACTTACCAAGAGTGCTTCACTCCCCGGCAGCGGCGCTAGAAAAGAGTCTTGATGACCCAAAAGTATAGGGGGTCAATCGTAGACCTTTCGATAAGTAAGAGTGTCGAACCCAACGAGGAGCAGAAGGAAATAACAAGCGGTTTTCAGCAAGGTAATTTCTGCAAGCACTGAAATTGTAGGTAACAGATAGTTTGATAGCAAGATAATTGGTAACGAGCAAGTAACAGTAACGGTAAATAAAGTGCAGCAAGGTAGCCCAATCCTTTTGTGCCAAAGGATAGGCCAGAACAGTCTCTTATAATAGGCAAAGTGTTCTTGAGGGTACACGGGAATTTCATCTAGTCACTTTCATCATGTTGGTTTCTCTACTTTGATAATTTGATATGTGGGTGGACCGGTGCTTGGGTGCTGTTCTTACTTGAACAAACCTCCCACTTATGATTAACCCCCTCTCAAGCATCCGCAACTATGAGAAAAGTATTAACATAAAATCTAACCATAGCATTAAACGTTTGGATCCAAATCAGTCCCTTACGAAGTAGCGCATAAACTAGGGTTTAAGCTTCTGTCACTCTAGCAACCCATCATCTAATAACTACTCCACAATGTGTTCCCTTAGGCCCAAAGATGGCGAAGTGTCATGTAGTCGACGTTCACATGACACCACTAAGGGAATCACAACATACACATCATCAAAATACCGAACACATATCAAATTCACATGATTACTTTCAACATGACTTCTCCCGTGACCTCAAGAACAAAGGTAACTACTCACAAATAATATTCATGCTCAAGATCGGAGGGGTATTAAATAGCATAATGGATCTGAACATATAATCTTCCACCAAATAAACCATATAGTAATCAACTCCAAGATGTACTCAACACTACTAGTCACCCATAGGTACCAATCAGAGGTTCCGGTACAAAGATTGAACACAAGAGATGAAGTAGGGTTTGAGAGGAGATGGTGTTGTGGAAGATGTTGATGAAGATTGACCTCCCAAAGATGAGAGGGTTGTCGGTGATGACGATGGCTTCGATTTCCCCCTCCAGGAGGGAAGTTCCCCTGGCGGAATCGCTCCGCCGGAGGGCTAAAGTGCCCCTGCCCAAGTTCCGCCTCGAGACGGCGACGTTTCGTCCCAAAAGTCCTCTCCTTATTTTTTCTAGGTAAAAAGACCTTAAGTACCAGAAGATTGGCACCGGAGGTGGGCTGGGCTGAGCACAACCCACCAGGGCGCGCCTGGGGGGCATGGCGCGCCCTGGTGTCTTGTGCTCACCAGGTGGCCCCCCTCCAGTAGTTATTTGCTCCAGTATTTTTCATATATTCCAAAATAATTCTCTGTGAAGTTTTAGCTTATTTGGAGATATGCAGAATAGGTATCTCTGATATGCTTTTTCAGGTCCAGAATTCCAGCTGTCGGTATTCTCCCTTTTTGTGTAAACCTTGCATATTATGAGAGAAAAGGCATTAGAATCACTCCCTAAAGCATTATTATGCATAAAAACATTATAAATAACAGTAGGAAATTATGATGCAAAATGGACGTATCAAGAGTGAGGAGAGAATTTTGTACGGTTCTATTCATGGCTGGGGCTGAGATTTATAAACAAAACTTTTGAGTTCATCCATGGCGGTAAGCTAAATTTCGAGCTTGTAATATATGGCGGGCTGTTCAGTTTTGGAGGGAGTTGGAAATTTTGGCGGAAAGATTTCATCTCCTCAAATTGAACGAACTGTTTTGGCTCCAACTCCACCAGCTCAAGCGTCGCCTGTGTTCTTTCTGCTCATAGGAGATGCAATGGGTGAGTGATTGATGTGAAAGCCGAGAAGATTTTGCATAGAGATAGAGAGAGAGAGACAGAGAGAACCACATGCAGAGAGATGGAGAGGAGAGAGATGTGAATGCATGCAGAACCGGAGAGAGAGGCACATGCATGAGAGATGGAGAGGAGAGAGACGCATGTAGAAAGATGGAGAGACGAGTTATGTGGGCACGAGAATATAGGTCTGCAGGCCAATCATTCGCATGCATAGAGTAACTGTTCAGCGTCTCCTCCATAGAAACTCAAGGGCAAAGTAGTGCAAAATTTGCTAAGCTCTCCTCCCCTTGGTATCCGGGCTGAACCTTAAACGCAAAGAAAAAGGGACCCGAGAGAGTAACACGTAAACTAGGGTTTAAGCTTCTATCACTCTAGCAACCGATCATCTACTTATTACTCCACAGTGCCTTCCCTTAGGCCCAAATATGATGAAGTGTCATGTAGTCGACGTTCACACGACACCACTTGTGGCACCCCGGCTCAGAGAACCGGATGACCAGTGTTTCCAACCCAGAGATCATGTCTTCTGGAAACACACAACAACTTGGCACAGAACAGAACTGAATTTTATTGATAGGAGTCGAGTACAGGCACATATCTTACAATGGTATCGAGGCCAAAGGCACCCTCGGTGCTATGACAGTATCCACATTATTTATGTCACATAGCAAGGCCTCGGATACCCAGTACTTCTACAGCGTAGCGGAACATTGCGCAACTCCATCCACAGGGACACTGTTGTGGACACATCCTAGTTAGCATAGCCAGCACCCTCAGGATCTCCGTCCTCGGATTCTCCAGCATCTGGCATGATACGCCAGGTGAGTACTTTGAATGTACTCGCAAGTTCATAACAACCAAGAAATGCAGCAAACAATAGCATGGCAAACACTACGATAGCATCAACATAATTTACTCGCTGTACCGATCCTCAACTTACTCTTCTCCGGTTTGTCCCACAACCCTCGGAATACTCATACCCAGAGAGTACTTCCGACCACTCGCCGAGTTCATCCATCATTAAAACCAGTACTATGGTTGATCTCCTACTGAGGTCTTGACGGGCTGTCCAATACCGTGGACACGGCTATTCGAATAGGTTTTTACACTCTGCAGAGGTTGCGCACTTTACCCACACCATGAAGCACCTGGCCCTGGCCTCGAGATCCGACTCGGGTGAACCGGCGTTGCTTCAACAAAACCTGCCTAACTCGTGACTCTTTCATCGTACCACCGGCACTCTTCCTCCCCCGGAGGTCAGCCTTGGGTGGCCCCTGTGTCCCCATGACACCTGCCACCTCTGTGGCCAAACTCTGTAGACCCAAACAAGGCCTACTGTCCCAGACCGGGACGCCGGCACAAACTCAACTATCCACTGGGCCCACAGGGTTATCACCGCTTACCTGATCAGGGTAGCACGACGTGCATAACCCCCCCTCTTTGGAGGTACCGGTGAAAGATCACGCATGTCAGACCCGGCCAAGGCTGTCCCATACCGGCAAATGTGGTTGCACGAGTATGCCCGGATAGATGACTCAAGATCAACCACTAAGCTTATAGAACAGCAGCAGTGGTTCAACAATATTCTTGAGTATTTAATTAATACTATGGATTTAAACTATGTCAAATAAATCATCCTAATGTATTTAAAAATGCAATGATATGGAAATGCATGCATGAATTGGGTATCATGGCTTACCTTGCTCTGTTGGGTGGTTCAAACACTCTGGATCTTCACAACCACCAACTTCTCCGTCTGGAAATATTTTCAAATGCAATTGGAAAATGTCACATAAAGCAATTCTGTTAATTAGAAATTCTGTGGTCAGTGGAAAAATACCAAAATTTACCAGAAAATAAAGGGGATTAAGACAAACACAATGCAAAAAGAATCAACTGCATTGGGGTTGTAGATAAAAAGTTGTGGATGGTCAAAGTTGGGTCAAAATTCTGCTTTTAAAATAGAATTAATAGAAAATCAGAAAATCTCCAGGGGCTGACGTCGAAGGCGTATTCCCAGAGGGCGCCTGCACTTACCCCCTCGCCCGCGCGCTGCTGAGCCACTGACGGGTGGGGTCAGCTCCCTTTTAAACAGGAGGAGGGAGGAGGAACAGAGGAAGGCGGCGCTCCGGCGACGGTCGCCGGCGGCAGAGATGACGACAGGGTCGGGGAGCTACGGGAATGGATCGGGCACTCGAAGGCGATCAAGCACGTACCCGCAGGATGACAAGGGATGGCCGGACGGCGTCGTCCCCTTCGTCTCCGCCGGCGGCGGCGCTTGGGAAGAATCGGAGACGGCGATTCCGGCGATGAGAAGCTCGGGCAGATGGACGGGGAGCACCAGGGGACTGCCCTGAGCTCGATGGAAAGGTTGGCTGGGCTCGGGAGGGCTAGGAACTGCTGGCGCTGAGGAAACCGCAGGCGGCGGAGCTCCGGCGAGGTTCGAGGCCAGAGGGCCTCTCGGCCTTGGCTCGTTGCTCGGGGGCGCGATTGGGAGGGTGGAGAGATGGCTGACGAGCTCAGGAGGGTCGGGGAGAGCTTAAATAGGCGGAGGCGAGGCGCGGCGATCTCTCCCGAAGCGGCGATGCTCCGTCGCGTCGTCGGCGCCCGTACGGTGAGCTGGCTGTCCGGGAGCGTCGACGGGATGGGAGCGAGCAGGCAGGGGCGACGGGACGGGTCCAGAGCCTTCAATGACGTGCGGACGACCACAGTGGCTGAAGGCCACTGTTCTGCCCGTGGCGCCGCTTGGCTTGGAGCGCCGGCGAGCTGGCTGCCCGGGAGGGTTTGGGAGGATCCACGCGGCGACCAGCAACGCTGTCGACACCAAAAGACAAGGAGGGGTGGCGATGGACGGCTCGGGCGATCTGACATGTCTCTGGCGCTGCGCAGAGCGCGCGCTGTGGCATGCCAGCCCCGCGGTCACCACTGGTGTGGCCACCAGGAGGGCACGTCTGCCTGGCACACCTTGTCCATTGGGTCGACCCTCGACCATTTAGTCTCCCTGGGTCACTGGCTCGACCAGGTTCACCCTGCCATGAGGTGTAGCCTCAGCTACAGGTTCTGCCAGCAGACTTGAGGGGACTCAAGAGATAAAAGAAGATAGGGATGGAGCCAGAGGAAATGTCTAGGGCTATCAGGATTGGAAGGACTATCTTCTGGCAAAATTTGAAGAGGTTTGAAGAAGAAATGGATAGGGTTCCTTTGGAAACTGTCATTCTGGTCTAGAACATAGATGAGCTTGTGGCACTCAACAGGTTGATCTGCAAATGGTGAAACTTGGTGGAAGTGAGTTATTTTGCACATAGAAGATGCCATAAAAATCTCAGGATGATTGGGCACCTCTAGCTAGCACTTCCTTCACAGAGGTTTCAAAAATGCAGAAACTTGTCAGAGCCCTGCTGCTAAAAAGTTGTACTGGCCAGGATGAGATTTTTGGATATTGGAGCAAGATAGGATCCCTAGGAACCTGAGGAATTTATTAGGAATTTTCTGAAATAGAAATAATAGGGTTGTTTCACAAAGGGCAGATTCTGGTCAGAAACAAAATAATTATTCTGGCCAAAATTTTCCATTGGGCAACAAAATATTTTTCAAGAATATGAAATCTTGTGATGACCAAAAAGGTGAGCAAAAGGTTTGGGAGTTAATTGGCCACCCAAACTATAGGTTGCTTCACAACCCATGGGGATAGCCTAAATTCCCAAATTCAGCAAATGATTTTATAGCAAAGATAAATTATTGAAAAAATTATCCAGGAGAGTATGGAAAGATCTTATCAAAATTACAAGGGTTTGGAGATGCTTGAGGAAAATTTTAGCAAAGCATAGATCAACTCTGCTGATAAAGGTTTTGAGAATGAACCAAATTGCAAATAAAATCCAAATAGTTTTGAAAAAAATTGCCCAAACATCAGGGTGTCACAAACCTACCCCCCTTAGGATGAATCTCGTCCTCGAGATTCGGTTTTCTCAGGGAACAAGTATGGATATGCAGATCTTAGGAAGTCTTCTCTTTCCCACGTAGCCTCTTCCTCTGTGTGGTGTTCCCACAGTACCTTATAAAATCTGATTACCTTGCTTTTGGTGGTCCTTTCCATCTCATCCAGGATCCTGACAGGTTTCTCTTCGTAGGTCAGGTCTTTGGCCAGTTCTAGTTCACTCATATCCGCTTGCTTGACCGGTGGTGCAATGCACTTCCTTAGTTGTGATATGTGAAACACATCGTGCACTTCTGACAGTTCTGATGGTAATTCCAATTGGTATGCCACTCTGCCTCTTCTAGCCACCACTGGAAATGGGCCTATATACCTGGGTGCAAGTTTTCCCCGAGTATTAAATCTCTTTACTCCTTTCATAGGGGTTACTCGGAGGTATGCATATTCTCCGGGCTCAAAGGTCACTTCTCGGTGTTTTGGATCATAATAACTCTTTTGACGAGACTTGGCTGCCCGAAGACGTTCCTGGATATCCTTAACTTGCTTCTCAGCCTCGAGCATCAAGTCTGTACCAAAGATTCGGCTGTCCCCTGTCTGAGACCAGTTCAAAGGGGTGCGGCACTTCCGCCCATATAATGCCTCAAACGGTGACATCTTCAAGCTTGACTGATAGCTGTTGTTGTATGAGAATTTCGCATAAGGTAGACTGTCTTCCCACTTAGGTCCATGGGTGAGGGCACATGACCGAAGCATATCCTCCAGTATCTGGTTCACCCTTTCAGTCTGCCCATCTGTCTGCGGGTGGTATGTCGTGCTATGCTTCAGCATGGTTCCCAAGGCTTGGTGGAGTCGCAGCCAAAATGCTAAGGTGAATAGGGATCCTCTGTCTGAGGTGATGGACTTAGGGACTCCATGGAGGCTAACTATTCGGGACATGTAGAGTTGTGCAGCTGATTTGGGTTGAAAGTGGTCTTTACTGGAATGAAGTGAGCCACTTTCGTGAGTATGTCCACAATGACCCAAATAGCATCGTTGCCCCTTGCTGACTTGGGTAGCCCAACAATAAAGTCCATACAGATGTCATCCCACTTCCACTGAGGTATCGGTAATGGTTGTAGTAGCCCAGCGGGTTTCTGGTGTTCTGCCTTGACTTTATTGCAAATATCACAGCAGGCGACATAATATGCTATATCTCTTCGCATTCCTGTCCACCAGAATGTCTCCCTTAGATCCTGGTACATTTTTGTTCCTCCCGGGTGAATGGAATATGAGGACTCATGAGCTTCTTTGAGGATTCGTTTCCTCAAGTCATCTTGTTCGGGCACGCATATTCGCTTTTCGAACCATACGGTGCCTTGATCATCCACGTGGAAGGACTTGGCTTTCCCTTTTGGAATCAGCTCCTTAATCTTTTTGATTCCCTCATCTGGCTCTTGGGCCTTCTTAATTTCTTCCATAAGGGTGGGGGTAATTTCCAACGTGTCTGGGGTAGTTGGTCCGCATAGTACCATGTTGAGCTCAGCGAACTCCTCTTGCAACCTTGGGTGCATTCTTCCCATTAGAGCATTCACGGTGCCTTGCTTCCTGCTGAGAGCGTCCGCGACTACATTGGCTTTCCCCGGATGATAATTTATTCCAATATCATAGTCCTTGACTAGCTCAAGCCATCTTCGTTGCCTGAGATTCAGATCCGGCTGAGTGAAAATATACTTAAGGCTCTTATGGTCCGTGTATATTTCACAGCGTTGGCTAATGAGATAATGCCTCCAAATCTTCAGGGCGTGCACTATGGCTGCTAGCTCCAAATCATGCGTAGGGTAATTCTCCTCATGAGGTCGTAGCTGTCGGGATGCGTATGCTACAACCTTCCCTTCTTGCATCAATACGCAGCCGATTCCACATCTAGAAGCATCGCAGTAAATATCGAAGCTTTTGTGTATGTCTGGAAGAACTAGAACAGGAGCGGTAGTGAGTCTGGTCTTTAATTCCAGGAAACTACTGTCACACTCCGACGTCCAGACAAATCTTTGGTTCTTCTCGAGCAACTCCATCAAGGGCTTGGCTATCTTAGAGAAGCCTTCTTTGAAGCGTCGGTAATATCCTGCCAATCCCAAGAAACTGCGGACTTCGGTCACCGTGGCTGGGGTCTTCCAATTCAATACTGCGGTTACCTTGCTGGGATCGACGGCTACTCCTTGTTCTGACAGGATGTGCCCCAGAAATCCCACCTCTTTTAGCCAGAATTCACACTTGCTGAACTTGGCATACAGACGGTGGTCTCTCAACCTTTCCAGGACAGCACGGAGATGCTTCTTATGCTCTTCCTCATCTTTGGAGTATATCAGGATATCATCGATGAATACCACCACGAATTTGTCCAGAAAGTCCATAAAGACTTTATTCATCATACTCATGAAGTAGGCTGGAGCATTTGTCAGTCCAAATGACATGACCGTGAATTCGTACAGTCCGTATCGGGTGGTAAACACTGTCTTGGGGATATCCTCTTTTCGAATCTTCAGCTGATGATATCCGGTTCGAAGGTCAATCTTTGAGAATACCCGGGCTCCATTCAGTTGGTCAAACAAGTCATCAATGCGGGGAAGCGGGTACTTGTTCTTGATGGTGACCTCGTTCAGCTGGCGATAATCTACGCACATATGTAGACTTCCATCCTTCTTCTTGACAAAGAGCACGGGTGATCCCCATGGCGAGATGCTTGGGCGGATATACCCTTTTTGCAGCAATTCATCTAGTTGCTTCTTTAATTCTGCCAACTCTGGTCCTGGCATACGATAGTATTTCTTGTAAATTGGAGCGGTGCCGGGAACTACTTCGATTGCGAACTCCAATTCCCGGTCTGGTGGCATTCCGGGTAACTCTTCGGGAAATATGTCCGGAAATTCACAAACTACCGGAATCAAGTTCATATCCGTGGCGGTAGCTTGATATGCCATTCCCTCCTTTGATATCATCTTGCCGGCAAGGAATTGGACGGTTTTTCCGGTCGGGTTAACCAGGGTTACTGTCCTGCTGGCACAATTGATGCACACCTTATGTGGTGTCAACCAGTCCATTCCCAGTATGACGTCCAATCCCGAGGATTCGATGGCAATAAGAGAGGCTGGAAACTTTACTCCATGTATTGAAATTTCCAGATCTCTATAGATCAAATTTGTTCTGAGCAGGGAGCCAGGGGATTGTACCACCATGATTTTGTCTAAAAGCGACGGCGAAAATTTGTGCAAGGTGGCAAAACTCCGCGAAATAAACGAGTGGGAAGCCCCGGTATCAAATAAAATAACTGCAGGTATGTCGTTAACAGAAAACATACCAATGACTACTTCTGGGGCTTCGCAGGCTTCCTCGGCGGAGATATGGTGGACGCATCCATGGCAGACCTTGCGGTTAGTGTGGCGTCCAATGGTGTTGACCTGCAGCTTGACTTCAGTTGATGGCTTCCCATTGTTGTTGGGACATTGTTTGGAGTAATGTCCACTCTGGCCGCAAGTGAAACAGGTATTGTTGCGGCGGCAGTCTTCCATCACGGGCTGCTTGCCGAAGGTCTTGGTCTGGCTCACCGTCTTGTTATTGATGTTACCATTGCTCCAGGTTGGCTTATGTTCATAGGTGCCTGGTTGCCAGGTACGTGGCTTCTGGGCGAACGGCTCGCGGTTGTCCTTCTTATGCTCGAACTTCCGCTTATGGTTGTCTTGTCCGGACTTATGCTCCCTTTCGGCTATAAAGGCCTTGTTCACCAGTGTCTGGAAGTCAGGGAAGTCTAACATGCATAGCTGACAACGGAGATGGTAGTTTAGTCCTCCCAGGAACCGATCTATCTTTCTCTCCTCGGTGGCTACATCATATGTAGAGTACCGTGACAGACTGTTGAACTTGTTAAGGTAATCTGCTACCGACATGCTTCCTTGTGTCAGAGCAAGGAATTCCCTCTGCTTCACCTTCATGATGCCGGTAGGAATATGGTAATTGCGAAATAATTCCTTAAACTTTTCCCAAGTGATTTCTTCTTCGGAAGACCATGTTGCCTTTATGTTATCCCACCATACAACTGCTGGCCCTTCCAGGTAATGGGTGGCAAATGAAACCTTGTCTGAATTCTCACAACGAGCTATCTCCAACTTCTTCTCTATGGTCCTCAACCAGTCATCTGCTTCTATTGGATCCACAGCTTGACCAAAATTGGGTGGCTTGGTGCGTTGGAAATCAGACAGCCTGGAATGTGACCCATTATGATTGTGGTTCTGACCTACCATAGCCTGCATGCTCTTCAGAAATTCCATCAGATCCTGGTTTCTCTTTTCCTCAAACATCCTCATAATCTGATCCGTAGTAGGTGCTTGAGGTGGTGGGGGTGGTAAATCTTCCGGTGCTGGACCTGCTTGTCTGGCGGATCGACGGACGGGGGTTCCATCGCCGCCTTGGCTACAACTTCTCTTCATCCTAAATTTGTTCCCATTGCAAAATACCGAATCGATGAGCAACATCCATTAGGAGAACCCAGTTACGTGACACCAGAAGGAAAGTAGACGAAACAGAAGGCAAATAAAGCAAACATATAATTATACAAGGTAACCCAACATCATACATGGCAAGCTAGTAGGGAAATATCATGGCTAGACTGCTCACACGGCAGTTGACATATCCAAGGATGCATGCTCCACAACTCAAGCCTCCATTCTAATGGCGCTGATGGCACGAACACTGCCAAACCACAGACTCCTCGTCATCTGATCCTGAGTCCGAGTCAGAGCTGATGATGTGGATCTCATCCTCCGGATCAAAGGAAACACGACGACGTTGCTGGGACGGTTCTCCTTCTGGGGTAGAAGGAGCACGACGCCTCAGCATCAGAGCTGCTGGAGTGGCAAGAAGTGAGGCCCACTCAGCTGGGGTCTCACGACGGCTACCAGACGGAAAGCCTGGTGGCACAGTGGAGGTAGAAGGAGCCTCAAATCTGGGTGGAGGTGGAACTGGTGGTGGATGCATGGGTGGATGGGTAGTCTGAGGTGGAGGTGGCACCGGGGCTACGGCTGCAAGCGCCGCTAAGACACGAGACAGTTCCTCAGCGAGGGATATGATAGTACGATAGCTGGCATTCAGGTAGCGGGACAACACAGCAGTCGCACGGTCACATGCCGGGTCAACAGGAACAAAAATGACTCACCCTGTCGTAGGCGACAGGGTGGGATAATAGAGGAAACCTGGATGAGTCTGCATCTCAACCTCATGGAAGCGCAAGTCAGTGAGAGCCTCCATTGCGGCAAACTCAATCGCCAACTCTGGAGTGGAAGCCGTTCCGCCCTTGGTAGAGCGAGAGTAGCAGCCAAGATCCGAGCTCGCAATCATGAAAGCCTCTGCATGGTACTCGTACACCGACTCGGCAAGCTGCTTCCGAAACACCTGGTACACTGGATGTTCGCCGTGAGGATACAGCCGAAGCCAGACGTTCCGGAGCAGTACTGGAAAGGTGGATGGTGCGGGCTCAAAATGCTAATGGAATGGAACCGGTGCCATCTACACTCACAAAACCACCATTAGAAGAATAATGAATTATGATGCATGCCATGCAACAATCAAATGCAGCAATCCAATGCAGCAATTAAAATCCTATACTAATCGCGGTGCTAGCGCTGGCTAACTAGGGTGTCCTACAGTCAACATGGCTCTGATACCAAGCGTTGTGGCACCCCGGCTCAGAGAACCGGATGACCAGTGTTTCCAACCCAGAGATCATGTCTTCTGGAAACACACAACAACTTGGCACAGAACAGAACTGAATTTTATTGATAGGAGTCGAGTACAGGCACATATCTTACAATGGTATCGAGGCCAAAGGCACCCTCGGTGCTATGACAGTATCCACATTATTTATGTCACATAGCAAGGCCTCGGATACTC
Organism: Elymus sibiricus; assembly: GCA_039707655.1. Classification (NCBI taxonomy): domain Eukaryota; kingdom Viridiplantae; phylum Streptophyta; class Magnoliopsida; order Poales; family Poaceae; genus Elymus; species Elymus sibiricus. The sequence goes on along the minus strand of CM077663.1, from coordinate 114,098,195 downwards.
AGTACTTCTACAGCGTAGCGGAACATAGCGCAACTCCATCCACAGGGACACTGCTGTGGACACATCCTAGTTAGCATAGCCAGCACCCTCAGGATCTCCGTCCTCGGATTCACCTGCATCTGGCATGATACGCCAGGTGAGTACTTTGAATGTACTCGCAAGCTCATAACAACCAAGAAATGCAGCAAACAATAGCATGGCAAACACTACGATAGCATCAACATAATTTACTCGCTGTACCGATCCTCAACTTACTCTTCTCCGGGTTGTCCCACAACCCTCGGAATACTCATACCCAGAGAGTACTTCCGACCACTCGCCGAGTTCTTCCATCATTAACACCAGTACTATGGTTGATCTCCTACTGAGGTCTTGACGGGCTCTCCAATACCGTGGACACGGCTATTCGAATAGGTTTTTACACTCTGCAGAGGTTGCGCACTTTACCCACACCATGAAGCACCTGGCCCTGGCCTCGAGATCCGACTCGGGTGAACCAGCGTTGCTTCAACAAAACCTGCCTGACTCGTGACTCTTTCATCGTACCACCAGCACTCTTCCTCCCCCGGAGGTCAGCCTTGGGTGGCCCCTGTGTCCCCATGACACCTGTGTCCCCATGACACCTGCCACCTCTGTGGCCAAACTCTGTAGACCCAAACAAGGCCTACTGTCCCAGACCAGGACGCCGGCACAAACTCAACTATCCACTGGGCCCACAGGGTTATCACCGCTTACCTGATCAGGGTAGCACGACGTGCATAACCCCCCCTCTTTGGAGGTACCGGTGAAAGATCACGCATGTCAGACCCGGTCAAGGCTGTCCCATACCGGCAAATGTGGTTGCACGAGTATGCCCGGACAGATGACTCAAGATCAACCACTAAGCTTATAGAACAGCAGCAGTGGTTCAACAATATTCTTGAGTATTTAATTAATATTATGGATTTAAACTATGTCAAATAAATCATCCTAATGTATTTAAAAATGCAATGATATGGAAATGCATGCATGAATTGGGTATCATGGCTTACCTTGCTCTGTTGGGTGGTTCAAACACTCTGGATCTTCACAACCACCAACTTCTCCGTCTGGAAATATTTTCAAATGCAATTGGAAAATGTCACATAAAGCAATTCTGTTAATTAGAAATTCTGTGGTCAGTGGAAAAATACCAAAATTTACCAGAAAATAAAGGGGATTAAGACAAACACAATGCAAAAAGAATCAACTGCATTGGGGTTGTAGATAAAAAGTTGTGGATGGTCAAAGTTGGGTCAAAATTCTGCTTTTAAAATAGAATTAATAGAAACTCAGAAAATCTCCAGGGGCTGACGTTGAAGGCGTATTCCCAGAGGGCGCCTTCACTTAACCCCTCACCCGCGCGCTGCTGAGCCGCTGACGGGTGGGGTCAGCTCCCTTTTAAACAGGAGGAGGGAGGAGGAACAGAGGAAGGCGGCGCTCCGGCGACGGTCGCCAGCGGCAGAGGCGACGACAGGGTCGGGGAGCTACGGGAATGGATCGGGCACTCGAAGGCGATCAAGCACGTACCCGCAGGATGACAAGGGATGGCCGGACGGCGTCGTCCCCTTCGTCTCCGGTGGCGGCGGCGCTCGGGAAGAATCGGAGACGGCAATTCCGGCGATGAGAAGCTCGGGCAGATGGACGGGGAGCACCAGGGGACTGCCCTGAGCTCGATGGAAAGGTTGGCTGGGCTCGGGAGGGCTAGGAACTGCTGGCGCTGAGGAAACCGTAGGCGGCGGAGCTCCGGCGAGGTTCGAGGCCAGAGGGCCTCTCGGCCTTGGCTCGTTGCTCGGGGGCGCGATTGGGAGGGTGGAGAGATGGCTGACGAGCTCAGGAGGGTCGGGGAGAGCTTAAATAGGCAGAGGCGAGGCGCGGTGATCTCTCCCGAAGCGGCGATGCTCCGTCGCGTCGTTGGCGCCCGTACGGTGAGCTGGCTGTCCGGGAGCGTCGACGGGATGGGAGCGAGCAGGCAGGGGCGACACGATGGGTCCGAAGCCTTCAAGGACGTGCGGACGACCACAGTGGCCGAAGGCCACTATTCTGCCCATGGCGCCGCTTGGCCTGGAGCGCCGGCGAGCTTCTCCGGCGACCGGGAGGGTTCGGGAGGATCCACGCGGCGACCAGCAACGCTGTCGACACCAAAAGACAAGGAGGGGGCGGCGATGGACGGCTCGGGCGATCTGACATGTCTCTGGCGCTGCGCAGAGCGCGCGCTGTGGCATGCCAGCCCCGCGGTCACCACTGGTGTGGCCACCAGGAGGGCACGTCTGCCTGGCACACCTTGTCCATTGGGTCGACCCTCGACCATTTAGTCTCCCTGGGTCACTGGCTCGACCAGGTTCACCCTGCCATGAGGTGTAGCCTCTGCTACAGGTTCTGCCAGCAGACTTGAGAGGACTCAAGAGAGAAAAGAAGATAGGGATGGAGCTAGAGGAAATGTCTAGGGCTATCAGGATTGGAAGGACTATCTTCTGGCAAAATTTGAAGAGGTTTGAAGAAGAAATGCATAGGGTTCCTTTGGAAACTGTCATTCTGGTCCAGAACATAGATGAGCTTGTGGCACTCAACAGGTTGATCTGCAAATGGTGAAACTTGGTGGAAGTGAGTTATTTTGCACATAGAAGATGCCATAAAAATCTCAGGATGATTGGGCACCTCTAGCTAGCACTTCCTTCACAGAGGTTTCAAAAATGCAGAAACTTGTCAGAGCCCTGCTGCTCAAAAGTTTACTGGCCAGGATGAGATTTTTGGATATTGGAGCAAGATAGGATCCCTAGGAACCTGAGGAATTTATTGGGATTTTTCAGAAATAGAAATAATAGGGTTGCTTCACAAAGGGCAGATTCTGGTCAGAAACAAAATAATTATTCTGGCCAAAAATTTCCATTGGGCAACAAAATATTTTTCAAGAATATGAAATCTTGTGACGACCAAAAAGGTGAGCAAAAGGTTAGTGAGTTAATTGGCCACCCAAACTATAGGTTGCTTCACAACCCATGGGGATAGCCTAAATTCCCAAATTCAGCAAATGATTTTATAGCAAAGATAAATTATTGAAAAAATTATCCAGGAGAGTATGGAAAGATCTTATCAAAATGCCAAGGGTTTGGAGATGCTTGAGGAAAATTTAGCAAAGCATAGATCAACTCTGCTGATAAAGGTTTTGAGAATGAACCAAATTGCAAATAAAATCCAAATAGTTTTGAAAAAAATTGCCCAAAAATCAGGGTGTCACACCACTAAAGGAAGCAACAACATACATATCATCAAAATATTGAACCAATATCAACTTCACATGATTACTTATAATAAGACTTCTCCCATGTCCTCGGCAACAAAAGTAACTACTCACAAATCATCATTATGTTCAATATCAGAGGTATAATAAATATGATTAAGGATCTGAACATATTATCTTCCACCAAATAAACCAAGCATCAACTACAAGATTTAATCAACATTACTAGCAGCTCCTAGGTACCAATATGAGGTTTTGAGACAAAGATTGAATACAAGAGATGAACTAGGATTTTAGATGAGATGGTGTTGTTGAAGATGTTGAAGAATATTGGTCCTCCCAGGAAGGAGGAAGCGTTGGTGATGACGATGGCTTTGATTACCCCCTCCCGGGGGGAAGTTTCCCTGGCAGAATCTCTCTACTGAAGAGCGCGCAAAAGGGCCTCTGCCCAGGTTTTTGCCTCGAGACGGTAGCGCTTCATCCCAAAAGTATCCTTCTGATTTTTCTAGGTCAAAACACATCATATAGCAGAAGCGGGGGGCCGGAGGCCGCCTATAGGCCTGCCAAGCCATCAGGGCACACCTAGGGGGTGAGCGCGCCCTGTCGGCTTGGCACCAACAGGTGGCCCCCTGTGGTATATTTTTGCTCCATAAATTCATATTTATTTCACAAAAATTCCTCGTGAAGTTTCAGGTCATTTTGAGTCTAGAGAATTTTCAGCCTTTTCTTGGTTTTCAGGTCCAAAATTCCATTTTCCGGCAATTTCCCTCTTGGTGATGTACCTTGTAATTTAAGAGAGAAAGGACATAAGAATTGTATCATAAAGTGGAGTAATGACCAAGAATAATATAATTATTGATAAGAAATCATGATGCAAAAGGGACGTATGAATGGTGCTGGTGAAGATGTTGATGAAGATTGATCCTCCCACGAAGGAGGAAGCATTGGTGATGACGATGGCTTCAATTTCCCCCTCTCGGAGGGAGGTTACCCCGACAGAATCTCTATGTCGGAGAGCAAAAGGGCTCTTGCCCAGGTTTCCACCTCGAGACGACGGCGCTTCATCCCGAAAGTATCCTTATGATTTTTTCTATGTCAAACCCTTCATATAGCAGAAGAGGGGGGCTGGAGCCTACCTGTGGGCCTCCCAAGCCATCAGGGCATGCCCAGGGGGTGGTCGTGCCCTGTTGGCTTGGGAGCCAAAGGTGGCCCCCTCTGGTACTTCTTCGCTCCAATAATTTAGATATATTCCATAAAAATTCCCGTGAAGTTTCAGGTCATTTGGAGTCCATAAAATTTCCACCCTTTTTCAGGGTTTTTAGGTCCAGAATTCCAGTTTGTGGCAATTTCCCTCTTTGCGTTGTGTAGGATCCGAAGTATGTCTAGAAGGGGGTGATTAGACTACTTGACGAAATAAAAACTAGCCTTTTCCCAATTTGAAGTCTTGGCAAGTTTTAGCAATTGTAGCAAGTCAAGTACACCCTACACATGCAAGTCTAAGAGCATAGCAGCGGAAAGTAAAGACATGCACATGAAAGTAAAGGTAGGGGTAGGAGAATCAAAAGCAATTGATGACACGAAGATTTTTCCCGTGGTTCCGATAGGTGGTGCTATCGTACGTCCACGCTGATGGAGACTTCAACCCACAAAGGGTAGTGGTCGCGAGAGTCCACGGAGGGCTCCACCCGTTAGGGTCCACAAAGTAGCAACCTCGTCTATTCCATCACGGCTTGCGTCCAGGAAGGACTAGTCTCACTATGGGTAGATCTTCACGAAGTAGGCGATCTCCTTGCCCGTACAAACTTCTTGGTTCAACTCCACAACACGAAGAAGGAGGCTCCCAAGCGACACCTAACCAATCTAGGAGGCACCACCCTCCAAAAAGTAATAGATGTGGTAACAATGATGAACTCCTTGCTCTTGTGCTTCAAAAGATAGTCTCCTCAACACACAATCACTCTCTCACAGATTTGGCTTGGTAAAAGAGGTTGATTGGGTGGAAAGCAACTTGGGGGGCTAGAAATCATGAATCATATGGTTGGAGTGGAAGGTCTTGATCTCAACACATGAGCAGGTGGTTCTCTCTGAAAAAATGGATAGGGAAAGTGTAAGTGTGTTCTGAGTGCTTCCCTTGCGAGTGAGAGGTGGTGGAGGGGTATATATGGGCATCTCCAAAAATCCAACCGTTACAACATTATTGCCCAACTCGGTGAAACCGGAGTAACAACTCGGTTGCACCGACTAGTGCAAAATGCGGCAACTTTAGGCTTTTCGATGGTACCGATATATGAATCTCGGTGTTACCGATATGGGTGACCTAGGCAGTTACACAACTAGGTGGTACCGATTTCCAATTCTCGGAATTTCCGATTCTTGAAAAAGAGATACCAGAGAGTTGGTCACTGATTCTCGGTGGCACCGAATGGAAAACTTGGTAGTACCGAGACATAGGTTTGGCTTATGATCTGTCTAGGGTTTGAACTCGGTGTGACCGAATGGGAATTGTTGGTGGCACCAAAATTGTACTTTAGGCTTTGGACAGAGAATATTGTGGGATAATGGATGAGTATTTTTGGTGGCTAATCTCTAAGCACTTGAGCAACCAGATCATCATAATTCCTCATCCCCTTTTAATAGTATTGGCTTTCCTACGGACTCAAAAGTGATTTATCACAAATATGAAATGTAGAGTCTTCAAGCTTGAATCGTGGCCAATCCTATTCCTTTTCTTTCCTTGGGGAGGTTCTCCACACAATCCTTTAGCCAATCCATTCATTCAACTTTCCTGAAATATACTTAGTGGAAACATTAGTTCAATGAAATATATGTTGTTATTAATTACCAAAACCACCTAGGGAGAAGTTGTGCTTTCATGTTGGACCTTTCCCGCAGAGAGAAAAGACATTATAATTGAATCATAAAATGGAATAATGGCCAAGAACAATGTAAATATCAATAAGAAATCATGATGCAAAATGGACGTATCAATGCTCTCTTGGTGATGTCATCAGCTTCCTGGTTGTTGCTACGAGGAACATGCTGGAGCTCCATGCCCAAGAAGCGCTTCTCAAGCCTGCGCACCTCCTCAAGGTAGGCGGCCATGTGCTCATCCTTGGGCTTGTAACTTTTGTTGGAGAAGTTGACGAGGAGCTGCCGGAACCTATAGGGGTCAATATGGGTGTCCACGGCTCCGATGTTGATCATTGATCGGAAGGGATTCCGGGTCATGTCTATACTTCATCGAACCTATAGGGTCACACGCTTAAGGGTCATCTATCTGTTGAATACTAGACAGGGAGTCTGAGAGAAATTCACCGAAAAAGTTTCGGAGACAACGGAAGAGTTCCGGAGAGAGAACACCGGAAGAGTTTCGGTAAAACCGAAAAGTTGTTTCGGAGTGTACCGTTAAGTCAAATTGGTTTCAGCACATGCCTGGAAATTATTGGAGGGTACCAGAATTGTTCCGGTAACTTCTGAGATTTTTCAGAGACAAAAACCGGAAATGTTCCGGACTGCCGGAACCACTTTAGTTGCTTTTCACAGATGAAAATCACTAAACCGAAAAGTTGTTTCGGAGTACACCATTAAGTCAAATTGGTTTCAGCACATGCCTGATAATTCTTGGAGCGTGCCAGAATCATTCTGGAAACTTCTGGGAATTTTCCGGAAGAAAAACCGGAAATGTTCCGGAGCTGCCGGAACCGCTTTGTTTGCTTTTCGCAGATGAAAATCACTAATCCGGAATTGTTTCGGAATGCGTCGAAAATTATTTTAGTGGGTACTGGAAATGTTCTAGGTCCACATAAATATTTTCGGTTCGAACGGACGCTGAAAAATGTCGTCGTGAATAGTGAAATCAGCTTTATGGTTACTTTTTGGAAAGCCACCTTTTTGGGCTTTTGCTCCAAAATATCTTGGAGATGACATGGATGGATGTGGCTGAAATTTCAGTACCTCCACCCCTCCTTCTCCTATAAATAGAGGTGGAGGGGGATGCCCAAACTCACTCTTTCTCCCATACAAGTGCCATGCATGATCTGGCTTTCTCTCTCCCTCCCAGCGAAATAGTTTCGTAGAGCCGAAAGGCTGTCTGGGTTCCGGTGGGAACTAGTTCTGGACGGCGAAGCCCTACCGGATAAATGAAACTGTATGTGTGCAACTCTGTAGAGAGATCGTAGTTTCGGTCTTAGTTCGAGAGTGCCTCCCGAAGGGCTGTCCGTGTGACCGTCTGAGTTTCGGAGGTCCTCCCGAAGGGCTGTCCGCGACACCGTCCGGGGGACTGTCCGACCGCCTCCCGAAGGGCTGTCCGAGGGGCAGATGAGGGTATACATCCTCGCGGTTGGGAGGTTGTAAATCTCCATAGTGGTCCTGGGCTGGTGCGTTGGTTGGAAATTTTGTTTTCTGCTACGTTCCCCAACAGTGCGTCTCCATACTCATCTTGTAACCCTTGATGAGTATGCGCTTGACGTCGAGCGCGACAACAGCTTTGAGTCCAGCGATGAGGCCCTCTTACTCAGCAATGTTGTTGGAGACCTTGTCATCATGCCTGAAGCAAAGTTGCACCACGTAGTAGAGCTTATCTCTTGTTGGCGAAGTGAGCACCACGCCAGCCCCCGCGCCCTGCTGGGAGAATGCCCCATCAAAGTGCATGGTCCAACCGTCGGGGCATCCTTTCCACGCAGTGTTGGAAATATGCCCTAGAGGCAATAATAAATTGGTTATTATTATATTTCCTAGTTCATGATAATTGTTTATTATCCATGCTAGAATTGTATTGATTAGAAACTAAATACATGTGTGGGTATATAGACAATAATGTGTCCCTAGTATGCCTCTGGTAGACTAGCTCGTTGATCAAAGATGGTCAAGGTTTCCTGACCATAGACATGAGTTGTCATTTGATAACGAGATCACATCATTAGGAGAATGATGTGATGGACAAGACCCAACCGTAAGCATAGCAGTTGATCGTGTCAGTTTATTGCTACTACATTATCCATGTCAAGTATCTGTTCCTACGACCATGAGATCATGCAACTCCCGGACACCGGAGGAATGCCTTGTGTGTATCAAACGTCACAACGTAACTGGGTGACTATAAAGGTGCTCTACAGGTATCTCCAAGGGTGTCTGTTGGGTTGGCATGGATCGAGACTGGGATTTGTCACTCCGTATGACGGAGAGGTATCTCTGGGCCCACTCGGTAATACAACATCACAAGAAGCTTGCAAGCAATGTGACTAAGGAGTTAGTCACGGGATCTTGTATTACGGAACGAGTAAAGAGACTTGCCGGTAACGATATTGAACTAGGTATGGAGATATCGACGATCGAATCTCGGGCAAGTAACATACCGATGGACAAAGGGAACTGCATATGGGATTGTCTGAATCCTTGACATCGTGGTTCGACCGATAAAGATCTTCGTAGAATATGTAGGAACCAATATGGGCATCCAGGTCTCGCTATTGGTTATTGACCATGGAGGTGTCTCGGTCATATCTACATGATTCTCGAACCCGTAGGGTCGCACGCTTAACGTTCGGTAGCGCTAGGGTAGTATTGAGATATTAATAGTGGAAAGTCCGAAGGTTGTTCGGAGTCCCAGATGGGATCCAGGACATCACGAGGAGCTCCAGAATAGTCCGGAGGTAAAGATTCATATATGGAAAGTTGTTATCGGGGTTCCCGGAAAAGTTCGAGTTTTTTTGGTATTGTACCGGGAAGGTTCTAGAAGGTTCCGGAGTGGGGCCCACCTGCATGGGGACCCACATGAACGTGGGTAGTGGGGAAAGTCCCCACAACCCTGGTCTAGGCACACCAAGATCCTCCCTTAAAAGGAATAGATTCATATCCCAAGGGGATAAGATCAGGATCCCTAAAAAGGGGGGATAGCAATCGGTGGGGAAGGAAAGGTGGGATTTCCTTCCTCCCCCTTTGGACAACGACCCTAGGGACTTGGAGGGCAAGCCACCAGCCCCCTCCACGCCTATATAAAGGTGGGGAGGCGTTGGGGGCAGACACCCTTCGACCCTTGCCCGTTACCTCTCCCAACTCCTCCCACGTTTCACCGGTACGCGCTTGGCAAAGCCCTGCCGAAATTCCGCTGCCACCACCACCACCATACCGTCGTGTTGGTCCCGATCTCATCTACCCCCTCTCTCTCGCTTGCTATATCAAGAAGGAGAGGGCACCGCCGAGCCGCACGTGTGCTAAACTCGGAGGTGTCGTCCGTTCGGCAGTTGATCGGGAGTTCGTGGACGGATCGTGATTGGATCGCGAAGACGTTCGACTACATCAACCGCATTTCTTAATGCTTCCGCTAAGCGATCTACAAGGGTATGTAGATCCGACTCTCCCTCTCATAGATGCTCATCACCATGGATAGATCTTGCGTGTGCGTAGGAGAAAATTTTTGTTTCCCATGCAACGTTCCCCAACAGTGGTATCAGAGCTAGGTCTATGTGTAGATGAGATCTCGAGTAGAACACAAAGGAGTTTGTGGGCGTTGATATTCGGATTGCTTCCTTCCTTGGTCTTTTCTTGTTTCGGCGGTATTGTGGGATGAAGCGGCCCGGACCAACATTACTCGTACGCTTACGAGAGACCGGTTCCATCAACTGACATGTAACTTCGTTGCATAAAGATGGCTGGCGGGTGTCTGTTTCTCCCACTTTAGTCGGATCGGATTTGACAAAGGCGGTCCTTGAGAAGGTTGAATAGCAATTTTTGTATCACCGTTGTGGTTTTTGCGTAGGTAAGAATTGTTCTTGCTAGATACCCGTAGCAGCCACGTAAAACTTGCAACAACAATTAGAGGACGTCTAACTTGTTTTTGCAGGGTATGTTGTGATGTGATATGGCCAATTACATGATAAGATATATGTGATGTATGAGATGATCATGTGTTGTATAGAATATCACGACTTGCATGTCGATGAGTACGGCAACCGGCAGGAGCCATAGGGTTGTCTTTAATTATTTTCGCCGTTTTTGCTTTACTTTATCGCTATGAGTTAGCAATAGTCGTGGAAGCAACAGTCGGCGCAACAACCTCATGGCGACACATTGATGGAGATCAAGATGATGGAGATCATGGTGTCATGCCGGTGACGATGGAGATCATGTCGGTGCTTTGAAGATGGAGATCGAAAAGCACAAGTTCATGGCCATATCATGTCACTTATGATTTGCATGTGATGTTAATCCTTTTATGCACCTTGTTTTGCTTAGGACGACGGTAGCATTATAAGGTGATCCCTCACTTAAATATCAAGATAAATTGTGTTCTCCCCGAGTGTGCACCGTTGCGAAAGTTCGTCGTTTCGAAGCACCACGTGATGATCGGGTGTGATAGACTCTACGTTCACATACAACGGGTGCAAGCCAGTGATGCACGTGCGGAACACTCGGGTTAAACTTGACGAGCCTAGCATGTACAGACATGGCGTCGGAACACAAGAGACCGAAAGGTCGAACATGAGTCATATAGTAGATATGATCAACATGGAGATGTTCACCATTGAAACCACCTCATCTCACGTGATGATCGGACTTGGGTTGGTGGATTTGGATCATGTCACACTTAGATAACCTGAGGGATGTTGATTTGAGTGGGAGTTCTTAAGCAATATGATTAATTGAACTCTTTATCATGAACATAGTCAAAGTGTCTTTGCAAATTATGTTGTAGATAGCTTGCGCTGTAGCTCCCTGTTTTATTGATACGTTCCTAGAGAAAAAGTAAGTTGAAAGATGGTAGTAGCAATTATGCGGACTTTTGTCCGTGATCTGAGGATTGTCCTCGTTGCTGCACAGAAGGCTTATGTCCTTAATGCACCGCTCGGTGCGCCACCCTCTCTAGCGTCGTCTATGGATGTTGTGAACATCTGACAGGCACGTTGTGATAACTACTTGATAGTTTAGTGCATCATGCATTACGACTTAGAATTGAGGCTCCAAAGACGTTCTTGAACATCGCAGAACATATGAGATGTTCCAAGAGCTGAAATTGGATTTCAGGCTCGTGCCCGTGTTGAGAGGTATGAGACCTCCAACAAAGATTCTTTGCCTGCAAGATGAAGGAGAATAGCTCAATCAGTGAGCATGTGCTCAGATTGTCTGAGTACTACAATCGCTTGAATCGAGTGGGAGTTGATCTTCCAGATAAGATAGTGATTGATATAGTTCTCCAAGTCACCGCCGCCAAGCTACTAGAGCTTCGTAATGAACTATAACATGCCAGGGATGGATGATCCCATGAGCTATTCGCGATGTTTGACATCTCGAAGGTAGAAATCAAGAAGGAGCATCAAGTGTTGATGGTTGGTAAAACCACTAGTTTCGAGAAGGGCAAGGGTAAGAAGGGAAACTTCATGACTCGCAAGCCAGTTGCTGCTCGAGTGAAGAAACCCAAGGTTAAACCCAAACCTGAGACTAAGTGCTTCTACTATGAGGGGAACGGTCACTGGAGCAGAACTACCCTAGATACTTGGTAGATAAGAAGGCTGGCAACGTCGACAAAAGTATATTTGATATACATGTTATTGATGTGTACCTTACTAAGTACTCCCAGTAGCACTTGGGTATTAGATACCGGTTCAGTTGCTAAATGTTAGTAACTTGAAATAAAAGCTACGGAATAAACGGAGACTAACTAAGGGCAAGGTGATGATGTGTGTTGGAAGTGCTTCCAAGGTTGATATGATCACCATCGCACGCTCACTCTACCTTCGGGATTAGTGTTGAACCTAAATAAATGTTATTTGGTGTTTGCGTTGAGCATGAACATGATTAGATCGTGTTTATTGCAATACGGTTATTCATTTAAGTTAGAGAATAATGGTTATTCTGTTTACATGAATAATACCTTCAATGGTCATGCACCCAATGTGAATGGTTTATTAAATCTCGATCGTAGTAATACACATATTTATAATATTGATGCCAAAAGATACAAAGTTAGTAATGATAAGTACCACATACTTGTGGCACTGCCGCGAAGGTCATATTGGTGTAAAGCGCATGAAGAAACTCCATGCTGATGGATCTTTTGACTCACTCGATTTCGAATCGGTTGAGACATGCGAACCATGCCTCTTGGGCAAGATGACTAAGACCCCGTTTTCCGGTATGATGGAGCGGGCTAGTGACTTATTGGAATTGATACATGTTGATGTATGTGGTCCAATGAGTGTTGAAACACGCAGTGGATATCGTTATTTTCTTACCTTCACTGATGATTTGAGTAGATATGGGGATATTTACTTAATGAAACACAAGTCTGAAACGTTTGAAAGGTTCAAGCAGTTTCAGAGTGAAGTTGAAGATCATCATGACAAGAAGATAAAATGTCTACGATATGATCATGGAGGTGAATATCTGAGTTACGAGTTTGGTATGCAACTTAAGACAATGTGGAAATTGTTTCACAGCTCACGCCTCCTGGAACACCATAGAGTGATGGTGTGTCCGAACGTCATAGCCGTGCCCTATTTGATATGGTTCATACTATGATGTCTCTTATCGTTTTTGGGTTAAAGCATTAGAGACAAATACATTCACTTTAATAGGGCACCATCTAAGTCCGTTGAGATGACACCGCATGAATTATGGTTTGGCTGAAACCTAAGCTGTCATTTCTTAATGTTTGGGGCTGCGACGCTTATGTGAAAAAGGTTTTCACCTAATGAGCTCGAACCCAAAGAGGACAAATGCATCTTCATAGAATACCCTAAGGAGACATTGGGTATACCTTCTATCTCAGATCCAAGCACAAAGTGTTTGTTGCTAAGAACGGGTCCTTTCTCGAGAAAAAGTTTCTTTCGAAAGAATTGAGTGGGAGGAAAGTAGAACTTGATGAGGTTGTTGAACCGTCACTTCAGTTGGATGGTAGCACAACGCAGAAAGATGTTTCTGGGGTGCCTACGCCAATTGAAGAGGAAGCTAATGATGATGATCATGAAACTTCGGATCAAGTTACTACCGAACCTCGTAGGTAGACAAGGATACGTACTGCCCTGAGTGGTACGGTGATCATGTCTTGGAAATCATGTTGTTAGACAACGATGAGCCTACAAACTATGAAGAAGCGATGGTGGGCCCGGATTCCAACAAATGGCTAGGAGCCATGAAATCCGAGATAGGATCCATGTATGAAAACAAAGTATGGACTTTGGTAGACTTGCCCGTTGAACGGCAGGTCATTGAGTACAAATGGACCTCTAAGAGGAAGACAGGCGCTGATGGTAAATGTCACCATTTATAAAGCTCGACTTGTCGCGAAAAAGGTTTTCAACAAGTTCAAGGAGTTGACTACGATGAGACTCTTTCACTCGTAGCGATGCTGAAGTCTATTGGAATTATGTTAGCAGTTGCTGCATTTTTCGATTATGAAATCTGGCAGATGGATGTCAAAACATCGTTCCCTTGAGGAAAGGTTGTATGTGATACAACCAGAAGGTTTTGTCGATCCTAAGGATGCTAAAAGGTATGCAAGCTCCAGCGATCCTTCTATGGACTGGAGCAAGCATCTCAGAGTTGGAATATATGCTTTGATGAGGTGATCAAAGTTTTTGAGTTTATACAAAGTTTATGAGAAACTTGTATTTGCAAGAAAGTGAGTGGGAGCACTATAGAATTTCTGATATGTATATGTGGTTGACATATTGTTGATCGGAAATAATGTAGAATTTCTGGAAAGCATAAAGGGTTGTTTGAAAAGAGTTTTTCAAAGGAAGACCCGGATAAAAGCTATTAGTATATTGGGCATCAAGATCTATAGAGATAGATCAAGACGCTTGATAAGTCTTTCAATGAGAACATACCTTGACAAAATTTTGAAAGAGTTCAAAATGGATCAGACAAAAAAGGAGTTCTTGCCTGATTTGTAAGGTGTGAAGTTGAGTAAGACTCAAAACTCGACCACGGCAGAAGAAAGAGAAAGGACGAAGGTCGTCCCCTATGCCATTAGCCATAGGCTCTATATAGTATGCCATGTTGTGTACCGCACCTGATGTGTGCCTTGTCATGAGTCTATCAAGGGGTACAAGAGTGATCCAGGAGTGGATCACTGGACAGCGGTCAAAATTATCCTTAGTAACTAGAGGACTAAGGAGATGTTTCTCGATGATGGAGGTGATAAAGAGTTCGTCGTAAAGAGTTGCATCAATGCAAGCTTTAAACACCAATCCGGACGACTCAAAGTAGCAATCCGGATACGTATGGTGGGGTAGCCATTTGGAATAGCTCCAAGTGAAGCGTGGTAGCAACATCTACAGTATAGAGAGTTACAAAGTACACACGGATCTGAATGTTACAGACCCGTTGACTAAAACCTCTCTCACAAGCAAAACATGATCAAACCCCAGAACTTATTGGGTGTTAATCACATGATGATATAAGTGTTAATCACATGGTGATATAAGTGTTAATCACATGGTGATGGGAGCTAGATTATTGACTCTAGTGCAAGTGGGAGACTGTTGGAAATATGCCCTAGAGGCAATAATAAATTGGTTATTATTATATTTCCCAGTTCATGATAATTGTTTATTATCCATGCTAGAATTGTATTGATTGGAAACTAAATACATGTGTGGGTATATAGACAACAATGTGTCCCTAGTATGCCTCTAGTAGACTAGCTCGTTGATCAAAGATGGTCAAGGTTTCCTGACCATAGACATGAGTTGTCATTTGATAACGAGATCACATCATTAGGAGAATGATGTGATGGACAAGACCCAACCGTAAGCATAGCAGTTGATCGTGTCAGTTTATTGCTACTGCTTTATCCATGTCAAGTATCTGTTCCTACGACCATGAGATCATGCAACTCCCGGACACCAGAGGAATGCCTTGTGTGTATCAAACGTCACAACGTAACTGGGTGACTATAAAGGTGCTCTACAGGTATCTCCAAGGGTGTCTGTTGGGTTGGCATGGATCGAGACTGGGATTTGTCACTCCGTATGACGGAGAGGTATCTCTGGGCCCACTCGGTAATACAACATCACAAGAAGCTTGCAAGCAATGTGACTAAGGAGTTAGTCACGGGATCTTGTATTACGGAATGAGTAAAGAGACTTGCCGGTAACGAGATTGAACTAGGTATGGAGATATCGACGATCGAATCTCGGGCAAGTAACATACCGATGGACAAAGGGAACTGCATACGGGATTGTCTGAATCCTTGACATCGTGGTTCGACCGATAAAGATCTTCATAGAATATGTAGGAACCAATATGGGCATCTAGGTCCCACTATTGGTTATTGACCGTGGAGGTGTCTCGGTCATGTCTACATGATTCTCGAACCCGTAGGGTCGCACGCTTAACGTTCGGTAGCACTAGGGTAGTATTGAGATATTAATAGTGGAAAGTCCCAAGGTTGTTCGGAGTCCCGAATGGGATCCGGGACATCACGAGGAGCTCCGGAATAGTCCGGAGGTAAAGATTCATATATGGAAAGTTGTTATCGGGGTTCCGGAAAAAGTTCGAGTTTTTTCGGTATTGTACCGGGAAGGTTCTAGAAGGTTCCGGAGTGGGGCCCACCTGCATGGGGGACCCACATGAACGTGGGTAGTGGGGAAATTCCCCACAACCCTGGTCTAGGCACACCAAGATCCTCCCTTAAAAGGAATAGATTCATATCCCAAGGGGATAAGATCAGGATCCCTAAAAAGGGGGGATAGCAATCGGTGGGGAAGGAAAGGTGGGATTTCCTTCCTCCCCCTTTGGCCAACGACCCTAGGGCCTTGGAGGGCAAGCCACCAGCCCCCTCCACGCCTATATAAAGGTGGGGAGGCGTTGGGGGCAGACACCCTTCGACCCTTGCACGTTACCTCTCCCAACTCATCCCACGTTTCACCGGTACGCGCTTGGCGAAGCCCTGCCGGAATTCCGCTGCCACCACCACCACCATACCGTCGTGTTGGTCCCGATCTCATCTACCCCCTCTCTCTCGCTTGCTGGATCAAGAAGGAGAGGGCGCCGCCGAGCCGCACGTGTGCTAAACTCGGAGGTGCCGTCCGTTCGGCAGTTGATCGGGAGTTCGTGGACGGATCGTGATTGGATCGCGAAGACGTTCGACTACATCAACCGCGTTTCTTAACGCTTCCGCTAAGCGATCTACAAGGGTATGTAAATCCAACTCTCCCTCTCATAGATGCTCATCACCATGGATAGATCTTGCATGTGCGTAGGAGAAAATTTTGTTTCCCATGCAACGTTCCCCAACACGCAGGAGGGACTCTGCCTCGTGAGGCTCTTCTTGGTGTGGATTCGTCCATTCCGCCATGAAGTCAGCCAATGTTGCGCCCTTGATTGTCCTTATAGTGAGGAATTCCAGCTCGAAGGGTTGCAGCTCGATGTTCCACTCTGCCTTGCGGCCTGTGGCGTTGGGGCTACGAAGCACTTGCTCCAAGGGGTAAGATGTAATCACCTTGATGGGATGGCCCTGGAAGTAATGCCAAAGCTTCCTGGAGGCGATGAGGAGTGCAAAGAGTAGCTTCTGTGGCAAAGGTTACCGCTCGCGTGCATCTCGCATCATGGTACTCACGAAGTAGACCAGATGCTCAACGAGGCGTGAGGGCGTGAGGGCCATAGCTTGATCCTCAGGGGGTTCACCGAGCGGCTTCCCGAGGGTCTCTTGAGGAGGTACTTCGGCGGGCGCCGTTTCAACCTCACGAGGCTCCGGGAGGCCCTCGGCAAGTGCCGGAAGAGGACCCTCAGGAAGCGCTAGCTCGACCTTAGGCGTTGGCTGCTTCTTGACGGGGACTTGCTCCTCTCGTTCCACCACCAGGGCCGCTTTGGCCGTCTGGGGCGTGGATGCCAAGTATAAACGTAGAGGCTCGCGAGGTCGCAACGCAACCATGACGGGAGGGCTCGTCAAGTACTTCTTGAGGTCCTCAAAGGCCGCGTCGGCTTCAAGAGTCCACTTGAAAGGGCATGTTCTCTTCAAGAGCTTGAAGAAAGGCAAAGCCCTCTCACCGAACTTGGAGATGAAGCGGCCGAGCGAGGCCACACATCCAGTCAGCTTCTGCATTTCCCTGAGGTTGCGGGGAGGCCGCATCTTCTCGATAGGTTGAATCTTCTCAGGGTTGGCCTCGATGCCATGGTGGGAGACCACGAAGCCGAGCAGCTTGCCTGAAGGGACACCGAAGACGCACTTGGCGGGGTTGAGCTTGAGGCTGATCTTGCACAAGTTGGTGAAGGACTCCTCGAGGTCCTTGATGAGGGAGCTTGCTTTGCGAGTCTTGATGACGATGTCATCCACGTAAGCCACAACATTTTTGCCCATCTGAGGTCCGAGTCCAATGTGCATCAGCCTCTAGAAGGTGGCTCCTCCACTCTTCAGGCCGAACGACAGGCACACGTAGCAGTACAATTCACAGGGGGTGAGGAAGACAGTCTTCTCTTCATCTTGTTTTGCCATCTTGATCTGGTGATAGCCTGTGAAGGCATCCAAGAAGCATAGTAGATCAGACCCAGCGGCGGAATTCACGATCTGGTTGATGCGGGGCAGTGGGAAATGGTCCTTGGGACAAGCCTTGTTGAGATCGGTGAAGTCGATGCACATCCGCCCTTCTCCACTTTGTTTCTGAACCATGACGGGGTTGGCGACCCACTCGGGGTGGATCACTTCACACATGAAGCCCGCCTCCTGGAGCTTCTTTATCTCTTGAACGATGAACTTTTGCTTTTCTGGCGCCTAGTGCCGCGCCTTTTGCTTCACGGGGCGTGCGTTGGGACACACGACTAAGTGGTGCTCGATCACCTCCCTCGGCACACCGGGCACGTACGATGGTGTCCAAGCGAACATATCAACGTTTTCCCGAAGGAAGGTGACGAGCTCGCCTTCCTATTTGGAAGAGGTTGTTGCTGATGGTAACGATGGGCCCGGAGCCACTGTCGTCCAGCGACACTTTCTTCGTCTCGGCACGCGCCTGAGAGAACAACTGCTTCTTCTTCGCGGGTGCGGCCTCAGAAGGCCCAAGGTCGTCCTCGTCGGCAGGGTAGGCGGTGGTGGCAACCTTGTAGGCATGCTCAATAAAACACACAACCTCTTTCTCATCGTAGCGGATGATGATGCTGCCGCCACAGCCCGACATCTTGACGGTGTTGTAGGCGTGGTGGGTCACAACCATGAACTTGGCGAGCGCAGGATAGCCCAAGACGGCATTGTAGGGCAGGCCAATGTGTGCCATGTCGAAGTCGATGAATTCCGTGTGGTAGTTCGTGGGGGAGCCGAAGGTGACACGGAGTCACACCTGCCCCAAAGGCAGAGTCGTCTGTCACGCCTGAGAAGGGCCTTGTTGGCATCAAACGCTCATAAGGCACGTGGAGCTGCTCGAAGGTCTCGATGGAGAGCATGTTGAGGCCTACGCCACCGTCGATGAGTGTCTTGGTGACGCCGATGTTGTTGATGGTGGGTGTGCACTGCATGGGGATGGTGCCCACAGTCCTCGTGGACTTGGGGTGCTCCTTGGAGTCGAAGGTGATCGCGTACTGTGACCACTTGAGGGGCCTTGAGGTCTCAGGCCCCAGGAGGGCGGCGTTCACCTCACGGGAGAACTTCTTGAAGTGGCAGTTGGAAACAGGAGCCTGATACCCGCCGAAGATGCAAGCCATCCCGCGAGGCTCCTGGTAGCCCCCAGCGTCCTCATTAGGCAGATTGCCATTGTTGGCGTTGGGGCACGGAGGGGCACCGTTGGCTTGAGGGTTGGTGCAGCGCGGCTGGTCTCACCAACCTTGGTGACCATTGTTACCGCCGTTGTCGTTGTTGTTGTTGCGGTCTCCCCAGCGGCCGCTGCTGCGGCCGCCGCCGCGACCTGTGCCACGATCGTTGGGACTAGGACAGAGGTTCTGCCCTTGCTCGCGGAGCAGCCTGAGCTCGTGGTTGTCCTTGGTGTTGTGGGAGCTCATGTTGTGGTAGGCGTCGAAAGGCTTCTTGGAAGCTTCGTCGCGGTCACGCCCCCGCTTATGCTCAGGCTTCGCCACAAGCACGGCAGGGCCCTTGCGCTTGGCGTCCTTGCTCTTGGCCTTGGCGGCGTCGGTGATGGCATATGGGTCGTTGTGGGCGAACAGGCGGCCCTCTTCAGCTTTGGCGCACCGGTCAGCGAGGTCGAATAGTGTGGCCACAGTGTCAAGCTCGTCGTTGATGGCGATCTTCTCGCGCATCTCGACGTCCGTGACGCCCGCGGAGAATGCAGAGATGATTGCGGTGTCGGAGGCCCGCGGAATCTTGTTGCGCACCTGGCTGAAGCACTAGCTGTACTTGCGGAGGGTCTCGCCAGGCTGCTGGCGCATAGCGTGCATGTCGTTGAGGGTGAGGGGCGCTCGTACGTACCCTTGAAGTTGGAGACGAACTGCGCACACAGCTCAGACCACGAAGAGATGGAGCCCTTAGGGAGGTTCATCAGCAACGAGCGTGCCGCGTCCTTGAGGGCCATGGGAAACCAGTTCGCCATGACCTTGTCGTCGCCACTGACAGCCTCGATGCCGATGGCGTAGAGCTGTAGGAACTCCATGGGGTTGGGGTGCCGTCGTAGCGAGGAGGTAGCTCTAGTTTGAATGGCGTGGGCCCCACCACGCGGCGCATCTCATGGGTGAAGGCATGGCATCCTCCACTGCTAGAGGGGATGCCACCGGCGAGAGCGGCATGGTTTTGACACCCGGCGGCCGCGACATCTTGGAGGGTGCGATTCTGGCACTCACGGCACCTCTCGAGAAGCACGTGTGCGTCTGGCTCCGCACGCTGGACAATTCGGCAGCTAGGATCTTTGTGAGGCAGCGATGATGCTCCGTGGGATGATGCTCCGTTGCCCATCGTCCTCGCTAAGCGGAGGAGGAGGAGGAGGAGGCGCACCGTGCCCTTCCCTCGCATCGTACGATGCAGGAGGAGGCATGGATTGGGTGAGGGCCGGGGCGTTTTCGGTGGTGTTGACCAGCTCGGTGATGCGCGCAAGCCACACATCATAGCCAGCCTCGGTGGGTCGGTAGCACAGCAACTCACGCGCCATGAGGAGCGCGGCCTACGAAGCCGGCGGGTCACGGCGACTGTGAGAAGCTTCAGTGGCGGTGTGCGCAGGCGGCGGGTTCGCCTGCACAGACGGGTGAGCGAAGGAAGACTGCGCCTCCCCGACTGCGGGCTCGCTGGCGGCACCGACGCGCCTGCAATGACCGGTGTTGACGACGGGCTTGGTGTGGACCATCTCAGCCATGCGTGCGTACCTCTCACGGCGCGCCTCGGCCATGTTGACGTCGAACGAAGCAGAGGATCAAGATGCACAATTAGCTCCCCTACCTGGCGCGCCAAATGTCAGAGATTGGTTTTGTGCCTACGGGAAACCTCCCAAGAACCCGGTTCGAACACTGGGGAGCTCTGCGCAATCTACAACCTAGCCTTGACGATGGTGGAGCTACGCGCGCAGAACATGAGAAAGACACAAGGATTTTACCCAGGTTTGGGCCACCTTGCGGTGTAAAACCCTACTCCTGCTTGGTGGATTGCTCTCTCGGGTTTGAACAAGTATTACAAAGCTTGAGGTAGAAGAAGGGCTTCCAAGGGGAGAATGAGGACTCAATTATTCGACCCCTCTCTACCGTGATGATTTGTCCCTCTTATCCTTGCCTTGGGCCTCTCTCCCCAAAATATTGGCGGGAAAAGGGTGACCATACGGCGGCAATTCGAAGGGGGACAAGCGCCCAGTCTTCCCTTACAAAGTTGGTCTTCACGCTGCAAAGGCGCCGTCCATGACGCGCTCATGGGCTCGCCAGTGACGGCTGTCCTGGTGACTAGCGTCATGTTGGTCTCCTTGCACCGAAGAGGTAAACATTGAGACTCATCTTGGAGGAGGACAGCAGCTCGCTGCCCTTTTAGCATGAAACAGGAAAGGTTCTCTGCCCATGCTCGTTGGTGCCGTCCTCGTAGCCTCTGCCATGCGGTACGTCACCCACGTGGCGGGCACGCGACCGTGTAGTCAGAAATGCACGACCCCTCCAGGCGGAGGGCTTCTGGGAAGCTGCCTCGCAGGGGAGACCTCGCGAGGCAACTCGTCACTTGTGGACAGGTGTCCCGGGGGCCCCTCTCACAGAGAGAAAGAGCCTCGCGGAGCCGGAACCTCACGGGATGATTTTTGGAGTCCTGCTGTGGGCTGCTTGCCAAGCAGGGCCTTCTTCGAGTAGTTGTCTGGGCCGACAGTAGATGGGCCATGGTACCCAACACGCACCCCACTACACATCATAGCCCTCTCACGCGGTACCACCTGTAGCCACACACTCTTTTGTCTCTCTCTCGATTGAAGGAGGCAGCGAGCAGAGGAGGCAGTGCCTCGCGGCAGCGACGGCGCGGGCAGACGCCATCATGGGCTCTGACGCTTTATGAGGACGAGCTCGTCTCCACCGTCCCCACGCAGGCTCTCCGTCGGCGCCCTCAAGTGTCATCTGGATGCTGTCGTGCGCTTGCTAGCTAGCCGCCAGAGTGAGCCATGTGCTGCTCGACCGCTATGTACTGACCAGTCGTGCCTCTACTGGTTGTGTGTTGCATGCAACAACAGCCTATGTTGGCCGTTGTGTGCTCGTGTGCTAGCAGTCGCTGGCCGGCCGCACATGCAACCGCTACACGCGTCCGTGGTCGGGATGGACGCCGCCACCACATGTGTGCGTTGGCCACATGCTCGCGGGTGTCGCGTGCATGTTGTACGGGCGCCACAGCCGTGCGGGCATGTGCGGGCTTGCATGCGGGCCGGGCTTGGCTGCCACGGTTGCCGAGTGCTTGCATGCTGGTCGGGCTTGGTGGCCGCAGCCTCGCGGGCAGACGTGCACAGCAGGAGCAGCGAGCGTGCATGTTGTGCCGCGCCGGGGCGTCGGTGCTAAAACCGGTGGATCTCAGGATAGGGATCATGAGCTGTGGATCTAGGAACAATGATTAACAACAGACAATGGAGACGATGTTTACCCAAGTTCGGACCCTCTCGAAGTGGTAAAACCGTACGTCATGCTTTTCTTGTATTGATTCGATGGAGTACAAAATACAAGATGATCTACCTCGAGATCAAATGATTGTGTTCTAAACCCTAAGGCTAGTAATCGTGCCTCTAAAGACTAAACCCCTCGGTTTATATAGGTACCGGGGGCCCTAGGTTACACATATGGTCGGTTAGGAATTAGGAGTAAACACGCCTACTACTAATACACTCGTTAACATATACGCCAAGTCTTTAGTAGTTTCCATATTGAACAAGCTGAGGATTACAGAGTCAATAGTTCTTCGTTCATAGGTCAGTGGGTCATCAGCCCGACCCATGGATGGCAAATCGTACATGTAAGTACGTCTAGTGTCCCCTTAGTGATTTTGGAGTATTGAATACAAATGTGATAAGGGACTAATGTGTTTGTGAGCGTACATAGGAGAAACAGTCCTGAAAATTTGGTTTAACCGACGAAAGACGACCCCAAAAAATGTATCTCTTCAAGTAAAGAATTCGGTGTGACCTTTGAAGAAATTGAAGTGAAGACTTTGAAGCTTGAATACTTTGTTTTCATAGTTTTTTTCTTCTTCTTATTGAGTCATAGGAAACACTGTATTGTTAAAGGGGGATGCTCTTCTCAAAACATACACCTACATGTTTCTTCGAGTGAAGAGTTTGGAAATCTCCTGTAGTGCAGTCAAGTTCTTCAGTGACAGAGAGGAAGCTCTTCTGGTCACTGAAGAAACTGGTCTGACTAAGGAGTTAGGATTTCGCCAGTGTGAATTGACCATCGTTAGGAATTTTAGAGCCCCGAGGAATTTGTGGGTTAAAATTTCCGACCGTTGTTGTGATGTGTGCCAACTGTCAAGTGGATCTTTATCCTGACAACAACCATGTCTACAGGGGCATTTATTCCTTATCATGTTGGGTTGCCCCCTGACTATAAATAGCCACCCCGACAAAAAATTCTAAGAAAAACTTTGGGGCTTGGATTTTTGAAGAGAACAAGCACTCAAACATTTCAACTCCATAGTAGTAAATTTGATTGCCTCAATAACTCTTATTGATAAAGTTATTTGGAGGAATGAATATTTGAAGTGATTGAGGTTATGCCAAAATTTATTCGTGATACTAAGATCATGGAGCTCCGGCACATGGCTGGCTTCATGTCTCGTTGCTATATGTTGAGATAATTCGCGTAACCCCAACACCGTCGCGGAATTGGAGATTGAGTGGTAAATGATCGACCTTCTCCCAAGAAGTGTGTATGTGATAAATAAGAGCATTGGTCGTTGAGCTCGAAATACACAACCCTTCTTGATCCATGGTGCACAAAATGAAGCCACAACGGAAATCCATTGCATATAGTAAGTTTTGGCATAACCCCGCCACTGAAAGTTGAAGTTTCAAAGAATAACGATCGAGAGAAGTGTTTGAAAGCCATGACTAGGATGTACTTGTGGGTGTTCATGAAATGCTTGAATTCTTTGCTCTCTTCATTTTCGAAACTCCCTAGTGCATTTGTTTTATATCGAACCTAAAAGGAATGTCCATCTCAAGAAAGAAATGCTTTTTCCTGCCTAACACCTGGTTAACCAATGAAATTTTTTGGTTTGAGAAATTACAACAAGTGATAGGAAACTATACGTGGCTAGGCAACGAGCTTAGGTGCAACTATTCAAATGCGAATACTTTCTTGAATGAAATTGCAGGATAAATGAGGATGGATATGTCGTACTCTCTCGAGCCAGTAAAACTTCTTTCTACTCTTATCAAGATCCATTTAATTCTCTTCATTTCTCGTTTTCCCGAAGACGGGCAAGTTTTAAGCTTGGGGGAGTTGATGACTCGAGAATTTGTGATGTTTTTCAAGTGATTCTTACTTGGTTTCCACCGGAACTTTGCCAATTTTTGGTTATTCCTAACGCTAATCCTTCGAAAGAGAAGAAAATCCATTTTTCCATTGTTTGGTAGGAAATATCATATATATGGAAGGAAACGAAGGGGAATTACCGTGAATCGAATCAAATGGAGCAACTTCCATGTGGAGAACCAAGCCACCAGACGAACCAGAGCAATGGACGATCTTCCATACGACCACAAGTGCTCACATCAGCGGTCGTATGAAGTTCCAGCAGCTCCACTCGGTCTATACAAGACACTTTCATGAAGGAACCCAGGAGAGGAGAGAACCCTAGCCGCCGCCACCACATCCAGAAGAGAAGAGGAGGAAATCCGAAGAATCTTCAGAGATCTCTTTAGTCTGGTCCTTTCATCTCCATCATCATCTCATCCTTCACTATTGTAGGAGGAATTCCAAGTTGTGAGAATAAGTTGTAACTCTAATCACTGTCATCTGGCGATCAAGACTATTTGAGTTATCCATTTCATTTTATTGTGGATCTTCACGGTATTATCGATATGGTTTTCATGAGTTTACTCTCTGGTGTCATTGGTTTCTCTCTTATGATGTATGAGTAATTCCCCCTATGCGTGGGAGATGTAGGTGAGTGCTAATATTCATTTGCGCCTCATCTATATGTCGTCATTTGTGAGTGTAGTCTTATGATCTGTCTAGTAAGTTGGTATACTATGGTGAACCCTATGCACGTTGTCCAATATAAGGGCGCAAGCAACACGATCTCAAGAACTACACATGCATATTGTTTAGGGAATCTATGACCTAAGACATGACAGATGGAGATATCTATGAGGACCGAAGACAATATGAGATAATGGTGACCCACGAAACTTAATGCTTGGTTCCAGTCCAAGGACCTTAATTGTGGAGACGATCACTCAGTGGCAACGACGAAGCATGACCATAGAATGGAATGTAATCCCGTGAGGAGTTCCATAACTTTAGGGTGATCCGCCTACATAAAAAACATATCAAATACTATGAGTATAATACAAGGTAACTGATATTACCGTCACACTAGCACACTTGATATATACTTACCATGAACTGAAATCTCCCGACGCCTAATCTCTCAATTGCATGAAACACAACTCTACTTTCA
Organism: Elymus sibiricus; assembly: GCA_039707655.1. NCBI lineage: Eukaryota > Viridiplantae > Streptophyta > Magnoliopsida > Poales > Poaceae > Elymus > Elymus sibiricus. The sequence goes on along the minus strand of CM077663.1, from coordinate 114,072,939 downwards.
CGTTTATTTATGTTATTTACTATTAATAGTTTTTACCGTCGTTGTTATAAACCTTTTAGCCTTGTCATTCTGGTTTATTCGTCAACTAGGACAGTAGCAATATTTGCAGAAGCATAATCAGTTAACTCACACAAGAATTGTGACACCTTGTGTGTGACAAAAGGGCCAATATAAATACTCACATCTTCTCTTTGTTGGGACGATAACTAATTGAGATACTTCTACGAAAGTGCTACATAACCATGTTAGGCTTGCAGGCACCAGTGGGATGGGGGCGACGGTGAATGGGGTTGAGACGGGGCGGAGAGGTAGCTAGGGTTGGGGCAGAGATTGAGGACTTGGGGTCTTGGGGAGTCGTGGTGCGACGCGACCTAGCCTAGGCTTTGCGGGCGGCCGCGCGGGATATTGGGCCGGACCGTGCAGGACGTGCACGATTTTTGACTGGGCTCTATAATTATTTCGGGCTATTCGGGTATCGTGGCCTTATACCCGAATTACCCAAATTAAATTCAGGTTTTCAGATCTGCTACCCAATATAGTGATCGGGTTTTTCGAGTTTGGGCTATACGGGTTTGGGTTTGGGTTTTTCGAGTTTGGGCATCGGGTTTTATGCCCGACTGCGTTTTGGTCGTGGATCGAAGAGAAATCAAGCTCGAGCGGTGGCGGATCTTAGAATTGACATGAACCAGATGGAATCACCTCCTCTCCTCCGCCACTTAAGCGCCTCTTCCTCTCTCTCGCTCTCTCCTTTCGGCCTTATCAAAGCAGTGCCACCCAAATGAAAAGGGGAAACGACACCGAAAATTCAAAAAGGAGAAAAACCAAGTAGTGTCGGGTCGGGGCGACGGAATGGTCTGGGACAGAAACAAAATAGCGCCCAACAAAGAAAACCAATCCAAAATCACACCTCTGAGCGCGAATCTTCGTGCGAGAACAAATGGACAAAGATTTGAATGGCAATGAATTGAAAAACAGTCGACTATAAAATAGCAAATCTGAAACATAAACACGCCTCGGGCCAAAATATTTTTTTTTGACCCTTTTGCCAAAGTTTAGCATGATTTGACCTCTTTGCCAAATTAGCACAATATGACTTGATATTTCCTCGCGGGACTTGTCGCCTTTGTCAGCAGACAAAACGTCACGGACTATGATGTTTGGGCAGCGGTAAACACCATGGACCATGGTCTCTCCTAGGGAACCTAAACGTTATGATGGATGTCGTCATCATGAAGGGCAATTAGTGCTAAATTTATTCATGATGGATGATTTGACTCCCTTTAAAATCGTGCAAATAGTGATTTTGACCCGTATGCGCTCTGTTTTGCCTTGAAAGTTTTATTAAAGAGAGAGCAGCTTATTATCCTAAATGATAAGTGCCACACGTCAGGTACGTGACACTTCGGCCCTGACATTTTTCGATGGCAATTCCGGTCGTAAGAATGACAAATGTTTCAGTGAGACACGACAAGTTTCTATCAATAAACCGAAGCACAGAAGTTTCCATGCTTGGCAATTAAAGTTGCAATCCTCGCGTCACTAAACTTGCCATTAAAAACGTTCAGAGTTGCCATGTGTTTGTGTCACACATCAGATACTTATCAGGGTCCCTAAAAAAATGTATTTATGCGAACCAACCTGTGGTTGGATGGACAGTGGTATCCCTAGCTCACCAGAGTTCAAGTCATGATGCTCGCATTATTCCTGGATTTATTTCAGGATTTCCGGCTATGCGCCTTCAGTGAAAGGAGACATTCCCATCGACGACGAGGCGGCTACGGTGATTTAGGACGTGTTTGGTTGCTTGCATGAGCGGAGCCTGGCTGAGAGGAGGAAAACGGGTCAGGCTGAGTGGAGAGGGGTTGAGCAAATACAGGGTAAAAAACGACGTTTGCGTGTTGTTTGGTTGTCTGTATGAGGGGTCTTGTCATCGAAAACCAATTTCTACCCGATATTTGGTAGCCTGGCTCGCATGGTAATTAGCAGTTACCAACTACCTTTAAACTAGAGCACCTCGGTCAACACCACGGCCTCCTTGGGGAGGGACACGGCTGCCTATCGCATGCCCCAGAGGATTGCGAGCTTAGCCGCACCACCACCGCGCTCGCCGTTATCGGCATCTTGTCACGAGAGCAGGAGGCGTCCGCGCGCGTGCGGAGGACAACAAGCTCCTTGACGAAGACGAGATAGTCCCGGCACCGAGTGCCGCCACGCCCTGAGCGCTAGCTAGCAAGCTAGCAACACACCGCGGGAATTTTTGTCTAAAAAGACCACGTCGCGAGTGCAAATGTCAAAAAAGACCACCTGGGAGTAAAAACGCCGGATCAGACCCCCCGGCCGCCAGCCGCGCGGGCGGCCGGTACTGTACCGGGCCCCGCCGCCACTGCCGCTGGCGGCCGGCACTGTGCCTGGGCCCGGCCGCCAACCCTCCCGGCGGCCGGCACTGTGCCTGGGCCCGGCCGCCACCCCTCCCGGCGGCCGGCACTGTGCCTGGGCCCGGCCGCCACCGCCTGAGGCGGCCGGCACTGTTGCCGTTAGTGGCACTGTGCGGGACGGAACGGAGCCGCGGGGGCGGGACCGGCCGCCACCCCACGAGGCGGCCGCTACTGTAGCGGCATGCACGCGCCGACAGCCGCGCCTGACGGCTCTGAATCCGAGGCGGGACGGCGCAAGTACCGAGGCGGGGCGCTGATTCCCGTGACAGATGCTGCCGGTGCTTTCGGTGCAAATTACGCACGGCGCCGCTGCTTTCGGTGAAAATTCCGCACGCTGCCGCTGCTTAACGTCTGCTGCCGACATTACAGTGCTCGTATTGTTCTTATAAACGATGCTGTTCTCTCGCTCTCTCTCACGCACACGCACTCTGCTCCCTCGCTCTCTCTCACGCACACGCACTCTGCTCTCTCTCGCTCTCTCTCACGCACACACACTCTGTCTACTCTCACGCACACACACTTCCTCACATTTGGATTTTGAAGAAGTTGTAGTTGAGGAAACGATATATCAAGGTAAGAGCTGTCCATTTTTGTTGATTGTGTTCGCATGCATAACATTTTTCCTCCGTTTGATTTATGTGTAAGTGTGTATTATCTGTTGTTACAGGCAACATTTCGTCACTTTATGGAGTAATTTGGAGCTTTAGGAGAACGATTTGCCGCGTGAAGTGAAGTACTGAGTTGAAGATCAAGGTATGATCTTTGCAGTACATAAATTTTCTTGTGCATGCACGTTGGAAATTAATTAGCTTTGTAACCCGACATTAGCTATGCGATGTTTACTGCCATTTTTGTAACCCGGTAAATTTCGTAAGCGATATTTTGCATTTATAATAATATGTTGAAGATGTTATAGATCAATGTTAGCTGTGTCTAGTAGTACTATATTTTTTGACATGCAAGATGTCTATAATTAGGACTTTTATTAAATGTCTAGGTTGAGTTAGAGCCGGAATTTAGACTTCGTTCATATATTACTATATTTTTTGACATGCATGCAACTACTATATTGAAACTTTAGGCAGCAGAAAAAATTGTGTGTCTGAATTTTTTGTTCATGTGATAATAGGTCGACTTCGTTCATATATTACTGCCGACGGATATTTATTATTCGGAAGGATATCCTCATTGAAGCAGAGGTATAAATTTCGTCGTGTAATTTTGCAAATATTTATTCATGCATGCAATTGCCATTTTGAAACTTTTGGCAGCAAAAAAAAATTGTGTGTGTAATATTTTTGTTCATGTGATAATAGGGTGACTCCATTTGATATATTACCGGTGATATGTTCATGCATGCAACTGCCATTTTGAAACTTTTGGCAGGAAAAAAAATTGTGTGTGAAATATTTTTGTTCATGTCATAATAGGGTGACTCCATTTGATATGTTACCGGTAATATGTTCATGCATGCAACTGCCATTTTGAAATTTTTGGCCGGAAAAAAAATTGTGTGTGTAATATTTTTGTTCATGTGATAATAGGACGACTTCGCTGACATGTTACTGGTGATATATTCATGCATGCAATTCCCATTTTGAAACTTTTGGCAGGAAAAAAATTGTGTGTGTAATTTTTTTGTTCATGTCATAATAGGGCGACTTCGCTGACATGTTACCGGTGATATATTCATGCATGCAATTGTCATTTTGAAATTTTTGGCCGGGAAAAAAAGTTGTGTGTGTAATATTTTTGTTCATGTGATAACAGGACGACTTCGCTGACATGTTACTGGTGATATATTCATGCATGCAATTCCCATTTTGAAACTTTTGGCAGGAAAAAAATTGTGTGTGTATTAATATTTTTGTTCATGTCATAATAGGGCGACTTCGCTGACATGTTACTGGTGATATATTCATGCATGCAATTGTCATTTTGAAATTTTTGGCCGGAAAAAAAATTGTGTGTGTAATATTTGTGTTCATGTGATAATAGGACGACTTCGCTGACATGTTACTGGTGATATATTCATGCATGCAATTCCCATTTTGAAACTTTTGGCAGGAAAAAAATTGTGTGTGTAATATTTTTGTTCATGTCATAATAGGGCGACTTCGCTGACATGTTACCGGTGATATATTCATGCATGCAATTGTCATTTTGAAATTTTTGGCCTGAAAAAAAAAAATTGTGTGCAATATTTTTATTCATGTGATAATATGGTGACTCCATTAGATATATTACTGGTGATATGTTCATGCATGCAACTGCTATTTGCAAGTAAAAAAATATGCTCGTTTTATTTGAAAAAACTTTTTTAATCGACTAACGATGTAAATATGGCTGCTCGTTAGGTACTATGGAAAATTTGGTAGTGTTCTATGGGGACATCGTACGCGACGGTCCTTCCGGTGTGGATGTGTCTAGGTGCGAGATGACTACGGTTGTAGTGAGAGACATGGTTAATGTAGGGTATGCGGCAGTCAGAAGGTGCGTCCGATCGGTCTTTGGTTCAGCGATGGATGGAAAAAAAATGACCATGGAGGCTTTCGTGGTTGACGGAGGAAATGATGGGACAGTATCCCGTTGGGGTCTGCGGCGGGTTACTGGTGAAAAAGCCTGGGCGTCGTACATGGGGTTTGCAAGCAATCCCAATAACTCCATGTTTGGACAGCCCATGGTGTATTTGGAGTTCATTTCTGTCACTGATGTCGCCGAGTGCAGTAGCGGGGGCGGAGAGGCCGAGTTGGCAATCACAGTAGCCCCCAGCACCGGTCCATCGGAACCAACTGGAGGCCAACCAGTGTATGACACAGGATATTGGTCTGCGGTCGTTGACATGAGCGAACACGTGGAGGGATTGCCGGAGGCGCTAGATGATGACGATGATGGTCATTCTTCCGCCTCTTCGGAATCAGATGATGATGAAGTTGTTCCTCCAGAGAAGGCGGTCGCTCCAGCAATGAACCCAGAGTTTTTACAGGTTATGAGCACCACCAATGAATTTCACTCTGTTTCTGGCCTGGAAGCGGGAAGTCTGGCCGTTGGCCAGATTTTCCCAGATAAAAAATCTGCTTACCAAGCAATGAATAGCTATGCAATTGCCATACATCGGCAGCATAAAGTGATGCAGTCTGATAAAAAGGAGTTGAAGGTCATATGCATCCATCGGGAGTCGAATGGTTGCCGCGGAAGAGTTATTGCTCGCACGAAGCCTGGGGTATGTCAGCCATGGCATGTCACAAAAATAGTGGAACATGGCTGCGAGCAAACCGGCACTCTTCCAGACCACCGCAATGTGACTGCAGAATATGTGTCACAGATCATGCAAACGACAGTGCAGGAAAGTCTTAATATTAGTATTAGGGCTTTGCAGAAAACTGCAGCTGATCTGATTGGCTTCAATGTCAGCTACAGCAAGGCAAGGCATGCAAAGGAAAAGATATTCCAGAGGTTGTATGGAACCTATGAGGAGGCGTACTCTTTTGCCCCCAGAATGCTGCATCAGATAGCAACTGCTAATAGAGGGACTCAAGTTTTCCGGAAACAACGTCCAAACCCAATGAAACGGGGCGAGCTAATCCTTGACCGTTTATTCTGGGCATTCGCCCAGACTATACAAGCATTCAAGCATTGTCGTCCGGTTTTATCAATCGATGGTACATTTCTCACTGGAAAGTACAAGGGCACACTGTTGGTGGCAATTGCTGCAGATGCAAATAATCAACTTCTACCTATTGCGTATGCAATAGTCGAGAGCGAGAACAAACATAGCTGGCTGTGGTTTCTGAGTTGCCTGAAGATGGGGGTCGTCAAAGATCGCGAAGGTGTTTGCATCATCTCTGATCGCAACACTGGGCTATTAAGCGCGCTCGAGATAATTAAGGCTTCAGAAGATCCAGACTGGATGTGGCCCGATCTGGAGACAAGGTGGTGCATGCGGCATTTGGCAGCTAATTTTTATTCCAAATTCAAAAATAAAGATTGGTTCAAGCTATTCAAGAGGATGTGCATGCAGAAAACTGAAGCCAAAATGAATGCTATCTGGGCAGGTATCAATGGTCAGATCGAGCGCGCATCCCTGCCGCAGAGAGAAGACCGGAGGGGTCGTCGGACAGCAATAAATCTGAGCCAGTGGATCACCGAGAATTGTCCCCATTTGTACAAGTGGGCGCAGTCTCACGACAGTGGGGCTCGGTACGGTATAATGACAAGCAACATGTCAGAGGTTTACAATGGAGTTCTTAAAGGGGTGAGGTCCCTACCTATCACAGCCCTAATCGATGAAACTTGGAACCGGACCTTGTCATACTTTGCAGACAGAGTCACAGTCGCCAAGACACTGGTTGATTTGAACAAGCCATGGTCCGAGAAGATGCAAAGACATCTTGATGAGAAAGCAGTTAAGTCGCAAAGCCATGGTTGCAGGAAGGTAGATGCACTTAGAAATAAATGGGAAGTCAATGTGCGAGCCAAGTATGTTAAGGGTCACCACAGAGGATCAAGAAAACAAGCTGTGACCCTTGGTACAACCTCATGTGAGTGCACTTGCAACAAGCCCAAGCTTCTGGGATACCCTTGCAGTCACGTACTGCGGGCAGCTGCCGATCAGAAAATCAGTGTCGAACCTTACGTATCGCCGTTCTTTAACATGCACAATTTATACAACACTTGGAACGGTGAGTTCTGGGCATGGGGCATTGATATGAACTACAAGCTATTGTGGCCAGAAGGTTCCAAATGGGTTCCTGACCCCAAGTTGATGAGAACCACGTCGGGACGGCGTCAGTCTAGGCGTCATCGCAATGACATGGACCATAGCCAGTCGGGAGAACCAAGGCGATGTCGCGTTTGCAGGTGCCCTGGACACTCGCGTAGGGAATGTCCGTATCGTACCAACAACACCGCATGATATTTAATCATGCTATGTATTTTAGTTTCAATTCATCGTGATGTGATCTTTCAATTCATCGTGATGTAATCTTCGGATATTTAATTACATTTAATCGTTATGTAATGTACTCTTCGGATATTTACTTTCATTTCATCGTGATGTAATCTTCGGATATTTAATTACATTTAATCTTGATGTAATCTTCGGATATGTAATTTCTTTTAGTCATGATTGCAGGATATGGCCGAATTGCCAGCGCTTTTGCAGCGGCATCACGACGCCCAACACCGTTGCCACCTATTCTTAAACCCGAATCATGAAAATCCTCCTCAAACCTTCAGGCTTCGCACCGTAAAGAACACATGGCCAATACACAATTATTTCCAACAACACCTTCAGGCTTATGGACTCCTTCATTTTGCTAACCTCGCAACTCGTCCAGGCACTTTCACTTCTGACCCATCGCTTTTGACATCCCTCGTTGACCGATGGAGAACTGAGACCCACAGCTTTCACTTTCGCTGTGGAGAGCTCACACCTACGCTAAAAGATGTGTCAATGATCACAGCTTTACCAATTAGAGGTGAGCCAGTGGTCCCTCCACTTCTTCCTGCAACTTGGCCAGAATATGTCTCGGACCGTCTTGGGCTTACAATGCCAAAATCACATCGTACTGGTCTGCCTCGGGGTGTCCCACTCAGCTGGCTTTTTGATAACTTTGAAACGTTATCTAGCTACGCTGATCTTGAGACGAGGAACAGACACTTGTTTGCATATTTGTTGTGGCTATTTGGTGTGATGTTTCCTAATTCTCATGGTGATGTAGTCCTCCCTGGTCTCATCTACTTCGCCGCAAAGATAGTGGACGAACCTTTACCCGCGGTTCCAACATACAGCTTTGGTTCTGCTATACTTTCTCACACATATAGAGGGTTGTGTGATGCCACTCAGAAATCTTCATTAGCAGCTAAAGCTCCATTACTATGTGTCTCGTACGAGTTTCTACAGTTGTGGTCATGGGAATACCTACCTGTTGGACGACCCCAGATAGTAAATCCCGTAACCCCATACGACTGTGGTGAGGGCATCGTAACTATGTCCAGCCGGTGGACGCTCGGTCAGAAAAAATGGGCTACAAAAATTGCAAAAAGTTGTTACCCCATATACCATGATCAGTTTGAGCTTCTTGAGGACTCACTAATCACATGGAATCCATGGACTGAGGCACACATTAACATGGTATTTGGTTCGCAACCCATCCCAGTGGAATGCGTCAGAGATAGTGGCTTCTGGATGACTCGTTGCAATTTACTATGTCTGTGGTTTGTTGAACCGTACAATCCTGACCGAGTCATGAGACAGTTCGGTCTACATCAAGATATTCCACCACCTGTTCCAAGATGTATCGACGAATATACTCATAAGTAAGATGTGACCTCCCTTAATAGTTAAAGTCTTTTTAATTCATAAAACTTACGTTCTGTTATGTAAATTTCAGGACGAGCAATAGTGGTAGAACTGGTGTCGATTACCTTCAAGAGAACATTGAATGGGTAAACCAGTGGAATAATGAAGCACTGGAAATGATAGTGCACGAACATAGGTAAATTTTATTTACGGTAATTTACGTACATAAACAAGTTGATGTAATTATTTAATTATGCAGACCGTACCACGCAACTACAACACAAGCGTATTACGAGTGGTACCGCATGAGGACGCGTACTCGACTGACGTATGAACCACCTACGATGCCAACACATCCAACACACATGGAACAGTTGCAGAGACGGTTAGACACATCATCAGCTTACTATCGTGACCGCACGGTAATCATCAACAACTTACTATTCACGACCATCATTTCATTAACAATTCAAGCAACCAACGACCTGTTTTTTTAGATCGATATTTGCAACGAAGTACGGGAGATGGCGAGGGAAGGCATGCAAGCCCGAGACACACCAGGTCGAACGTCTGCCTTAAAAAAAATTGGTGAATTCGTCGCCAAAACGATGAGATGCGGTAGACGGGATGATGTTGACACTGGAGCGTACAACATGCCGGAACCGAGGTCAGCTAGAACGAGTGCAGCGCCGTCGTCATCCAGGCGGTGGGGAGAGGGTGCAAATACTACAACGACATTTCCACGACATGACTCGTCTCTGCCACTACAGGGGAATACATCCCAGGTAAATGTTGCAGGCTTGGATTCCATGCCGGAGCAGACTCATTTCGTGGACCAAAATGCGGACACAAGATATGGCGCATACACCCAAGGCGACGGATCTCAGCCCAAGGACACTCGTTTTCCTGACATAAACCTGCACACTAGGGGCGAGGGATTACGAAGCTACAACACCGCTCAGGTATGTTCAACCATAATAAGCAATTACAAGCGTACAACATTTACATGCCTTTTATTGACATACGGTTTTTCTGTGCAGGAAAGTAATGATACATCATGGGAAGATGAAGAAACCCAGCGTGGCGTAAACATAGACATACTCACAGAATCCCTTAATCCGCACAATCCTGACCGTGTCACAGGATTACTGAATGACTTTTTCCAGACGAACGTTATTGGCCCATCTTATATCCCTTCCCAGTCAGAACCATACACCTATAATTTTGAATCATCATCTCAATATGGATTGCAGACTCCACCACCTATGCATGAGTCGCAGACACAGGAAGAAGGGGGGCCGTACGGTCGTGGTCTTCGTGAACACCGAGCCCCTATTCGCTTGTCACCTTCCGGTCGTCGGGAAAGGCGAGTTGGCCGTCGTCACGAACGGTGATGAAATATTGTATCTATCAATATCAGTTTCCAACTTTCAGATGTACGTACGAGACATCTATGTATTATGACGAAATAAAAGTTCTCGGTGTATGTACGAGACATATATCTGCCTATGTATGCGAGACACATATTCTACCTATGTATGCGAGAGACATATTTCTATTCATTCGCATTGTTAATCGAGTTACATTTCCGGAGAGACTGCTGCATTGTTCATCCACACATCTGAATTAAACGGTACATAAAGTAAGATACAACGTACTGCTTCTCGCTAACAATACATGTTTATTCGAAATTGATTTTTTCTTGGCTTACATAAACTCATCGCTGGAAGAGTAACCATCATCACCGGGCTTTGCTGATGCATCTCTGCATTTCTTCTTCTTCGAGCTTGAGCCAGCATGAGTTGATACATATTTCGGAACAGACCCAAATAAAAGCTTGAACCTTGCCAACATACTGACATCGTGGTTCATTTCTTTAACGTCCACATTGTATCTCTACAAATCACAAAATGAACAAAAATGAATTAAAATGACAAACATATTAAATATGTAAATCAAAATTGAAATTTAAATTACCTTTCGAAATGCAATATATTCATCAACTGGCAAATGTATGATATGATGATCTAAATCATCAAATGATCTTATGAATCGCGCTGATTCATATGTTAGTTCACAAAGTCTTTCCCACCTTGCACGCAACCGAAAAAGTTCTAGTCGAATGTCCGTTGTGTTTCTACTATGACAAGCTATTTGTCTCAACCTCTGCAAGTTACTCTCACTGCTAACTAATTCATCGAAAGATACACCTGGAGTTCCATGAAGCCCAGACTTCATTCTAACAGCACCTATCAAGACATCACAAGAGGCCTCTCGTGAAAATGGACGAGGATCACCCATCACTGCGGAATTGTTAATGCTACCACAACAAGCAGTGAGGAGAAGAGGCAGTGAGGAGAAGTGTTGTGAGAACAAGAGGCAGAGAAGAGCTCTTTTTAAAGAACCGCCGAGGCTCAGTGCGCTGCTGTTTTCCAGTCACCTCACTCGTAATCAGTGCAGATGCTCTCCGAAAGTAGCACTGCCAGTCACACTCACCACCGAAAGCAGCACTTTCAGTCACACTCACCACCGAAAGAAACACTTTCAGTCACACTCACCACCGAAAGCAGCACTGCCAGTCACACTCACCACCGAAAGCAACACTTTCAGTCACACTCACCACCGAAAGCAGCACTGCCAGTCACACTCACCACCGAAAGCAACACTTTCGGTGGTGAGTGTGACTGGCAGTGCTGCTTTCGGTGGTGAGTGTGACTGAAAGTGTTGCTTTCGGAGGTGAGTGTGACTGGCAGTGCTGCTTTCGGTGGTCAGTGTGACTGGCGCACTCAGCCTCGGCGGTTATATAAAAAGAGCTCTTCTCTGCCTCTTCATGTAAGGACACCTAGTTGGTGGGTTGAGTGATCATGAGCAGTCAATTGAACTAGTAATTTGTATCGTAGACTTATTTATGTACACCTAATGGAATAAAAAATACATGACCGATTGGGCCCTGTCGGCCTCGCCAAGACCGACTGGATAATATTTTTGAAATTTTTTAAAATTGTATATTATTTCTGTAATTTACCAAAAAATGTATTATTTAAAAAAAAAATTAGCAAATTAAGATGCATTCAAAATAACATGCATAAAATAAGATACATCAAATAACATGCATAAAATAAGATACATAAAATAAGATACATAAAATAACATGCATAAAATAAGATACATAAAATAAGATACTTGTTCAAATTAAGATACAACTCCCTACGAATTTTAAGATCCTTGTTCAAATTAAGATACAACTTGCTGCAATGCGAATTTTAGAATACAATAACATAAATCTACTGAGTCCAACGTGGATATTTTCCTTTTCCATCACCAGCTTCTTCTGCTGCCTTGGCTGCACGAGCCCTTTCTTTCTTCATCTGCCTCTCAGCCTCACGGGCCTCCTCTCGCTGTCGGTAAACCTCCGCCAGTCTAAGTCCCTCTTCTCGGTTTTTCTTCTTCATCTCATCAAGAAAAGCCCTCTGCTTCACACAGTACTCTTGCCACTCTCTCTCTTGCTCTGCTTTCTCCTCTGCTGCCGCCTTCGCGCGGCGCTCTTCCAAGTCCAAGCTTGCCCATGCACGACGACCTCTTTCACGAATCTCGGTCACCGCCCAGTCCGGTTTTTTCGTGTCAATCCAACGATAGTACATGCACAGAGGCGGAGGAGACTACAACAAAAATAGAAATATAAATATTAAATCAACAATAATATCAACAACGTGTTTATTCTTGATGACTGAAACATACCGGAGGCCTGATGTACGGTGAAATAGAAACGGGTGGATCTTCCTCATAATTAGCGCACATAAAAAACTTCATGCCCAACCAATCTGAAAAATCCGTCACCTCCTTCACCTTGCACAGATCGCCACACCAACAACGAAGTACTTCCACCCCCCGAGGCAAAGTCGCAGTCTTCATTTTCGTAGGCCTAATGCTTTGATCCGAGCAAGGCAAACTCATCCTGACTAGCGCGTTGGTGTTCTGAAGTGTGGCTGGACGATGCATAAGAGAGTGAGAAAGAGCAAGCAGTGTGGGCAGAAGCAAAGAGAAAAGTGTGAGAGAGCAGGCAACGGCATCTCATAAGAGAGTGTTTTGAAGTGTTAAAAAAGTTTAATCATGCATGCTAAAAAACATGACACATCAAATAACAACACATTTAATCATGCATGTTAAAAAACATTTAATCATGCATGTTAAAAAACACGACACATGAAATAACAACACATGAAATAACAACACATTTAATCATGCATGTTAAAAAACGTTTAATCATCTATGTTAAAAAACATGACACATGAAATAACAACACATTTAAAACCAAAACGTTTAACATAAGTCCTAATTACGACTTACTAAGAGTACGCAGTGTGTGCGCGCGAGAGAGTACGCAGTGTGTCTGTGCGAGAGAGTAGACAGAGTGTGTGTGTGCGAGAGAGAGCTGGCATCGTGTATATAAAGAATACGGGCACTGCACTGTACTGTCGGTACTGTCGGCACACCGCGTGAGAGAGAGCGAGAGAACAGCATCGTTTATAAGAACAATACGAGCACTGTAATGTCGGCAGCAGACGTTAAGCAGCGGCAGCGTGCGGAATTTTCACCGAAAGCAGCGGCGCCGTGCGTAATTTGCACCGAAAGCACCGGCAGCATCTGTCACGGGAATCAGCGCCCCGCCTCGGTACTTGCGCCGTCCCGCCTCGGATTCAGAGCCGTCAGGCGCGGCTGTCGGCGCGTGCATGCCGCTACAGTAGCGGCCGCCTCGTGGGGTGGCGGCCGGTCCCGCCCCCGCGGCTCCGTTCCGTCCCGCACAGTGCCACTAACGGCAACAGTGCCGGCCGCCTCAGGCGGTGGCGGCCGGGCCCAGGCACAGTGCCGGCCGCCGGGAGGGGTGGCGGCCGGGCCCAGGCACAGTGCCGGCCGCCGGGAGGGTTGGCGGCCGGGCCCAGGCACAGTGCCGGCCGCCAGCGGCAGTGGCGGCGGGGCCCGGTACAGTACCGGCCGCCCGCGCGGCTGGCGGCCGGGGGGGTCTGATCCGGCGTTTTTACTCCCAGGTGGTCTTTTTTGACATTTGCACTCGCGACGTGGTCTTTTTAGACAAAAATTCGGCTGGCTAGCTAGTTAGCAAGCAACGTGCATGCTAGCCAACCGACGTGCGTGCGGTAGCGAGCGTGCGAGCCGAACGGCTGGCCCGGGTTCGAATCCCGTCGGCCGTGCGCGTCGGGTTATTTTTTCAAACAAATAATTTTCGGCAAGACCTTTTTTTAACAGACAAAGGATTTATTCGCGAATAAATAAAAAGTAAAGGGTTTTTTCGCAAAAGAACCCCAACGGTCAGATGCACGGTCACTGCGTGCTTATACAGCTGTCAGACCGTTTTGTAACATTTAAGCTTAGAGTTGGTATTGACTTGCAAAAAATATAACTGTTGGTATCAATTCGTTACGCGGTGCCGAAGTGTGGTAGTTTCTTGCAATTAACTCTAGCTAGCTAGCTAGCAACGCCCCGAGCGCCTGCCTGGCCTCGTCTCAGTAGCTAGCCCTGCCGTCCGTCTCGCGTCCTGCAACCCGGCGCATTAGCTAGCCCCGCCGTAGCTCGCCTCACGCCGGTCGCGCTCGCGCACTCCTCGTCGTCGCGCCATGCCGCAGCAGCTCGCCTCACGCCCACCGCGTCTGCGCGTTCCCCATCGCCGCGCCTTGCCGCAGCGCCCGCGCCCTCGCCACCGCGCGTCGAACCGTCCCGCCCCCGCGCCCAACAGCCCCGCGTCCGCCCGGCGCTGCCCCAACTCGCGCCCGGCCGCGCTCAGCCGTGACGGCCCCGCGCTTCCGTCGCCCTTCGCAACCCTTGTTGGCAGCTCGAGCGCGACAGCGACGGGCGCCTCGACGGGGTCCGACGGCCGGATCCGACGCACGAGCATGCGAGGCGGTGTGGTCAATGAGAGAAAGGAGGAAGGGGACAAGGAGATAAGGTGATTAACTGCTAACACATTTCCAGCGAGCCACCCACGTATGCTTTCTCCCATCGCTCGGGACTCGCTCGTTAGAAACTGCCGATTCGGGGCATTTGTGCTTTAAGAACCGTGTCACGTAGGCCCAGAAGTGCTTTAAGAACCGTGTCATTCAGGCCCAACAGTACTCGCATGTAACCAAACAGTCCAATATCAAAAAGATGCCGCATCCAGCGGGCCTGGTTGTGATTTTGTGACGTCTTACGTTATGGGACGGAAGAAGTACTTCTTTGTAAGTGTTAGTTCCAGTCCGTGCCGCCATGGTAATTTTTATTCCCTCAGTCCGTCCCATAATGTTTTTTGACACTCCCTCCATCCCATAATTTTTATTCTGAGTTTATCTGTTGGGAAGCTGTAATCCGCCTTCTCCTCTAAAAATCCTCTCCGTTTTGGAGTAGAGCCGGCCCAAATAAGAATCAGTTGGCCTCGCCGATTTGATTCACTCCGACGATTAGTCTGCTTGTTGCGCCGCCTAAATAAACAGCAGAGAGGAGGCGGGGTCAGGCGTCCACCGTTGTCACATATCCAATAAGGTCGATCCAAAAATTCAAAAATAATAAGGTGTGTTGATCCGATTAGCCCAGGCTTGTTGATCCAATCAGCCATGACGAAGAAACGACATCATCGCAGACGCAATGTAAGTGTTGTTTCTTCTGTCCCCGATTGATGTTTGCCCTTCACCTAAGGATCTTCCTCAAAACGCTGATTATTTGTTCGTTGTTCCAGCCAAATGCAACGCAGGAAGCAAGTCGCAACCAAGACACTGCTGCCAACGGAGATGGAGACATGCTTAGCAAGCTGCCCAATGACCTTCTGCTCAACATTCTGGAGAGGGTGGACACACTCGATGCTGTGAGGACCTGCATCCTATCCAAGCAAATGCTGAAGCTTCCCACCATGCTCTCGCACTTCTTTGTAAGTGTTAGTTCCAGTCCGTGCCGCCATGGTAAAGCTCGTGATTTTAGCCTCAGTGACGCGTTCCGAACCAACCATGCTGTGGCTCATGTAACCGACAACATCTTGAGCACAAGGAGCCCTGAAATCACCATCAGCAAACTCAAAATCAGATTCCTCTTGGTGCATGAGGACTGCCTCACCATTGGCCGGTGTGTTGCCCACGCCATGGCAACCCAGAAGGTTGGTGCAGCTGAGTTTGAGATCTTGACGGAGAAGACTTATGGGGACTGCTCTACTGCCGATCTCTTCCACTTTGGGAAGATGTTCAATAATTTTATCGGTGCTTGCCCGGATGCATTTGCCGGCCTAAGGCGCTTGTGGCTGCGCAATATGAAGTTTGGTGAACTGGATATCCCCAACATCCTTAGCACTTGCAAGCTCTTGGAGTCTTTGCGTTTAAGCTACTGCGACTCAGGGATCCATTCTGTGCTGCAAGTAGAACATGCTCAACTTGTTGAGCTCGAGGTTGACTATGGGGAATTTGAGAGAGTTGAGCTGATATGTCTACCAAAACTCCAAAGGGTGAGCTATACTAACTGGTACTCTTATAAAGATCCCATGTATCTTGGTTTTGTACCACAGCTTTCAAAGCTGAGCCTCACTAAAACCGGCGTCCGTTCAGAAAAGGTTCTTGAATTAAGTCGCCTCCTTGCTAATGTTCCTTCCATAAGCGATCTGCATCTGGATTTTGAAAGTGAAAAGGTAATCATTAGTCATTTGAATCATATCTGTGCATTCTCACTCTATGATGGTTATATATGTAACAGTAGTAAATTTGTTAATTCTTTTTTCTATCCTAGATTTGGGTTGTACCAGAATGCCCGAAGCTGCTCAGGCCTGTCCTCAGCAACCTACAGCAAGTGAATCTGGACAATCTTCCTGAAGGCTGTGATTTAGCTTGGACAATGTTTATTCTTGAAGCCGCACCCTCCCTAAAAGAGATGTGCATCACAGTATGGGATCATTGGTGCATAATAATGACAGATAAAGAGTATCGGAAGAAAAATGGTTTCTGCGAAAAGGCAGATGTGAAGTGGAAGCCATATGCCCCTGATTTCAAGCACAAGAATCTGGTTAGGCTCACCATCTACGGCTTCCAGCCCGACGACAGCTTTGTGCGATACATCAGGTGTGTCATGGAACATGCGGTTAATATGACAGATATATCTCTGCACGACAGAAAGGTGTGTGGGAGCTGTGGTAACTTGGATCCCAAGATCAAGGACAAGGTTTGTCCATCAAAATATCCACGAACCAAGGAGGAGAGGAACAAGACAACCGAGGGGTTGGGTTTGGCTTCTCGTGCTGTGATTCACTTTGAGTCCTAATTCTCTGGCACTGCGGGGAGCTACCAGATGGCGCGCACGCGCCCTCTATGGACTCCACTGTTGGGGAGGAGAGGTCTGGCGATGCTGTGGCGGGGGGAGCATGGCGCCGGCTTGCTCGGCGGCAGGAGGCGAATTATCGGAATGTTCTGTTAGCGTTTGGCTTCAGTTAAGGCTTCAGAAGAGTTCCTTGCTACAGCTTGGCTTGAGTTAACACTTCAGAAGATATCTCTAAGAATAACATACAGGGGCATCCGCTTTCGACGAAATTTCTTCATACATTGTGCATATTTTACATCCTGCACTGCTACAGCAATGATCAGTGCGGATCATCAAGTCAGAGTTCGTTCATATGCTCGGTGCCAGCTGAGGGTCAGTTGCCTATGTGATGTCTGGGACTCTTAAGCCGGGGAACTGCCCGGTGCATGACGTTCTACTCGGGCTGTCATCCAAACCAACCGCAAACTCCTCAGGCCATTCCTCACGGCTTGCAAAGTAGTCAGCGACCTGCGTTAACGAAATTTGAACCAAGGAATTGGCATCAAACCGACTGGACTCGTATAGCTGGAGCTAGTTTCTCATCGTCAGAAATAAATTCACACATTGCTAATTGAGGTGCTGCCTGTAGTACTTAATCTCCCTCTCCTCGAGCTCTTCAGTTAGCACCTCAATTAGCAACGAGGAGAGGGAATGTTTTGCTCTTCAGTTAGCAGTGATCCAACCTTGAGCTAATTAGTGCGGTTATTTCCCTATTAGTTTGATTGGCTGATATGAGCCTAGATACTGAACCGAATCTGATCTTCCTCTTGTTTGCACCAAAAACTGTAGTGTTTTTTATTACCTTGTCTTGTCATTGTTTTCTTAGTTGTCCTTGTTAGGGCATTTTCATATACACAACAGATGATTATTTATATATGGATTTGGTGGCTGCCATTGGTTGATTGACATGACGAATCCATAACAGGTACATGTAAATTTGTCAACATGAGTTTCTGCCAAATGAGGC
This sequence comes from Elymus sibiricus, assembly GCA_039707655.1. Taxonomy (NCBI): domain Eukaryota; kingdom Viridiplantae; phylum Streptophyta; class Magnoliopsida; order Poales; family Poaceae; genus Elymus; species Elymus sibiricus. Next base: position 114,054,914 of record CM077663.1, on the reverse strand, counting down.
TTGAGCCATATGTCCTTTCTCCTTCTTAATTACCAGGTAAAGATTTGAAAGTTTACAGTGATCCAACCTTGACAACACAACACGGACATGGCTTTGAAGCATCAATTGACTAAAAGAAACATTGTCTGCAAGTGCCGTTGTTGACATAGATTAGAGGAACATGGCTGATGTTTTGTGTGCAAAAATTTAATTTGAACTGTACCGTTATGAGTCCAGCTGGTTACCCAAGAGATTGATCCAAGTTAACTAATATATGTTCTATGTAACATGATTTTCCGTGTGTCCTTGAAGTTACTTTCATGCTGCCTTTTCTTGTTGTCGACAAGCACTAGCTTTTTTCCCAGGCCAGTTATAGTTGGGGGAAATTGCAGGTCAAGATCCATGAACAGGAGCAAGGAATGACACTCAAGCCTTGGTAAGAAAGCCTATGAAGACAATGGGACAGATCACTTCACTGTATTCTGCTCCGAAGCAAAGAGCTCTTTTGTGGAATCCATGTTACAATGTGTTGTAATTTACTGCATTTCTAAGACAGGCCAACCCTGTTACCAGCCTGGTGCTTGCTTTTATATTATGGAATTGTGACTCGGCCATATATATTTATTGTCATGCTATCAAAGCCATCTTGAAAACAGGCCGACTCTATCACCAGCATGTTGCTTGCTTATAGATTACAGATTATTGAATTCTGACTTGGTCATGTATATTTATATTTACGCTGTCAAGTTGTGGTTTTACAGTAGGGAGAATTTCCTACAGAGTTATTTTCTGCACTACTAATAGAAAAACAATGTATCTTTTTCTATAAAACAAAAAAATCATATGCGCGATGAAATCTTGTACTTCCTTCGATCCATATTACTTGTCGTAGCTTTAGTACATAGTACAAAAGACTATTACGTATAAACAGAATTTATACCCGCATTTTGAAGACTATTACGTAGTTTGAAGCTACGTTTTCTTAACATTTAATAATTAAGGGGGCTCTAAGTATTGTCAATCATTTAATAATTAAGAGAGCTCTAAGTATTGCCAATCATTTGTTTTCAAATAATTAAGAGAGCTCTAAGGTTTCAAATGTGACCTTACGCTATTTCGCACAAACGGGTAATGTAGTCAGCTTAGCGGCTTTGATGAGCAGAGCTTGACAATATTTACAATGATAAAAATCCAAATTTAAGTTAGCAGTGTGATATGTAATACTAATACTTCAGCTCACATGATTCGCTGTCAACTCTGCTAGTGCTGTCATGTGACAAAAAACCCGTCATAGACGTATGTCTTCCCTTATGACAATGCATTCGTCCGAAGATATGTCCCATCATGTAAAGAGTAACAAATAGCAGTAGCAGTAGGTAATCACAAATAATTTTGAGCCAAAAATGATAGTACATGATACTCAAAACATGTAGGTAATCTCTAGGGATGTAAATGGCAAATAAGTGGCAGCCACAAGTCCCATTTATTTAGCTTTTTCTAACTTTGTAGTTCAATTTCCTCGAAAAAAACAAAATTTTGAACTACAAGACAATTAGTGGGTTTAAATGGGATTAAATGGGACCTAGTTCCCATCCCTAGTAATCTCTTGAGTAAGAAAGAGCACAAGTCGAGGGACACAACCCTGTTCGTCAACATCTAAAAGTTTCAGAATACTACCACTAAGGGTCTCTCTGATTCGCAGGATTCTCAAAATGCAGGAATAGAAAAAAGGTAGGAATAGAGTGTCGTGTCCTTTTCTACCCTACAGGATTTGAAAGTGTGTTTGATAGCACAGGAAAAACAAAGGAATTCTACAAAGAGGTTTGAGTGGATGGAAATTTTCCTCCAAAATGTAGTACAAATGAATCCTATGAAAAATTCCAAAGGATTTCAATCCTACGAATCAAACGACCATCGTAGGAAAAAAATCCTAAGGATCCAAATCCTTCAAAAATCCAATGAAATTCCTTTGTATCAAAGGAGCCCTAAACCTTTTTGAGGCATATATCCACCTCAATAATGCCACGATTCTAGTACTAGTTGACAGGCAGCAGGGAAACCAGAAGGTTTAATCTGCACATATCATGACTGAAAAAAAAGCAAGTGCACTAATAGACGCGCACATATGTAACATAAGTTCCTCTAAACAATCCCTTGGGTACAAAGAATTTGATCTGTCAACGTCAGCAAGCACATGAACTGAACTTCTTACGCGAAATGTTCTTCGTGATCTCCTTTTTGCACATAGGCCTTTTTCGAGACACCGTTTGTTGCCACGGTAATTTTGCTGCTTGATTGATTCCATGTGGCGGAGTCCGTTAGATAATGACTTGGCCGCTTTCGATTCAGCACCTATTCTGATAATTTGTTAACAGTGGCATTGTCTTGCTTTGCCTGACATTCATCACATGACCATTGTACTAATGTTGCATCCAGAACAACTGGGTCCGAACAATATCTGCAGAGCAATGGATCGCATCGATCACGCAATAGACAGTAATGACCAAACAACGATTGAAAACCAAATAGACATAACACATTTTATATAGTATAGTACTAAGGTCTGTTGGGCCATGGTCAACGTAAATTGAGTTACACATGGTTTGACCAAATTGTCGCCAAACTAACTTCCCAATGAGAGTAGAGTCCTCACTAAACAACACATAGTTTCGTCAAAGATGGATATCGGTAGTGAGAGGCTTGGAACATCTATATTTTGTCAAATAAAGACGTAAAAAATATATTAGTTCTTTCTTTCTTTTTACAGTAGTGAAGGATGTTTTGAATTTTCATAGTTTCTCAGACTTGACTTAGACATTAGATTTGCAACTCAAGTTATTGCGAATTAGTAAAATTGCAGCATTACAAAATCTATTTTAATGATAAATATGATGAAGATAAATTTCAGACTGTTCGAACTTCAGGGTGCATTCTAAGATCATTTACAAAAGAACAGGTGGAGCACATGACATATTATAGAGAAACGTACTGATGCACAGTAGCACCGCAAGCGCAGAACATCACAAGATCTTCCATACCAACATCTCCACACACTTCACACAAAACTTTCTGCAAAATCAGAAAAATAAGAACATGTTCTTAAAAGTGTTAATAAAAGCATGTAACACTACAAAATCAAATATGCACATATAAAAAATGCGCATAATAATTCTTTTGTGAAAACAATAGTATGCCCATTTCTGTTTTGACGAACACTTCTTTTTTGTAAGATTGTTCTCATACACTGAACCTGAATGCATCAGTATGTTCATGGTAAATGTTTTTATAACATTCTCGCAAGCCACACCTCATAGCTCCAGCAGATTTCCTCTCGGTAGTTAATACAGTACCTGATTGAAAACTCTAGCATCCGTGAAGACTATATCATCAGAACCAAACACAACACGGTTCACGTGGCTACCGCATCGAGCGATAGTACGCTCGTAACAAACATCAGAGGCCTCTCGTGCCTGTCAAGCAACCATTGAAACCAATAATACCATAAACACTCACATATCATAGATAAAGAAAAAATAATCTCAAAGACACAACATACCGGCTTTCTTCCAAAGGACCGTAAACCACCAACACGAGAACGGGTGCGATCGGCTTTGGCGAGCTTCTTAATCGTGTCGTACTCGTACGCCTTGCATCGCGGTGTGTGATCATGCAGCAGGTTCTTCTCACGACCGAAATCCAAGTTGTCCAGATAGAATATCTGCAAGTTGCTAGTAGTAAAAACCAATCAGCAAAGACTGCATTCTAATACCATTATTACCATCCTAACATAAAAAACCACAAGTGTAAGTAAGGCACTACCTGTAAGAAAAGGATGCATCCAAACAGATTCTCCACGGGCCGCCCCTGAGCGAGAGCGGCCTGAACTTCTCGGGCAGAGTCGAGGATGGCACGGATCACGTACTCGGACCAGTCATACGTCTGAATCTCATCGGGACGCCGCAGGGCGATGAAGTAGTCCGGGGATACAGAGTCGGTCTCCCTTGGAGCCAGCAGATTCTCCACGACGAAGACCACGAACGCGACCTTGAATGCAGCCCGGTCCTTCTCCGCCATTCCCCGCCCAAATTTCTTCTTCAGCACATGCTTTGCAGAATGCAGGATTCTGAGTCTGCTGTCGTCTCCTTCCTCCAAGCCGAGCGCGCCGCGCACGGTCGCCTTGGCCTCGTCGTCGGAAACCAGCAACTGAACCTGATCCTTCTTGGGCACCGGACGTCCTCCGGAAGGTACGCCGAACACTTTGCTGACATCGTGTGGGTAGAACGGTATGCCAGCTACTTTGCCGGCTGCTGCGGGTTGGTCGATGCTAGCGCCAGTGGCATCTCGTGCTACCTTGGTGAGGAGCCACAGGGAGAACCTGCGGCTGATCTTCCTGTGCGGCGGCAGCTCCAGCAAGCCCCCGAAGCCGATTGAGCGCACGAGCTGCTGCTTCTCGGTGGAGAAGCGGGAGATGACCTTGTGGACGGCCTTCGGGGAGCAAGGCGAGCTTAGTCTGGGATTGCTCCGACGCCGAGGCATCACTGAACGAATTAATTAATGGGTTGCGCTGTCCCAAACTAAGCAACCAATCTGTGGCTGTGCTGCCTTGGTTGCAGAATGAAGAGTAAAATCAAGTGATGCTCATCTGCTAAGCTGAGTGCATCTTGCACAAGATTGAAGCAAGATTTACAGTTTCTGGCTGTAAAAAATCCCAACTCAGCCGCTTGCAGATTATGCAACGGTGAACAGAGGCTAGCTCAGCTGGATGACACAGGACGGAAAGCAGAGCACATGACAGCAAAGCCAGTGGAACTCACCGGTGCACGCCGAGAAGGAGCAATGTCCGCCGCCGATCGAGAGCCGCCGCCGCCGCCAAGAAAACCCGATAGGGCGTAGTGAGAGGGAGAGAGAGAGAGAGAGACAGGAGCAGGGCAAGGCACGCGGCGACAGTACGGGCAAGTCGGGAAGTGACGCGGCATGGACGGACGGTGGCAGGCGAAGCAGCGACGGAGGTGACAATTCATCGAGATGGAAAGCAGGGCCCGCCAAGCCCTGAGATCTCAGGGTGTGTAAAACCGAACCGAAAACCAAAAACCGAACAAAAAAAACCAAACCGAACCAAAATTTGGGTTTTTATGGTTTTCGGTTTCAGTTACGGTTTCCATATCTCAAAACCATATGCCCTTTGGTTTTTTCGTTAAAAACCGAAAACCATTGGGTTGAAACCGAAAAACCAAAATGATGTGAAGTGCACGCTCGCTAAAATTAATTTGCATGGATTTGGAGTCGAACTCCTGACCTCGGGCCAGAAGGCCCAGTGCGCTGAAGGCTACTAGCCAACCAGGCCAACTGAGTTTGCTAATTTATAGTTGGAAGGAAACAAATTATATACTTAATATGCATATACCATTGTACAAATTCCACATAAAGTCACCCATCCAGGAGGTATATAAAACTTGTAAAGCATAAATAAGACGGCAAAAGCAATTCGTCATCATTGGATAATTAAGTTCGTTGCATGGGACTGTTGCCTATCACTCTCACGTATGTACTTCATCAAGTTATTTCCTACTCCAAACTTTCAAAGAAGTTGCGCGCAGGAAAAAAATGTACAACAATGAAACATACTTCAATCTTTGATTATCCATGAACTAAAAATTGAAATATGTGACAAAAAGTTATGTGTTGTTAAAAAAATCGCGTCAACTTTGGTTAACATGGTTATTACCGAAACCGAACCGAATTCAAATGGTTATTACCGAAACTGAACCGTATTTTTATACGAAACCGTATAAACCGAAGTACAAAAACCGTATTAACCAAAAACCGTATAAACCGAACCGAATCAAACCGAAAAAACCGAACGCACACCCTGACTGAGATCAATGCCGGGGCCCGGGTCGAGGAAAGGGCAAGGAAGGCACGATGCTCATCTTTTTTGACTTTTATTCACTCGTTCATACTACTACTATCAGATCGATGATGTGGACGTTCCCTTTTTACTTTTCGAAAGGAGCAGCGTGTCGCAAACCAACATGTGCTTGGATGGTTAGAGGGACTGTGGTATCCCAGCTCACCAGGGTTTAAATCCTAGTGCTTGCATTTATTCCTGGATTTATTTCAGGATTTCCGGCGATGCGCATTCAGTGGAAGGAGACGTTCCCGTCGACGACGAGGTGCCTACGGTGACTTCGTAAATTTCAAGATGATATGCCGGCTCAGTCTCTCGAAGGTGCTCATAGGGGTAGGGTGTGCGTGTGTGCGTTCATAGGGGTGAATGTATGCGCGTGTGTATGAGCGCTTGCGTCTGTACTGTGTTAAAAAAAAAAAAGGAGCAGCGTGTCATTCCGTCACCTACAAGTTCGGTCACACCATATAATAAGCAAATAAGCACACGGTTGTTTGGGTACGATCCATCACATATGATTCGTGGGAGCAGCCACCAATTGAAACGATCGTGTGCGCAATAATTTCGTGAGCAAAGAGGCCCAACGCACTCAAATTATGCGCTACAGTATATCATTAGAGCATGTCTAGCATTTCCCTGAATTCGCTTAATTTTCTGAAAACTGAAAATATATGAACTCTGGCCTGTCAGGATTCAGGAGAGCTCCACGGGGTTGGCCCTGCTGTTCTTGAAGCTTTAAAACTTCGATCCGCTTTATTCCGGTCTCTTCGATCTGAACACCGACGGGTTCCGGTTTTTTTCTCGGAGGTCTCGGTTTTTGGCGCATGGCGTCACTGGATATCTAGAGCGGAATTGATCCGGTCGAGCGCGCCCTCGTCTTCGGCCAGAGAGGCTTCATGAGGGCGTTCTGCGAAGCTTCGCTGTCTTGTCCATACCATGGGACATGTCTAAGTATAGATTTTCATGGCGTTGACAGTGGTGAAGAAAGTCATGGTGGCTACGATCGGAGACTTGTAATGGCGGAGAGGAGTTTTGGTTGCGGCGAAAAATGGTGGGACAGTTTTTTTTTCCTGTGTGTCAGGTGTTGAGGACTTGCAACGACGGACTTGGTAGGAGGGAACGGCAACACATGATTTTTGGATCCACAAGCAGAATTCATGCTTAGAGCATGATTTAATCTAGCAAAGGTTGAAGTAAATCATGCATGTTGAAGGACCCATGACATATTCTTTTTTCATTTCCTTTTTATTTCTTTCTTTGGTTTTCTTTGTTTTTTTCTTCGGCTTTCATCCCTTTTTACATTTTTTCTTTTTTAACACATATCTAATTTGTTCATACACATTGTACATTTTTTATTATACACCAGTAACAACTTTTATACACATTTAGCATTTTTAAATACATTATTAACAAGTTTCAAATATACGTTTTCATGCCTACTTTTTTCAAATACACTATACATTTTTGGTATCAATCTATACTTTTTAATACATGTTTAACATAAATATACGATTAACATTTTATTCTAGTACATGTTTTTGAACAGTTTTCGATACGTGTTAAACATTTTCCAAATACATGTTTAAACATTTTTTTGAATGATACCATTTTTTCAAACTATGTTTTTTTTACATTACATAAACATTTTTTTTAAAAGCTACAAACACATTATTTCAAATGCATGATTTTTCTAAATGTAACATATATTTCTTTTAAATTGTACAGAACATTTTTTTAATTACACGATTAATTTTTTTACGTTGTAAAACATTTTCTAAATGTTACATACATATTTTTGAAACACGTGAATATTTATAAATGTCACATAATTTTTTTGAAAGTATAAATAATTTCTAAATGTTGAGCGAACATTTTTTACAAAACATTTTTAAAATGTGTGACGAACACTATAAAAAATAATTTTCCATAATATATATATTTAGTTCTTTTCAAATATAGAAAATGTAGAGCACAGCCGGACGCCTCAAACACCCGGGTAGACGACCCGATCATTAACCAGTCACAAAAAAACAATCTAGCCGGGCACCTCACACTCCTCTCAAATGTCCGGGCTGACCGACACTACTTATCCAGCCAAAATATGGGCGCGAATATGGGAGCCCCGAGCGTGACCGGGCGCACCCGCAACATTAGATCCGGTTGACACTGGCCCACCCGACCCCACTCCACTCCCTTCCGCCACCCAAGCCGTCGTCTGCCATTTTCCGGTCTTCTCCGGCATTGCAGGTAGCAGATTTGATTCCGACCAGTCTGCATCCCTCGACGTCGACCGGGGTGTCGTCCCGTGCGGGTTGGAGAAGGCAATGGCCGTCCGCATTGCACTCCACCGCTCTCGGGCGGACAACGCCTGACCGACGGGTGGATCGTCAAGGTCCTTCCGGGAGCCTTCCAATCTCCCTTTCCCCAGCACCGGTCCACCGGAGTATGAGAGCTACCGGGATCGGTGTGCCCATCGTGGGAAGGATGGCATGAGGGTGGCCGAGGCCCGTCTCGCTAACGAAATGACGGCGACGAAGGCGGATGATGTGGCGGTGCGGGCTGCCACAGAGGAGAAAGCCATCCGTGCTTGCATTGTTGAGAAGCGGCAACAGAGAAACGCGCGCGCCCTCGCCCAAGAGCACAATCGAGTGGTCTGTGCCATGGCCGGACTGCCCTCCAAGGAGGAGAAGGAAGACAACTACGGCTCGGACAACTCCGGCTGGATCCATACCGCGTCTTCGACTGCTACTTTCGCAAGAAAAACGGCAAGTACGCCATGAAGGGCAAGGGCAGTCTTGGATGATCTTCACAGCTAGCATGTAAATAGAACATTCTGATAGACCGATGGCACATGTCCTGATGAAATTGCCGGACAATGCGTGTACTGCATCGTTTATGTAGTTGTATGAGTTTGTATGGATTTGAGGTATGCTAATTGGTGTCCGGTTTGAAACGGATTATTTGAAACGTGATCAGACATTGTCGATGGACGTGCCCGGACGCGTTCGCAGTGGTCGGATTTGCCTAAGTCCGACGCTGTAGACGCTCTTACACTGTACATTTCATTCTTCACGATGGACTTTGTGTGTGTGTGTGTGTGTGTTAAACGAGAAGGATCGACAACGGTTCCACAACATGTGCAGCATCGTCTCCCTACGCATGATAGTTTCTCCTTCCAACATCTTAGGGCAAATACAACGCAGGCGCTAAGCCAAGGGCGCTAGGAATTAAATCCTAGCTTTTGTGGTAGTTTCCAAGTTATTGCTGGCGCTTTTTTTGGCATCGATGCCCACCTAGGAGTCCAGCGCTTAGAATTTACGTACAAAATTCACCTCCTAGCGCCTGCTACTAGCGCCCAGGCGCTTGTGAAAAAAAAAATCAGGATCCTAAGCGTCTCTATAAGCACCGCTGCGTGGTGTGGTTTTCCACCTCATGGAACTGAACTTGGTGCGTCGTCCCCGCTGTCGTCTCTCTCTCTCACAAATCCTCCCTCAACTCCGAACCAACCGACTCTGTACCTGCCTGCGGCTGCCGGAGACCGAACAACAGCCACCTTAATGGCGACTGGCTCCATTAAAACGGCGTCCAGTGTGGTGCGGCCTCCGATCAAACGGACGGCAGCCCTGCGAGCGGACGAGCGAGGGGGGGAGATCCGAGGAAGCGGCGGGGAGGGTCGATGGCGAAGGGGAGGACGGAGATGGAGGTCGGGTCCGACGGCGTCGCCGTCATCTACGTCGCCAACCCGCCCGTCAACGCCCTCTCCATCGACGGTGAATCATTCCTTCTTCCTCACCTCCTCCTTCAGGCGTCATTGTGCTGAATAAATAATTCTTAGACGCATTTGGGGAATAAGTAGCAGAGTACTGACTGCTCATCATTTAGATGCAAATTACTATGTCAAGTAGATCAACGGGTTATCACAAACACTATTTGCTCCTTAAGGCCTTGTAGAATATTAGCCATTATTAGTTATGTATAAGTTCTTTTGCCTAAGATCTCTCCCGTCATATATTTCCAGTCTTGTATGGCCTGAAAGGGCACTATGAAGAGGCGCTTCAGAGGAATGATGTGAAAGCTATTGTTCTTACAGGTAATAGACATTTTAAGGTACAGGCATCATTTTGTGGATGATGTACGCTTCAATAAAACCTAAAAACAGAATGCACGCACCACAATCTTGCCGGTTTTTTCTCATCTTTTCTTTTTTCCTCTATAGCAGTTATCCTTCATCTGAATCTTTTTAAAGATATATGTGTGGCAATTCTTTTTGTGGGGATTAATTTGCATTTCCTGTGGAAATTTTTAACAGGAAATGGAGGATCATTTTCTGCTGGACTCGACATTAGTGCCTTCGCTGATATTCGCAAACGTGCAATTAGCCCCCATTAAGCAAATTTTCTGTCGAGATCATCATTTTACTGTGGCTCTACATACCTACTATACCAACATTGACATACAAAATTTATATGTTTCTAATAGCGGAGCAGCTAAAGGACCACTGCATATTGATTGAAGCCATGACTGATATTTTCGAAGGTGTTTGAGCAATTCATCATCTTTTCTCAAATATCTTTCTGGCAATACACGTACCATTAGACTAGTAGATTTAAAAGTTCCATAATGCATTTTTCGTGGCCGTTATCTCTGTCAGATGCTGGGAAGCCATCAGTGGCTGCTATTGATGGCCCTGCTCTTGGTGGAGGTTTAGAACTTTCCATGGTACAGAGTTGACCTCCTTCCTTAGTTCTTCACCTTACAAGAGAAGTTTTGAAACGACAAGTCTTACTAAGTTTGACTTCTTCTATTAGGTATGCCAAGCACGCATTTCGACTCCTAATGCTCAATTAGGCCTCACGGAGCTTCAGTTTGGAGTAATACCTGGATTTGGAGGTAGTGTCACTTTTATATTTTCTTACAGAAATAAGGCTATTATTATCTATATATACTTGATGTCGTAGCTGATCCAGTGATTTCCCTTGATTACACTAATATGGGAGAGAAAATTAATGTATTGATGTTCCTTGTGATATGCTATACACTCCAATTTACCATATGCATCACAAAACATAATTAAGCTATTGCCCTTCCGTTGTTCCTTGTACCATGCCATGCAATAGATTATGAATTATTAATATGAAGAACTGCTATCATGGAATTGTACTTTATACGATGTGTTTGGCACTGGTCGATCCCACATTTCAGGAACACAGCGCCTTCCCCGCCTTGTTGGACTGACAAAAGCACTTGAAATGATGATGGTACGTTCATTTACTTCTCTCATTTCGCAAAATTCCTTCTTTCATTCCTATGCTATTGCACATTAACTTCTTACATTGAAAACCTTGAAACACACTCATTTTCAACAGCTCTCGAAGCCAATTAAAGCTGAAGAAGCCCATGAGCTGGGTCTGGTCGACGCTGTTGTTTCACCTAACGATTTGTTGAATGATGCCCGCCGTTGGGCTTTGGATATCTGTGAGTCGAAGAGGCCATGGGTCCGAGCCCTCTACAAAACTGACAAGCTTGAATCCCCTGAGCTGGCCAGAGAGATCCTCAATTCTGCCAGAGTTCAGTCTAGGAAGCGGGCTGCCAATCTTCAGTATCCATTCGTCTGTATCGATGCTGTCGAAGAAGGTATAGTTTCAGGGCCACGAGCCGGGCTTCGAAAGGTATGGTTTGCCTTACTGTTTAGCATTTGGCTTGACAAAAAAACTCATACAGATTTAAGATTTCACCTGAGCTGTGTGCAACACAAATGCAGGAAGCCATGGCTTTTCAGGAACTCTTTTTCTCAGATACATGCAAAAGCTTGATTCATGTGTTCTTTTCACAACGTGCAACATCAAAGGTAAAGAACAAGGAAAAAACACCGTGCTTGTTCCAGAAAAAATGTCATGACTTGAGTGCGTTGTTTAAAGCCATGGGGAGTATATGCGATATACATGTTGTGTGCAAGAATTATACCCACTTACCTGTAGCTATATTATAATGTAGAATGCCAGTCTTATATCAATTGCAGCAGGTTCCTGGGATCACAGACTTGGGTTTGATGCCAAGGAAGGTATCTAAAGTTGCAATTGTTGGTGGTGGACTTATGGGTTCTGGAATCGCAACCACGCTGATACTGAGCCATTATCCTGTTATACTCAAAGAAGTCAATGAGAAATTCCTAAACGCAGCAATCGACAGGATCAAAGGTAGAGGATGATTTAACATTACCTCATCACTTCCAATCTGAATATTCTTTCATCTTGATGTCCAGACCAACATGAAAATGGAAGGGGGTGCCTAACTATAACACTTTGATCAGAAAACTTGCAGAGTCGTGTGAGGAAAGGAAAAATGACCAATGAGAAATATGAAACGGCACTCTCACTTCTTACAGGTGTCCTTGATTATGAGAAATTCAAGAGTGTAGACTTAGCAATCGAGGCAAGTTCTATATCTAATTACCTTACATCTGTTGCATCAAGCAAAGAATAGTAGGAGAGAGCCCTAGTGGAATATATCGCTTCCACTATTTTATTTAACCCAGTTATCCTTATGCTGCTTGTTCAGGCAGTTGTAGAGAATGTGAAGTTGAAGCAGCAGATTTTTGCTGAATTGGAGCAACACTGTCCTTCCCATTGTATTCTTGCCACTAACACTTCCTCCATTGATCTTAACCTAATCGGAGAGAAGACAAAGTCCCAAGACCGCATTGTTGGCACACACTTCTTCGCGTAAGGAAATGCTAATTAGATTCAGAACAAATTCCTTAGTTGTGATTCCTGAACTATTTCCTAATACACTCCCTTTTTTTGACAGTCCAGCTCACATCATGCCTCTTCTTGAGATAGTCCGCACCCCTCGTGCCTCTCTGCAAGCAGTTATCACCTTGCTGGATGTGGGGAAGAAGATCAAGAAGACACCAATAGTGGTCGGAAACTGTACCGGCTTCGCGGTCAACCGGATGTTCTTTCCGTATACTCAGGCAGCACTCTTGCTTGTTGATCATGGAATGGATGTTTATAAGATCGACCAGGCTTGTACTGAATTCGGGATGCCAATTGGTCCATTCAGGTATTTAGACAACACAAAATCTCTTTGGCGGTATCTAATCTCTCTCAATTGCGATGATTCAAACGGGAATGCTCATCACTGAGAATGTCAGCATCATTTCACTTGCCTCATGCACTTATGCTGATCAAATCATGTTGACTCACGCACCATTTTCATTTAAAGAGCTTCTCTGCAGAATGACAGATCTGGTTGGTTTTGGAGTTGCTCTAGCCACAGGGATGCAGTACCTTGAAAGCTTCCCTGGGCGGGTGTACAAGTCAATGCTGATTCCTCTCATGATTGAAGACAAAAGAACAGGTAAAACTTATCATTTATAACTTGCAACGTTTCCTTGGTTCCCATTGGTGAATATGCTTTTCTTGTTTCTTTTGATGTTCCACAGGTGAAGCCTCCCAAAAGGGGTTTTACAGGTATGAGGGTAAGAGGAAGGCGAACCCTGATCCTGAAATCATGAACCATGTCGAGGAGTCAAGAAGAATTGCCGGAGCCACACCTGATCCTGAGGTTTGGTTTCACTTTCCAGTGTTTTACCTACGTTCCTTTGTTCTTCACTTTAGCAATATGATCTTTTCTTGAGGGTTTGTGAAAGAAAAAAGAAAACGTCAACATATGCTTCCCAGTGCACATTTAAAAAAGATTCTTACGAGGTTAGTGTTGGCTTGTAGATAGTACGTGTTGATGGTCAAATAAGTAGCTTTCTAATTAACCTGCTGTCTTTTAGATATAAGCTAAATAAGTAGCTTTCTAATTAACCTGCTGTCTTTTAGATATAAGCTAAACAAGTTTTAGATATAACACCTGATTGTCCCATTTATGCATACACGTATTTGGAGTTAATGGATCTCTTACTCTCCATGCACACCATATTTCAGTTGAAGGCAAAATGTTGCTAGATATCAGAAACACCAATGGCCATTTCTAATCACCATGATTCTTGTACATGGTGGCAGTTGCTCAAGCTTGACAACAACGCGATAGCAGAGATGTTGTTCTTCCCGGTTATCAACGAAGACTGCCGTGTCCTGGGAGAGGGCATTGCCTTCAAGGCCTCTGACCTCGACATCGCCTCCATCTTTGGCATGGGTTTCCCACCATACAGGTGTCGTCTCCGAATCATCTATAATTTTGAACGCTAATAAGATGATTCTATCGAGTTCCCTGACTGCCAACGAACTGCTGAAGAAACCAATTGTGAAATGCAACCAGGGGTGGCATCATGCACTGGGCGGATTCCATCGGCGCAAGGCGCATTTGCACGATGCTGTCGGAGTGGGAGATGAAGTATGGCCAGTTCTTCAAACCTTGCAGCCACCTGTCGGAGAGGGCAGCTGGAGGTCTTCCTCTGGTGAGAACAATGTGTGGGCACACTGCAGTATGGTTCTTCAGATATCCCAATTAAATTTTTGTGTGAGATTTGTGCGTGTATTTTATATATTATCGTGTCCTCAAAATCAAATGAATGCCATTTGCAGAGCACATCAGCGACAACGACGATGAACCAGGCCAAGGACAAGTTGTAGTCCTTTTTCCTCATTCTACCACCATTTGTCCTTCGCTGAGGTTGATGCAGAATAAGAATAATGTGGCTTCAAATCACTTCATACTGGTAGGCTGCTGAATCATGGAAGGGGAAAGCCAGGAGACTGAATAAAGAAATAACGATTTGACAGGATATTCCTTTTTATTTGGCGAGGTGATTTCAAAGAAGTTGATCATTGCATATTTCACGTGTGTCTGGATTATAAACGGGGTTTAAATCTTGGTTTGTGAAAGAGGCGTTCAAGCAAGATGACCTACCAAGAGTTTTAACTTTGTGATCCTGTTATACAAGTATTTAGTGCACATATTAAGATGTGTTTTATCATAAGCATGTCACTCATCTGAGATCATAGCGGTCTTGTTAAACCTAAATCCTAGGTGTCCCATTATCAATACTAGCACCAATTAAGATTAATCTCATCATCTCTCATATGTGGATATGCACTAAATAACTAGAACTAAATGTCTATCTCCTTGGTTGATAATATCTTAGATGGGCTCTCATGGGAATCAGCCGTGTCAAATTCTTGGTACATATATTCAAATTCATGGGCTGCTGCATAAAAGACTGAATACGAAAAGGCCCTTGCCTGACGAGAAGGATGATGGAGTTTGAAACCCCTCCCGCGCCTGACGCCGCCCCGCCGCCGTCTCCCTCCGCTGCCCTGGCCGAGGTCTCCGCCGGCGCCCTGTCTGCGGCTCTAGCCCCCCTCTCCCCCCCCCCCCCGGTCTCTTCGCCGCTGCCGTCCTCTTGGGCTGATTTGGCGGAGGAGGTCGACGAGGCGGAGGACACCTCGGAGGCGTCGCCCCGGTCTCCGGCGGCTCTTCCCCGGACGCCTCGCGTAGCCACCGCCGCCGCTGGCCTTGGCGGTGCTCCCAGGGTTGGGAGTGCCTCCCGGCCGGCGCGGTCGGCCGCTTGTGCTCGCTGCGGTGGTGCACCGGAAGCCAAGACCCGTCCTTTGCCGCGCTCGAGCTGCCGTCGCCAGCTCCAGGGCTGGGGTGTCCTGGGGCGGGCTGACCGCGGCCCGGCCGGCCGCCCGTGGGTGCACATGCCGGTGCCGGCGACCCCGTGCGTAGCCTCGCCGGCTGCTGGCCGCCCAGCTCCCGCCGCCCACCGCCGCCGGGCCTCCCCCCTTCCGGCCCCGATGACGCGCCGCTCCAGCTTCCGCCCATTCAAGGTCGTGCCTCCCCCGGCCCCGCGTCGGCCCCTACTGCCCCCTTCCGGCTGCTCCGCCGTGCAGGCCCCCGTTGGCGACCCGGTGATGCCTCCGCGGCGCCCGTCCGGGACGGGGTGTCCTGGGCGGCTGCTGTGGCTGGCGCGGGTCCTAGGGTTCCCTCGGCCCAACCCGGGGAGGTCTGGCTCGTCAAGGCCCAGGCCCCCACTCCGCCCCAATCTCCCCAGCAGGCCATGGGCCTGACCCCCAAGGCGCCGGCCCAGCGAGGTTGGGTCTGGCTGCCTGTTGGGTTTCCCCTACAGCCGACAGCCAACCAGCTCCTGGACTCGCTCCTCCGACCCCCATTCGACCCGACGCCGTCGCCTCCTCCCGTCGCGACCCGCCCGACGCCGGCGTCGACCGGAGCTCCTTCCCTCCCTCCCTCGCCCCCTCCCCCCCGCGACGACGCCTGCCGGCCCCATGACGCGGGAACACGACGACGACCTGCTGCGCCCAAAGCGCCGGCTGGACAACTGGGACGGCCGCTCCTCCTCCCGGCCTTCCCCGGACGGGGCCCGTCGCGCGGCTGAGCTTCGGCGGCAGCTGCAGCAGCCGTCGGCCTCCTCCCAAACCGACCGCAGGTCGCCCCGCGCAATGACGGCCGGCGCTCTTCCCCGCGGGACGGCCGACGCTCGCCCGGCCCCGGCCGCTCCCTGGTGCGGGCTGGGTATCGTTCCCCGGCTCGGGAGTCTCGTCGGTCTCCCGCTCGTGATGACCGGACGGCCCGCCACTCGCCGTCCCCCGCCCGGCGCCGCGGCCGGTCAATTTCGCCCGCCAAGCAACGACCCGCGACCGATGCCTCCCCCACGCGTCGCTACGTTCCTCCGCGATCCCAGCCGCAGCTCCCTCCGTCGAAGGGCCCCAACAACGGGCGGGGTCAGCAGGGGGCCAAGAAGAAGCGCAAGGGCCCCCTCCGCAACACTGCCCCTGCCGCCCCGGTGGTTGAGGGGACGGTCGTGACCTCGGGGGATGGCCCTCCGTGCTTCAATTGCGGCATCCCCGGACACTTCCAGGTGGCATGCCCTAACCCGCTGAGATGCTACCTGTGCAAGGACGCCGGTCACCCCTCCGTCCTCTGCCCTGACCGGCCGATGTTCGAGGAGCTGATGGTGTATGGCCATGGCATCGAGGGGTTGGCGTTCTTCCACATGGAGATCCTCTCGACCATTGTCACGGTGCTGGGCAATGGTGTGGCCTCTCCCGAGATGATTGAGGCGGAGCTCAACCATCTCTGCTGTTGCCAGTGGGATTGGCAGGTCACCGCGACGGCAGGACACCAGTTCTCCGTGATCTTCCCCGACATCGCCAGTCACGGCCTCTGCACCCGGAGTGACGAGATCACTCTGGCCCTCAACAAGCTCGTGGTCAACATCTCTGAGCCGAAGCTAGACCCGAAGGCGGTCGCGGTCCTCGACACGGCCTGGATCTTGATCGCGGGCCTCCCAGACATCGCTCGCTCCGAGCAGGTCATCCGCAACATGTTGCGGATCCTGGCCAAGGAGGTTGTGGTCGATGAGCTCTCCCTCCGCAAGGAGGAGGAGGTCCGTGTCAAGACGAAGTGCCTCGACTCCAGCAAGCTCCGGGCCACTGTCCGTGTCTTCTTCAACGACCAAGGGTACGCCCTCAAGATTCGGCCGGAGCCACCCAACCACATCGGGCGCCCTCGGTTCCTGGATGATGGGAACGACGGTGGGGGCGGCAATGGTGGTGGGGGCGGAGGACCACTCCGGTTGCCGTCGACATCACCGCTCCAACGATGAGGAGGACTTTGACGTGGCTTGAGACTGCGTCGGTATTTGCCCAAAGAGGAAGGGATGATGCAGCACAACGACGGTAAGTATTTCCCTCAGTTATGAAACCAAGGTTATCGAACCAGTAGGAGAATCACCACCACCCAATAAGCAGCACCTGCACACAAACAACAAATACTTGCAACCCGACGCGAAAGAGAGGTTGTCAATCTCTCTACGGTAAAAAGATAGATTAGGTAGTGATAGATAGGAGAGATAGATCTCTCAAGAACACAAAATAAAAAGAGCAAATAAAATATGCAGCAATATGTTTTTGGGTTTTTGGTTTTGTAGATCTGAAAACAAAGATGCAAAAAGATAGATCTGAAAGCAATATGTTGGAAAAGTAGACCCGGGGGCCGTAGGGTTCACTAGTGGCTTCTCTCATGAGTATAACACACGGTGGGTGAACAAATTACTGTTAGGCAATTGATAGAAAATCGAATAGTCATGACGATATCCAAGGCGATGATCATTATATAGGCATCACGTCCAAGATAAGTAGACCGACTCCTGCCTGCATCTACCACTATTACTCCACACATCGACCGCTATCCAGCATGCATCTAGTGTATTAAGTTCATGGAAAAACGGAGTAATGCAATAAGAACGATGACATGATGTAGACAAGATCTATTCATGTAGGAATAGACCACATCTTGTTATCATTAATAGCAACGATACATGCGTGTCTTGCTGCCCCTTCTGTCACTGGGAAAGAACACCGCAAGATCGAACCCATCACAAAGCACATCTTCCCATGGCAAGAAAAATCGATCTAGTCGGCCTAACTAAACCAAAGATTCAAAGAAGAAATACGAGGCGATAAGTAATCATGCATATAAGAGATCAAAGAAGACTCAAATAATATTCATGGATAGAAACTGATCATGAACTCAAAATTCATCGGATCCCAACAAACACACCGCAAAAGTTTACATCAAATAGATCTCCAAGAGACCATTGTATTGAGAATCATAAGAGAGAGAGAGAGAGAGAGAGAGAGAGAGAGGAAGCCATCTAGCTACTGCCTACGGACCCGTAGGTCTATGGTGGACTACTCACGCATCATCGAAGAGGCACCTATGAAGAAGATGAACCCCTCTGTGATGGTGTTTAGATTGGATCTCGAGGTTCTGGAACTTGTGGCGGCTGGAATTGTGTTTCGTCGACTCCCCTAGGGTTTTTGGAATATTTGGGAATTTATAGGCATCAGAGGCGGTGGAGAGGGGCCCCGAGGAGGGCACAACCCATTAGGGCGCGTCGGGGCCCCCCTGGCGCGCCCTGGTGGGTTGTGGTCTCCTCGGCCCACTCCCCCGGCACTTCTTTGGCCCACTGGGTGTCTTCTGGTCCAAAAAAATCTCCAAAAAGTTTCGTCGCGATTGGACTCCGTTTGGTATTGATTTTCTGCGAAGTAAAAAAACAAGAAAAAACAACAACTGGCACTTTGACACTATGTCAATAGGTTAGTCCCAAAAATGATATAAAGTTGTTATAAAATGGTTGTAAAACATCCAAGAATGATAATATAACAGCATGGAACAAGCAAAAATTATAGATACGTTGGAGACGTATCAGCATCCCCAAGCTTAATTCTTACTCGTCCTCGAGTAGGTAAATGATAAAAACAGAATTTTTGATGTGGAATGTTGCCTAACATGTTCATCATATTCTTTTCTTTTGTATAGCATGGACATTTGGACTTGTAAATGATTCAAAGCAATAGTCTAGTTTTAACATAATGACTTCAATACTCAAGCATGTCAACAAGCAACCATGTCTTTCAAAATATCAACACTAAAGAAAGTTATCCCTAGCCCATCATGCTCAATCATTGATCCATTCATGAAACACACTCAAATATTAACTATGACCAATGCTCAAGTACGATCATAGTGCCCCCTAGTTGGTGCTTTATAAGAGAAGATGGAGACTCAAAGTAAAAATAAAAATTGCATAAAGTAAATAGATAGGCCCTTCGCAGAGGGAAGTAGGGATTTGTGGAGGTGCCAGAGCTCTAGGTTTAAATTGGGAGAGAGAAAATATTTTGGGTGGCATGCTTTTCCTGTCAACGAAAACGACAAAGTAGCTCACAATACTTTCCATGCTAGATATATCATAGGCGGTTCCCAAACAGAAAATAAAGTTTATTCCTTTTTCCACCAAACTTTCACTTTCCATGGCGGGTCGTATCCACGGTTGCCTTCCATACCAACACTTTCCAAGGAATTTATTATTTGACAACATAAGGTAAATATTTTTTCTTTTTTCATTTCGGGAATGGGCATCCCTATTACCGCCGCACTCTCGTGCAATGACAAGTGAATAAACACTCATCTTGAGAATAACACATCTAGCATGGAAAAATATTGAACACTCCCCACCGTTTCATGAGCGGTACGAGCACACAAAAGAGAAAATTTATTTTGAAAATTTAGAGATGGCACATACAAATTTGCTTGGAACGGCATGGAAATGCCGCATATAGGTAGGTATGGTGGACTCATAAGGCAAAACTTGGTTTAAGGAGATTGGATGCACAAGTAGTATTTCTACTTAGTACAAATGGAGGCTAGCAAATAGATTGAGAAGCAACCAAACCAAGAAACGAAAATTCACATAAGTGAGCATTGAGCATAACTAACACCGAATAATGCACCACAAGTAGGATGTAACTTCATTGCATAACTATTGACTTTCGTGCATGCATAGGGAATCACAAACCTTAACGCCAATATTCCTACTAAAGCATAATTACTCACTAGCATGACTCACATATTACTATCATCATGTTTCAAAACTATTACAAGGAATAAAGTTTAATTTGCCCAATGATCTTCATGAAAGTTTTTATTATATCCTCCTTGGATATCTATCACTTTGGGACTAGTTTCATATATTGCCATTGCTTTTTTTAACAAGCTCAAACAAATTTAAGTGAAGCACATGAGCATAGAGATTTCATCTCTCAAAAAGGTATAAGTGAAGCATGAGAGGATTTCTTCAAAATTTACTAACTCTCAAATTAATCTAAGTGAAGCATGAGAGTATTTCTACAAAAATTTCCAAGCACACCGTGCTCAAAAAGATATAAGTGAAGCACTAGAGCAATTCTATAGCTCAAAAAGTTTAAGTGAAGCACATAGAGCATCTAACAAATCATAGCATAATTTTGGCTCTCTCAAATAGGTGTGCCCAGCAAGGATACAAGTGACAAACTAACAAACAAAGCAAGCAAAGATACAAGACGCTCCAAGAAAAACTCATGATATGTGACGAATAAAAATATAGCTCCAAGTAAAATACTGATGGTCGTTAGAAGAAAGAGGGGATGCCACTCGGGGGCATCCCCAAGCTTAGTTGCTTGTTTCTTTTTGGATATATATTGGGGGTGCGGTAGCATCCCCAAGCTTAGGCTTTTATCACTCCTTATTCCTTCATCCATCGTGATCTCACCCAAAACTTGAAAACTTCAATCACACAAAACTCAACAAAATCTTCGTGAGATCCGTTGGTATAATAAAGCAAATCACTACTTTAGGTGCTGTTGAAAACCCATTCATATTTTATTATTGCATTATACCTACTGTATTTTAACTTTACCATGGCTCATACCATTCAATATAACCCATAGATTCATCAAAACAAGCACACAATGCAACGAAAACAGAATCTGTCTTAAACAGAACAGTCTGTAGTAATTTGTACTCTAACCATACTCCAGTAACTCTAAAAATTATGAAAAATTAGGAAAACATAAGGAATTTGTATAGAAACACTGTTTTAAAATTTCAGCTCAAGATCACGTTCCAGAAAAAAAAATGAAAATTCATATACTGGACGCAAAGTTTCTGTTTCAGATTCAGCATCGCTTCTACTCATCCTATGAATCATCCTAAAGGCTCTAGTTGGCACAAACACTAAATAAACCATAAAAACACAATAATATCAGAGGCATAATTGTTTCAACACTCAAAAACAGAAAGGAAAAAGAAAAAAATTATTTATTCATTGGGTTGCCTCCCAACAAGCGCTATCGTTTTACGCCCCTAGCTAGGCATAATGATTTCAATGATGCTCACATAAAAAAGTAGTAATTGGAATATGCAAAAGAGCATCATGAATCTCATGGAAAACACATTTAAGTCTAACCCACTTCCTATGCATAGGGATTTTGTGAGCAAACAATTTATGGGAACAAGAATCAACTAGCATAGGAAGGCAAAACAAGCATAACTTCAAAACTTTGAACACATAGAGAGGAAACTTGATATTATTGCAATTCCTACAAGCATATGTTCCTCCCTCATAATAAATTTCAGTAGCATCATGAAGGAATTCAACAATATAACTATCACATAAATCATTCTTTTCACGATGCACACGCATAGAATTTTCATCATCATGAATAGGAGGCATGCAATCATAATAAATTTGCTCATCAAAACTTGGGGGACTAAAAATATCATCTTCATCATACATAGCATCCCCAAGCTTGTGTCTTTGCATATCATTAGCATAATTGACATTAATAGAATTTATAGTAACATCATTGCAATCATGCTTTTCAATCAAGGAGCTATCATGAATCACCTTATAAATTTCTTCTTTCAACACTTCATCAAAAAATTTAGCTTCATGATTTTCAAGCAAAACATCATAGAGATAATCAAGTGCACTCAACTCACTAGAAATTGGTTCATCATAATTTGGTCTTTTTAAAAGATTAGCAAGTGGATGAGGATCCATATCAATAAATTTTTAGCAAGCGAAGATGCAAGCAAATAGAAGGCACATGGCAACACAAGTAAAGATAGCAAACAAAAAGAGATCCGGCGAGAAAAAGGCGAACGAAAATAAGGGCGAATAAAACGGCAAATTGGGTGAAGTGGGGGAGAGGAAAACGAGAGGCAAATGGCAAATAATGTAATTGCAAGGAGATGAGATTTGTGATTAGGAACCTGGTAGATGATGATGGAGTCTCCTCGGTGCCAGAGATTGGCACGTAGAAGAGACCGCTTCCTCCCCGACAACGGTGCCAGAAATTCCTTTGACATGGCTTGAGACTGCGTCGGTGTTTCCCTAAAGAGGAAGGGATGATGCAGCACAGCGACGGTAAGTATTTCCCTCAGTTATGAAAACCAAGGTTATCGAACCAGTAGGAGGATCACCACCACCCAATAAGCAGCGCCTGCACACAAACAACAAATACTTGCAACCCGACACGAAAGAGAGGTTGTCAATCTCTCTATGGTAAAAAGATAGATTAGGTAGTGATAGATAGGAGAGATAGATCTCTCAAGAACACAAAATAAAAAGAGCAAATAAAATATGCATCAATATGTTTTTGGGTTTTTGGTTTTGTAGATCAGAAAGAAAGATGCAAAAAGATATATCTGAAAGCAATATGTTGGTAAATTAGACCCAGGGGCTGTAGGGTTCACTAGTGGCTTCTCTCATGAGTATAGCGCACGGTGGGTGAACAAATTATTGTTGGGCAATTGATAGAAAATTGAATAGTCATGACGATATCCAAGGCGATGATCATTATATAGGCATCACGTCCAAGATAAGTAGACCGACTCCTGCCTGCATCTACCACTATTACTCCACACATCGACCGCTATCCAACATGGATCTAGTGTATTAAGTTCATGGAAAAACGGAGTAATGCAATAAGAACGATGACATGATGTAGACAAGATCTATTCATGTAGGAATAGACCACATCTTGTTATCATTAATAGCAACGATACATGCGTGTCTTGCTGCCCCTTCTGTCACTGGGAAAGAACACCGCAAGATCGAACCCATCACAAAGCACATCTTCCCATGGCAAGAAAAATCGATCTAGTCGGCCTAACTAAACCAAAGATTCAAAGAAGAAATACGAGGCGATAAGTAATCATGCATATAAGAGATAAAAGAAGACTCAAATAATATTCATGGATAGAAACTGATCATGAACTCAAAATTCATCGGATCCTAACAAACACACCGCAAAAGTTTACATCAAATAGATCTCCAAGAGACCATTGTATTGAGAATCATAAGAGAGAGAGAGGAAGCCATCTAGCTACTGTCTACGGACCCGTAGGTCTATGGTGGACTACTCACGCATCATCGGAGAGGCACCTATGAAGAAGATGAACCCCTCCGTGATGGTGTTTAGATTGGATCTCGAGGTTCTGGAACTTGCGGCGGTTGGAATTGTGTTTCGTCGACTCCCCTAGGGTTTTTGGAATATTTGGAAATTTATAGGCATCAGAGGCGGTGGAGAGGGGCCCCGAGGAGGGCCCAACCCATCAGGGCGCGCCGGGGCCCCCCTAGCGCACCCTAGTGGGTTGTGATCTCCTCGGCCCACTCCCCCGGCACTTCTTTGGCCCACTAGGTGTCTTCTAGTCTAGAAAAATCTCCAAAAAGTTTCGTCGCGATTGGACTCCATTTGGTATTGATTTTCTGCGAAGTAAAAAACAAGCAAAAACAACAACTGGCACTTTGGCACTATGTCAATAGGTTAGCCCCAAAAAATGATATAAAGTTGTTATAAAATGATTGTAAAACATCCAAGAATGATAATATGACAACATGGAACAAGCAAAAATTATAGATATGTTGGAGACGTATCAGACTTCACCGACCGCAGCCGATCGCCTTCTCAGGACCTCACCGCCTCCCGCCAGCTTCGGGGATCCTCTGGAGGGGGTTTCACCCACATGGTGGATCCCCTCCTGCTGTCGGCCGGCCCTTCTTCTCCGGGCGGCAGTGATGCCTTGGGCGCCAGCATGCTGGTGGCCCCCGCGGCGTCACCTCGCTCCCCGGCCTCACCCTCGCTCTTCGGTGCTCCTACCGTCGCCCCCTCCGGTTCCCCCTCCCATGCCCTAGCTTCGGGTGCTGGGCCAGAGCCGACCCGGCCCACCCCTGGGATGACTGGTGGGCAGGATGTGCTCGTGGGGACTGGACCGGTCGGGCAGGCTCCGTCCATGGCGAGCGTCTTCCCCTCCACTGACCCGTCCCCATGCCTCCTGAAGACCGCCGCGCCGCTCCCGCTCTTGGACCCGGACGTGCCTTCCCCGGTCTAGGACCCTGCGCTGCACAGCCCTCTGCTGACCCCGCCGTCCAACCTGGCCCCTCCTCCACCGATGGTCGGGTCCGGGGTGGGGGCTGTGGAGGTGACCACACCGGTGGCCGCCCACCCTGACCCCCCGGACTGCTGCGTACTCCAGGCGGGGGCGGTCGGCGTCGACTCCGGTGGCCTCCTCTAGGCACAGCGACAGGATCGACGCTGCTCGCCCAGTTGGCCGCCCGGATCCATCCATCTTCGAGCGGGCGGAGCTCCGGGCTGCGGCCAGGAACCTCGAGCCAGGTACACCAGTGCTTCCTGCGTCTTCATCTTCATGCTCGTTCTCCGCTCTTGAATCAGCCCCTCTAGGCCACCTCGCTACGGTGGCGACTGATTCTGCGATTGTCTTCAGGGGGAAATGGGTCCCGCCTTAGAGCAGATTGAGGCCATTAGGGCCCGTGAGCTCCTCGACGGCAAACTTGCGGAGTCACGCGCCCGCCTCCTCCGAGCCCCTGCTCCGGAGTTCTCCTCACGCCCCCTGTCGCTGGCGCAGCTGGGACAGAAATTCATGGCCGCACACGTTCCCGCACTGCGGCACTCCGTGCCCAAAGTGCCTCCCTTGTCCTGGGGTCAAGCAGCCCCCCATGGTTGCTTGATGCGGGCCCTTTTCTAGAACATGCGTGGTTTCGGCCAAGATGGCCTGAGCCGCCAACTCATTGAGTACATGCGCGATGAACGAATTGACATTGTTGCCGTCCAGGAGACTATGCGGACGGACTTCTCCCTACAAGAGTTGGAACACTTGAGTTCTCACCTCTTTGCTTGGCACTGGCTCCCTTCTAGTGGGACCACTAGCCATTCCGGTGGCATCCTTCTAGGTGTGAAGGATGCCACCTTTGAAATAGGTAGCATGGACCGGGGTGAGTTCTATGTTAGTATGGAGATCTATGAGAGGGCCATCAACTTCAAGTGGGAGATTGTAGTGGTCTATGGCCCGACTGATCACCGCCGCTCCGCGGCCTTCCTTGAGGAGCTCCGCAGAAAGATCTCCTCTGCCCCTATCCTGGTGGTGGTGGGCGGTGATTTCAACCTCATCCGCTGTGTAGAAGAAAAGAGCAATAATCGAGTGAACTTTCCTCGCATGCAGCTCTTTGATACGTCTCGAATGTATCTATAATTTTTGCTTGTTCCATGCTGTTATATTATCATTCTTGGATGTTTTACAATCATTTTATAACAACTTTATATCATTTTTTGGGACTAACCTATTGACATAGTGCCAAAGTGCCAGTTGCTGTTTTTGCTTGTTTTTTACTTCGCAGAAAATCAATACCAAACGGAGTCCAATCGCGACGAAACTTGAAATTTTTTCTGGACCAGAAGACACCCAGTGGGCCAAAGAAATGACGGGGGAGTGGGCCGAGGAGACCACAACCCACCAGGGCGCGCCAGGGGGGCCCCGGCACGCCCTGATGGGTTGTGCCCTCCTCGGGGCCCCTCTCCACCGCCTCTGATGCCTATAAATTCCCAAATATTCCAAAAACCCTAGGGGAGTCGACGATACACAATTGCAGCCGCCGCAAGTTCCAGAACCTCGAGATCCAATCTAAACACCATCACGGAGGGGTTCATCTTCCTCATAGGTGCCTCTCCGATGATGCGTGAGTAGTCCACCATAGACCTACGGGTCCGTAGGCAGTAGCTAGTTGGCTTCCTCTCTGTCTCTTATGATTCTCAATACAATGGTCTCTTGGAGATCTATTTGATGTAAACTTTTGCGGTGTGTTTGTTGGGATCCAATGAATTTTGAGTTCATGATCAGTTTCTATCCATGAATATTATTTGAGTCTTCTTTGATCTCTTATATTCATGATTACTTATAGCCTCGTATTTCTTCTTCGAATCTTTGGTTTAGTTAGGCCGACTAGATCGATTTTTCTTGCCATGGGAAGAGGTGCTTTGTGATGGGTTCGATCTTGCGGTGTTCTTTCCCAGTGACAGAAGGGGCAGCAAGACACGCATGTATCGTTGCTATTAAGGATAACAAGATGGGGTCTATTCCTACATGAATAGATCTTGTCTACATCATGTCATCGTTCTTATTGCATTACTCCGTTTTTCCATGAACTTAATACACTAGATGCATGCTGGATAGCGGTCGATGTGTGGAGTAATAGTGGTAGATGCAGGCAGGAGTCGGTCTACTTATCTTGGACGTGATGCCTATATAATGATCATCGCCTTGGATATCGTCATGACTATTCGATTTTCTATCAATTGCCCAACAGTAATTTGTTCACCCACCGTGCGCTATACTCATGAGAGAAGCCACTAGTGAACCCTACGGCCCCCGGGTCTACTTTTCCAACATATTGCTTTCCGATCTACCTTTTTGCAATCTTTGTTTTCGGATCTACAAAACCAAAAACCCAAAAACATATTGCTGCATATTTGCTCTTTTTATTTTGTGTTCTTGAGAGATCTATCTCTCCTATCTATCACTACCAAATCTATCTTTTTACCGTAGAGAGATTGACAACATCTCTTTCGCGCCGGGTTGCAAGTATTTATAGTTTGTGTGCAGGTGCTGCTTATTGGGTGGTGGTGATCCTCCTACTGGTTTGATAACCTTGGTTTCATAACTGAGGGAAATACTTATCATCGTTGTGCTGCATCATCCCTTCCTCTTTGGGGAAATACCAATGCAATCTCAAGCCACGTCAAAGCAATTTCTGGCGCCGTTGCCAGGGAGGAAGCGGTCTCTTCTACGTGCCTATCGTAGGCGCCGAGGGGACTCCATTATCATCTACCAGGTTCCTAATCACAAATCTCATCTCCTTGTAATTACATTATTTGCCATTTGCCTCTCGTTTTCCTCTCCCCCACTTCACCAATTTGCCGTTTTATTCGCCCTCCTTTCCGTTTGCCTTTTTCTTGCCGGATCTCTTCCTTGCTTGCAATCTTCTTTGCGTAGTCATGATGACTCAAGAGAACACCAAGTTGTGTGATTTTTCCAATACTAATAACAATGATTTTATTAGTGCTCCGATTGCTCCTCCCGCCACTAGTGCGGAGTCTTGTGATATTAATGCCGCTTTGTTGAATCTTGTCATGAAAGATCAATTTGCCGGTAATCCTAATGAGGATGTCGCGTCCCATCTAAACACGTTCATATAATTGTGTGATATGCAAAAGAAAAAAGATGTGGACAATGGTATTGTTAAGTTGAAACTATTTCCTTTCCTTGCGGGATCGTGCAAAAATTTGGTTTTCTTCTTTGCCTCGCAATAGTATCGATTATTGGAATAAGTGTAAGGATGCTTTTATCACTAAGTATTTTCCGCCCGCGAAAATTATTTCCCTTAGGATGCAAATCATGAATTTTAAGCAACTTGAGCATGAACATGTTGCACAATCTTGGGAAAGAATGAAGTTGATGCTAAGAAATTGTCCTACTCATGGTTTGAATCTTTGGATGATCATACAAAATATTTATGGGGGATTGAATTTTGTCTCTAGAAATCTTTTAGATTCCGCCACGGGTTGTACTTTTATGGAGATTAATTTGGGTGAGGCTACTAAATTGCTAGTTAATATCATGGATAATTATTCTCAATGGCATACCGAAAGAGCACCTACTAGTAAAAAAGTTAATTCGGTAGAGGAAATTAGCACTTTGAGTGATAAAGTTGATGCTTTGATGAAATTGGTTGCTATTAAAAATGCTCCTATTGATCTTAATGATGTGTCTTTGTCTACCTTGATTGAGAAAAATAGTGATTCCGTAGATGTGAATTTTGTCTCGCGAAACAATTTCAATAACAATGCCTATAGAGGTAATTTTAATCCTAGGTCTTTCCCTGGAAATTCCTCTAATAATTATGGTAATTCCTATGGTAATTCTTCTTACAATAATAATAGGAACACCTCTGATCTTGAGAGTAATATTAAAGAATTTATCAATGCGCAAAAGGCATTCAATACTACGATAGAAGAAAAGTTGAATAAGATTGATGATATGTCTAGAAACATTGATAGAATTTCTCATGATGTTGAAAATCTCAAGTTGAAAGCTTTTGTGCCTAAGATTGATGAATCTATTAAAGCTTTATATGTCTCCATGGATGAAACTAAGAAAAGAACCGCTATGCTTAGAGCTAAAAGAGAAATCTTAGAAAAATCGTTTTCTAGTGATTACCTTCATAAAAAAGATGAAGATCTTAAAGTGATTGGTGTTTCTTCTATTGATTCCTTGTTTAGTAATGTTAAAATTGATAATGAATGGACTGAAGTAGAGTCAACTTTAGCTAGAAGGCGTCCCAATAATTTGGAGGGTGAAAATCTTGATGAAATTTTTGATAAAAGTGGGTTTGAAGAGGTCAAAACTCTAACTAGTGATGTGCCCACTATTTTGGATTGCAAAGAATTTAATTATGATAGTTGCTCTTTGATTGAATGTATTTCTTTGCTGCAATCCATGTCGAATTCACCCGATGCTTAGGAGCAAAATAAAGCTTTTACTAAACATATCGTTGATGCCATGATGAAATCTTTTGAAGAAAAGTTGGAGTTGGAGATTTCTATTCCTAGAAAATTACATGATGAGTGGGAACCTACCATTAAGGTCAAGATTAAAAATTATGAATGCTTTGCTTTGTGTGATTTGGGTGCTAGTGTTTCCACGATTCCGAAATCTCTATGTGATGTGCTTGGTCTTACCAATATTGAAGAATGTTCTCTTAATTTGCACTTGGCGGATTCTACTATTAAAAAGCCTTTGGGAAGAATTAATGATGTTATTATTCTTGCAAATAGGAACTATGTGCCTATTGATTTTATTGTGCTTGATATTGATTGCAATCCGTCTTGTCCCATTATACTTGGTAGACCGTTTTTACGCACTATAGGTGGCGTGATTGATATGAAAGAAGGCAATATTCGTTTTCAGTTTCCCTTGAGAAAGGGTATGGAACACTTTCCTAGAACAAGAATTAAGACACCATATGAATCAATCATGAGGGCATCCTATGGATCCAAAACCAAAGATGACAATACTTGAATCTATGCGTTATGCCTAGCTAGGGGCGTAAAACGATAGCGCTTGTTGGGAGGCAACCCAATGAATAAATAATTTTTTGCTTTTTCCTTTCTATTTTTTGAGTGTTGAAACAATTATGCCTCTGTTATGATTGTGTTTTTATGGTTTATTTAGTGTTTGTGCCAAGTAAAGCCTTTAGGATGATTCATAGGATGAGTAGAAGCGATGCTGAATCTGAAACAGAAACTTTGCGTCCAGTATATGAATTTTCGTTTTTTTCTGGAACGTGATATTGAGCTGAAATTTTAACACAGTGTTGCTATACAAATTCCTTACGTTTTAATAATTTTTCAGAATTTTTAGAGTTACAGAAGTATGGTTAGAGTACAGATTACTACAGACTGTTCTGTTAAAGACAGATTCTGTTTTCGTTGCATTGTGTGTTTGTTTTGATGAATCTATGGGTTATATTGAAGGGTATGAGCCATGGTAAAGTTAAAATACAGTAGGTATAATGCAATAATAAAATATGAATGGGTTTACAACAGTATCTAAAGTAGTTATTTGCTTTATTATACTAGCGGATCTCACAAAGATTTTGTTGAGTTTTG
Organism: Elymus sibiricus; assembly: GCA_039707655.1. Classification (NCBI taxonomy): domain Eukaryota; kingdom Viridiplantae; phylum Streptophyta; class Magnoliopsida; order Poales; family Poaceae; genus Elymus; species Elymus sibiricus. Next base: position 114,024,713 of record CM077663.1, on the reverse strand, counting down.
TGTGATTGAAGTTTTCAAGTTTTGGGTGAGATCACGATGGATGAAGGAATAAGGAGTGGTAAAAGCCTAAGCTTGGGGATGCTACCGCACCCCCAAGATATATCCAAAGAGTAACAAGCAACTAAGCTTGGGGATGCCCCCGAGTGGCATCCCCTCTTTCTTCTAACGACCATCGGTATTTTACTTGAAGCTATATTTTTATTCGTCACATATCATGAGTTTTGCTTGGAGCGTATTGTATCTTTGCTTGCTTTGTTTGTTTGTTTTTCCCTTGTATCCTTGCTGGACACACCTATTTGAGAAATTCAAAATCATCCTATGATTTGTTAGAATTGCTCTATGCGCTTCACTTAAACTTTTTGAGCTATAGAATTGCTCTAGTGCTTCACTTATATCTTTTTGAGCACGGTGTGCTTGGAAATTTTTGTAGAAATACTCTCATGCTTCACTTAGATTAATTTGAGATTTAGTAAATTTTGAAGAAATCCTCTCATGCTTCACTTATACCTTTTTGAGAGATGAAATCTTTATGCTCATGTGCTTCACTTAAATTTGTTTGAGCTTGCCAAAAAGCAATGGCAATATATGAAACTAGTTCCAAAGTGATAGATATCCAAGGAGGATATAATAAAAACTTTTATGAAGATCATTGGGCAAATTAAACTTTATTCCTTGTAATAGTTTTGAAACATGATGATAGTAATATGTGAGTCATGTTAGTGAGTAATTATGCTTAGTAGGAATATTGGTGTTAAGGTTTGTGATTCCCTATGCATGCACGAAAGTCAATAGTTATGCAATGAAGTTACATCCTACTTATGGTGCATTATTCGGTGTTAGTTATGCTCAATGCTCACTTATGTGAATTTTCGTTTCTTGGTTTGGTTGCTTCCCAATCTATTTGCTAGCCTCCATTTGTACTAAGTAGAAATACTACTTGTGCATCCAAAATCCTTAAACCAAGTTTTGCCTTATGAGTCCACAATACCTACCTATATGCGGTATTTCCATGCCATTCCAATCAAATTTGTATGTGCCATCTCTAAATTTTCAAAATAAATTTTCTCTTTTGTGTGCCCGTACAGCTCATGAAACGGTGGGGAGTGTCCAATATTTTTCCATGCTAGATGTGTTATTCTCAAGATGAGTGTTTATTCACTTGTCATTGCACGAGAGTGCGGTGGTAATAGGGATGCCCATTCCCTAAATGAAAAAGAAAAGAATTATTTACTTTATGTTGTCAAATAATAAATTCCTTGGAAAGTGTTGGTATGGAAGGCAACCGTGAATACGGCCCGCCATGGAAAGTGAAAGTTTGGTGGAAAAAGGAATAAACTTTATTTTCTGTTTGGGAACCGCCTATGATATATCTAGCATGGACAATATTGTGAGCTACTTTGTCGTTTTCGTTGACAGGAAAAGCATGCCACCCAAAATATTTTTTCTCTCTCAATTTAAACCTTGAGCTCTGGCACCTCTACAAATCCCTACTTCCCTCTGCGAAGGGCCTATCTATTTACTTTATGCAATTTTTATTTTTACTTTGAGTCTCCATCTTCTCTTATAAAGCACCAACTAGGGGGCACTATGATCGTACTTGAGGATTTGGTATAGCTTATATTTGAGTGTGTTTCATGAATGGATCAATGATTGAGCATGATGGGCTAGGGATAACTTTCTTTAGTGTTGATATTTTGAAAGACATGGTTGCTTGTTGACATGCTTGAGTATTGAAGTCATTATGTTAAAACTAGACTATTGCTTTGAATCATTTACAAGTCCAAATGTCCATGCTATACAAAAGAAAAGAATATGAGATGAACATGTTAGGCAGCATTCCACATCAAAAATTCTGTTTTTATCATTTACCTACTCGAGGACGAGTAGGAATTAAGCTTGGGGATGCTGATACGTCTCCAACGTATCTATAGTTTTTGCTTGTTCCATGCTGTTATATTATCATTCTTGGAGTTTTTACAATAATTTTATAACAACTTTATATCATTTTTGGGACTAACCTATTGACATAGTGCCAAAGTGCCAGTTGCTGTTTTTGCTTGTTTTTTACTTCGCAGAAAATCAATACCAAACAGAGTCCAATCGCGACGAAACTTTTTGGAGATTTTTTCTGGACCAGAAGACACCCAGTGGGCCAAAGAAGTGCCGGGGGAGTGGGCCGAGGAGACCACAACCCACCAGGGCACGCCAGGGGGACCCCGGCGCGCCCTGATGGGTTGTGCCCTCCTCGGGGCCCCTCTCCACCGCCTCTGATGCCTATAAATTCCCAAATATTCCAAAAACCCTAGGGGAGTCGACGAAACACAATTCCAGCCGCCGCAAGTTCCAGAACCTTGAGATCCAATCTAAACACCATCACGGAGGGGTTCATCTTCCTCATAGGTGCCTCTCCGATGATGCGTGAGTAGTCCATCATAGACCTACGGGTCCGTAGGCAGTAGCTAGATGGCTTCCTATCTGTCTCTTATGATTCTCAATACAATGGTCTCTTGGAGATCTATTTGATGTAAACTTTTGCGGTGTGTTTGTTGGGATCCGATGAATTTTGAGTTCATGATCAGTTTCTATCCATGAATTTTATTTGAGTCTTCTTTGATCTCTTATATGCTTGTTTACTTATAGCCTCGTATTTCTTCTCCGAATCTTTGGTTTAGTTAGGCCGACTAGATCGATTTTTCTTACCATGGGAAGAGGTGCTTTGTGATGGGTTCGATCTTGCGGTGTTCTTTCCAAGTGACAGAAGGGGCAGCAAGACACGCATGTATCGTTGCTATTAAGGATAACAAGATGGGGTCTATTCCTACATGAATAGATCTTGTCTACATCATGTCATCGTTCTTATTGCATTACTTGTTTTTTCCATGAACTTAATACACTAGATGCATGCTGGATAGCGGTCGATGTGTGGAGTAATAGTGGTAGATGCAGGCAGGAGTCGGTTTACTTATCTTGGATGTGATGCCTATATAATGATCATCGCCTTGGATATCGTCATGACTATTCGATTTTCTATCAATTGCCCAACAGTAATTTGTTCACCCACCGTGCGCTATACTCATGAGAGAAGCCACTAGTGAACCCTACGGCACCCGGGTCTACTTTTCCAACATATTGCTTTCCGATCTACCTTTTTGCAATCTTTGTTTTCAGATCTACAAAACCAAAAACCCAAAAACATATTGCTGCATATTTGCTATTTTTATTTTGTGTTCTTGAGAGATCTATCTCTCCTATCTATCACTACCTAATCTATCTTTTTACCGTAGAGAGATTGACAACCTCTCTTTCGCGTGGGGTTGCAAGTATTTGTTGTTTGTGTGCACATGCTGCTTATTGGGTGGTGGTGATCCTCCTACTGATTCGATAACCTTGGTTTCATAACTGAGGGAAATACTTACCGTTGATGTGCTGCATCATCCCTTCTTCTTTTGGGAAATACCGACGCAGTCTCAAGCCACGTCACTCTTCAATGACTGCATCGCGGATCTCGGCCTACGAGAGCTTGATCGGGTTGGCGCCAGATTCACCTGGACCAATCGCCAGGCCGACCCGACGATGTCTGTCCTGGACCGGATCTTTGTGGCTCCGGAATGGGAGCTCAAATGCCCCCTTGCCTCCCTCCGGGCCATTACCCGCGTTGGCTCGGATCACGTTCCCCTTCTGCTCTCTTTGGAGAACGATAGACCTCCTCCTCTGGCGAGATTTTGGTTTGAGGCCTTTTGGCTTAATCAGGCCGGCTTTGCGGATGCGGTGCGCGCTCACTGGGTGGCCGCCCGTGATTCCCCTCACCGCTCAGTCTCCGCCATCGACTCCTGGCAATTCTATGCTAAGCTTGACCGCCAGTTTATGAAGGGTTGGGGTGCCAACTTGGGTCGCAATCTCCAGGAGAGGAAAAGGAGGCTCCTCGAATCCATCCAGGCCCTAGACCTTCGTGCAGACTCTTCAGGCCTGGCTCCTGATGAGTGGATCCTTCGATACGATCTTGAGGACCAGCTGACGGTGATCTACACAGATGAGGAGGCTTTCTGGCGCCAGTGGGGAACCCAGCGCTGGGTTTTGCGGGGTGATGCCAACACGGCATACTTCCAGGCCATTGCGAATGGCCGCCGTCGCCGCAATTCCATCCCCCTCCTCTGGGATGGGGAGACCCACCTCCAGCATCCAGCTGAGATTCGCGCCGACGTGGACGGCTTTTTCAAAGCCCTATTCTCGCCCTCCCCTCGGGGAGGGCTGTCCCTGGCCCCGTCCTTCTGGGATTTACATCGGTGCGTCTCCGACTCGGAGAACGCGACGCTCACTGCCCCGTTCTCTGAGGATGAGGTCTGGGCGGCCATCAAGGGTATGAACCCTGCTTCCGCTCCTGGCCCTGATGGCCTCCCGGTGAAGTTCTTCCAGACCTTCTGGGATGTGATCAAGCGGGAGGTGATGGCCCTGTTCGAAGAATTCTATGTGGGAACCATTGACCTCTCCCGCCTAAACTATGGGAACATTACCCTTATTCCCAAGGTGGCGGGGGTCTCCGACATCCGCCAGTTCCGGCCGATCACGATGATCAACGTGATCTTCCGTATCGTGGCTAAGGGGTACGCCAATAGGGTGACCCTGTTAGCTGACCGCATCACTCATCCTAACCAACCGGCCTTCATTCAAGGCCGATTTATCCTTGATGGGGTCTTGGTCTTCCATGAGGTCCTGCACGAGGTGCGCACTAGGCGGCAGCGTGCGGTCTTCTTGAAGATCGACTTCCACAAGGCCTATGATACCGTCTCCTGGGCCTTCCTTCGGGAAGTGCTCCTCAGGAAGGGCTTTGATGACCGGTGGGTTACCCGAGTTATGAAGATGGTCTCGTCTGGCTGGACCGCGGTTAACATCAACGGGGAGGCTGGACCATACTTCCCCACCCTATGTGGGGTTAGACAAGGGGGTCCCTTCTCCCCCTTCCTGTTCAACATGGTGGTCGACGCCCTTGCCACCATCCTCGATTAGGCCAAGGCGGTCGGCCATATTCATGGAGTGGTTCCTCATCTCGTAGGAGGGGGAGGGGTCTCCCTCCTGCAATATGCTGATGATACTATTATCATGGTGGAAGGCTCCGAGGATGACATTATCAACCTCAAATTCCTCCTCCTGTGCTTCCAGCAGATGTTGGGGCTCAAGATCAACTTCGACAAGAGTGAAGTGATGATCCTTGGCTACTCTCCCGATGAGGCCCAACTCATTGTCGACCGCCTCAACTGCCAGCTTGGGTACTTCCCCTCCTCCTACCTGGGGGTACCCATTAGTGACTCGCGCCTCTCCGTCGCGGACTTGCGGCCTATGGTGACTAAGCTCCAACATCGGATCGAACCGTGGCAAGGAAGGTGGCTGTCCAAGGCGGCCAGGACCGTGCTCATCAACTCCTCCCTGTCCAGCCTTCTCATGTTCTTGATGAGCTTCTATAGTCTCCATGAAACCCTGCACCACGAGATTGCCAAGTACCAGTCTATATTTTACTAGGCTGGCAAGGGCGATAAACAAAAATACCACATGGTCAGTTGGACCGACATCTGCAAGCCTTGTGACCAGGGAGATCTGGGGATCATGTCGTCGAAGTGCATGAACATCGCCGTGCTGACTAAGTGGCTGTGGAGGATAGCCAATGGTGACGGTGGCCTCTGGCTGGGCATCATTAGGAACAAGTACCTTCGGGGCCAGCCACTGGCCTTCTGCCAACGCTCCGAAGGCTCTCAGTTCTAGCAATCGGTCATACAGCTGCTCCCTGTCCTACGCATTGGATCCTCCATCTCGATTGGGTTTGGGTCTGATATGCTGTTTTGGTATGATAGATGGGCCGGTGAATTGCCGTTCGCTGTCCGCTTCCCAGACTTATTCTCCATCGCGGTGGAGCCTAGGACTTCTGTTGAGGTCGCCCTTTTGGATTTAGGGCGCCTCGCATTCCGCCGCCCCTTTGGTCCCCCAGAGATTGCTGCCTGGGATGAGATGCTGGATTGCATCGCCCTTCACATGCCCTACGTCGACAATGCCACAGATGACATGCCTTGGCGCCTGGAACCCTTGGGCCACTTCTTCACTAGATCTCTGTACCAGGCCATCGCCCCGTCGACTGTCCCGGAGGCCCTCACTGCCGTGTGGGCCATTAGGATACCACTCAAAATCAGAATCTTCCCATGGCAATGGATTAGGGGTCGGATACCTTCAGGGGTGGAGGTGCTCAAACGCAATGGCCCTGGAGATGGGATCTGCCCCCTGTGCGACATGATGGAGGACTCGAATCACATCTTCTTCACATGTGTCACTGCACAATTCCTCTGGAGTTGCTTTCGCGATGCCGTCGGTGGTCACTGGTGCCATACCAATGCCCCTGACCTCTTCGCGGAGATTCAGTCCGTCCCCTCGTCGGCCCACCACATTAGGTGGCTGACCATCGGGGTGCTCGCGTGGACTCTCTGGACAGTCCGCAACAAGCTTGTGATTCAGCGTGTGCCTCTCCGACGTGCCACTGACGCAGTGTTTAAAATGTGTGGTTTCCTGCAGCTCTGGCGGCCGCTTAGCCGCTCCTCCGACCGAGACGCCATCAACAACATCATTGCCGACCTTCACTCGATGGCTCTCCGCATGGCACCCCCGCTTCCGCCTCCACCTCCCGAGCCAGATTAGACTGTTGTGGCTTCTCCACCCGCTGTTGGGTCTGGGTGTGGGTGTTTGTGTTCTTAGGGCTTGTTGAGCTGTGCCCTCAGCGGAACCCTTTGGTGTTGTCTTGTGCTACTTCTTTGTGTGTGCGTGTGTGTGTGCTGAACCTATGTCGAATGTTGTGATCTGGCGGTTTGCTTTATTTATAAAGCGGGGCGAAAGCCTTTTTCGGTAACTATTCCCGTTCAGAAAGGACTGAGCATGGAACTACAACCAAAAATAGCTCTCGCTTCGGTTTATTTTGTTGCCAAAGACCGGAAACCAATCTTATTTGCTGAAAACATAATATACATACTTGCCTGGAATTGCTGGGTGCTTCCCTCTTTTCCTTCACTTTGACCACCTCCAGTCATTTGTTCTAGACCAATCATCTTTTTTTGTGTGTGATAAATCCAAGTATAATAAATGAATGTATCTATCAAAATGCGCGCATGCATAGGAAACACTTCAACAATACAAGCTCCTCAATTTTCTAATCCATGTGGCCATATACATCTCGTACAATCTCCTCAATTTTCCTCACCATCAGCAACTACTCGTTTTATTGTCCTGTGGTTCACCCACATCAACATGTTTTTTCGTTCTAATTATTACTTTACAATTCCCTTTCGAGACTCGAGAGTGTTATATTTCAGTCCACATAAATTTGGGCATGCTGACTTCACGAGTCTCGTGGCTTTAGGATGATAGCCTATCAACTTGTACAACCAAATGTTCGAAATTGATTGAGATAATTGGCACAAGTGCACAACCCCAGCCAGCAGTACATCAATAGAGAAGACGAGAACCTATATCAGTAGTAGACCGAGGAATGAAGCGTGGAAAAACATTGCCAAAGTCATATACACGTATATAGTTAGTGTCTGTAGGACTGAGAGGCATCGGTGATCTAGTGACGTATATATCTCGTAGCACAACAAGATGCAAGTTTAGTCTCTGTGTAGCTTGTGAATGATTATATGTGCCAGTGAATGGTGGACTAGAACTACACGGTGGTGACTGCCACTAGTCCCTCTTCCTCATACTGGACCCCAAATCAATATAAACTATGCAGTTCTATCTCTTGAACTTGAAGGTTAATCCAAGGGATGTCATGGCATCTACTAGTATGGGCAAATCCAAAATAGAATGTCAATCCAAACGATGCCCTGATTGATCCATTTAATCATCACCTCAGAAACTTCTTCCTCTTGAATATCCTCTTACCCAGAACTTCGCTAAAATCCTTCATTTTCCAGTTGTTTGCCACATGCCATGTTGAGGTAGCCAGGTTATGCATGATTTCCGATTGGGTTTATGCACTAGTTCATTTTTCATAAAGAAAGAAATTGACGATCTGCACACACCCAAGCTAAACCTGTGCCACCATCTAAAGTTCCGAGTTGTTTGGTGCATGGGTAATGGATTGGCTTCTATCAGATGGTGAAAGTGAATGCATACGCAATTGACACAGATTGTTAAGGGAAGGCATCGTTGCTTCTATATGATCACTTAACATGCATGTTTAAGTTAAATATGAGTATATGTTTGGTTTAGAGAGTTTGGTTCTTCAGATATCCAAATCCATTTTTCGTGAGGTTTGCACGCGTATTTTGACTTTCGTGTCCAGGAAATTAAACAAATTTCATTGGCAGAGCACACCAGCAGCGACGACGAATAAGAATAACGTTGCTTCAGATTACTTCAGACTCAGATCCAGGAGACTGAATAAGCAAATAGCGATTTGGCAAAAGTTTTTTTCTTTGGTGAGATGATTTCACATAAGTTGATCATGAATAATTTTTATGAAGAAGAGAGATCAAAGATATACCACACAAATGTCATACAAACTATGACAAACTTTGGTCATTGCATATATTCTATATCTAAATACCTACTACCCCACTAACATATTTCTCTCAACATGCAAACATGCCACCTTAATATGCATACAATAAATAAAAAAGTCCACATCAACATGCAACCATGCATCGAAAGAAGCCCACCTCAACGTGACAACATGCATGAGAATTTCCATTCTATTATGCTATTTATATTTAATAAACATTTTGCAACTATACCATAATCAGACATAATAAAGCATATATATTTTCAATTTTGGTTCTCATATTATTACGCCGAATATTCGTGTTTCATACAAGCAAACCACTAAATAGATTGCAAAATATCCCACAACAACGTGCGGTGTATCATAGTGGAGTACAATTGTACTCAATAGGGTTCAAATCTTTGTTTGTGCAAGAGAAGCTCAAACATGATGACCTTACAAGAGTTTGAAATTTGTACAACTTATTAAGTTGTGGTTTGTTCCGGCAAAAAGAAAGTTGTGTTTTATGATAAGGTCACTCATTGAAATGACAAGTGTCTTAGTAATCGTAACTAAATAAGCAGAACTGGTCTCATTGCTTGTTAAATATCTTGGATTCTCTATTTCAATGAGCAAACTATTCCAAACCACAATGAGTAGGTCATGGAGCCTGTCTTCACTCTCTTTGATTGAGCTCTCCCTTCGATTTTCTTTTGTTGCTGAAGACTAGACATGTCTTATTTGCTGATAACACATCTGTCGAGGAACCCTTCCTTCCAACAGACCTAATGACGATTGTTTCCCCCTTTTTTGATGGGAAAATTTTGTTTTTGCCACTCTAGATTTTGCCAATTTTCCTTATGCCGCTCTAGATTTTGACATTTCGCTTTTGCCACTCTTAGGTTTTAACAATTATCACAATTGCCATTTTCATGGCAATTTTTTTTTCATAGTGGCAATTGTGATAATTGTCAAAAGCTAAGAGTGGCAAAAGTGAAATAAAATTATTTTGCTTTTGCCACCGAGTGGCAATTGTGATAATTGTCAAAAGCTAAGAGTGGCAAAAGTGAAATGTCAAATTCTAGAGTGGCATAAGAAAAATTGGCAAAATCTAGAGTGGCAAAAACAAAAAAAATTCCTTTTTTGATACCTTCTCTTTGACCATTGTTAGGCATTTGGTGCTGTTAATCAGCTTTTTCTTGATAAACACAAGTCACAAAAACAAATGAACAATCTACTAAAATGGTCTTAGAATTTTATATTTAAATTTTGACAACCATTTGTCCAATAATATATGAATCACATGTCTTAAAAAGTTATATCTCTAGAAAGTATTTTTTAATACGAATTGAAATGTATATATTTTGTGACACATAACGCATATTTTCTTGGTAAAATTGATGGTCAAAGTTGAACCTCAATGTATATTAGCGCCATGCAAATAAGGACGGAGGGAGTAGCCATATAAATATCCTCAATTATATAAACCATGTGACCATTCATTATTAATAATTTATACATCTCAGGGTCAACAATTACTCATGTTTGATGCCATGTGGGTCACCCACATCAACAATTCTTTTTCCCTAATTATTGATTTACATTTTCTATCGTGTTTATTTTGGTCCAATGGCTTTAGGATAACTGACCATAGCAATCTATGAAGTCCATGCACCTACCAACTAGTACAACCAAATGTTGGAAATTGATTGAGGTAATGACGCAACCATAGCAAATAGTATAGCATGATGATGAACTATATATATACTCCCGAAGTTAGTCCCAACAGATGAATCATCAAAAAGGATTACCGAAGTCATATCTCATATGTATGTGTTAGCATCGAGGCATGCAGGATGTGGTATAGGTAGTGCATGTAGGATTGAGAGGCATCGGTAATCTAGTAGCCGTATGTATCTCGCGGTACAATGAGTAGCTAGATTACTAGTGTAGTCCATGAATTCAAATCAGTAGCAGCGAAGAGTGAACAAGCACTTGAGGATTGAGTGCCACTAGTTCCACCTCTGGAATCGGGCCCAAATAGAGTAAATCGTTCAGTTCTATCTCCTCCAATGTAGAAATGTCGTGGGTCTGCAAGTATGGGCAGATCAGAATAGAGTGATGATTCAAATGTTTTCTGAGATCAATTACCTTAGTGACTTCTCCCTCTTGAGTATCCTCTCCATAGAACGTCGCTTAAATCCTTGTTTTACCGGTTATTTGCCACTTTTGGCACACGCTGTGTAGAGGTAGCCGGGCTAATGCAAGATTTCAGATTAGATTCATGCCCGGGTTCCTTTTTCTGAAAGAAAAATATCCATCCAAGCTAAACCTGTGCGGCTGTGCCATTATCTGAAGTTCTGAATTGCCTGGTGCATGCATGACTAATGGCTTGGCTTCTAGTAGATGGTGAAGGCACACGAATGGACACAGATTGTGAACGGAGGCACAATTGCTTGTCTATCATGTGTTGAAGTGACTATTTAAGTTAACCCTTGCATGATCCATGTTTGTTTGTGATTTGAAACTTGTAAGGCAGATACTACATCTAGATATTCATGACTTATATGAGTATCACACAAAAATGTTAGAACCATGTGTAAGTAAGTTTCAGAGCTATGCGTGTTTTCGAGCGGACTCCATCTCGATTCTATTCCACTTAATTTCTTTTAGCTCAAAGCTTGTTTTTCGTAAATTAAGATATGGCACACGTCCCAAGTTATAATGGGCGTCTAGCTGCCTAGACTGCAAGCACCGTGGACCCAACGCTATTGGTCTCGGAGGTGGTCCAAGACAGGCAATGGAACATCTTGTTCCGTCGCTCATTGGGCCCGGTCGAGGTGCTAGAGTGGTCCAATCTATTGGCGACCCTACCGCCTGCGCTGGGCAATGCTCCTGACCATGCGCACTAGCACCTCTCTCTCTCTCTCTCGGGAGATTTTACAGTGGCCTCGGCATATCATGCACTATGCCGGAGGCCGTGTATTCAGTGGGTGGCGCCCCTTTGGAAGGCACCTCTACACCTGAAAATTATGATTTTTGTTTGGCAACTACTGAGGGGTCACCTCATGTCTGGGATGGAGGTGCTCAAGCGGCATGACCCGAGTAATGGGTTGTGTTCCTTGTGTGGTGTCATGGAGAATGGACCCACATCCTCTTTTCCTGCACGGCGGCTAGGTTGCTATGGAGTTTTGTCCGGGACGCCCTCGGGCCTGAGTGGGAGGCATCGATTCTTGCCAGCTTCCTTCAGGCCAGAGCGGTGCAGACTGGGAGAACACAAATGCCTCTTTTGGCTGATCTTTGCCGCCATTTCGTGGACACTCTGGACGACGCAAAATAAGATGGTGATCGAGAGGGTCTTCTTACATCATGCCTCTGACTCTTTCTTCAAATTCCTGACGTTCGTGCAACACTGGCACCCGCTGGCTAGACACAGGGATTATGAACGCCTAGGCCGGATGTTGGATGCACTATAGGCTACGGCACCCGACTTCCTTTGCTGGCATCTTTTGTGATGTGATGGCCACTTGGTGGTCTTTTTTATGCTTTATCTTATGCTTTCTTTGGGCTTCTTGTGTTGTGGCCCGAGGTGTAGGATCCAAAGTATGTCTAGAGGGGGGTGATTAGACTACTTGACCAAATAAAATCCTAACCTTTCTCAATTCAATTGGTTGGCAAGTTTTAGCAATTCTATCAAGTCTAGCACACCCTACACATGCAAATCTAAGAGTATAGCAGCGGAAAGTAAAGACATGCAAGTATAAGTTGAGGGAATGGATAGGAATATCAAATGCAATAGGACTCGAAGATTTTTCCCGTGGTTCCGATAGGTGGTGCTATCGTACGTCCACGTTGATGGAGGCTTCAACCCACGGAGGGTAGCGGTTGCGCGAGTCCATGGAGGGCTCCACCCACGAAGGGTCCACGAAGTAGCAACCTCGTCTATTCCATCACGGCTTACGTCCACGAAGGACTAGCCTCACTCGGGGTAGATCTTCACGAAGTAGGCTGTAACGCCCAAGATGCGATCCTATCCTTATTTTGGCTCGAGGGCCTCGACAGGGATAGAAGCGCATCTCGTCGTTTCGCAAGAATGGATATCATTACAAGTACATGTAAACAAGAGATGAGTATATGGAATTGGCTTACACTCGCCACAAGCTAAATCAAGATCACATCAATACAACAACATATACAATCATCATACAGAAGAGCAGGGTCTGACTACGGACGAAAACAAACGATAAAATAACATCCATCCTTGCTATCCCAATCTGCCGCCTGGAACCCTTCCTATGATCGAAGAAGAAGAAGAAGAACTCCAAATCAAACAAGCATCACGCTCACGTCAAATCATCGCATTACCTGTACCTGCAACTGTTGTTGTAGTAATCTGTGAGCCACAGGGGACTCAGCAATCTCATTTCCAAGGGTATCAAGACTATTAAAGCTTAATGGGTGAGGTATGGTTAAGTGGTGGGGCTGCAGCAAGCACTAAGCATTTATTTGAGTGGCTAACTTACGAGTACAAGAATAAAGGGGGATGATCGTCGCATATCGGACGTGAACTAGTAACGATCTCTAAGAGATCCTGAACACCTACTTACGAACAAACATAACCCCACCGTGTTCTCTCTCGGTTCAGAAATCACGAGAAGAGACAGTCACGATTACGCACATGGTTGGTGTATTTTATTTGAGTTTACTTCAAGTTTGCTATGACCGGGTGTTAAACAAAGTTTCCAAGTTGCCACGTAACCGCGGGCACGGCTTTCCGAAAGATTTAACCCTGCAGGGGTGCTCCAACTCATCCATCACAAACTAACCACACGCCGCGGGAATAACCTCGACCACGAAACCCGTGATTTCCTAGGAAATTCCATTGGAAAACCTCAACCTCGAGATAGCCCAAAGTATCAGAATTCCTCGCACAAGACGTTCGAGAAAGGTAAAACAAATCCAGCAAGGCCGCCCGGCGTGTCGACGAACCTGATAGGAGCCGCGTATCTCGTTCTCAGGACACGACCAGATGAGCGCAGCGTACGGTGGCCTGATAGACATCTCCCGAGTTGCCCCCGCACACGACTCTAGTTTGGACCAACACTCATGAGGAGCACTGGCCCGGGTTATTGATTAATTATCCGCGGGTTCCGGAAAGTCCCTATGCAATTTTATTAGTTATTAGGCAAATGTAGCACCAATGTTGGGCCTTGCCAGACAAGTTTTATCCTAAAACGAAAATCAAGGGGGTCCCCATAACAACCCCGAGCATGTTAGGAGCGCAAAATACGGAACATAACATCGGTACACAAGTAACTAGGGCGGCAAAAGTGGAATAAAACACCGAGCAAAAGGCCAAGCCTTCCACCTTTTACCAAGTATATATGTGCATTAAATTAAATAGCAATAATATTGTGATATAACAAAAAGGATATCCATGTTGGCACATGGAAACATTGCACCTGCAACTAGCAACGCTATAAGAAGGGCTGAGCAAGCAGTAACATAGCCAAACAATGGTTGCTGGGATGTGGAGGGGTTAGAGGCTTTTCATGGCAATTTGGGAGGCTTGACATAAAAGTGGTAGGTAGCGAGACAGCGATAGAAACGAGACAACTAGCATGGCAATGATAGTAATGGTATCCAGGGAAATGATCATCTTGCCTGAGATCCCGCTTGGAAGAAGATCGAGTCCATGAAGAAGACGAACCAACGTAGTCGAACGAATCCTCACACTCCGAAGCGGTTTCGGAACTCTATCGAGAAGAAGCAATCCGGAAACAACAATCAACACATGATAAACACCACAACATATGCATGACATGATGCACATCAAACATGATGCATATTATGCATGACATGGCAAAGCACAACAATCAACTTCTACACATTAAGTGAAGCTCAATATGCAACGAGTTGCATATTGACGAAACTCCACGTTCGAATCATTTAGTTCACTCTTGTTCATTTACATGGCAAGTTTAAATGTTGTTTAACATGGCAAGAGGTGAAGCATAAGTAAACTAGACATCTTAAATGAGGTCGGAAACAACTTATAGTATTTCCGAAGCGACCTCATATGCAAATTATGAATTGGTCCAGATCTGAACTAACCATGTTTTATATTTATTAAACAGGGAAATAAAGTGCACAATGCGATTCTACTCGTCATTCTAGTCGATTTACATATATAGATCATATAAAACGGAGCTACGACCTAAAAGATATGACCATAACAAAATAATATGCCATGCATGCAAAATGCATGCAAACATCAACCATAAACATGTCAAATCATGGATGCAACAAGATATTGTGAAACTACCTGAGATTCTAGTCAAGTTTCATGTGGAACATGTTCAAAACGGAGCTACGGTTCAACAATAGCAAGCAACACAAGTTTTAGTTCAAATCTGTCCAAAATAGCAACATGGCTTATTGCACACATGAAAACAACAAGCTACAAGATTCTAAAATGCACAAACTAAGCATGGGGCAGTAGCATATAACACACACTTCATTTCATCTTCACATTTGATACGTCTCCAACGTATCTATAATTATTGATTGTTCCATGCTATTATATTATCTGTTTTGGATGTTTTATATGCATTAATATGCTATTTTATATTATTTTTGGGACTAACCTATTAATCTAGAGCCTAGTGCCAGTTTCTGTTTTTTCCTTGTTTTTGAGTATTGCAGATAAGGAATATTAAGCGGAGTCCAAACGGAATAAAATCTTCGGAATAATTTTTCTTGGACCAGAAGCAACCCAGAAGACTTGGAGATGAAGTCAGGAGAGCCGCCGTGTTGCGACAAGCCACAGGGGCGCGCCCTAGGGGGCGCCCCCCTGGCTTGTGGCCCCACGGCAGCTCCCCCAACCCTATTTCTCGGCCTATAAATTCACAAATATTCCCTGGATACCAAAAAAAGCCACGAAAATACTTTTCCGCCGCCGGAAGCCTCTGTTCCCGTGAGATCCAATCTTGGAGCCTTTTCCGGCAATCTGCCGGAGGAGGAATCGATCACGGAGGGCATCTACATCAACTCCATTGCCCCTCCGATGATGCGTGAGTAGTTCACCACAGACCTTCGGGTCCATAGCTAGTAGCTAGATGGCTTCTTCTCTCTCTTTGCTCTTCAATACCATGTTCTTCATGATCTTCATGGAGATCTATCCGATGTAATACTCTTTTGCGGTGTGTTTGTCGAGATCCGATGAATTGTGGGTTTATGTTCAGATTATCTATGAATATTATTTGAGTCTTTTCTGAATTCTTATATGCATGATTTCATATCTTTGCAAGTCTCTTCGAGTTATTGGTTTGGTTTGGCCAACTAGATTGGTAATTCTTGCAATGGGAGAAGTGCTTAGTTTTGGGTTCAATCTTGCGGTGTCCTCACCCAGTGACATAGTAGGGGTAGCGAGGCACGTATTGTATTGTTGCCATCGAGGATAAAAAGATGGGGTTTTCATCATATTGCTTGAGTTTATCCCTCTACATCATGTCATCTTACCTAATGCGTTACTCTGTTCTTCATGAACTTAATACTCTAGATGCAGGCAGGAGTCGGTCGATGTGTGGAGTAATAGTAGTAGATGCAGAATCGTTTCGGTCTACTTGACACGGACGTGATGCCTATATGCATAATCATTGCCTTGGATATCTACATAATTATTCGCTTTTCTATCAATTGCTCGACAGTAATTTGTTCACCCACCGTATTATTTGCCATCATGAGAGAAGCCTCTAGTGAAACCTATGGCCCCCGGGTCTATTTTCCATATTATACTTTCAGATCTAAAACCAAAAATACCAAAAATATCTTGCTGCAATCTTTTTACTTTTGTTTTACTTTACTTTCAAGCAATCATATCTATCTATCTCTATCAGATCTCATCCTTGCAATTAACCGTGAAGGGATTGACAACCCCTTTATTGCGTTGGGTGCAAGTGTTTAATTATTTGTGTAGGTACACCTATTGGGGACTTGCTTGTATCTCCTACTGGATTGATACCTTGGTTCTCAACAACTGAGGGAAATACTTATCTACTTTGCTGCATCACCCGTTCCTCTTCACGGAAACCAACGCATGCTCGAGAAGTAGCAAGAAGGATTTCTGGCGCCGTTGCCGGGGAGATCTACATCAAGCCATCCAAGTACCCATCACAAACTCATCTCTTGCATTTACTTTAGTTGCCATTTGCCTCTCGTTTTCCTCTCCCCCACTTCACCAATTTGCCGTTTTATTCGCCTTTTTCTCGCCGGATCTCCTTTTGTTTGCTTGAGTTGCCATGTGCCTTCTATTTGCTTGCATCTTCGCTTGCTAAAAATCTATTGATATGGATCCTCATCCACTTGCTAATCTTTTCAAAAGACCAAGTTATGATGAACCAATTGCTAGTGAGTTGAGTGCACTTGATTATCTCTATGAAGTTTTGCTTGAAAATCATGAATCTGGAAATTTTGATGAAGTGTTGAAAGAAGAAATCTATAAGGTGATTCATGATAGCTCCTTGATTGAAAAGCATGATTGCAATGATATTACTATAAATTCTATTAATGTCAATTACGCTAATGATATGCAAAGCCACAAGCTTGGGGATGCTATGTTTGATGAAGATGATATTTTTTGTCCCCCAAGTTTTGATGAGCAAATTCATTATGATGATTGCATGCTCGTGCATCATGAAAAGAATGATTTATGTGATAGTTATATTGTTGAATTCGTTCATGATGCTACTGAAATTTATAATGAGGGAGGAACATATGCTAGTAGGAATTGCAATAATATCAACTTTACTCTCTATGTGTTCAAAGTTTTGAAGTTATGCTTGTTTTGCCTTCCTATGCTAGTTGATTCTTGTTCCCATAAATTGTTTGCTCACAAAATCCCTATGCATAGGAAGTGGGTTAGACTTAAATGTGTTAGTCATAAGATTCATGATGCTCTCTTGCATAATTCAATTACTACTTTTTATGTGAGCATCATTGAAATCATTTTGCCTAGCTAGGGGCGTTAAACAATAGCGCTTGTTGGGAGGCAACCCAATTTTATTTTTGCTTTCTGTTTTTTGCTTCTGTTTTGGTGTGTTTTCCACATTATTACTTCTGTAATAATTGTGTTTTATTTTTTAAATTAGTGTTTGAGCCAAGTAAGACCTTTGGGATGGTCTACGGTGTTTGTTGATTTGATTTTGCTGAAAAACAGAAACTTTTGCTCTCAGTCCAGGAATTTTGTAAATTCACTGGAACGTGCTTTTGATCTGAAATTTTTACACAATATTTATATACAAAATTCCCTGATTTTCCTAATTTTTCAGAATTTTTGGAGTTACAGAAATATTCTAAGTCTATATATTTCTACAGACTGTTCTGTTTTTGACAGATTCTGTTTTCTATGTGTTGTTTGCTTATTTTGATGAATCTATGGGTTGTATCGGGGGGTATGAACCATGGAGAAGTTAGAATACAGTAGATATTACACCAATATAAATAAAGAATGAGTTCACAACAGTACCTAAAGTGGTGATTTATTTTTCTTATACTAACGGATCTCATGAGTTTTCTGTTGAGTTTTGTGTTGTGAAGTTTTCAAGTTTTGGGTAAAGATTTGATGGACTATGGAACATGGAGTGGCAAGAGCCTAAGCTTGGGGATGACCAAGGCACCCCAAGCCATATTCAAGGATACCAAAAATCCTAAGCTTGGGGATGCCCCGGAAGGCATCCCCTCTTTCGTCTTCAATCCATCGGTAAATTTACTTGAGGCTATATTTTTATTCACCACATGATATGTGTTTTGCTTGGAGCGTCTTGTATGATATGAGTCTTTGCTTGTTAGTTTTCCACAATCATCCTTGTTGCACACATATTTTTGAGAGAGAAACGCTGAATCGTGAATTTATTAGAATACTCTATGTGCTTCACTTATATCTTTTGAGCTAGGCAATGTTGCTCTAGTACTTCACTAATATCTTTTTAGAGCACGGTGGTGTTTTATTTTATAGAAATTATTGAACTCTCGTACCTCACTTATATTATTTTGAGAGTTTCTTAAAAACAGCATGGTAATTTGTTTAGGTTATGAATTTAGTCCTAATGTAATGGGCATCCAAGAGGGATATAATAAAAACTTTCATATTAAGTGCATTGGATACTATGAGAAGTTTGATTCCTTGCATATAGTTTTGAGATAATGGAGATGGTAATATGAGAGTCATGCTAGTGAGTAGTTGTGAATTGGAAGAATACTTGTGTTGAAGCTTGTGATTCCCGTAGCATGCACGTATGGTGAACCGTTATGTAACGAAGTCGGAGCATAATTTTTTTAATGATTGTTGACCTTTGTGTGAGGGTCGGGAGCGCGCGATGGTTAACTCCTACCAACCTCTCCCCTAGGAGCATGCGTCTAATGCTTTGTTTGATAACTAATAGACTTTTGCAATAAGTATGTGAGTTCTTTATGACTAATGTTGAGTCCATGGATTATACGCACTCTCACCCTTCCACCATTGCTAGCCTCTCTAGTACCGCGCAACTCTCGCCGGTGCATCAAACCTACCTTCCTCAAAACAGCCACCATATATTTTCCTCAAAACAGCCACCATACCTACCTATTATGGCATTTCCATAGCCATTCCGAGATATATTGCCATGCAACTTCCACCGTTTCGTTCTTCATGACATGCACCATCACTTTCATATTGCATATAGAGTCATATTTTGTCATAGGTATTGAGTTGTAATTTTTCTTTTGAGTTGTAAGTAAATAAAAGTGTGATGAATTTCATTATTAGAGCATTGTCCCATGAGAGAAAAGGATGATGGAAGCTATGAATCCCTCACAAGTTGGGATGAGTCTCCGGACTTTACAAATAATAAAAGAGGCCAGCGAAGCCCAAATAAAAAAAAAGAGGCCAAAGATGCCCACCAAAAAATAAAAAAAAAAGAAAAAAAAAGAAAAAAGAAAAAAAATGAGAGAAAGAGAGAAGGGACAATTGCTACTATCTTTTTCCACACTTGTGCTTCAAAGTAGCACCATGATCTTCATAATAGAGAGTCTCCTGTTTTGTCACTTTCATATAGCTAGTGGAATTTTTCATATGCACAACCACTTAGTTTTCTTTTTGAGCTTTCATACACTTATAGCTCTAGTGCACCCGTTGCATGGCAATCCCTACTCACTCACATTGATATCTATTGATGGGCATCTCCATAGCCCGTTGATACGCCTAGTTGATGTGAGACTATCTTCTCCCTTTCCCTTGCAACCTCCACCATATTCTATTCCACCTATAGTGCTATATCCATGGCTCGCGCTCATGTATTGCGTGAGAGTTGAAAAGGTTTGAGAACATTAAAAGTGTGAAACAATTGCTTGGCTTGTTCATCGGGGTTGTGCATGATTTAGATACTTTGTGTGGGGAAGATGGAGCATAGCCAGACCATATGATTTTGTAGGGATAACTTTCTAAGGCCATGTTATTTTGAAAGGACGCAATTGCCTTGTTGGTGTGCTCGAAGTATTACTGTTTTTATGTCAATATTAGACTATTGTTTTGAATTTTACGGATCTGAATATTCATGCCACAATAAAGAATATTACATAGATAAATATGTTAGGTAGCATTCCACATCAAAAATTCTGTTTTTTATCATTTACCTACTCAAGGACGAGCAGGAATTAAGCTTGGGGATGCTTGATACGTCTCCAACGTATCTATAATTTTTTATTGTTCCATGCTATTATATTATCTGTTTTGGATGTTTTATATGCATTAATATGCTATTTTATATTATTTTTGGGACTAACCTATTAATCTAGAGCCTAGTGCCAGTTTCTGTTTTTTCCTTGTTTTTGAGTATTGCAGATAAGGAATATTAAACGGAGTCCAAACGGAATAAAATCTTCGGAATAATTTTTCTTGGACCAGAAGCAACCCAGAAGACTTGGAGATGAAGTCAGGAGAGCCGCCGTGTGGCGACAAGCCACAGGGGCGCGCCCTAGGGGGGGCGCCCCCCCTGGCTTGTGGCCCCACGGCAGCTCCCCCAACCCTATTTCTCGGCCTATAAATTCACAAATATTCCCTGGATACCAAAAAAAGCCACGAAAATACTTTTCCGCCGCCGGAAGCCTCTGTTCCCGTGAGATCCAATCTTGGAGCCTTTTCCGGCAATCTGCCGGAGGGGGAATCGATCACGGAGGGCATCTACATCAACTCCATTGCCCCTCCGATGATGCGTGAGTAGTTCACCACAGACCTTCGGGTCCATAGCTAGTAGCTAGATGGCTTCTTCTCTCTCTTTGCTCTTCAATACCATGTTCTTCATGATCTTCATGGAGATCTATCCGATGTAATACTCTTTTGCGGTGTGTTTGTCGAGATCCGATGAATTGTGGGTTTATGTTCAGATTATCTATGAATATTATTTGAGTCTTTTCTGAATTCTTATATGCATGATTTCATATCTTTGCAAGTCTCTTCGAGTTATTGGTTTGGTTTGGCCAACTAGATTGGTAATTCTTGCAATGGGAGAAGTGCTTAGTTTTGGGTTCAATCTTGCGGTGTCCTCACCCAGTGACATAGTAGGGGTAGCGAGGCACGTATTGTATTGTTGCCATCGAGGATAAAAAGATGGGGTTTTCATCATATTGCTTGAGTTTATCCCTCTACATCATGTCATCTTACCTAATGCGTTACTCTGTTCTTCATGAACTTAATACTCTAGATGCAGGCAGGAGTCGGTCGATGTGTGGAGTAATAGTAGTAGATGCAGAATCGTTTCGGTCTACTTGACACGGACGTGATGCCTATATGCATAATCATTGCCTTGGATATCTACATAATTATTCGCTTTTCTATCAATTGCTCGACAGTAATTTGTTCACCCACCGTATTATTTGCCATCATGAGAGAAGCCTCTAGTGAAACCTATGGCCCCCGGGTCTATTTTCCATATTATACTTTCAGATCTAAAACCAAAAATACCAAAAATATCTTGCTGCAATCTTTTTACTTTTGTTTTACTTTACTTTCAAGCAATCATATCTATCTATCTCTATCAGATCTCATCCTTGCAATTAACCGTGAAGGGATTGACAACCCCTTTATTGCGTTGGGTGCAAGTGTTTAATTATTTGTGTAGGTACACCTATTGGGGACTTGCTTGTATCTCCTACTGGATTGATACCTTGGTTCTCAACAACTGAGGGAAATACTTATCTACTTTGCTGCATCACCCGTTCCTCTTCACGGAAACCAACGCATGCTCGAGAAGTAGCAACATTTCACACTGAAAAGAGTCATGGATCACATGGTAGGAAGCTCACAACGTGGCAATAAAATATAGCAGATTAGGACTTAGTGAAAATAACAGTTTTTAGCATAGCAGATTTTCATGGAGGCATATTGGCAGCAGTAAAACTATATGCTACAGGTCATATATTGGCATGAAACTTAACAGCATGGTAGTAGACATGATGCACTACAATTCATTCCATGGTGGCAAGGTCTAATTATGCATAGAATCATAGGTAGCATCAACACAACATGGTATTATGAAGAAAACAGATTCTCAGACTTAGTGAAAATAGGGTAGACATGAGCAGCAGTTTTTAACAGATTGACATGTTGGACAATGAATATAACTATGATGCAAATCCTATACATGGCATCAAAAGACCCAACCTGGTAGTCAACAACATGCTTAACAAAAGACTCCTTGGGAGCAACCACAAAAGACTCCTAGATCAATAGCAAATCACATGACAACATGGCAACAAAATAATAGATTTCAGACTTAGAAATATTTTAGCATCTCAAAACAGCCACCTTTTTAGCATGTTGGCAACATGAAAAAACACCTACACATGGATTTATATAGCAACCAAAAATACCAGGGCCTAACACACCTTTTTTAGCAAATTATCAGAAAAATGGCATGTTAAACACTTTATCATGCATCAAAGTGGGATATTATAAAACTACACAAAATTCTACACATTTTACATATATAAAGCATTTTCATCGGATGCACGGTTAATTAATTATTGGCATTTTAAAATGATGCATTCTCTGAAAATTGCAATGTCCTGGTTAATTGAGAAAAATCACTTAATAGGAAAAAAACGTGACACGGGCCGAATCTGACCGAACTGGGCCAACACTGCACATGGGCGCAAGATAGCTACCCCGTGCCCAGGGCACAACATAGCATGCAGGGCAGGTGGCTCGGGGGAAGCTCACCATGGGCCTGACGGGCCGGTCGGTGAGGAGGCGGTGCTGGGCCGGCGGTGCGGCGCTGCTGGGCCGGTCCACGTGGGCGACAGGGGCGAGGGCAGAGGCGTGGTCGTCCTCCCGCTCGAGGACGAGACCATGGCACGGTTAACGGCGGCGGGTTGGCGAACTTCGGCGAGGGGACAGGCTCCGGCGAGGCAGAAACATGCGAGGGGCAGCGGGAACCGGCAGATCCGGTCAGTCCCGACCCGTTCAGGCCGGATCCGGTGAGGAACACGACCGGCGGCGAGCTCGGCAACCTCCATGGCGAGGTCGGCCCTGCTGGTCACGAGAGGGAGAGTCCATGAGCGACACAGGGAGGGAAGGAGAGAAGGGGTAGGGGCGGCGTGGGGTCACCGGCGTTCGGCGGCGCGACGCGCTCCGGCGACCGGCCGGCGAGGTCACGAGGAGGTGGGGCAAGGTCTGGCTTGGGCGTGGTGGCTTGGGGTTGCGGGTGATGCGGGCAGCGCTCGCTCGCGAGCGGCGGCGGCGGTTCCGGGCCCCGGCGGGTCCGATTCGGGCTGCCGCGGGCCGCGGTGGCTGGGAGAGCCAGGGGCCAACGTGGCAGCCCCCGGTTGGCTGCGGGCGGCGGCGGTGGAGCGGTCTGGCGCGGAATTTGAGGAGGAGGGAGAAGGAAGGCCATATTTGGCAGGGGGCATGTCTATTTATAGCAGGGGATGCTAGGGTTAGGGGATTTGCCAGAATTCGGATCGTAGGATCGCGATCGGACGGCTCCGGATGCGGAGGGGGTTAGGGTTGGCTTAGGTGGGCTGGTTGGGCTGTGCTAGAGGGGTTGGGCCAAGAAGAGAGGAAGAATTGTGGCCCGTGACAGGTTTTAAAATACCGAAAACGTCTGACAAATAAACCGATGACGGTGCCGCTACGGTCGACCGTTCGGGTATCAAACGGACTCCGATCACGACGAAATTTGACAAGCGGTCTAGCTACACTATATTAAGACCGCACGCCAACTTTCGACCCATTCCGAGAATATTTTTCACGCGCTTTTAAAAACATTTTTATTTAAACGATGTCGCGGGCGCGTGTGTGTGTGGTTGGTCTCAAAACGGTCACCGACGAGAACGGAGAGAACCGGCAACTACGAATGGATGCAAATTTTCAAAAACGAGTGACGATGTTGTGCAGATGATGTGAATGATGCGAATGGTGCGATGACGAATGCGATAACCAAACGAATCACACGACGAGAATGGAATAAAAGGGGAATCTTCTGGAGCGTCGGTCTCGGGCTGTTACATAGGTGATCTCCTTGCCCTTACAAACTTCTTGGTTCAACTCCACATGAATTGGGGGCTCCTAAGCAACACCTAACCAATCTAGGAGACACCACTCTCCAAAAGGTAATAGATGTGGTATGGATGATGAACTCCTTGCTCTTGTGCTTCAAAAGATAGTCTCCTCAACACTCAATCACTCTCTCATAAATTTGGCTTGGTAGAAGAGATTGATTGGGTGGAAAGCAACTTGGGGAGGCTAAAAATCAAGATTCCTATGGTTGGAGTGGAAGATCTTGATCTCAACACATGAGTAGGTGGTTCTCTCTCAGAAAATGAATGGTGGAAGTGTTTGCTTGTTCTGAGTGCTCGCTCTACGAATGAGAGGGAGGTGGAGGGGTATATATAGCCATCTCCAAAGATCCAACCGTTACAACATTATTGCCCAACTTGGTGGAACTGAAGTAAAAACTCGGTTGCACTGACTAGTGCAAAATGCTCTAACTTTAGGCTTTTTGGTGAGACTGATATACAGCTTCTCGGTGAGTCTGATTCGGTTGGCCTGGGCAGTTCCTCTCTTTGGTGACACCGATTTGTAAAACTCAGAAATTCCAATTTTTAGCAAATAGATACCAGAAGGTTGGTCACTGCTTTTCGGTTGTACCTAGATGGAACTTGGTTAACCGAGTTACTAGGGTTTGGATTTGGGATCTGTCTAAGGAAAACTCGGTATGACCGATTGTGGAAAGTTGGTGGCATCGAATTTGACTTTTAGGATTTTGACAGAATATATTGAGAGAGAATTCTTGAGGGTTTTTGGTGGCTAATCTCTAAGCACTTGAGCAACCAGATCATCATGAATACCTCATCCCCTTTTAATAGTATTGGATTTCCTATGGACTCAAATGTGATTTCTCACATAAATATAAAATGTAGAGTCTTGAAACTTTTGCCAATTGATGTTCCAAGCATCTAGGGAATCTCCTCACAATCCTAGACAATCCATTCATTGAACTTTTCCTGAAATATGCTTGATAAAATCATTAGTCCAATGAAATATATGATGTTATTAATTACGAAAACCACCTAGGGAGAAGTTGTGCTTTCACCA
Source organism: Elymus sibiricus (assembly GCA_039707655.1). Classification (NCBI taxonomy): domain Eukaryota; kingdom Viridiplantae; phylum Streptophyta; class Magnoliopsida; order Poales; family Poaceae; genus Elymus; species Elymus sibiricus. The sequence goes on along the minus strand of CM077663.1, from coordinate 113,999,568 downwards.
GCAGATTATGTCGTTCGATTTGATGCTACTCGTTGTTGAACTGGTTGGTTACTTTATTTATAAAGCCAGACGGAATCTTATTTTGAGATTTTGATAATTCGATTCTTCCTTCGAGAGAGAGGAGCAGCGAAGCTCGCGTCCTCGATGAGGGCTCCCCAACAGGGAAACAGAGCCGGCGATGATGCGGTTGATCGTGGCGTCGCGGGCGGAGGCGAGTCAGAGGTTTGATAGTTCCGTATGAGGGGATTTTAGACGTGGGACCATACTCCTTTTTTCCCATCTCCGTGCGAAGCTTTGTGAGCCACTCGTTTCCTGCTTTATTTTCTCTCCTATCTCTCTTTGTAGTTGTCTTTCACCTCTGCCCCCATCCTACACTGACCTTGTTTCGTCCCTCTCTCTCTCTTGCAAGCTCTCCCCTTGCACCTGCCCAAGCCATGAAAATCCTCGCCTCTTCACCCTAGCCTTGCTGCCTCGGCCACGCACGAGAGGAACCGCGGAGATGGGAAGTTGTAGCCGGCCCTTTTGTGAGAAAGCTGCAACTTCTATTGGGCGTTGCTGGAACCGGCCAGCGGAGAAGTTGTAACCAGACGGTGAAAAATATGCAACCACAATAACCAGTGTTGGAACCGGAGATCGTCAAGTCGTTTTTGTTGGCGTCGACTTTGTTTTTGCTACAACCGGTAATATTTTTTTGCTGGATCCTGCGAGTTTTTTGTTGCGACCGTCGGCGGCAATACGTGAAATTTTTTTGAACTGACAATTGTTTTCAGTTGGACTGGTAAAAAAATGTTGTGACCGATGACCATTGGATTTTGCTGCTGAGATTTTTTTTTGCTAGAACACGATGGTGGAAGCCGACGACGACCAAGATGATGGTAGGGAATGTTGCAACCACGGTGAGCGTGTGCTAAAACTGGCCGCTGCGTCTCATGAAGGAGCACCCAACACGTGGTGACTCCGCCTCCCTCCCTTTTGTGTGATGCAGGGGTGGAAGATTGGGGAAGAATGAGGAAAGTCAGATCTGACGGTTGGGAGTTGACCCATCGAACGGGCAGGTGCGGCCGACCGCCCGGCGGCTAGCACTACTCCGTTCAGAAACAACAAGCCAAATGGGTGGATGCTACAAACTCAGTCCCACTAAATGTCACCAAGAGGCGAGCCTTCGCGTGTGATAAATGGACTCATAAGATGGATTTGTTGGGGTGATCAGTGCCTATAAAAAACACTTTGCGAGAAAGGATGCTGAGAGAGATTTTGGTGTGCTTCAAAATGCTTTGCGATTTTGTGTGGCCCTGTTGAGTATTAATTGAAAGACTCAGAGACTATGTCAAGATCGTGACAACATGTGTTATCATGCACAATATGATCATCGAGGATGAGAGAGAAGAGCTGGAGCACAACTGGTTCATCAACAATGGTGTTGTGGTGGAACCGGGACATCATCCAAACAGGATCCAAGCATTCCTTGCACATCGAAGAGTCAAGAAACGAAAAAAAACTCACAACCAACTCCAAGATGATCATGTTGAGCACCTGTGGCAACTTCATAGCACTTGATTCTTGTGCTTTTATCATGTTTCATTTGGATTATTAGTTCATTTGGACCATATAGTGTGTTTAAATTTGATTGTTTAGATTCTAAAACATTGAATTCGATATGTTCTTGAATTGTGTGTACGTGAAACCTCAAATTTTGAATTAATATGTTGTGGTGGAGTTTGTATGCAAACGTTTGGACAAATAGCAAGCTATTTTTAGGGGATTAATTTTTAGGGAAATGATTGGTGCGCCAAAAGTCTAGTGTCTTATATATTGAAGATTAAAGGATAGAGAGGAAGTTAGGGAAAAATTAGGGGATTAAAGGATAGGGGCTAGAGATGCTCGCAGTGGTCGCTTCAAGTGGTTCTTGCTTCAACAACACAAGCATCATAAGTTGGTTACAATGGCATTTGCGTATGTTGAGCGGGCGACTAAGGAGGTGTTCATCCAACACAGATAACAGTGTATTCTTTGGATCGGTCTTCCATCACCTAGGGACATTTTTCTCATGTTTCTCGAGCCTTTTCATTGTTTATCGATGAACCTTGATTTTTGTACCCTATTGGGCCATGTGTGATTGTTATACAGAGATAGAATGTGGCCTCATTTTCAGTTGTATCACCTTCAAGTGGTGCTTTGAGTGAACAAAAACTCCCTTATCTAAAAAGCACAAACAATAATACATCTGTTGTTCGAATGTCCTTTTGCCCACCTAACGTGGTATTGTGGCATTTAACCTTTGTTTCCTCCATCACCAAAATGTAAACAAATATGTTCAGCTAATTTGGATGACAATCTACTAATAAAATGTGTGATGTATGTGATGTGCCCGAGTTATACTGTGTGATTCATGTTGATTTGCTTGTATTGACACTATACCTTTATTTAAGAACCATCACCGTTTAAAAAAGAGTGTTGCATGCATGGGCATCACTCAACGTAGTGGTCGAGATACTCCCTTCTTTCTAAATTATTGTGAACAATCTTTTTTGGAGACCATAATTACTGCTACTTTGCTGAAATGCGTTCTATTGACATCATCACCATTTTTTTTCTTACTATTAATTTACAATTTCCTTCCCACCCTTTTTTAATTTGATTACAGGTGTATGTGGCAGGTCTAATGACATTAAGACACCGATCACGATAATATGCATGCCACGAACGTACCAATTGATACAACCAAATCTTGAAAATTGATTGGGATAACCGTGACAACCTTATGGGGCATGGCACTAGGGCATGCAAGCCACTTTGTGGAACCCTTCCGAGTGCCCTTTCACGTGGTGTTTTTTTCTATATCATGTTCTCCTGTTTTTTATACTTTATCTTTTTATAAAATTCAGGTAAAGCATGCAATAAGCAGATTTTTTTACATCCTCATATATGGTTTTCTAACATAGTACAGACGCAAACACTCATACATACGCATATGCATTCATCTCTATGAACGCATACACATACACGCTATCCTTATGAGCACCTTCGAGAGACTTAGACGACACATCATCTTGAGGTTGACTAAATTGTCATAGACACATTCGTAGTCAACGAGGACGTCTCCTCCCACCGAACGCACATCGCCGAAAGACCTGAATAACTCCGGAAAAATGCGAGAAAGTCTAAGACTTGAACCCTGGTGCGCTCGGGATACCATTGTCCTCCTAACCATCAAACCACACTAGATCATTGATAGCGCGCGTTGCTGCGCCCGTCTATTTTGGCACTTTAATGTTAGGAATTGATATATATATATATATATATATATATATATATATATATATATATATATATATATATATATATATATATAGAGAGAGAGAGAGAGAGAGAGAGAGACCCAAATAATCTTTTTGTTAAATTAAGTTAACATGACAATTCATTTCATAGTGTAGTTTTACGATGCAAAACTTCAAAAAATGTAATGGTATATACAGAACTCCCCTTGAACTGAAGACAGACCACTAAATCCAAGAAAAATAATTCACTTATGAATATGATTATTTACTCCACTAACAAACATGATTGTGTTAAGTGTGAGAAAATTTCCAATGGGTCAGAAATCAAATGCCTACCTCGGACAACAAAATGCTCTGGCAACTTTTTCTCACACATGAGCTTATTTTCCGCAACTACATGATATAGAGGGAATCACCTTTATTAGTGGAAATTCTCTATGTTCAGACTCAAGTGTATATGCATGCATGTATATGTGCCTGTAATAATAAAGTACAATATCTTTTCGTATGCTAATGGTAGAGTGAACTTAGCTACTTAGGCAAACAATTTCAGCTCAACGATTACGGTGGGTATTGAGTAAATAAAATATACATGTGCATAAACGATATACTTCCGGCAATATATATCTGTTCTAGGCATATTAATTATACTCGAAAACCGAACCTATTACCTCTGGCAAAACTCCAAGTTTGAACATAGATATGATATTCACATCATTTCCGAATCAGCATTGTATTGGAGCAACATTTAGAACAGAACAAAGTTATAATCTGAATTAGTGGAAGATATGGATTTATAGTATTATGAATTTTAAATAATCCCAGGCCTTCTTGTTTACAATATGAAAATATCTAAACTGGTATGCTTAAAGAGTAAATATAACAAATGGGAGACTTGACCAAACTTTCCAGTGCGGGAACATTATTAAAGTCCTGTAGCGTCATTGATTTTCTTCCTGAAACTCCGGCTATTGGACTTTAATCGACATCGACAGTTTAAAAGGGCAAGTCATACTGTACAATTCTGATGAATATTGTAAATTAATCATCAAAGTTTACATCAAATTAAATGGGATATACACGAAGACGCCATCTTGACCAAACCTTACATCTAAAAACAATGGTGGTATGAAAGATCAAAAACTGTAGTTTACATAAATGCTTCAAACTTCAGTAAATATTCATTTGACTCGATTGTTGCAGGCATATTCCAGAGTCCAGACCACAAAGGGTTGTTATGCGGCCAGAAAGAAAGCACATTGTTGGTAAGGTATGAAGGGCAGCGCAAGGTCCACTGGGCACTGTTGTTGTGTTGGCCGATGCATAAAGGTCCTTGGCCCATTCTAGTTCTCTCAATTCTGCCCGTAGCACTGCACCGAAGGATAGTGCACAACAAAGAGAAACCATGATTCAGTCTTCTCCATGGTGAAAATTTACCTCGCTGACCTATCTAAAATGTAGAAACTGATGTTTATACCTGCTCGACGGCCGTCATGAGATGACGCAAGAGGAGATCCATCGGGGAGATGGAACATCAGGCAGTTTTCTCTCGAGAAGATCACTGGGGGAAAGTTTGATTCAGTATGCATCTAGCAATTGCCTTCATCCTCATGCCACCAAGACAGACGGGGAGTGCTCATCACGGTTTCCTCGCGCCACCATGAGATGAGAAGGGTTTTGCCATTGTGGAGTCAAGTGAAGTGTGAACCACGGGGCAAGGAGGAGAGAAGATGGTGGAAGGATGCAGCAAGGAGGATAGGAGGCGACGTGGACAAACTTGGAAAGGGACCGGTGGAGGGAAGGAGGAGGCGATGGGGTGGCTGCAGCTCTACGTAGGTCGAGAGGGAATTGCGAGGTTTGGCGGCGTCTCGGTGTAGCTGTCGACGACGCAGGAGCAATGCGAGATGGAGAGCAGTGGCGGCGGCAAACACAACCCTAATGGTGTGCCAAGGTTGAAGAAGCAAAAGGGGTGAATCAGGTTGTTGCTGAACTGTCGCTGTGTCCTTTGCTGTATTTTGCCCCCACGCTCGATTAAAGCCCATTAGGCCCAATTGCACGACAGGCTTCAGATATTGCTACGGGAGTAGCGGCCCTGTAAATTAGCGCTCGATGGTGCCGTCATGAGATGACGCAAGAGGAGATCCATCGGGGAGATGGAACATCAGGCAGTTTTCTCTCGAGAAGATCACTGGGGGGAAGTTTGATTCAGTATGCATCTAGCAATTGCCTTCATCCTCATGCCACCAAGACAGACGGGGAGTGCTCATCACGGTTTCCTCGCGCCACCATGAGATGAGAAGGGTTTTGCCGTTGTGGAGTCAAGTGAAGTGTGAACCACGGGGCAAGGAGGAGAGAAGATGGTGGAAGGATGCAGCAAGGAGGATAGGAGGCGACGTGGACAAACTTGGAAAGGGACCGGTGGAGGGAAGGAGGAGGCGACGGGGTGGCTGCAGCTCTACGCAGGTCGGGAGGGAATTGCGGGGTTTGGCGGCGTCTCGGTGCAGCTGTCGACGACGCAGGAGCAATGCGAGATGGAGAGCAGTGGCGGCGGCAAACACAACCCTAATGGTGTGCCAAGGTTGAAGAAGCAGAAGGGGTGAATCAGGTTGTTGCTGAACTGTCGCTGTGTCCTTTGCTGTATTTTGCCCCCACGCTCGATTAAAGCCCATTAGGCCCAATTGCACGACAGGCTTCAGATATTGCTACGGGAGTAGCGGCCCTGTAAATTAGCGCTCGATGGTTTGATTCACAGCTAATCGGACGGTTGGAAACATCCAAAATAAGGATCCGATGGCTTCACACGCTGATAGCCTGGGATGGCTGGAAAGATGCTCAGTTATAATATATCTAAATGTATGTTAGTTCTAAATATCATAGATTTATTTAAAAACTCAATTATGTTAGTAGGTTAGTTCTAAATATAATAAATTTATTGAAAAAACTCGATTAAACTTCCAAAGGAATGTGCGAGTGTGCAAGTGGAGTGGGCAATTAACAAAGGCAGAGTTTTCTTAGCATGGATTGCAGTGTGATCTTCGAATAATCCTCTATCACTTCAGGTTGTTCTTTTCTCCTTATGTTATAGTAAATCAAGAATAATTCAGTGGCTAATGTGGTAAAATTTCCATGTAGAATGAACCTATGGTTTGTGAAAAAACCTAGTATCTTACTCCCAAGTTCAAATTTCCAGTTCAAACTTTAAACTACACACACACAACTGGAAAAAAAATCTACATAATTCATTGATAAATCTGATAAAATTCATTTCAATTTTTTTTTGCGGTGGAAACGGGTTGTATATTAATTAACCTAGTGTTTTAGTTTGAAGTGTGAGGAGAGAAACAAATGACGTGACAGAAAGAAGAGAGAGAAAATCTGACATGAGACCGTTGACTTGGATGAAATCGAAGTTAAGTGAGTAAAAAAGGATCGACAGGGGAGTAAAAGGACATTGCGAATGGATTTAGAGTTCATATAGGTATACTAAATCGAGCTAGTGATGTGAACTTTATGGTAAATTCAGAACAATAGGTAAAATGGGTTTTTCTCTTTTTTTTCTCGCAACACTATTTTTGGCCTAAGTCATTAAAGTTGCTCAAGACTACTCACTGTCTTGTTTCGGTTCCAGTAAAACTTGTAATATTTCTTTGGGAGAAAAACATCAAAAGTTCTTTGCTCCTTTGCTGTTTTAACACAAACTTTATTTATCGTGACAGCCGTCGATCCTCCAACGAACGGGCGATATCTTCTTCTCCTAAGCGAACCGGAGTTGCAAAGGATTTCGCGATCCCCATCTCCCTCTCTCTCCCATGGCAGAGCCGCCGCCGCCTCCGTCGCAGTCCCCGGCGCAGACGCCGCCTCCCACGCAGCAGCAGACGCCCGCGGCAACCGCGCGGGATGACATGATGGCCTGCGTGGCTGCGCTGGAGGCGGCGCTGCTGCCGTGCCTCCCCGCGCGCGAGCTGCAGGCCGTCGACCGCTCCCTCCAGTCCTCCCACCAGAGTACGAACCCTCTCTCTCCGTCCTCCCTTCTCCTCCTCCTCCTGTCGATCCGAGCGGCCATGTTTCGGGCCAAGATTCGTGTTCTTGGTTGGTGCCTGGCCCCGCTCTCCCCTCGCGCGCGCCAGGTGTTCGTTTTAGGGATTATCTTGTGATTGGCCTGTTTGATTCCCGGTAGATTAGATATTAGGTTCTTAGATTAAGGCAGTTTGTGTATCTTTAGTTCCATCTGCCGTGTTGCTTACCAGTGCCAAATTGGAGATGACGACTGTAGTTTTTGCTGTCGACAGTTGATGTAGAGAGGCACGCCAGGGATTTCATGGAGGCCGCCAAGAAGCTTCAGTCTTACTTCATCAGCCTGCAGCGCGAGGACCAACCAACAAACGAAGAACTGCTTCGTAAGGTGTGATTCTTCAGCTAGATCCTTCGCTTGGCATCATTTCATTGCTTTCCGACTGCAGGTTGAATGAACATGTACATGGTTCTGTGTGTTACGGTAGGGGGAGAGGTAGTGGTGATTGGAGTTTGTCCTGGGGGTCTAGGAATAAACATATAGGGTACTCTTGCATTGCTGCTACTAGGCTGAGGTACACCATAGTGGCGTCATAGGTGAGGTGGTGACGCCTGAGTTTGTTTGAAGAAAATTACATTTGGTACTACGGGCACCGTTGTTAAATCAGCTCTAATTATAATCTGACCTCACTTTCACTTCTATGAAAAAGCATAGGTGTGTGAATAGAGAGCGTAATGTTTGTGCTTGAGGAGCTTGATGCAGCGCTTTTGTGCTATTATTAGCCTCGATTCTGTACTGCAGAAGTATATAATTTTTATGAAAAAAAATCAGATGTATGTTCACTGGGAGCGTAATTTTTGTGATTGAGTGACTTGATGCAATGCTTTTGTGCTATTCAGCCTCAGTTCCGTACTATTAAATGATATAAAAAGAAACACTGTCAAGACAGATTCAGAAGTGAAGAATCTTAAGAAACCAGTAGCCTTCTTAAAAATATTTTTTTGCTTGAAGATAAAACAAAAATAATTTCCCACATGAATATGCAATTATGTTGACATGGGTACAATTAAACACTTCACAGGCCTTATTTATTTGCCCCCCTAAAAGGCAGGCTTTGTTTATTCTGTATATTATCTTGTACTAAGTACCTGGAAGTTGTGAAAGAGTTATATGCAGTATGGCCTTGAAGCTTAATAAGTAAATTGCCAGCTCTGAGCCATACTTCGTATTTTCATGTTTGAGCTGCAGGAGATTACTACAATGGAGGAAGAACTGAAGACCAAGTCGGAGCTCATTGCCAAGCACAAGAGTCTCATTGAAGGGTGGCAGAAAGAACTAAAGGACCAGCTGGGCAAGCACAACACCGAGCTCAAAAGAGTTTGATTCCGCCATGTACATTTCATATTTCGACCAGAATAACCATGAAATTCTGTGTGGCTGAATGTTACAGTCGTCCCTGGAAAATTGTGTCGGGCAAGGGACAAGCCAGCATAACTAATGTTTAGGTCTAACAAGTCAAATTGTTCATCGATGTCTTGTTTCGTTGTGGAACATGTAATTTTTTTTCTATCTGTTTGGTTACCAAATGTCTTGATTCGGAGGTTTGGGGCAAATTTGTCATGCAAAACATGTTACTCGAAGATTGAAAACAATCTATACACTAGCTAATTGTCTGTGTGTTGCCGCGAGGCATATAACTTACACCCACCATATTCTAATGGTTCAATGCTAGTCGTGTCCAACATATAACTTGCACCCATCATGTTCTAGATTTTTGGTAAGATTTGATTTGGGTATGTGTAGGGGGTGGCAAGGAAAGTTTTGATTTAGTTAGGTTTTGGTGAGATTTGATTTGTTTGAGTTAATGTAGGACATAGTTTTGATAAGATTTGATTTGAGTTAACAGTATGAGAGGGGGGGGGGGGGGGGGGGGGGGGGTTGAGGAGAACATACCAACTCCCCTTTAGTAGAGGTGATATTGCATGAATGCAAATTTTCACATGTTCTAGAGAAATAATTGTCATCACTAACATCAACATAATACTCAAAGGTCAGGTTTACGGTTTGTGAGGAACTTGTGGGAAAATAGCAACAAAAGTAGGAAATGGTTATTAGACGAAATTGGCAACATATGATTTGAGAAAAAGATTATCACAACGATGCCAAACCCAAATACATGACTGAAAATAGCTTCCAAGCATGGACGCATAATTGAAGCTGAACCGTACATTAATTTACTGGATCATCCATGGTGTAGTCTACCTTACATATGGAGAAAATCTACCAATTGGTGCAAAACCAGGGCTACAACATTAATTCAAGTCAATACAGCTCATCAAGTTACTTCTTCGCATATGTGATGCGCATTGGGTTCTCTTTGATTTTGAAACCCTGAAGAAGGTTCATGGCTGCCGTCGCCTGCCCCTCGTCTCCATACTCCACGAAAGCGATGCCAGGCTTTGCTTCGATCATCCGCACTTCCTTAAACCCTGGGTACTGGCAGAAGAACATCTGCAGCATCAAAGCGGTCGCGTCGTGTGGGAGTTCTTGGACGAAGAGAATGTTGTTTGGTACAATAATCTCTGGCATCATGACCTTCGGTCCCGCACCAAAAGGTAGCTGAGAGAGCTGCGCAAGAAAAAGTAAAGCCAGTAATGATGTGAAGAAAACTAATAACAGAATAAACGTAAAAAGATGCCCATTCCTAGTACTGGGCGTATATATGATAGTAAACGAAGTATGCACTAAGTCTGAGTCATGACTATTCCCTGCTAAATTTCAAGCTATTTCCGGAAGCCAAGTGAATCTCCTTAATCTGCTCACAGACATACAAACTCCCCCCCCCCCCCCCCCCCCCCCCCCCCCCCCCCTCCCAAATAGAACGACAAAACAGCAGGCAGAATGTCTGGTAAAGAAGTTAAAATTGTTAAGCTTCATGCACTAGCCAACGCAACCAAAAGTCCGAACTGATGGAAAGGGCTAGACAATCCACATATACACTTCAACACCCCGTCTCACGTGTGACGTGGAAAGTCAACACGTGGACAGACTCAAAGGTATGGCTCAAGAGGCCTATACGTGGACAAAGGGGGGCAGCAGCAATTTTTTAGATAAACTGCGAAAGCCAGGACTCAGCTCAAGACCTTAGCTCCGATACCATGTTAAGCTTCATGCACTAGCCAACGCAACCAAAAGTCCGAACTGATGGAAAGGGCTAGACAATCCACATATACACTTCAACAAAAATAAGGAAACGTGTGTATGTAAACACAGAGCAAAGAAGAATGGAGCTTGGAAAACATGGTCACGATAACATATTCCACCGTTCATATGCAACAACAAAAACCTCTACGCAGCAGAAAATGAATAAATAAGAACATTTCTAATCAATTCTACAGCACTTACCGGCGGAGCCCCATAAGCACCAGGATAGGCATGCATGCCCACGCCAGCCTGGTTAACATCGTGGTGCTGCTCACGCTTCTGCTTCTTTTCAGCTGCATTATCAAAGAACAAGGCAAACTAAGTTTTGCTCGTGAATTTAAAAGGAAGCCAAGTTGCCATAAGCTCGTATAAAAAAACACCAAAACAAATTCCTCCCAGCACGAAGCAACTCTATCAACAAAGAGTCAAAGTGTGTAAAGCTAAATACAGTGAATTGAGCAGATATCTGATATTTAGACCTGGCGACAACAGCTTTATTGATCTTTTGCTTCTATTCAAATTAATACTGGCACTCTCGTAGAAGTGACAGTAAGTGCAAGAACAGAGTAACACATGATCACGCAAAGGCACATTCAGAAATTTTGTTTTTAGATAATCTGGAATTCTATAGGCGAATGTTTAAATGGGGGACTGAAGACTGGAATCAAGGACCACAAAAGGCCTGATTCTTGCTGTTTTTAACATTTTAGCAGTAATGTATGCCCCACTACATGTGCAGAGGAGAAGTGAAAACTATGATAATGTATTAGTAGTGACACAAATACCTCCTTAAGCCAAATTTATTAGCCTGTTATGAACAACAATCCATGGCTACATGCAAGAGAGTCCATCTCCAGCAAATCTTTCAGTTAAGTTTTACAAAATATATTGAACGTATACAGTGCTAACAAATGACAGGCTATGTACCAAACAAAATAAGGAAGTGCAAATCAAGATAGAGTTCCAAGGGGCTAAAGTAAAACCGCGAATGTAAAGGGGTATGCACATTAACCAGGATCTTACGCTTCTCATCACTCCTCTTCCTTTTTTCTCGAGGTACGAAGGTGCCATCAGCTTTTGCTACAACATCTGACTTGGTCTTGGCATATTGAATTTTCTGAAATCAAATAGACAAGATTTCATGAGTGGCAAAAATAGTACAGCTTCAGAAGTCAAAATGCAACGCAAAGGAGCAGGTGAAAGAACATATGTGTATGTGTATCATAGTTAGTTAAGCAATTTGAACAACTCAAGTGTAGTTTGGTATTGACTAGACATGCCCAGTAAGAGACCTAGTATATACAAATAATATATCATCTAAGCACAACAAGCTAGATTACAGACCACCTAGGTAGTAATGTTGTTTAGAACAAAACCTGTTTAAATAGAAAGAATTGAATAAGCTTAAATGCTACTCCCTCCGATCAAAAGTGGTACTAAATCAGCGACAATTAATATGGATCGGAGGGATTAGCTTACATCAGACAAACCATAATACTATGACATAATTGCAAGCAGTACAGATGCTCCTTTTTCTGTTGAGATGGTTTTCATAAACCCAATACGCTTGGCTAACAACGCTACGAACAACAGGATATAGTAACAATCAGATCAAATTACGGGCCAAGCGAAGCTGCAACACCAATTCAGCTCTAAACTCACCATGGGTTTGTCATAGAAGGGGAAATCCTGCATCCTCTTCAAAGCCTCAGTTGCTGATGCAACATCTTCGAACACGACCCATGCCTGCCCTTTATGCTTCAAAGTCTTAAAAGCAAGCACCTCAATGATTTTCCCAAACTGGGAGAAAACGGCATTGAGGGACTTCTTAAGTTCTGTAAAGAATTCAGCAAATTATATTAGCCGGACGCATCGGTTCCAAAAGGTAAATAAAACCAAATAAGGCTTAACAGAAATCCGTAACGGCTTCAAAAATTTAGAGATGCGGTGCAGGGTATGCAAATTGCTGTTTCTGTTCGGTAAACCGGGATGGAATCTTACTTTCATGACCCAGATTCGACTCTATTAGCTCGGCACATCAAACAGAGGACTATCCTCGGATTAAGCAGACCGCCAGATCTCTAAGACCAACACATGTAAACCACTAATCCGCGAGATATCTGCGGCGCTCGTCCATGAGACAACGACCACCCCCGCCGGAAACCAGCCGGGAATTTCAATAGCGGGTGCCAACGTGTCTCACAGAACGGCCTATAGGGGTTTAGGCCCTGGAGAAGCGCCGAGATTTCCACCGGGCCGGCGCAGAGGAACAACGGCGAGCCAGAGGTAGCGAATACATTACACGGGAAAGAAGAAATCCGCGAGAATCTCCCTAGGGTTTAGACAGGGGGGCGCGGAGGAAGCCGAGAGGGTCAAGCAGGGGAGCGATACCTTCGAGTTTGATCTTCTCGTTGATGTTATTGATGTAGATGGTCACGTTCGGCTGGACGCCGTTCGCCTCCCCGCCGCCGCCGGCCGCCGCCTCGCCGCTCATATCCTCGTCGCGTAGCCGCCGCTCGAGAGCCTGCTTCTCTCTCTAGCCTCCGGGTTTCTTCGCGTCCTCTGTCGCTCTTTTTTTTTTCGCAGGGGCGTCTTCTCTGCTATTTTTCCGGGTTGGGCTTTCATGTCTTAATCTCGCTTCAAAAAGAGGCGTTTGGGCATGTTGGTTCGGCAAACAAAGGTCTCACCTGAAACGGGCGACAATCGGCCGGCCCAGCGCGCTGGAGATCCACAGGCCTTAAGCGCTCTCTTTTTTAAATTTTGTTTTCTTTTTTGATTTGATTTTAAATTCTGTTTATATTTCGAAATATTATGAACATATAGTATATTATAAAAATGAAATTATATTACATTTTTAATAAATATTAAACGTGTATAGAAAAATGTTTTTAATGTATAAACAAATGTACAACGTGTATGAAAAAAGTAGACATCACGAAATATATATGAAAAAATGTTCATCGTGTATAAAAAATGCTTCTAATGTATAACAAATGTACATGTTGTATGGAAAAAATAAGACATCAAAATATATTTAGAAATTGTTAATTATGTATTTAAAAAATGTTGAACGTGTATAAAACATTGTTCCTGATGTATAGATAACATGTCCAATATGTATAAAAAATGTTGACATCCAAAGATATGTTTGGAAAAAACTTTTAATCATGTACTTGAAAATTGTTAAAAATGTATAAGAAAAACGTTAATTATGTATACGAAAATGTATAATCTGTATGGAAAAAAAGTAGACATCACAACATATGTCAGAAAAAAATGTTAATCATGTACCTAAAAATATGTTAACGTGTATAACAAAAATGTTTCTTATGTATACAGAAATATACATTCTATATAAAAAAAGGTAGACATCAAAACATATATCTAAATCCCTGCAAAAAAAAATCTAAGAAAATGTTAATAATATAATTGAAAACTATTTAACGAGTACAAAAAAGTTCTTAACATATACAATAAATGTACAATATGTATGAAAAAATTAGACTTCAAAACATTTATAAAAAAATGTTAATCACATGTTTTAAAAATAAAAGTTCCTGTTTTACGTAGAAAATGTAGAATGTACATTAAATAAAAGTAAACACTAAAACATATATATTTGAAAAAAAAAGATAATTGTGTATTCAAAAATTATAAAATGTTTATATAATGTATACGAAAAATGTACATTGTGTGTGAAAATAATTATTGGCATTAGAAAAATAATTACCATGTATTTGGAAAAATGTTGACGATGTGTTCAAAAGTGTTCAAAATATGTACTCCCTACGTCCTAAAATATGTCTCAACTTTGTACTTATTTTAATACACGGTTGTACTAAAGTTAAGACAATTGTTTAAGACGGATAAAGTATTTAAGAAAAATATACTTTATGTATTTTAAAAATATTTAATGTTCAACAAAAAATATATCTTTCTGAAAAAAGTACAGATGTGTTGAACAAAAAAGTAACTGATGAAAGAAACATGGAAACGGAAGAAAACCAAAAAAGAAAGAAAGAAAATTAATAAAAAGAGTGAAACCAGTGAAAACCTAGAAAAAAAAGGAAAACCAAGAAATCAAAAAATTATATAAAAGACTGAAAAAAAGTGAAGAAGAAACCCAATAAAAATCGAGAAAGAAACAAAGGAACCAAAGAATCAAATAAAAAATAACTGAAAACCGACAAAGAAACCAAGGAAACCAGAGAAAACATAAATGAACAACAAAATAGAAAAAGGGAAAACAAAGAAAAAGCAAAGTAAAACCGCCGGAAGACAAAAGAAGCAGTGAAAAATGAATAAAATCAATGAAAACCAAAGCAAAGTAGTGGAAAACAGTGAAAACCGGGTAAAATGGAAGAAACCCCAAAAAAGTAAAAATGGTGAAAACAATGACAGTATCGGGCTGGCTTAGTACTGTAGCGAGAGGAGAAACGCTTCATGTGAGAGGAGCATACATCTCGCTATAAGCGATACCTTCTAATTTGATCTTCTCGTTGAGGTTATTGATGTAGATGGTCACGTTCGGCTAGACGCCGTTCGCCTTCCCGCCGCCGCTTCCCCGGTCATATTCTCGTCACTCAGTCGCTACTCGAGAGCCTTCTTCTTTCTCTAGCCTTTGGGTTTCTTCGTGTTCTCTCTCGCTCTTTTCTTTCTTCTCAGGGACATCTTCTCACTATTTTTCGCATTGGGCCTTAATGCGGTATTCTAGCTTCAAAAGAGGCTTATTGGTTCGACCGACATTGCCTCATTTGCGGCAAACACCATATTTGGTGACAACCCGTAAAAAACAAGATTTGTTGACAGTTCACTAGATTCTCAAAGAAATATAGTGACAGTCCACTATGATCTCAAAAAAACATTGTGACACCCTCAAAAACAAAATTTTCAATGTTCACAAATATATAAACCCATATCAACATGACAAAAGCATGCGATCATCGCAGTGAAAAAAAATAAGAACACCATTGCCTTATTAATGTTTTCCATGCAAATATCCATAATAACGTAGTATTAAAGATGTCGCGTCACTTTATTTTTACATTTGTTCGGTTTCTGCATTTTAAGAATCATGTGAATCAAGCAGATCTTAGGATTCAAATCCCCCAGTATCTCTACTATTAAAAGGGATTTTGTTCGTCATATCGTTTCGTCCCTCTACCTATCGTATGATCTCCCTCACCCCCATCGATTTTTTCCAGACTGATACCTCACATGCCCCCTCGATACCTTACGCACCATGCAGGAGACCCATGTGGGTGAAAAAAGGGACAAACCCAATGCTTGTCTACCCACGTCTCCCCACATGAGATCCCCAACAATTGGCGCTAGACCAAAACCTAGGCTCATCTCCCTCATCGGTTCGCTTGCAGCCAACAACAAAAAGAGACCATCAAAATATCACATTATCAAATAAGAAAACACACTTCATCATCTCGCTCACAAACCAAACATTTTTTTTATGAAATCCCAACAACACAGCGAAGAGCGCTCTATCCTTCTAGTGCTAAGTAAGTGTACTAAGCTGCGGCCCTGAAAAAAGGTTTGGTCTTAAATCGGTACAAGTTTGGGAGGCAACCAACTAATTGTGCAATCCGTTAAACACTTTGATTCTTATCATTGGATAGAGAGATGAGATATGTGTTGCAGATGCATGATTATTTCCGTAAAAATGCACCCCTTCCATAGTCATTAATCAGTGGGTGCAACGAGAAATCCTGCACATCCAAGACGTCCAATGCGATCTACAACCAGATCGATCGGTGCCAACTTGTAGGTGGTGATCTGCAACAAGCATGACGGTCGAGTTGATATCTACTACAATGAAGCCAACAACGGCCACTGCATGCTATTGAGCTCAACTGCTACTTATAGCGGGAGTCGCCTCCTTCCATTTCCATTTCCTTGTAAGCTACTTAATTTCCACTAAGTGACTTGGATTTTTTGCAATATATTTCCGCCATTTTACTAAAAATATAGTATCTTCTCTGATCGTGAAAAAACACCAGCAATGTGTAAGCAAACACTAAGCATGAGGGGTTTGAAACAACAAGCTCTATTTTTTGCTGATGGAAAAGAATCTCAATTTAATGAAAATATTTGGGCCGACAAACTTTTTTGTATTCATAACTCTCCATGTCATGGACAGTAGATGAATCACAAAAAAATAATTTACATATACACATACTAATTTGTTGATGTTTCTAGGATTTGACACAACTATCCGCCAGGCTACAATACAAGCTAGTTAATGCAAACGATAATTTCTCAGAAAGTAAGACAACATTGAGGTAATAGACAAAGATAGAAAAGGGAAAGAAAGGTAGACAAATAATAAACTAAGCTGAGAGAATATGATGGGTATTTATAGAGACAACAAACAAAGACTAATAATATATATGTACGTAGGCGCAAATAAAAGGAAAATAAAAACCCTAAACCCTAATGGGAATTTAGATAGGTAATTGACAAAGACTGATAATATATATGTACGCAAGCGCAACTAAAAATATAATAAAAAGAAGGAATGGAAACAAGTTACCACTTCCTGCAACTAATTTAGTATCACTTCTAATATAGACATGGGCATGATACATAAACTAGCACCCATCCAAAGCACCAGAATGAATCCCTATGACAAAGTTGCATACCAAAATAGATAAAGCACTACACTGATAAACCTATCAAAGAATATGCCAGTTGTTTGTTGCACAGAACAGAGCATCAAGAAAGCACGACATAAAAAAAGTACATTAATGGATCAACCATACAAAGCATAACACAACATAGGGATGCCGAATCAATTATTCAATCATCGCCATCAGAATATGCTTGATAGGTCTCAAGAAGCTCACCAAACGATATTTGGCCAGTATGGAGCCTCTCAAGAATAGTATCTTGATACTCTAACACTTGTGATGCTTGACCAGATTGCATGTTGAAAGTGTAGAGGGAGAGAAGTTGAATGATGGTGCAAAGATGTTTGGCCATAGGATGACACAAAAAGGTGTGCATGTTTAGGTTCACTGAAGGTCCGACTCCACTAGGAGCGCTCATGACATTCTTAACTTATTCCCCATCCTTGAGGTGATATATGTCCATTGATGGTGAACTTAGACACTCCGTGAAGTAGATGCAATTGGCTTCAATGGACGGGAACTTATTGGCGTCGAGGGAGAGGCATCTTTGAGAGCAACCAATGAAGATGGAACGGCTGCCGATGCTCTTCACGCGCACTAGCGTGTTTCCACCCATGCCAACTATCTTGAAGACCTCCACACGATTCCCGAGCTTGAAGATGACCAGAATTTATCCAACAGATTCCACAAGGAAATAACTTTTCCAAGAATCCAACTGATCGTCAGTGGGAAACCCGATTGAAAGGACCGAGATGACGACTAGAGGGGGGTGAATAGGTGTTTTGAAACTTTTACGGATTTGACTTTATCCTAATGCGGAGTTAAACTAAACGGATACGTTTTAACCACAACTCCAAAATAAGCTAGGCTCAACTAAGTGCACCAACAACCTATGCTAAACAAGATAGGCACTTAGGGAAAGTAGCAAGCACAAACAATATCTCAAGATATGGAAATGTACGAGCAACTAAGCAATTCTAACTAGCACAAGATATATCAATATGACCAAGTATGAATTGTGGAAAGTAAAAGGTGCGGGAATGAGATAACCACAAGTGAGTCGGGGACGCAGATTTATCCCGAAGTTCACACTCATGAGAGTGCTAATCTCCATTGGAGTAGTGCCGAAGACAAAGCTCTGGAGCACCACCAAGTGGCTCACGGTATTCTCACTTTTGAGTCACCCCCAATGGATGAGCCTCGATTCACTCGGGGTTAGTCTTGAAGGCGACCATCACACCTTTACAAACTTCTCCGGAGCACACCACAAGCAAGGAAGCTTCCGGAGTAACCTTGACCACCTAGGCCACTTCACACCCTTCCCCGGAGCACACCATAAAAGGAACCTTCCAAAGGAACCTTGCCCACCTAGGACACTTCACAAACTTCTCATAGATATCACCAAACCGTCTAGGAGGCGGAGGCCTCCAAGAGTAATAAACTCACGGGCTCACACTCGAACAAATCAACGCGGGGAGCTCAAACTAATGCAACAAATACAAAGCAAGGTCAAGCACCAAAATGCTCAACTCACTCTCTCAATCTCACAAGATGCAACTCAAGAAAGTGGGAGAATGAAGAGAGGGGATACAATGGAGGAAATCAACAAATAACTCCAAGATCCATCCACAAATCCCCCTTCACATAAAGGGGGGATAGGGGTTTGGGAGAGGTGGTATGATGCTCAAAATGATCTTTAGAAAGTGTATCGACAACCCCCAAACCGGTGGGGAGGAAGGACTCACTACTAGGAAAAACCTTATAGGTGGAGGCTTAATAGTAGCGCAGCCAGAAAACACATGCTACTGCTATAACTTTAGCAGTAGCACGTGGCTGGAAAGAGTGTTGCTGATATCATGGTTGTCGGTGTCAAAACCGACAGATCTTGGGTAGGGGGTCCCGAACTGTGGGTCTTGGATTGATGGGTAACATGTGACAAGGGAGACAGTGTTTACCTAGGTTTGGGCCCTCTTAATGGAGGTAAAACCCTATGTCATGCTTTGTTTTGTATTGATGATGGGGTATCGAGTACAAAGTTGATCTACCTGGAGATCGTATGATGTGGTCTAAAACCCTAGGAGTAATGAGATTGTCCCCTTTCTACGGACTAAGACCCTTGGTTTATATCGACACCAGGGGTATCTAAAGTTATACAATGTCGGTTACACCGGGCGAAGAATATGCCAAACTCATTAACGTGTTCTTGGAGTACATGTCACGGCCTCGGGAGATTTCCATCTTAGTTGCAGCGTCAGAGTCTTCGGGCCTTCATTGACAATCACAAAGCGGCCCACTGTCCGGACCATAGAAATAGGCCGGCAGCCCGAGGACCCCGTAATTCCGGACTCCCTCAGTAGCTCCCGAACTGGCCTCCAATGCCGCAGTCTTGATTTAGCATCCGTTCGTCCAAAGTTGTCGGCTTGTGGGGTGAGTTCCCCTCTTCTCCGTAGTTCGGCTGAGTCTAATCCGGCTTACGACATGCTCTCGAACGTCGAAACGTCGCATGGCCCACAAGTTTTATTTTTCTGCAACTCCTCGATTTCTGTGCACCAGACGGAGACAGGCAATTCCCGAAATGCCCTTCAAAGATCTGTAGGGTTGAATCATCCATTAAATTGAACCGGCGTGCATTGAGCAATCCATCTCTCTCCCCATCCACCAAGAAGAATATCAAGAAGCCATGGCGAATGTTCCAGGTTCTTCCTCGCACCCTCATGGCCCTCTCCCGGGTGACTGGGCAAGCTGCTCTGTTTCCCGTCTTTGACTGTGCGACCTAGAGGTGCAAGGATATCTTCCCTCCTCAGATCTAACGCCCTCCCACTCTGGATTAACGTCCGCAAATGGTGAGGCTTTTGCGGAGAAATCCCCTACTCCCCACAAGGAAGAGAGGGTATGCTTTGTTCCCTTCCTCTTACGAGGCCTGGGCTTTCCTATCCATCCTTTTTAAGGGGTTTACTAAAATTTTATGAGATCCAACTCCACCATCTCACCCCCGGATCAATTCTCCATATCTCGGGTTTTGTCGCCCTTTGTGAAATGTTCCTGGGCTGCGAAGCCCACTTCAAACCGTGGAGGAAATTTTTCTGTCTTGTCCCCCGTACTCAAGGGTGGGTGATTTTTGAAGTGGGCGGAGCCGAAGTGTGGCGTATAGCCGGATTGGGATGCCCTATGGGGACCCCAGAAAAAGATCCCGAAGAGTGGAACTCCGAATGGTTTTATATTGAGGACGTCCCCCTATTCGATCCAATTCGGAGGGGTCTTCCCGAATTCTCAGTCGGTCCTTTACAGAAGCGGTTCAATTGGCGTTCGAAGAGCTCTCTTCAAGAGGACAGTGCCGAAGTAAAACAACTAGTCGCCAAGATCAAGTTATTAGCTCACTGCAAGCTGACCATTGTTGACGTGATCGCCATGGCCGTCAGACGGTGCGTCCAACCTCTTCAGCAAAGGATGCATCCCTTATGGTGCTATAATGGCTCAAACGATGCGACCCAGTATAAGCGGGAAGGTCCCGCCGATCAGGAGGCCATGGCCGCCATACTGGCCAGTCTCTTTAAAGGAGAAAAAGAAGGGTTCCGTGACTTGAATGTCAAGGAAGGATATTCAAACCATAATACCATCAAATGGGTGAGTCTGATCCTATTCCCGTACTCTAGACACTTATATTAACGGTTGACTAATCAATTTTTTGGGGGTTTTGCCGAACAGGAATGGAGGCGCTGGATCGAGACGGTTAATTGTCCTCCCCCTCAGCCCGAGAATTATTCTCGAGATGACGACCCAGGATACCATGATGACCCGGATACCTCGATCATTTTTTAGGACGGAGTCTTTTTTCAGAAGAGCCTTGATGGCTCCGAGGTTGCCCTCATAGCCGATCACCCTGGGATACTCCCCAGCAAAACCGGAGGTAGGAAGAAAGCTCCTTCCCAAAAAGGGCACTCGTCCCCCATTATTTCGGAGGCACCTCCTTCCGTTCCCAGGGGAAGTCGTAGCACGCGTCGAACACTAGAAAGTGTACCACCAGCAAAATCTACACCAAATGCTATCAAGCGTGCTGTCGCCGGAGGGACTACCTCAACCGCTCCTCCATCCAAGAGGTAACTATTTTAACTTTATAGTTTGAGCACTGCTCATGGCTGCTTGCAAGTTTTCATAATCCAGGCTGACCTTTGTAGGAACCAAACACACCCTCCCACGTCAGAGGACGTCGAGATGGTTCAAGGCGATGGTTCCAACCAAAGGCCCCCAACAACCTCAGGATGCAACGAGGGGGTCGCTACCATGGACCAGCATAAGGAAGTCTACGTTACAAATTCGGAAGTTGAAAGCGCGATGAATCATCGGCGTCGAAAGGAGTCGCTACGCCACCCTGAATTTTCCGAACATGAGATCAATGCTATTGACTCGGTGGATATGCACCTCGGCGCTGCCCGATCAGGACTTGAAGGGATCGCCAATTTTATGCGAAACACTCTTCGGGTAAGTGTTTGATTTTAATGACCGGACACAAATCCTAATCCAGCAGCCCCCGAGCCTTAGTTTGGCCGGGACGGTCATATTAAGGGTCTTTATAAGAACTTCTTGTGACATTTCGTGGTCTTCGAAAGAGCAGAATGATAAATGGTCTGAAGAACTTGAGACGAGCCGGACTCAGCTAAAGGCTGCAAAGGCAGAGCTAGAGGGAGTGAAAAAATTCACTAGGGAAGCGCACGATGAGCAACAACTTCGATTAATACATAATTGCTCGAGGCATTGATATCTAATAAGTGTTTGCTTTATAGCAGCCGAATCTATAGATCAGCTTCAGAAAGACCTGGATGCGGCAAGAGAGTCACAAAGATATGCCGAGTCACAACTCCAGGCCGGCCATCGAATACTGACCCGTAATCTTGAGGAGAAGAACAACCTCCAGACGGAGAATCAACGTCAGGCCAGTGAGATTGAGGATTTAAAAACCCAGCTGGCCTGTGCCTGTGAAGAAAATCAGAGATTGAAAGGTGGCATATTTGGTAAGTAAGATTCCGGTCTCGTAGTTCCGTGCATAGACTATACCCGAACTAACAAGCATGACACGTCTCTTTGCAGCTCTCTTAACTGGGCGTCCCGAAAGAAACCGGCTCGTTCGGGGGGGGGGGGACCTTTTAAAGGAACTATCCATTGTGCATGAACGAGGTCGAAGGGCGATGAAGAGCATGATCAAGGCACTATGGCCATCCCAGAGCCCTCCAGAAGGGATGGCTGAATTGGCGGATCATTTTAAAGGAGCTCGTCGGTGGTTTGAATTATGGAAAACATCAGCCTGTCAAGAAGGAGCTCGTGAAGTGTGGGCTATGGTGAAAACAAGATTCGCCAAGCTTGATCCCGAGCATTTGGCTCAAGTAGGGTCGGTAGGGCCAGATGGTCAAGAGATACCTCTACATTTAGTATATGACCAGGTAATGCCGGCCGCACGCCTCTCGCAACAAGACTGTCGCCTGGATGCGATAATAGATAATCAAGATCAGCAACCAGATGTTTGATTCTATGTAACTATGTACTTTACATCAAATATTGCTTCATCTGAACTATAAACATTGTCTTAATCAGCCATCGGCTTCTACCTCCCTGGACAATAGTCGGGGAGTGTTCCTTACTATGTATGACATGAAATATCAGGACGACATTTCAGAGAACCAGGCAATCCGGTCATATGGTGCGAACAGACAAATTTGACCGGAGACTGATGTTATATTACTTTTAACATAAGAAACATCTTCCAAAGAAAATAGTTCCGCTATGGGTTCCTTTCTTCAGGCGCTACGCTAACAGTAGACTTAATATCCGAATATCCGCAGCACGCAGACAACAGTTAAGTCGGGGACATAACTCCCGATTGTGGTGAGAGTCACCTAAGTATTCCTTCTTCCTTTGCAGCCGTGTAGGATCGAAAGTATGTCTAGAGGGGGGGTGATTAGACTACTTGAGCAAATAAAAATTCTACCTTTTCCCAATTTTAAGTGTTGGCAAATTTTAGCAATTATAGCAAGTCAAGTACACCCTACACATGCATGTCTAAGAGTATAGCAGCGGAAAGTAACAACAAGCATATGTGGTAGAGGGTAGGAAGGAAGATCAAACGCAATTTGAAGACACGATGATTTTTCCCGTGGTTCCGATAGGTGGTGCTATCGTACGTCCACGTTTATGGAGTCTTCAACCCACGGAGGGTAACGGTCGCGAGAGTCCATGGAGGGCTCCACCCATAAGGGTCCACGAAGTATCAACCTTGACTATTCCATAACGGCTTCCGTCCACGAAGGACTAGCCTCACTATGGGTAGATCTTCACGAAGTAGGCGATCTCCTTGCCCGTACAAACTTCTTGGTTCAACTCCACAACATGAAGTAGGAGGCTCCCAAGCGACACCTAACCAATCTAGGAGGCACCACCCTCCAAAAGGTAATAGGCTCGGTAATGTCGATGAACTCCTTGCTCTTGTGCTTCAAGATGATAGACTCCTCAACACACAATCACTCTCTCACAGATTTGGCTTTGGTGGAAGAGATTGATTTGGTGGAAAGCAACTTGGGGAGGCTAGAGATCAATATTCATATGGATAGAGTGGAATGGCTTGATCTCAACACATGATTAAGTGGCTCTCTCTCAAAAAATTGGATGGGGGCAAGTATGGAATAGTTCTGAGTGCTTCTCTTTTGAGTGGGTGGTGGTGAAGGGGTGTATATAGGCATCCCCAAAAATCCAACCGTTACACCTAAAGTGACCAACTCAGTGACACCGAAGTATAAAACTCGGTGGTACCGAGTTGCTCCAAAGGTAGCAACTTTTGAATCTCGGTGAGACCGATACATAAATCTCGGTGGTACCGATTAGATGACCAACGGTCAGATTGCACAACTCGGTGAGACCGATTCTCAAATTTCAGTGTTACCAATTCTTGACAACGGCTAACCAGAGAGTTGGTCCAAAACTCGGCGAGACCAATTCACAAAACTCGGTGGTACCGATTCTTGAGAATAGCTAACCAAAAAGTTGGTCCAAATCTCGGTGAGACCGATTGGCAAAACTCGGTGGTACCGATGCTTGAAAATAGGATACCTGAAAGTTGGCAACTGAACTCGGTGGCACCGAATCAGAATCGGCTGCACAGATGTGCTAGGGTTTGGCTTATGATATGTCTAGGTGTCGGCGTACGACACCTATGGGATCGCGTGGATCCCTTTTACGGTTCGGCAGGGAAAAAGGCGTGCACAAAGAGCAGATCCAGCGATCAACGCAAGGGATTTTTACCCAGGTTCGGGCCGCTGAGAAGCGTAAAACCCTACTCCTGCTTTAGTGTATTGTGAGTCTTTGAACTCTGGCTCCAGGAGCGCTATGTGATAAACAGTACACAGCCGCTACCCATCCATCTGGGCCAGAAGGCCCCCCCTATAGCTATGCCTTGGGCCTCCTTTTATATGCCGAAGGGGTCACCAACAGTGGCGCACAGTACATACAAGAGGTGTAAAGTTGCTACAGCGTTCACTGACGTCTTAGGACAAACGCATTAAATGCTCCGTTTAGGTGTCCCTAACTTTCTTGGGGACGGAAAAAGAGCCCGTCCCATCAGCACCGCTTAACCCCATCCGCCGTTAGCGTCTTGACACGCACCCAGGAGGACAAAACCTAAATGACAGGCTGGTCGCTGCGCTGGAGCGATGACAGGGTGGCGAGGTCTTGCCGGGTGCGAATCTTGCCGGGGCTCCGCAAGCCATCCCGGCAAGAATCTTCCTGGGATCTCAGCCCTTGGTCCTCTGTCTTATGATTACTGACTTGAATGCTTTCTTGACATTCTTGCACTTGCATTCAGCCGTCCCCCGGCAGGCCTTGCCGCTGGTGTGGCTACAACCGTCCGTGCACAAGTATGGGGTACTAAAGACCCAAACTTTAGTACACCGACAGGAGCCCCCGGGCCTAAGCCATACACGGGTGCGAGGCGTTGTTGGGCTAGGCCCAAACAGTGCACGGGCACGCGTGGCAGGAGTTAGCTGTTGTAATCATTCCGCTTACTGCGCCCCCCCCACGATGCACATTGAATGCGCGATGTGGGATACGTGCGCGGAGCGGCCGTAATAGCAGCGCGCTCGCAAAAGCGTTTTCATATTGACTAGTAAAGAGGCAGCCTCGCGCCTTCCCCATAAAAAGGAATCCGCAGAGGCTCTTGCTCATTTACCTCATGTCCTTTCCAATCTGGAAATCGCCGTCGTCTCCTTCCTCGAGCTCGAAACAGAGCCTCTCCCACTCATCCGCCGCCTCCACGCCCTCACCGTCCTCGGCCTCCGCTCCCATAGTCACCATGCCGCCCAAGGCGAGCAAGGGAAAGGAGGTGAAAGCCACCATCCCGGAGAGCGAACTGGTGAAGATGCGGAGGAAGCACGTCGTCTTCACTCCGGCGCTCGATGCGAGCGCTCTGAAGGACCGATACCTGTGCATGTGGGCGAGGGAGACGAAGGCTCATCCTGCTACTCACGTGAGCCCAGGTTCCTCCAAGGGTGGCCCAGATAAATTCCCCTTCTTTGCCGACTACTTTTACTGCGGGCTCTGTACCCCGTAGAGATACGGAAATGTTGGCGCAAAGGATGGCGAAGAAGGCGAAGACTTCAACGGGCGATGAGCCGCCAGCAAGCACCACAGGTGCGCCAGAGCCGATCACCATCAGCCCGGAGCCCAGCCCACGACACAGTCCTCAACACAGCCTCCAGCGTGAGTTCATTACTCATTTTCCACTGGCGAGCGTTGAGACGTATATCTTCGCCACTGACGCCGCTGAGCTTGCAGGAGAAGAACAGTGACAAGGAGAGCCATTGGAGGCCGTCCCTGATGCGCCGCCTCCGTCAACTACGCCGCCTAGAGACGGATCTTCGGCAAGGGCTTCTGCTGGCGAGCCCATTCTTGTTGAGGAGGAGCCGGCAAGCACAGGCACCGGTAGTCCTACATCGGCAACCAATGTTGCCGGGAAAGGAGAAACCATCTCTCAACAGCTTGACGCAGGTAAAACCGTTTGCCTCAGAGTACTTGTCATTCTGTCTTTATATATTATATATATATATATATATATATATATATTGTCTTCTTGAACTTCAACCTTGGTCTCATCTTGTTTCCCTTTCTTTGGTTTTCAGATCTCCCTTTGATGGAGCAAATGAATGTCGATGTCGTCATCGAGGAGACCGCCAGGAATGCTGCCGCCGAGGCCGACAGAGTTGCCGCTGACGAGGCCGCTAAGGACGTACAAGAAGAAACCGCCAAGGAGTCTGCTGAGAAGGCCGGCAAGGAGTCCAGTGACCATACTGATGGCATTCCTGCCGCAGGAGTACCAGGCGCTACGCCGGCCACGGAGCCCCCAGTTGCCGGCGAGACGGTTGTTGAGGATCAGCCGTCAACATCCGAAGCCCCCTCTTCAAGCAGATATCTTAAGGTTGGCGAGAACCTGTTTGTCAACATACCAGGAACGGCAAGCACTGGGGTGCCAACCAGAGGGGAAATTTTCGACGAGGAAGTCATCACCGCTGCCGGACTCAAAATTATTGATGAACCAAGCGCCAGCAGCAGCAAATCCAAGGAAGAACAGCTCCTCCAAACCATGAGCGACAACTTTCAAAAGCTCCAGGAGCTCTACCGCACTCGAAAGGAGAAGTTGGACTCCAGGGCAGCAGTTATTGGAGCAGCGGAGGCGGATTTCCAGAAGCGCGTCGAGGAAACGCAAGTCTGGTACGCCGAAGCTTTTCAAGAATTGAAAACTGGTCGGGAACAACTGAGTGAAAACTGGAACGAACTCCTCTTAAAGCAGTCTGACATCGAGAAGGCGCAAGAGGAGGCCTCGCAACGGGCTGCTGCGGAGGAAGCTCGCCTAACGGAACGCCGTGTCGGGCTTGATGCCCATGAAGAGGACCTTGCCGCTCGCGAGAAGGCGCTTGCCGACAAGCTTCGCGGCAAAGATGAAGAAATTGAAAAGCTTGTCGCGCAGCGAACCCAGGAGCTGGAGCAGAAACACAAGGAAGCCCTCGAGGCTCTGGCCACAGACCACGCCGGCAAGCTGAAGGAAGCCGTCAATGCTGCCGAAGCTGCAGAGGCCGCCAAGAACGAGCTTGACGATAAAGTGAAGAGGCTGGAGGTGGACCTTGAGGATCATGGCAAGGAGATCTCGACGCTCAATGCCGAAAGAGAGAAGACTCTCTACAGCCTGGCGGAGATACAAATCGCCATATCCGACAAGACCAAGCAACTCACCTCAGCCAATGAATCCATTGCCGATCTGAAACTGAAGCTGACCACGCTGGAAGAGTCCCTTGAGAACACCAAGGCTCGTGAGAAGGTCTTGATCAAAGATCTCCAGAATGAGAAGGACCTGCTCAAGAGCGGCGCCGCCACTTATAATGACTATGAGGCAGGTGTGCAGATCTGGACTGAGCGCCTTGTCGATGTCGCGGAAAAGCTTACAGTACAACTGTCCACCATGGGCCTGCAAAACTTCAACTATTCTTCCAACGATAGGGTGTCTCGGAGCGCCAGGTTGACCATGTTCTTTGAGGGCATGATTGACGCCCTGAAGCTGCTCCATTCTGATCGAGCAACCCGTCTGGCCAACGAATCCCGTAAACTCTGTCGGGCCGTCCTCCTCAAGGTGCTCATCAAAGTGGTGTACAAGAACCCTGGCATCAACCTCACCAACATTCTTGACCGCTTGCCGAAGGATGTGGACCTCAAGGCACTCGAAGAACTTGTCGCGCCCATCGTCGACAAGGTGAACCAAGTCAAGAGGGTCGAAGGCCAGCGCAGGGACTAGCTGCTTCTCTTCTCTTTGTCGCCACCATTCCATGCCAAAGACAATTTTATCTTAAGTCAGAATCATGGCAACTATTAATGTAATATAACTGGCTGTGTTTTGAATGAATGCACGCTATTCCTCTTGTCTGATTTCTTTGTATATGGTACATGCCCTATGCTTTATTGGAAACTTGCCGGTGCGCGCAGCCTTGCCGCGAGCGCTTTGAGGAACGGATCCTTAGCAGCCTGCTGGAGGTGCCGCTGCCGGCAAGATACCTTGACATTTTCAGTGCAGCCACTTAAGCTGTTGAGCGGACTCGAAACAAAGTAAGGGCGCAACCGATCATGACAAGGTTCCTTCGCGTGCAGGTTTTCCATACAAAAGTCGAAATCGTCCAAGGAAAATAACTTTACAGTGAAAATTTTACTTAGAGTTTTGCAGCTTAGCTTTTTGTTGCTGTACTCCTTTCTGCGAGATGCCAATTTCGAACATCGCCTGTTGGTGTCCATACCATCATCCCCCCAGCAAACTTGTACGCGAGGGAACCTTCTATCCTTTAAGAAAAAGAAAGAAGAGAAAATATGGATATGGAACCTTGGTGGTTCATTAATACTTACTGGAAATAAGCGTAATACAATATCTTAGACAAACATGCATATAAGTAAACATGAAAATCGACAAGAATTGTAAAACACTTAATCTTATTCAACTATGCACAGGGTCTGCGCCTGGCTTTGTACAAAGGATTATATGCCTTGCCGGCAAAACTTGTACAAAAGATGGTTGCCGGGGGACCCGGCAACCGCGCCTTATGGATAGAACTTACGAAGATGTTCAATATTCCAGGAATTGCTCACTGGAACGCCATCTTCGGTCTCCAGGCGGACTGCACCAGGCCTGGTGACTCGTACTACCCGATAAGGGCCTTCCCACTTCGGCGTCAACTTGTTAGAATTCTTGGCCGACTGAACGCGCCGAAGAACAAGGTCGCCTTCCTCAAGACTTCGGGCATGAACCTTGCGGCTATGGTAGCGGCGCAAGGCTTGCTGGTAGCGTGCAGCTCGCACAGCAGCCTGAAGACGATCTTCCTCAAGGAGCGTAACGTCATCTTGCCACAACTGCTCTTGCTCAAGCTCATCATAGGCGAGCACTCGAGGTGACCTGTATGTGAGTTACGTGGGGAGGACTGCTTCCGCCCCGTATACTAGGGAGAAGGGTGTCTGGCCGGTGGCTCGATTTGGTGTCGTTCTGATTGACCAAAGAACTGTCGGCAGCTCATCAATCCAGCGTCTTCCGCACTTGCGCAGCTTGTCGAAAGTTCTTGTCTTAAGACCTCGCAACACTTCAGCATTTGCCCTTTCCGCCTGGCCGTTGCTCCTTGGATGAGCAACAGAAGCAAAACAGATCTTGCCGCCAAGGTCTTGGATGTACTGCATGAAGGTGTGGCTCGTGAACTGTGTGCCGTTGTCAGTGATGATCCTGTTTGGTACACCAAAACGGCAAACTAGTCCTTTGAAAACTTGACGGCTGATTGTGCTGTCACCTTCCTCACTGCTTCCACTTCCGGCCACTTTGTGAACTTGTCGATTGCGACGTACAAGTACTCAAAGCCCCCGGTAGCACGGGGGAAAGGGCCCAAAATGTCGAGCCCCCAGACCGAAAATGGCCAGGAAAGAGGGATTGTTTGAAGAGCTTGAGCTGGTTGATGCAATTTCTTTGAATGGAACTGGCACGCTTCACACTTGGTTACTAGTGCAGTTGCATCCTGGAGAGCAGTGGGCCAAAAGAAACCTTGCCAGAATGCCTTACCAACAAGAGCTCTTGATCCTATGTGGGAGCCACATATGCCTCCATGTATCTCTGCCAACAGCTCCAGTCCATCCTCCCGAGGAATGCACTTCAATTTCACACCGTTTGGTCTCTTTCTGTATAGGACATTGTCCACAAACTGGTACATATTAGACTGACAGGCTACTTTCTCCGCTTCTTCCTGTTCTTCGGGGAGTTCTCCTGTTTGGAGGAACTGAACAATGTGTTGTCCCCATGCTGGAGCCTGAGGCTCTACAGCAAGGACTAAAGGCATGTCTTCTGCCGCGGGAGCGTTTGCCTCTATGGCAAGGGCTCGAGGCCCTGCCAGAGCCTGTTGCCCCCCGACAGGCTTGGCATTGTTCCCGGCAACTTCCTTGCTGGCAAGGTTCTTGCCGGCAGCTTCTGGGAGCTCTGCGGGAAATTACTGGCCAGAATTCAACTTCCTTCTCTTATCTTGCTTCGCTGATGGTACTACGGATGGCTGAGTCAATTGAAGCACAAAAGTCCCTGGTTCCACAGGTAACTTGAGGGCAGCACGTTTTGACAAGTCGTCGGCAATGCTGTTCTCTGTACGAGGAACATGCTCTGTTTGCAGACCGTCAAAGCGCTCCTCCAACTTCCTCACTTCATCTACGTAAGTTTCCATCAACGGGCTCTAATAATCTTTGTTGATTTGCTTGACGACAAGCTGTGAATCACCTCTGACGATGAGCTTCTTAATTCCAAGGTCTGCCGCGATCCTGAGACCGGCAAGCAGCCCTTCATATTCCGCAGTGTTGTTTGTCGACTTCTCCCGGGGAAAGTGCATCTGGATTACATATTTGAGGTGCTCTCCGGTGGGTGCGACAAGCAGCATGCCAGCACCGGCGCCTTGCAGCGAGAAAGCCCCATCAAAATACATAATCCATTCTCGACTCATTTCCTTGTCGGGGAGGGTTGTTTCTTGAATCTCTTCGTCCGGCGTTGGGGTCCATTCTGCAATGAACTCTGCCAAGGCTCTGCTCTGAATAGTTGAAGTGCTTTCAAATTTGAGACCAAAGCTTGACAGTTCCAACGCCCACTCCACAATCCTGCCGGTCGCATCTGGATTTCGTAAAATCCGTTGCAACGGAAAGCGAGTGACGACGGTGATCTCATGTGCCTGGAAATAATGGCGCAGCTTCCTCGAGGCCATAAGGAGGCCGAAGAGCAACTTTTGCACGCCAGAGTATCTTGACCTAGCCCCCCGCAAAAGGGAGCTGACAAAATAAACTAGGCGCTGCACCATCTTCTTCCTCTGTGTCGCTTCATTTGACCGCGCAGATTCTGCCTTGTCGGCACCAGACTCTGTCGGGGAAAATCCTGGCTCGTCGCTTGACGGTCCTGCCCCCGCCGCTGCTTCTTCGTCGACTTCTCTCTGCGCCACTAACGCAGCACTAACCACTTGATTCGTTGCCACCAGGTATAGCAACAACGGCTCTTGTGGTTTAGGTGCGACTAGTGTTGGCGGAGAGGAGAGGTACCTCTTCAAATCCTGCAGCGTTGCCTCCGCTTCCGGAGTCCACTTCATTGGAGCGGTGACAGGGTGGCGAGGTCTTGCCGGGTGCGAATCTTGCCGGGGCTCCGCAAGCCATCCCGGCAAGAATCTTGCCAGGATCTCAGCCCTTGGTCCTCTGTCTTCTGATTACTGACTTGAATGCTTTCTTGACATTCTTGCACTTGCATTCAGCTATCCCCCGGCAGGCCTTGCCGCAGGTGTGGCTACAACCGTCCGTGCACAAGTATGGGGTACTAAAGACCCAAACTTTAGTACACCGACGCTAGGGTTTGAATCTCGGTGAGACCGAATGGAAATTGTTGGTCTTACCGATTTGAGTGGTAGGGTTCTAGACAGAGTATTTGTGGAAGAGTTTGTGGGCGTTTTTGGTGACTATCACTTGTGCACGTGGAGCATCTTGTTCACCAACAGTACCTTACCCCCTTTTAATAGTATTGGCTGTCCTATGGACTCAAGGTGATTTCTCACAAAGTAAAATGTAGAGTCCTCTTGCTTGAAGCTTTGCCAATCCATTTCCTTGCTTCTAGGGGTTTTTCCACAATCCTTTTGCCAACCTATCATTGAACTTTTCCTGAAATATACTTAGTGGAAACATTAGTTCAATGACATATATGTTGTTATTAATTACCAAAACCACCAAGGGAGCAAATGTGCTTTCAATCTCCCCCTTTTTGGTAATTGATGACAACATATAGATCAAAGCTTCGACATATGATATAATCAATGAATATAATCGTCGCTTTGAGAAGTATGTGATAAGCAAGAGCTCCCCCTAAATTTGTGCATTATTTTGAATTTGCGTTTGAATGCAAATGCACAATCGATTAGATACATGGGGCACTCTTTCATGTCACATACAACTTGGTGGTGTGCGAGAGTAATAAGAATGAATATCATAGCACAACACAATCAAGCAAAGGTGAATGATCATCTCATAAGCATCACAAGGAGAGGAAATAGTAGCAATACACATCAAGTGTATGATCAAACACCAACAAAGTTTAACACAAACAAACCAACCAAAAGATATCAATGTTTTGAAAAGCAATAAAAAGCAATGCTCTCTCTCGAAGCCTAAAGATCTATATCTATATACATCTTCTCCCCCTTTGGCAACAAGTTACCAAAATGTTCAAAGGTATATAACTAAGCGCTCTTCTGGGGCTGATCTCCTCCGATGGCCGATGAAGGAGTCGAGAGAACGGCATCAGCGAAGACTTTTGCAGACGTCATGGATGGAGTCGGAGTAGCAGCTGGAGGTGCTGGAGGAGCTGAAGGAGCTGCGGCAGGTGCTGATGAAGAAGGTCTAGACTCTGGAACTGGCACTGTGGCAGATCTGGGCTGAGTCCTGAACTGAGTGGCTGTCCTGAGAGGTGGACTATCCTCATCATCATCAGTAGTGTGGGGACTGGGCACGCCATCAACTTCTTTCTTGAGCTCATTCACAGTCACTGTGAGCTCATCCACCTTGTTGTTGAGAATATGGAATTTGGTGTCAACAATCCTCGAGAGGCTCTCTTGGTTCTTCAGAATGTTCCCGATGTCCTTCTGCATGCTGAGCACAAAGCTAAGTAGAAGATCCATCTGCTCACTCCTCATCTTTGGCACCTGAGAACTAGAGTCTCCGGCTGCCTCTACCTGTGCCTGTGCTGTAGCTGAGGTGGGATGGTCTGGGTCCATCACCACAACGTTGTCTTCTAGCTCTGGCAAGAGTGGCAAATGTGGTCGATCAAGTGCATATATGTGCTTCTCCAACTTGGAGTTGATAAGCATCTGTATATAAGGAGCGTATCCACATGACCTCTTCTGATCTGCTGCAGTCCTCTTCACTGTCTCAACTATCAAGTCCATCACTCTGAATCTGGTATGTTGATCAAGATGGAGCAGCATGTTGATAGAATAGCCTCTTACCATCTTCTCATCTCCAGACTTAGGCATCAAGGTATGCCTTAAGATAGTGTTGATCGTGCGTAGACCAGCCTGGAGGAAGTAAATGGATCCAAACTTGTGTGATGGCAAGTTTGCAGCAGGGATCTCATTGTACTTGTTCTTCATAGCATTATGATTGGCTTTGGACTCAGAGTACACATCCAAGTCTCCGTCTTGCACCTGTGGAGATCCTAAGATGGCAGCCCACTCCTCAACTGAGGATTCATATCTGGTGCCTTCTGTCATCCATACAATCCTACCATCTCCATAGAAATGTGCAGTGGAGTAGAATTGCATGATCATCTCGTCATTCCAAGCGGTAAACTCTTTACCAACAAACTCATCAAGACCAATGCAGTGGAAGTTATCTTGCACACTTGGGAAGTAGTCCTCATTATCCTTGATGTGCTTCCAATCCACATATCTCATGTCACTCACCGCGGGGCTCTTATCAAGCAAAACTGTTTCATAGAAATCTTGTTGCTCCTTTGTATAGAACCTGTAGTCCACAGCAGTCCTCCTCCTCTGAGAGTAGGGATCAATAGCTCTCCACTCTCTCAAACCCGAGTCCTTCCTCTTCTTCATGTCTTCAGCAACAGGATGGCTGGCATTGTGCTCTGGAAGGTGTGGTCTAAGCTTCATCAAGACAAACTGTGTATCATCCTTAGCTTCCCTGAAAGTGGAAGTCTTGTTCTTGCTAGAAGCTGGGATGTCTTTGGAAAACCTCTTGGGTTTAGGAACAACAGCAGCCTTCTTGGGGGCAGTCTTGGTGCCTTTGGATGATGTATCCTTGGGCATAGCATCAGCCATAAGCTTCTTCTTCTTCTTAGGAGGAGCCTTGGCAGCTGGCTCTTCCTCCTCTTCAGCCTCAGCCTCTGGATCCTCATACATAGAGGTAGGCCTGCCCATGACATGTATGATCCTCTTTCTGGACTTCTTCTTCTCTCCTGCCTTCTTAGGCATAGATTTCTTGGAGGGCTCAACAATCATTGTTGCCCTAGCACTCTCAGGTGCTCTCACTGACTCTGAGCTAGCATACTCTTTCCTTATAGCTTTCTTCTTGGATGTAGTGGCAGCAGCAGTGCTCTTGGCAGTAGCATCTTTCTTGGGCAGCTCTTCTGGAATAAAATCTTCATCCTCCTCATCAGAATTGAGCTTTCTTCTTGCCCTGGTTGCAGCTTTGGGCAAATCTGGTGAGCTAGGTACATCATCATAGCTCTCATCAGGACTAGTGCCTGAGCTCATGTCAACATTCTCCTCTCTGAAGTTGTTCTCACTGTCATCTGAGCCTGACATCTCTGACCCTATGAAATAGAGTATAGAAGAGTGGAAGGGTTGAGTCATCACAAAATGCAGACAATTTTCTCAAAGATTTGAA
Source organism: Elymus sibiricus (assembly GCA_039707655.1). Taxonomy (NCBI): domain Eukaryota; kingdom Viridiplantae; phylum Streptophyta; class Magnoliopsida; order Poales; family Poaceae; genus Elymus; species Elymus sibiricus. The sequence goes on along the minus strand of CM077663.1, from coordinate 113,964,976 downwards.
CTAAAATTTCTCAAGATTTGCATTCTGCCAAGTGAATATCGGTACAACCGAGGCAAACTTTTCGGACCCACCGAGACAGACAACCTGCATTACAGAAACTTGGCACCGCTTTCGGTAAGACCGAAAATGGGCACTCGGTTTCACTGAGGTTGTTCTCAGTTAACCATAAAAGGAAATCAGTGCTACTGATTCTTTTGCGTCGGTTCCACCGGGATTCAAGTCGCGGATGGCAAACCCTAAAAAATCTTTCGTTCGCTATTCTACTGGAAATTCTTGTGGATAGATCAATCTCAAACTTTGGCTTATCGATGGAAAAGTCCTAATGCGCAAGATTTGGCGGGAGGAGCGCACGAGGGGTCGAAATCGTACCCTAATTTGGTGACGACTTCGCTACGGCGGCGACGACGGTGAAGATTCCGTCGACGGCGTGGACTTCCAACGGCGGAGGCGCTCGGGAAGACGAAGGAGACGACCAGGGGTCCTTGTTCGGCAGCTAGGGTTTTGGAGGGGATGACGTTTGAGAAAGTAATTTCAAAAGTCGGGTCCGTCTCTTTATATACCCGTGGCTGTCGGTGACACCAGTACTAACTTTTCGGTGTCACCGAGTTCCTCTACTGTCAGCTGACAGGGAAACTCGGTGTAACCGAGAAGATGGAATCGGTGATACCGAGTGTGAAAACCAGATCAGCCCTAGGCATTCAGTGATACCGAGAATTTGCTATTGGTTCCACCGAGATGCACTTGGGAGGTTTTAATGGTCAGTCCTTTGTCGATACGGAACTCCGAGTGCTCCTCACACAGAGAGATCGAAAAGTACTTGTTCAAATTTTGTGATGCAGCAAGAAAGGAATATGAGACGAGAAATCATAGATAGCTAGAGAGTGGTCCTAGGCATTCTTGTCCATCCAATTGGCAAAAGAAAAATCAAAAACCAAATAGCAACAATTGGATGTCCTCGAATGATTAAAGAAATGCAGACCAACATGCTCACACAATAAGATGTCAAATGAAATCATGGCAAACATGCACATACATACTAGCATCTATCAAGCATTTTGGCGATGGTGGAGTCATCTATATATGAGTATATTGAGTTAGGAGCCAAGTAAGAATACTTGATCATAGGTCATACTCATCGTTTAAGCACAAGTGGGGTTACCACTTTTACATAAAGCATTTGATGTTGTCACATTCTAAGAGATGCTTTAACTCAAGTCTTAGAGTAAAGCTCCCCCTAGATGTGACATCCCCCCATAGGAGGGATAAACTAACCTTGGGTTTTGTCGATGAAGACTTCATGTGGGTGATGTAGTGGTGGATGCTCAAGGTTGATGAAGATCATCTTGAGTTGGGAGCATCCTTGTTGTTTCCTTACTCTTCTCACCTACATGGGTTAGTCCCAACACACAAGAGACAAATACAAGGATATCTATGGACATGGAGTGCAAAGCATACATGATGATGTCCATGGATTTGTTGATTGCCTTGTCTCTTGCTTACCTTTGAGGGAATGTGTGACTCCTTGAACTATTGCATGATGTTGACGTTGATTGCAGCTAGTTCTTGCCAATAATGAATGTGAGTGAATTTCATTGGCGGAGTCACCCCTCAAGAACTTCTCTTGTTCTTCTTCTTAGGGACCCACATCAGATTGATGGGGATCCTTGGTGTTGAAGTGACACTTGTAGAAGTTGAGCTTGAAGTAGCCTTGGGAACCCACTCCATCAAAGCTTGGGTTTCATCTTCATATGAGTCAATGTCCTCTTGAAGCTTGTCCTTGCCCTTGATCTTGTGGTCTTGTGGCGGAAGGTCATCTTGAGTGTTTGTTCCCTTGGGAAGAGTATGTTCATACTTCTCCCTTTGAGGAACAAACTTGGGCTTGGGGTATTGACCTTCTTCATATTCAACTCCATTTACGTTGAAGTAGCCAATGCCATGGTTCTTCCGGTATCCTCTGTGCTTGCGTACAATTTCCTCAAATTGCTTACAGCCGGCAAGACTCTTGTAGATACCTTTCTCTATAATTCCTTTCAATAAATCATTTTCTTGCTCAAGTGTAACTTGGCTAAGAGAATCATCATTAGTGGAATCAATAGAACTACTAGAAGCAACATCATTAGATTTATCATTTTTAGTGTTGCTACTAGATGAAGAACCTTTCTTGCCTTTGTTACTAGTTTGTCTAGGTTTAACTTGTGGCATGAATGTAGACAAGAGTAATCGTTTGGCTAGATAATATGAAGTCTTCTTTCGAGATCGTCATTGATAGCTTTAAGAAACTCATGTTCTTGCTCCAAGGTGAGCTTCTCGAAGCGTAGCTTCTCATGAGTCCTTACAAGCTCTCTATGATCTTGTAGAGTAGATTCATGGGCTAACTTAAGAGTGTTTAATTCTTTAGTTAGTTGTTCTATTTTCATCTTATCATCATCAACCGACTTATCTTGACTAGCATGAAAATTATCAAGTTTATATTGACTAACATCACTAGTTTTATCAAAGAGCAAGTCATCATCACCAAGTAAATCATCTTCATCACTATTGAAATCAAGATACTCAGGCTGTGATACCTTGGAGCCTTTAGCCATGAAGAAACTTCCACTCCCTTCATTTGGTGAATCAAATAGATCATAGGAGTTGGTAGTCACTAGTGCAAGTCCGGCAACACCTTCATCTTGACTATAGTCGGAGTTGGAGTGATAGCTTCTCTCGGAGTTGTTGTCGGATTCGGAGCCAGAAACCCATTCACCAACATGAGCTTGATGTCTTCTTCTTGAGTAGCTCTTGGTGTACTTGTCCTTCTTCTCCGAGTCCCTACTTCTCCTTGAGGATCTTCGTTCATAACGATCATCTCTACTCCTTCTCTCTCTTTGAGGTGATTCATTTCTTGAGCTTCGTCTTCTAGGTGACTCTTCTCATTGTTTGTAGGGAGCCGTGCACTCATTGGAGTAGTGTTTGGGCTTCCCACAATTGTAGCAGTTTCGGTCACGACTTGACGAATGCTTCTCTTCGTATCTTGAGTTGGAGCTTTGTTCTTTGCCTCTATTCTTGTAGAACTTGTTTAATTTCTTGACCATGAGGCTTATCTCTTCATTGGTGACAAGGTTGTCGCTTGAAGTTGTGGGTGTTGGGGAACGTTGCATGGGAAACAAAAAATTTCCTACTCACACGCAAGATCTATCCATGGTGATGAGCATCTACGAGAGGGAGAGTGGATCTACATACCCTTGTAGATCGCTAAGCGGGAAGCGTTAAGAAATGCGGTTGATGTAGTCGAACGTCTTCGCGATCCAAATCGCCGAGCGCCCCACGATCCCATCATGATCCATCTCGCGATCCAATCACGATCCGTCCCGCGATCCCATCACGATCCGTCCCGCGATCAAATCATGAATCGTCTCGCGATCCTGATCACGGTCCTTCCGATCTAGCGCCGAACGGACGGCACCTCCGCGTTCAGCACACGTACAGCTCGATGACGATCTTCGCCTTCTTGATCCAGCAAGAGGGAGCGGAGAGGTAGATGAGTTCTCCGCCAGCACAACGGCGTGGTGGCGGCGGTGGTGGAGCTTGTTGGAAATATGCCCTAGAGGCAATAATAAATTAGTTATTATTATATTTCCTTGTTCATGATAATCGTTTATTATCCATGCTATAATTGTATTGATTGGAAACTCAAATACATGTGTGGGTACATAGACAACACTGTGTCCCTAGTAAGCCTCTAGTTGACTAGCTCGTTGATCAAAAGATGGTGAAGGTTTCCTAGCCATGAACATAAGATGTCATTTGATAACGGGATCACATCATTAGGAGAATGATGTGATGGACAAGACCGAAACTGTAAACGTAGCATATGATCGTGTCAGTTTATTGCTATTGTTTTCTGCATGTCAAGTATTTGTTCCTATGACCATGAGATCATGCAACTCCCTGACATCGGAGGAGTACCTTGTGTGTATCAAACGTCGCAACGTAACTGGGTGACTATAAAGGTGCTCTACAGGTATCTCCGAGGATGTCTGTTGGGTTGGCATGGATCAAGACTGGGATTTGTTACTCCGTGTGACGGAGAGGTATCTCAGGGCCCACTCGGTAATACAACATCACAATGAGCCTTGCAAGCAATGTGACTAAAGTGTTAGCCGCGAGATCTTGTATTACGGAACGAGTAAAGAGACTTGCCGGTAACGAGATTGAACGTAGAGTCTATCACACCCGATCATCACGTGGTGTCTCGAAACGACGAACTTTCGCAACGGTGCACACTCGGGGAGAACACAATTTTATCTTGGAATTTAAGTGAGGGATCACCTTGCTTGCATATACCTAGTTCAATCTCGTTACCGGCAACTCTCTTTACTCGTTCCGTAATACAAGATCTCGTGGCTAACATTTTAGTCACATTGCTTGCAAGGCTCATTGTGATGTTGTATTACCGAGTGGGCCCTGAGATACCTCTCTGTCACACGGAGTAAAAAATCCCAGTCTTGATCCATGCCAACCCAACAGACACCCTCGGAGATACCTGTAGAGCACCTTTATAGTCACCCAGTTACGTTGTGACGTTTGATACACACAAGGTACTCCTCCGATGTCAGGGGGTTGCATGATCTCATGGTCATATGAACAGATACTTGACATGCAGAAAACAATAGCAATAAACTGACACGATCATATGCTACGTTCGTAGTTTGGGTCTTGTCCATCACATCATTCTCCTAATGATGTGATCCCGTTATCAAATGACATCTCATGTCAATGGCTAGGAAACCTTAACCATCTTTGATCAACGAGCTAGTCAACTAGAGGCTTACTAGGGACACAGTGTTGTCTATGTACCCACACATGTATTTGAGTTTCCAATCAATACAATTATAGCATGGATAATAAACGATTATCATGAACAAGGAAATATAATAATAACCAATTTATTATTACCTCTAGGGCATATTTCCAACAGTCTCCCACTTGCACTAGAGTCAATAATCTAGTTCACATCACTATGTGATTTACATTGTAATGAATCGAACACCCATGCAGTTCTGGTGTTGTTCATGTTTAGCCCTTGGAAGAGGTTTAGTCATCGGATCTGCAACATTCAGATCCGTGTGTACTTTGCAAATATTTATGTCGTCCTCCTTGATGTAATCGCGGATGGAATTGAAACGTCGCTTTATGTGTCTGGTCCTCTTGTGAAATCTTGGTTCCTTGGCTAGAGCAATGGCACCAGTATTATCACAAAACAGAGTCATTGGGTTAAGTGCACTAGGCACTACTCCAAGATCTGTCATGAACTCCTTCATCCAGACACCTTCCTTCGCCGCCTCCGAGGCAGCGATGTACTCCGCTTCGCATGTAGAATCAGCTACCACGCTTTGCTTGGAACTGCACCAGCTAACCGCACCCCCATTAAGAATAAATACGTATCCGGTTTGTGATTTAGAATCATCCGGATCAGTGTCAAAGCTTGCATCGACGTAACCCTTTACGACGAGCTCTTGATCACCTCCATAAACGAGAAACATGTCCTTAGTCCTTTTCAGGTACTTCAGGATATTCTTGACCGCCGTCCAGTGTTCCATTCCTGGATCACTTTGAAACCTTCTGACCATACTTATGGCAAGGCTGACATCGGGTCTTGTGCACAGCATTGCATACATGATAGAGCCTATGGCTGAAGCATAGGGGATGACACTCATCTTTTCTCTATCTTCTGCAGTCACTGGGCATTGAGTCTTACTCAACTTCACACCTTGCAATACAGGCAAGAACCCCTTCTTGGACTGATCCATTTTGAACTTCTTCAAAACTTTGTCAAGGTATGTGCTTTGTGAAAGTCCTATTAAGCGTCTCGATCTATCTCTATAGATCTTGATGCCTAATATGAAAACAGCTTCTCCTAGGTCCTTTATTGAAAAACTCTTGTTCAAATATTCCTTCACGCTTTCCAACATTTCTATATTGTTTCCAATCAGTAATATGTTATCCACATATAATATTAGAAACGCTATAGAGCTCCCACTCACTTTCTTGTAAATACAAGCTTCTCCGTAAACTTGTATAAACTCGAACGCTTTGATCACCTCATCAAAGCGAAGATTCCAACTCCGAGATGCTTGCACCAGTCCATAAATGGATCGCTGGAGTTTGCAAACTTTGTCAGCATTCTCTGGATCGACAAAACCTTCTGGTTGCATCATATACAACTCTTCCTTAAGGAAACCGTTAAGGAACGCTGTTTTGACATCCATCTGCCAAATTTCATAATCGAAAAAGGCAGCTATTGCTAACATGATTCTGACGGACTTAAGCATCGCTACGGGTGAGAAGGTCTCATCGTAGTCAACTCCTTGAACTTGTGAAAAACCCTTTGCCACAACTTGAGCTTTATAGACGGTGACATTACCGTCCGCGTCCGTCTTCCTCTTAAAGATCCATTTGTTCTGAATGGCCTTACGCCCTTCAGGTAATACTTCCAAAGTCCATACTTTGTTTTCATACATGGATCCCATCTCGGATTTCATGGCCTCTAACCACTTCTCGGAATCCGGGCCCATCATTGCTTCTCCATAGCTCGTAGGTTCATCGTTGTCTAACAACATGACCTCTAAGTCAGGGTTGCCGTACCACTCAGGAGCAATACGCGTCCTTGTCGACCTACGAGGTTCGATAGCAACTTGATCCAAAGCTTCATGATCATCATCATTAACTTCCTCTTCAGCTGTTGTAGGCTCTACAGAAACATCTTTCTGCGCTGCGCTACTTTCAGGCTGAAGTAAAGGTTCAACAACCTCATCAAGTTCTATCTTCCTCCCACTCAATTCTTTCGAGAGAAACTCTTTCTCAAGAAATGTTCCGTTTTTAGCGACAAACACTTTGCCTTCGGATCTGAGGTAGAAGGTATACCCAACCGTCTCTTTTGGGTATCCTATGAAGACGCATTTTTCTGCTTTGGGTTCCAGCTTTTCAGGCTGAAGCTTTTTGACATAAGCATCACATCCCCAAACTTTAAGAAACGACAGCTTTGGCTTCTTGCCAAACCAAAGTTCATATGGCGTCGTCTCAACGGATTTCGATGGTGCCCTATTTAAAGTGAATGCAGCTGTCTCTAATGCATAACCCCAAAACGATAGTGGCAAATCGGCAAGAGACATCATAGATCGCACCATATCCAATAAGGTTCGATTACGACGTTCGGACACACCATTTCGCTGTGGTGTTCCAGGCGGTGTCAGTTGTGAAACAATTCCACATTGTCTTAAGTGACTGCCAAACTCATAACTCAGATATTCTCCTCCTCGATCAGATCGTAGGAATTTAATCTTCTTGTTACGATGATTCTGAACTTCACTCTGAAATTGTTTGAACTTTTCAAATGTTTCAGACTTGTGTTTCATTAAGTAAATATACCCATATCTACTTAAGTCATCAGTGAAGGTGAGAAAGTAACGATAACCACCGCGCGCCTCAATACTCATCGGACCGCACACATCAGTATGTATGATTTCCAACAAGTCACTTGCCCGTTCCATTGTTCCAGAGAACGGCGTTTTAGTCATCTTGCCCATGAGGCATGGCTCACATGTGTCAAGTGATTCAAAATCAAGTGACTCCAAAAGTCCATCAGCATGGAGTTTCTGTTGGAAATATGCCCTAGAGGCAATAATAAATTGGTTATTATTATATTTCCTTGTTCATGATAATCGTTTATTATCCATGCTATAATTGTATTGATTGGAAACTCAAAATACATGTGTGGGTACATAGACAACATTGTGTCCCTAGTAAGCCTCTAGTTGACTAGCTCGTTGATCAAAGATGGTTAAGGTTTCCTAGCCATTGACATGAGATGTCATTTGATAACGGGATCACATCATTAGGAGAATGATGTGATGGACAAGACCCAAACTGTAAACGTAGCATTTGATCGTGTCAGTTTATTGCTATTGTTTTCTGCATGTCAAGTATCTGTTCCTATGACCATGAGATCATGCAACTCCCTGACATCGGAGGAGTACCTTGTGTGTATCAAACGTCGCAACGTAACTGGGTGACTATAAAGGTGCTCTACAGGTATCTCCGAGGGTGTCTGTTGGGTTGGCATGGATCAAGACTGGGATTTGTTACTCCGTGTGACGGAGAGGTATCTCAGGGCCCACTCGGTAATACAACATCACAATGAGCCTTGCAAGCAATGTGACTAAAGTGTTAGCCACGAGATCTTGTATTACGGAACGAGTAAAGAGACTTGCCGGTAACGAGATTGAACTAGGTATAGAGATACCGACGATCGAATCTCGGGCAAGTAACATACCGAAGAACAAAGGGAATAGCATACGGGATTAACTGAATCCTTGACATAGAGGTTCGACCGATAAAAGATCTTCGTAGAATATGTAGGAGCCAATATGGGCATCCAGGTCCCGCTATTGGTTATTGATCGTAGAAGTGTCTCGGTCATGTCTACATAGTTCTCGAACCCGCAGGGTCTACACACTTAACGTTTGGTGACGATTAGTATAATTGAGTTATTATGTTGGTGACCGAAAGTTGTTCGGAGTCTCGGATAAGATCCCGGACATGACGAGGATCTCCGGAATAGTCTGGAGGTAAAGATTGATATATGTGATAATAGTGTTTTGATCTCCGGAAGAGTTACGGAGTTCACCGGAAGGGGTTCCGGATGTTTGCCGAAGTGTTCGGGTGCAGCAACACTTTATATGGGCCAAGGGATAAAAGCCCACGAGGTATTGGAAAGTGCAAAAGTAGTTTTGCTGCCGCGTAAGCGGTACTACCGCTTGGCGAAGCGGTACTACCGCCCGAGCGGTACTACCGCTTGTGTGAAGCGGTACTACCGCCCAAGCGGTACTACCGCTTGTGTGAAGCGGTACTACCGCTTGTGTGCGGCTGTGCACGGTTCGGCAGGGATCCGAGTTGGACTCTTTCCCTGCGGGCCAAACCGACCTTGTGCGAGCAAAACCGACCTGGAGGAGGCTTTTACTCCAAGTTTAGACCCCAAGGCTCAACATATAAATAGAGGGGCAGGGCTAGCACACGGGACAGATCAGGATTTCCCAAGCCGTGTGCCGGCAACCATAGCCCTCTAGTTCCTCCGTCATAATCTCCGTAGCGCTTGGCGAAGCCCTGCAGAGATTGTTCCTCACCACCATCACCACGCCGTCGTGCTGCTGGAACTCAACCACTACTTCACCATCACTCGCTGGATCGAGGAGGTGAAGGCGTCATCAAGCCGTACGTGTGTTGAACGCGGAGGTGCCGTCCGTTCGGCGCTAGTTCGTGATCGGATCGAGGGACGACTTGCGATTTGGATCGCGGAGACGTTCGACTACATCAACCGCGTTTCTTAAACGCTTCCGCTTAGCGATCTACAAGGGTATGTAGATTCACTCTCCCTCTCGTAGATGCTCATCACCATGGATAGATCTTGTGTGTGCGTAGGAAAATTTTTGTTTCCCATGCAACGTTCGCCAACAGTGGCATCATGAGCCAGGTCTATGCGTAGATGAGATCTCGAGTAGAACACAAACGAGTTGTGGGCGTGGGTGTATACATATTGCTTGCCGTTACTAGTTGATATTTGATTCGGCGGTACTGTGAGATGAAGCGGCCCGGACCGACATTACGCGTACACTTACGCGAGACAGGTTCCTTCAACTAACATGTAACTTCGTTGCATAAAGATGGCTAGCGGGTGTCTGTCTCTCTCACTTTAGTTGAATCGATTTCAATGAAGAGGGTTCTTTTAGAAGATCAAAAAGCAATCACTACACCACGTTGTGGTTTTGCGTAGGTAAGAACGGTTCTTGCAAACCCGTAGCAGCCACGTAAAATTTGCAACAACAATTAGAGGACGTCTAACTTGTTTTTGCAGGGTATGTTGTGATGTGATATGGCCAATTACATGATGAGATCTATGTGATGTATGAGATGATCATGTGTTGTATAGAATATCACGACTTGCATGTCGATGAGTACGGCAACTGGCAGGAGCCATAGAGTTGTCTTTAATTATTGTATGACCTGCATGTCAATCATTAAGCGCTATGTAATGCTTTACTTTATCGCTAAACGTTAGCAATAGTTGTGGAAGCAACAGTCGGCGCGACAACCTTATGGCGACACGTTGATGGAGATCAAGATGATGGAGATCATGGTGTCATGCCGGTGACGATGGAGATCATGCCGGTGCTTTGGAGATGGAGATCAAAAGCACAAGTTCATGGCCATATCATGTCACTTATGATTTGCATGTGATGTTAATCCTTTTATGCATCTTATTTTGCTTAGGACGACGGTAGCATTATAAGGTGATCCCTCACTTAAATTTCAAGATAAATTGTGTTCTCCCCGAGTGTGCACCGTTGCGAAAGTTCGTCGTTTCGAGACACGCCGTGATGATCGGGTGTGATAGACTCCACGTTCACATACAACGGGTGCAAGCCATGTTGCACACGCGGAACACTCGGGTTAAACTTGACGAGCCTAGCATGTACAGACATGGCCTCGGAACACAAGAGACCGAAAGGTCGAACATGAGTCATATAGTAGATATGATCAACATGAAGATGTTCACCATTGAAACCACCTCAACTCACGTGATGATCGGACTTGAGTTGGTGGATTTGGATCATGTTACACTCGAATGACCGGAGGGATGTCAATTTGAGTGGGAGTTTTTTAGTAATATGATTAACTAAACTCATTATCTAGAACAATAGTCTAAGTTGTCTTTGCTATATTTATGTTGTAGATCATGGCTCGCGCAGTAGCACCCCTGAATTTTAATGCGTTCCTAGAGAAAGCTAAGTTGAAAGATGATGGAAGTAACTTTGTGGACTGGGCCCGTAATCTAAGGATTATCCTTACGGCTTCCCAGAAGGCTTATGTCCTTGATGCACCGCTTGGTGATCCACCCGCTCCAGTTGAGTCTCTAGACGTTGTGAACGCCTGGCAGGCTCGTTCTGATGATTACTCAATAGTTCAATGTGCAATGTTGTATGGCTTAGAACCGGGACTTCAAAGACGTTTTGAACGTCATGGAGCATATGAGATGTTCCAGGAGTTGAAGTTTATCTTTCAGAAGAATGCCCGGATCGAGAGATATGAGATCTCCGATAAGTTCTATGCTTGCAAGATGGAGGAGAACGGGTCTATCAGTGATCACGTACTCAGAATGTCTGGGTACTCCACCCGTCTGGCTGAATTGGGGATGCCCCTTCCGCCAGAGGCTATCACTGACAGAGTTCTTCAATCATTACCACCTAGCTACAAGAGCTTCGTGTTGAACTATAACATGCACGGGATGAACAAGTCAGTCGCCGAGCTGTTTGCGATGCTGAAAGCCGCTGAGTCTGAAATTCAGAAGGAGCATCAAGTGTTGATGGTCAATAAAACCACTAGTTTCAAGAAAAATGGCAAGGGTAAGAAGGGTAACTCCAAGAAGAGTGGCAAAGCAGTTGCTCCTCTCGTGAAGAAACCCAAGGCTGGACCCAAACCAGAAACTGTGTGTTTTCATTGCAAGGGAACTGGACACTGGAAGCGGAATTGCCCCAAGTATTTGGCTGACAAGAAGGCGGCCAACAACAAACAAGGTATATATGATATACATGTTATTGATGTGTACCTTACCAACTCTCGTTGTAGTGCCTGGGTATTTGATACCGGTGCGGTTGCTCATATTTGCAACTCTAAACAGGAACTGCGGAATAGACGGAGGCTGGCAAAGGACGAAGTGACGATGCGCGTGGGAAATGGTTCCAAGGTTGATGTGATCGCCGTCGGCACGCTCGCACTTCGATTACCGTCGGGATTAGTGATGAACCTAAATAAGTGTTATTTGGTGCCTGCGTTAAGCATGAACATTATATCTGGATCTTGTTTATTGCGAGATGGTTACTCGTTTAAATCAGAGAATAATGGTTGTTCTATTTATATGAGTAATATCTTTTATGGTCATGCACCCAATGTGAGGGGTTTATTCTTATTGAATCTCGATAGTAATGATACACATGTTCATAACATTGATGCCAAAAGATGTAGAATTGATAATGATAATACCACTTTCTTGTGGCACTGCCGTTTAGGTCATATTGGCGTAAAACGCATGAGGAAGCTCCATGCTGATGGACTTTTGGAGTCACTTGATTTTGAATCACTTGACACATGTGAGCCATGCCTCATGGGCAAGATGACTAAAACACCGTTCTCTGGAACAATGGAACGGGCAAGTGACTTATTGGAAATCATACATACTGATGTATGCGGTCCGATGAGCATTGAGGTGCGCGGTGGTTATCGTTACTTTCTCACCTTCACTGATGACTTAAGTAGATATGGGTATATTTACTTAATGAAACACAAGTCTGAAACATTTGAAAAGTTCAAACAATTTCAGAGTGAAGTTGAGAATCATCGTAACAAGAAGATTAAATTCCTGCGATCTGATCGAGGAGGAGAATATCTGAGTTATGAGTTTGGCAGTCACTTAAGACAGTGTGGAATTGTTTCACAATTGACACCGCCTGGAACACCACAGCGTAATGGTGTGTCCGAACGTCGTAATCGAACCTTATTGGATATGGTGCGATCTATGATGTCTCTTGCCGATTTGCCACTATCGTTTTGGGGTTATGCATTAGAGACAGCTGCATTCACTTTAAATAGGGCACCATCGAAATCCGTTGAGACGACGCCATATGAACTTTCGTTTGGCAAGAAGCCAAAGCTGTCGTTTCTTAAAGTTTGGGGATGTGATGCTTATGTCAAAAAGCTTCAGCCTGAAAAGCTGGAACCCAAAGCGGAGAAATGCGTCTTCATAGGATACCCAAAAGAGACAGTTGGGTATACCTTCTACCTCAAATCCGAAGGCAAAGTGTTTGTCGCTAAAAACGGAACGTTTCTTGAGAAAGAGTTTCTCTCGAAAGAATTGAGTGGGAGGAAGATAGAACTTGATGAGGTTGTTGAACCTTTACTTCAACCTGAGAGTAGCGCAGCGCAGAAAGTTGTTTCTGTGGAGCCTACATTAGCTGAAGAGGAAGTTAATGATGATGATCATGAAGCTTTGGATCAAGTTGCTATCGAACCTCGTAGGTCGACAAGGACGCGTACTACTCCTGAGTGGTACGGCAACCCTGTCTTAGAGGTCATGTTGTTGGACAACGATGAACCTACGAGCTATGGAGAAGCGATGATGGGCCCGGATTCCGAGAAGTGGTTAGAGGCCATGAAATCCGAGATGGGATCCATGTATGAAAACAAAGTATGGACTTTGGAAGTATTACCTGAAGGGCGTAAGGCCATTCAGAACAAATGGATCTTTAAGAGGAAGACGGACGCGGACGGTAATGTCACCGTCTATAAAGCTCGACTTGTGGCAAAGGGTTTTTCACAAGTTCAAGGAGTTGACTACGATGATACCTTCTCACCCGTAGCGATGCTTAAGTCCGTCAGAATCATGTTAGCAATAGCTGCCTTTTTCGATTATGAAATTTGGCAGATGGATGTCAAAACAGCGTTCCTTAACGGTTTCCTTAAGGAAGAGTTGTATATGATGCAACCAGAAGGTTTTGTCGATCCAGAAAATGCTGACAAAGTTTGCAAACTCCAGCGATACATTTATGGACTGGTGCAAGCATCTCGGAGTTGGAATCTTCGTTTTGATGAGGTGATCAAAGCGTTCGAGTTTATACAAGTTTACGGAGAAGCTTGTATTTACAAGAAAGTGAGTGGGAGCTCTATAGCGTTTCTAATATTATATGTGGATGACATATTGCTGATTGGAAACAATATAGAAATGTTGGAAAGCGTGAAGGAATATTTGAACAAGAATTTTTCAATGAAGGACCTAGGAGAAGCTGCTTTCATATTGGGCATCAAGATCTATAGAGATAGATCAAGACGCTTAATAGGACTTTCACAAAGCACATACCTTGATAAGATTTTGAAGAAGTTCAAAATGGATCAGTCCAAGAAGGGGTTCTTGCCTGTATTGCAAGGTGTGAAGTTGAGTAAGACTCAATGCCCAGTGACTGCAGAAGATAGAGAAAAGATGAGTGTCATCCCCTATGCTTCGGCCATAGGCTCTATCATGTATGCAATGCTGTGCACAAGACCCGATGTCAGCCTTGCCATAAGTATGGTCAGAAGGTTTCAAGGTGATCCAGGAATGGATCACTGGACGGCGGTCAAGAATATCCTGAAGTACCTGAAAAGGACTAAGGACATGTTTCTCGTTTATGGAGGTGATCAAGAGCTCGTCGTAAAGGGTTACGTCGATGCAAGCTTTGACACTGATCCGGATGACTCAAAGTCGCAAACCGGATACGTATTTATTCTACATGGGGGTGCGGTTAGCTGGTGCAGTTCCAAGCATAGCGTGGTAGCAGATTCTACATGCGAAGCGGAGTACATCGCTGCCTCGGAGGCGGCGAAGGAAGGTGTCTGGATGAAGGAGTTCATGACAGATCTTGGAGTAGTGCCTAGTGCACTTAACCCAATGACTCTGTTTTGTGATAATACTGGTGCCATTGCTCTAGCCAAGGAACCAAGATTTCACAAGAGGACCAGACACATAAAGCGACGTTTCAATTCCATCCGCGATTACATCAAGGAGGACGACATAAATATTTGCAAAGTACACACGGATCTAAATGTTGCAGATCCGATGACTAAACCTCTTCCAAGGGCTAAACATGAACAACACCAGAACTGCATGGGTGTTCGATTCATTACAATGTAAATCACATAGTGATGTGAACTAGATTATTGACTCTAGTGCAAGTGGGAGACTGTTGGAAATATGCCCTAGAGGCAATAATAAATTGGTTATTATTATATTTCCTTGTTCATGATAATCGTTTATTATCCATGCTATAATTGTATTGATTGGAAACTCAAAATACATGTGTGGGTACATAGACAACATTGTGTCCCTAGTAAGCCTCTAGTTGACTAGCTCGTTGATCAAAGATGGTTAAGGTTTCCTAGCCATTGACATGAGATGTCATTTGATAACGGGATCACATCATTAGGAGAATGATGTGATGGAAAAGACCCAAACTGTAAACGTAGCATTTGATCGTGTCAGTTTATTGCTATTGTTTTCTGCATGTCAAGTATCTGTTCCTATGACCATGAGATCATGCAACTCCCTGACATCGGAGGAGTACCTTGTGTGTATCAAACGTCGCAACGTAACTGGGTGACTATAAAGGTGCTCTACAGGTATCTCCGAGGGTGTCTGTTGGGTTGGCATGGATCAAGACTGGGATTTGTTACTCCGTGTGACGGAGAGGTATCTCAGGGCCCACTCGGTAATACAACATCACAGTGAGCCTTGCAAGCAATGTGACTAAAGTGTTAGCCACGAGATCTTGTATTACGGAACGAGTAAAGAGACTTGCCGGTAACGAGATTGAACTAGGTATAGAGATACCGACGATCGAATCTCGGGCAAGTAACATACCGAAGAACAAAGGGAATAGCATACGGGATTAACTGAATCCTTGACATAGAGGTTCGACCGATAAAAGATCTTCGTAGAATATGTAGGAGCCAATATGGGCATCCAGGTCCCGCTATTGGTTATTGATCGTAGAAGTGTCTCGGTCATGTCTACATAGTTCTCGAACCCGCAGGGTCTACACACTTAACGTTTGGTGACGATTAGTATAATTGAGTTATTATGTTGGTGACCGAAAGTTGTTCGGAGTCTCGGATAAGATCCCGGACATGACGAGGATCTCCGGAATAGTCTGGAGGTAAAGATTGATATATGTGATAATAGTGTTTTGATCTCCGGAAGAGTTACGGAGTTCACCGGAAGGGGTTCCGGATGTTTGCCGAAGTGTTCGGGTGCAGCAACACTTTATATGGGCCAAGGGATAAAAGCCCACGAGGTATTGGAAAGTGCAAAAGTAGTTTTGCTGCCGCGTAAGCGGTACTACCGCTTGGCGAAGCGGTACTACCGCCCGAGCGGTACTACCGCTTGTGTGAAGCGGTACTACCGCCCAAGCGGTACTACCGCTTGTGTGAAGCGGTACTACCGCTTGTGTGCGGCTGTGCACGGTTCGGCAGGGATCCGAGTTGGACTCTTTCCCTGCGGGCCAAACCGACCTTGTGCGAGCAAAACCGACCTGGAGGAGGCTTTTACTCCAAGTTTAGACCCCAAGTCTCAACATATAAATAGAGGGGCAGGGCTAGCACACGGGACAGATCAGGATTTCCCAAGCCGTGTGCCGGCAACCATAGCCCTCTAGTTCCTCCGTCATAATCTCCGTAGCGCTTGGCGAAGCCCTGCAGAGATTGTTCCTCACCACCATCACCACGCCGTCGTGCTGCTGGAACTCAACCACTACTTCACCATCACTCGCTGGATCGAGGAGGTGAAGGCGTCATCAAGCCGTACGTGTGTTGAACGCGGAGGTGCCGTCCGTTCGGCGCTAGTTCGTGATCGGATCGAGGGACGACTTGCGATTTGGATCGCGGAGACGTTCGACTACATCAACCGCGTTTCTTAAACGCTTCCGCTTAGCGATCTACAAGGGTATGTAGATTCACTCTCCCTCTCGTAGATGCTCATCACCATGGATAGATCTTGTGTGTGCGTAGGAAAATTTTTGTTTCCCATGCAACGTTCCCCAACAGTTTCCTCATGCGTTTTACGCCAATATGACCTAAAGGGCAGAGCCACAAGAAAGTGGTATTATCATTATCAATTCTACATCTTTTGGCATCAATGTTATGAACATGTGTATCATTACTATCGAGATTCAATAAAAATAAACCCCTCACATCGGGTGCATGACCATAAAAGATATTACTCATATAAATAGAACAATCATTATTCTCTGATTTAAATGAGTAACCGTCTCGCAATAAACAAGATCCAGATATAATGTTCATGCTTAACGCAGGCACTAAATAACAATTATTCAGGTTCATCACTAATCCCGATGGTAATCGAAGAGCGAGCGTGCCGACGGCGATCACATCAACCTTGGAACCATTTCCCACGCGCATCGTCACTTCGTCCTTTGCCAGCCTCCGTCTATTCCGCAGTTCCTGTTTTGAGTTGCAAATATGAGCAACCGCACCGGTATCAAATACCCAGGCACTACAAGGAGAGTTGGTAAGGTACACATCAATAACATGTATATCATATATACCTTGTTTGTTGTTAGCCGCCTTCTTGTCAGCCAAATACTTGGGGCATTTCCGCTTACAGTGTCCAGTTCCCTTGCAATGAAAGCACACAGTTTCTGGTTTGGGTCCAGCCTTGGGTTTCTTCACGAGAGGAGCAACTGCTTTGCCACTCTTCTTGGAGTTACCCTTCTTACCCTTGCCATTTTTCTTGAAACTAGTGGTTTTATTGACCATCAACACTTGATGCTCCTTCTGAATTTCAGACTCAGCGGCTTTCAGCATCGCAAACAGCTCGGCGACTGACTTGTTCATCCCGTGCATGTTATAGTTCAACACGAAGCTCTTGTAGCTAGGTGGCAATGATTGAAGAACTCTGTCAGTGATAGCCTCTGGCGGAAGGGGCATCCCCAATTCAGCCAGACGGGTGGAGTACCCAGACATTCTGAGTACATGATCACTGATAGACCCGTTCTCCTCCATCTTGCAAGCATAGAACTTATCGGAGATCTCATATCTCTCAATCCGGGCATTCTTCTGAAAGATAAACTTCAACTCCTGGAACATCTCATATGCTCCATGACGTTCAAAACGTCTTTGAAGTCCCGGTTCTAAGCCATACAATATTGCACATTGAACTATTGAGTAATCTTCAGAACGAGCCTGCCAGGCATTCACAACGTCTAGAGACTCAACTGGAGCGGGTGGATCACCAAGCGGTGCATCAAGGACATAAGCCTTCTGGGAAGCCGTAAGGATAATCCTTAGATTACGGGCCCAGTCCACAAAGTTACTTCCATCATCTTTCAATTTAGCTTTCTCTAGGAACGCATTAAAATTCAGGGGTGCTACTGCGCGAGCCATGATCTACAACATAAATATTGCAAAGACAACTTAGACTATTGTTCAAGATAATGAGTTTAGTTAATCATATTTACTTAAAAACTCCCACTCAAATTGACATCCCTCCGGTCATTCGAGTGTAACATGGTCCAAATCCACCAACTCAAGTCCGATCATCACGTGAGTTGAGGTGGTTTCAATGGTGAACATCTTCATGTTGATCATATCTACTATATGACTCATGTTCGACCTTTCGGTCTCTTGTGTTCTGAGGCCATGTCTGTACATGCTAGGCTCGTCAAGTTTAACCCGAGTGTTCCGCACGTGCAACATGACTTACACCCGTTGTATGTGAACGTAGAGTCTATCACACCCGATCATCACGGCGTGTGTCGAAACGACGAACTTTCGCAACGGTGCACACTCGGGGAGAACACAATTTATCTTGAAATTTAAGTGAGGGATCACCTTATAATGCTACCGTCGTCCTAAGCAAAATAAGATGCATAAAAGGATTAACATCACATGCAAATCATAAGTGACATGATATGGCCATGAACTCGTGCTTTTGATCTCCGTCTCCAAAGCAGCGGCATGATCTCCATCGTCACTGGCATGACACCATGATCTCCATCATCTTGATCTCCATCAACGTGTCGCCATGAGGTTGTCGCTCCGACTGTTGCTTCCACGACTATTGCTAACTCATAGCGATAAAGTAAAGCAAAACGGCGAAAATAATTAAAGACAACTCTATGGCTCCTGCCAGTTGCCGTACTCATCGACATGCAAGTCGTGATATTCTATACAACACATGATCATCTCATACATCACATATATCTCATCATGTAATTGGCCATATCACATCACAACATACCCTGCAAAAACAAGTTAGACGTCCTCTAATTATTGTTGCAAGTTTTACGTGGCTGCTACGGGTTTGCAAGAACTGTTCTTACCTACGCAAAACCACAACGTGGTGTAGTGATTGCTTTTTGATCTTCTAAAAGAACCCTCTTCATTGAAATCGATTCAACTAAAGTGAGAGAGACAGACACCCGCTAGCCATCTTTATGCAACGAAGTTACATGTCAGTTGAAGGAACCTGTCTCGCGTAAGTGTACGCGTAATGTTGGTCCGGGCCGCTTCATCTCACAATACCGCCGAATCAAGTATCAACTAGTAACGGCAAGCAATATGTATACATCCACGCCCACAACTCGTTTGTGTTCTACTCGAGATCTCATCTACGCATAGACCTAGCTCAGATGCCACTGTTGGGGAACGTTGCATGGGAAACAAAATTTTTCCTACGCACACACAAGATCTATCCATGGTGATGAGCATCTACGAGAGAGAGAGTGAATCTACATACCCTTGTAGATCGCTAAGCGGAAGCGTTAAGAAACGCGATTGATGTAGTCGAACGTCTCCGCGATCCAAATCGCAAGTCGTCCCTCGATCCGATCACGAACTAGTGCCGAACAGACGGCACCTCCGCGTTCAACACACGTACGGCTTGATGACGCCTTCACCTCCTCGATCCAGCGAGCGATGGTGAAGTAGTAGATGAGTTCCGGCAGCACGACGGCGTGGTGATGGTGGTGAGGAACAATCTCTGCAGGGCTTCGCCAAGCACTACGGAGATTATGACGGGAGAACTAGAGGGTTAGGGTTGCCGACACACGGCTTGGGAAATCTCAATGTGTCCCGTGTGCTAGCCCTGCCCCTCTATTTATATGTTGAGCCTTGGGGTCTAAACTTGGAGTAAAAGCCTCCTCCAGGTCGGTTTTGCCCGCAGGGAAAGAGTCCAACTCGGATCCCTGCAGTACCGTGCACAAGCGGTAGTACCGCTCACGAGCGGTAGTACCGCTTCACACAAGCGGTAGTACCGCTTATGCGGTAGTACCGCTTCACACAAGCGGTAGTACCGCTTAAGGCAGCAGCAAAACTTCCTTTTGCACTTTCCAATACCTCGTGGGCTTTACCCCTTTGGCTCATATAAAGTGTTGCTGCACCCGAACACTTCGGTAAACATCCGGAACCCTTTCCGGTGAATTCCGGAACCCTTCCGGAGAACAAAACACTATTATCACATATATCAATCTTTACCTCCGGACTCTTCCGGAGATCCTCGTCATGTCCGGGATCTTATCCGGGACTCCGAACAACCTTCGGTCACCAACAAAATAACTCAACTATACTAATCGTTACCAAACGTTAAGTGTGTAGACCCTGCGGGTTCGAGAACTATGTAGACACGACCGAGACACCTCTACGATCAATAACCAATAGCGGGACCTGGATGCCCATATTGGCTCCTACATATTCTACGAAGATCTTTTATCGGTCGAACCTCTATGTCAAGGATTCAGTTAATCCCGTATACTGTTCCCTTTGTTCTTCGGTATGTTACTTGCCCGAGATTCGATCGTCGGTATCTCTATACCTAGTTCAATCTCGTTACCGGCAAGTCTCTTTACTCGTTCCGTAATACAAGATCTCGTGGCTAACATTTTAGTCACATTGCTTGCAAGGCTCATTGTGATGTTGTATTACCGAGTGGGCCCTGAGATACCTCTCCGTCACACGGAGTAACAAATCCCAGTCTTGATCCATGCCAACCCAACAGACACCCTCGGAGATACCTATAGAGCACCTTTATAGTCACCCAGTTACGTTGTGACGTTTGATACACACAAGGTACTCCTCCGATGTCAGGGAGTTGCATGATCTCATGGTCATAGGAACAGATACTTGACATGCAGAAAACAATAGCAATAAACTGACACGATCATATGCTACGTTCGTAGTTTGGGTCTTGTCCATCACATCATTCTCCTAATGATGTGATCCCGTTATCAAATGACATCTCATGTCAATGGCTAGGAAACCTTAACCATCTTTGATCAACGAGCTTGTCAACTAGAGGCTTACTAGGGACACAGTGTTGTCTATGTACCCACACATGTATTTGAGTTTCCAATCAATACAATTATAGCATGGATAATAAACGATTATCATGAACAAGGAAATATAATAATAACCAATTTATTATTGCCTCTAGGGCATATTTCCAACAACGGCTTCCCAGAAGGCTTATGTCCTTGATGCACCGCTTGGTGATCCACCCGCTCCAGTTGAGTCTCTAGACGTTGTGAACGCCTGGCAGGCTCGTTCTGAAGATTACTCAATAGTTCAATGTGCAATATTGTATGGCTTAGAACCGGGACTTCAAAGACATTTTGAACGTCATGGAGCATATGAGATGTTCCAGGAATTGAAGTTTATCTTTCAGAAGAATGCCCGGATCGAGAGATATTAGATCTCCGATAAGTTCTATGCTTGCAAGATGGAGGAGAACGAGTCTATCAGTGATCACGTACTCAGAATGTCTGGGTACTCCACCCGTCTGGCTGAATTGGGGATGCCCCTTCCGCCAGAGGCTATCACTGACAGAGTTCTTCAATCATTGCCACCTAGCTACAAGAGCTTCGTGTTGAACTATAACATGCACGGGATGAACAAGTCAGTCGCCGAGCTATTTGCGATGCTGAAAGTCGCTGAGTCTGAAATTCAGAAGGAGCATCAAGTGTTGATGGTCAATAAAACCACTAGTTTCAAGAAAAATGGCAAGGGTAAGAAGGGTAACTCCAAGAAGAGTGGCAAAGCAGTTGCTCCTCCCATGAAGAAACCCAAGGCTGGACCCAAACCATAAACTGTGTGCTTTCATTGCAAGGGAACTGGACACTGGAAGCGGAACTGCCCCAAGTATTTGGCTGACAAGAAGGCGGCCAACAACAAACAAGGTATATATGATATACATGTTATTGATGTGTACCTTACCAACTCTCGTTGTAGTGCCTGGGTATTTGATACCGGTGCGGTTGCTCATATTTGCAACTCAAAACAGGAACTACGGAATAGACAGAGGCTGGCAAAGGATGAAGTGACGATGCGCGTGGGAAATGGTTCCAAGGTTGATGTGATCGCCGTCGGCACGCTCGCTCTTCGATTACCATCGGGATTAGTGATGAACCTGAATAAATGTTATTTGGTGCCTGCGTTAAGCATGAACATTATATCTGGATCTTGTTTATTGCAAGACGGTTACTCATTTAAATCAGAGAATAATGGTTGTTCTATTTATATGAGTAATATCTTTTATGGTCATGCACCCGATGTGAGGGGTTTATTCTTATTGAATCTCGATAGTAATGATACACATGTTCATAACATTGATGCCAAAAGATGTAGAATTGATAATGATAATACCACTTTCTTGTGGCACTGCCGTTTAGGTCATATTGGCGTAAAACGCATGAGGAAGCTCCATGCTGATGGACTTTTGGAGTCACTTGATTTTGAATCACTTGACACATGTGAGCCATGCCTCATGGGCAAGATGACTAAAACGCCGTTCTCTGGAACAATGGAACGGGCAAGTGACTTGTTTGAAATCATACATACTGATGTGTGCGGTCCGATGAGTATTGAGGCGCGCGGTGGTTATCGTTACTTTCTCACCTTCACTGATGACTTAAGTAGATATGGGTATATTTATTTAATGAAACACAAGTCTGAAACGTTTGAAAAGTTCAAACAATTTCAGAGTGAAGTTGAGAATCATCGTAACAAGAAGATTAAATTCCTACGATCTGATCGAGGAGGAGAATATCTGAGTTATGAGTTTGGCAGTCACTTAAGACAATGTGGAATTGTTTCATAACTAACACCGCCTGGAACACCACAGCGTAATGGTGTGTCCGAACGTCGTAATCGAACCTTATTGGATATGGTGTGATCTATGATGTCTCTTGCCGATTTGCCACTATCGTTTTGGGGTTATGCATTAGAGACAGCTGCATTCACTTTTAATAGGGCACCATCGAAATCCGTTGAGACGACGCCATATGAACTTTGGTTTGGCAAGAAGCCAAAGCTGTCGTTTCTTAAAGTTTGGGGATGTGATGCTTATGTCAAAAAGCTTCAGCCTGAAAAGCTCGAACCCAAAGCGGAGAAATGCGTCTTCATAGGATACCCAAAAGAGACAGTTGGGTATACCTTCTACCTCAAATCCGAAGGCAAAGTGTTTGTCGCTAAAAACGGAACGTTTTTTGAGAAAGAGTTTCTCTCGAAAGAATTGAGTGGGAGGAAGATAGAACTTGATGAGGTTGTTGAACCTTTACTTCAACCTGAAAGTAGCGCAGCGCAGAAAGATGTTTCTGTAGAGCCTACAACAGCTGAAGAGGAAGTTAATGATGATGATCATGAAGCTTTGGATCAAGTTGCTATCGAACCTCGTAGGTCGACAAGGACGCGTACTGCTCCTGAGTGGTACGGCAACCCTGTCTTAGAGGTCATGTTGTTAGACAACGATGAACCTACGAGCTATGGAGAAGCGATGATGGGCCCGGATTCCGAGAAGTGGTTAGAGGCCATGAAATCCGAGATGGGATCCATGTATGAAAACAAAGTGTGGACTTTGGAAGTATTACCTGAAGGGCGTAAGGCCATTCAGAACAAATGGATCTTTAAGAGGAAGACGGACGCGGACGGTAATGTCACCGTCTATAAAGCTCAACTTGTGGCAAAGGGTTTTTCACAAGTTCAAGGAGTTGACTACGATGAGACCTTCTCACCCGTAGCGATGCTTAAGTCCGTCAGAATCATGTTAGCAATAGCTGCCTTTTTCGATTATGAAATTTGGCAGATGGATGTCAAAACAGCGTTCCTTAACGGTTTCCTTAAGGAAGAGTTGTATATGATGCAACCAGAAGGTTTTGTCGATCCAGAGAATGCTGACAAAGTTTGCAAACTCCAGCGATCCATTTATGGACTGGTGCAAGCATCTCGGAGTTGGAATCTTCGCTTTGATGAGGTGATCAAAGCGTTCGAGTTTATACAAGTTTACGGAGAAGCTTGTATTTACAAGAAAGTGAGTGGGAGCTCTATAGCGTTTCTAATATTATATGTGGATGACATATTACTGATTGGAAACAATATAGAAATGTTGGAAAGCGTGAAGGAATATTTGAACAAGAGTTTTTCAATGAAGGACCTAGGAGAAGCTGCTTTCATATTAGGCATCAAGATCTATAGAGATAGATCGAGACGCTTAATAGGACTTTCACAAAGCACATACCTTGACAAAGTTTTGAAGAAGTTCAAAATGGATCAGTCCAAGAAGGGGTTCTTGCCTGTATTGCAAGGTGTGAAGTTGAGTAAGACTCAATACCCAGTGACTGCAGAAGATAGAGAAAAGATGAGTGTCATCCCCTATGCTTCAGCCATAGGCTCTATCATGTATGCAATGCTGTGCACAAGACCAGATGTCAGCCTTGCCATAAGTATGGCCGGAAGGTTTCAAAGTGATCCAGGAGTGGAACACTGGACGGCGGTCAAGAATATCCTGAAGTACCTGAAAAGGACTAAGGACATGTTTCTCGTTTATGGAGGTGACCAAGAGCTCGTCGTAAAGGGTTACGTCGATGCAAGCTTTGACACTGATCCGGATGACTCTAAATCACAAACCGGATACGTATTTATTCTTAATGGGGGTGAGGTTAGCTGGTGCAGTTCCAAGCAAAGCGTGGTAGCTGATTCTACATGCGAAGCGAAGTACATCGCTGCCTCAGAGGCGGCGAAGGAAGGTGTCTGGATGAAGGAGTTCATGACAGATCTTGGAGTAGTGCCTAGTGCGCTTAACCCAATGACTCTGTTTTGTGATAATACTGGTGCCATTGCTCTAGCCAAGGAACCAAGATTTCACAAGAGGACCAGACACATAAAGCGACGTTTCAATTCCATCCGCGATTACATCAAGGAGGACGACATAAATATTTGCAAAGTACACACGGATCTGAATGTTGCAGATCCGATGACTAATCCTCTTCGAAGGGCTAAACATGAACAACACCAGAACTGCATGGGTGTTCGATTCATTACAATGTAAATCACATAGTGATGTGAACTAGATTATTGACTCTAGTGCAAGTGGGAGACTGTTGGAAATATGCCCTAGAGGCAATAATAAATTAGTTATTATTATATTTCCTTGTTCATGATAATCGTTTATTATCCATGCTATAATTGTATTGATTGGAAACTCAAATACATGTGTGGGTACATAGACAACACTGTGTCCCTAGTAAGCCTCTAGTTGACTAGCTCGTTGATCAAAAGATGGTGAAGGTTTCCTAGCCATGAACATAAGATGTCATTTGATAATGGGATCACATCATTAGGAGAATGATGTGATGGACAAGACCCAAACTGTAAACGTAGCATATGATCGTGTCAGTTTATTGCTATTGTTTTCTGCATGTCCAGTATCTGTTCCTATGACCATGAGATCATGCAACTCCCTGACATCGGAGGAGTACCTTGTGTGTATCAAACGTCGCAACGTAACTGGGTGACTATAAAGGTGCTCTACAGGTATCTCCGAGGATGTCTGTTGGGTTGGCATGGATCAAGACTGGGATTTGTTACTCCGTGTGACGGAGAGGTATCTCAGGGCCCACTCGGTAATACAACATCACAATGAGCCTTGCAAGCAATGTGACTAAAGTGTTAGCCGCGAGATCTTGTATTACGGAACGAGTAAAGAGACTTGCCGGTAACGAGATTGAACTAGGTATAGAGATACCGACGATTGAATCTCGGGCAAGTAACATACCGAAGAACAAAGGGAACAGCATACGGGATTAACTGAATCCTTGACATAGAGGTTCGACCGATAAAGATCTTCGTAGAATATGTAGGAGCCAATATGGGCATCCAGGTCCCGCTATTGGTTATTGATCGTAGAGGTGTCTCGGTCCTGTCTACATAGTTCTCGAACCCGCAGGGTCTACACACTTAACGTTTGGTGACGATTAGTATAGTTGAGTTATTTTGTTGGTGACCGAAGGTTGTTCGGAGTCCCGGATAAGATCCCGGACATGACGAGGATCTCCGGAAGAGTCCGGAGGTAAAGATTGATATATGGGATAATAGTGTTTGGTCTCTAGAAGGGTTCCGGAATTCACCGGAAGGGGTTCCGGATGTTTCCCGAAATGTTCGGGTACGAGAACACTTTATTTGGGCCAAGGGGTAAAGCCCACGAGGCTTAGGCAAGGTGCAAAAGGAAGTTTTGCTGGCGTTTGGGGTGGTACTACCGCTTATCGTAAGCAGTACTACCGCTACAGGCGGTAATACCGCTTATCGTAAGCGGTACTACCGCTACAGGCGGTACTACCGCTTATCATAAGCGGTACTACCGCTTGTACGCGATACTGCTGGAATCCGAGTTGGACTCTTTCCGTGCGGGCCAAACCGACCTTGTGCGGGCAAAACCAACCTTGTGGAGGTTTTCTCTCCAAGTTTAGACCCCAGGGCTCAACATATAAATAGAGGGGCAGGGCTAGCACACGGGACAGATCAAGATTTCCCAAGCCGTGTGTCGGCAACCCTAACCCTCTAGTTCTCCCGTCATAATCTCCGTAGTGCTTGGCGAAGCCCTGCAGAGATTGTTCCTCACCACCATCACCACGCCGTCGTGCTGCCGGAACTCATCTACTACTTCACCATCGCTCGCTGGATCGAGGAGGTGAAGGTGTCATCAAGCCATACGTGTGTTGAACGCGGAGGTGCCGTCCGTTCGGCACTAGTTCGTGATCGGATCGAGGGACGACTTGCGATTTGGATCGCGGAGACGTTCGACTACATCAACCGCGTTTCTTAACACTTTCGCTTAGCGATCTACAAGGGTATGTAGATTCACTCTCCCTCTCGTAGATGCTCATCACCATGGATAGATCTTGTGTGTGCGTAGGAAATTTTTTGTTTCCCATGCAACGTTCCCCAACAGAGCTGTCCCGACAGGGCTACGCCTAGCGCTACCGAAATCGCGAACAGAGGAGAAAACGATCTAGGGAGAGAGAGGGGCGCCAAGGGCTTCGTGTGTGCTCTTGGGATGCCCCCTCCCCTCTATATATAGGTGGAGGGGCGTGGAGATCAGCCCCTCCAAGCCCTAGGGCACAGCCAAGGGGGAGGAGTTGGACTCCTAGTCCAATCCCCTCCCTTTCCATAAACAGGTGGACTTTCCACCTCTCCCAAGCCACATGGGCCTTGAGGGACTTGTGCGCCTGGCCCAATAAGGCCATGGCACCTCCCCTCAGCCCATGCAAACCCTTGGGACGTGGTGGAACCCTTGGTGGACTTCCGGACTCCTCCGGAAGTTTCCGGAACCTTCTAGAAGCTTCCCGGTACAATACCGGAAAAACCCGAAACTTTTCCGGTCGCCAAAATATGACTTACCATATATAAATCTTTACCTCCGTACCATTCCGGAGCTCCTCGTGACGACCGGGATCTCATCCGGGACTCCGAAAAACCTTCGGTCACCACCATGCATAACTCAATACTACCGAAACATCACCGAACGTTAAGTGTGCAGACCCTGCGGGTTCGAGAACTATGTAGACATGACCGAGACACCTCTACGGTCAATAACCAATAGCGGGACCTGGATGCCCATATTGGTTCCTACATATTCTACAAAGATCTGTATCGGTTGAACCTCTATGTCAAGGATTCAGGTAATCCCGTACGATGTTCCCTTTGTTCATCGGTATGTTACTTGCCCGAGATTCGATCATCGGTATCTCCATACCTAGTTCAATCTCGTTACCGGCAAGTCTCTTTACTCGTTCCGTAATACAAGATCCCGTGGCTAACACTTTAGTCACTTTCCTTGCAAGGCTCATTCTGATATTGTATTACCGAGTGGGCCCTGAAATACCTCTCCGTCACACGGAGTAACAAATCCCAGTCTTGATCCATGCCAACTCAACAGACACCTTCGGAGATACCCTGAGAGCATCTTTATAGTCACCCAGTTACGTTGTGATGTTTGATACACACAAGGTATTCCTCCGGTGTCAGTGAGTTGCATGATCTCATGGTCATAGGAACATATACTTGACATGCAGAAAACAATAGCAATAAATTGACACGATCATATGCTACGTTCACAGTTTGGGTCTTGTCCATCACATCATTCTCCTAATGATGTGATCACGTTATCAAATGACATCTCATGTCTATGGCTAGGAAACCTTAACCATCTTTGATCAATGAGCTAGTCTTATTAGAGGCATACTAGGGACACAGTGTTGTCTATGTACCCACACATGTATTTGAGTTTCCAATCAATACAATTATAGCATGGATAATAAACGATTATCATGAACAAGGAAATATGATAATAACTAAATTATTATTGCCTCTAGGGCATATTTCCAACAGTCTCCCACTTGCACTAGAGTCAATAATCTAGCTCACATCACTATGTGATTTACATTGCTATGAATCCAACACCCAATGAGTTTTGGGGTTCGATCATGCTTTGCATGTGAGAGAGGTCTTTAGTCAACGGTCTGCAACATTCAGATCCATGCGTTCTTTGCAAATCTATATGTCATACTGCAGATGCTACCACACTTCACTTGGAGCTATTCCAAATGGCTGCTCCACTATACGTATCCGGATTGCTACTCAAAGTCATCCAGATAGGTGTTAAAGCTTGCATCAACGTAACCCTTTACGATGAACTCTTTATCACCTCCATAATCGAGAAACATTTCCTTAATCCCCTAGTTACTAAGGATAATTTTGGCTGCTGTCCAGTGATCCACTCCTGGACCACTCTTGTACCCCTTGACAGACTCATGGCAAGGCACACACCTGGTGCGGTACACAGCATGGCATACTATACATAGCCTATGGATAAGGCATAGGGGACGACCTTCGTCCTTTCTCTTTCTTCTGCCGTGGTCGAGCTTTGAGTCTTACTCAACTCCACACCTTACAAATAAGGCAAGAACTCTTTCTTTGACTGATCCATTTTGAATTCTTTCAAAATCTTGTCAAGGTATGTACTCATTGAAAGTTTTATCAGACGTCTTGATCTATCTCTATAGATCCTGATGCCCAACATTTAAGTAGCTTCATTCCAGGTATTCCTTTGAAAAACTCCTTTCAAACAACCCTTTATGCTTTCCAGAAATTCTACATCATTTCCGATCAACAATATGTCATCCACATATACTTATCAGAAATTCTATAGTGCTCCCACTCACTTTATTGTAAATACAAGTTTCTCATAAACTTTGTATAAACCCAAAACTTTGATCACCTCATCAAAGTGTATATTCCAACTCCGAGATGCTTCCTCCGGTCCATAGAAGGATCGCTGGAGTTTGCATACATTTTAGCATCCTTAGGACTGACAAAACCTTCTGGTTGTATCACATACAACCTTTCCTCAAAGAAACCGTTAAGGAAACGATGTTTTGACATCCATCTGCCAGATTTCATAATTGAAAAATGCAGCAACTGCTAACATAATTCCAACAGACTTTTAGCATCGCTACGGGTGAGAAAGTCTCATCGTAGTCAACTTCTTGAACTTGTCGAAAACTTCTTTGCGACAAGTCGAGCTTTATAAATGGTGACATTTACCATCAGCGTCTGTCTTCTTCTTAAATGTCCATTTGTACTCAACGGCCTGCCAATCAACGGGCAAGTCTACCAAAGTCCATACTTGGTTTTCATACATGGATCCTTTCTCAGATTTCATGGCTCCTAGCCATTTGTTGGAATCCGGGCCCACCATCGCTTCCTCATAGTTCGTAGGTTCACTGTTGTCTAACAACATGACCTCCAAAACAGGATTGACGTACCACTCAGAGGCGGTACGAGTTCTTGTCGGCCTACGAGGTTCTGTAGTAACTTGATCTGAAGTGTCATGATCATCATCATTAACTTCCTCTTGATTCGGTGTAGGCGCCACAGAAACATCTTTCTGCATCGTGCTACTATCCAACTGAAGTGACGGTTCAACAACCTCATCAAGTTCTACTTTCCTCCCACTCAATTCTTTCGAGAGAAACTTTTTCTCAAGAAAGGACCCGTTTTAAGCAACAAACACTTTGCCCTTGGATCCGAGATAGAAGGTATACCCGACTGTTTCCTCAGGGTATCTTATGAAGATGCACTTTTCCGCTTTGGGTTTGAGCTTATCAGACATAAGCGTCGCATTCCCAAACTCTGAGAAATGACAGCTTAGGTTTCTGCCAAACCAAAAATCATACTGTGTCATCTCAACGGACTTAGATGGTGCCCGATTTTAAAGTGAATGTGGTTGTCTCTAATGCATAACGCAAAACGATAGTGGCAAATCGATAAGAGACATCATTGTACGCACCATATCCAATAGAGCACGACTACGACGTTCGGACACACCATCACACTATGGTGTTCCAGGTGGCGTGAGTTGTGAAACAATTTCCACATTGTCTTGAGTTGCATACCAAACTCGTAACTCAGATATTTACCTCCACGATCACATCGTAGACATTTTATCTTCTTGTCACGATGATCTCAAACTTCACTCTAAATTTGTTTGAACTTTTCAAACGTTTCAGACTTGTGTTTCATTAAGTAAATATCCCCATATCTACTCAAATCATCAGTGAAGGTAAGAAAAGAGCGATATCCACCGCACGCTTCAACACTCATTGGACCGCATACATCAACATGTATCATTTCCAATAAGTCACTTGCCCGCTCCATCAAGCCGGAAAACGGGGTTTTAGCCATCTTGCCCATGAGGCATGGTCTGCATGTCTCAACCGATTCGAAATCGAGTGAGTCCAAAGATCCATCAGCATGGAGTTTCTGCATGCGTTTTACACCAATATGACCTTTAGCGGCAGTGCCACAAGTATGTGGTGCTATCATTATTAACTTTGCATCTTTTGGCATCAATACTATGAACATGTGTTTTACTACGATCAAGATTCAATAAACCATTCATTGGGCGCATGACCATTGAAGGTATTATTCATGTAACCAGAATAACCATTATTCTCTGACTTAAATGAATAACCGTATTGCAATAAACATGATCTAATCACATTCATGCTTAACGCAAACACCAAATGACATTTATTTTGGTTCATCACTAATCCCGAAGGTAGAGAGAGCGTGCGATGATGATCACATCAACCTTGGAAACATTTCCAACACTCATCGTCACCTCACCCTTAGCTAGCCTCCATTTATGCTGTAGCTTTTATTTCGAGTTACTAACATTTAGCAACCGAACCGGTATCCAATACCCAGGTGCTACTAGGAGTACAAGTAAGGTACACATCAATAACACGTATATCAAATATACTTCTGTCGACGTTGCCAACCTTCTTATCTACCAAGTATCTAGGGTTGTTCTGCTTCAGTGACCGTTCTCCTCATAATAGAAGCACTTAGTCTCGGGTTTGGGTTAAACCTTGGGTTTCTTCACTGGAGCAGCAACTGGCTTGCCATCCATGAAGTTTCCCTCCTTGCCCTTGCCCTTCTTGAAACTAGTAGTTTTACTAACCATCAACACTTGATGCTCCTTCTTGATTTCTACCTTCGCAGTGTCAAACATCACGAATAGCTCAGGGAGCATCTCCATCCCTGGCATTTTATAGTTCATCACGAAGCTCTAGTAGCTTAGTGATAGTGACTTGGAGAACTATATCAATCACTATCTTATCTGGAAGATTAACTCCCACTCGATTCAAGCGATTGTAGCACCCAGACAATCTGAGCACATGCTCACCGATTGAGCTATTCTCCTTCATCTTGCAGGCAAAGAATCTTGTTGGAGGTCTCTTACCTCTCAACACGGGCACGAGTCTGAGATCCTGATTTCAGCTCTTAGAACATCTCATATGTTCCGTGACGTTCAAAACGTTTTGGAGCCTCAATTCTAAGCCGTAATGCATGATGCATTGAACTATCAAGTAGTCATCAGAACGTGCCTGTTAGATGTTCACAACATCTACAGACGACGCTTGGGGGGGTGGCACACCGAGCGGTGCATTAAGGACATAAGCCTTCTGTGCAGCAATGAGGACAATCCTCAGATCACGGACCCAGTCCGCATTATTGCTACCATCATCTTTCAACTCTATTTCTCTAGGAACATATAAAAATTCAAGGGAGCTACAGCGCGAGCTAGTGATCTACAACATAATTTGCAAAGACATTTTGACTATGTTCATGATAATAAGTTCAATTAATCATATTACTTAAGAACTCCCACTCAAATCAACATCCCTCAGGTTGTCTAAGTGTGACATGATCCAAATCCACCAACCCAAGTCCGATCATCATGTGAGATGAGATGGTTTCAATGGTGAACATCTCCATGTTGATCATATCTACTATATGACTCATGCTCGACCTTTCGGTCTCTTGTGTTCCGAGGCCATGTCTGTACATGCTAGGCTCGTCAAGTTTAACCCGAGTGTTCCGCATGTGCAACACTGGCTTGCACCCGTTGTATGCGAACGTAGAGTCTATCACACCCGATCATCACGTGGTGTCTCGAAACGACGAACTTTCGCAACGGTGCACACTCGGGGAGAACACAATTTTATCTTGAAATTTCAGTGAGGGATCACCTTATAATGCTACCGTCGTC
Source organism: Elymus sibiricus (assembly GCA_039707655.1). Taxonomy (NCBI): domain Eukaryota; kingdom Viridiplantae; phylum Streptophyta; class Magnoliopsida; order Poales; family Poaceae; genus Elymus; species Elymus sibiricus. The sequence goes on along the minus strand of CM077663.1, from coordinate 113,932,452 downwards.
CTAAGAAAAATAAGATGCATAAAAGGATTAACATCACATGCAAATCATAAGTGACATGACATGGCCATGAACTTGTGCTTTTGATCTCCATCTCCAAAGCACCGGCATGATCTCCATCGTCACCGGCATGACACCATGATCTCCATCATCTTGATCTCCATCAACGTGTCGCCATGAGGTTGTCACGCCAACTGTTGCTTCTATGACTATTGCTAACTCATAGCGATAAAGTAGAGCAAAATGGCCAAAATAAATTAAAGACAACCCTATGGCTCCTGCCGGTTGCCGTACTCATCGACATGCAAGTCGTGATATTCTATACAATACATGATCATCTCATACATCACATATATCTCATCATGTAATTGGCCAAATCACATCACAACATACCCTGCAAAAACAAGTTAGACGTCCTCTAATTGTTGTTGCATGTTTTACGTGGCTGCTACGGGTATCTAGCAAGAACGATTCTTACCTATGCATAAACCACAACGGTGATACACAAATTGCTATTCAGCCTTCTCAAGGACCGCCTTGGTCGAATCCGATCCAACTAAAGTGGGAGAGACAGACACCCGCTAGTTGATGGAACCGGTCTCTCGTAAGCGTACGAGTAAGGTTGGTCCGGGCCGCTTCATCCCACAATACCGCTGAATCAAGAAAAGACCAAGGGAGGAAGCAATCTGAATATCAACGCCCACAAACTCCTTTGTGTTCTACTCGTGATCTCATCTACACATAGACCTAGCTCATGATGCCACTGTTGGGGAACGTTGCATGGGAAACAAAAAATTTCCTACGCACACGCAAGATCTATCCATGGTGATGAGCATCACGATCTGTCCCAAGATCAAATCATGAATCGTCTCGCGATCCTGATCACGGTCCTTCCGATCTAGCACCGAACGGACGGCACCTCCGCGTTTAACACACGTACAGCTCGATGACGATCTCCGCCTTCTTGATCCATCAAGAGGGAGCGGAGAGGTAGATGAGTTCTCCGCCAGCACAATGGCATGGTGGCGGTGGTGGTGGAGCTTGTCGGTGTCAAATCCGGCATATCTCGTAGTAGGGGTCCTAAGCTAGGCGTCTTGGAGCGATGGTAACATGGACACGGGATTTTACCCAGGTCCGGGCTCTCTTGAAGAGATAATACCCTACGTCCTGCTCTTGATTGTATTGATATGGGGGATAGTACAGAGTACATGTATCTACCACGAGATTATGAGATGTAATGTATGATTGTCTATTGACTAGCCTGGCCTCGGTTTATATACGCACCGAGTCCTAGGGTTTAAGAGAGTCCTTGTCTTGGGCATCAAGTCTTGTGAAATCCTCCTTGTATACGCATGGGCTGCCCGAAGTGGTCCATTAGTGAACCATCACGGGGGTCCTCGGCCCGACCCACCGGTCGGGAGACAACGTGGTAAGTACCCCCTAGTCCAGGACACCGTCAGTAGCCCCCTGAACCGGTCTTCAAGTTGGGGACGCTCCTCGGTTCTTCCGAACAGTTCTTTGTCTTTGGTCGTCGGTCTTGAAAACTGGTTCAACAAATCTTCCCATGTCCGATCTTGAGGATCGCCGAGCTGAATCCGAAGAGTTCACACGTCGAGCATCCGAGGAGCCCCTTCAAGTTATCGGCCTTTATCAATGCCTTATTATTTTCTACGCCACACCTCGGGTTTGAAGGGTTTCCCGTGCGGCGGTGTCCTCTTGTGTCCGAGCTCCAACGCCGAACTGCATCTGAGGTGTCTTTTTACAGCCGAGCTCCAACGCCGGACTATGTCCGAGCTCCAACGCCGAACTGTATCTGAGGTATTTTTTTGCAGCCGAGCCCCAACGCCGGACTGTGTCCGAGCTCCAACGCCGAACTGTGTTCGAGGTGTCATAGATTACCTCGGTCTTGAAAAAGTTGAAGGACTTCATCCGAGCTTAAATGCCGGAATAGTCTTTTATGGAGCCAGCCATTCACATCCGAGCTTTATGCCGGACTGCTTCTAAGGCGTCTCCGATCTTGAGCTTTATGCCGGACTGCTTCCGAGCTCCAATGCTGGACTGCATCCAAGCTCCAATGATGATCAGCGTCCGAGCTATCATAAACTACCTTGGACCTCAAAAATTAAAGGAATTCGTCCGAGTTTAATGTCGGAAACGCTCTCTATGGAGCCAGCAACTTGCGCCCGAGCTTTATGCCGGACTACTTTCGAGGTGGTGCACCACCCCGACCATGGGCTGATTTTTTGTGGATATTTTCAATTGGTGCAATTTATTCTCTGCCGAGATATATAGCTAGTAGCCCTCAAGGTGTGTGTCGGTCTATAACCCGAGATGCGCCTGAAGGATGACATAAGACCGCTGATCCCAGTAGCCCCCGAGACTCAGGTCGATTCGCGAAATCGGCCTGAGGATCAACTCCTAGCTCGGCAACATACTTAGGAACACAAAAGCGGTGTGCACAGACCTCGAGACTCAGGTTGGGTGCGGCCGACCAACCTGAGGATCATAATCTCCTCGGAAACTGTATTGCACTTAAATTTTCTGCAATGAATTGTCAATGCAGTAGCCCCCGAGACTTGGGTTGGGCAACATGGCCGACCCTAGGATCGTACCTCCTCGGGAACTAGTTCAACCGTCATGTATGTTTTGACAACACCGAGGTGGAGTTCAGCAGGAAAGATGCCGAATTGTAGTTTCGAAAAGAGTTTCCTAGCAAGACCATCACGCCGAACACCTCAACCAAGAGAATGTCCCGCTTCCTGAAAGGAAAACATAAAATAGGTGAAAGATGTTATAAGCTCAAAAGACCAAAAAACTTGCGTAAAAAACTTTACGTCTAGATTGAATCAAGTTTTTTGGTGCCAATACGAAATTGGTCTTAAAATTGTGCTTCCGTCGTGCTTTGACATGACACATCCGATCTCTAGACTTCAAGTGGGTCAGCCTTCGGCTTCAACCTCCCTATCCCGAAGGCGGAGTGTTTCTCAGTCCAGTTTAGCGAACTAAACGCGAGCGGCTTTAGAGAGAAACCAGGCTACCCAGCTATTGACCATACACTTGAGTCGAGAAAGGAGTGGTAGAAAAAGACTTTGCAACGACTAAGAAGAAAACATCTATTATAAAACGGCTCATATTAATTTTAGAGCCCCCAAGTGACTTGGGTAAAAGAATTTTATGTATAATGATTGTATGTACCGAAGTACTTATATAATATCTGTGTTCGCCCGAACTTTGAACGCGTCTTAACCGACCGTCGGGTTCTCCTTCTTCGGCCAAGGGCCGAAAAGTGTTATCTACTCCGCCTACCGAGAATATCGGCGGTGTTTCGGATAACCAGGCAATCAGGCCATGAGGCTGTAACAGACAAAGCGCGCCCAGGGAACTTATGCTATATTACTTATGTAACGTAAGAAGCATCTTCAAAGAAAATAGTGCCCCCAACGGTACCTTTCTTTGGTTGCTCATGATTACTATGAGACTTGTGCAGTAGATTTGTGTACGCGTGAGTTCCGTCGTGTGCCGACCATAGTTGAAAACAATAAGAGCGCTAGCTTTCGGCTTCATCCGTCTGAGGTACGAGTTCGGATGACCCGATCGTAACAATCGCAGAGGTGCTCCCTTTACTCCCTAGCCGAACAATCGGGAACGTAGGGGTAAGCACAGGAGCCAGGCAACCCAGCTTTGCGGAACACTTAAGTCAACATGATGCATATTTTGGCATAATACACGAGCAAGGAAAGAAGTTGTACAATAATAATCACATGCAAACAGAAAAGGTTTCATAAAGGAAGCCCCCAAGTAAACGGGGTATTTGAATTTGTTTGTAACAAACAAAGTTTTGACAAAGAAAGTTTTTGACAAACAACTTTTTGTCAAAAAAGTATAATGCTTGGTCGAACCGAACAAAATTAGAAAGCTGAAAATATTTTAACATGAAAGCGACTTAGCTGGTTATTGTGCTCGGTGTCGATGACGCGATCCGGGCTTGTGACGGGACGAGGACGCCCATCGAACTTTTGACAGATCCGATATGGTGTATAGTCTTTGGCATGACTGAGGTCCCAGTCCCCAAGCCCGAGATGACCGAGCGAGGAGCTCGGCATTCCGAAGTAGTGACGCGGCTCGGCCTATATGGTGAGGCGAAGCCCCCGGTCCAGCTGAGGTGGCGGAGTAGGTCGGCAAGGTGACGCCGAACTGACTGCGCGACGCAGCCGAAGCCGATTACCTGCACACATAAAATAGTGCGAGCAAGAGATAATAATAACAATAAAAAAATGCATAATTAATTTATACGAATAGAATAAATAAAGAAATATGGCCTCAGCGCCGAGGACGGTTGGACGAAGTTTCCAATGCGCAGGTCGGCTGTTGACGCCGAAGTCCCCGAAGTAGGTTGATGAAGAGATGGCGAAGCCCCTGTCTCGTAGAGGTGACAGAGTAGTTCGGCAGTGTGACGGCGAAGCCCCCATGTCCGTTGGCCATGTCGACGACACAATTTGGTTGATGGAGGCGGGGCAACGATGTACACACGCCAAGGTGACCGCATGACACAGCCGAAGTCGATTACCTGTGCAAACAATATAGTGCAAGCCAAGAGTAACAACAAATAAAGGTAATAATATATTTAAAAAAATAAAAAATTCTTCTACTTAGTTAATTTAAGTGAAGCAAATAAGTAAAGGAATATGGCCTGGGCGCCGAGGTGCCTGAACGAAGAGTTCGGCTTGACGAAGTGGCGACGCTGCACGGTCGATGTGGCGAGATGAAGTCCTCGGTCCAGTTAACATGGCGAAGCTGTGATCGGCGGGCGCCGAAGTCTCATGCAGGTCGGCTGGTGACGCCGAAGTCTCATGCCAGCCGAGGTGTTGAAGCAGGTCGGCTGGTGACGCCGAAGTCTCACGCCAGCCGAGGTGTCGAAGCTGGTCGGCTGGTGATGCCGAAGTCTCACGCCAGCCGAGGTGTCGAAGCTGGTCGGCTGGTGATGCCGAAGTCTCACGCCAGCCGAGGTGTCGAAGCTGGTCGGCTGGTGATGCCGAAGTCTCCGGAGCGGGTTGATGAGGAGATGACGAAGCCCCCAGTCTAGCCGAGGTGACGGAGCAGATCGGTAAGGTGACGCTAGAGCCCCATGCCAGCCGACGTGTCAAAGCAGGTCGGCGTGGTAGACGTCAGCTTGAAAATGTAACGGCGCGGTGATGCCGACGCAGGTCGGAATTTGTGACGAGGTCAATGCTGGCTTGATGAAGCAACGGAGCGCCCGACCCGTACAACCCGCGGATGACGAGTTTCGCTGGATGATTATTTGGCCCTCGCGATGCCGAACTCTTGGTCGGATGACCGAGATGATGAGAAAATTTCCTTCAAAAAGGACGTCTGACAACCCGTTCATGAAAAAGATGAACTCGGGTTGGATTCGTTTTCGCGCAGAAAACAGATCGGAAAAATTGATGCACTCATTGGACGTTCGGAGTTTGAACGGTCGAATTGAGCTGAAATTTTGAGAGGTGATCGGTATGGGAATTCCGCAGCCGATGAACGGTGGGATCTTCCAAACGATGTCCGAGCTGGAAGCTGGACACCTCGCCCTAAACTCATCCCGATTCCCGTCCAGATTCGACAGGGCTCCGGTATTTCGTAGATCGCCGAAGATTCCTCCATCGGAATAGGACGAAATTTTACGGGGTCATTATAGACTCAATTACGCACAGTTCTACCAAAGCAATCGTCAAGGCGACGCTCGAGGAAGCGGGGACGACGAACGCGAGTCGCTATCCAGAAAAACTGCACGGTTTCTCGAGGACGATGTCAACATCGAGCCCCCGAGCTCCATGGATGATTTCTCGTGATCTTGATAGAGATCGGAGATGATGACGATGAAAGTATCCGTCCGATCTTGACGATCCGGCACGGAGCGCAGTCCTCGGTCCAGCCGAGGTGACCAGTCGAGCCGGCGACGAAGATGCCGACATCGATAACAAAGCTCGGATCCAACGCGTAGATCGCGCCGGAGACGATCTGAATTCCCATCGCACCGCGGCGACTGCCAGCAGGCTCTCAATGAAAGCACCAATGTCGGTGTCAAATCCGGCATATCTCGTAGTAGGGGTCCTAAGCTAGGCGTCTTGGAGCGATGGTAACATGGACACGGGATTTTACCCAGGTTCGGGCTCTCTTGAAGAGATAATACCCTACGTCCTGCTCTTGATTGTATTGATATGGGGGATAGTACAGAGTACATGTATCTACCATGAGATTATGAGATGTAATGTATGATTGTCTATTGACTAGCCTGGCCTCGGTTTATATACCCACCGAGTCCTAGGGTTTAAGAGAGTCCTTGTCTTGGGCATCAAGTCTTGTGAAATCCTCCTTGTATACGGCATGGGCTGCCCGAAGTGGTCCATTAGTGAACCATCACGCGGATCCTCGGCCCGACCCACCGGTCGGGAGACGACGTGGTGAGTACCCCCTAGTCCAGGACACCGTCAGTAGCCCCCTGAACCGGTCTTCAAGTTGGGGACGCTCCTCGGTTCTTCCGAACAGTTCTTTGTCTTCGGTCGTCGGTCTTGAAAACAGGTTCAACAAATCTTCCCATGTCCGATTTTGAGGATCACCGAGCTGAATCCGAAGAGTTCACACGTCGAGCATCCGAGGAGCCCTTTCAAGTTATCGGCCTTTATCAATGCCTTATTATTTTCTACGCCACACCTCGTGTTTGAAGGGTTTCCCGTGCGGCGGTGTCCTCTTGCGTCCGAGCTCCAACGCCGAACTGCATCTGAGGTGTCTTTTTACAGCCGTGCTCCAACGCCGGACTATGTCCGAGCTCCAACGCCGAACTGTATCCGAGGTATTTTTTTGCAGCCGAGCCCCAACGCCGGACTGTGTCCGAGCTCCAACGCCGAACTGTGTTCGAGCTCCAACGCCGAACTGTGTTCGAGGTGTCATAGATTACCTCGGTCTTGAAAAAGTTGAAGGACTTCATCCGAGCTTAAATGTCGGAATAGTCTTTTATGGAGCCAGCCATTCACATCCGAGCTTTATGCCGGACTGCTTCTAAGGCGTCTCCGATCTTGAGCTTTATGCCGGACTGCTTCCGAGCTCCAACGCCGGACTGCATCCAAGCTCCAATGATGATCAGCGTCCGAGGTATCATAAACTACCTTGGACCTTAAAAATTAAAGGAATTCATCCGAGTTTAATGTCGGAAACGCTCTCTATGGAGCCAGCCACTTGCGCTCGAGCTTTATGCCGGACTACTTTCGAGGTGGTGCACCACCCCGACCATGGGCTGATTTTTTGTGGATATTTTCAATTGGTGCAATTTATTCTCTGCCGAGATATATAGCCAGTAGCCCTCAAGGTGTGTGTCGGTCTATAACCCGAGATGCGACTGAAGGATGACATAAGACCGCTGATCCCAGTAGCCCCCGAGACTCAGGTCGATTCGCGAAATCGGCCTGAGGATCAACTCCTAACTTGGCAGCATACTTAGGAACACAAAAGCGGTGTGCACAGACCTCGAGACTCAGGTTGGGTGCGGCCGACCAACCTGAGGATCATAATCTCCTCGGAAACTGTATTGCACTTAAATTTTCTGCATTGAATTGTCAATGCAGTAGCCCCCGAGACTTGGGTTGGGCAACATGGCCGACCCTAGGATCGTACCTCCTCGGGAACTAGTTCAACCGTCATGTATGTTTTGACAACACCGAGGTGGAGTTCAGCAGGAAAGATGCCGAACTGTAGTTTCGAAAAGAGTTTCCTAGCAAGACCATCACGCCGAACACCTCAACCAAGAGAATGTCCCGCTTCCTGAAAGGAAAACATAAAATAGGTGAAAGATGTTATAAGCTCAAAAGACCAAAAAACTTGCGTAAAAAACTTTACGTCTAGATTGAATCAAGTTTTTTGGTGCCAATACGAAATTGGTCTTAAAATTGTGCTTCCGTCGTGCTTTGACATGACACATCCGATCTCTAGACTTTAAGTGGGTCAGCCTTCGGCTTCAACCTCCCTATCCCGAAGGCGGAGTGTTTCTCAGGCCAGTTTAGCGAACTAAACGCGAGCGGCTTTAGAGAGAAACCAGGCTACCCAGCTATTGACCATACACTTGAGTCGAGAAAGGAGTGGTAGAAAAAGACTTTGCAACGACTAAGAAGAAAACATCTATTATAAAACGGCTCATATTAATTTAAGATCCCCCAAGTGACTTGGGTAAAAGAATTTTATGCATAATGATTGTATGTACCGAAGTACTTATATAATATCTGTGTTCGCCCGAACTTTGAACGCGTCTTAACCGACCGTCGGCTTCTCCCTCTTCGGCCAAGGGCCGAAAAGTGTTATCTACTCCGCCTACCGAGAATATCGGCGGTGTTTCGGATCACCAGGCAATCAGGCCATGTGGCTGTAACAGACAAAGCGCGCCCAGGGAACTTATGCTATATTACTTATGTAACGTTAGAAGCATCTTCAAAGAAAATAGTGCCCCCAACGGTACCTTTCTTTGGTTGCTCATGATTACTATGAGACTTGTGCAGTAGATTTGTGAACGCGTGAGTTCCGTCGTGTGCCGACCATAGTTGAAAACAATAAGAGCGCTAGCTTTCGGCTTCACCCGTCTGAGGTACGAGTTCGGATGACCCGATCGTAACAATCGCAGAGGTGCTCCCTTTACTCCCTAGCCGAACAATCGGGAACGTAGGGGTAAGCACAGGAGCCAGGCAACCCAGCTTTGCGGAACACTTAAGTCAACATGATGCATATTTTGGCATAATACACGAGTAAGGAAAGAAGTTGTACAATAATAATCACATGCAAAGAGAAAAGGTTTCATAAAGGAAGCCCCCAAGTAAACGGGGTATTTGAATTTATTTGTAACAAACAAAGTTTTGACAAAGAAAGTTTTTCACAAACAACTTTTTGTCAAAAAAGTATAACGCTTGGTCGAACCGAACAAAATTAGAAACCTAAAAATATTTTAACAGGAAAGCGACTTAGCTGGTTAATGTGCTCGGTGTCGATGACGCGATCCGGGCTTGTGGCGGGACGAGGACGCCCATCGAACTTTTGACATATCCGATATGGTGTATAGTCTTTGGCATGACTGAGGTCCCAGTCCCCAAGCCCGAGATGACCAAGCGAGGAGCTCGGCATTCCGAAGTAGTGACGCGGCTCGGCCTATATGGTGAGGCGAAGCCCCCGGTCTAGCCGAGGTGGCGGAGTAGGTCGGCAAGGTGACGCCGAACTGACCGCACGACGCAGCCGAAGCCGATTACCTGCACACATAAAATAGTGCGAGCAAGAGATAATAATAACAATAAAAAAATGCATAATTAATTTATACGAACAGAATAAATAAAGAAATATGGCCTGAGCGCCGAGGACGGTTGGACGAAGTTTCCAATGCGCAGGTCGGCTGGTGACGCCGAAGTCCCCGAAGTCTCATGCCAGCCGAGGTGTTGAAGCAGGTCGGCTGGTGACGCCGAAGTCTCACGCCAGCCGAGGTGTCGAAGCTGGTCGGCTGGTGATGCCGAAGTCTCACGCCAGCCGAGGTGTCGAAGCTGGTCGGCTGGTGATGCCGAAGTCTCACGCCAGTCGAGGTGTCGAAGCTGGTCGGCTGGTGATGCCGAAGTCTCACGCCAGCCGAGGTGTCGAAGCTGGTCGGCTGGTGATGCCGAAGTCTCCGGAGCGGGTTGATGAGATGACGAAGCCCCCAGTCTAGCCGAGGTGACGGACCAGATCGGTAAGGTGACGCTAGAGCCCCATGCCAGCCGACGTGTCAAAGCAGGTCGGCGTGGTGGACGTCAGCTTGAAAACGTAACGGCGCGGCGATGCCGACGCAGGTCGGAATTTGTGACGAGGTCAATGCTGGCTTGATGAAGCAACGGAGCGCCCGACCCGTACAACCCGCGGATGACGAGGTTCGCTTGATGATTATTCAGCCCTCCCGATGCCGAACTCTTGGTCGGATGACCGAGATGATGAGAAAATTTCCTTCAAAAAGGACGTCCGACAACCCGTTCATGAAAAAGATGAACTCGTGTTGGATTCGTTTTCGCGCAGAAAACAGATCGGAAAAATTGATGCACTCATCGGACGTTTCCCGGAGTTTGAACGGTCGGATTGAGCTGAAATTTTGAGGGGTGATCGGTATGGGAATTCCGCAGCCGATGAACGGTGTTATCTTCCGAACGATGTCCGAGCTGGAAGCTGGACACCTCGCCCTAAACTCATCCCGATTCCCGTCCAGATTCGACAGGGCTCCGGTATTTCGTAGATCGCCGAAGATTCCTCCATCGGAATAGGACGAAATTTTACGGGGTCATTATAGACTCAATTACGCACAGTTCTACCAAAGCAATCGTCAAGGCGACGCTCGAGGAAGCGGGGACAACGAACGCGAATCGCTGTCCAGAAAAACTGCACGGTTGCTCGAGGACGATGTCAACATCGAGCCCCCGAGCTCCATGGATGATTTCTCGTGATCTTGATAGAGATCGGAGATGATGACGATGAAAGTATCCGTCCGATCTTGACGATCCGGCATGGAGCGCAGTCCTCGGTCCAGCCGAGGTGACCAGTCGAGCCGGCGACGAAGATGCCGACATCGATAACAAAGCTCGGTTCCAACGCGTAGATCGCGTCGGAGACGATCTGAATTCCCATCACACCGCGGCGACTGCCAGCAGGCTCTCAATGAAAGCACCAATGTCGGTGTCAAATCCGGCATATCTCATAGTAGGGGTCCTAAGCTAGGCGTCTTGGAGCGATGGTAACATGGACACGGGATTTTACCCAGGTTCGGGCTCTCTTGAAGAGATAATACCCTACGTCCTGCTCTTGATTGTATTGATATGGGGGATAGTACAGAGTACATGTATCTACCATGAGATTATGAGATGTAATGTATGATTGTCTATTGACTAGCCTGGCCTCGGTTTATATACGCACCGAGTCCTAGGGTTTAAGAGTGTCCTTGTCTTGGGCATCAAGTCTTGTGGAATCCTCCTTGTATACGGCATGGGCTGCCCGAAGTGGTCCATTAGTGAACCATCACGGGGGTCCTCGGCCCGACCCACCGGTCGGGACACGACGTGGTGAGTACCCCCTAGTCCAGGACACCGTCAAAGCTGTCCCGGCAGGGCTACGCCTAGCGCTACCGAAACCGCGAACGGAGGAGAAAACGATCTAGGGAGAGAGAGGGGCGCCAAGGGCTTCGTGTGTGCTCTTGGGGCGCCCCCTCCCCTCTATATATAGGTGGAGGGGCATGGAGATCATCCCCTCCAAGCCCTAGGGCGCAGCCAAGGGGGAGGAGTTGGACTCCTATTCCAATTCCCTCCATTTCCATAAACAGGTGGACTTTCCACCTCTCCCAAGCCACATGGGCCTTGAGGGACTTGTGCGCCTGGCCCAATAAGGCCATGGCGGCTCCCCTCAGCCCATGCAAATCCTTGGGACGTGGTGGAACCCTTGGTGGACTTCCGGACTCCTCCGGAAGTTTCCGGAACCTTCTAGAAGCTTCCCGGTACAATACCGGAAAAACCCGAAACTTTTCCGGTCGCCAAAATATGACTTCCCATATATAAATCTTTACCTCCGGACCATTCCGGAGCTCCTCGTGATGTCCGGGATCTCATCCAGGACTCCGAACAACCTTCGGTCACCACCATGCATAACTCAATACTACCGAAACGTCACTGAACGTTAAGTGTGCAGACCCTGCGGGTTCGAGAACTATGTAGACATGACCGAGTACCTCTACGGTCAATAACCAATAGCGGGACCTGGATGCCCATATTGGTTCCTACATATTCTACGAAGATCTATATCGGTTGAACCTCTATGTCAAGGATTCAGTTAATCTCGTACGATGTTCCCTTTGTTCATCGGTATGTTACTTGCCCGAGATTCGATCATCGGTATCTCCATACCTAGTTCAATCTCGTTACCGGCAAGTCTCTTTACTCGTTCCGTAATACAAGATCCCGTGGCTATCACTTTAGTCACTTTCCTTGCAAGGCTCATTATGATATTCTATTACCGAGTGGGCCCTGAAATACCTCTCCGTCACACGGAGTAACAAATCCCAGTCTTGATCCATGCCAACTCAACAGACACCTTCGGAGATACCCTGAGAGCATCTTTATAGTCACCCAGTTACGTTGTGACGTTTGATACACACAAGGTATTCCTCTGGTGTCAGTGAGTTGCATGATCTCATGGTCATAGGAACAGATACTTGACATGCAGAAAACAATAGCAATAAACTGACACGATCATATGCTACGTTCACAGTTTGGGTCTTGTCCATCACATCATTCTCCTAATGATGTGATCACGTTATCAAATGACATCTCATGTCTATGGCTAGGAAACCTTAACCATCTTTGATCAACGAGCTAGTCTTATTAGAGGCATGCTAGGGACACAGTGTTGTCTATGTACCCACACATGTATTTGAGTTTCCAATCAATACAATTATAGTATGGATAATAAACGATTATCATGAACAAGGAAATATGATAATAACTAAATTATTATTGCCTCTAGGGCATATTTCCAACAGTGGGGGCATCACTTGTGGCTTTGTAAGCACCGCTAGACTTGTTGTGAAGCTCTTCTTTGTCCTTGAGTGTCATCTCATGAGCAACAATCCTTCCAATGACTTCCGTAGGCTTGAGATCTTTGTACTTGGGCATCATTTGGATCAATGTGCACACGGTGTCATATCTCTCATCCAAAGCTCGAAGTATCTTCTTGATGATGAATTTTTCGGTCATTTCTTCGCTTCCCAAGCCGGCAATCTCATTTGTGATGAGAGCTAGCCTAGAGTACATCTCAGCAACTCCTTCAACATCCTTCATCTTGAACTTGTCAAGCTGACTTTGAAGAACATCCAACTTGGATTCTCTCACGGATTCGGTACCTTCATGCATATCAACCAAAGTACCAAATCTCTTTTGCATTCTCAAGACGGCTGATTTTGTTGAATTCTTCGGGGCATAGGCAGTTGAAGAGAATGTCACATGCTTGAGCGTTGTATTGCAACATCTTCAATTCATCCGCGGTCGCTTCACGATCCGGTTCCTTTCCATCACCAAAGAATTCACCTTGCAAGCCAACACGAATAACAGCCCAAACGGCGGGGTTATGACCAAGAATATGCATTTTCATTTTGTGCCATCAAAGTATGGACCTCTACGGTGATAATTGCCCTCACTAGACGCCATACTCTCCTAGGTTGTAAGACCAATGCAATGGAAACCAAAGCTCTGATACCACTTGTAGGATCGAAAGTATGTCTAGAGGGGGGGTGATTAGACTACTTGAGCAAATAATTTTTTTACCTTTTCCCAATTTTAAGTGTTGGCAGATTTTAGCAATTATAGCAAGTCAAGTAGACCCTACACATGCATGTCTAAGAGTATAGCAGCAGAAAGTAACAACAAGCATATGTAGTAGAGGGTAGGAAGGAAGATCAAACGCAATTTGAAGACACGATGATTTTTCCCGTGGTTCCGATAGGTGGTGCTATCGTACGTCCACGTTTATGGAGTCTTCAACCCACGGAGGGTAACGGTCGCGAGAGTCCACGGAGGGCTCCACCCATAAGGGTCCACGAAGTAGCAACCTTGACTATTCCATAACGGCTTCCATCCACGAAGGACTAGCCTCACTATGGGTAGATCTTCACGAAGTAGGCGATCTCGTTGCCCGTACAAACTTCTTGGTTCAACTCCACAACATGAAGTAGGAGGCTCCCAAGCGACACCTAACCAATCTAGGAGGCACCACCCTCCAAAAGGTAATAGGCTCGGTAATGTCGATGAACTCCTTGCTCTTGTGCTTCAAGATGATAGACTCCTCAACACACAATCACTCTCTCACAGCTTTGGCTTTGGTGGAAGAGATTGATTTGGTGGAAAGCAACTTGGGGAGGCTAGAGATCAAGATTCATATGGATAGAGTGGAATGGCTTGATCTCAACACATGAGTAGGTGGCTCTCTCTCAGAAAATTGGATGGGACAAGTATGGAATAGTTCTGAGTGCTTCTCTTCCGAGTGGGTGGTGGTGAAGGGGTATATATAGGCATCCCCAAAAATCCAACCGTTACACCTAAAGTGACCAACTCGGTGGTACCGAGTTGCTCCAAAGGTAGCAACTTTTGAATCTCGGTGAGACCGATACATAAATCTCGGTGGTACTAATTAGATGACCAACGGTCAGATTGCACAACTCATTGAGACCGATTCTCAAATTTCGGTGGTACCAATTCTTGACAACGGCTAACCAGAGAGTTGGTCCAAAACTCGGTGAGACCAATTCACAAAACTCGATCGTACCGATTCTTGAGAATAGCTAACCAGAAAGTTGGTCCAAATCTCGGTGAGACCAATTGGCGAAACTTGGTGGTACCGATGCTTGAAAATAGGATACCCGAAAGTTGGCAACTGAACTCGGTGGCACCGAATCAGAATTGGCTGCACCGATGTGCTAGGGTTTGGCTTAGGATCTGTCTAGGGTTTGAATCTCGGTGAGACCGAATGGAAATTGTTGGTCTTACCGATTTGAGTGGTAGGGTTCTAGGCAGAGTATTTGTGGAAGAGTTTGTGGGTGTTTTTAGTGACTATCACTTGTGCACGTGGAGCATCTTGTTCACCAACAGTACCTTACCCCCTTTTAATAGTATTGGCTTTCCTATGGACAAAAGGTGATTTCTCATAAAGTAAAATGTAGAGTCCTCTTGCCTGAAGCTTTGCCAATCCCCTTGCTTCTAGGGGTTTCTCCACAATCCTTTTGCCAACCTATCATTGAACTTTTCCTGAAATATACTTAGTGGAAACATTAGTTCAATGACATATATGTTGTTATTAATTACCAAAACCACCAAGGGAGCAAATGTGCTTTCAAGCCGACCAATTATATTCTCAAGAATGCTAGCTTTTGGCTTCACCCGTCTGAGGTATGTGCTCAGGTGACCCGGTCGTAACAATCGCAGAGGTGCTCCCTTTACCCTCTAACAATCGGGAACGTAGAGGGTAAGCACAGGAGCCAGGCAACCCACCTCGGCCAAATCTTAAGTCAAATTGATGCATATAATGGCATTGTAAAACAATATAGGAAGGGTGCACACACGGCCAAGGCGAAAATAGGTGCATAATTTTTTTTAATTCGGCTTTGCTAAAAAGCCCCCAGGTGTTCCAGGAAAACACACTTAAAGATGTATGCCCAAGAATTTGTGGATACAGCTCGGTCTAGCCGAACATAACCTGATGGACATTGAATTAATATAAAAGAGAAAAAGAGTAAATACTAAGGAAAGAAGTAGAACTAGTTTGGTTGATGACACCAGTCTTATCCATAGAAGCGCCAAAGCCGAGATGCATTCCATGGGTTTGGTTCGAGGCGATTATGTGATAGGTTGCGTAGGCGATACGCTCCTCCTGTAAGGACTTCATCACTGATGAATGGGCCCTCCCATTTGAGTGAGAGTTTGTTCTTCTTTTTCTCCGGGAGGCGGAGCACCTGCTCGCCCACGTTGTATGCTTTAGCCCGAACTTCCCTGCTCTCGTAACGCCGCGCCTGTTGCTGATAGAAGGTAGATCGTGCCAGAGCTATATCGCGCTCTTCCTCCAAGGCGTCTAGGTTGTCCTGTCGATCTAGCTAAGCTTCCTTTTCCTCGTACATGCGCACTCTAGGAGCGTCATGAATGATATCGCAGGGTAGGACTGCTTCTGCCCCGTATACCATGAAAAATGGTGTATATCCCGTTGATCGGTTAGGGGTGGTACGCAAACCCCACAGTACGGAGTCAAGATCCTCCACCCAGTGACAATCGGATTCGGTCAGGGATCGGACTAAGCGTGGTTTGATGCCGCTCATAATGAGTCTGTTGGCCCGTTCAACCTGTCCGTTGGTTTGTGGGTGATATACGGAGGCATAGTCAAGCTTGATGCCTAGATTAGCACACCAGTCCTTAACTTCCTGAGCTGTGAAATTTGATCCGTTGTCCATTATTATACTATGTGGAACACCATAACGGTGAACCACTCCGGATATAAAGTCGATGATTGGGCCGGACTTAGCAGAAGTGACTGGTTTGGCTTCAATCCACTTTAAGTGGTCCGACCATTATCAGTAAATATTTCTTTTTCTTGGTCCCCCCTTTAAGTGGTCCGACCATGTCCAACCCTCAGGCCGCAAAAGGCCAGCTAATCGGTATTATCCGAAGAGCCGTTGCAGGCATGTGGCTTTGATTAGCAAAGAGCTGGTAGCCCACACAATGCTGAACGAGCGTTTGACTGTCAGCGCGAGCCGTGGGCCAAAATAAGCCAGCCCGGAAAGCCTTGCTTACCAGGGCCCGAGCTGCAGCATGATGGCCACCCATACCTGCGTGTATTTCGGCCAAGAGTTGTTGACCTTCTTCTTTGGATATGCACCGTTGCAGAACTCCAATGGTGCTTATTATTTATAGCTCACCCTTGACGTGGCTTGAGACCGCGTTGGTATTTCCCCAAAGAGGAAGGGATGATGCAGCACAACGACGGTAAGTATTTCCCTCAGTTATGAAACTAAGGTATCAAACCAGTAGGAGGATCATCACCACTACGTAAACAACACCTACACACAAAGAACAAATACTTGCAACCCGACGCGAAAGAGAGGTTGTCAATCTCTCTATGGTAAAAAGATAGATTAGGTGGTGATAGATTGGAGAGATAGATCTCTCAAGAACACAAAATAAAAAGGGCAAAAAAAAGTGCAGCAAGGTATTTTTGGCTTTTCGGAATAATAGATCTGAAAACAAAAGCGGCAAAAAGATAGATCGGAAAGCAATATGTTGGAAAAGTAGACCCTAGGGCCGTAGGTTTCACTAGTGGCTTCTCTCATGAGTATAGCACACGGTGGGTGAACAAATTACTGTTGGGCAATTAATAGAAGATCAAATAATCATGACAATATCCAAGGCGATGATCATTATATAGGCATCACGTCCAAGATTAGTAGACCGAAACGATTCTGCATCTACTACTATTACTCCACACATCGACCGCTATCCAGCATGCATCTAGTGTATTAAGTTCATGGGAAAACAGATTAATGCAATAAGTACGGTGACATGATGTAGACAAGATCTATTCATGTAGGAATAGACCCCATCTTGTTATCCTCAATAGCAACGATACATGCGTGCCTCGCTGCCCCTTCTGTCACTGGGAGAGGACACCGCAAGATCAAACCCATCACAAAGCACCTCTTCCCATGGCAAGAAAAATTGATCTAGTTGGCGTAACTAAACCAAAGATTCGAAGAAGAAATACGAGGCGATAAGTAATCATGCATATAAGAGATCAAAGAAGACTCAAATAATATTCATGGCTAGAAACTGATCATGAACTCAAAATTCATCAGATCCCAACAAACACACCGCAAAAGTTTACATCAAATAGATCTCCAAGAGACCATTGTATTGAGAATAAAAAGAGAGAGAGAGCAAGCCATCTAGCTACTGCCTACGGACCCATAGGTCTATGGTGGACTACTCACGCATCATCGGAGAGGCACCAATGAGGAAGATGAACCCCTCTGTGATGGTGTTACATTGGATCTCACAGTTCTAGAACTTGCAGCGGTTGGATGTGTTTTTTCGTTGACTCCTCTAGGGTTTCTGGAATATTTGGGAATTTATAGGCGTCAGAGGCGGTGGAGAGTGGTCCCGAGGAGGGTACAACCCATCAGGGCGCGCCCGGGGCCTCTGGCACGCCCTGGTGGGTTGTGGTCTCCTCGACCCTCCCCTTTGGCACTTCTTTGGCCCACTGGATTTCTTCTGGCCCAAAAATATCTCCAAAAAGTTTCATCGCGATTGGACTCCGTTTGGTATTGATATACTGCGAAGTAAAAAACAAGCAAAAACAGCAACTGGCGCTTTGGCACTATGTCAATAGGTTAGTCCCAAAAAATGATATAAAGTTGCTATAAAATGATTGTAAAACATCCAAGAATGATAATATAACAGCATGGAACAAGCAAAAATTATAGATACGTTGGAGACGTATCAGCATCCCCAAGCTTAATTCCCACTCGTCCTCGAGTAGGTAAATGATAAAAATAGAATTTTTGATGTGGAATGTTGCCTAACATGTTCATCACATATTCTTTTCTTTTGTAGCATGGACATTTGGACTTTTAGATGGTTCAAAGCAATAGTCTAGTTTTGACATAATGACTTCAATACTCAAGCATGCCAACAAGCAACCATGTCTTTCAAAATATCAACACTAAAGAAAGTTATCCCTAGCGCATCATGTTCAATCATTGATCCATTCATGAAACACACTCAAATATTAGCTACACCCAATGCTCAAGTACGATCATAGTGCCCCCTAGTTGTTGCTTTATAAGAGAAGATGGAGACTCAAAGTAAAAATAAAAATTGCATAAAGTAAATAGATAGGCCCTTCCCAGAGGGAAATAGGGATTTGTAGAGGTGCCAGAGCTCAAAGTTTTAAATTGAGAGAGAAAAATATTTTGGGTGGCATGCCTATCCTGTCAACGAAACGGCAAAGTAGTTCATAATACTTTCCATCCTAGATATATCATAGGCAGTTCCCAAACAAAAAATAAAGTTTATTCCTTTTTCCACCATTCTTTCACAAACCATGGCTGGCCGTATCCACGGTTGCCTTCCATACCAACACGTTCCACGGAATTTATTATTTGACAACATAAAGTAAAAAAATAATCTTTTTTTTCATTCCAGGAATGGGCATCCCTATTACCGCCGTGCTCTCGTGCAATGACAAGTGAATAAACACTCATCTTGAGAATAACACATCTAGCATGGAAAAATATTGGACACCCCCTACCGTTTCATGAGCGGTACGAGCACACAAAAAGGAAATTTATTTTGAAAATTAGAGATGGAACATACAAAATTGCTTAGAACGGCATGGAAATACCGCATATAGGTAGGTATGGTGGAATCATAAGGCAAAACTGGGTTTAAGGATTTTGGATGCACAAGTAGTATTTCTACTTAGTACAAGTGGAGGCTAGCAAATAGATTGAGAAGCAACCAACCAAGAAACGAAAATTCTCATAAGCGAGCATTTAGCATAACTAACACCGAATAATGCACCATAAATAGGATGTAATTTCATTGCATAACTATTGACTTTCGTACTTGCATAGGGAAGCACAAACCTTAACACCAATATTCTTACTAAAGCATAATTACTCACTAACATGACTCACATATTACTATCATCATGTCTCAAAACTATTACAAGGAATCAAGTTTAATTTGTCCAATGATCTTCATGAAAGTTTTTATTATATCCCCCTTGGATATCTATCACTTTGGGACTAGTTTCATATATTGCCATTGCTTTTGACAAGCTCAAACAAATTTAAGTGAAGCACATGAGCATAGAGATTTCATCTCTCAAAATAGTATAAGTGAAGTATGAGAGGATTTCTTCAAAATTTACAAGCTCTCAAATTAATCTAAGTGAAGCATGAGAGTATTTCTACAAAAGTTTCCAAGCACACCGTGCTCAAAAAGATATAAGTGAAGCACTAGAGCAATTCTATAGCTCAAAAAGTTTAAGTGAAGCATAAAGAGCAATTCTAACAAATCTTAGCATAATTTTGGCTCTCTCAAATAGGTGTGTCCAGCAAAGATACTAATGACAAACTAAAAACCAAAGCAAGCAAAGACTTAAATGATGCAAGATGCTCCAAGCAAAACTCATGATATGTGACGAATAAAAATATTGCTCCAAGTAAAATACCTATGGTCTTAGAAGAAAGAGGGGATGCCACTCGGGGCATCCCCAAGCTTAGTTACTTGTTTATCTTTGGATATATCTTGGGGGTATTGTAGCATCCCCAAGCTTAGGCTCTTTTCACTCCTTATTCCTTCATCCATCGTGATCTCACCCAAAACTTGAAAACTTCAATCACACAAAACTCAACAAAATCTTTGTGAGATCCGTTAGTATAATAAAGCAAATCACTACTTTAGGTGCTGTTGCAAACCCATTCAGATTTTATTATTGCATTATACCTACTGTATTTTAACTTTACCATGGCTCATACCCTTCAATACAAACCATAGATTCATCAAAACAAGCACACAATGCAACGAAAACAGAATCTGTCTTAAACAGAACAGTCTGTAGTAATCTGTACTCTAACCATACTTCTGTAACTCTAAAAATTCTTAAAAAATTAGGACAACGTAAAGAATTTGTATAGAAACACTGTGTGAAAATTTCAGCTCAATATAACGTTACAGTAAAAAATGAAAATTCGCACACTGGAGGCAAAGTTTCTGTTTTAGATTCAGCGTTGTTTCTACTCGTCTTATGAATCATACTAAAGGCTTTACTTGGCACAAACACTAAATAAAACATAAAAAATAGAATCATAACAGAGGCATAATTGTGTCAACACTCAAAAACATAAAGAAAAGGATGAAAATAAATTTATTCATTGGGTTGCCTCCCAACAAGCGCTATCGTTTTACGCCCCTAGCTAGGCATAACGCATAGATTCAAGTGTTGTCATCTTTGGTTTTCAACTCTTCAATCACACAACTAGATTTCTTCAATAATTTAGCATGCATACTCTCAACGACAACACTTCTAGGAAAAAGTCCAAAAATTCATTCTTGAAAATAGGGTCTCTTACTATTTCAACAAAATCGGGATGAATACTAATCATTTTAAGATCTCCCTTGTGGCTACTAGATGTAGCACCTTTGCTCTTAGTGACTTGCGTGGTGTTGCAAATTTTTACGGGAATTTTTTCAATAGTTTTAACAGAAGAAAAAGCCGAACCCAATTTACTAAAAATTTCTTCCAACTTATCAATCTGGTAAGGACTCTCTTCTATCCTTTCGTTAACTACGGTTTCTTTTTTCCTTTAATAATTTAAAGGCATCTCCCGCTTTAGACCCAATTTTATTAGCAAGTTTAGGCATTTTCTTATCCAAATTTTTAAGATGTTCTTTGGTAATCATCTTCTTTTCAATAGCATCTAGCCTCTCCATAACATGTTCGAGAGTTAAAGTTGTTTCATTGATCGTAAGAGATGGTGATCCCACTAAACTTCCCATAGCATAAAAAGCGTCCAAAGATGGACACATCAAGAAATTCCCACCGGTAATCATATCAAGGACGAATCTATACCAAGTGGTGATGCCCACATAAAAACTGTGAAGAAGAACAACGGTAGATTGCTTATGGATAGATCTATTATGAGCATTGCAAATCCTATACCAAGCATCTTTTAGGTTCTCCCCTCCCCTTTGCTTAAAATTAAGAACTTCGTTTTCGGGAGTACACGCAATAGAGGAAGAACTAGCCATAATGACAAGGTAGGCGAATGAGAGATCTGACGAGAAAAAGGCAAACGAAAATGAGGGTGAATAAAACGGCTAATTTGGTGAAGTGGGGGAGAGGAAAACGAGAGGCAAATAGCAAATAATGTATTTGCAAAGAGATGAGATTTGTGATTAGGAACCTGGTAGATGATGATGGTGTCTCCTCGGCGCCAGAGATTGGCACGTAGAAGAGACCGCTTCCTCCCCGGCAACGGTGCCAGAAATTCCTTTGACGTGGCTTGAGACTGCGTCGGTATTTCCCCAAAGAGGAAGGGATGATGCAGCACAGAGACGGTAAGTATTTCCCTCAGTTATGAAACCAAGGTATCGAACCAGTAGGAGGATCAGCACCACTACGTAAACAACACCTACAAACAAAGAACAAATACTTACAACCCGACGCAAAAGAGAGGTTGTCAATCTCTCTACGGTAAAAAGATAGATTAGGTAGTGATAGATTGGAGAGATAGATCTCTCAAGAACACAAAATAAAAAGGGCAAAAAAAGTGCAGCAAGGTATTTTTTGGGTTTTTGGAATAATAGATCTGAAAACAAAAGCGACAAAAAGATAGATCGGAAAGCAATATGTTGGAAAAGTAGACCCGGGGGCCGTAGGTTTCACTAGTGGCTTCTCTCATGAGTATAGCACACGATGGGTGAACAAATTACTATTGGGCAATTGATAGAAGATCAAATAATCATGACGATATCCAAGGCGATGATCATTATATAGGCATCACGTCCAACATTAGTAGACCGAAACGATTCTGCATCTACTACTATTACTCCACACATCGACCGCTATCCAGCATGCATCTAGTGTATTAAGTCCATGGGAAAACAGAGTAATGCAATAAGAACGGTGACATGATGTAGACAAGATCTATTCATGTAGGAATAGACCCCATCTTGTTATCCTTAATAGAAACGATACATGCGTGCCTCGCTGCCCCTTCTGTCACTAGGAGAGGACAACGCAAGATCGAACCCATCACAAAGCACCTCTTCCCATGGCAAGAAAAATCGATCTAGTTGGCCTAACTAA
Organism: Elymus sibiricus; assembly: GCA_039707655.1. Lineage (NCBI taxonomy): Eukaryota > Viridiplantae > Streptophyta > Magnoliopsida > Poales > Poaceae > Elymus > Elymus sibiricus. The sequence continues at coordinate 113,910,021 of CM077663.1, read as the reverse complement.
ACCAAAGATTTGAAGAAGAAATATGAGGCTATAAGTAATCATGCATATAAGAGATCAAAGAAGACTCAAATAATATTCATGGATAGAAACTGATCATGAACTCAAAATTCATCGGATCCCAACAAACACACCGCAAAAGTTTACATCAAATAGATCTCCAAGAGACCATTGTATTGAGAATCAAAAGAGAGAGAGAGGAAGCCATCTAGCTAATGCCTACGGACCCGTAGGTCTATGGTGGACTACTCACGCATCATCGGAGAGGCACCAATGAGGATGATGAACCCCTCCGTGATGGTGTTAGATTGGATCTCGCGGTTCTGGAACTTGCGGCGGCTGAATATGTTTTTTCGTTGACTCCTCTAGGGTTTCTGGAATATTTGGGAATCTATAGGCGTCAGAGGCGGTGGAGAGGTGTCCCGAGGAGAGCACAACCCATCAGGGCGCGCCCGGGGACTCTGGCGCGCCCTGGTGGGTTGTGGTCTCCTCGACCCTCCCCTCTGGCACTTCTTTGTCCCACTGGATGTCTCCTGGCCCAAAAAAATCTCCAAAAAGTTTCGTCGCGATTGGACTCCGTTTGGTATTGATATTTTGCGAAGTAAAAAACAAGCAAAAATAGCAACTGGCACTTTGGCACTATGTCAATAGGTTAGTCCCAAAAAATAATATAAAGTTGCTATAAAATGATTGTAAAACATCCAAGAATGATAATATAATAGCATGGAACAAGCAAAAATTATAGATACGTTGGAGACGTATCAGCGCTCATGGACCTTGTAAGCCTTGGATCGTCGAATTATTCGTCTTGCCTCCGTTTGGTCATCAGGGAGCTCTTGGCGGAGTAAGTAGGCGAGAAAGGGCTCGGTCCATGGCGCGATTACTGCCATGACTTCGTCAGCCGAAGGCGTTTCTTCAAGTGCCGAGCCGCCAATAATTTGTTCATCTGGTTCGATTATAGGAGGGGTGACCTGCTCCTGATTGCTGGTTCCAGCAATATTGTCCTCGTCCTGCCATACCACGGATGGTTTGAAGAGCCGTTCCAAAAAGGTATTCTTAGGAACCGGGTCGCGTTTAGCGCCCATGCGTGCGAGGACATCGGTACCTTGATTGCTGTCTCTGGAGACATGATGAAATTCGAGGCCTTCGAACCGTGCTGAGATTTTAAAAACGGCGTTCCTGTATGCTGCCATTTTTGCGTTTTTGGCGTCGAATTCACCGTTGATTTGCGAGCTGGCGAGGTTGGAGTCCTCGATCCTCTGCACTCCCATGGAAGTTGCCATCCGAAGTCCATGTAACAAAGCCTCATATTCGGCTGCATTATTGGAATCGGTGTACATGATCTGTAGTACATACCGGATGTTGTCGTCGTTGGGGGATGTAAGTATGACGCCAGCCCCCAGTCCGGCGAGTGTTTTGGAGCCGTTGAAGTACACTGCCCAATGGGAATATGTATTGTAATCTTTATGGAGCTCGACCTCCGTCCATTCAGCAAGAAAATCAGCCAGCACGTGAGATTTAATGGCTCGACATGGCTTGTACATGATTTCAAAAGGTAAGAGCTCGATGGCCCATTTGGCTATGCATCCCGTAGTGTCCCTGTTGTTGATTATGTCACTGAGGGGTACTTCGGATGCTATCGTGACCGAACGCTCTTGGAAGTAGTGTCGGAGCTTGCGGGATGCCATAAAACTGTGTAGGCTATCTTCTGGTAGTGCGGGTAGCGAGTTTTGCATGGAGTGAGCACTTCTGACATGTAGTAGACTGGTTTCTGCACCGGAGCTTGTGGCCCTTAGCTTCTCATTTGACGACAAGAACAGCGCTGACCACTTGATTAGTGGCCGAGATGTACAACAACATTGGCTCACCTGTAGCAGGTGCCGTCAGTATGGGGTTGCTAGCCAATAGAGTTTTAATGTCCTCCAGTGCGGCTGTAGCCTCGTCGGTCCACTCAAAGTTTTTGGTCCGTTTGAGCAGTTTGTAGAGTGGCAGTGCCTTTTCACCGAGGCGAGAGATGAAGCGGCTTAAGGCCGCCATGCAGCCTGCCAGCTTTTGCACGTGCTTTAACTCCGTTGGGATTGCCAACTAGGATAGGGCCCGGATTTTAGCCGGATTGACCTCCATTCCTCTATGGGAGACGATAAATCCGAGTAGTTTACCCGCAGGGACTCCAAAGACACATTTGTGCGGATTAAGCCGTATATCGTAAGTCCGCAGGTTATCGAAGGTTGTTCGGAGGTCGTCTACCAGCTGGCTGATGTGCTTGGTCTTGATGACCACGTCGTCCATGTATGCCTCGACCGTTTTGCCGATTTGTTTTTCTAAGCATGTCTGAATCATGCGTTGATATGTGGGGCCTGCGTTTTTCAATCCGAAGGGCATTGTATTGAAGCAGAATGGCCCATAGGGAGTGATGAAGGCAGTTGTGGCCTAGTCGGACTCCTTCATTTTTATTTGGTGGTATCCGGAGTAGGCATCAAGGAAGCACAACGAGTCATGTCCGGCGGTAGCGTCGATTATCTGGTCTATGTGAGGTAAAGGAAAGGGATCCTTGGAGCAGGCTTTATTTAGGTCTTTAAAGTCGACACACAGCCACTAGGATTTGTCCTTCTTTGGCACCATGACCAAATTTGCCAACCACTCTAGGTGTTTGATATCGTGGATGAATCCGGCCTCCAGCAATTTTGCCAATTCGGTACCCATGGCTTGACGCTTAGGAAAATCGGCGCGGCGCCTGTTTGACTAGTTTAAAACCTGCAATTATGTTTTGGCTGTGCTCTGCGAGTCCCCGTGGGATGCCTGGCATGTCTGAAGGGTGCCAGGCGAATATGTCATAGTTCTCGCGTAAGAATGTACGCAACGCTTCGTTGATTGCGGGGTCCAGTTGAGCTCCAATGGACGCTGTTTTGTTGGGGTCCGTTGGATGTACCTGGAATTTGACTATCTCGTCCGCTGGTTTGAAGGAGGTGGGTTTGGGCCTCTTGCTGAGGGTTACGTCATCCTTATCTACCATTGAGCAGAGTGCAGTTAACTCTTCGGCCGCGAGGGCTTCTGATAGTGCCTCGAGGGCGAATGATGTGGTTTTGTTTTCGGCCCGAAGGGCTCTATCCGCATCGCTTCTAATAGTAATGACACCATTGGGCCCTGGCATTTTAAGCTTCATGTACCCGTAGTGCGGTATGGTGTGAAACTTGGTGAAGGCTTCGCGCCCTAGCAGGGCATGATAACCACTACGGAAGGGTACGATGTGAAAGACAAGTTCCTCTGACCTATAGTTCTCCGGGGTACCGAATACCACATCGAGGGTAACTCGTCTTGTGCATCGCCCCTTGATACGTCTCCAATGTATCTATAATTTTTGATTGTTCCATGCTGCTATATTATCATTCTTAGATGTTTTACAATCATTTTACTACAACTTTATATTATTTTTGGGACTAACTTATTAACCTAGAGCCCAGTGCCAGTTCCTGTTTTTTCCTTGTTTTTGAGTTTTACAGAAAAGGAATATCAAACGGATTCCAAACGGAATAAAAATTTACGGTGATTTTTTATGGACCAGAAGAGACCCACGGAGCATCTTAGTTGGGCCAGAAGACCCACGAGGCAGTCACAAGCCACAGGGGCGCCGCCCCCCTAGGGCGCGCCCCCTGGCTTGTGACTCCCTCGTGGCCCCCCAGGACTTGTTTCCACCGCCATAAATTCCTATAAATACAGAAACCTCCAAAAATAAACCTAGATCGGGAGTTCCGCCGCCGCAAGCCTCCAGAGCCACGAAAAACCAATCGGGAGCCCGTTCCGGCGCCCTGCCGGAGGGGGAAACCATCACCGGAGGCCATCTTCATCATCCCGTCGGTCTCCATGACGAGGAGGGAGTAGTTCACCCTCGGGGCTGAGGGTATGTACCAGTAGCTATGTGTTTGATCTCTCTCTCTCGTGTTCTTGAGATGACACGATCTTGATGTACCGCGAGCTTTATTAATATAGATGAATCATATGGAGTGTTTCCCCTCTCTATCTAGTTGTGATGAATTGAGTTTTCCCTTTGAAGTTTACTTATCGGATTGAGTCTTTAAGGATCTGAGAACACTTGATGTATGTCTTGCGATGGGATATCTGTGGTGACAATGGGATGTTCTATTGATCTACTTGATGTATGTTTTGGTGATCAACTTGCGGGTTCCGTGACCTTGGGAATCTATGCATAGGGGTTGGCACATGTTTTCGTCTTGACTCTCCGGTAGAAACTTTGGGGCACTCTTTGAAGTTCTTTGTGTTGGATTGAACATGATGAATCTGAAATTGTGTGATGCATATCGTATAATCAAGCCCATGGGTACTTGTGGTGACATTGGAGTATCTAGGTGACATTAGGGTCTTGGTTGATGTGTATCTTAAGGTGTTATTTTAGTACGAACTCTAGGGCTGTTCGTGACACTTGTAAGGATAGCTCATAAGATTGATCGGAAAAGATAACTTTGAGGTGGTTTCGTACCCTACAATAATTTCTTCGTTTGTTCTCCGCTATTTGTGACTTTGGAGTGAACTCTTTGTCGCACGTGAGGGATTTACATATGATTCAACTATGTTAGTATTGTTGAGAGAAATTGCACTAGTGAAAGTATGAACCCTAGGCCTTGTTTTCAAGCATTGCAATACCGTTTGTGCTCACTTTTGTTACTTGTTACCTTGCTGTTTTTATATTTTCAGATTACAAAAACCTATATCTACCATCCATATTACACTTGTATCACCATCTCTTCGCCGAACTAGTGCACCTATACAATTTACCATTGGATTGGGTGTGTTGGGGACACAAGAGACTCTTTGTTATTTGGTTGCAGGGTTGTTTGAGAGAGACCATCTTCATCCTACGCCTCCCACGGATTGATAAACCTTAGGTCATCCACTTGAGGGAAATTTGCTACTGTCCTACAAAACTCTGCGCTTGGAGGCCCAACACGAGTCTACAAGAAGAAGGTTGCGTAGTAGACATCAAGCTCTTTTCTGGCGCCGTTGCCGGGGAGGCTAGGTAAGCGGCACTCACATCCTGTCAACGAAGCTCTTTTCTGGCGTCATTGCCGGGGAGGTGAGTGCTTGAAGGTATATCTTTAGATCTTGCAATTGAATCTTTTAGTTTCTTGTTTTATCACTAGTTTAATCTATAAAAGAAAATTACAAAAAAATGGAATTGAGGTTGCCTCATATGCTTCATCTTTTTAATGTCTTTCGTGAAAATGATGGAAAGGAAAATTGTGCTCAAGTGTTAGAAGAAGAAGTTATTAAAATGTTTGGCAGTAAATCTTTGAGTGATGAGCATGATTGCAATGTTGTTAGTATGAATTCCTTGAATATCCATGATGCTAATGATATGCAAAGCTACAAGCTTGGGGATGCTATGTTTAATGAAGATGATATCTTTAGTCCCCCAAGTTTTGATGTGCAAATTTATTATGGTGATAGCATACCCCCTATTTATGATGATTGCAATATTTATGAAAGTGGGTTTGGAAGAGTGTCAACTTTAGATAATCATTATCCCACTATTTTGGAGGGTGTTGAATCTTATTATAATGATAAAAGTAGATTTGGAGAGGTCATGACTTTATTTATTAATGATTCCACTATTTCGGAAGAGGTTTCAATTGACTATGATGAGAACAAAGTTGCTACTTATGATGATTATTGTGATGATACTTATGTTATAAAGAGTAGTAATAATTATTGTCATAATTTTGAATATCCTTTTACTGAACATTACTCTTTTAATGTGGAAACAATTTTCAGTATTCAAGTTTCATATGATACTCCCACTATTATGAATGAGAAGAAAATTGCTTATGTGGAGAGTGACAAATTTTCTATGCTTGTAGATCATGAAAAGAATGCTTTATGTGCTGATTATATTGTGAAATTCCTTCATGATGCTACTGAAAATTATTATGAGGGAGGAATATATGCTTGTAGAGATTGCAATAATATCAAGTTTCCTCTCTATGTGTTCAAAGTTTTGAAGTTATGCGTGTTTTTTCTTCCTATGCAAGTTGATTCTTGTTCCCATGAATTGTTTGCTCACAAAATCCCTATGCATAGGAAGTGGGTTAGTCTTAAATGTGCTAGTCATATGCTTCATGATGCTCTCTTTGTGTTTCAATTCTTATTTTTCCTATGTGAGCATCATTGAAATCATCATGCCTAGCTAAAAGGCATTAAAGAAAAGCGCTTGTTGGGAGACAACCCAACACTTTTACTTTCTGTTTTGGTGTGTTCACATGATTAAGCTACTGTAGTAATCATGTTTTGTGTCTTTTATTTGAATAAAGTGCCAAGTAAAGCCTTTGGGATAGTGTGGATGATAGTTGACTTGATTCTGTGCAAAAACAGAAACTTTTGCTCTCAGTCCAGGAATTTTGTAAATTCACTGGAACGTGCTTTTGATCTGAAATTTTTACAAAGTCTTGATATACAAATTGCCTAGATTGTCCTAATTTTTTAGAATTTTTCGATACAGGTAAGTATTGTTACACTACAGATCTTCACAGACTGTTCTGTTTTTGACAGATTCTGTTTTGCATGCATAGTTTACTTGTTTTAGTGTTCCCATAGCTTATATTCAGTAATATAAATTATGGGAATGATAGAATACAGTAGGTATTATGTGAGAACAATTATGAATCTTGTCTTGACAGTACCTAAGTGAATGATCTTTGTTTATTATACTAACCCATCTCACGAAGTTCCGTTAAGTTTTGTGTGATTGAAGTTTTCCGGTTTTGGGTGAGACACCGATATGAGGAGAATAAGGAGTGACAAGAACCTAAGCTTGGGGATGCCCAAGGCACCCCCAAGGCAATATCCAAGGAATACTCAAGCGCCTAAGCTTGGGGATGCCCCGGAAGCATCCCCTCTTTCGTCTTCAACATTATCGGTACATCTTACTTAGAGCTATATTTTTATTCGTCACATAATATGAGTTTTGCTTGGAGCGTCATTTTATTTTGTTGTTCTCTGTTAGGTGTTATTTATAATCTTGTTTTTCAATAAAAATTTCCAAGAATTGCCTTTAGGATGCTTGCATTGCATGTTTTGATGAGTGCTGTGTAAAAACAGAAACTTTGGCTGTAGTGTTTGAATTTTCATATTTGACTGGAACATGGAAAGTTTCTGAAATTTTTACACAGTATTGTCATATAAATTATTTAGCATGTCCTAAATTTTCATAATTTTTTGAGTTACAGAAGTACACTGTTTACATAAATTGCTACAGACTGTTCTGTTTGGACAGATTGCTGTCATAGTTTTGTTATCTACTTATCCTATAGTTTCAATAGCATATATTGGTAGATATAAATTGTGGAAATGATAGTATGCAGTACCTAATGTTTGAAAATTATTATGCAACTTGTCTTGGCAGTACATAAATAGTTGATTTATTATTATGTGCACTAACCTATCTCACGAGTTCTTTTCGAGTTTTGTGTGGATGAAGTTTTTGAGAATAGGTGAAACCATGATATGAGAGGATTGAATGAGATACAAAAGCTCAAGCTTGCGGATGCCCAAGGCACCCCAAGTAAATATTTCAAGAAGTCTCAAGCATCTAAGCTTGGGGATGCTACGCATCCCACCTCCCTTCATCAACAATTATCGGTTAGCCTATGTTGAGCCTAACTTTTTATTCGTTCACATGTGCTATTCTTGGAGTGCTATTTTTCTTTTGCTTGCTGTTGAATAAAATACCCAGATCTGAAAATATTTATTGAGGGAGAGAGAGTCCTCACATAGCTACTTAATTGTTTGACTACTCATTGATCTTCACTTATATCTTTTGTGAGTAGCTTGTCATTTCCTCTCATGCTTCACTTATACCTTTTTGAGGAATGAAATCTTTATGCTCATGTGCTTCACTTAAATTTGTTTGACCTTGCCAAAAAGCAATGGCAATATATGAAACTAGTCCCAAAGTGATAGATATCCAAGGAGGATATAATAAAAACTTTCATGAAGATCATTGGACAAATTAAACTTGATTCTTCGTAATAGTTTTGAAACATGATGATAGTAATATGTGAGTCATGTTAGTGAGTAATTATGCTTAGTAGGAATATTGGTGTTAAGGTTTGTGATTCCCTATGCATGCACGAAAGTCAATAGTTAAGCAATGAAGTTACATCCTACTTGTGGTGCATTATTCGGTGTTAGTTATGACTCAATGCTCACTTATGTGATTTTTCGTTCCTTGGTTTGGTTGCTTCCCAATCTATTTGCTAGCCTTCATTTGTATTAAGTAGAAATACTACTTGTGCATCCAAAATCCTTAAACCAAGTTTTGCCTTATGAGTCCACCATACCTACCTATATGCGGTATTTCCATGTCGTTCGAAGCAAATGTGTATGTGCCATCTCTAAATTTTCAAAATAAATTTTCTCTTTTGTGTGCCCGTATCGCTCATGAAACGGTGGGGAGTATCCAATATTTTTCCATGCTAGGTGTGCTATTCTCACGATATGTGTTGATTCACTATCATTCACGAGAAAGTGGCTGGTATTCGGGATGCCCAGTCCCATGCTCAAAATTCAAATCAAAAAAATAATGAAACAAAACTCCCCCAGGATTGTTGTTTGTATGGACGGTACACGTGGATTCGGCTCGCCGTGGAGTGTGATTGATTGGTGGAGGGGGAGTAAAAACTTTACTATTCTGTTTGGGAACCGCCTATAATGTATCTAGCATGGAAAGTATTGTGAGCTACTTCGTCGTTTTCGTTGACAGGGAAGCATGCCACTCAAAATATTTTTCTCTCTCAATTTAAACCTTGAGCTCTGGCACCTCTACAAATCCCTACTTCCCTCTGAAGGGCCTATCTACTTACTTTATGCAATTTTTATTTTTTTGGCTTTGAGTCTCCATCTTCTCTTATAAGCACCAACTAGGGGGCACTATGATTGTACTTGAGCATTGGGCATAGCTAATATTTGAGTGTGTTTCATGAATGGATCAATGATTGAGCATGATGGGCTAGGGATAACTTTCTTTAGTGTTGATATTTTGAAAGACATGGTTGCTTGTTGATATGCTTGAGTATTGAAGTCATTATGTTAAAACTAGACTATTGCTTTGAATCATTTACAAGTCCAAATGTCCATGCTATACATAGAAGAAAAGAATATGATGAACATGTTAGGCAGCATTCCACATCAAAAATTCTGTTTTTATCATTTACCTACTCGAGGACGAGCAGGAATTAAGCTTGGGGATGCTGATACGTCTCCAACGTATCTATAATTTTTGCTTGTTACATGCTGCTATATTATCATTCTTGGATGTTTTACAATCATTTTACTACAACTTTATATTATTTTTGGGACTAACCTATTAACCTAGAGCCCAGTGCCAGTTCCTGTTTTTTCCTTGTTTTTGAGTTTTACAGAAAAGGAATATCAAACGGAGTCCAAACGGAATAAAAATTTACGGTGATTTTTTATGGACCAGAAGAGACCCACGGAGCATCGAAGTTGGGCCAGAAGACCCACGAGGCAGTCACAAGCCACAGGGGCGCCCCCCTCCCTAGGGCGCGCCCCCCTGGCTTGTGACTCCCTCGTGGCCCCCCAGGACTTGTTTCCATCGCCATAAATTCCTATAAATACAGAAACCTCCAAAAATAAACCTAGATCGGGAGTTCCGCCGCCGCAAGCCTCCAGAGCCACGAAAAACCAATCGGGAGCCCGTTCCGGCACCCTGCCGGAGGGGGAAACCATCACCGGAGGCCATCTTCATCATCCCGACGGTCTCCATGACGAGGAGGGAGTAGTTCACCCTCGGGGCTGAGGGTATGTACCAGTAGCTATGTGTTTGATCTCTCTCTCTCGTGTTCTTGAGATGACACGATCTTGATGTACCGCGAGCTTTATTAATATAGATGAATCATATGGAGTGTTTCCCCTCTCTATCTAGTTGTGATGAATTGAGTTTTCCCTTTGAAGTTTACTTATCGGATTGAGTCTTTAAGGATCTGAGAACACTTGATGTATGTCTTGCGATGGGATATCTGTGGTGACAATGGGATGTTCTATTGATCTACTTGATGTATGTTTTGGTGATCAACTTGCGGGTTCCGTGACCTTGGGAATCTATGCATAGGGGTTGGCACATGTTTTCGTCTTGACTCTCCGGTAGAAACTTTGGGGAACTCTTTGAAGTTCTTTGTATTGGATTGAACATGATGAATCTGAAATTGTGTGATGCATATCGTATAATCAAGCCCATGGGTACTTGTGGTGACATTGGAGTATCTAGGTGACATTAGGGTCTTGGTTGATGTGTATCTTAAGGTGTTATTTTAGTACGAACTCTAGGGCTGTTTGTGACACTTGTAGGGATAGCTCATAAGATTGATCGGAAAAGATAACTTTGAGGTGGTTTCGTACCCTACAATAATTTCTTCGTTTGTTCTCCGCTATTTGTGACTTTGGAGTGAACTCTTTGTCGCACGTGAGGGATTTACATATGATTCAACTATGTTAGTATTGTTGAGAGAAATTGCACTAGTGAAAGTATGAACCCTAGGCCTTGTTTTCAAGCATTGCAATACCGTTTGTGCTCACTTTTGGTACTTGTTACCTTGCTGTTTTTATATTTTCAGATTACAAAAACCTATATCTACCATCCATATTACACTTGTATCACCATCTCTTCGCCGAACTAGTGCACCTATACAATTTACCATTGGATTGGGTGTGTTGGGGACACAAGAGACTCTTTGTTATTTGGTTGCAGGGTTGTTTGAGAGAGACCATCTTCATCCTACGCCTCCCACGGATTGATAAACCTTAGGTCATCCACTTGAGGGAAATTTGCTACTGTCCTACAAAACTCTGCGCTTGGAGGCCCAACACGAGTCTACAAGAAGAAGGTTGCGTAGTAGACATCACCCCTCTCTTCCGGGGATAATCCCCCGGAAGGTAGTGGAGCTGTGTTCGACGCGAGATCTGTCGAATTGCATTTTGTCCAGCGTATCCTCATAGATGAGGTTTAGGCCGCTGCCACCGTCCATTAGCACCTTGTGGATCCGAAAACCATCTATTCTGGGGCTGAGAACCAGCGCGGTAGGTGTTCGGTTGGAGCGGATTCTCGGCTGGTCCTCCTCGCTGAAAGTTATGGTTGTATTCGTCCAAGAATTCGTTGCTGCCATGTGATATATCTTGTCGAGGCCTCGAAGAGCTCTCTTCCTCTAATTGTTCGATGGGAACGTTTCGTAGATCGTTAGGATCTCGACGTTGTCATCGGATGATGTGGCTGGATGTTTGTTTGGCGATGAGGTACCAAGGATGGCCTCCCCGCTCTTTGCGACTTGCCTCATGACCCAACAAGCTCGAAGGTTGTGAGTAGGGTTTGTATTCAGAAAAAGGAATGTATGGGGCATGGCTTATCCAGTAGTTCATCGAGAGCGGACCTGCGTCCCTCACGGGGTTTAGTCCTTTTCTCAGTGTGCTCGTGTTCGGCTGATCGTCGTGGGGATATACGCTCCCTCCGAGTTCTTCTAGATTGTTTGTCCTGGGTTGACGCCAGTTATTGAGCTTGCCAAGTGCTTTCCATGGCGCAGTACTTGTGCACTAGGTTCGATATCTCGGTGAAGTCTCGGATGTGGCGATGAGCGAGGGCATTGAGGATCCCTTCATCCCGGCAGTTATGCCGGAAAGCAGTTGTGGTCTCCTGATCGCTACAGTCCGCCATCTTGTTTCTGGTAAGGAGGAATCGAGCCCAGTAATGGTGGACTGTTTCCCCTGGCTGTTGTATGACATACAGCAGATCCCATACATCGGGCTTCCCCGAATTGGTTGGAGAGTACTCGACGTGGGCGGCAGGTGGGAAAAAATTTCTTATCCCGATAGGTCGAGAGTTCGGAGCCACGACGTTCGAGTCTTGTGTCGTTACAATATTCGGCGCACCGGGTTCGTGATCCGGGTTGTCGGCCGGACTCTTTGGTCCTGACTCAAGGTCGGAGGTTAGATCAGAAATTACTTCCGAACTATCCACGGAACTGAGTCTGGATTCCGAACTCAGTAAGAAGTCATGGTGGTCAGATGTCGGAACATAGACCGTCCTAAGCTCCGGAAGTTGAGACGGCGAGCCTTCGGCCGAACTTTCGATGGTGGCTACCAGATGTTTGCCATATGGGACATGAATTTCCCTGTCATCGGGTTTAAGCCCGATCTGGTCATAGACAGAAGGTTGGTCGTTGGCTATTCCCATGGCTTGGATTCGTCCCAGTAACTCGTTCAAAGACGAGACATCCATGGGATCAATGCTCCCGGAGTACGTTGGGTCGATCCGCAGTGCTGCTGCGCTCGAGGTCTCTAAGGATATGCCCTGGCGTTCTTCGCTCGATAAGGAACCAAATGCGTTAACGGGATCGGGCTTTGAGGCCGGATCCGGGGTGGAGGGTGCCTCTATAGCGCGGCCCTCCACCGTTGGAGTCAAGGTATTGGGGCTTGCGAGCTCTTCAATAGGAGCGAATACGTTGTTTAGAACAAGACGCCCCATGAGTCAGCGACGAACTCCAAGTTCCCGAACCTGAACTCCTGACAGGGGCCAAAACTTCCGACCTGGCCAAGGCGGCCAGCTAGATCCGTATGCAGTACGATGCTGCCAAAAGCGAACATCTGTGCGGGGACGAAAACGTCCCTGTTACAGATTTCGCTACTGATGATCAAGCGAGCCATCGATCCTCTTGATGATCCCACGGCAGAACTCTCAACGAAAGCACCAATATCGGTGTCAAAACTGATAGATCTCGGGTAGGGGCTCCCGAACTGTGGTTCTTGGATCGATGGGTAATAGGTGACAAGGGAGACAGTGTTTACCCAGGTTCGGGCCCTCTTAATGGAGGTAAAACCCTTGATACGTCCATTTTGCATCATGCTTTTATATTGATATTTATTGCATTATGGGCTGTTATTACACATTATGGTACAATACTTATGCCTTTTCTCTCTTATTTTACAAGGTTTACATGAAGAGGGAGAATGCCGGCAGCTGGAATTCTGGACTGGAAAAGGAGCAAATATGAGAGACCTATTCTGCTCAACTCCAAAAGTCCTGAAAAGTTACGGAGAATTATTTTGGAATATATAAAAAATATTGGGCGAAAGAAATACCAGAGGGGACCCACCAGGAGGCCACAAGCCTGGGGGGCGCGCCCTACCCCCCAGGGCACGCCCCTGTGGCTTGTGGGCCCCCTGGCAGCCCTCCGGTGCCCATCTTCTGCTATTTGGAGGGTTTTGACCTGGAAAAAATCATAAGAGAGCTTTCGGGACGAAGCACCGCCGTCTCGAGGCGGAACCTAGGCAGAAGCAATCTAGGGCTCCGGCGGAGCTGTTCTGCCGGGGAAACTTCCCTCCCGGAGGGGGAAATTGAAGCCATCGTCATCACCAACGATCCTCTCATCGAGAGGGGGTCAATCTCCATCAACATCTTCACCAGCACCATCTCCTCTCCAAACCCTAGTTCATCTCTTGTATCCGATCTTTGTCTCAAAACCTCAGATTGGTGCCTGTGGGTTGCTAGTAGTGTTGATTACTCCTAGTAGTTGATGCTAGTTGGTTTACTTGGTGGAAGATCATATGTTCAGATCCTTAATGATAATTAATACCCCTCTGATTATGAACATGAATATGCTTTGTGAGTAGTTACGTTTGTTCCTGAGGACATGGGATAAGTCTTGTTATAAGTAATTATGTGAATTTGGTATTCGTTCGATATTTTGATAAGATGTATGTTGTCTTTCCTCTAGTGGTGTTATGTGAACGTCGACTACATGACACTTCACCATTATTTGGGCCTAGGGGAAGGCATTGGGAAGTAATAAGTAGATGATGGATTGCGAGAGTGACAGAAGCTTAAACCCTAGTTTATGCCTTGCTTCGTAAGGGGCTGATTTGGATCCATATGTTTCATGCTATGGTTAGATTTATCTTAATTCTTCTTTCATAGTTGCGGATGCTTGCGAGAGAGGTTAATCATAAGTGGGAGGCTTGTCCAAGTAAGGTCAGCACCCAAGCACCGGTCCACCCACATATCAAATTATCAAAGTAACGAACGCGAATCATATGAGCATGATGAAAACTAACTTGACAGAAATTCCCATGTGTCCTCGGGAGCGCTTTGCTTTATATAAGAGTTTGTCCAGGCTTGTCCTTTGCTACAAAAGGGATTGGGACACCTTGCTGAACCTTTGCTACATTTGTTACTTGCTACCCGTTACGAATTATCTTATCACAAAACTATCTGTTACCGATAATTTTAGTGCTTGCAGAGAATACCTTACTGAAAACTGCTTGTCATTTCCTTCTGCTCCTCGTTGGGTTCGACACTCTTACTTATCGAAAGGACTACGATAGATCCCCTATACTTGCGGGTCATCAAGACTCTTTTCTGGCGCCGTTGCCGGGGAGTGAAGCGCCTTTGGTGAGTGGAATTTGGTAAGGAAAAATTTATATAGTGTGCTGAAATTTACTGTCACTTGTTACTATGGAAAATAATCCTTTGAGGGGCTTGTTCGGGGTATCTTCACCTCGACCGGAAGCACAAAGAGTTGCTCCTCAACCTATTGAACCTACTGAAAATATTTATTATGAAATTCCTTCGGGTATGATAGAGAAACTGCTAGCTAATCCTTATGCAGGAGATGGAACACTACATCCTGATTTGCACCTGATCTATGTGGATGAAGTTTGTGGATTATTTAAGCTTGCAGGTTTGCCCGAGGATGATGTCAAGAAGAAGGTATTTCCTTTATCTTTGAAGGAGAAGGCATTGACATGGTATAGGCTATGTAATGATATTGGATCATGGAACTACAACCGATTGAAATTGGAATTTCATCAGAAGTTTTATCCTATGCATCTGGTTCATCGTGATCGGAATTATATTTATAATTTTTGGCCTCGTGAAGGAGAAAGTATCGCTCAAGCTTGGGGGAGGCTTAAGTCAATGTTATATTCATGCCCCAATCATGAGCTCTCAAGAGAAATTATTATTCAGAATTTTTATGCTCGGCTTTCTCATAATGATCAATCCATGCTCGATACTTACTGTACTGGTTCCTTTATGAAGAAAGATATTGAATTCAAATGGGATTTATTGGAAAGAATTAAACGCAACTCTGAAGATTGGGAACTCGACGAGGGTAAGGAGTCAGGTATAAACCTTAAGTTTGATTGTGTTAAATCCTTTATAGACACCGATGCTTTTCGTGAATTTAGCACTAAATATGAACTTGACTCTGAGATAGTAGCTTCTTTTTGTGAATCATTTGCTGCTCATGTTGATCTCCCTAAGGAGAAGTGGTTTAAATATCATCCTCCCATTGAAGTGAAAGTAGTTGAACCTATTAAACTTGAAGAAGAAACTATTATTTATAATGTTGATCCTGTTATTCCTGCTGCTTATATTGAGAAACCACCTTTCCCTGCTAGAATAAAGGAACATGCTAAAGCTTCAACTGTGGTTCGTAAGAGCTATGTTAGAACACCTACACCCCCTGAACAAATTAAAGTTGAACCTACTATTGCTATGGTTAAAGATCTCTTGGTTGATAATATTGATGGGCATGTTATTCATTTCTGTGATGAAGCTGCTAGAATTGCTAGACCTGATACTAAAGATAAACATAGACCTATTGTTGGCATGCCTGTTGTTTCTATTAAAATAGGAGATCATTGTTATCATGGCTTATGTGATGTGGGTGCTAGTGTGAGTGCAATTCCCTTTACCTTATACCAACAAATTATGAATGATATTGCACCTGCTGAAATAGAAGATATTGATGTTACCATTAAGCTTGATAATAGAGATACTATAACACCAGTTGGGATTGTTAGAGATGTTGAAGTCTTGTGTGGGAAAATAAAATATCCTACTGATTTTCTTGTTCTTGGTTCCCCACAAGATGATTTTTGTTCCATTATATTTGGTAGGCTTTTCTTGAATACTGTTAATGCTAAGATAGATTGTGAGAAAGAAACTGTTACTGTAAGTTTTGGGGATGTGTCCCATGAGTTTAATTTCTCTAAATTTCGTAGACAACCCCATGATAAAGAATTGCCTAGTAAGGATGAAATTATTGGTCTTGCTTCTATTGCTGTACCTCCCACTGATCCCTTAGAACAATATTTGCTAGACCATGAAAATGATATGCATATGAATGAAAGGAATGAAATAGATAAGATTTTCTTTGATCAGCATCCTATTTTGAAACACAACTTGCCTGTTGAAATACTTGGGGATCCTCCTCCACCCAAGGGTGATCCCGTGTTTGAGCTTAAACAATTACCGGATACTCTGAAATATGCTTATCTTGATGAAAAGAAGATATATCCTGTTATTATTAGTAATAACCTTTCAGAGCATGAAGAAAAGAGATTATTGAAAACTCTGAAGAAGCACCGTGCTGCTATTGGATATACTCTTGATGATCTTAAGGGCATTAGTCCCACTCTATGCCAGCATAAAATTAATATGGAGCCTGATGCTAAACCAGTTGTTGATCACCAATGATGGTTAAATCCTAAAATGAAAGAAGTGGTAAGAAATGAAATATTAAAGCTTCTAGAGGCAGGTATAATTTATCCTATTGCTGATAGTAGATGGGTTAGTCCCGTTCATTGTGTCCCTAAGAAGGGAGGTATTACCGTTGTTCCTAATGATAAAAATGAATTGATCCCGCAAAGAATTATTACAGGATATAGAATGGTAATTGATTTTAGGAAATTAAATAAAGCTACTAGGAAAGATCATTATCCTCTACCTTTTATTGATCAAATGCTAGAAAGACTATCCAAACACACACACTTTTGCTTTCTAGATGGTTATTCTGGTTTCTCTCAAATACCTGTGTCAAAAGAGGACCAAGAGAAGACCACTTTTACTTGTGCTTTCGGTACCTTTGCTTATAGACGTATGCCTTTTGGTTTATGCAATGCACCTGCCACCTTTCAAAGATGTATGACTGCTATATTCTCTGACTTTTGTGAAAAGATTGTTGAGGTTTTCATGGATGATTTCTCCGTTTACGGAACTTTTTTTGATGATTGCTTGAGCAACCTTGATCGAGTTTTGCAGAGATGTGAAGAAACTAATCTTGTCTTGAATTGGGAAAAGTGCCACTTTATGGTTAATGAGGGTATTGTCTTGGGACACAAAATCTCCGAAAGAGGTATTGAAGTTGATAAAGCTAAAGTTGATGCTATTGAAAAAATGCCGTGTCCTACGGATATCAGAGGTATAAGAAGTTTCCTTGGTCATGTTGGTTTCTATAGGAGATTTATTAAAGACTTCTCTAAAATTTCTTGGCCTCTCACTAATCTCTTGCAAAAAGATATTCCTTTTGTTTTTGATGATGATTGTGTAGAAGCCTTTGAAATCCTTAAGAAAGCCTTGATTTCTGCACCTGTTGTTCAACCACCTGATTGGAACCTACCCTTTGAAATCATGTGTGACACTAGTGATTATGCCGTTGGTGCTGTTCTAGGACAAAGAGTTGATAAGAAATTGAATGTTATCCATTATGCTAGTAAAACTCTAGACAGTGCTCAAAGAAACTATGCTACCACTGAAAAGGAATTTTTAGCTGTTGTGTTTGTATGTGATAAGTTCAGACCTTATATTGTTGATTCCAAAGTAACTCTTCACACTGATCATGTTGCTATTAAATATCTTATGGAAAAGAAAGATGCTAAACCTAGATTTATTAGATGGATTCTTTTGCTACAAGAATTTGATTTGCATATTATTGATAGAAAGGGAGTTGAGAAGCCCGTAGCAGACAACTTGTCTAGGTTAGAAAATGTTCTTGATGACCCACTACCTATTGATGATAGCTTTCCTGATGAACAATTAGCTATCATAAATGCTTCACTTAAGGCTCCATGGTATGCTGATTATGCTAATTACATTGTTGCTAAATTTATACCGCCTAGTTTCACTTACCAACAAAAGAAAAAATTCTTCTATGATTTAAGACATTACTTTTGGGATGATCCACACCTTTATAAAGAAGGAGTAGATGGTGTTATTAGACGTTGTGTACCTGAGCATGAACAGGAACAGATCCTACACAAGTGTCACTCTGAGGCCTACGGAGGACACCACGCTGGAGATAGAACTGCACACAAGGTATTACAATCTGGTTTTTATTGGCCTACTCTCTTCAAGGATGCTCGTAAGTTTGTCTTGTCTTGTGATGAATGTCAAAGAATTGGTAATATTAGTAGACGTCAAGAAATGCCTATGAATTACTCACTTGTTATTGAACCATTTGATGTTTGGGGTTTTGATTATATGGGACCTTTTCCAAAGTCCAACGGGTATACTCATATTCTAGTTGCTGTTGATTATGTTACTAAGTGGGTAGAAGCTATTCCAACTAGTAGTGCTGATCATAACACTTCTATTAAACTGCTTAAAGAAGTTATTTTCCCTAGATTTGGAGTCCCTAGATATTTAATGACTGATGGTGGTTCACACTTTATTCATGGTGCTTTCCGTAAATTGCTTGCTAAGTATGATGTTAATCATAGAATTGCATCTCCATATCATCCTCAGTCTAGTGGTCAAGTAGAATTAAGCAATAGAGAAATTAAATTGATCTTGCAAAAGACTGTTAATAGATCTAGAAAGAATTGGTCTAAGAAACTTGATGATGCATTATGGGCTTATAGAACTGCTTACAAAAACCCTATGGGCATGTCTCCGTATAAAATGGTTTATGGTAAAGCATGTCACTTACCTCTAGAACTAGAACATAAAGCTTATTGGGCAATCAAAGAGCTCAACTATGATTTCAAACTTGCTGGTGAGAAGAGGTTATTTGACATTAGCTCACTTGATGAATGGAGAACCTAGTCCTATGAGAATGCCAAGTTGTTTAAAGAAAAGGTTAAGCGATGGCATGATAAAAGGATACAAAAGCGTGAATTCAATGTAGGTGACCATGTCTTGCTATACAATTCTCGTTTAAGATTTTTTGCAGGAAAACTTCTCTCTAAATGGGAAGGGCCTTACATTATCGAGGAAGTATATCGTTCCGGTGCCATCAAGATCAACAACGCCGAAGGCACAAATCCGAAGGTGGTAAACGGGCAAAGAATCAAATATTATATCTCAGGTACTCCCATAAATGTTGAAACCAATATTATCAATACCATAACTCCGGAGGAGTACATTAGGGAGACCTACCAGAATGTTTCAGACTCCGAAAAGGAATAGGTATGTGGTACGGTAAGCAAACCGACTCCAAAACTTTTCCAATAGCAATTTTTCCCCGTTTTGGAATATTTAATAAATTAGGAAAATTTAAAGTAGTCCGAAAAGAGCACGAGGAGACGAGAAGACAGGGGGGCGCGCCCTACCCCCCTGGGCGCGCCCCTGTGGCTTGTGGCCACCCCGTGTACCCTCCGGACTCCGTTTTCTTGTGGTATACTCCTTTAGGTCGGT
The DNA here is from genome assembly GCA_039707655.1 of Elymus sibiricus. Taxonomy (NCBI): domain Eukaryota; kingdom Viridiplantae; phylum Streptophyta; class Magnoliopsida; order Poales; family Poaceae; genus Elymus; species Elymus sibiricus. The sequence goes on along the minus strand of CM077663.1, from coordinate 113,890,529 downwards.
AAAAATTCATTATATAATCTCCCGAAGGTTTGGACCTCCGTATCATGACAATACCTCCTGTTTTCGTTTTGAGTTGTTTCTGCAGTAGATTTAGAGCAAGATGTCTTCGCAAGAGTCGGTCGGGGAGAGCCGTGTCTCTCACCCGACACCGGGGCCCGGAGCATACAGCGAAGCCAACCACTTCGGGCAGGCCACGGAGGAAGAGATGGAGGCCGACTAGAAAAGGGTGGATGCCATGGAGGAAGACCAAGAAGTTACCTCTCGTCTCCAACCTGGAGCCATGTTGGAGGAACTTCAGAGCTCAGCAATTCCGAATTCGGTCATCCCTCCCAATGCTAAATTTCTTACTTATGAAAATATGAAAAAGAGTGTTGCTTATTCCCCCGCAGCAATGAAACATCCATGGGTGATGGGAGATCTAACCGTCACTGGAAAACTTCGGAAGGAAATAATGGATCTTAGACAGCAAAATAACAAGCTTGAGGAGGAGAATCGCATTCTGAGGGGCATCATCGCCAAGAATATCACATCACTACCTCAGAAGAAAGACAACTAAACACATGGGTATGGGCACTCCCCTTGGCTTGTGCCAAGCTTGGGGAAGGTGCCCCGGTATCGTATCACCATCACATCTTTTACTTTTATCGTTTTTCTTAGTTCGATCCTTTTGGTTATATCTTGATCTAGTAGAATAAAGTTTTTTGTGTGATCTAGTTTTGAGTTTTGCTTTATGTTCCCCCTATGTAAGCGAGTCCGAGAGTTATATAGTAAAAAGTAGTTTTGAGTTGAGGGCTTTGCTTGCTTGCTATGATCTTGAGAAAAAGAAATAGAAAGAAGAATAGAATAAAAGCAAAGAGTATATATGATGATCTTATGGGGAGTGATGACTTCACATATAAGAAGTATGTCGATTGAAATTTGTTGTGAGTTGAAAAACATAGCGATTGGTCATTGTTGCAATAAAAAGGAAGTAATAAAGAAAGAGAGGTTCACATATAAATATATTATCTTGGACATCTTTTATGATTGTGAGCACTCATTAAAATATTATATGCTAAGAAGGTGATGTTGGACAAGGAAGACAACATAATGGGTTGTGTTTGCTTATTTCCGAATAGAAGTTATATGGTTATAGATCCTTTAACATGTGACGCTTGCTTCCACCCCATATCAGCCAAAACATCCGCACCAAGTAGAGATACTACTTGTGCATCCAAACACCCTCAACCCAGTTTTGCCATGAGAGTCCACCATACCTACCTATGGATTGAGTAAGATCCTTCAAGTAAGTTGTCATCGGTGCAAGCAATAAAAATTGCTCTCAAAATATGTATGATCTATTAGTGTGAGGAAAATAAACTTTATACGAACTTGTGATATGGAAGAAATAAAAGCGACAGACTGCATAATAAAGTTCTTTATCACAAGCGGCAATATAAAGTGACGTTCTTTTGCATTAAGAGATTGTGCATCCAACTATAAAGGCGCATGACAACCTCTGCTTCCCTCTACGAAGGGCCTATCTGTTACTTTTACTTTCTAGTACTTACCTTTATGCAAGAGTCATGGTGATCTTCACCACTTCCTATATTTCGCCTTTCTCTCTTGGCAATCGTCATGTGTTGGGGAATGATCTAGACACATATATCCACTCGGATGTGGGTGATCATGAGTTATTTCTGTTGACATTACCCTTGAGGTAAATAGTAGGTAGGCAAAACTATAAGCCCTTATCTTTCTCTGTGTCCAATTGAAGCTTTGACCTCAGAAGTACCGCGTGAGTGTTAGCAATTATGAAAGACTAAAAGATGATTGAGTATGTGGATTTGCCTTCTAAGCTCTTATATTGACTCTTTCCGATGTTATGATAAATTGCAATTGCTTCAATGACTGAGATCATAGTTTGTTGGTTCTCAATAGAGTTCTTGATTCATACTTTACCTTGTGAATGAATTGTTACTCTAGTATAAGAAATTATATATCAATAAGTATTGCTGTCCTAAAGATGAACATGATGCTCTCATGTCCGTATTTTATTTTATCGACGCCTCTATCTCTAAACATGTGGACATATTTATCGATTTCGGGTTTCGCTTGAGGACAAGCGAGGTCTAAGCTTGGGGGAGTTGATACGTCCATTTTGCATCATGCTTTTATATTGATATTTATTGCATTATGGGATGTTATTACACATTATGGTACAATACTTATGCCTTTTCTCTCTTATTTTACAAGGTTTACATGAAGAGGGAGAATGCCGGCAGCTGGAATTCTGGACTGGAAAAGGAGCAAATATGAGAGACCTATTCTGCTCAACTCCAAAAGTCCTGAAAAGTTACGGAGAATTATTTTGGAATATGTAAAAAATATTGGGCGAAATAAATACCAGAGGGGACCCACCAGGAGGCCACAAGCCTGGGGGCGCGCCCTACCCCCCAGGGCGTGCCCCTGTGGCTTGTGGGGCCCCCGGCAGCCCTCCGGTGCCCATCTTCTGCTATATGGAGGGTTTTGACCTAGAAAAAATCATAAGAGAGCTTTCGGGATGAAGCGCCGCCGTCTCGAGGCGAAACATGGGCAGAAGCAATCTAGGGCTCCGGCGGAGCTGTTCTGCCGGGGAAACTTCCCTCCCGGAGGGGGAAATCGAAGCCATCGTCATGACCAACGATCCTCTCATCGAGAGGGGGTCAATCTCCATCAACATATTCACCAGCACCATCTCCTCTCCAAACCCTAGTTCATCTCTTGTATCCCATCTTTGTCTCAAAACCTCAGATTGGTACCTGTGGGTTGCTAGTAGTGTTGATTGCTCCTAGTAGTTGATGCTAGTTGGTTTACTTGGTGGAAGATCATATGTTCAGATCCTTAATGATAATTAATACCCCTCTGATTATGAACATGAATATGCTTTGTGAGTAGTTACGTTTGTTCCTGAGGACATGGGATAAGTCTTGTTATAAGTAATCATGTGAATTTGGTATTCGTTTGATATTTTGATAAGATGTATGTTGTCTTTCCTCTAGTGGTGTTATGTGAATGTCGACTACATGACACTTCACCATTATTTGGGCCTAGGGGATGCATTGGGAAGTAATAAGTAAATGATGGGTTGCTAGAGTGACAGAAGCTTAAACCCTAGTTTATGCGTTGCTTCGTAAGGGGCTGATTTGGATCCATATGTTTCATGCTATGGTTAGATTTATCTTAATTCTTCTTTCGTAGTTGCGGATGCTTGCGAGAGAGGTTAATCATAAGTGGGAGGCTTGTCCAAGTAAGGGCAACACCCAAGCACCGGTCCACCCACATATCAAATTATCAAAGTAACGAAGGCGAATCATATGAGCATGATGAAAACTAGCTTGACAGAAATTCCCATGTGTCCTCGGGAGCGCTTTGCTTTATATAAGAGTTTGTCCAGGCTTGTCCTTTGCTACAAAAGGGATTGGGCCACCTTGCTGCACCTTTGCTACATTTGTTACTTGCTACCCGTTACGAATTATCTTCTCACAAAACTATCTGTTACCGATAATTTCAGTGCTTGCAGAGAATACCCTACTGAAAACTACTTGTCATTTCCTTCTGCTCCTCGTTGGGTTCGACACTCTTACTTATCGAAAGGGCTATGATAGATCCCCTATACTTGTGGGTCATCAACCCTACGTCCTGCTTTGTTTTGTATTGATGATGGGGTATCGAGTACAGAGTTGATCTACCTCGAGATCGTATGATGTGGTCTAAAACCCTAGGAGTAATGAGCTTGTCCCCTTTCTACGGACTAAGACCCCTAGTTTATATAGACACCAAGGGCGGTTACACCGGGCGACGAATATGCCGAACTCATTAACGTGTTCTTGGACTACACGTCACGGCCTCGGGAGATTTCCAGCTTAGTTGCAGTGTCACAGTCTTCGAGCCTTCATTGACAATCACAAAGCGGCCCACTGTCCGGCCCATAGAAATAGGCCGGCAGCCCGAGGACCCCGTAATTCCGGACTCCCTCAAACGTCCCCACCAAATGCACCAGACTAAGTATAGTAGCAGTGCGTCTTCCGTAGACGAGCTACTGTTAAACTTATAGCAGTAGCGTGTGTCGTCGTCGCGCACTACTGCTATGGTGGTCCCCAGCGTACCCACCAGACCACCTATAGTAGCAGCGCGTCCTCCGGACATGCGCTACTGCTAAATAGTTAGCAGTAGCGCCTGTCCTAGACACGCGCTGCTGCTAAGGCGCAGCAGCCACCTTTTCCAACCCCTTCACCCTCCCCCTCCTCTCTCCCTCACTTGCTTCTCCCTCATTCCTACTAGCTACCTTTGTTCTCTCTTCCTTCTCCTACCTCTTTCCTCTCTCCTTTAATGCCCTACACCATCTCCATTAATGCACACCCCTATCTCTCTTCCTCACTTTTCTCTCCTTCCTCCACTAGTTAGAGCCATCTTCTTCCCCAAGTAGCTAGATCTATCCATTTAATAAAGTGACCTATCTACCTTCCCAACTATAACTATTAATTTAATGAAGCAATTAAAGCCATCTTAATTTGTCCACTTTGGACACCGTCCTCATCACCATGCTTTCTCTCTCTCTCTCTCTCTCTCTCTCTTGAGATAGTTACGTGAGTAAAAAATTGTGCTTTGCATGAATGGAAATATGTATGTGTGCCCGATGACCGAATCGGGCGAAATGATAGAAATTGTATGCGTGTGGCAAACTCTATATGCCCATTTTTGTGCGTACGATATGAGAGTTGCCTATGTTTTGCCGAAATGTCGATTTATTTCTGTTTCGGTGAATTTTAGGCAAACTCTATATGTCCTATTTTTAGGGAAGGTCATGCCGACTTTTTGTTTGACTTTGATGCATGCATGCATGTGTGGTTATAATTCTTTTGCTTATGCCGTGCAGGTGACCATGAAGGTTTGTGAAAGGATGGTGGATAGATACTTCCGATCCGTGGTGGACGACATGTATGAACAAACTAAAGGAGATTTTATGTTCGTGTCGAAGATGCAAAGACGGAGTCTGGCTCAACCCCTTTGAGGGTGGACGTTTGAAGGTGCACCTGCTCATGTATGGTTTCATGGATGGCTATACTCTGTGGATAAGTGAAGATGATGATGAGGATGACGGTGGTGCAGCCAAGAACGCCATGGGCCCAGACAAAGAGATGATCAATGGACCCGAAGAAGAGGGCGCTAGAAATGACGGCAGAGAAGAGGTCGGACATGGCGGCGAAGAAGAGGCCGGACATGGGGGCGGACGAGAGGCCGGGCATGACGAAGAAGACGCGGACATGCCGGAGCCTTCGTCGCTACTAAGTTCAATCGTGTGGGACCCTCATGTTCGAGACCTGTTTGGCAAGAAGACGACTAGCGACAGAGCTGCTTCTAGAGAGGAGGCCAAGCTGGAGCAACTGGAGGTAGACTCCTGATACGTCTCCAACGTATCTATAATTTTTGATTGTTCCATGCTATTATATTATCCATCTTGGATGTTTTATATGCATTTATATGCTATTTTATATTATTTTTGGGACTAACCTATTAACCTAGAGCCCAGTGCCAGTTTCTGTTTTTTTTCCTTGTTTTTGAGTTTTACAGAAAAGGAATATCAAACGGAGTCCAAACGGAATAAAAATTTACGGTGATCATTTATGGACCAGAAGAAGCCCAGGGAGCATTGGAGGTGGGCCAGAGGAGCCACGAGGCGATCACAAGCCTAGGGGGCGCCCCCCCCCCCTCCCCCAGGGCGCGCCCCCCTGGCTTGTCGCCGCCTCGTGGATCCCCCTGACGTGATTCCAACGCCAAGTACCCCTATATATCCAGTAACCCCCAGAAAGAAACCTAGATCAGGAGTTCCGCCGCCGCAAGCCTCTGTAGCCACGAAAAATCAATCGGGAGCCCGTTCCGGCACCCTGCCGGAGGGGGAAACCATCACCGGAGGCCATCTTCATCATCCCGGGGGTCTCCATGACGAGGAGGGAGTAGTTCACCCTCGGGGCTGAGGGTATGTACCAGTAGCTATGTGTTTGATCTCTCTCTCTCTCTCGTGTTCTTGAGATGACACGATCTTGATGTACCGTGAGCTTTATTAATATAGATGAATCATATGGAGTTTTCCCCTCTCTATCTTCTTGTGATGAATTGAGTTTTCCCTTTGAAGTTTTCTTATCGGATTGAGTCTTTAAAGTATTTGAGAACACTTGATGTATGTGTTGCGATGGGATATCCATGGTGACAATGGGATGTTCTATTGATCCACTTGATGTATGTTTTGGTGATCAACTTGCGGGTTCCGTGACCTTGGGAATCTATGCATGGGGGTTGGCACACGTTTTCGTCTTGACTCTCCGGTAGAAACTTTGGGGCACTCTTTGAAGTTCTTTGTGTTGGATTGAACATGATGAATCTGAAATTGTGTGATGCATATCGTATAATCAAACCCATGGGTACTCGTGGTGACATTGGAGTGCCTAGGTGACATTAGGGTTTTGGTTGATGTGAATCTTAAGGTGTTATTCTAGTACGAACTCTAGGGTTGTTCGTGACAATTAATGGGGATGGCTCATATGATTGATCGGAAAAGATAACTTTGAGGTGGTTTCGTACCCTACAATAATTTCTTCGTTTGTTCTCCGCTATTTGTGACTTTGGAGTGAACTCTTTGTCGCACGTGAGGGATTTACATATGATTCAACCATGTCAGTATTGTTGAGAGAACTTGCACTAGTGAAAGTATGAACCCTAGGCCTTGTTTTCAAGCATTGCAATAACGTTTTTGCTCACTTTTGTTACTTTCTACCTTGCTGTTTTTATATTTTCAGATTACAAAAATCTATATCTACTATCCATATTACACTTGTATCACCATCTCTTCGCCGAACTAGTGCACCTATACAATTTACCATTGTATTGGGTGTGTTGGGGACACAAGAGACTCTTTGTTATTTGGTTGCAGGGTTGTTTGAGAGAGACCATCTTCATCCTACGCCTCCCATGGATTGATAAACCTTAGGTCATCCACTTGAGGGAAATTTGCTACTGTCCTACAAAACTCTGCGCTTGGAGGCCCAACACGAGTCTACAAGAAGAAGGTTGCGTAGTAGACATCAACTCCATTGTATGATGGTTGCGATCGTGAGGTGACCCGAGTTTCACGCTCGGACTTCTAAGGACGAAGGCTAAAAACAAATGGACCGACAGAAGCCTAGATGAGCATCTCAAGTATCTAAGAAGGTTCTTCCCGCAGGGAACCTGCATCAATTAATGTCGAGGAGGACAAGAAGATCGTGTGCCCTCTTGATCTGCCGCACATTAGATATCATGCATGCATCAATGATTGCAACATTTATCGTTTCTAGGGAACTAACACCACAGGAAAACGAAGAAAAATGTAGTTTCGAAAGAAACGGACCAAAAGACGGCCTTTCCTACGACCGTAGCAGCCGCACGGGCGGTCGTTTGACCTACAGGAGGTTCCAACGCAAAATAGCTAGAGGCAACAGAGTGAAAGACGACGTTCCAAACGGGCGCACAAGCCCGTCTGAGCGGTCGTTTGACATCTTCGACCAGGAGCACAGAAAGTACAGAAGGAACGACGACATTTTAAATGGACACCATCGTCCGTTTCAACGGTCGTTTCATTTGCACGCAGGCAAAGGTGAGTTAAACCGGTTAAAGACGGTGTTCCACGTGGGCACTTGCGCCCGTATGAGCGGTCGTTTTGTGCGTCGGCGGCTCCAATAAGCCTGAGGAAGGAGGTAAATCGCCCCCATCTCTCTCTTTTCTTCTTATTCTTCCTCCAAACCTCTCCAAACCCTAGCAAAACTTCGCCCGATCTCTCTACTCATTCGTTTTCAGTTCGAATCCTTCCGTGTGATCGATCTATGGTACGTTTCTCCTCCGATCCCCAACTTATTTCTTGCAAATCCACGTTCGATATGCCTAGCATTGCCATGTCTAGGATATGCATATTTTTGATTCAAACTTGAGTTTGGCATGGATTTTCTGATGTTTTTAGAGGAGTATGATGTTGTGAGTACCATAGGATCATTGTTGTTTCATTGTATTAATTATTTTGTAGATGTTTACAGGGAGGTCTTGATACGTCCATTCTGCATCATGATTTCCTATTGATATTTCTGTTATTCTTGTCCATTATTCCCTATTATCATAGAATTCTTATGCTCTTTCTCTCTGAATATGCAAGGTACATCACAAAGGGGGAATATCTGGAAACTGGAATTCTGGACTGAATACCAAGGAAAAGGCAGAAAAATCACCAGACTCCAAATGACCTGAAACTTCATGGAGAATTTTTATGGAATATTTAAGAATTTCTGGGCCAAAAATATACCAGAGGGGGGCCACTTACTGGCCACAAGACAACAGGGCGCCCCCCCCAGGCCGCGCCCTGATGGCTTGTGGGGCCCTACAGGCCTCCCGACACCCCTCTTCTCCTATATGGTGTGTTTTACCCTAGAAAAAATCATAAGCTACCTTTCGGGACGAGGGCCGCCGTCTCGAGATGGAAACCTGGGCAGAGGCACTTTTGCACTCCGGCAGTCAGATTCTGCCGGGGAAATTCCTCTCCGGGAGGGGGAGATCGAAACCATCGTCATCACCAACGCTTCCTCCTTCGTGGGAGGACCAATCCTCATCAACATCTTCACCAGCACCATCTCATCTCCAACCCTAGTTCTTCTCTTGTATTCAATCTTTGTCTCAAAACCTCAGATTGGTACCTGTGGGTTACTAGTTGTGTTGATTACATCTTGTAGTTGATGCTTGTTGGATTACTTGGTGGAAGATATTATGTTCAGATCCTTAATCATTATTATTACACCTCTGATCTTGAACATGTTGATGAGGTGTGAGTAGTTACTATTGTTCCTGAGGACATGGGAGAAGTCTTGTTATAAGTAATCATGTGAAGTTGGTATTCTTTCGATACTTTGATGATATGTATGTTGTTACTTCTCTTAGTGGTGTCATGTGAATGTCGACTACATGACACTTAACCATGTTATGGGCCTCAGGGAAGTCATTGTGGAGTAACAAGTAGATGATGGGTTGCTAGAGTGACAGAAGCTTAAACCCCAGTTTATGCGTTGCTTCATAAGGGGTTGATTTGGATCCACATGTTTCATGCTATGGTTAGATTTATCTTAATTCTTCTTTCATAGTTGTGAATGCTTGCGAGAGGGGGTAATCATAAGTAGGTTGTTAGTTCAAGTAAGAACAGCACCTTAGCACCGGTCCACCCACATATCAAATTATCAAAGTAGCGAACGTGAATCAAATCAACATGATGAACATGACTAGACAGAAATTCCCATGTGTCCTCGGGAGCGCTTGCTTAATATAAGAGTACTTTTAGGCCTGTCCTTTGCTATAAAAAGGATTGGGCTACCTTGTTGCACCTTTGTTACTATTGTCACTCGTTACTTGTTACGAATTATTTTGCTACAAAACTATCTACTATTGTTACTTACAACACTTGCAGAGAATACCTTGCTGAAAACCGCTTGTCATTTCCTTCTGCTCCTCGTTGGGTTCGACACTCTTACTTATTGAAGGGACTATGATTGATCCCCTATACTTGTGGGTCATCAGGTCTTCACGCGTACGTGGTGGTTCGAGTTCATCCACCGCACAATCGCAACAAGTTTTCACTCAGGGGGTCGTCTTCACCGACCATGGAGCAAGGAAGAAGTTCCAGAAGCTCACCACAAGGAAGATCAAAGCAACCAAATGGGCTTGTGTGAATACTCTCGCCAAGCTAGGTATTACTAATGATTTTAATTTGCTTTGTCATAACGCCGAATTGCATCATTTTGTTTATCAGGGATGTGAGACTTATGAACGATTGACACTTGAGTTTCTTAGTATTGTCTCGCACAATGTTGTTTTAATGCCAAATGCATATGAGGAGGAGAGGATCACTTTTTGTCTCCTTGACCAAGACTTTAACATCACTTTTGGTGAGTGGTGTAACTACTTGGGCTTCCCCAACAATGATGATGATATTAGATATGTTTATGATTTCACTGACCCGCACCCAAGGCAATCCTTTTACCAGATGAGTCACCATGTCTCTAAGCAAAGAGCTAGTTGCATTGAAAGTCCTGCTATACGTTATTTATATTATGTTATCACTAACTTTTTGCAGGCAAGAGGAGAAGTTTCTAGGGTGAACGATGAGAAAATGTTAGTTCTCGGGAAAGCAGCAAACCTGGACGTCGGTTATTCGCCCAACCTAGGGGCAATACTTTTGCTACACCTCGTGCATCAAGAAAATCATGCACAAGGAGATATCGTGTGTGGAGGAGTGATCACCATGTTGGCCAACTCCCTTAGCCTCAACTACAATCACCTCTGCCCCATTACCGGTAACACCCTTGTTAACATTCGTGTTCTTACTAGCACTAGTATGGTAGTAGTTCGTAATGGGGTACTTGTTACCCACACCTATGCCTAACCATTTCTCCATCGAGAATGGACAATTGCATTATGTTGCAAGGGAAGGAGATGCAACTTTTGACCAAGAAGGGCCAAAACCTGAACGAGTAGATGAAGAAGAACTCACTACCAACAAAGAGGAGGAGCAGCCCCAACAAGACTACACCTCCTATGCGGACCTCAACAACTGCCAGGGCTCTATACATGATATGAGCAACCTCACATCGTCCCTGAGAGGCACGGCCGCCAACATGAATTTGGACTTCTCTAACTAGAGGCAGGAATGGGATCCTGACCAACCGCCACAATGATCTCGTTTGTTTGGGCTTACAAGAGAATAAGCTCAGAGGAGGTTATCAACACTTCCACATCAGGATGTGGCGGTATTTGAATAAATTGTAATGAGATTGTACTTAAGCTCAAGGAGCTTCAAAACAAGATTGTACTTAAGCTCAAGGAGCTTCAAAACACTCGTGTTGGTTTGTTCCAGCACTTTGCTTTTTATTTGCTTTTGCTTTTTTATTTTTATTTTTGCCTTTCGATTTTTCGGTTGCAAGTTAGTTTTCAAAAACACAAAAACCAGAAAAATAGAATAAGCTTTCCTTTGCTCTTGTTCTTCATTTTAGCCCCTTGGGGTTCGTTTGCATTTTTTCAGAGGAGTTGATCCTGCCAGGACAACGAGGAATGCAAGAGTAAGGAAGAGAAGTGTGTAAATTCGCAACCGTGAAGGTATGTCCTACGACCCCCATCTTTTGCACTTGGATACTTAGAGTAGATGTAGTAGTTGTATGTGTGATATGTGTAGATGGGAGTAAGTCTTGATAGTTGATACAAAGGCTTTGCTCTAGTAGCTGAAATAATTTTTTAGCCTTTGTTTTCTTTAGTTTAGACAACTAAGACTTGTCGTGGAATAGTTTATAAATAAATGTTATTAACCAAGTATAACTTTGCACAGGAGAAAGTCTTTCAAGACTTGGGAGTTGAGAAATTGTAGTGGAAGTGATGTTTGATATTCTCAACCCCATGTTGTTAATTTTAATAGACTTGATAGCACTTGTGGATTAAATTGTCTAGAGGAACTTAGTTGAAAGGTGGTGAGATTATGCCAAAAATCTATGTCGTATATCTCAAACATGGTGTTACATCCTCCGGTCGGTGCATTGGCCTTTGCTACTACATATGCGTTTACGCATGTAAATGTGGCTTCGTCGCCTTTCTTGATGTTATGCTGAGGACTACGCTGGCCAATGAACGATCCACCAAGAGCGACAACTCGGATTTTCACTATGAGTTTGTTACCGTACGTAGTGGCAACACTACAAATGAATATTATTCGGCTTTCTGTCCATAGTTCCCAAACATTAAGTCACAACGAAAACCTATGCATGATCACTTATTTGGCATAATATCCTTCATGTGACAATCAAAGTTCCAGCAAATAATGATTGAAACAAAGTGTTTAAGAGCCTAGAGGAGGAGGCAATTGTGGGTGTGCTCATGAGCACTTGAGCACCATATTTTACTACATGATTTCTACTTCCTAACTTATGTTTTCATGGCTCTATCTAAAAAAACTCTTCCGTGCATTCCCGCTAAGCAAGTGTTGTCTAGATTAAATGAAAAGTGTTGCAAAGTTGTTTTATCTAGTAGATAAGAAATTATGTGTTGATTATCTTTGCTTCACTAACACTTGCACTATAACCATACCACCGCTATATCTATGATAAGTTTTCAGGTCAAGAAGCGGAGGGCTATCTAGGCATGCCGATTGTAAGTGAACCAAAACCTTCTCGTTATTTCAGTTTAAACAACTGAGTTCCTTATGCTTCGGATTTCTCTCTATGTTGCTCGAGGACGATCAAGTTTAACCTTGGGGGAGTTGATGAGTGATATTATTACACTCATTTCAACCATTTTTAAACCGAGATATTTCATTAGGAGAGAGATATATCGCTCTGATATTGCCACTAATGACTTATGAATGCAAAGGATTCCAAAAATCATCTCTTTGATATTTTTCCATAGGAAATGGACTAAAAGGGAAGAAATCATGTGGGAGAAAGGAAAGGAAGGAGAATGTAGAAGAAACATGTCACTAGGAGGCGTCAGAACAGAGCCAGAGCAAAAGACGACGTTCCATACGGGCGCGTGCGCCCGTTTGAGCGGTCGTTTGGTGTGGATTCCGAGGCGGCTCGTCCACCTGAACAACTTTTATAAAGGGGACCTCGTCGAAATGTCAACAGAACTGTGCGGAGAACAATGTTGAGCACAGCCAGAACCTCTTCATCATCTTCTTCATCCACAAACCCTAGCCGCCGCCATTTTCATCTTCATAGCCATCTCCACCACCATAGTGCTCTCTCATCTAGTTCATACTTGTAATCGTGCATCGCACAAGGCATCCATTGTAAGACATATTGCAATCAATCAATCCCAAGATGTGTTCTTCAATGATTTCTTCTCGCGATTTGATCTCCATGTGTGAGTATTTTGGTAAGGTATGGGGTGAGGCATGAGCCTTGCAACCCCAGGTATTTGGTGAAGGGATCAATGGAAGTCTTTGACACAACGTCGTGTATGTGTGAAATAAAATTGTTTCATGAAGTGTCTCTTGTCTTGTACGTGATCTTCATCCCTGCAGGTACCCAGGATCATGGAGATTGAGCACCGGTGAGGCTAGGAGCAAGGGGACCATGAAGTGTTATACCGAACACCAGTGACGGTAAGGTTTAGTAGGGTAACATGGATCATAACCTTGGGGATTCATGAGGTGTAGTCATTAAACACTCAATACTTTTGTCTGATATTGTTATCTCAATTATCAGGGCAACCCCGCGAGACGGATAGGGCCTGCGGTAGGACAACTGATTATTGATGCACGACTCGAGCCGGTCAAGAAGTTATTTGGACACATCCCCCACTCTGATACGAAGCAAGCACCTCTTGATGGGTGACTTCCCGAGCACAAACTAATATCATTTTTTTATCCGAAGACCAATACATGGTTGTAAGCATTAAGACCTCATCCTCGTACCTTCTTTTTATTATTAGTGTTGAATCACAATTTGCTTGTTGATCCGGTCAAAACCTGGATTGAGACTTTAACATAAACTTTCTAGAGACCATTGCTTCAAGACAGTCTTCCTCTAGTGGGTTCGATACCAGTGTCACCTCTCAGGAAATAGGTATGGGATACCCTTTCTTTTTCCAATACCAGATCAATAAAAAGGAGATATCATACCTGACGAAGCTCTCCCTGTCGGGACTGGCCATGTATAGCTTCATGGTGTCATGGCAGTAGAGGAAAAGTCGGGGTGGAGATGAGTCGAAGACAGCCGCCGCGAGCACGTTGGGGAGCATGTGCGCCACAAAGTGGACCATGTGACTCATGAATGGGTTGAGGACACACACGGTGTGGGGCGGGGTCTTGGCCAGCAGGACCAGGAGCCCGTCGATGGTGATATGGATGATGTAGTACTTGCGGAGAGGAGGTATATCCCTACCGTGGTACCGGCCAGAGACGGTGTTCACTAGAAGGCGGGCGTCCTCGCCATTGGATGGATAGTCGAACATAACCCAGTGGTGTGGGCGGAAGTGGGTGTGTAGAGTGTTCTTGGGGTCAATGGCGGCGGCGCGCCAGTTGTGGCAGACGACATGGAGGGCCATGTAACAATCAAGGTCGGCGGTGTCTAGTAGGCAGCCGCCGGTACGGTCGACGACTTCAAGCATAAGCGAGGACCAGCACCGGGTTCCCATGGTGGTGGAAATGTGGGGGGCTTGCAATCTCAGATCTACAAGTTGGTGGGATTCTTCCTTTTGTCACAGGATGACTAATGTGGGCCTGCGCTAAGTAACTTCGCCTCCTTCCTTGTATGCTTTCAAAAACCACACCCAAATCCTTGTTTTCCCATTTTTAATGTAAGAGGGGTCCCGAAGGACCAATAAAAGCATGTGTTAGACATCTGTAAGGGCTAAGAAGAAAATATAAGTTACATACAAGTTCTTGCTTTCCGCAAATAGGACCCTAGCTAACAAGCTTAGATTGCTTGTAGCACTCTGCCAAGAAAGACCATGGTAGACAGATGTACATCTCACTACCCACGCGTCGCAGAGTTGAGCTGGCGCCGGTGCGCAGTTGGATATGGAGATTGGGATACACCGAAGGACATAAAAGCATGTAGCCACTCGACAATAAACTTCTAGAAGGACTCAAAGAAAAAGGAAATAACTCTGAAGGGTCACCTTCGCCCAGAAGATTCAATGTAGAGTAGATCGATTTTTGACTTCCAAGGTTAGATCCACTACGAAGGCAGACGACAAAAGTAGGGGATGTAGCTTCTCTCCAAGCATCGCAAGGATGAGGTCACCATGTTGCCTCAAATCCATAGATCGAGACCTCATCTGGGATTTTATTCCTAGGAAGAAAGAATGGATGGGAAAGAGAGCAAAGTTGGGGCCACCTTGTCCATCGGTGAATGGATGTGGTAGGGAGATTGACAGGAGAAAAACTTAACATAAGTGGTCAAGGAAGAGGGGAACACACAGGGGCATCTCTCACAAGGAGGAAAAAATAATCACCCGGATCCTATCTAATCCATCTACTTCCATATTGTGATTGCATTCTCAAAAAAGAAACTTCCATGTTAATTATGATTATTATCTTGCTTCACAACAAAGAAAAATTGATGAATCGGAAGTGCTTTGATTAGAAAGAAAATTGCTTCTATGAATCATTTTGTTTCGAATGCGGCGAGATTATATAATTTTTATACATATTCTGTTCCAAACCATCAAAATATTTTCAAAGAAAGTAGAATATATTTCGATCAAATGGATATTTTCCCATCAAATTGATAAATATTCTCATTTTTATAAATTTGGCTTCTTACTTTATTTTGAATAATGGTACAGTTTGGCTTCATAGAATACTACAACATCGTACAATAAGCCAACTAAGTATGTTTTTAATAATATTGTATTTTAAACAAAAAAGATATATCATTTTTATTAACTAAAAAGAGATAATAATGGTCTAGTTAGTAAATGAAAACCCGGGCAAGAACCGTTACAGAACCGCACACAACAGTCATGAAAGACGCCAGATGAGGGCACACTGACCTACTTGACCACCTACACAAACATCACAACACAATGATGAGAAGCAAAACATCTGATGAGGTTTGCACATGCTTCATCGTGACCACCTATTGCTCGAACAAACGACTCCAACTTCACCATAGCCACCACCAAGAGAGCCACTTTCACCGCGGGTTCGCAGATGCACGGAGTCCACAATGGCACATGCCAACACTTGGCCATATGCACCAATCGCAGGGCAGTGTTCTTTTTCTAAAACGGAAGCAAAAGATTTGCCTCATCTGTTAATTAAGCAGAAGGGAATTACCTAGTTAATTAACGGAAAACCAGACAAAAACCATCACAACTGAGCGACACTCACATAATACCCCCACACACCTCATCGTAGAGGGTCAGGTCAAGATGGCACAATGGCGTCATCATCATCACTTCTCCCCAACATGAATCGTTGGTCTCCCTAAACTCCGAGCAAGCGACTCCGATGTCGCCAAAGACGAACATCAATCCAATCCTCACCGTAGAGGTAGTGCGGAAACACGAGAGGCCCTGTGCCAGAAACTCAGCCACCCGCGCCGAGGGCGACACAACTTCAACTCTCAGGGAGAGCTCCAAAGAATAAACTATGCAAGGTTGGCACCGCTAAAGATCATTGAACAAACCATCTGATGTCTTTCATCGTTGCCACCGAGGCCCCATCACCACAGCTCCGAATTCATCATAGCAAAACAACCCGAGGTAGCCCACAAACACACCGGGGTAGAGACGACTACCTCAACCATCATCACGCCTCCAACATTGCTCACCCCATCGTCGTTGCCACATAAGCCTTGACTCCTACGTCGTAGCCATCCACTAGTCCCGCTTACCGATGCCCAACTCCAAAGACGAAGCCCGGAAAAGGGTAAACAACACCGAGGCATCACCATCGTCCGATAACAAGATCTAGGGTTTCCATGCGGGAGGGGTGTGGATGCCATGATGCAACGCCTCCAAGAAGGTACACAACGCCCGCAGCCGCCGCCATTGCTGGGTTTTCACCCCAGCTCCCCACACACCCTTAGCCACACATCACACCATACCATTGCGGTGGTGCCGGTGAACTGCAGACCCACCAGCGAGCCCACACGATCAGATCTGGCCGGATCTAGCCCATCTTCGTGACCTCCACACCAAGCCACTGCCGATCACCTCATCTGCATCCACCACAGCTGTCGCATCACCTCCTCCACACAACGCCTCAACCATGGCCAGGGCACCTCCAAGCCGCCAGGCTGATGCCCCAAACCACGCCGCAAGTTGGGGCGTTGCCCCGGCCCTTGAGCAACACGGCGGAGCACAGCCTAACGGCCACCCACCCGGGTGCATGCGCGACGGCTACAACTACACGCCCCCTAGACCACAGGTTGTGTCGCTCCACGTTGACAGCGACATACCTATGCAACCCGCGCCGTAGTCCACCGCCCTCCACCTCACCTGCACACAGCAGCCACACACCATGTGCAGCCCCAACACGCAGCTGCTCCTGCACATGCCTCCATGCAATGCCCCTCCACCTCACCCGGGATCCGGGCCACCGCGACGCAAGGGAACCACCTTGCTGCAACAACGACCCCCGCTCCAGATCCAATGCATCATGGCCGAATCCCGCATGCCACGCGACGCGAAAGCCCAGCCGCCACCGCCGCCCTCGAGTGGCGGCGAGGGAGGAGCGTGGGGCGGGGCTGGACGAGCCACCAACCGATTGGGGCGCTCCGGTGCCGCTCGGAAGCAGCACGGGAGCGGGCGTCATATGTTAGTTTTTGTACCCAGGACAGGGTGTTACCGGTGCATATTTTCCACGTGGTAAAGATAACGGACCCTGATAAGTGACAAACATGTGGCACGAACATATGGCAATTACGATTTTTTTTGGCAACTTTAGTGACACGAGGATGTCAACTTTAGTTATCAAGCATGGTAATTTTCTTTTCTTTCGTTTTTTTGCGGGAAGGTAACTTTCTTTTCGGATGACAAGTTTTAGTTAGTTTGTTTGTTTTTTCCGGATGATAGCTTTAGTAGTGGTAAAAAATGTCAACATCGGAGTGCTTAGTGACACACGTGTGACACTTATCATTTGGGAAGATAATAAACATTTCAATTGGTAGCCACGCATGTTACCATCGTTTCTACTGCTCCCTCCGTACCGATGCATTAGGCACATTACGAAAACCAAATAATCCCAAAACACTTAGGTTGGTCGTAATGTGAGTATCATAGTTAGTATCATGCATGCCAATTAGACTTTTTTATGAGGTGACATAGAATTAAATGAAGGAAAAGAGGGTTGAGTATCATATCATGATACCGTATCATATCATGATACCGTATCATAATAAATGCTATGCTACTATGTGTCATGCATGGTAATATATAAAGTCATCTATGATACTAATATACGATACTATGCATTAGGGAGGTAGTATCATACACTAGTATCATGTGCATGATACTACTCCCTCGGTCCGCAAATAAGTGTACATTTGCTATTTAAAATTTGTCCACAAAAGAGTGTACTTCTATCTTTCCAATGCGCTTTAAAGTAAAAAATAATGCTTATATCTCATCACACGGTAACCAACACCAATAACATTCAAAACATGTTCTCCTCACTTTTTACATGCACTTAGCTCATTGGGGCTGGGGTAATTAAAGAGAAGAGAGATGGTGGCTTGGACATTTCAATGCATTTCTTTACTTCACTCCATAATTAGTCCTAAAAAATTATATGTACATTTATTTGTGGACGGAGGGAGTAAGTTATAATGATAGAGGCGAAGTTCCCGATCTTTCGATAAGATGATAACTATCGATTTGGTGGAGATGACTTTTACGATCCGACTACAAACGTGCACGACGTTGCGCCTTAGCAATCGCTAAACCAACTCCAAAAGGTCATTGACCATGCCGGAGCACGATCAACCTGACCATGAAGGCCGATTTCTGCAAGCAATCAAAGAACAAGCAACAATATGACAAAAGCAATCTGAATATTGCGAATATAGATGGAGTATTGATAAGGGTGGGGTTCCGAAAGCGGTCTTGGTCTGGTCGTTGGACACAAATGAAGTACACAAAGTTGCAATGACTAACTTTTAACTAAACAAAACCCAAGGAAAAAAGATACTAGATTGATCTACTATATAGGAGCAACGGGTGGTGGCCAAGGAGGTGGGAGGACGTCCCAAGGCAGCCTAAAACTAACCCTAGGTCGCACAAGGCCCATGGGTCCAAGTGGAGGTGATGCAACACCTTTGGACTTGTAGTTTGACTCGGATTCTGCTGTAGCGTCAGATTGTTTCGTCAATATCTCCACGCTCCTGACGAATTTGAAAGTGAATCCAATTGGGTTGGAATGTACTTTCCAACAAAAATAGAATCACCCAATTCGGAGTCCGGATGCAAAAGTTCTAGGAGTTTTGAGACAGGTATGTCTGTGCAGTCCGAATCTGAGTCCAGAGAGTGAGAGACTTGGACTCTACTCTTGGATAAAAGTGACGTGAGAGAACTTCTTGAACAACACCTAAACGTCTCTTTTTACCTTATCTTCATATGTTGATTGTACAAGTGTCCAGTAGTTCTCAAATAAATACGCATATGCAATATTTGTGATCTTATCCAAGGTAGACATGTCCTCATCATCCTCCCCTTCTTGAAAACAAAGCCATCCTCAGCATTGCTTAATCTCAAATGTGTCTAACAAAAGAGACAAGGTGTACATGTTGTATATGTATATGTAATCCATTTTTACTTCCCTTGATTTTTGCACATATGACATATGTATACATGAGTAACTTTCATATGTTATGAAATATAAAGCCAAAATATTATCACAAGAAGTAGAAGACATGAAAATATTGCAACTCAATTTGCACATATAAGTGAAGTCCTTATTCATATCAAAAGATTGACAATGTTCATCATTAAACCATCCCAACATTGGTAAATAAACTTGAATTATTTCAAATTTAGATGCTACAACATGCTTAAATAAGAAAACATGCAACATGTCATTTGACGTGGAATCATGATAACTAACAAGTATAGGGGATCACAACAGTTTTCGAGGGTAGAGTATTCAACCCAAATTTATAGATTCGACACAAGGGGAGCCAAAGAATACTTGAGAGTATTAGCAGTTGAGTTGTCAATTCAACCACACCTGGAGATTAAATATCTATAGCAAAGTGATCAGTAGCACGGTAATATGATAGTTTGATAGCAGTAGTGACAGTGACAGTAGCGGTAACAGTAGTAGCAATAGTTTTCTAGCAGTGGGAACAGCAGCAGCAGCAATGGTAACTTAGCAAGAACAATAAGTGAAAAGCTCGTAGGCACTGGATCGGTAACTCGTTGGATGATATTTGTCATGTAACAGTCATAACCTAGGGCGATACAAAACTAGCTCAGTTCATCAATGTAATGTAGGCATGTATTCCGTAAATAGTCATACGTGCTTATGGAAAAGAACTTGCATGACATCTTTTGTCCTACCCTCCCGTGGCAGCGGGGTCCATAAGGAAACTAAGGGATATTAAGGCCTCCTTTTAATAGAGAACCGAAATAAAGCATTAACACATGGTGAATACATGAACTCCTCAAACTACGGTCATCACCGCGAAGTATCCCAAATATTGTCACTATGGGGTTGACGGATCATAACACGTAATAGGTGCATATGACTAGGCAAGATCGGATCAAGAACATGGATATAGAGATGATAACATAAACGGTTCAGATCTGAAATCATGGCACTCAGGCCCTAGTGACAAGCATTAGGCATAGCAAAGTCATAGCAACATCAATCTCAGAACATAATGGATACTAGTGATCAAGCCCTAACAAAACTAACTCGATTACATGATGAATCTCATCCAACTCCTCACCGACCAGCAAGCCTATGAAGGAATTACTCACTCCCGGTGGGGAGCATCATGGAATTGGCGATGGAGAAGGGTTGGTGATGACGAAGACCGAAGATTCCCCTCTCTGGAGCCCCAAACGGGCTCCAGATCTGGCCTCCCGATGAAGAACAGGAGGTGGCGGCGGCTCCGTATCATCAAACGCGATGAAACTTTCTCTCTGGGTTTTTTCTCCGAAAATAGGAATTTATAGTGGCGGAATTAGGGTCAGTGGGGCCACGAGGTGGGCACAACCCACCAGGGCGCGCCCAGGGGGCCTGGCGCGCCCTGGTGGGTGATGCTCACCCTGGCCCCCCTCTTCGGTGGATTTTGGCTCCAATAATTCTCATATATTCTGAAATAATTCTCCAAAAAGTTTCGTTCCATTCCGAGAACTTTTATTTCTGCACAAAAACAACACCATGGTAGTTCTGCTGAAAACAGCGTCAGTCCGGGTTAGTTCCATTCAAATCATGCAAATTAGAGTCCAAAACAAGGGCAAAAGGGTGAGGAAAAGTAGATACGTTGGAGACGTATCAACTCCCCCAAGCTTAAACCTTTGCTTGTCCTCAAGCAATTCAGTTGACAAACTGAAAGTGATAAAGAAAAACTTTCATGAACTCTTTTGTTCTTGTTTACATATATATGCTTAAGTAGCACCCAGGTTTTCAGCAAAGATTATGACTAACCATGTCAATAATAACTCTTAGAAATTATATTAACTCATATCAATAACATAAGCAACTAGCGAGCAATAATAAGATATATCAAACGCCAACACTTTGTCAAAACAATCATGATACGATATGACAATAGTGGTATCTCGCTAGCCCTTTCCGAGACCGCAAAACATAAATGCAGAGCACCTCCAAAGTTCAAGCAGCAACTAAACATTGTAATTCATGGTAGAAAAGATCCAGTCATGCTGCACCCAACATCAACTATACACAATGCATGAGGATGACAATAGTGCTCTCAGGTATGGCGCTTGTTTGAGAAGGTGATGAGTCAACATAAAAGTAAATAGATAGTCCCTTCGCAGAGGGAAGCATGGATTTGCAGCTGTGCCAGAGCTCAAAGTTTAAAACAGAGATAGATATAATTTTGGGAGGTCCACCCTTCCTGTCAACGTCACGACCAAGAGTTATCAATATCTTCCATGCTAAACAAATTAGCGGCGGTTCCCAAGCGGTAAAAGTAAAGGTTTACTCCCCCTTCACCAACAATCACACTCCACGGCTAGCCGCATCCACGGGTACCATCCAAACCAACAACATTCCTGGGGGGGTTTGTTTAATTATTTTTGATTTTTGATTTCGGGACTGGGAATCCCTATTACCGCCCCTCTCGTGTAAGGACAAGTGAATAAACACTCATCATGAGAATAACCCGCTTAGCATGGAAGATACTGACCGCCCCCTGTCGCTCCATGAGCGGTCCAGGCACACAAAACAGATGTTTATTTGAATTTTTAGAGGTGGCACATGCAAATTTACTTGGAACGGCAGGGTAATACCGCTTATAGGTAGATATAGTGGACTCATCTGGCATAACTTGGTTTAAGGGTTTTGATGCACAAGCAGTATTCCCGCTTAGTACAGGCGAAGGCTAGCGATTAGATTAAGAAGCGGCCAGCTAGAGAGCGAAGACGGTCATGAACATGCATTACATATAATCAACATTGAGTACTAGCATGAGTAGGATATGGACACCATGAACATAAATATCATGAAGGCTATGTTGGTTTTGATTCAACTACATGCGTGAACATGTGCCAAGTCAAGCCACTTGAAACATTCAGAGGAGGATACCATATCATCATACCACATCACAACCATTTTAATGCATGTTGACACCCAAGATAAATCATTATCCACTCCTAGCTACTTAAGCATGGCATGAACAACTATAATCTCTAATGGTCATTGCAAACATGTTTGATCATAATGAGTTGAATCAAGGGATACTAGGTTAAACATATTTACAAAAACAAAAACAATTTGAGTTCATACCCGCTTTTCTCTGCCACAGTCAATTCATCGAATGTCGTCATTATTGCCTTTCACTTGCGTGACCGAATGATAAGAAAATAATAATAGTGCAAGAATGCCATGGACTAAGCTGGAATCTGCAAACATTTTATTCAAGAGGAGAAGACAAAGTAATATGGGCTCTTTGTTAGATAAACAATGATACAGATCAGAGCCACTCAACAATTTCATTGTGGTCTTCTCCTTGGTACGACTCAAACAAAAAGGAAAAGAATTTCAGAGAAACACACTGAAATATTTTTGGAGTTTTTGGTTTTTCTTGAAGAAAGCAAATTAAAGAGAAAAACAAAAACGAGAAAAACTATTTACACGGGAAAGCTCCCAACAAGTAAAAGAAGAAGCGAGAAATCTTTTTGGGTTTTCTTTTAATGCAACAATTAAACTAAGCTAGAAAGAAAAACTAAAAAGAAGTAGGAAATATTTTTGGATTTTCTCAAAGTTTTTCAAACACACAAGAAGAAAGCAAAAAAACAAATTTAGCATGGATATTACAATGAAAAAGTATGAACACCGACAACTAGAATGAAATGTGTGAACATGAATGTAATGTCGGTGGAAATACGTACTCCCCCAAGCTTAGGCTTTTGGCCTAGCTTGGTAATCACCATCCATAGTAGCCATCCGGTCCTAAGTTGTAGTGAGGTGGAGGCGGCACCTGGGCATCCCATCCCTGGGGCTCCTCCTCAGCAGCTACCAAGTTGTTCCGGTAGGCTGTAATGTCATCTGGCATGACCCTGTATTCGTTCCTGGCAATAGAATCAAACAAAGCAGGTGCAGGCAACGGAATAACATCGCGTGTTTCCTTGCTGAATACTAGGTTGTAATGAATGTCACGGGGAGAATCAATTACATCAAGGAATTGGTGGTCCTGCAGTGACTTGTGATCAAGGTAAACTCGGGATAAAAGATAATCATGTGGGCAAAACTGCACCTTAAAGTGTCTCGCTAAGCGAGTAGCATAAATACCACCATGTATCTTTCCCTTAGTTTTGTTAAGACGTAAGCGTCGAGCAATAATAGCCCCCATACTAAAGGTGTGATCATCATAAAGTGCATGATGTAAAATAGCAAGGTCAGGGGCACTGAGTGCGCCGACCTTCTCCCTAGCGGTTAAACACTTAGCGATGACCAAAGCAAAATAATGTACTGAGGGAAACTGCAAGCTGGTAGCAGTGGCGCTCGACACGCCTCTATCCTCACCCACAGTTAAAGTGAGGAGAAAATCCTCAAACTCAGATGGCCTAGGTTCTCTCAAGTCCCCATCAGAAGGAATCAAGCATATGTTGCAGAAGTCAGTTAGCGGAATTTTGTAAGTTTCAGCATAAAGATTAAACTACACTTCAGGAGGGTTGTTTCTCCCTAGTGAAAGAACATGCGCTGCCCCCATGTTTGGTTTTGGTAATTGATGACAATCCCTATGGACTAATGGTTGCCTTGAGTTATATTTGAAGGGTTTGTCCATAGAAGATTCAAGGTTGATCAAGACTAAATATGAAGAGTGATTCAAGTTGATCAACACACAAAGCGTAGAAGATGTACCGAGTGGGATCAAGTGATCTCACGGTATGGTAAGCATTGTCCATTACGCTTTGTGTACTAACCCATGTTCTATGCAAGAGTTCTTTGTGGGGTTAGGTTTGTTTCCATGGGCGTGCATCAAAAGGAAGATTTCATACAACCCATGGAGGATGACATCAAGTGGTGATCGTCATCAAGATTGCGGTGTGCAAGTTCAAGTGGAGCATCACGAAGAGATCACATGCTTGAAGCTTGCCGTCCATTGTGGTGACAATGGACTTGTGAAGATGTGCCGAAGAGTGGCTCACCCATAGTGGAGTATGGGGGAGCAATCTACTAGTCTTCATCGAGCCGACGCAATCAAGAAAGGTGGTCCAACTTGAGGAGGTCAAGATCGTCATCATCTAGCTCAAGTGGACTATGCGCAAGGCAAAGGTTTGCCCTTGATATGTTTTCTATTTTACCGGTCTCATGGTAGTAGTTGGGAGACCGGGTTATAGGATCGATAGCCGTACTATCAAGGGGGGGGCTCTCAAGTGAGTAGCTTTATCGTATCTTCGTAGAGAGCTCAAACCATTGCATCCTTGCATCATCTTTCTTGGTTCGTGTTTGGTGTTTCTCTTTGTGAGTCTTTGAGCTTTTGGTCATCTTCATGACAAGCTCGAGTTCATCGAAAACGGAGTTCATGTATGCATCTTCTATGATGTTTTCGATGTTGGAGTTTATGTCGGTTCTTCATTCATAGAGGTTTCTCATCTCTATATGTTAGGCATATCTCCCCTGCCACTTCTTATTATAACCAGTCGCTGTTGGATAGTATTTGTCGTCATCTATCCAACAAGCTTGAGTTTGCTCAATTCGGAGCTCATTTGCAGAAGTTGTGGCAGTTTAGGATTTATTGTTTGTCTGGGCAGTTTTCCTGTCACCCAAACGGTAGTACCACTCGGTACCACGGTAGTACCGCTTATGCGGTAGTACCGCTGTGGTCTACCGCAGCACTACCGCCCGGCGGGTGCAACTCTCTGGCGTTGTTTTCCGCTAAGCGGTAGTAAAGCGGTAGTAGAGCGGTAGTACCGCTTGACACGGTACTACCGCCCCCTACTACCGTTGCACTACCGTGTTTTCCTCTGGTGTTGTTTTCCGCTAAGCGGTAGTAAAGCGGTAGTAGAGCGGTAGTACCGCTTGACACGGTACTACCGCCCCCTACTACCGTTGCACTACCGTGTTTTCTTCTGGTGCTTTTTTTTCCTAAGCGGTAGTGGGGCGGTAGTGGAGCGGTAGTACCGCTTGTTGCGGTACTGCCGTTCCAGTGCTACCCCACTTCCTCTGTTTCTTCTGTCCTGCGAAAGCTTAAGCGGTAGTACCGCGGAAGTTGTGCGGTAGTACCGCTTGGTGCGGCACTACCGCTCCAGTTTCTTGTTGTTGCCTGCTGCTTTTTGAATTACTACCGCCCGAGCGGTAGTACCGCTCTGTGGAGCGGTAGTACCGCTCTGTGCGGGCTGAGACAGGTAACGGTTGGATTTGGGGTGGCCCTATAAAAGGGGTCTTCTTCCCCAACGGTTTTCTTATCTCTTCTAAGCTCTCTCTCCTCCATTGTTGACTTTCTAGAGCTTTGCTATCTCTCCATCCCTCCAATGATTCTTGCTCCTTCTTGAGGGAATAGAGAGAGGAGATCTAGATCCATCTTTCCACCAATCACTTTCTCCTCTATGTGAGGGAAACCTTGTGGATTTAGATCTTGGAGTTCTTGGTGTTCTCCTTGCTCTTCCTCTCACTTTCCTCCATAGCTTTTGTTGCTTTGGTGGGATTTGAGAGAGAGGGACTTGAGCACTTGGTGTGTTCTTGCCATTGCATTAGTTGCATCGGTTTGAGTTCTCCACGGTGATACGTGGAAGTTAATAGTTGAGAAGCTTATTACTCTTGGGTGTTTGGGCACCCTAGAGCTTGTTCCTCTTGGGTGCCTTGGCGCCCTAGACGGCTTGGTGGCTTGGTGGTGCCTCGGAGCTCAATCATTGTGGTGTAAAGCTCCGGGCAAGCGTCGGGGTCTCCAATTAGGTTGTGGAGATCGCCCCGAGCAATTTGACGGGTTCGGTGACCGCCCTCAAGGGTTGCCATTTGTACGGGTTCGGTGACCGCCCTCAAGGGTCCCTTAGTGGAATCACGGCACCTTGCATTGTGCGAGGGCGTGAGGAGAATACGGTGGCCCTAGTGGCATTGTTGGGGAGCATTGTGCCTCCACACCGCTCTAACGGAGATTAGCATCCGCAAGGGTGTGAACTTCGGGATACATCATCGTCTCCGCGTGCCTCGGTTATCTCTTACCCGAGCCCTTTACTTATGCACTTTACTTTGTGATAGCCATATTGTTTCTAGTTATATATCTTGCTATCACTTAGTTGTTCATCTTGCTTAGCATAAGTCGTTGGTGCACATAGGTGAGCCTAGTCTATTTAGGTTTTGTGCTTGACAAATTAACCGCTAGGTTTATTCCGCATTTGTTCAAGCCTAAACCGTAATTATTTTAAAGCGCCTATTCACCCCCCCCCCCTCTAGGCGACATCCACGATCTTTCAATTGGTATCAGAGCCTCGTCTCTCCTTATTAGGCTTTACCGCCTAGAGAGTAAAGATGTCGACTAGGGGATTAGGATTCTCTGACACTCTTAGTTTCAATGGCACAAATTTTGATGTTTGGGTAATTCGCATGCTTAATCTCTTTAGGGTCATGGACCCAAATTTAGAGCGAATTGTAGATATGGGTTTTTCTCCTCCAAAGGATTCTCAAAACTTATCTTTAGAGGATGAGAAAAACTCTTATCTCAATGCTCAAGCTTCTAATGTGCTTTTTGATGCTTTGAGCAATGTAGTTATATTTCAACTCATGCCGTTTCGGGATGCTCATGAGTTGTGGACAAAGCTTCAAGATAAATATGGTGTGTCCAAGATTTGTAGGGATGATTGTTCTCCCTCCACCTCCGGCCGTGTTGTCTTCTCAACTTCTTCTACTTCACCTACATGTGGTTTGCCACAAGGTAATGTTATGGTGAGTAGTGGTGTTTATTGCAATGATGATAGTGGGCTTATTGTTGATGATTCTTCATCACTATCTTATTGCAATGCTTCATCTTTGGACTTCAACACTTCGAGCACTCTAAATGCTTCACATGCTTGTGTTGATAGTCCTTGCATATCATGTAGAAATTGCTTGTCTAAATCTCATGATGATATGCTTTCTATGTCTTGTTGCCATGATAAAAATGTATCTATTTCCTCTAGTTGTTGTGCTAACAATGTAGACGAAACCCAACACTTCATGGAACAAGATGTGGCCTTGAATGGTGCCTCAAGGGATCCTACATCATCATCTATTGCTTTTTGCCTTATGGCTAAGGCTTCAAAGGTATCTCCTCCTTTGAACCCCAATATGTCTCTTGATGATGATGTTGATGCTAATGATGATGAGGATAATGATGAAGAGAATGTTAATGTTGCATCCTTAAATATTAAGGGTGAAATGATTTTTAAAGCTCTTCATAAGAATAAACTTGCTTGTTCTAACTTCCTTGAAATCATGACTATTGCCATTGAGGGCAAGAAATATATTGAGGAGTTGGAATCTCATCTCGATGAGCATGAGGCCACCATTGAGAAAATGGAAGGTCATGAGCGTGATTACGCTAATGAGATTGCGGAGCTATCTCAAGCTCTTGAACTTGAACAAACCACCAAGGAATCTCTTGAGGAGACCTTTGCTCTAGAATTATCTAGATTAAAGGAATCCCATGATAGAGCTCTCGAGGTGGCTAATGATTTTAGAACTAAAAATGATAAGCTTGAATTTGCACATGCTAAACTCCTTGAGGACTTTGAGCACCTCGAAAATGGCTCAAGGGCCATTAAGAGTTCGCTCATTGAACTCACCGAGTCTCATGCTCAACTTCAAGCTTCATATGCTAAAGAGCTTGCCAAGTTGCCTTCTCCTCTTATTGTTAATGATGATGCTTGTGCTACTAACTCTATTTCTTGTGAAGCATCCATTTTAAAGGAGAATGTTGAGCTAAAGGCTCAACTTGAGGTGCTATCTAGCAATTATGGGAAATTGGAAGAAAGTCATGAAAAGCTCTCGAGCTCTCATGGTGATCTTCTAGTATCCCATGATGTGCTAAAGATAGCTCATGAGGCTTGTACTACTAAGGTAACATCTAGTGAGCCTCATGTGGACATTAGCACTACTTCAAGTGGAAATGCTTTATTGCCATGTGCTAGTCCTCGTAATTCATCTACTCACAATGTTGCTACATCTTGTGATGAATTACTCTCTTTGCCTTGTTGCTCTAACAATGAAGCTTATACTTCCTCTAGTACTTGTGTTGATACTAACCATGTAGAGGAAATCAAAGAGCTCAAGGCCCAAGTCACTTCTTTGAAGAAATACTTGGAAAAGAGTCATGAAGGGGAGTCCACACTCAAGAATATTTTGAGTGTGCAAAAATCCCCCAATGACAAAGGTGGACTTGGATTCAACTCCAACAAGAAGAAGAAGTCCAAGATCAACAAGAAGAAGGGCCAAGAACAAGTCAAGAATTCGGCCAAGATTATTTGCTTCAAGTGCAAAATTGAAGGGCATCATGTTAGATCTTGCCCATTGAAGAAGAAGCCTCATAGTGACAAGCAACAAGGGAAGAGGCCTCAAGTCCAAACTCAAGTTGAAGAAAGGCCACTTCCCAAGAAGACTCAAGTTAATGATCTTCAAGTTGAGAAATCAATTATGAAGAAAGAAAAGAGTAGATGTTGCTACTTATGTCGTGAGAAGGGTCACCTTGCTTCTTCATGCACTAATGGTACCTTATCCAGCCCTATTTTAATTGATGATGTTTATTCTCTTCGGAAGGATAAGGTTGGCAATGTGTTTGCCAAATTTATTGGTACTCAAAGTGGTGTCAAGAAAAGAACCATTTGGGTTGCCAAGCCTATTGTGACTAACATCTTAGGACCCAACTTGGTTGGGGACCAACAAGCTCAAACTTGATCAATAGGTGGTGATGGAGGGCATTGGAGACTTGGCTATATTATGAAGAATTAAGGGGACTTCATCACTCATATTGTCAAAAGCCAAGTCATTGGATTATCAAGTTTCTATCTTATATCCAATGTGCCTCCTTGCGGTAACTTGTACTTAAATTGTTTACATTGAAAGTTACTTGCCCCTTTGCATGTTTGGTTGTGTACCTTGCATGTGTTTGTATATATGTTGTGCTTCCAATTTGCTTGTCTTGAGTAATCAAGTATGTGTATGTTGGTTTGCACATCATGTATGCGTGAGTGTTGTGTTGAGCCTTTTTGCATCTTGTTTGTATCTTAGTTGGCTCTTGTGAGAGATTAATGGAACATCCCATTTTGGGGGAGTGATGAGCTTCGTGCACTTCACGAACCTACAAATGTGTGTACATGAGGAATTCCACCTAGTATTGATATTGCAAGATTATCTAGTCTCTATGTGGTATGTCTTCTCATGAGAAATTCAAATTCTAAATAGTCCATTAATTATCTCGTGTTGTATCCTTTTATTGCCTCTTGTTTGGTTGTCATTGGTATCACATTATGGGGGAGTAATATGCTATGTGTATATTACAAGCCTAGAAAATGTGTACAATTGAGGTTGTGCCACTTAGAGTTGATATTATAGATTATCTTGTTCCTATGTGGCATGGTTGCTCAAACAAGTTCCAATTTGCTTAAATGCTGTTATTGCTCATCTTTTGGATCTTGTTTGTGTGAGTTTTTTCTTGGTACGGCTTTCCTCCAATATGTACTTTTATTTCCTATTTGGGAACCGTTTGCTTTAAGTTATTCTAATCATTGCTTGCATGATTGTTTGCCTACTTGAAGCTATCAAGAATCTCTATCTAAGCATTGTGCTTAATTCTTATCTTCTGTCACATGCTTATGTTGTTTGGTGTGAAGATGATCTTGGATACCTTTGCAATCTACCACCGGGAAGTAATTCCAAATACTTCTTGTCTCTTGACAATTGGTATTCTAGTATGTGGTAGAAATTGTTGATCATCTTTACATTGGCTTTTGGTTTTAGTTGCCGTATTTATTGACAAGGATTTGTGGTGTGTTTTACTCCCGTTGTCTTCCTTGCCTCTTGTGGATCTTTTGATTGTCTTGAACATGTTTAGTGTTTCTATAGATATAGTGAAAGTAGTGATCCCATCTTGTGCATTTTGTATTCAAATGCAAAATCCTAAATAATGCATAAATCTTGGGGGAGCTGTCCTATTTTCTTTAGAACGCTATTTTCTTTATTTTCAATTGGTATTTAATCCCTATCTTGTCCGGGCTTTTGGAAGGCAAACTTTTTCCTTTTGGTGCTTTGTGCCATCATGAAACTTTGTAGAGGGTTTGGTTTGTTCGGAACCTTCCTCTCTTTTGGGAGCTTGATATTTTTTTTAGTGTGTATCATTGGATATCTCATTCCTTGATGTATCTTTTATTTGGTATCCTTCAAGTGATTATTTCTTTTTTTGATATCTTATTTTCACTTGGTATCTTTTCAATTGGTATCTTATCAAATCATGTGTTGATTTGGTTTGGTTTCAATTGGCATCTCTTCTCATGTGTTGATCTCTATTTGTCTTAAATTATGAGTTGAGTTGGTTCTTTGATATACTTTGGACAACCTTTTGTCGTGTCAATCTTTGGTTGCCTTCTTGGTTTACTTGGTGTTTTGTCCAAATTGTATCTCCCTTTGGTTTCGGTTCTTGAAAGTCTTAAGCATGCATATTTACTTCATGCATTTCGTTGGCATGCTTTCTTTCTTTGACCCAATATATAGGGGAAACTCCACCAAGTCTCTAATTGGATGAGATGTGCATGAAACTCAATTTCATATCCATATGCACATATTTATGTGGAGTTTGTCCTATGTGTTGTTGGTTCTCTAACTCTTTGGTCCCAATGAGTTTGGGCACCATTTTGTCTGTGATGTTGTTCTAGGAACAATTGGAGATGCATTGGATGCTCGGCTCACTCACAAGGAAGGTGTTGTCACCATGTGCTTATTGGAGTCAAGCTAGGATGATCAATGAACTACAATCTACTACATTCAATTGGTATCTACTACATCATTCCAATGCTATCTCGGTAACAAGTATCAACTTCATGCATACATTTCTTGCATTCAACCTTGTGTAGGTTGCATCATGGCATGATTTTCTTGATCCGTTCTAGTGATACTTGTTTCCTTTCTCAAAGCATCCCAACAATGATCTCTTGTTGTGAGTTGTGATGTCTTTGATGTGTGTGTGTGTGGAGTTCATTGATATACAATAAGACAATATTAAGCCATGTGCTATGCTTTCAACAAAGATCTTATTGGTATATTTATGACTTCCTTTTGGATATCTTGTTCCTTCGTGTTGTAACTATTTCGTGTGTATATCCTTCTTTGTGGATTGATATCATCATGATTTTCATCTACCTAGAACCTTATACACTTGAGAGAAATTACATCTCTAGATGATATCATTCCTTTCACGACCACCTTGTCTTTCTTGTATTATTTCTTTGGTGGCTCCGTGAAATTGTTTGTCTTGAGTGCGGATCTTATATCGTTGCATCTTGATGCACTCATTTGTGGTGAAGATTATTTTCCTCATGCTTGTCTTGACGAGGCTTTCGCCATGTCAATTGGTATCCCTCCTCTTGACAAAGCTATCTTTTTCTATCTTCGCCGTGGGTTGTCACAAGCTTTGTAGTTAATTCGCATTCTAGTGAGCTTGTGAACCCATTTGCTTGTTGTGTGTGGGAAGGACGTGTCTTGCACCTTGTATCTCATTTATTCAAGACTATGTTGATGCTTAATGCTCATCCTTATATTAGTCTTCTCGAGTGCTTTGCCATGACTCACACACATCGTTTTGGTTGAGCCTATTCCTAAGTTGCCTCTCTTTCATGTTGCTCAACCATGTGTTTGTTGCAAGTGCTAGGCTTAGTTTCCTATATGCTCACTTGCACTTGTTGTGAGTTTCTATTGATTTTGGGGGAGTGATGATCCTATTTTGTGCACGTTGTATCCAAATAAAAAACTAAATATTGCACAAATCATGGGGAGCTTCTCTATTTTCTTTAGAACACTCATTTGCTCATATCATAATATCTTTTAATCGTGTGGCTCGTCGGTTCATTTGATTGATTGGTTCAATTGGTATCTTTAGATTGCTTGCTTCACTCTTTGGTATGTCTTTGTGTCATATCATTCCTTTTGCAATCTTTGGATCCTCAATATAGTTTGTCTTCCTCCTTTTGCGTATCCTTGGATATGTGTATTGTATTCCACTCATATTTTGAGAAATACACACTTTATGGAGGAACACATATTATATTGGCCTTCTAAGCTTGGAGCCCATTTTGGCAATCGATGCCAATGGGGGAGAAGCTTAGAGAGTTTATAGGAGAAGTGAGTTGCTTCTTCGTTTCTTGCTTTGGTTTTGTTCCTAAGCATTTGCATCTCATGCTCATGCATTATTAGTTGTTGTCTTGCATGGTGATGCTTAATTCCTTATATAAACTCTCTTGAAAGTGATTGTCATCAATTACCAAAATGGGGGAGATTGAAAGAACATGCGCTGCCCCCATGTTTGGTTTTGGTAATTGATGACAATCCCTATGGACTAATGGTTGCCTTGAGTTATATTTGAAGGGTTTGTCCATAGAAGATTCAAGGTTGATCAAGACTAAATATGAAGAGTGATTCAAGTTGATCAACACACAAAGCGTAGAAGATGTACCGAGTGGGATCAAGTGATCTCACGGTATGGTAAGCATTGTCCATTACGCTTTGTGTACTAACCCATGTTCTATGCAAGAGTTCTTTGTGGGGTTAGGTTTGTTTCCATGGGCGTGCATCAAAAGGAAGATTTCATACAACCCATGGAGGATGACATCAAGTGGTGATCGTCATCAAGATTGCGGTGTGCAAGTTCAAGTGGAGCATCACGAAGAGATCACATGCTTGAAGCTTGCCGTCCATTGTGGTGACAATGGACTTGTGAAGATGTGCCGAAGAGTGGCTCACCCATAGTGGAGTATGGGGGAGCAATCTACTAGTCTTCATCGAGCCGACGCAATCAAGAAAGGTGGTCCAACTTGAGGAGGTCAAGATCGTCATCATCTAGCTCAAGTGGACTATGCGCAAGGCAAAGGTTTGCCCTTGATATGTTTTCTATTTTACCGGTCTCATGGTAGTAGTTGGGAGACCGGGTTATAGGATCGATAGCCGTACTATCAAGGGGGGGGCTCTCAAGTGAGTAGCTTTATCGTATCTTCGTAGAGAGCTCAAACCATTGCATCCTTGCATCATCTTTCTTGGTTCGTGTTTGGTGTTTCTCTTTGTGAGTCTTTGAGCTTTTGGTCATCTTCATGACAAGCTCGAGTTCATCGAAAACGGAGTTCATGTATGCATCTTCTATGATGTTTTCGATGTTGGAGTTTATGTCGGTTCTTCATTCATAGAGGTTTCTCATCTCTATATGTTAGGCATATCTCCCCTGCCACTTCTTATTATAACCAGTCGCTGTTGGATAGTATTTGTCGTCATCTATCCAACAAGCTTGAGTTTGCTCAATTCGGAGCTCATTTGCAGAAGTTGTGGCAGTTTAGGATTTATTGTTTGTCTGGGCAGTTTTCCTGTCACCCAAACGGTAGTACCACTCGGTACCACGGTAGTACCGCTTATGCGGTAGTACCGCTGTGGTCTACCGCAGCACTACCGCCCGGCGGGTGCAACTCTCTGGCGTTGTTTTCCGCTAAGCGGTAGTAAAGCGGTAGTAGAGCGGTAGTACCGCTTGACACGGTACTACCGCCCCCTACTACCGTTGCACTACCGTGTTTTCCTCTGGTGTTGTTTTCCGCTAAGCGGTAGTAAAGCGGTAGTAGAGCGGTAGTACCGCTTGACACGGTACTACCGCCCCCTACTACCGTTGCACTACCGTGTTTTCTTCTGGTGCTTTTTTTTCCTAAGCGGTAGTGGGGCGGTAGTGGAGCGGTAGTACCGCTTGTTGCGGTACTGCCGTTCCAGTGCTACCCCACTTCCTCTGTTTCTTCTGTCCTGCGAAAGCTTAAGCGGTAGTACCGCGGAAGTTGTGCGGTAGTACCGCTTGGTGCAGCACTACCGCTCCAGTTTCTTGTTGTTGCCTGCTGCTTTTTGAATTACTACCGCCCGAGCGGTAGTACCGCTCTGTGGAGCGGTAGTACCGCTCTGTGCGGGCTGAGACAGGTAACGGTTGGATTTGGGGTGGCCCTATAAAAGGGGTCTTCTTCCCCAACGGTTTTCTTATCTCTTCTAAGCTCTCTCTCCTCCATTGTTGACTTTCTAGAGCTTTGCTATCTCTCCATCCCTCCAATGATTCTTGCTCCTTCTTGAGGGAATAGAGAGAGGAGATCTAGATCCATCTTTCCACCAATCACTTTCTCCTCTATGTGAGGGAAACCTTGTGGATTTAGATCTTGGAGTTCTTGGTGTTCTCCTTGCTCTTCCTCTCACTTTCCTCCATAGCTTTTGTTGCTTTGGTGGGATTTGAGAGAGAGGGACTTGAGCACTTGGTGTGTTCTTGCCATTGCATTAGTTGCATCGGTTTGAGTTCTCCACGGTGATACGTGGAAGTTAGTAGTTGAGAAGCTTATTACTCTTGGGTGTTTGGGCACCCTAGAGCTTGTTCCTCTTGGGTGCCTTGGCGCCCTAGACGGCTTGGTGGCTTGGTGGTGCCTCGGAGCTCAATCATTGTGGTGTAAAGCTCCGGGCAAGCGTCGGGGTCTCCAATTAGGTTGTGGAGATCGCCCCGAGCAATTTGACGGGTTCGGTGACCGCCCTCAAGGGTTGCCATTTGTACGGGTTCGGTGACCGCCCTCAAGGGTCCCTTAGTGGAATCACGGCACCTTGCATTGTGCGAGGGCGTGAGGAGAATACGGTGGCCCTAGTGGCATTGTTGGGGAGCATTGTGCCTCCACACCGCTCTAACGGAGATTAGCATCCGCAAGGGTGTGAACTTCGGGATACATCATCGTCTCCGCGTGCCTCGGTTATCTCTTACCCGAGCCCTTTACTTATGCACTTTACTTTGTGATAGCCATATTGTTTCTAGTTATATATCTTGCTATCACTTAGTTGTTCATCTTGCTTAGCATAAGTCGTTGGTGCACATAGGTGAGCCTAGTCTATTTAGGTTTTGTGCTTGACAAATTAACCGCTAGGTTTATTCCGCATTTGTTCAAGCCTAAACCGTAATTATTTTAAAGCGCCTATTCACCCCCCCCCCCTCTAGGCGACATCCACGATCTTTCACCTAGATAATAAAAGCTTTGCACAAAGGAATTTGTAAGGATGTGATATTGGTCACACTTAGCTGCGAGGAACTCGGTCAACCCAGCGTTTGTAACAAACTGAGCGAACCCTTGATGGAACCCGGCCTCCTCCATGAAGGCATCATGCGGCCATTCACACGGCCGCACCTCCACCTTTCTTGGGGTGTGAAGTTCATTGTCCGATGATTCCCCAATGACCCCCTTGGCATTTTTCTTGGAGGAGAACTTCCTAAAGATTTGCATTTTATTCCTAAAAAATTCTGAAAAAAATTAGTCCACAAAAATTTGTCAACAAAACTTTGTAAGATTGTTAGCAACTACTCCTAAGCATGCATAGAAGCCATATTGAGCATCCAAACTACTTAGAACTCTAAGTATTCAACATGCAAGCTCATCTACAATAGCACCAAGAGTAGCTAATTACTCTAGAAATAACCCACAAAAACAAAAACTAATTGGAGCAATGGAGGATTCACATACCAAGTAGCAATCCCTCCAAACAGTTTTAGAAACGGAGCTTCGAGCAAAGATATCGAAATCCGCGGGTTTGAGAGCAAGAACACGAGAATGGTGGCTGTGGTGATTTTTTTCTGGAGGTAGGGGATGATGTGGGCTAAAGAGATAAGTGAGGGGGCACGTGGGGGCCACAACCCACCAGGGCGCGCCTGGGGGTGCTGGCGCGCCCTGGTGTCTTGTGGGCACCAGGTGCACCCACCTCTGGTATTATTTGCACCAGAAATTCATAAATATTCGAAAAAAATCGTGTTAAATTTTCAGGGCATTCTGAGAATTTTTATTTTTGGGTCATTTTTTTATTGCACGAAGAAAACAGAAAATAGGATAATCACGACATTTTATTTTATTTGACTAACTAAAACAGAAAATAAAATATGGGAGCAGAGAATTGTGCTTACTAGGTTCATCGACTCCATACCTCTCAAAATGATTAATTAATAAGGGTTATCAAGTCTTATTAACAACCACTTCCGATTAGCATGAAACCGAAGAACTTTCGTAAAACACTAAGTTACCTCGATGGGGATGTGCATATCCCCCACAACAAGTATATCATATTTCTTTTTGGCAGTAGGAAGAGGTAATTGAAAACTTCCAATAGTGATAGTCGGAGATTCTTCAATAACATTTATACCATTCACTTGGAATTGTTTCTTTGGAAAGTGCACCGTGTGCTCATTACCATTGATATGAAAGGTGACTTTGCTTTTATTGCAATCAATAACAGCCCCTGCAGTATTCAAAAAGGGTCTACCAAGGATAATCGACATGTTGTCGTCCTCGGGCATCTCAAGAATAACAAAGTCCGTTAAGATAGTAACATTTGCAACAACAACGGGCACGTCCTCACAAATACCGGTAGGTATGGCCGTTGATTTGTCAGCCATTTGCAATGATATTTCGGTAGGTGTGAGTTTGTTCAAATCAAGTCTTTTATATAAGGAGAAAGGCATAACACTAACACCGGCTCCCAAGTCACACAAAGCAGTTTTGACATAGTTTCTTTTAATGGAGCAAGGTATAGTTGGTATTCCAGGATCTCCAAGTTTTTTAGGTACTCCATCCTTAAAAGAATAATTAGCAAGTATGGTGGAGATTTCAGCTTCGGGTATTTTTCTTTTATTTGTGATGATGTCTTTCGTATACTTTGCATAAGGGGCCATCTTCAAGATATCAGTTAAGCGGGTACGCAAAAAGACTGGCCTAATCATCTCAGCAAAGCGCTCAAATTCTTCATCATCCTTTTTCTTAGATGGCTTAGGTGGAAATGGCATGGGTTTTTGAACCCATGGCTCTCTTTCTTTACCATGTTTCCTAGCCACAAAGTCTCTTTTATCATAACGTTTATTTTTAGGTTGTGGGTTATCAAGATCAGGAGCAGGCTCTATTTCAACATCATTATCTGGTTCTTTATCATTACTAGGTTGAGCATCATCGTGAACATCATCATTATCATTTTCATTATCACTAGGTTGATGTTTACTACCAGATTGAGTTTCAGCATCAGAAATAGAGACATCATTATTATCAGGAGGTTTTTGTGTCTCAGGTTCACCAGAGGTATGCAAAGTCCTATCATTTTTCTTTTTCTTTTTCTTCTTAGAAGGACTAGGTGCATCAGGATTAATTCTCTGAGAGTCTTGTTCAATTCTTTTAGGATGACCCTCCGGATAAAGTGGTTCTTGGGTCATTCTACCTCCTCTAGTTACTACTCTAGCTGCAAAATCATGCATATTATTATTCATTTCATCAAGCAATTCTTTTTGAGATTTAGCAACTTGTTCTAACTGAGTTTGAACCATAGAGGCATGCTTTCCTACACCTCTAACATCATTACTGATTCTAAATAGCAAGTCACTCAAGCGATCAATCATATCAAAATTATATTTCAATTTTTTCAGAACATGAGCATTGAAATGATCTTGCTTCATAATATAGTTGTCAAACTCATATAAGCATTGACTAGGATGTTTATTTTGAGGGATGTCACTTTCATTAAACTTTAATAAAGAATTTACCTCTACCACCTGTGGAGGTGGTGGTGTGTCCAGGCCATGTATTTCTTCAATAGGTGGCAAATTCTTAACATCCTCAGCTTTAATACATTTTTCCTTCATAGATTTCTTTGCCTCTTGCATATCTTCAGGACTGAGAAATAAGATACCCCTCTTCTTTGGAGTGGGTTTAGGCGGTGGTTTAGGAACAGTCCAATCATCATAATTCTTCAATATATTATTCAATAATTCCTCAGCTTGTTCAACAGTTCGCTCCCTGAAAACACAGCCAGCACAACTATCTAGGAAATCCCTAGAAGCATCGGTTAGTCCATTATAAAAGATATCAAGTATTTCATTTTTCTTGAGAGGATGATCAGGCAAAGCATTAAGCAACTGGAGAAGCCTCCCCCAAGCTTGTGGGAGACTCTCTTCTTCAATTTGCACAAAGTTAAATATTTCCTGTAAGGCAACTTGTTTCTTATGAGCAGGAAAATATTTTTCAGAGAAGTAGTAAATCATATCCTGGGGACTACGCACACAACCAGGAGTAAGAGTATTGTACCATGTCTTAGCATCACCCTTTAATGATAACGGAAATAACTAAGGATATAATAGTAGCGAATCTTCTCATCATGAGCAAAGAGGGTGGCTATATCATTCAGCTTAGTAAGGTGTGCCACTACAGTTTCAGCTTCATAGCCATGGAAAGGATCAGATTCAACCAAAGTAATTAACTCTGGGTCGACAGAGAATTCATAATCCTTATCGGTAACAAAGATAGGTGAAGTAGCAAACTTAGGATCACATTTCATTCTAGCATTCACAGTCTTTTCCTTATACTTGCGTAGCAATTTCTTAAGATCGTTTCTATCCTTGAAAGAAAGAATTTCTCTAGTTATCTCTTTGTCCATAACATATCCTTCAGGTATCTTAGGCATTTCAAACTTAGGAGAGCTAGGACTAATAGGTGTTTCATAGTCATCATCATTTTCATAAGCTTCATCAGTTTCAGCAGTCTCAACAATTTCAGTAGTTTCATTCTCTTTAGCTCTAGCAATTTGTTCATCAAGAAATTCTCCTAGTGGCACATTATCATCAAGCATGGTACTAGCATCATCATAAGCATCATTCATAGCAGAGGTAGCATCATCAATAACTTGCGACATATCAGGATTACTAGCATGTGGTAGTGTTGCAAGCTTACTCATAACAGAAGGTGAATCAAGTGTAGAGCTAGATGGTAGTTCCTTACCTCCCCTCGTCTTAGAGGGAAAACTCTTGGTCTTTGGATCCTTCAGATTATTCATTTTGATAAATTGATATAAATCCCAAGTGACTCAACAAATATTGCTATGCTCCCCGGCAACGGCGCCAGAAAAAGGTCTTGATAACCCACAAGTATAGGGGATCGCAACAGTTTTCGAGGTTAGAGTATTCAACCCAAATTTATAGATTTGACACAAGGGGAGCCAAAGAATACTTGAGAGTATTAGCAGTTGAGTTGTCAATTCAACCACACCCGGAGATTAAATATCTGCAGCAAAGTGATCAGTAGCACAGTAATATGATAGTTTGATAGCAGTAGTGACAGTAATAGTAGCGGTAACAGTAGTAGCAATAGTTTTGTAGCAGTTGGAACAGCAACAGCAGCAATAGTAACTTAGCAAGAACAATAAGTGAAAAGCTCGTAGGCACTGGATCGGTAACTCGTTGGATGATATTCGTCATGTAACAGTTATAACCTAGGGCGATACAAAACTAGCTCAGTTCATCAATGTAATGTAGGCATGTATTCCGTAAATAGTCATACGTGCTTATGGAAAAGAACTTGCATCACATCTTTTATCCTACCCTCCCCGACAACGGCGCCAGAAAAAGGTCTTGATAACCCACAAGTATAGGGGATCGCAACAGTTTTCGAGGGTAGAGTATTCAACCCAAATTTATAGATTCGACACAAGGGGAGCCAAAGAATACTTGAGAGTATTAGCAGTTGAGTTGTCAATTCAACCACACCTGGAGATTAAATATCTGCAGCAAAGTGATCAGTAGCACAGTAATATGATAGTTTGATAGCAGTAGTGACAGTGACAGTAGCGGTAACAGTAGTAGCAATAGTTTTCTAGCAGTGGGAACAGCAGCAGCAACAATAGTAACTTAGAAAGAACAATAAGTGAAAAGCTCGTAGGCACTGGATCGGTAACTCGTTGGATGATATTCGTCATGTAACAGTCATAACCTAGGGCGATACAAGACTAGCTTAGTTCATCAATGTAATGTAGGCATGTATTCCGTAAATAGTCATACGTGCTTATGGAAAAGAACTTGCATGACATCTTTTGTCCTACCCTCCCGTGGTAGCGGGGTCCATAAGGAAACTAAGGGATATTAAGGCCTCCTTTTAATAGAGAACCGGAACAAAGCATTAACACATGGTGAATACATGAACTCCTCAAACTACGGTCATCACCGCGAAGTATCCCAAATATTGTCACTATGGGGTTGATGGATCATAACACGTAATAGGTGCATATGACTAGGCACGATTGGATCAAGAACATGGATATAGAGATGATAACATAAACGGTTCAGATCTAAAATCATGGCACTCGGGCCCTAGTGACAAGCATTAGGCATAGCAAAGTCATAGCAACATCAATCTCAGAACATAATGGATACTAGTGATCAATCCCTAACAAAACTAACTCGATTACATGATGAATCTCATCCAACTCCTCACCGACCAACAAGCCTATGAAGGAATTACTCACTCCCAGTGGGGATCATCATGGAATTGGCGATGGAGAAGGGTTGGTGATGACGAAGACCAAAGATTACCCTCTCCGGAGCCCCAAACGGGCTCCAGATCTGGCCTCCCGATGAAGAACAGGAGGTGGCGGCGGCTCCATATCGTAAAACGCGATGAAACTTTCTCTCTGATTTTTTTCTCCGAAATTAGGAATTTATAGTGGCGGAATTAGGGTCAGTGGGGCCACGAGGTGGGCACAACCCACCAGGGCGCGCCCAGGGGGCCTGGCGCGCCCTGGTGGGTGATGCTCACCCTGGCCCACCTCTTCGGTGGATTTTGGATCCAATAATTCTCATATATTCTGAAATAATTCTCCAAAAAGTTTCATTCCATTCCGAGAACTTTTATTTCTGCACAAAAACAACACCATGGTAGTTCTGCTGAAAACAGCGTCAGTCCGGGTTAGTTCCATTCAAATCATGCAAATTAGAGTCCAAAACAACGGCAAAAGGGTGAGGAAGAGTAGATACGTTGGAGACGTATCAAATCATCACCAAGATTGGAGGTCATATAAAAATGATTAAACAGTGGCAGAATTATTTTCAAATATATTTGATCCAAATTTGATTTATTTCCTGATTCACATGGTTCTTTCTCATCAATAATTAACTCAATGGGTGCACTCAAAATTGTTGATATTGTAGTTATTTGATCACATGGCAAAGTCAAATCATGAACATAGTCCTCTAAAATAGGTGGTGTGATCAAAGTAATGGGTAGCTCATCACAGGGTACATTGGAATTGACAAGACATTCATTATACTCATGTGGAGGTGGAAGATCAGTACCTTTATCATTACCTCTTATGATCAACTCAGATGATGTAGGCACTCTCGGTGGTGACGTGTCACATGGTGAAGGTGATGTAGCCCTCACAACAATTAATGTGGTTGTCATAGTAAGCCTAGTAGTTGAAGGAACAACTGTATCAACTCTTGGAATGTGCACCTTACGCTCGCTCTCCTTGTGGGCAACACGTTGTTTTATTTCCTGTTCAGCTTTGCAAGCAAGAGGAAACAAATGATTCATAGGGTAACACTTTTCATGAATTAGTATCTCCCCAAAATCTATCCATAAAATCTTCTTCACTTTCTTCTAATGAGGAATGCAGCAAGGTCGTTTGTAAATCATCATAATATTTCGTTACAGTGTCACTACCTTGTTTTAAATGTTGTAAGTTTTTAATCATGTCACGAGTATAATAAGCAGGAACGAATGTACGTATCATGGCAAGTTTCAAATCATCCCAAGTAGTAGGTATATATAATCAGGGTGTAACCGACAATATTCGCTCCACCAAACTGAAGCATCATCAGTGAAAGAACCAACTGCGCCCTTAATTTTCTTATGTTCAGCAAAATTATGGGAAACAAATATATCATTTATTTCAAACTCCCATTCAATATATAAAGCAGGTCTAAAACAGCCATTAAATGATGGTATATAAACATTAACCTGATCATGTGCATTTGGATCTCTTTGCACCTCTCGTAACGGTTGTTGTGGTGGCACGTCTCCCACGATTGAAGAAGCCCATGAACTAACAACTCTAGATCCTGTCATGACTAGTAGAAATAAAGATTCAAGAATATTGTTCCTATGAACTACTGGGATGTGGTGGTAAAACGTTCATAGTAAAGCAAATATCAATGTCTTACAAATTCTTACCATGCAGCAGGTGGCGACCGGCAACCGACGGTGCCAATATCTCTGAAGATTGAGTAAAGCGATTACCAGGTGGATGTATGTATACATGGTGTAGAAATATGTGGAGCTTGGAAGGCTTAATATATGGTAGCAAAAGATTAGCAATAATCAATTCACAGAGGCAATGTTGAATAAACGCTCAACGACGGTACTATGTTGTTCCTAGGCTAGACCGTACTAGAGACGCAAGACTAGAACACCAACAAAAGCACGACGCTACACGTAATCAAGGGAAGAGCACACTCTGAAATTTTCTCTTTTTTTGGGCTCTTTTTTCAGAAAATCACTATAATGGCGAGTGTCTCAAATCTCTTCCCAAGGCGTATAAACAGGATAGGCACAAAAAAATTGAGTAATTTTTTTTATTTTCTGGAACGATTTGGAGCCGCGACGACCAAAAATTGCGACAAAAAATCACTATGGTGGCGAGTGTCTCAAAATGCTCTGCAAAGCCTAAAAACAGAATAGGGAAAAAATATCTTCACCCGCCGATATTTTGGCCTAAAAACTGTCCGGGGGTCTCCAAACTTTTTTTTAAACCTACTCAGGCAAGGAAACACGAAACTGGAAACAGAAGGATCTCGAAAGCAATCCGAATATCTGAGGAATTCGGATTAAAGGTTGATATGAGGTGGTGATATATGGCAGCGGTGATGATGATGGTTGGTGATGGTATATGGCGGCGGTGATGATGGTAGTGGGTGATGGTATATGGCAGCGATGAAGATGATGGTGGATGGCAGCGAAGTTGAAGATGGTGCGTTGGCGGCATGACAACTTGTGAACAGAACTCGAAACTCTAAAGGACTAGACCCTAAGACCAGCAACTCGACACGTCGATGTAACCGCAAATTCAACAAAGCAAAACATCGAACAGAAAATTGCATAAGGCTCAGATTGGTTCGGATATGATGAACTAACCCTAATTTTTTTGTGGCTTTTTCGTGGACTGTAGGTAGGAAGAATTGATGCGATCTAAACTACGAATAACTGGAAATTCTCACTGAGCAACCTGGAAATCTGATACCACTTGATAGAGGCGAAGTTCCCGATCTTTCGATGAGATGATAACTATCGATTTGGTAGAGATGACTTTGACGATCCGACTACAAACATGCATGACGTTGCGCCTTAGCAATCGCTAAACCAACTCCAAAAGGTTATTGACCACGCCAGAGCACGATCAACCTGACCACGAAGGCCGATTCCTGCAAGCAATCGAAGAACGAGCAAGAATATGATAAAAACAATCTGAATATTGCGAATATAGATGAAGTATTGATAAGGGTGGGGTTCCGAAAGCGGTCTTGGTCTGGTCGTTGGACACAAACGAAGTACATGAAGTTGCAATGGCTAACTTTTAACTAAACAAAACCCAAGGAAAAAGCTACTAGATTGATCTACTTATATAGGAGCAAGGAGTGGCGGCCAAGGAGGTGGGTGGACGTCCCAAGGCAGCCTAAAACTAACCCTAGGTCGTACAAGGCCCATGGGCCCAAGTGGAGGTGATGCAACACCTTTGGACTTGTAGTTTGACTCGGATTCTACTGCAGTGTCAGATTGTTTCGTCAATATCTCCACGCTCCTGACGAATTTGAAGGTGAATCCAATAGGGTTGGAAAGTACATGAAATCTACTTTCCAACAAAAAAAGATTCACCCAATTCGAAGTCCGAATGCAAAAGTTATTGACGTTTTGAGACAGGTATGTCTGTGTAGTCCGAATATGAGTCCAGACTCCAGAGCGTGAGAGACTCGGACTCTATCTTCTCTTGGGTTAAAAGTGACGTGAGAGAACTTCTTGAACAACACCTAAACGTCTCTTTTTACCTTATCTTCATATGTGGATTGTACAAGTGTCCAGTAGTTCTCAAATAAATACGCATATGCAATATTTGTGATCTTATCCAAGGTAACCATGTCCTCATCATATAATACTACCCACTACGACCAGCCT
This sequence comes from Elymus sibiricus, assembly GCA_039707655.1. Classification (NCBI taxonomy): domain Eukaryota; kingdom Viridiplantae; phylum Streptophyta; class Magnoliopsida; order Poales; family Poaceae; genus Elymus; species Elymus sibiricus. The sequence goes on along the minus strand of CM077663.1, from coordinate 113,846,123 downwards.
TAGGTGTGATGCATTAACTCCCACCTCTTTTCTTGTTTCTTGACATGAATAAAGGAATCAACCAATAAGAGATGTGGGACATGTATGTTTTTAATGACTTAAGACTAACTAGCACGGCATGTAGTGGTCAGTTCCTTGTATGCAATCGTATTAATTAGCAAATACTCCCTCCATTTCTTTATGTAAGGTGTATAATTTTTGACACGGTAACCAAGGCGCATAATTACAGAGGTGTTAGGACAAAATTACTCTTGACAAATTTGTTGGTTAGTGGCAAGTAAATCAGTGAATCCAGGAAAATAAGAGATACATGCAATCAAGAGAGAGATAGTTTCCTTCTTTTGACACAAAGAGAGATACTTACAATCAGGAGAGATATACTTTCCTTCTTCTGCAGGGCTAAAAAGGGAATTACGAGGATCTAGAAGAAATGCACCTTACATTGTGGGATTTTATCAAAAAACAAATACGCCATATATAAAGGAACAGAGGAAGTAAATATTAAGGTCTCTTGTTTTTCCCTCCACCTTGTCGCGGTGCACAACCTAAGAGCATCTCCAATAGAAGATGTAGATAGAAAAATAACTACCTTTTGCATCTTCAAGGCCCAAAAATATCTCTCCAACAGATGATGTAGATGCAGAAAAATTTACATCTCCGCCTCCCGGAGATGTAAAATACAATACCTCGCGGTGAAAATTTGCATCTCCACCATATGGAGATATTAAAACGCAACCGCCCGCCAACCCACAAACTGCCGCTCATTTCACTTCCGCGCGACCAGCCGCCGCCCGCCCAACTCCGCCGCCAGACGAATTCCCACCAAATTGACACCGCCTCCGCCCGCCCCGCCCGACGCGACTTCCCCCCTATTCCTCGCCGCCTGCATAGCCGGTCCGCCGCCCTCAGCCGCCAATTCACTTTTGGCCGCCCCCGAATCGAAGCATCTCCGACGGTCCGGCTAGCCTCAATGACTTCCCCAGCGAGGTCTACGAGGGCCTAGGCTTCTTCCTAGCCTACACCCCCCGCCGGAGTTAGGGGAGGCATGCCACGCCGCCCGCCCGACGGCCGCGAGCCTCGGCCTTTCTCATGCCCAACTCCGTCGCCGCCCGCAGCGCCGAGCTCCCACCTTCTTCTTTGCCGAGCTGCGGCATCTCCTCTGTCGAGCAGTCACCGCCGCCCGCAACCGCCATCGCCGAACGTCTGCCCATTCCGCAGCCGGCCGATTTTGTCAACCCCACAAGCAAGGTGTTCGGCGAAATTCCCCAAGGTAAAAATAAGATGAAACATGACGGTTTTTCCAATTGGGGTTTGAGTTAGTTTGATGCTGATTTTCCGCATTGTAGATGAGCTCGTGTGACTCCTCTTTCATGGACGATTCCTCGTCCGATGAGGAATTTGATTTGAACGAAGATGAAGACATTTCTATGCTAGTGGCGATGCACAAGGAGAAGAAGCCGAAGCACGACAGTTCATTGTATAGCCATGCGTTCATTCGGAGAGAACGGGTTGAGGCGCACAAGAGGTTGATGTGCAACTATTTTGCTTCACCACCCATTTTTATGGAGAGGTACTTCTGAAGCCGGTTCAGAATGTCAAAAGACTTGTTCATCCACATTTGCAATTCCGTGAAGCAGCATGATCGATCCTTCGAGCAGAGGAGGAATTGTGCAGGGTTGATTGGACATAGCACCAAACAGAAGGTCACTGCCGCATTACGCATGATGGCCTACGGTGTTCCGGCAGACTACATTGATGACAACTTGGCGATGGCAGAGAGCACTTCTATCTTCTATGTCAAACAATTTGCAAATACTATGGTAGAAATGTTTGGTGCAGAGTACTTGAGAGCTCCCACTGCTCAGGACACTCAGAGGCTGTTGGAGATGAACAAAGCTCGTGAGTTTCCAGGTATGCTAGGGTCCGTCGATTGCATGAATTGGAAATGGAAAATTTGCCCAAGAGCATGGCATGGACAGTTCAAGGGTCATGGGAAGGATGCCACTATCATTCTTGAGGTCGTTGCCGATCAAGAAACATGGATTTGGCATTCATATTTTGGGATGTCTGGATCTTGCAATGACATCAACGTGCTCGATCGGTCACCTCTTTTTGCCAAGTTAGCAAATGGAGAAGCACCACCGGCGACCTTCGAAGCAAATTGCCGCACATACAACTACGGGTACTATCTTGCGGATGGGATCTACCCGAGGTGGAGTACTTTTGTCAAGCTTTTGGTATATCATAACTGCTTGCGTGTCATGCATAACATGATCATTGAGAATGAGCGTGGACAGGGTTTAGATTACAACTTCTATCAGTTGTCGCGTTATGCCGATGAGAAGAGAGGAGCGAATCAAACGCTTATTGAAGGTGTATAATGAAACTAGAGACTCCGATGCGCACAATCAACTTCAGAAGGATTTGTTGGAGGAGTATTGAAAATATCATAGCGAAAGAGCCGCCTAGTTTTATTTATTTGTTTGTTGTATGTGTGTTGCATTTGATCTTATAGATTTGATGAATTATGTAATAATTCGATATTGTGTGCATGTTAAATTTTTAAATTGATTTTCGGATGTTTTATTTCAATTTGTGCGGTTGAACAGCGGTTGTACAACAGCTACAACAGCCAGCGCGGCCGACGGCCGGTTTTGCATCTCTAGTCTGCATCTTCTATTAAAGTTGCTCTTTTACATGTCCGTTTTGCATCATCCGTTGAAGTTGGCCTTTTATTGAAGATGCAAAAGGCACTTTTTAAAGATGTAAATTTACATCTTCAAATTTACTTAGAAGATGCTCCAAAATGACTAATGCACCGGAGGGAGTAGTTCAATCCAAACGGCGCCATGTGTGGCGTTTGCAAATTTGGTTACACTTTCCAAGAAAGTCATTTTGTGTTAGACTTTAAATCCGGGTCAATTTTATACTGTAGTATACTACTCCTACTAGTACTAGTACAAATTTCCTTCAATGCAATCATTGGCGTTGAAAAGACAACTCCGGTAAGCCTCGGGCGTCTCGTCTCCCGGAGACTAATCCGGCACGGCTGACGCATGCAACGGCACGTCCCAGTCGGACGGCGGGGAACGCAACCGCGGCCGACGTATCATATATACGTCGCCTCCGCTTCACCCCCACGGCGTCCGCCACCCCCGCCCGTCGTCGTCCTTCAGCACCGTCACTCTCCGCCTGCTACTCAGGCAGCGCGCTCGAATGGCGCACACCGCAGCAGCGGTCGCCGCGCTAGGCCTCACTAAACCAAACTTCCTCGAGCCGCTCCAGGTATGCTTGCGCAGTGCTCTGGAAGTGAACTTGCTGTCAAGAACTACAGCTCAGCCAGTCTCGTCTCGTAGGTCTCTTTCGCCGCCATAGACATCGAGCCATCCGATTGGGAGGGAGATGTGCTCGCCATCGCGGTCACGGAGAAGGACCTGTGCAGAAGCCCAGGCTCCAGCTTCGAGAACGCTGCCCTCAAGCGGCTGGACGGCCAGCTCGGCGGCCTCCTGTCGGAGGCCTCGGCGGAGGAGGACTTCGCCGGGAAAGCCGGTCAGCTGGTGGTCCTCCGCCTCCAGGGGCAGGGCTTCAAGCGGCTGGGCCTGATCGGCCTTGGCCGGAGCGCCCCGTTCACCGCAGCGGCGTGCCGGGGCCTCGGTGAATCCTTCGCTTCGGTCGCCAAGTCTGCTCGAGCCGGCAGCGCAGCTCTTGCTCTCGCCTCCGCCGCTGGGATCCATGAGGAGTTCAAGCCTAATGCGTCCGCAGCAATCGCTTCCGGTACCGCGATTGATCGTTTGTAGGAGTATTTTGGTAGCATGATTGATGGTTCTATGGGTGAACTTTGTACAATGACTTGATGCTCTGTCCATTTCACCTGCAGGAACTGTGCTCGGATTGTACGAGGACAACAGATACAGATCTGAATCCAACAAGGTGCATCTCAAACAAGTACATCTCATCGGATTCGGACATGGTCCTGAGGTGGACCGTAGACTTGGACTAGCCAATCATGTTTCCTCAGGCGTGATATTCGGAAAAGACCTTGTGAACTCACCTGCCAACGTGCTTACCCCCGGTCAGTAGGTCATTTACAAGCTGGTTCATATATAGGTGTTGTCATACCGACATTGATTCCATGGCATGGAAAACCTTGCTGCCATTTTCAGTCGTGCTCGCGGAGGAGGCGTCGAAGATTGCTTCGATGTACGGCGATGTATTCACTGCCACGATATTAGACGAGGAGAGATGCAGAGCGCTGAAGATGGGCTCCTACTTGGCTGTCGCGGCGGCTTCTGCAAATCCTCCTCGCTTTATCCACTTGTGCTATAAACCTCCTGGTGGAAATGTCAAGAGAAAGCTAGCTATTGTGGGGAAGGGTCTAACTTTCGACAGGTTTGTGCAAGCTTCTGCATATTTTGTGAACTGTTACAGTGATGGGTGATCGTTGGTTGAAGATTGATATGTCATCTTCGATATGCTTTGCCACAATGGCAGTTCATTTTGTGCAGATGTTATTAGCAGCTCTCAGTTCTAAGTTCTAACTCTTGAATTTACCCATTTGGTGCAGTGGTGGATACAACATTAAGATTGGAGCAGTTTGCAGTATTGAACTGATGAAGTGGGACATGGGAGGCTCTGCGGCAGTATTTGGTGCAGCAAAAGCTCTGGGCCAAATCAAGCCTCCTGGAGTAGAGGTACTTACTGTCTATGAGTAACCTTTATTATGTTAGGGGTGTGGTATTTGCTAATGATTCCCCATTTCGCAGGTCCATTTCATTGTTGCTGCCTGTGAAAACATGATTAGTGGGACAGGCATGAGGCCTGGTGACATTGTGACTGCTTCTAACGGCAAGACGATCGAGGCATGTTTCTTGTGATAGTATGATTGTGGCGTTCATCCTCCTCGTTTGGTGATGTAGTCTAAGCAGGTCCTAGATGCTTACGTTCTTATGGTCCAGTTAGTGCTTATTTTGTAAATATCGTTTCAGGTAGATAACACTGATGCAGAGGGGAGGCTCACACTTGCTGATGCTTTGGTCTATGCTTGTAAACAAGGTGTTGACAAGGTAATGGATTGTTTCTTCTGATGAAATGTTCTGTTCGTCATAGAGCTGCTGTATATGTATGCTTTGATGATTGCTGTATAAAACTATTGCAAGAATCTCTGCTTCATATTTCCGTTGTAGTCACAATCCTGATAGTACTCGGTTACTTGCTCTAGCATCATGGGATTTCTAATTTATTTGCTAGGGTAATCAGTACTGTTATGGGCCTCTCGAAGGCTGTATGGACTGAATTTTCTGCAACTAGCTTGCTTGAGTTACTGAATTTTCAATAATTAATGCATGCAGATTATAGATCTTGCAACCCTAACTGGTTTCTGCCGTGTTGCACTTGGCCCAAGCATTGCCGGTAATTCTAACTAAATACCAACCCATGTTCACTCTTCTTTGCCAACTTCTTTTTTCTTTTACTTTTCCCAGTTATATTGAGTTCTTGCGCTGTTTTGGCATATTCAAACAAGCATCTCTGCAGGGATTCTGACACCGAGCGATGAACTCCACGAGGAAGTCGCCGCTGCATCCGAGGTGTCGGGAGAGAAGTTCTGGAGGCTGCCATTAGAAGAAAGCTACTGGGAGACGATGAAGTCTGGTGTTGCTGATATGCTCAACACCGGCGTTATTCCACAGGGCGGCGTCATCACCGCTGCGCTATTCCTGAAGCAGGTGTGTCTAGTACTCCCTCCGTTCCTAAATATAAGTCTTTTTAGAGATTTCACTAGAGACTACATACGGATGTATATAGACATACTTTAGAGTGCGGATTCACTCATTTGGCTTCGTATGTAGTCCGTAGTGTAATCTCTAAAAAGACTTATATTTAGGAACGAGGGAGTATGATGTATTGGGTTGTTGTTATGATCAGTTCAATTACTTACTTCTGGTTTGGTTCTTGGAAGAAACCTGAACATTGTGCTTATACTGTATGCTTAGCCATATAGAATTTGGTGTTTATATGAAACAATAAAAATAATGCTCCTCATGTTGCAGTTTGTCGATGAGAAAGTTCAGTGGATGCACATCGACATTGCTGGGCCGGTTTGGAGTCACAAAAACCGGTCGGCGACTGGATTCGGCGTCTCGACCATGGTGGAATGGGTTCTCAAGAACTCGTCATAAATCAACGAAAAGATGAAGCCACGCAAGGGGGAGAGGAACTTGTCTGATGTTATCTCCTACCAGAGAAGAGGGAATTTTACTAGTGCCCACGTTTTCTATATGCAGTGGGTTACAGAATAAGTGGACACATATTTGATCAAACTTCACACATGCATATAATTTCGCTTTGTTAAGTTTAATTAATGCAAGAGGGCTTCCTCTAGTGTATAAGTTGTGGAAGATTGGGAGGATCTGTTTTCAGTTGTGAGCTCAGCAAAGATGGACCGTTGTGCTAGCGTGCGGCACCTGCCTACAGCGGTTTCATTGATTCGTAAAAAAGTTTGCGAATTTAAAATGTTCATGAATTTGAAAGGAGTTTACGAACTTGAAAAATATTCACAAATTTGAAAAGTTCATATATTTAAAAACAGTTTGCGATTTTTTTAAAAAAAATCATGCTTTTATAAAAAGTTTGCTTGTTTAAAAAAGGAAACAAAAGATAAAAACCAATGGAAAAAGGAAAATTGAGCAAAACCAGAACGAAAACAGTAAAAGGAAAAAAATGAAGAAGCTTCTGGATTGTTCCCTAAACCGATTCAAATGGACCAATTTCCCATGCTATATGGGTCGTCCATTCAAAAAATGCACCCCCCCCCCCCCCCCCATTTGCGTTCTATCGATAACGAACTAACTAGTGCGTGAAGCGCCAAATAGGATTTGCGGGGATTTTGCGCCTAGTGCCCCTATCCCTCGCTTCACGCAAGGCAGAGGGAACCCTCGTTCAAGGGCGGCGCGAGTTGGGTCAACCTAGGCGCGTGGAAACAACAACATCGTTTTTGGTTTTGTTTTGTTTCACTTTTTTGTTTTCGTTTTCAGCTTTTTTTGTTACTTTTCTTCATCAAATATTCTAAATAAATATATTAAAAAATCACTCCACATGAAACATTTGAAAAGTGTTGAGCAAGCATTTTAAAAAGGTTAAATGTGTACAGAGAAAATGGTTATCACGTATATGAAAAAAGTATCCAAAAAATGTGTATGAAACAATTTGATCATGTTTTAAAAAAATATTAATCTAGCATTTCAAAAAATGTTGAACAGGTATTTGGAAAATGTTCAATGTGTATAGAAAAAACATTGACCATGTATTAAAAAATGATGAATTTTTTATCATGTATATAAAAAAATTAATCTGGCATTGTAAAAAAATATTGAACAAGTATTTAAAAAATGTTAATCAAGCATTTTAAAATGTTAAATAAGTATAGAAAAAATGTTGATATTTTATTAAAAAATAATGGGAAAATGTGATCATGTATATAAAAATGTTAATCAAGCATTTGAAAAAAAAATTGTACTAGTATTTAAAAAATGTTAATCAGGCATTTCAAAACGTTAAATGTGTCCACAAAAAATGGTGACCATGTGTTAAAAATATGTTAATAACATTGATCAAGCATTTGAAAAATGTTAAATGTGCATAGGAAAAATGTTGACCGTGAATTAAACAAATGTTAATCTTGTATTTGAAAAATGTTAATCAAGTATTTGAAAAAAAATGTATATAGGAAATATGTTGACCATGTATTAAAAAATTAATTTTATATTTGTAAATATTTAATATTGTGTCTGAAAAATGTTGATAAAGCATTTGAATTTTGTTACCATGTATTAAAAAATGTTAAAATTAGATTGTAAAAATGTTAGTGTGTGTTAGAAAAATGTTGCTGACATATACAAAAAGTGTAGAATGAAAACCAAAAGATATAAATAAAACCAAAAAATAAACAAAATAAACCAAAGAAAAAGGAAAATGAACAATAAAACCGAAGAAACAACTGCAAAATGAAATAAAAAAACAAGAGAGAGAGAAAAGGGAAAAAGCAAAAAACTTGAGAGAACCGAATAAAACAGAATAAAAAGAAAGAAACTCCGCTCATCAAGTCGTTTTTGCTGAGGTGTTATAACGTGAGCTTTATGATGTCGTATTGGCATGCAGCGCTACGTTGGGACGGGAAGGTCTTGGGATCGAATCTCCGCTTGGTAGCCGGTTTCTTTTGGTTCATCCACCCATCGTCGTTTCCTTTGTTTCTTTGCATCATCTTCATATGGTTTCTTTTGTTCCTTCGGTCTTTATTCTCTTTCTCGGATTCTATTTAAACTTTTGTTTATATTTTTAAATGTCTGTGCATTTAAAAAATTGGTTGTGACATTTAAAATAATATTACAAAATCTAAGAAAAATGTTTGTGTATTTAAGAAAGAGTAAAGCATCCTAAAAGTATGTGAGGTGTGTCAACTGGGTTCTATAAATTTGAATATGCGCACCTGAGTACTAAATGTGAGTAAGTGATTCACCGCTTGTCCTATCAGTGCCTAACCAGCTCGCGTGGCGAGTTGACTAATGCCACGTAGGCAAAAATTTGCAAAAACAACCCTCGCAATTTATATCTTCTAATCTTATGCTCCCTCAACCATCGACAATGCGCGTCGCACGATATGACACTGCTCGGGACGAGCTAGTGCTCAGGTTTGGTAGTAGGGACGAAGCTCTGTCAATGGGTGGAGGTCGTGTCAATGGGTGGTAGCGAAGGGGCTGCACTATGTGGTGCCATGCGGGTCGTCAAAGCACATCAACTTCTGGAAATGCGACACCATGCTCTTCGGCGTGCCGGTCGCCCGGTCCAGAGCCTGGAGCAAGCTGCTGCAAGTAGCGATGGTTGTCGATGGGTGCACAAGTTAACGTGGTACATCATCAGGCTCGCATGCCCGCCGCCATACCACGAGCCATATCACCTAAGCTAGTGGTTGTGGCTCTTCACCATATGTCCTGTCACCTGCATCGGCGCATGTGGAGTGTCGCGGAAGCAACGGGGTCGATCGAGAAAGGTCTAACTCAGCCGCACATGCTCGGCTCGACGTAATCCATGAGGAGGAAGTATTCTGCTTGGGTTGCTCACGAGTCACAAACACGATACCATGGAGGACGATGAGGTACCCTTGCTCGTGGCACACCACAAAAGCAGTCTTCCTTGAGCAGCTCATCGCCAACAGGGTGCCTTGTGCGGCCGCACGAGGGTGTCCTCGAGGGCGACGACCTCACGGGTGCCTTACGCTATGTGGTGTCGTGCGGGTCACGCGGATCAAGTGACCAACATGCAGGAGGTGAGTACCATGCTGGGAAGCGTGTATATGATTGGTACTTGGTGTAGGTGTTGGTTTTTTCCCGAAGAGCAAATGATGAAGAAGTATAGTAGCAGATAGTATTTTCCTCGGTTAAGAACCAAGCTTATCGAACCAATAGGAGACAATACACAGATCACGTCTGAAAGATCATGGATGTCGCCTAAAGGGGGTGAATAGGCGCTTTAAAATAATTACGTTTTAGGCTTGAACAAATGCGGAATAAACTAGTGTTTAATTTGTCAAGCACAAAACCTAAAACAACTAGGCTCACCTATGTGCACCAACAACTTATGCTAAGCAAGATAAACAACTAAGTTATAGCAAGATATATAACATGAAACACTATGGCTATCACAAAGTAAGTGCATAAGTAAAGGGCTCGGGTAAGAGATAACCGAGGCACGCAGAGAGGACGATGTATCCCAAAGTTCACAGCGTTGCAGATGCTAATCTCCATTTGGAGCGGTGTGGAGGCACAATGCTCCCCAAGGAGCCACTAGGCCCACCGTAATCTCCTCACGCCCTTGCACAATGCAAGACGTCATGATTCCACTAAGGGACCCCTGAGGGTGGTCACCGAACTAGTGCAAATGGTAAACCTTGGGAGCGGTCACCGAACCCGTACACTTTGATAACCCTTGGGGCCGGTCACCGCAACCCGTACAAATTGCTCGGGGCAATCTCCACAACTTAATTGGAGACCTCGACGCTCGCCCGGAGCTTTACATCACAATGATTGAGCTCCGAGACACCACCAACCGTCTAGGGCGCAAAAGCACCCAAGAGGAACAAGCTCTAGGGTGCCCAAACACCCAAGAGTAATAAGCTTCTCAAACTCCACTTCCATGTATCACGTGGAGAACTCAAACCTATGCACCAAATGCAATGGCAAGGGAACGCGGAGTGTCCAAGTCCTTCTCTGCCAAATGCCACCACAACAACTAATGCTATGGAGGAAAATGAGAGGAAGAACGAAGAAGAGAACACAAAGAACTCCAAGATCTAGATCCAAGGGGTTCCCCTCACATAGAGGAGAAAGTGATTGGTGAAAATGTGGATCTAGATCTCTTTTCCCTCAAGAATTGGCAAGAATCATTGGAGGGATTGATAGTTAGCAAGCTCGAAGAAGTTCAACAATGGGGGCAAAACATGAGCTCAAAAGGATAAGGTCCATTGGGGGAAGAAGACCCCTTTTTATAGCCCCCCCCCCCAAAAAAAAAAAATCCAACCGTTATGTGCACTGGATGCACACAAGCGGTACTACCGCTTCATGGATCGGTACTACCGCTCAGGCGAAAGATCCCAGAGTATAGTGCAAAGGCGAAGCACCCTGAGGCGGTAGTGCCACTGGAGCAGTACGACCGCTCCCCCCAGCGGTACTACCGCTGGGGTTGCAGTACACAGCGGAGAAGCAGAGGTAGGGAAGAGTACGGCGGCAGTATCACTTATAAGTGGTACTACTACACCTTACTACCGCCCTACAACCGCGAAGAGGCAAATGAGTCCAGAGGCTAAAAAATAAGCGGAAGTGGAGCGGTAGTGGGCGGGCGGTACTACCGCTCGCACTATTGTTCTACTGCCGCGCAACCCGACACAAAAAATCGAGCCCCCAGAAGAAACAGTAGTAGCCACGATACTGGACAGCGGAAGTACGGCTTATATGTTGTACTACCGCTTCCCAGAGCGGTACTACCGCGGGAGAGCTACAAAGAAGCTCAAGCAAAATAGATGGATACAACAAAACTCGAACTGCCATAACTTCTACAAATTATCTCCGAATAGAGCAAACTCAAGCTTTTTGGATAGATGACGACAAATACTATCCAACGGCGACCGGCAAAAATGCCAATGATATAGATATGTGAAACCTCTATGGATGAAGAACCGGCAAAAGCCCCAACATCGAAAACATCATGGAAGATGCATGTGAACTCCATTTTCGATGAACTCGAGCTTGTCATGAAGATGACCATAAGCTCTAAGACTCACAAAGAGAAACACCAAACAAGAACCAAGAAGGATGATGCAAGGATGCAATGGTTTGAGCTCTCTATGAACGATACGATCAATCTACTCACTCGAGAGCCCCCCCCCCTTGGTAGTACGACAATTGATCCTATAACTCGGTCTCCCAACTAACACCATGAGACCGGCAAAGTAGAAAACCTATCAAGGACAAACCTATAACTTGCACATGGTCCACTTGAGTTAGATGACAACAATCTTGACTTCCTCAAGTTGGACCACATTTCATGATTGTGTTGGCTCAATGAAGACTAGTTGATTGCTCCGCCATACTCCACTATGGGTGAGCCACTCTTCGGCACATCTTCATAAGTCCACTGTTACCACAATGGACGGCAAGCTTCAAGGGTGTGATCTCTTTGTGATGCTCCACTTGAACTTGCACATCACAATCTTGATGACGATCACCACTTGATGTCATCCTCCATGGGTTGTATGAGATCTTCCTCTTGATGCAAGCCCATGGAAACATACCTAACCCCATATAGAACTCTCACGTAGACTATGGGTTAGTACACAAAGTGTCATGGTTTTGTCACGGCAGATGTCCTCGTGAGAGAACTTAGGTGTGAGGCCATCGCAACTAGGTGGCGGCTTGAACGGGATTGATCAGAATCGAGAGACGCGAGTTTTACCCAGGTTCGGACCCTCCGATGGAGGTAAAAGCCTACGCCCTGCTTTGTATGTATTGATGATGATGATGATGGTCTCGATTACAAGGGTGCGGAATCGCTACCTCTAGTCTCGAGGGTTTCTAATCTGTCTATCTGTAATGACTTGACCTGACTTAACTTGTCCCTCTTGGGGTGCCTTGCCCCTCCTTATATAAGTCAAAGGGACAGTTTTACATGTAGAGTCCTACAAGGACTAGTCTCTCTTGAATCCTAATCCGGGTCTTGCTTCTCTTGTGAGGGAATTCTGCCTCTTCTTGGGCCTTCTCTAGGAGCCGGCCCTCCAGGCCTTCGCATGAGCCGCCTTCCGTCGGGGCGCACACTGGGCCTTAGGCCTTGTCGTCCAAGTCGACCCGGTAAACAGGGGGACCTTACGGGCCGCCGAATGGTGGGCCGGGTCAAACCATGGGGAATATCCCCAACATTAGCCCCTAGGTTAGCTTGAATTTATTCATGGTAAGCTCCTGAAATAAGAATAATAAATATGTTAAGAGACCGGCTTGCTCCACTGACCGGCTTGTTTCAATGAAGTGGCTCCTTGAAAATCCGGGTTTCTTCTTCATATCAACAAGTCGTCTTCACAATCATCTTGCTTGTCAGTGTCCTTTGCAATAAAATATTGGGAATAAAACACCCATATGTCGTTGAGTCGACCTCCAATGCTTTGGCTTGATGAAAATATTGGAGATAAGAAAACCATATGAAGTTGAGCCGGCTTCCATTGCTTCGGCTTTGATGAAAATATTAGGAATAGAAATTCTTCCGTTGTTAAACCACTTCATGGGACGCGGGGATCTTGCCAGGTCATCAGACATAGTGGATGCCAACTTAGGATAGAAATATTGCTGATTTATGGATGTAGAACTTCCCAACTTGTGAAGCCGGGTTGCTTATATAGACTCTGCCGGGTCATGATCTTTGATAATGTCGGGTCATGATTGTTGGTGACGCCAGGTCAAACAACTGGACTCCAGTTGACTTGATAAAACTATTCGGAATAAAGAAATCCGTGTGATGCTGAGCCGGCTTTAAATTATTCGGCTAGATAAAATTATTGGAAATAAAAGATCCATCTGATGTTGAGCCGGCTTCTGGGCCTTTCTATGAATAACTTGGAGAAGATGATTTTTGCAAACCTCCACCAAGAAAATGAGATCCTTGCTCAAAATTGTCAGCCTAAAGGTGTTCTTTTATATTTTTATCTCCATATTACCTGTAGCCCCAAGCTCCGAGTTTATTAGATCATGATGACTTGGTGCTTTGCGTAGAACAATATTTTGACTGTGCAGCCCCCAAGTGTCGGGTTGTCCTGCCTGCAGCAGCCTGGGACTTTTAATTGTCTTATACTTAAAACTTCAGCCAGTGTAGCCCCCAAGGGTCGGGATGTTTTGCCTGCAACAACTTGGGGCTTTGAACTTGGTTTTGAATGTTGTAGGTAGATATCTTTGGAGAAATCCGGGTTTGGCGCCTGAGTCGCCAGTTATAAACTGAATGTCTTGCATTTCACATGTGTAGCCCCCAAGGGCCGGCTCATCAGTATGTGATGGGCCGGGTCTTCAATTTGGACCTTATAATCTGTTTAAATAGCTGAATATTGTAGCCCCCAAGTGTCGGGTCGCATGCGTGCAGCGACTTAGGAATTTAGAAAATTTGATCTAAGTAGTAGCCCCCCAGCGCCGGGTCATTTGCCTGCAGCAACTCGGGACTTATATGCACTCATTTGAAAAGAAAAATATCATATGATGTAGCCCCCAAGTGCCGGGTCATATGCCTGCAGCGACTTGGGACTGTCTGATTTGAATGAATCCTTGACCATGGTTGTAACCCGGTATTTTATCGAATATCCTAGAATAATACCTCTGTGCTTGAAATGAAATCCCTGCCCGTGGTTGCGGTGCAACCCGGCAAATATGTTTGAGAAATACATAAGTGTTGTAGTTTACTACAGAGCACATGTTGAAAAAAAACCAAGAGCCGGTCAATTAAATGACCCGGCATTATATGTGATAGGCCGACTCAGCAATACGTAATATACCAGCTCAGCAATATGTGATAGACCAGCTCTTCGAGAATAGTCATTTCTTTTGAGCTGGCTTGGAAAACCCCAATCATTTAACACTGGTTATGATGAACCATGATGAAGAACCGGCTATTTTGGCTATCAAAGATCTATTTGTTCCTGCAGAAGTTACGATGTAACCCGGTTTAAAGACCGGCTTTCCTCAACATAAATATGGATATGCATTGTATGATGATGCAATGTAGGATGATGTATGTATATGATAACAGAGTATAAAAATGCCCGCTTTCGAGGCTCAAGTCTTACTTCAATGAAACTAGCATGATAGCCACTGGTTTATCCTCGCTTTCTGTAAGCCGACTCTCACATGACCCAATCGATGTTTTAACCTGGATAAGTTCAGGGTCCATATGGATTGATTTATCGAGAGTACACGGGGTCGGAGTAGCATCTTGCAAACAGGCAGGTATAACCAAGTTTCAATGAAGCTGGCTTAATAGCTCATGGAATATCCTCACTTTCTCTAAGCCGGTTCTCACGTGACACAAGCCGATGTTTTAACCTGGATATGTTCAGGGTCCATAAGGATTGACTTATCGAGAGTACACGGGGTCACTTTGTTCGGAGAAGCATCGTGCAAACAGGCAGGTTTAACCATAATTTTTGTTGTGTTTGGCTTTTAGCCGGGTCAAGAGGGAAATTATGACTGGCTAACTCATTGAGTCGGGAGCCCTCAAGTGACCTATGATCATGTAAAAGCTCAACGTAGGATATACAAGAGACAATGCTACTACTGCAAAAACATCTGAGGTCCAGATAAACCGGCTTTATTCCAGTGATCATAATGTGATGAGCCAATAAGGCAGGATACCTATGTTTGAACAGTGCATCATGGCAGCTAGTCCTCTTTAGCAACCTTTAATTTTTCGCCAATAAGGCAGGACACCCAGGATCGGGTTATCTTCCTTGTAATTGTTGGAAATATGCCCTAGAGGCAATAATAATAAAGTGTTTATTATCATATTTCCCCGTTCATGATAATAGTTTATTATTCATGCTAGAATTGTATTGACCGGAAACTAAATACATGTGTGGATAATGAACAAAGACTATGTCCCTAGTATGCCTCTACTAGACTAGCTCGTTGATCAAAAGATGGTTAAGGTTTCCTGACCATGGACATGAGTTGTCATTTGATAACGGGATCACATCATTAGGAGAATGATGTGATGGACTTGACCCAACCGTTAGCATAGCATATGATCGTTCAGTTTATTGCTACTGCTTTCACTATGTCAAATACACGTTCCTCTAACCATGAGATCATGCAACTCCCGGACACCGTAGGAATACTTTGAGTGTATCAAACGTCACAACGTAACTGGGTGATCATAAAGGTGCACTTCAGGTATCTCCGAAAGTATTTGTTGAGTTGGCATGGATCAAGATTGGGATTTGTCATTCCGTCTGTCGGAAAGGTATCTCTGGGCCCTCTCGGTAATACAGCATCACAGAAGCCTTGCAAGCACCGTGACTAAAGAGTTAGTTGCAAGATGACGTATTACGGAACGAGTAAAGAGACTTGCCGGTAACGAGATTGAACTAGGTATCGGGATACCGACGATCGAATCTCGGGCAAGTAACATACCGCCGGACAAAGGGAACAACGTATGTTGACATATGAGGTTCACCGATAAAGATCTTCGTGGAATATGTAGTAACCAATATGAGCATCCAGGTTCCGCTGTTGGTTATTGACCAGAGAGTCGTCTCGGTCATGTCTACATCATTCCCGAACCCGTAGGGTCCGCACACTTAAGGTTCGATGACGATATAGTATTATATGAGTTATGTGATTGGTGACCGAATGTTGTTCGGAGTCCCGGATGAGATCACGGACATGACGAGGAGTCTCGGAATGTCCGAGAGGTAAAGATCGATATATTGGAAGGTGGTATTCGGATATCGGAAAGGTTCCAAGTGATCCGAGTATTTTCCGGAGTGCCGGAGGGGTTCCGGAACCCCCCGGGGAAGTTATGGGCTTTATTGGGCCATACGGGAAAGAGAGGAGCAGGCCGCAGGGGCTGCTGCGCCCCTCCCCTTGTTGGTCCGAATTGGACAAGGGGTTGGGGGGGCGCAACACCCCTCTTTCCTTCTCCCTCTTCCCCTCTTCCTTTCCCTCTTGGTGGACTCCTACTAGGAGTAGGATTCCTAGTAGGAGTCCCCTCCTTGGCGCGCCCTAGGAGGGCCGGCCGGCCTCCTCCTCCCTCCTTTATATACGGAGGAAGGGGGCGCCCCTAGACACACAAGTTGATCTGATCCAAGCCGTGTGCGGCGCCCCCCTCCACCGTTTAGAGCCTCGGTCATATTTTCGGAGAGCTTAGGCGAAGCCCTGCCGGAATCACTTCACCATCACCGTCGCCACGCCGTCGTGCTGACGGAACTCATCTACTACCTCGACGTCTTGCTGGATCAAGAAGGCGAGGAACGTCACCGAGCTGCACGTGTGTAGAACTCGGAGGTGCCGTACGTTCGGTACTCGATCGGTGGAGCTCGAAGGATTGTTCGACTACATCAACCACGTTGTGAGACGCTTCCGCTAACGGTCTACGAGGGTACGTAGACACACTCTCCCCTCTTGTAGCGATGCATCTCCATGGATAGATCTTGCGTGAGCGTAGGAATTTTTTTAAAATTCATGCTCCGTTCCCCAACAGTGGCATCCGAGCCAGGTCTATGCGTAGATGTGATTTGCACGAGTAGAACACAAACGAGTTGTGGGCGTGGGTGTATACATATTGCTTGCCGTTACTAGTTGATACTTGATTCGGCGGTATTGTGTGATGAAGCGGCCCGGACCGACATTACGCGTACGCTTACGCGAGACAGGTTTCACCGCTACGTGCACTCGTTGCATAAAGGTGACTGGCGGGTGTCTGTCTCTCTCACTTTAGTTGAATCGGTTTCAATGAAGAGGGTTCTTTTAGAAGATGAAAAAGCAATCACTACACCACGTTGTGGTTTTGCGTAGGTAAGAACAGTTCTTGCAAACCCGTAGCAGCCACGTAAAACTTGCAACAACCACTACTGGAATCAGGGACTTTGCCATCTGCCAGCTCTTTGCCGTCTGCTTTGGAAAAGCAGACGGCAAAGAGCTGGCTGATGGCAAAGACACATTTTGCCATCAGCCATCTCTTTGCCGTCTGCCAGCGGACGGCAAAGAAACTTTGTCGTCCGCTAGCAGACGGCAAAGAGGTGGGGTGGGCCCAATGGAGGCCAGCGTTGTAACAGCCCACCAGCCCCACCTCTTTGCTGTCTGCCAGCGGACGGCAAAGAATCTTTGCCGTCTGCTGGCAGACGGCAAAGAGGTAGGCTATCCTTTTTTTTTGTGGGTCAGACTTATTACGTCCAAATTGCCACCGCCCAGTCCCGCACAGAACCGCCCACGCTCAGCCTCGCACTCGATCCCCTCCCTCCCGCACTCTGTCGCTCCCCTAGGGTTCCTCCCGTCCTCCGCCGCCGGCCCTCCTGTCCGCTGCCGCAGGCCCTCCCGTCCGCCGCCGCCGGCCCTCCCGTCCGCCGCCGGCCCTCGGGCGCGTCCCCTCCGTCCAGCCGGCGGAGCCCCACTCCCGTCCGCCGCCGCCGGCCCTCGGGCGCGTCCTCTCCCTTGGCCGCGTCCCCTCCGTCCAGCCGGCGGAGCCCCACTCCGGCGGACCTGCTACTCCGAGGCAGGAGGACCCCCGTTCCCCATCCCTTTCTCCTGGCCGTGAGCCACCAAGGTAAGCAGCTCCTGTGATGTTTTTTGCAGTAGATTTGCTATAAGCTACTGTGAAGTATGATATTGTCATCTAGGTTTGCTATGATGTGTTGCTTTATATATGGCAGAAACAATTTTGATATGGATGTAGTGCAGACCAAATGTGTTCTATAGAGTAGTGCAGACCAAATGTGTTCTATAGAGTAGTGCAGACCAAATGTTTTGCACTGTAATTTTCTCCACTGAGTAGTGCAGACCAAATGTGTTGCTTTATATATGTGGTTGAGAGTGCAGACCAAACATTTTGATATGGTTGAGAGTGCAGACCAATTTTGTCTTCATAGCTGAAAAACATGTTTCAGCATTGGCAGTGGCAACATGGAGAATCAGTCCTAGCTTCAAAAGCTGATATACCAAAGGATATGAGAGATGCTTCCTCTTTGCTGACTGTGTTAATATTCTAGATTTGACACATCGTTTGTTCTGTTTTGGCTCGTGCTTAAGTGATTACACATGTCGCGGCACCCCAACATCGTCAGCCTCTGTGCCGCACTGCCGCCTATGAGGATGAGGATGCCGTGCACCTTGTCATGGGGCTCTGCGAGGGCGGCGACCTCTTCGACAGGATTGTGGCCCGGGGGCACTACAGCGAGCACGCCGGCCGCCGCCATCACAAGCACCATTGTCGAGGTGGTCCATGTAAGGCTGCTTGTTTTTCTTGGCTGTTACTTACTGCTTACAAGTACAATTCTAGACTTTCTACTACTGGTTGTTATGCCAAATAGTGGTTCAATTTATGAAATGAATTGTTGGCTATTGCTCAATTATGAGCAGCCTACCACTAGCATGGGACTAGCTTTGTGTTCATGAATTTATGGCCAGTGGATTACTAAAGAAGAGGAACTCATGTTAGCTTTCACCATTTGTGACCAGTGGATTAGTAAACAAGAGGAACTCATGTTAGCTTTCAGCTTAGCTGAGCTTCAGATAAGTTTCTGTGCTGAATTTAGTTTTTCAGTTGTTAGGGGCCGATGAAATCTTAAACCTTGGGCCTTGGTTTTGTTGTTGTTAAATGTTAACCGAACTGACATTAGTGAACTGAAGTATTTTATTATTTACCATATCCTGCAGTATAATTTAGTATTTACATAAGTAGTTTATGGTTATAATTATGAAAGTCTAATCTATACAGAGGTTTCCTTTTAGGTCAGTCAACCCATTCTTTTAGCTTCCCTTGGCAGATGATGCACAAGCTACAAGAGGACCAACCCATGTTGCCCAGTTGTGTATCAATCAGGTTATTCCATTTTCGTTCTTTCCTTTTGTGTTTAGCTATTGACATTTTCCCTCTGTCGTAGTGGTTAGTAGTAAACTAACTAAAATGAATATATGCGTACAATGCAATTTCTTTTTAGTAGATATCACAGAGATTCTGTCGTACTTGCATTCTTGCATAGTAAGCTAAGCATGCTATACATAATATCAGTGGCATAGAACTGGAAGTGGCCTTCTCAGTCTGAGGGAGCTCAAGCATGGAAATCTGCTTGATTCGATGCGCCATGCTGATGATGAAGAGGATATCAATGAAGTTTTAAGGTGGTACATTTAAACACAAAATTTTACACCACTTTTTGTTGTTTCTTTGTACGAAAAAAAATATTTCCTCTGCAACTTGTGAGACACCAAACATTTTTGATTTTTGGTAGGTATTTCTCGTCCGAGCATTTCTATGTCATATACTACAGGTTCTGGGAACTAGATATGGACCATGCTTTCTTTATTGATAAAGAAAATATTATTAAGTATGGAAACCATGTGTTGATATATAGGATTGTGGATAGAATTTTCTCGGAGGTTGGTTTTCTGTTCGTTCTGCCATTTTCAGATCATTCAAGTTTCTGCACTTTCACTGTATTTTTTACATGCAAGGTTACAGGAAAAATGTGCTATGAAGATTCTGTTCACTTTATTTTGTCCGGAGATGATAAATCATCAGAACCAAGCCAAGATTATTGGTAAGTCCAGTTTTTGTTTTTTCTAAAATTCTTCAGTTAAGCTATGCTCCAATTATTTTGAGCAGCACTGTAATGTTTCATTTTGTCGCACATACTATTGTACATTACCTAAAATCTAAGCCATTGCCAGTTTATCAATCACCAATTGTTATGATTCCCATGTCTAAGCCTCTTCTATAAACAAGTTTCTCTACATCACTATTAGATCTTTCTTTCTGAGGTAAGACTTTTGCAAAGCTGATAAACCTTGGATTAGAGGATGTTTTATTACAGTAGGTCTTTGTAGCTTTGTATTAAAAAAGAGGCCAAAGGGGGAGGGGCCCCTCAGTTTTTTCTGTAAGAACCGAGGACCTCAGCTGCATATTTGCCCTTGCGGGTTTCTACCGTGTATCTAAACGCTGGGCCTGAGACTGACTGGTTTCATTCTCAATCTAAGCTAAGCAGAATTCTTTAGTTGCTCAGTCTGTGAAATGACTCGATAGTTACAAACCACACAAGGAATTAAAAAATGAACGTGTGTTTTGGGAGACGTTTATTGAAATTTTCTAAAACATGGGTATTCGGAAAAGCAAATCTACAACTAAGATCATAGGAAGTCTGTCTTAGGAGAAGCATCCTGACTGGGAGATCTTCAAGGGGATTTCTTGGAATAGCCCTCTCATCATGTTTTTTTCCCAAAAAAATTAGATGGAAAAATACTCACCATACAAAGTTCTTTCTCCAATTTTTTTGTGCGCAACTATGATATATTTTCCTATTCATTGATTGTACAATTTAATCTATAGACACGGCATGGCGCTGATCAACACAACCTTGTCCCAGTTCTTCTTTTACATTTCTACTCCTAACCCATTCTCTCTTTCTTAGTGTTTTTGTTATGCAGGTTGGAAGAAAAGAAGAAGATCCAGAGAAGATCTTAGTAATAAGATAGTTTTTAGGAAAATAGATATATAGTTTTAGGTCATTTCTTGTAATTTCCGAAATGTAAATTTAATTACTTAATCATTTCTGATTCTTTATAATATGACTTTGTATTACCTATTCCAATTATTAATAAAGTTTTTAATTTACATGTGTTCATGACTATTGGTAATATGTGTTGGATATGCTATATTGGTCATATATATAATTTTCTGTGAAAATGAATTGATATAAGAAAAAACAGGGGCTATATAGCCACTTTGGCTTATTTGGCCTCTTTGCCGTCTGCTAGCAGACGGCAAAGAGCTTGCTTCTTTGCCGTCTGCTGGCGGACGGCAAAGAAGAAGCTCTTTGCCGTCTGTTGGCGGACGGCAAAGAAGCAAGCTCTTTGCCGTCTACAGGCGGACGGCAAAGAGCTTGCTTCTTTGTCGTCCGCCAGAAGACGGCAAAGCGGCCTTTGCCGGCATCCGTTCGGCCGGACTGTTCGCCGTCTGCTGGCGGACGGCAAAGCCTTTGCCGTCCGCCAAGCATGCCTTTGCCGTCTGCTATGGCAGACGGCAAAGAAGCTGATTCCAGTAGTGAACAAAGTAGAGGACGTCTAACTTGTTTTTGCAGGGTATGCTGGTGATGTGATATGGCCAAGACATGATGTGATATAAGTTGTTGTATGAGATGATCATGTTTTGTAAGTTATCAGGCAACCGGCAGGAGCCTTATGGTTGTCTCTTTATTGTATGCAATGCCAACACTATGTAATTGCTTTACTTTACCGCTATGAGTTAGCAGTAGCAGTAGTAGCAATAGCCGGCGAGACGACCACGACGCTACGATGGAGATCAAGGTGTCACGACGCTACGATGGAGATCAAGGTGTCAACCCGGTGACGATGGAGATCATGACGGTGCTTTGCTGATGGAGATCAAAAGCACAAGACGATGATGGCCATATCATGTCACATATATTGAATTGCATGTGATGTTAATCCTTTTATGCATCTTATTTTGCTTAGGACGACGGTAGCATTATAAGATGATCCCTTCACTAAATTTCAAGATAAGTGTTCTCCCCTAGTATGCACCGTTGCGAAGGTTCGACGCTTCTAAGCACCACATGATGATCGGGTGTGATGGATTCTTTCGTTCGCATACAACGGGTGTAAGCCAGTTTTACACACGCAGAATACTTGGGTTAAACTTGACGAGCCTAGCATATACAGATATGGCCTCGGAACACAAGAGACCGAAAGGTCGAACATGAGTCATATAGTAGATATGATCAACATGAAAGATGTTCACCATTGATGAACTGATCCACCTCACGTGATGATCGGACGTGGATTAGTTTGATGTGGATCATGTTACACTTAGACAACTTGAGGGATGTTAATCTAAGTGGGAGTTCTTAAGTAATTTGATTAATTGAACTTCAATTGTCATGAACATAGTCTTACTTGTCTTAGCAAATTTATGTTGTAGATCAATAGACCGCGCTGTAGTTCCCCTATTTTATTGTGTTCCTAGAGAAAACAAAGTTGAAAGTTGATGGAAGCAACTATGCGGACTAGGTCCGTGATCTGAGGATTGTCCTCACTGATGCACAGAAGGCTTATGTCCTTAATGCACCGCTTAGTGAAATACCCCTACGGCTTCGTCTGTGGACGTTATGAACATCTAGCAGACAAGAAAAGATGACTACTCGATAGTTAAGTGCGCCATACTTTACGGCTTAGAACCGGAGCTCCAAATATGTTTTGAGCAACACGGAGCATATGAGATGTTCCAAGAGCTGAAAATTTGTTTTTCAAGCTCACACCCGGGTCGAGAGGTATGACACCTTCGACAAGTTCTATAGCTACAAGATGGAGGAGAACAGCTCCGTTAGTGAGCATGTACTCAGAATGTCTGAGTACTTCAAACACTTGAATCAAATGGGAAGTTAGACTTCCGAATAAAGTGGTGATTGATAGAGTTCTCTAGTCACCATCACTAAGCTACTGGATCTTCGTGATGAACTGTAAAAGGGATAGAAGATCCTTAAGCTATTCGCGATGCTACAATCTGCGGATGTAGAAATCAAAAAAGGGAGCATCAAGTGTTGATGGTTAATAAGACCACTATTTTCAAGAAGGGCAAGGGAAAGAAAAGGGAACTTCAAGAAGAACGGTAAAACAGTTGCCGCTCACGCGAAGAAACCCAAGGATGAACCAAACCCGAGACTTAGTGCTCCCATTGCAAAGGGAAATGTCACAGGGAGCGGAACTTCCCCAAAGTTACTGGCAGATAATAAGACTGGCAATGTCAACAAAGATATTTGATATACATGTTATTGATGTGTACCTTACTAGTACTCGTAGGAGCACCTGGGTATTTGATACTTGTTCAGTTGCTTGCAACTTGAAACATGGAGCTTCGGAATAAACGAGGGCTAGCTAAGAAAGAGGTGACGATGTGCATTGGAAGTGTCTCCAAGGTTGATGTGATCACCATCGCCACGCTCTCTCTACCTTCAGGATTAGTGATGAACCTAAATAATTGTTATTTGGTGCTTGCGTTAAGCATGAACATTATATCTATTAGTGTTTATTGCAAGACGGTTATTCAATTTCAGAGAATAATTGTTATTCTATTTATTTGGATAATATTATTGATGATCATGCACTTAAAATGAAAGGTTTATTGAATCTTGATCGTAGTAATACACATGTTCATAACACAAATGCCAAAAGATAATGATAGTACCACATATTTGTGGCACTGTCGCTTAGGTCATATCAGTGTTAAACACATGAAGAAACTCCATGCAGATGGATTTTTGGAATCTCTTGATTATGAATCATTTGAGACATGTGAAACGTGCCTTATTGGCAAGATGACTAAAACTCCGTTCTCCGGAACTATGGAGCGAGCAACCAACTTATTGGAAATAATACATACCGATGTATGCGGTCCGATGAGTGTTGAGGCGCGCGGTGGATATCGTTATGTTCTCACGTTCACTGATGATTTGAGTAGATATGGTGATGTCTACTTGATGAAGCATAAGTCTGAAACATTTGAAAAGTTCAAAGAATTTCAGAGTGAAGTAGAGAATCATCGTAACAAGAAAATAAAGTTCTTACAATCTGATCGTGGAGGAGAATATTTGAGTTACGAGTTTGGCACTCACTTAAGACAATGTGGAATTGTTTCACAGTTCACGCCACCTGGAACACCACAGCGTAATGGTGTGTCCGAACGTCGTAATCGTACTCTATTGGATATGGTGCGTTCTATGATGTCTCTTACCGATTTGCCACTATCGTTTTGGGGTTATGCATTAGAGACAGCTGCATTCACTTTAAATAGGACACCGTCTAAATCCGTTGAGACGACACCGTATGAACTATGGTTTGGAAAGAAACCTAAGCTGTCATTTCTAAAAGTTTGGGGCTGCGATGCTTATGTCAAAAGGCTTTAGCCTGATAAGCTTGAACCCAAAGCAGATAAGTGCGTCTTCATAGGATACCCAAAAGAGACCATTGGGTACGCCTTCTACCACAGATCCGAAGGCAAAGTATTCATTGCTAAGAATGGATCCTTTCTAGAGAAGGAGTTTCTCTCGAAAGAAGTGAGTGGGAGGAAAGTAGAACTTGATGAGGTAATTGTACCTCCTCTGGATAGTAGTACGCCACAGAAAGAAATTTCTGTGACACCGACACAGACCAGAGAGGAAGTAGATGATGATGATGATGAAGCTTCGGATCAAGTTGCTGCAGAACCTCGTAGGCCAACCAGAACACGCTCCGCACCAAATTGGTATGGCAATCCTGTCTTGGAGGTCATGTTGTTAGACAACGGTAAACCTACGAACTATGAAGAAGCGATGGCGAGCCCGGATTCCGACAAATGGCTTGAGGCCATGAAATCCGAGATTGGATCCATGTATGAGAACAAAGTGTGGACTTTGGTAGACTTGCCCGATGAACGGCGAGCTATTAAAAATAAATGGATCTTTAAGAAGAAGACGGACGCTGATGGTAATGTCACCGTCTATAAAGCTCGACTTGTTGCTAAAGGTTATCACCAAGTTCAAGGAGTTGACTACGATGAGACTTTCTCACCCGTAGCGATGCTAAAGTCTGTCAGAATTATGTTAGCAATTGCCGCATTTTATGATTATGAAATCTGGCAAATGGACGTCAAAACGGCATTCCTTAATGGATTCCTTAAGGAAGAATTGTATATGATGCAACCGGAAGGTTTTGTCGATCCTAAAGGTGCTAACAAAGTATGCAAGCTCCAGCGATCCATCTATGGACTGGTGCAAGCATCTCGGAGCTGGAATACTCGCTTTGATGAAGTGATCAAAGCATTTGGGTTTATGCAAGTTTATGGAGAAACTTGTATTTACAACAAAGTGAGTGGGAGCTCTATAACATTTCTAATAAGAATATGTGATTGGAAATGATGTAGAATTTCTGGAAAGCATAAAGAATTAATTGAAAGGAGTTTTTCAATAAAAACCTATTTTTGAGTTATCCACGGTTTGGGCATCGAGATCTATAGAGATAGATCAAGACACCTGATAAAAGATTTTCACACACCTTGATGAGATTTTGAAGAAGTTCAAAATAGATCAAGTCAAAAGAAATAAGTTCTTGGCTGGTGTGAAGTGGAGTAAGACTTGAAGATCTAGGTAAAGGTTGTTTACATGTTAGGCATCAAAATCTATAGAGATAGATTGAGACGCCTCATAGGACTTTCACAAAGCACATACCTTGACAAGTTTGAAGAAAGTTCAAAATGGATCAGTCAAAGAAGGAGTTCTTGACTGTGGTGCAAGGTGTGAAATTGAGTAAGACTCAAATCTCGACCACGGCAAAAGAAATAGAATGGATGAAGGTCATCCCCTATGCCTCGGCCATAGTTTCTATAAAGCATGCTATGCTGTGTGCCTTGCCATGTGTCTGGCAAAGAGGTACGAAAGTGATCCAGGAGTAGATCACTGGACAGCGGTCAAAGTATATCCTTAAGATGATTAAGGAAGAATTTCTCAGGAATAAAGGTAATAAAGAGTTCGTCGTAAGGGGTTACGTCGATGCAAGCTTTAAACACCGATCCGGAAGACTATGAGTCTAAGACCGGATAAGTATAGTGGGGCAGTCTTTTTGGAGTAGCTCCAAACAGAGTGTGGGAGCAGCATCTACATAAGACATGGAGATTTGCAAAGAACTCACAGATCTGAATGTTGCAGACCCGTTGACTAAAACCTCTCTCACAAGCAAAACATGATCAGCTTTAGAACTGATTAAGTCTTAATTACATGGAGATGCAATCTAGATTATTGACTCTAGTGCAAGTGGGAGACTGTTGGAAATATGCCCTAGAGGCAATAATAATAAAGTGTTTATTATCATATTTCCCCGTTCATGATAATAGTTTATTATTCATGCTAGAATTGTATTGACCGGAAACTAAATACATGTGTGGATAATGAACAAAGACTATGTCCCTAGTATGCCTCTACTAGACTAGCTCGTTGATCAAAAGATGGTTAAGGTTTCCTGACCATGGACATGAGTTGTCATTTGATAACGGGATCACATCATTAGGAGAATGATGTGATGGACTTGACCCAACCGTTAGCATAGCATATGATCGTTCAGTTTATTGCTACTGCTTTCACTATGTCAAATACACGTTCCTCTGACCATGAGATCATGCAACTCCCGGACACCGTAGGAATACTTTGAGTGTATCAAACGTCACAACGTAACTGGGTGATCATAAAGGTGCACTTCAGGTATCTCCGAAAGTATTTGTTGAGTTGGCATGGATCAAGATTGGGATTTGTCATTCCGTCTGTCGGAAAGGTATCTCTGGGCCCTCTCGGTAATACAGCATCACAGAAGCCTTGCAAGCACCGTGACTAAAGAGTTAGTTGCAAGATGACGTATTACGGAACGAGTAAAGAGACTTGCCGGTAACGAGATTGAACTAGGTATCGGGATACCGACGATCGAATCTCGGGCAAGTAACATACCGCCGGACAAAGGGAACAACGTATGTTGACATATGAGGTTCACCGATAAAGATCTTCGTGGAATATGTAGGAACCAATATGAGCATCCAGGTTCCGCTGTTGGTTATTGACCAGAGAGTCGTCTCGGTCATGTCTACATCATTCCCGAACCCGTAGGGTCCGCACACTTAAGGTTCGATGACGATATAGTATTATATGAGTTATGTGATTGGTGACCGAATGTTGTTCGGAGTCCCGGATGAGATCACGGACATGACGAGGAGTCTCGGAATGTCCGAGAGGTAAAGATCGATATATTGGAAGGTGGTATTCGGATATCGGAAAGGTTCCAAGTGATCCGAGTATTTTCCGAAGTGCCGGAGGGGTTCCGGAACCCCCCGGGGAAGTTATGGGCCTTATTGGGCCATACGGGAAAGAGAGGAGCAGGCCGCACGGGCTGCTGCGCCCCTCCCCTTGTTGGTCCGAATTGGACAAGGGGTTGGGGGGGCGCAACACCCCTCTTTCCTTCTCCCTCTTCCCCTCTTCCTTCCCCTCTTGGTGGACTCCTACTAGGAGTAGGATTCCTAGTAGGAGTCCCCTCCTTGGCGCGCCCTAGGAGGGCCGGCCGGCCTCCTCCTCCCTCCTTTATATACGGAGGAAGGGGGTGCCCCTAGACACACAAGTTGATCTGATCCAAGCCGTGTGCGGCGCCCCCCTCCACCGTTTAGAGCCTCGGTCATATTTTCGGAGAGCTTAGGCGAAGCCCTGCCGGAATCACTTCACCATCACCGTCGCCACGCCATCGTGCTGACGGAACTCATCTACTACCTCGACGTCTTGCTGGATCAAGAAGGCGAGGAACGTCACCGAGCTGCACGTGTGTAGAACTCGGAGGTGCCGTACGTTCGGTACTCGATCGGTGGAGCTCGAAGGATTGTTCGACTACATCAACCGCGTTGTGAGACGCTTCCGCTAACGGTCTACGAGGGTACGTAGACACACTCTCCCCTCTCGTAGCGATGCATCTCCATGGATAGATCTTGCGTGAGCGTAGGAATTTTTTTGAAATTCATCCTCCGTTCCCCAACAGTAATGACCAGGGGTTCTTGTATTTGTTGACAACGACTAAATCTGTCGAGCCATATCTGTGTAGCCCCCGAGTCTTAAGTCGACTCGAGGAGGCGGCTTGAGAGTCTTCATACTTGGCTATTGCATAAGCTGTTGTAGAGTTGACAGCTGGAATTTATTGAAGCCAGAGGTCAGTGAGTTGATGATCTTCATGATGCTCATCGTATATCTTTGACAAATGTCGTGGCCATATTGAGCTCATATGTCTCTTGACTTATGCTTTGCTATTCTCACGTGGTCCAGCTTTTCTAGCTCCTCTAGGGTCATCTTTTTTTTCTTTGCTGCTGGCTTTTGAATTTGCCGGCTCTGCTGTGGCCGGCCCTTTTTTGCTTGTCCAGGGACGTTTCCTCCGTGTCTGACTCTTATTTCTTTGATGTGCTGAAGCAGACCGGACCGGGGGATGGCAAGCCAGTGCATCTATCCATTGTGTAACCCGGTTCGAGTGGAGGCTGGCGCGGGCTTTGGTAATATTGCATAAGACATGATTCCAGATGTCACTTTTTCCTTTGCTCCAATGCTGTTGTAGGAGACCGGGCCACGGGAGCGGCGGCTTGCGCGCGTCCGTTTGGCGGCTCATACGGGCGGGCGCGGCCCCGGCCTATTGATGCAGACCAGACCGCGGAGGAGGCGGCTTGCGCGCGTCCGTTGGGCGCCTCATATGGGCGTGTGCGATCCCGGCGTGTTGATGTAGAACCGAGAGTCGATCGCGGCATTGGAAACCGGTGTGGATGCGTGAGTCAGCCGCGACGTTGGAAACCGGCAAGGACGCGCGAGTCGGCCGCAGCATTGTAAGCCGGCGCGGAAGCGGGAGTCAGCCGCGGCGTTGGAAACCGGTGCGGACGTGCGAGTCGGTCGCGGCGTTGGAAACCGGTGTGGACACGTGAGTCGGCCGCGACGTTGTAAGCCAGCGCGGATGCGCAAGTCGGTCGTGGCGTTGTAAGCCAATGCGAACGCGCGAGGCGGCCGCGGCGTTGTTGATGTAGACTGGGCCGCGGGGGCATTTTGCGTGCGTATGTAGGGCGGTGCGGGATGGATAGATGCTGGCGCATGATGATGTTGGTGCGGGCTCCGTGCGCGCAATATAACGCCACTTTTGTAATGAATAATTATCCTTCATAAAATATATTACAGGGCAGAGTAATTGTCCTCGGACGAATAATATGTACTGAAAAATAGATAGGATGAATATCACCTGTGATTTTTTGTGTGGGATAAACACGGACGCTGGTGTTGGATAATGTTGGACATTGTTGGACGAAAAAAGACAGCATATTTACGTCTAGCTGTTGTAGCATCAGCACCCACGTCTCCTTCCTTCGTCTTTTATCATCTTGTTTTTGAGCAATGATTTCCTGAGAGTGCGTGAGAATGCCACAATGGCTCATCGCTCTCTTTTTTTCATTCCTCTGAACAAAACACCATTTTCTTTTCTTTGCGCGCCTGAGTCATATCCAAGTTGGGAAGTTACCCCTCTCAACTGTCGGTTCCAGTCTTGATAAAGGATAAAAACCTCCACTCTTCTTCTTCTTTTTATGTGTTGACCAACCGGCTTCAACAAAATTTAATTTGTTGTGCGTAACCACTTTTGGCAGCTGGTAGTATGTCTTGGACTAATGTAGTAATCTCCAAGCTTTAGCTCTTCGGGCTGTTTTTCGTAATCTCCAAGCCTCTTCAACCACCGTAAACCGAGGTCAGATCCATACTCAGCTGCTATTTGGAACTGCTCCTTTGCAAGCTTTACTGGGTCCTGTTGTATGGTCCTTTTGGCACCTTCCCAGTTGATGGACTCTTGGTCGAGTTGAACCTGGTAATGACTTCAGGCACTTCAGCACCTTTCAGAAGAAGTGAACCATATGCAATTGCAGCTCCAGCATGTCCCTTTTCTGAAGCTCTATGGAAACACCACATAGCTGAAGCTATGACCCTCTTGACGCAATCCCCAGTTATATACACAGCACCGAGAAGATACAAAGCAGCAAGATGCAACCGGTCAACAACTTTCTCTATATAATGGGAGGCCTGTTGATCAGACTGAACATGACCATTCCCAACTCTTAACCAACATCCAAGTTCATACTGTGCCTCGGGATCACCCGTGTTTGCAAATTCAACTAGCAAAGCAGCACCCATTGCTTTGCAAGCTCCGGGAACATGGTACTTGAAATGCATCTTGGCCAGCCAACATCACGCGTGAGTATTCATATTGTCGATCTCAAGAGCCAGCTCAAAGTTCTCCTTCGCGCCCCCGAGAAGTGCGATTAATCGCTTGTCATTGCGGTTGGCGAAGTCGATGACGCGATCGACCTCCTGTAGGGCACTCCAAACCTTGGCCACAAGCTCCATTGCCTTCTTGTTCTGATCATGAATCCATCTCTGGTGATTCAGGGAGGAGGAAGCAGTGGCGACAGCGACCCGCCGCGCCGATGCGGTGATCATGGTGGGATGGCACCCTTCTCCATGAGCCGGCTACAAAGGGGACCAGACCTAGGGCCTAGTAGCTGGGCAGTGGTCGATCTAGGAATTTAAAACAGGGTAGTCCACCTTAGGCGACGGCCCAAGCAAACTCCGGCAAGTCGGCGTCGGGCGTCGAGGCCAGTGGCCGGTTCGGAAGCAGCGGCTGAGCGCCACAAGGCGAGCAGGTGGGGTAGAGGTCTAGCCAGGGTGGAACAGAGGTTGCTGGCCTCGAGGTAAGCGTGCGGGGCAGAGGAGTGGCTTCAGGCGAGCGGGAGGGGCGGAGGAGAGGCCAGGACGGGCTGTCGGGCGGCGCGGCGACGGCGGCCCTGTCACCCTACCGTGAGCGTGAGTGGGGAGGCGGGCGAGACGCGAGGAGGAGAGTCAAGCGATCGACAGCGGCGGCACGGACGCAAAGGAGAGCTCCAACCGAGAGGAGGTTCGGACCCGCCTGTACGGGCCGGTGGAGGTTCGGACGCGCGGCGGCAGAGCGAGGCCAGCTCAGAGCAAGGTGAGCCACGGCGGTGGTGGGCATGGCCGGGGCGAGTCCGGCTCGGACACGAGCTCTAGTGGCCATGGCAGGCACCGACGGAGTCCGTGTGTACGTCCGCTTCGGGACCGGCTCTGTATACGGGCTTTCTTTTCCTTTTCTTGGCTTGACCGCTGCAACTGCAGCGCGTGCACGCGTGACCTCCTGGTGACGTGCAAGCTTCAGCCTCCGGCTTCACCTGGTGCTTTGCCTTATGTGTGATGACGTGGAGTAGCACTACCTTGGTTGACTGATGTTCTACTGCTTCGAAGTAATACTAGCAGCCGCAACAAAGGCACCTCGAGATTTAATGCGTCGGAAAAAACAGGCTACAGGAAAACGACGATCTTTGCGAGTAGTCAATTGACCGCTCGCTAGCCGCAACAGCATGCCGTGAAAAATCTTCTTGTACTCCTGATCTCTCGCCTGATCGATCTCGGGCACGTCTTTGACCTGCAGCGGCAGCAATGCACCTGACGCCATCCTAATCTGTCTTGATCTCAATCTCGTCACAGTGTTCGGACTGCCACCGGAGTTTTTCTTTTTAACATTGATCTGATTTGTCTCGTCACGCAATTTTTCCATCTGAAGCGACGAACTTGGAAAGGTAACTTTTTGCCATCGCTGAATTTTTTTCCTTTCTTTTCAACCTCGTCTGATGAACTCGGAGTCGATGTGGATTCTTCTTGCTGACTCTTCTTAATCTGAACAATTGCGACCTTCTTGGTCCCTGAAGAATTCCCTCCAAGAACACAACACCACCGTGCGTAGCCCCACGGTGGGCGCCAACTGTCGTGGTTTTGTCACGGCAGATGTCCTCGTGAGAGAACTTAGGTGTGAGGCCATCGCAACTAGGTGGCGGCTTGAACGGGTTTGATCGGAATCGAGAGACGCAAGTTTTACCCAGGTTCGGCCCCTCCGATGGAGGTAAAAGCCTACGTCCTTCTTTGTGTGTATTGATGATGATGATGATCTCGATTACAAGGGTGCGGAATCGCTACCTCTAGTCTCGAGGGTTTCTAATATGTCTATCTGTAATGACTTGACCTAACTTAACTTGTCCCTCTTGGGTTGCCTTGCCCCTCCTTATATAAGTTGAAGGGGTAGGTTTACATGTAGAGTCCTACTAGGACTAGGACTAGTCTCTCTTGAATCCTAATCCGGGTCTTGCTTCTCTTGTGAGGGAATTCTTCCTCTTCTTGGGCCTTCTCTACGAGTCGGCCCTCCAGGCCTCCGCATGAGCCGCCTTCCATCGGGGCGCACACTAGGCCTTAGGCCTTGTCGTCCAGGTTGACCCGGTAAACAGGGGGACCTTACGAGCCGCCGAATGGTGGGCGGGGTCATTCCTCCTGGCCGGGTCAAACCCTGGGGAATATCCCCAACACAAAGCGTAATGGACAATGCTTACCATACCATGGGATCACTTGATCCCTCTCGGTACGTCTTGTATGCTTTGTGTGTTGATCAACTTGATTCACTCTTTGACTTAGTCTTGATCAACCTTGTATCATGTCTTCTCTATGACCAATCTTTGGATAATTCCTTGAATAGCACCTTGGTCATCACATAATCTCCTCGAAACCAACAAATGGACTTCAAGAAATGCATGTGGACAAATCCTATGAATATAACTCAAGGCAACCATTAGTCCATAGAGAATGTCATCAATTACCAAAACCACACACGGGGGCACCATGCTCTTTCAACGTCAACAATACATGCACACACACAAAGCAAAAGCTCGCACCCAACGAAGGCACGAGGGTTGTCAATCCCCTTGTTCCCGTCGATTGAATTAATTAAATCCGGTATTGATATGTAAATAGTAAAATAAAATAAAAGTAACTAAAACCAACAAGCAATTTGTATTTTTAGTATTTAATAAGAAAAGTGAACCCGGGGGCCATAGCGTTCACTAGAGGCATCTCTCTCATGAGCATAGTACGGTGGGTAGACAAATTAATATTGGACAATTGATAGAAAAGTGCATAGTTATGATTGTGATTCTTCATGGCATAATTCATATATAGGCATTACGTATGTGATAAGTAGATCGCTAAACTTACTGACGCCTACTATTATTACTCCACCCCAAGACCGCTATCCATCATACATCTCAAAGTATTAAGTTCATAACAAAACAGAGTAATGCTTGAAGTAAGATAACATAATGTAGACAAGGTAAGACCAATCAATATGTTCAGACCCCTCCATTTTATCCTTAGTAGCAATAATACAAATATGTGTCTTGCAACCCCTCATGTCATAGAGTAAGGACACCAAAATATTGAACCCACTACAATGCACCACTCCCTTTGATGATCTACTCATTAACTTGGCCAAATAGAACTTATATATCGAAAAACATAAATAGCTATCAAATTACACATAATAGATAAAAAAGATGCAGTTACTTTGAATGAATAATCTGATCATAAACCCACAATTCATCGGATCCCAACAAACACACCGCGAGAATTACGTCGAATAGGTCTCCAAAGAGATCATTGTATTGAAGATCATAAGATATATATAGGTGTATATATATATATATATATATATATATATACATATATATTACATATTTCGTATATGGACCTTTATAACTACCAAATGTTTGGATTTTAGCAATAGCCAAGAACGATCCTTATTTCACTCTAATTATATACATGCAATCATTAGAATGACAAATTTCACGTACACTTCTCTCTCTAATTACATGCATATATGCATTAGAGGACGAAAAGTTGATGTCATCCTAGATTCTTTCCTTTTTCAAACTTCAAAATGTTTTGTAGCTCAAACCATCGCTCCGATTGAAAAACCGTCTTCACAAAAAAAACATCTCGACGAGTGACGGTGTCCTGGACTAGGGGGTACTCACCACGTCGTCTCCCGACCAGTGGGTCGGGCCGAGGACCCCCATGATGATTCGCTAATGGGCCAGTTCGGACAGCCCATGATGCATACGAGGAAGATTCCACAAGACTTGGTGATCAAGACAAGGACTCCTCTCCACCGACGTAGCCGACTAGGACTCTTGTTATCCTAGGCCTCTGGTGTGTTATATAAGCCGAGGCCAGGCTAGTCATTAGGGACAATCAGATCATCATAGATCATATCATCATACGAGCATAGCTCTTAGGGTTTAGACCACTACATACAATCTCATGGTAGATCAACTCTGTACTCGATACACCATCATCAATACAAACAAAGCAGGACGTAGGGTTTTACCTCCATAGGAGGGCCCGAATCTGGGTAAACACCGTCTCCCTTGTCTCCTGTTACCCATCGATCCAAGACCCATAGCTCGGGACCCCCTACCCGAGATCCGCCGGTTTTGACACCGACATTGGTGCTTTCATTGAGAGTTCCGCTGTGGGATCGCTAGAAGGATCGATGGCTCGTCTGCATATTGTAGTTTTTTCTGGACAGCAAATTTGTGTTCGTCGTCCCCGTTTCCTCGAGCGTCGTTTTGACGATTGCTTTGGTGGAATTGTGCGGAATTGTATCTACAACAACCCTGCAAAATTTCGTCGCGTTCCGATGGAGGAATCTCCGGCAATCTCCAATACATCGGAGCCCTATCGAATCTGGACGGGAATCTGGATGAGTTTAGGACGAGGTGTCCAGTATCTAGCTCGGATATCCGTTGGAAAATCCCACCGTTCATCGGCTGCGGAATTCCTATACCGATCACCCCTCAAAATTTCAGCTCGATCCGACCGTCCAATCTCCGGAAAACGTCCGATGAGTACAACGAATTTTGGATCTATTTTCTGCGCGAAAACTAATCCGACCCGAGTTCATCTTTTTCATGAATGGGTTGTGAGGCGTCCTTTTTGAAGGAAATTTTGTCATCATCTCGGTCAACCGACCAAGAATTCGGCATCGCGAGGGCCGAATAATCATCAAGAGAACCTCGTCATCCGCGGGTTGTACGGGTCGGGCGCTCCGTTGCTTCATCAAGCCAGCATTGACCTCGTCACAAATTCCGACTTGCGTCGGCATCGCCGCGCCGTTACTTTTTCAAGCTGATGTCCACCACGCTGACCTGCTTTTACACGTCAGCTGGCATGGGGCTCTAGCGTCACCTTACCGATCTGCTCCGTCACCTCGGCTATACCGGGGGCTTCGTCATCTCCTCATCAACCCGCTCCGGGGAATTCGGCGTCACCAGCCGACCAGCTTCGACGCCTCGGCTGGCATGAGAATTCGGCGTCACCAGCCGACCAGCTTCGACACCTCGGCTGGCATGAGACTTCGGCGTCACCAGCCGACCTGCTTCGACACCTCGGCTGGCATGAGACTTCGGCGTCACCAGCCGACCTGCTCCGTCACCTCGGCTAGACCGGGGGCTTTGCCATCTCTTCATCAACCTGCTCCAGGGACTTCGGCGCCACCAGCCAACTAGCTTCGCCATGTTAGCTGGACCAGGGACTTCGCCTCTCCACATCGACCGTGTAGCGTTGCCACTTCGTCAAGCCGAACTCTTCGCTCAGGCACCTCGGCGCCCAGGCCATATTCCTTTACTTATTTGCTTCACTTAAATTAACTAAGTAGAAGATTTTTTTTAATATATTATTACCTTTATTTGTTATTACTCTTGGTTTGCACTATATTGTGTGCATAGGTAATCGACTTCGGCTGTGTCATGCGGTCACCTTGGCGTGCCTACATCGTCGTCCTGCCTCCATCAACAAAATTGTGTCGTCGACATGGTCGACGGACCTGGGGGCTTCACTGTCACACTGCCGAACTACTCTCCTCGGCTGGACCGGGGGCTTCGCCTTGCCGCAGCAACCGTGTTGCGTTGCCACTTCTCGACCCGAGCTCTTCGCTCGATTACCTCGGGCTTGGGGGCTGGGACCTCTGCCAGGCAGAGGACTACGTCTTCGTCATGCCACAACCCCGAACCGCACCGAGCACATTAACCAGCTTAGTCGTTTTCGTGCTCAGTTCTCTTTGAAATTTTATTTTTTGTTCGGTGCAACCAAACATTATATTTTTTGTTAAACAAAAAAACTGTGTTTGTTAAAAATTTATTTACCCGATTTAACCGGGGGCTCTTAAATTTGTATGAGCTGTTTTATAATAACTATGTTTTCTTCTTAGTCGTTGCAAAGTATTTTTCTACTACTCCTTTTTCCGACACTAGCGTGTGGTCAATAGCCAGATAGCCTGGTTTATTTCTAAAGTCGCTCGAGTTTAGTTCGCTAAACAGGCCTCAGAGAAACACTCCGCCGTCGGGATATGGAGGTTGAAGCCAAAGGCTGACCCGCTTGGAGTCCGGAGATCAGATGTATCAGGTGAAAACACGACCGAAGCACAAATTAAATTTTAGACCAATTTTGGATTGGCACAATTTTCTTTTATCTAAACATAAAGTTTTTTGCATGAGTTTTTTGGTATTTCCGAGCATAACTCTTGCAGTACAATGCCAGATGCATTTCACGCATCGGCAGTATTAAAGGGGGTCTGCGGTTAACACCGAACTCACCAAACACCGAGGTACTCCATGCAGTCCTCGGCAAAATGTCCTCGGTATTTCGCATTTATATGCATTGATTTCGAGTTGTGTCTTTGGTCTATAGCTGGATTGCCCGGCTCCTGTGCTTACCCCTTACGTTTCCGCTTTGTTCAGCTAAGGGGTAAAGGGAGAACCACTGCGATTGTCACTTCCGGTTTAACTGGTTAAGTGCCTCAGTTGGAGAAAGCCGAAAGCTGACTGTCACAACAAGCGTAAATCGGTCAGCGAACCGCAGGCGGTGTTCAACCAAATATAGCCGATCGAGGTTATCCAAGTAAAACGAAGGGCCTTTCTTTCTTGAAAAGGCCAAGTTGTGGGTGGTTCGACCTCGAATAATCCGAGGAGTCGACGTATATCGGGGGCTATTAAGTTGACCCCAAACATATGCTCCTATGACTAAGTGAAAGTTATAAAGCCTAAATGTCTGATTGCCTCGTTTCCACTAACACAACCGCCTCCGGGCACCGAGACGTCGGCTAAGGGTTGTCTTGTTTGTACGGAAACACCCTACGTAGCATCTACAAAGGGGTGGAAGCCGACGATAGGCCACTTTCAGATTATAAACAGTCGCGACGGAGTCAAAATAAATCATACCGAGGGTTCCTTGTGGCACCTCGGCATAGATACATTGGGATTCCCGGAGAGCCCAACATATCATCAGCGTTTGTATTTAATATACGAACGTTGCCTTCCAAAGTGATCGTTATAACGCCATAGATATGCATCAGTTTGACTTAAATTTTGGCCAAGCTGGGTTGCCTGGCTCCTGTGCTTACCCACTACGTTCCCGATTGTTCGGTTAGGGGGTAAAGGGAGCACCTCTGCGATTGTTACTTCCGGGTCATCCGTGTTAGTACCTCAGACTGGGTGAAGCCGAAAGCTAGCCATCTTCAGAATATAATTGGTCGGCAACGACGGAAGTGAAAATTTAGGTTCACTAAGGACCACAGAGTTCGGAAACTTTCCCCGAACTAAATCCTCAATATTTTCCTCCCAAATTGATCGGAGTTGCGGTTTCACGATCATGGTCAACATGATATCCTGGGAAAAGGAACTTATAAATGAACTATTTTTCTCAGAAGATGTTTCTTATAACATATCTCTCCACGTACCTTTGTTTATAAAACCGCATGGCCGGATTGCCCTGTTTGCCGTAAATCTTTGCCCTTATAAAGGCTTTATAAAGTAGGACAAACACTCCTCGGCTACTGGCCGAGGAGGTTGAAGCCGATGGTCGGTCAACAAAGTCTTGTACAATGCGGATCCGAGCATTAATGATGTAAAGTACTTGGATACGTAGAATCATTACACATAAATTATGTCAAACGTAACAAAGTTTGTGTCAAACAAATATCGATCCTTAATTCGACCACTCGTGCCCAAATTAAGGCTCGGGGGCTACTGCATTGCATATTCAATGCAGCAAATTCAAAGTGCAATACGGTTTCTGAGGAGATTCGATCCTTAGGTTGGTCGGCCGCACCCAACCCGAGTCTCGGAAACTACTGCGTACCGCGTTTACATCCCTAACGAATGCCGCCGAGCAAGAACTTGATCCTCAGGCCGATTTTGCAAATCGACCTAAGTCTCAGGGGCTACTGGGATTAGTGGTTTTATTTTGATTATTATTTTTTCCTTCAGGGGCATCTCAGGTTTTAGACCGACACGCACCTTGAGGGCTACTGGCTATATATCTTGGCAGAGAATAAATTGCACCAATTAAAAATATCCACAAAAAATCAGCCCGCGGTCGGGGTGGTGCACCACCTCGGAAGCAGTCCGGCATAAAGCTCGGGCGCAAGTGGCTGGCTCCATAGAGGGCATTTCCGGCATTAAGCTCGGCTGAATTCGTTCAATCTTTTAAAGACCGAGGTAGTTTATAACACCTCGGACGCTGATCATCGTTGGAGCTCGGATGCGGTCCGGTGTTGGAGCTCGGGAGCATTCCGGCATAAAGCTCAAGATCGAAGACACTTCGGAAGCAGTCCGGCATAAAGCTCGAATGCGAACGGCTAGCTCCATAAAAGACTATCCCGATATTTAAGCTCAGATGAACTACTTCAAATATTCAGAGACCGAGGTATCCTATGACACCTCGGATGCCGACCAGCGTTGGAGCTCGGGCTCAGAAAGACACCTCGGATATAGTTCGGCGTTGGAGCTCGGACACAAGAGGATACCGCCACACGGGAAACACTTCGGACCCGAGTTGTGGCGTAAAAATAATGAGGCATTAATACAGGCCGATAACTTAAAGGGGCTCCTCGGATGCCCGACTTGTGAACTCTTCGGATTCACCTTGGCGATCCTCAAGATCAGTGATGGGAAGATTTATTGAACCAGTTTTCAAGACCGACGACCGAAGACGAAGAACTGTTCGGAAGAACCGAGGAGCGTCCCTAACTTGAAGACCGGTTCAGGGGGCTACTGACGGTGTCCTGGACTAGGGGGTACTCATCACGTCGTCTCCCGACCAGTGGGTTGGGCCGAGGACCCCCATGATGATTCGCTAATGGGCCAGTTTGGACAGCCCATGATGCATACGAGGAAGATTCCACAAGACTTGGTGATCAAGACAAGGACTCCTCTCCACCGACGTAGCCGACTAGGACTCTTGTTATCCTAGGCCTCTGGTGTGTTATATAAGCCGAGGCCAGGCTAGTCATTAGGGACAATCAGATCATCATAGATCATATCATCATACGAGCATAGCTCTTAGGGTTTAGACCACTACATACAATCTCGTGGTAGATCAACTCTGTACTCGATACACCATCATCAATACAAACAAAGCAGGACATAGGGTTTTACCTCCATAGGAGGGCCCGAACCTGGGTAAACACCGTCTCCCTTGTCTCCTGTTACCCATCGATCCAAGACCCACAGCTCGGGACCCCCTACCCGAGATCCGCCGGTTTTGACACCGACAACGAGATCTTCGAAACTAGATCCCATGTTGATATGTTCTCATGACTTTTTTTCGGACCAAAAGTTACCACATCCGGGCTACGTAAATTATCACGTGTGTCATACCTAAGTTACCATGTCATTTACACAAAAGTTTTCGGGGTATGTTTTCAACAAATTTTTATCCCAGGGTCAAAAAGTGATTATAATGTTTGCAGTGCGTTATCGGCTTTGTTGTGTATATTAGCATGTTGCACAAAAGTTATCGGGATATGTTTTTTTAACAATTTTCATTCCCTCGGTCAAAAATTACCGCGATATTTGTATATGAGTTATCAGCTCTCATGTGTGTGTATTATCATGTTGTTTACACATGAGTTATTGGGAGGTATTTTTAACAACATTTTTTCCTATTCAAAAAGTTACCACGTCTGGATTAAGTAAGTTATCAGCTATGTTGGATGTATATTACCATGTTATCTACACACAAGTTATCAGGATATGTCTTTCAACAAACTTTTATCCCAGGGTCATTTTTCAACATTTTTTCCTCGGGGTCCGAGTTATCATGGTGTTTGTACCTAAGTTATCATGTATATGATGCATTATTACCATGATGTTTAAAAAAAGTTACCGGGGTACATTTTTGACAACCTTTTTCTTTCAGGTCAAAGTTGCCGCGGTGTTTGTGCCTAAGTTATCAGGGTTGTCATGCAAAAATTATCGTGTTATTTACACATAAATTACCGGAGAGATGTTTTAATAATTTTTTCACCCCCGGTCGAAGTTAACATGACACTTATACGTAGATTATCGGGTCCCGGTGCACAAATTATCATGCCATTTGCATAGAAGTTACCGGGGTATGTTTCAACCCAAAAAATCCCTCATGTGAAGTTGACATGATATTTACAATGAGGCTACATGGGCAAGGTATAAAACCCGTTGGTATATGGAAGACTACAAGGCAACTTGGGAAATCCAAAAAAACAAAAGAAGAAAAATGCTTTTTTGACTCATATGAAAGTGAAAAAATGTTAACTGTAATATTTCTACTTATTGGACAATAATCAAGGCAGAGTGAGTTGGTTAGTACACTGCTGCTACATCGTAGGGATCGTGGGTTCGAGTCCCACTTTAGACGATTACTTTTTGAAGTTACAAATTCCGAACAAGTGACGTTAATAAAGAAGGATTAAATGTTAGTTGTGTTGGTTTGCATAACAAGTGACGTTAGCTCAGTTGGTTAAACTCTTTGAGGTAGTCCCAGCAACCAGAGTTTGAATCACAAATTCAGCAATTTTTTGTTCCACACATCAGACGCGCGGGGGAGCAAAAAATGGGAAAGAACGTGATTTCCGCGTGGAGACCCGTGGTTAGCGTATCGCTTGGATCTAATCCTAAAACCAGAACGTTCGATAGTTACATATTTCGTGTGTGTGTGTATAGAGAGAGAGGGGGGAGGGAGGGAGAGAGATCTAGCTACTGATATGTATCCATTTGGTACAAAGTGATGTTATGGTGATTGGCATAATTAAGTAGGATGTGAATGGATTCAAGTCTTGCAGCAGGGTCATAAGTCGCACTATAGCCCACACCTCCGACTTGAGTCTAACCTTGATTCACGATACGAGCCTTGTTGTGAACAAATTGACCATCCTCATCTTACTTGCTTTGAAATACCCATTATTTGACAATTACATTGTGACTATCGTCGGGCTTCTCTACCAAAGTCCACACTTTGTTCCTTTTAAAGTTATAGATCTGTTCGTGCGTATAACCCAATCAGCATCTTCATGTGCATCTTCAACCTTCATGGGTTCAACACTAGAGACAAATGAGTAATTCTCACAAAAGTTATCTAAACGAGTTTTAGAACAAGTGATTCTCTCGTTATTTATGCCATCAAGGATTTGACCGACGGGGTGATCCTTGTCCACTCTTGCTCTAACGCTAGATAGCTTTTTCCTGGGGCGTGGAGCTTACTCGTCATTCTCTTCTTCTTCATTGTTCTCTTAAGGCACTGGAGAAGGAGGTTGTGGGGGATCATCTTGTTGCACTTCCTAATTTATTTTGTCTTGATGAGTTCCAACTGTGGATGCCTCCATGTTATCTTGAGGATCACCTTGACGTGATGCGGGAGGTTACACTTGAATTGAAAAAGTTCTCTCCTTCACCTCAATTAGTCGAACCTTGCTAATTGACAAGTCTTGAATAGCTTGCAAAGGTTCCTCGTCACCTACATCATTTGGCAATTTGATGCGGAGCACCCTACGGACATCACCATGGCAAGAGTCCCTTTGGCAAGTGACACATGCGACATCTACTTCACATACATAAAGGTGAATCATATCCTTTACACGTGTTCACTTGACCCCTTCGAGGATGGTATACTACTTGACACTCCTCTCATGTGCATGCATAGGTATTGCCGGAGCTTCACGGATGACGAGGAGGAGTGCGAGCGCCTACGTACGACTACACCATCCGCGAGGGAAGCATGGAAGAGAAGAAGGAAACGCAGGGAAGAAGAAGCCCAGACATCCAGACGACCTCTCGGACGATCCGGACGACGCCCGGATCATCCGGACCTCCATCCGGATCATCCGGATAATACCCAAACAGAACCGGACGAAATGCCCCTGAAGCCGGATCGTCCGGACCGCCATCTGGATCGTCCGGGTAATCGGTGACCGAACCGGCTGGAGGAGCCCCGAAGCCGGATCATCCGGGCCCCGGTCCGGATCATCCGGAGGATGCCCAGATCATCCGGACCCTGGTCCGGATCATCCGGCCTTTGCCTACGCGCACAGATGGGCCTCGGGCCTTGTATCTCTCCCACTTACCCCTTCGTCCCTAGCACTATATATACTCCACCCCCTCCTCATTTCTAGGGTTAGCAATGGTTTAGCTCATAGATTAGTTGAGCATTGCTCCTTCCATATACTTCTCCTAGGAGATTGCGACCTCCACGTGTGAGAAGATCTTATGGATGTCAAGGCCCCTATCTAGGGAAGATCCCTAGTGGATTCAAGGCCCCATCTCCCCATGGGATTTGCGATGAACTCTACCATGTATCCTCTTTCCCTTTGTTGTTCTTGTATCCTTGTGGATCTTGTGTGGATGTGAGCATGGTGGATGTGTGATTGGACTTGTTTTGAGTGTTTCTCTTGTGATTTCCCCCTCGTGTTCTTCGTGTTCATTTACAAATCCACCTCCAATTCGTGAAAGATCGACGCACACGGGCGTGCCCCGTATTATATTGGTATCTAGAGCCACGTTGATCATGAATTTGGAGTCTCCCCAACCGTTTTCTAGCCTAATTTTGTTTTATTTCGTCCCAATTCGAAAATCCCCACAAAAAATAGCCATACCCAAAATTTCTTGGATTTGTTGGTTCTTGTGAGATTTTGTTGATTTTGATCCATGGATTTCGTGCTTGGCAAGTGGATCTAGCTTTTCCACCACCCAATCCCCCCAAATTTTTCTTTTTCGCCATCAATTTTGACCCCCGACATCGAAATTTTTGCCCAAAATCTCGTCCCCGAGAGGAAATCCCGAGCAGTTTGACCTGCCCGGATCATTCGGACACGGACCCGGATCATCCGGCCATCACCCGGATCAGCTGGACCCTCTCCCG
The DNA here is from genome assembly GCA_039707655.1 of Elymus sibiricus. Classification (NCBI taxonomy): domain Eukaryota; kingdom Viridiplantae; phylum Streptophyta; class Magnoliopsida; order Poales; family Poaceae; genus Elymus; species Elymus sibiricus. The sequence continues at coordinate 113,803,186 of CM077663.1, read as the reverse complement.
GATGTCCGGGTAGCCCTGACATCAGAAATCCGGAAGCTGAACCCGGATCATCCGGACCCTCTCCCGGATGTCCGGGTAACCCCTGAACTGACACGGCTGATTTCTTGTTTCGCCCATGACTAATTCATCCGAACTCCGATTTTCACGTTCTTTAGCTCGTTTTGTAGCTATTGACATCCTCCATCCCACAAAATTACTTACAACATCATTTGACACCATCAAATTTTTGCATATTTGGCATCTTTGCCTAGGCCACCACCATAACTTCCGCATAGCGTTCCCGCCATAAACTTCCGCCACCCTAACCCAATTTTGTTTGAGATTTTGAGTTGCGGTTTCCGTTTCCTAAGGTGTTTTGGCTAATTAGGGATGGTTCTACATCGACAACGCCGCCACTCATCATCTCCTCGGCCTCGACATCGACATCGGCCACTTCTCTTTTTGGCACCCCAACCGTAAGCAAGGACGGTAACCTCGATGACATCATTGTCTATTACCTTGCCATTACATTGATCGCTTCGATCCTATTGTGTACCTTACCCATTGAGACTAGCGAGTTGAGAATTGCCGGGCCACGTTACTTGTGCACCGTAGTGATACTCTTATGCCGCATAGCTAGCTTTAGTGTGCAAACATCTTGCTATCTACATTGTGCCATAAGTCTCTCCTGTGCATATCCATCATACTTGTCTCATATCTTGGTTCGAGCATCAAGCATAGAGGAAAAAAAATACAAAAAACTCTTAAGCAAAAGAGGAGATACAAAAGAGCTTATAAGCAATAGCAATAGCAATAGCATTAAGATATTTTGCATAGTTCATACTCTTGGATCATACATACATAGCATACTTGGGATTGAAGACGGCACGTTTGCTCTTTTAGGTTGGTGCACAAGCGCGTATCTAGCCCATTTGAGCAATCGAGCTATTGTCTCTTCTAGTATCCGTGCAACACGAGCTTTTCCCGGGTCTCTCACATTTTGTGCTCATTCCTTGGTTGCGCGGATCGCATTTATCTATCCGTGTGTGTGTTCCTAGTGCCCCATAGCTATTGATCTATTTACTTTGCATTGCAATTTTGTGAATCTTCCTCAACATTTTCGATATCTTGAATTGACAATTGCTTGAATTTTGTGCCACTTGTCCTAACCGAGCCACTCGATAAGCTTTATGTGTAGGTGTGAGTGAACAAGTCCGGTACCAATTCCCCTATTCTTGCATTTCACATTGAGTGAAACGGGATACATCCTCAACTTTGGGAAACGGTATTTTGGTATTGTTTATCTCATTTCCCACTCACCTTTGCTCGAGTCTTGTGATGGCTAGGCAAAGCACGACATCTTCGGTCTTCGACGACTACATCGACATGAACACCAACATCGACCAAAAACTCGAGCGACTCGCCACCGACATACATCAATCCGAAGCTCGGAAAAGAGACTACTTCAACAACAAGTTGGACACACACATGGAGCAACTTCGACATGTGTTGGCCAACAACAAGTCTTCTTCCCCTTCATCATCTTCAAGGCGGAGACGCAGTCGCATATCTTCGGAACGCCCATCCGATGCAAGCACAAGTCGGCCACGTCCTCATCTTCGAGACGACCGCCACAACAACCATCACGCTCGTGATATCCATCATCGCGAAGGGCAAGCCACCTCCAAGAAACAAGTGCACGAAGACCAAGAACGCCACCAAGGACAAGCTTTGATGCCAACAACAAGGCGACCGACTACACGCATGGATGACCCTTCCATCTTCGGAAGCATCCCAAGGAAGATGGCCGAACATGGGAATTTCCCTTCGGTCCTGGAGGCGAGTGATGATGTGCCATCTTCGGCCTTCATCCACGACGAGGAGGAGGAGGAGGAGGTTGAGCATGGGACTATCCCTTCAACCACGGTGGCGCAAGGAGTTGAGCATGGAGACGTTTGCACCTACATCTCTCCGACACCCACATATGACGAGATGCCCCAATTTCCATGTGAGGAGAGCCACCATCACATGAGTGAGATGAGTGACTCCACCATATGTGACATTGAGTGCATTTCCTATGAGAGGATGAGCGTGACCACCACTAGCCCCATATATGATGAGTTGCCACAATTCCCATGTGAGTAGAGCCACAACCCCCACCATTTGAGTGGGATGAGTGACTCCACCATATGTGAGTATGAGTGCAACTACCTAGAGGGAGTGAGTGAGCCACCACCACATAGAGCGAGTGAGGTAGTTGATAGGGCATGTGAGGCCATTTTGATTTCTAACAACTTAACCTCTTCCTCTATTGTGTCTTCTCCTTCGGTGCTAGGTCCCATATACGATGACGCGCCGATCCTCGACGACTTCGTCCTTCCTTTGGACAAGACGATGGCCATGGTGGAATATGACGCACCCCCCACATGGTTCCATCACGATGAAGATGACCACGCTTTGGTCTTTACCACCTCACCTACACCACATGAGTGGAATGAACAAGGTAACATAGGTGAAGGTGATGCTCTTGTCCCACTAGTGGACCATCTTGAGATTGATTGCTTGCATGATGATGATCACCCTATTTCCATGCTTCATGATTATGCGACTTCCTCATGTGATGAATTGCCCATTTATGATGAGTGTGACGATTCTCATGTGGAGTCTATTACTTGTGATGCCATGTTGCATAGGATACATTGTGAGAATTCTATAGGCCACATCATGTTTGACAATCCGCTTGACTTGTCATATGCTATGCATGAAATTTCCCATATTGCATCTTTGCAATCTCACCGTAGTGACTATGCATATCCCATAAAGATTAATACCATTTGCTCATATGGCATAGACGACAAGCCCATGGTTATTGGCATTTGTTTTTCTTGTGATGATATTGCCATGCTTCCTTTGCATCATTTGCGCAATGATTCTAATATGCCATGCCATGACCTCCATGGTTTGGAAATGCATTGTTTTGGATGTTGTCCATATTCTCCATCTTATGCTTCCGCTATTGCACATGAGGAAACCCCCATAGTTTCCTCATACACATTAGGAGATTTTGATCCATCCTACAGTTTGCATGATCCCCACTATTGTGTGCACACTATGCTTGCCATTGATATGAATGATATGCTTTTGCCACATACTTGCTACAATTTGCGTCCCAATCATGTTGAGCATAATAACTATCATTGCATGATGGATGACGTATTCATATACCATGCCTCAAATTTCTTTGAGCATTGTTTTTCTTGTGCTAACTCACACATGCACATACACATCATGATGGATGATGTGTACATTTACCACGCGCACACTTTGTTTCGTGTGTCTCCTTGTTGTGTAGGTACTCACGAATACTCGTCAACCTCACAATCCCATGAGTTGACGAAAAGAGCTCTTGAGAGCACCGATGCTTTGGGATCCACCGGAATGTGTCTCCAACCATTCCCCCCGCTCAAGGACTACGCGCACCTCTTCTACTTGGTTCTCACACAACTATGGGCTATATACCACGTGTTGTCTTTTGCTCATATTCTCGTGTTCACTTTGCATGTTAGGCCTCATTCTATGCTTTTGCCATGCGATTGTGACCCTTGCTTGCATTTACCCATGATTCACCATTCTCCTACTACTATGTGTATTTGCTTGCTTGGTGGAGATCCTAGTTGCTATTGCCATGTTCGCTTTGTGCCCCATGCCTATGATGATACATTGATCATGTTTTGTGTTCGTGCTCGCGATATGTCATGTGCATTACTTATGCCTATTATTTGCTCACGTGACATGATTGCCATGATTTCCTCTAGTATGTTGCATCTTCGCACTACTAGTTTGCACGACACGATCACTATGCTTGCTTGTGTTGCATCACCGATGTGCTCCTTTTATGCGGTTGATGACAACCATTGCCATGCTTCGCACATGATTGCTATAGCTTGTTGTCATATGTCTCCATGTGTTGCCTCGCTCATGCTAAATGATTTGCCATGTATTGAGTGCAACAATGCTATCCATTTTGTTAATGAGATTGCCCCATAGCTTTCTCTCATATTAGCGGAGCTTTTGACCTCTTTCATGTGAAGCATGCTTGCCTTCCTTCTTTGCACCATATGCTTAGTGCCATGAATATAGACATTGTTGCATCATATTATTCATGCATTTTTGCTTATAATTGTTATGTGCAAGAGAAGAGAACCATCATGATGGGTGATGTGTTTGTCTACCATGCACATACATTGTTTCCTTTATTGTGTGTATGTGTAGGATACTTCGACTACATGTCAACTTCCACTTCATGTGAGTTGACGATTCGAGCTCTTGAGAGCGAGCCATGCTACACCGACACGATTCTACATCGCACTTGCTTGTGCATCGACGTTGTGAAGGAGGCACAAGGATAAGTTTTCAAGGTGACATCCTTCTTGAGCATGGATATTGTGGATCATCCTATTTGTGTTGCTTGTCCCATGTCACATATTGGTCATCTTGGACCACATATTTGCACAAATGATAGAGATATTGATCCCACTCATGATTGCCACATTGCCATGCCTCATGACATATATACCTTGTGTATTGCATCCAACTTGTGTATTACTTGCTTTTCTCATATGCTTGGTTGCAACAATGTCCTTTCTTCACATTTGTCATGCCCGATTGCTTGCTACATGCTTGACTTGATTGCCTCACACATGATGACCAATTGCTCTTTCTATTGTGTTGAGTGCCACCCTAGCTTCACTACACCATATGCATATTATGCTTGGATTGCCTTGCACTTTGGATTGCCCCATGTGTATAGACACTTCATTTTACTTGGTGTTGTGAATAATAGCTATGCCTACCATAGACCTTTTGTTGATTGCTTTGTGCATGCGTGCTATGACCTTGAGGTAGATGCTTGTTATATTATCACACATATTGGCATCCCTACCTCACCTAGGCATATTTGGTTCCATGATTGCATTGCTTGTGCTCAATTTGTATGCATACATGCCATGACACAATCCCTTGTCACACCATATGTTATACATGATGACAACACTTGTGCGGTGATTCACCACTTGAATGCTTGGTTTTGCACTAACGCTAACCACATTTGTTATTCCAAGTGTTTGTCATATTTGCTCCTTTTGAATGAATTACTAGGTGGTGAGACATTGGAGAGTACCCCCTTCGAGCTTGATGATGAGTGTTTGGTGATCGTCCACATCTACACGGCGACGCCATCTCCTTTCCATGGTGATTTGGATTTTGATCTGAGGACGGATCTTTTCCAAGGGGGAGGGGATGATGCGGAGCACCCTACGGACATCACCATGGCAAGAGTCCCTTTGGCAAGTGACACGTGCGACATCTACTTCACATACATAAAGGTGAATCATCTCCTTTACACGTGTTCACTTGACCCCTTCGAGGATGGTATACTACTTGACACTCCTCTCGTGTGCATGCATAGGTATTGCCGGAGCTTCACGGATGACGAGGAGGAGTGCGAGCGCCTACGTACGACTACACCATCCGCGAGGGAAGCATGGAAGAGAAGAAGGAAACACAGGGAAGAAGAAGCCTGGACGTCCGGACGACCTCCCGGACGATCCGGACGACGCCCGGATCATCCGGATAATACCCAAACAGAACCGGACGAAATGCCCCTGAAGCCGGATCATCCGGACCGCCATCCGGATCGTCCGAGTAATCGGTGACCGAACCGGCTGGAGGAGCCCCGAAGCCGGATCATCCGGGCCCCGGTCCGGATCATCCGGAGGATGCCCGGATCATCCGGACCCTGGTCCGGATCATCCGGCCTTTGCCTACGCGCACAGATGGGCCTCGGGCCTTGTATCTCTCCCACTTACCCCTTTGTCCCTAGCACTATATATACTCCACCCCCTCCTCATTTCTAGGGTTAGCAATGGTTTAGCTCATAGATTAGTTGAGCATTGCTCCTTCCATATACTTCTCCTAGGAGATTGCGACCTCCACGTGTGAGAAGATCTTATGGATGTCAAGGCCCCTATCAAGGGAAGATCCCTAGTGGATTCAAGGCCCCATCTCCCCATGGGATTTGGGATGAACTCTACCATGTATCATCTTTCCCTTTGTTGTTCTTGTACCCTTGTGGATCTTGTGTGGATGTGAGCATAGTGGATGTGTGATTGGACTTGTTTTGAGTGTTTCTCTTGTGATTTCCCCCTCGTGTTCTTCGTGTTCATTCACAAATCCACCTCCAATTCGTGAAAGATCGACGCACACGGGCGTGCCCCGTATCACAATTGCTCTGCGTCGGGACCATTAGATTCATCAAACTTAACATCTATCGTCTCTTTAGCTTTTTGAGTGAAGTTGTTGTAGACACGATAAGTGTGAGAGTTTGATTCGTAACCAAGGAGAAAACCTTCATGATATTTGGGAGAAATTTTAGAACGATGGCGCTTATTTAGAATGTAACACTTAGAGTCGGATACTCGCAAGTATCCAACTTGGGGTTTGTTACTCGTGAGAAGCTCATATGTGGTATTGTTGAGTAGCTTATGAAGATAAAGCTTATTGATGGCGTGACAAACCGTTTCCATCGCTTTCACCTAAAAGTGTCTTGGTGTCTTTTATTCGTCAAGCATCATTCTAGCCATCTCAACGAGTGTCGTTCTTCCTCTTAACTATTCCATTTTGTTGAGGTGTGTACGTTGTTGAGCACTCATGCGTAATACCCTCCTCATCAAGGAAGGTATCCACATTAGTGTTCTTGAACTCCGCTCCACTATCGATTCGAACCTTCTTGATCTTCACTTCAAATTGTTTTTTTGTTGCTTTCCTAGAAAAAGTATTGAAGATCTTTTGGGCCCGAGATCTATCACCAAGGAAGAATAACCACATGAATATTGAAATCATCAACTATAGCTAAGCCAAAAGATTTACCACCAAGGCTTTTATAAGAATTTGTATCAAGGAGATCCATGTGTAGCAATCTATAACAACCCAAACCCTATAACGTCTTACCATCTTCGTATTATATATTTGGTTAATTAAGTTATGGATTTTTTTCTACATCTCATTAAATATTTCACACCATGTTGAGCAGTTGGAAATTTTTCAAAAAATCATTTGAGTTCTTCTTCTATTTTATCTAAATGCCTCTTATTTCCTAATTCCAAGCTTTCCTAAATTCTTTGGCAACTTCACGTCCAAGCTAGACCTCCAAACTTTGCCACAAATCTTTCATCATTTATTGAAGCCACCCAGGATCCGCGTGCACCCGGACCTGTGTGGTGCAAATCCTTTCACGGGGTATCATCATGGATCTATATACGATCACACATCGGTCCGAGCCTCCGAGGCACATCAATGCCTTTGAATGTGGAGGGTTTGAAGTTGGTTGCCGATTGGTGCATTGCCCAATAAAACCTTGAGTCGGTTGGCTAGGTACATAAGGTTGGTCACAATGGGAAATATCATATAATAGTATCATGCATATGATACCAGTGTATGATACCAACTCCGCAATGCATAGTATCATAGTTTGGTATCTTTTTTTCACGAATACACAAAGCTTGTGTATCTTTCATTGATAGACGAGTAGAACAAGGTCCAAGATCTCCGACACTAGCCCAATTCGGAGTGTCGCGAGAGCGATGGGGAGGGGGGAGTAGATTACAACTGCCACACGCAGACTATTATCCCTACCAATGTTGTCCAAGTCAAAAACACCTACTTGTGCCCATAGCCGAGCTTCATCCTTGATAAGATGTACGAGATGGCTCAAGGAGGGTCGTATACCATCGAAGACGCACCATAGACCATAGGTTGGTATCCTAGTAGTCTCATTTATTATCATGCATGCCACATATACTAGTACATCATTTAATATCATTTAATATCATTTAATATGATACAATATCATATCATGATACCCAGTCCCGTCTTTTCTCATTTAACTATGTGCTTCCTCAATAAAAATGCTTAGTTAGCATGCATGATACTACCTATGATACAACAAAATGAAGAGGCGCGCATGTCGTGTCTTCACCAATAGGGAGGTTTTTGACTTTTGGAGCAGCCGTTGCCACTGATTATATCAAGAGAGAACACAGTGTGGCGTGAAGTGCGCCGTGTGGCGTCAGATGTCGAGCAAATGACTTCTCAAAAGCATAACCTTTTCTAGTAATTACGAGACGTCTTATTTACAGAGAAGTTGTTAGGGAATTAGCCAGATTTCATTTTAATCCAAATTAGCCTCATCACAAGATTACTGACATGGCAAATGTTATACGACAGACTAGGAACGTCCAACACATATGCATATGGATCGGTGTCACGTGGAGAGAGTGAGAGAGAGAGTCAGAACATACGAGGGCACCAGAAACTCTGATGCAGGATGGTGGTGAAGACAAGGTGGTTTGGAGCAGCCGTTGCCACTGATTATATCAAGAGAGAACATAGTGTGGCGTGAAGTGCGCCGTGTGGCGTCAGATGTCGAGCAAATGACTTCTCAAAAGCATAACTTTTTCTAGTAATTACGAGATGTCTTATTTACAGAGAAGTTGTTAGGGAATTAGCCAGATTTCATTTTAATCCAAATTAGCCTCATCACAAGATTACTGACATGGCAAATGTTATACGACGGACTAGGAACGTCCAACACATATGCATATGGATCGGTGTCACGTGGAGAGAGTGAGAGAGAGAGTCGGAACATACGAGGGCACCAGAAACTCCGATGCAGGATGGTGGTGAAGACAAGGTGGTCATTCGTCGTAGAGGAAGTAGCCGAAGCAGGCGGGCGGACAAAGAGGATTTAGTCTATCTTGAGCGAGCAATCCTGTCGAGACACTCCCCAAATAACTTATCGCCCCTCTTAAGGGACGAGGTTTCGGAGGTCTGCACTCCCAGACACGTGTGTACGCAGTAGTCGGGATGGGATCGCCAGAGAAGCAGCTCAACATAGAAAAGACGATAGGTGTGTGCTCTGCTACGTGTGTTGTCTTATGTGTACCCTCTCTTCGCAGGATGCAGATGGGAGTGGGTTGCAGTGGGACTCATCTACCCATCCCACTTAAAAGTGTTTAGTGGGCACCCGTGGAACACAAAGAAAATTAGGTGGGCTATCCCAGTTAACCCACCGGGAACCCACTAGACCCACTTCTTCTAGCCCTCGGTTAGTTTCAAGACGAAGAAGACAATCGCACAGGTGCACAATCCTATAATTTGCACTACTCGTCGGAGAAATATCCAAGCGCCCGCCCAACCAGGGAGGCCCTGCAAATCGACCGACCAATCTAGCGACGAAGCCCATGCCAATTATTACTAGGCACGACGACGGGATCGATGCAAAATTGAGTTATTCGATGTCTCCCGCCGGCGTATCCGTCCCAATCGCCCTCATGTTGTGACGTCTCCGGAAGCGGCGATGAGGAGGCCGACGGAACTGCAGGTGGTGAGGACGGGAGGGACGACGCGAGGACACGAGAGCTCATCTTGCACACCTGCTTGTCCTTGTGGGAAGGAGAGGGAGAGCAGCCGGCGCAACGGCCGGATCCTCTGGCACGGCGGAAGCGGGGGTGGTTGGAGCAAAGAGACTCGGCCAGCGGCGGCCGCGTGCTCACGCGGCCACGAGCACGGACGCAAGAGCCATCCTCTGCAATTTTTGCAGTTTGTCTATTCGCCTAGTTTGATTTAGCCACCATGACGTAACTCTGGGCAGATGCAGAAGGTCGGACCGACGGACCGACAACATTTATGCAATCGGTCGCCACACTCAACAAGTGTGTTGACCACGTTAGTCGCAACCAGCTCATGGACCCTGCCGCCGGTGCGGGCATCACCGAGGCCAGCCGTCGAGATGCCCGCCATGCAATCCACTTCTACCCTATCGCTTCCTGTTATGCTCGTCTCATTTTCTCGATATCAATTGGCGGGACTCCACCTCTACCCACATAACTCGTACCAAGCTTTTGTGGGTTGTCCCACTGTGCCCACCAAATCCTACTGGGATGGAGTGGATCGAGGTGGGACACCCACAGACAGTCCCACCTGCAGCCTGACTCTCTCCTATGTATCCCCTCTACATGGAGGGGACACATGGGGAGAGTGATGAGATGCAACTGACATGTGTGGAAGAACTCTCTAGACAGAAAACGTGTTACAAGAAGCTACTTTAGAACAATTCACCTTTTATATCGGCGCTTTTTCCACTTCAGTGACAATATGATAAAAAACATACACATGTGCCATGCAATTGAAATGGGCCTGTACGATTTTAGAATTTTAACTAGGCTCACATACAAGGTTTAGTGAGCCGAGTCGGGACCCATAAAATCTAATAGAAGCTACTTAGTGATCCTTTTTGGCTACAACAATTGCCTGCAACAGGTCGACCAGCCAATCTCGCAACGAAGCCCATGCCAATTATTCCTAGGCACGACGACGGGATCAATGCAAAATCGAGTTATTCGATGTCTCCCGCCAGTGTCTCCGTCCCAATCGTCCTCATGTTGCGACGCCTCCGGAAGTGGCGACGAGGAGGCCGACGGAGCTGCAGGTGGTGAGGACGAGAGGGACGGCGCAACGACGCGAGAGCTCATCTTGCATGACTGCTTGTCCTTGCGTGAAGGAGAGGGAGAGCAGCTGGCGCGGCGGTCGGATCCTCTAGCGCAGCGGAAGCGGGGGTGGTCGGAGCAAAGAGACCTGGTCGGCGGCAGCCGCGTGCTCACGCGACCACGAGCACAAACGCGAGAGCCATCCTCTGCGATTTTTGCAGTTCGTCTATTCGTCTGGGTTGATTTAGCCACCATGACGTAACTCTAGGCAGATGCAGAAGGTCGGACCGACATACCGACAACAGTTATGCAATCGTCCGCCACACTCAACAAGTGTGCTGACCACGTTAGTCGTAGCCAGCTCATGGACTTGCCGCCGGTGCGGGCCTCACTGAGGCCAGCCGCCGAGATGCCCGCCATGCAATCCACTTCTACCCTATCGCTTCCTGCTATGCTCGTCTCATTTTGTCGATTTCATTTGGCGGGACTCCACCTCTACCGACTTAACCCATGCCAAATCCTATTGGGACGGAGTGGATCGAGGTGGGACACCCACGGGCAGTCCCCCTTGCAGCCTGATTCTCTCCTATGTATCTCCTCTACATAGAGGGGACACGTGAGGAGAGTGAAGAGATGTAACTGACATGTGGTGGAAGAACTCTCTAGATAGAAAACGTGTTACAAGAAGCTACTTTAGAACAATTCACCTTTTATATTGGTGTTTTTTCCACTTCAGTGACAATATGATAAAAAACATACACACGTCCCATGCAATTGAAATGGGCCTTTAAGATTTTAGAATTTTAACTAGGCTCACATACAAGGTTTAGTGAGCCAAGTCGGGACCCATAAAATCTAATAGAAATTACTTATCCATCCTTTTTGGCTACAACAATTGCCTGCATCGGTAGTTTTTTGGAAAACACTAAAATAAGATTAGGCATGACAAATCTGACGTTTTTCAAGTATGATGATGTCAATTTTAATTTACAAGCATGATAATCTTGACAAAAAATAAAGTGAGGCTAATTTACATGCTCGCTAACTAAATTTACCATCCTTCCAACAGGGTAAAAAACGTTCTATTTGCTATGATTAGACGTCATTAGTTTTGTCATGAAGTCCTAGTGTTTTTTTTTTTTTTGGGTGCGTTGGCGGCAAAAGAGCAAACACGATCGTGCCTTCCTCCGGCAGTCCCAGCACATTCGTTCACATTCGTTTTGTCTCTGGCTAACACCACAAATCGGTGTCCCTTAATAAAACCAGAAAGAACCTAAAAAAAAAACCCAGAAAGAAATCCACGCAAAAAAAAACAAAAAAAAACACTACGAATCAGCAGCAGCAGCAGTCCAGTCGGGACTCAGCTCCACGATCCGCGTGACTCGTCTCCAACCAATTAAACCAATCAGAGCACGCGATCCCCCTTCCCACGGATCGCTCCTCGAAGCCACATCCCAGCCGTCCACGCCCATCACCCCTCCCGAAAAAGCAAAGCAAAACCCACGCGCGCTCCCCGCTCGGAACCAATCCCCCCGCCTGCTCGGCGCTCCCCTCCTACTATTTAACGCCGTCCCATCCCCTCCTTCCTCCTCACACCAATCCCCCAGATCACCAAGCACCAGATTCTCCTCCCCTCTCGTCTCCGACATGGCCCGCACCAAGCAGACGGCGAGGAAGTCCACCGGCGGCAAGGCGCCGAGGAAGCAGCTGGCCACCAAGGCGGCGCGCAAGTCCGCCCCGGCCACCGGCGGCGTCAAGAAGCCCCACCGCTTCCGCCCCGGCACCGTCGCGCTCCGGGAGATCCGCAAGTACCAGAAGAGCACGGAGCTGCTCATCCGCAAGCTGCCCTTCCAGCGCCTCGTCCGCGAGATCGCCCAGGACTTCAAGACCGACCTCCGCTTCCAGTCCTCCGCCGTCTCCGCCCTGCAGGAGGCCGCCGAGGCCTACCTCGTCGGCCTCTTCGAGGACACCAACCTCTGCGCCATCCACGCCAAGCGCGTCACCATCATGCCCAAGGACATCCAGCTCGCACGCCGCATCCGTGGCGAGAGGGCCTAGGCTGCAATCCATCCATGCGTCCTGTGTTAGGTCCCTGTTAGGCATCGCTGGAGGCTAGTAGTGTTTCAGAATGTGCCTGTGTTCTTGTCATGGTGGATGTCTTGTGCCTAATCTGATGGTACCTTCTTGTTGCCATCAGCAATGAAAATGAAAATGTTGGCTTCCTGTTCTCATTCATCCGCGTTTGAATGCCTGCTTCTACCTGTATGTGAGTCGTTCTTCTTGAATGAAGTTCCACCAAATTGTCAAATTTCTTGCCTGTTTTAGCTAGCATGTTCTCTCTCTATATATATCTTAATTGGTCTTGAATTAGCATTCGACTGCCAATTTTTCTAATGAGTAATCTGGTTAGCTGCATCTGAAAGTTGAGATGGTACCTTTTTTTTTCGAGTCGTACGGGGGGGGGGAAGAAATTCCCCACGTTGAGATGGTACCTGAAAATTGCTTCTCCGCCAGTGTGCTCGTCTTGAGTTGCGTCTATCGAATCCACCAGTTGCATGACCGTACCGGTATGTTTGATGTTCAGTGCACATATTCTGTTGGAAACATCTCTACTTTGCTTAATTATATTGCAATCCCGTAAGTCTGAACCATGCTCTGAACTACAAAGATACTGATAGTGCTACAAGTTACTTGGAGTCATGTCTTCAGATCTTACAGGTTCAGGGAAGCCTGCAGGCTTCCACACCGTGACTGCAATATTGGTTGCATCACCCACAATTCCTAAATACATCGAGGAAGCGCTGTCCACAATTGATCAGAATCTCATGCTATTCCTGGTTCTGCCGCTGTCGAAACTGCAGTTGTTTGCCTGATGTTCTGCTCCCAGTGGATCGGCCATTGCTTGGATAGAATATAGAGTATCCTCAACATTGGTTACATTCAGGAGTATAAAGAGAACACGTCCTATCTCAAACATGTGAAATGTCCTGTTGGTTTCAGCTACTACTGTGTTCTTAATTGCTTCGATTTTGAATCTTAAATGGTTGCCTCTGAACCTGAATGAACAGATGTAATACACTCGTTTAGTTCAGTTTTGTGTAAGCTGATGTTAGAACAGTCAAGCATCTCGGAATTTAATTTTGTAGGAAAAAGGTAGTGGTTACAAGGATGTCTCCAACTAGTAGTACAGTTTTTCTTGACCAAGTGTTTATCATAAGTCACACTGCTATTTCTTAAGAGAATTTTAGTGGTCGACCATGGAGTAACTGCAGCCACAGTAATACCAACACCAATTTCTAGGTACACACTTAACGCAAAACACGGCTCATCCTGGGCACTTTACAACAGTGCTGCTGTGGATCCGAATTTTTCCGGTGGTAAGCTGATGTTAGAACAGTCAAGCATCTCGGAATCTAATTTTTTAGGAAAAAGGTAGTGGTACAATGTTTATGAACTGTGAATTAATTTTAAGTCATATAATTTATTACCGATGCACGATATAAGTTCTATGGCGGGAGAAAATTTCTAATGGCACTCTGTCGCATGACTCAGAATGGATGCAGAATATCGGAGGGCAGTCCGTAACTGAAGATGCATAGCCGGCGCTACACTTTTGCTCAATGGGCATTAAGCTTCTAGCACCAATTACCCGATTGCTAAGTTACTATATGTAATATTGTAACATGTTATCTGAATGCTTGAATCCTAAAAAAGTGAACTCCAGTAGGCAGTAAGGGATGAAAAATTAGAATATTGCATTCGAGCAAGTTTCTTGTAGATTATCTTAAGATCTCAAAAACTGTTCCAATGAAGGAACAAGAATCTGTCATTGGAGGACATGCTACAGCAATGCAGCAAGTATATCAAGTTGAATTGATATTCACAGTGAATTAGTGACTTATCTTGTTTTCTGGGTTTGAAATACACCCATATAAAAGAAGTATGTTCCTTGTAGAACAACTGAAGACAGCCATTCTAATTTCGATAGAGAAAATTCCACAGACACGTTACAATATTTTCAATACATTATTCCTTTGATACCTACGGCTTTGAACACCCTCCCACATGAACAATCTCAAGAACACCTATTATGAAACTGAACACTTGATACAAGGAGATGATTCAGTAAAAAACTGAAGGCAAGATACATGCAAGTGCTGAAGTGCACAAGCACAACAAAAGGACCCTCTAGTTTTGTAAAATAAATATAATCAAAATTTGGCACTCCTGCTAAAATTATTCACAATTGTACTGGTGGAGAAAAGTAAAAATATCACTATCAAGTATGGCCAACAAGATGACTGAAATTTCATAGGTGGAGAAAAGGAGTATCAAGTTCTTTGGTGTTGTATTTACTCGATTCACATATTCCAATACCAAGTAGCGCAACCGTGCTTTTCAAGGTTTACACTTCACAACTGCTCTGAACTTTAGATTGCTGTCATAGAGCAAAAGGAACACCGGAGTCATAGGATGAAGGACTGTAGTGCATTTAATCTTGATAATAGGTGTTCCTCGTTCTTATAAGCATCATTGATACGACCACCGCACTTGTGGCAGAGCAATCATGTCCTCTTTCCAGAAGAAAACCCCAGATCGACATCTCATTATTTTTTGTATACCTTCAGAAGTTTATGTCCCTAAGTATTGATTTGTGTTTAATCCGGTATTAAGATGTGAATATTAGCAATCTCAAAAAATAATAATATCAGCAGCCAATGTTAGCCCGCACTTAAACTATGCCGAAAAGAGCTTTCCACCCGCTTTATATATAAAACATTCATCACTGAGCCAACCTATACAAAACACACGCCACCAACCACACACACCCAAGACATAATACAAAGACTCTGAGAGCAGCCACACTATTCCAAACAACTCCAAGACAACAACAGGTGAACAATAAGCATCACTATGGCAGTTGCCGGGATCCTCAACCGTGGACAAGCCACCGCGGAGAGACGAAGCCGAGCATGACGACCCATGGGATCCAAGGCGGTGCCTTCAGGAAGGGAGCGATACCGAAGCGCCACCATCGCCCAAACCGAAATCAGGGTTTCCCCTGGAGCACCACGGCGAACGGTGAGTACCCGCGACAACGCCTTCAAGAAGGGGATGCCGTTAGAGAGCCGCCGCCGGCGGCCTGACTGGTCAGAACGGGTTTTCACCCTGGCCAACACTCACCATCACCGAATGAGGCAAGGTTGACCGCACCACTGTCATCGGGCGTCACACCCTGGCCACCATGCCGCCCACAGGACCATGGTTGTCAGACATCACCTGAGCCACGTGCTCCGACCTGAGCGCCACGGCTCCCAAACCAAGGTCGTCGCCCCAGCATCCACTCCATCCCCGCCCGAGGCTCGAAACAAAGACGATAGAAGAGACGGTCGGGAAGGTCCCTCCTTTCCAAGCCCTGAACAGCCCCAGGTCTATGTCTGGCCAGATCTAACCAACACCGCCCCGCCTTGCCCCACCCGGTCAAAGGCGAGCTCGCCGGTGTCATGCCGCACCAGCCCGTGAGGCAAGGATGCCGTCGTGGGCCCCCTGGCACCGGAGCATCCCTCAACAGTGGACATAGCTGGGAGAAGTCCAGCCCATCGACGCCTCCTGCATAAACAAAGCTTGGGGATGGAGGGATACCACCTCTGATAGAGGCGAGGGTCCCGATCTTTCAATGAGATGGTAAATATCGATTTGGTGGAGACGACTTTGACGATCCGACTACAAACGTGCACGACGTTGCGCCTTAGCAATCGCTAAACCAACTCCAAGAAGGTTGTTGACCACACCGGAGCACGATCAACCTGATCACGAAGGTCTATTCCTGCAAGCAATCAAAGAACAAGCAAGAATATAATAATGCAATCTGAATATTGCGAATATAGATGAAGTATTGATAAAGGTGGGGTTCCGAAAGCGGTCTTGGTCTGGTCGTTGGACACAAACGAAGTACACGAAGTTGCAATGGCTAACTTTTAACTAAACAAAACCCAAAGAAAAAGCTACTAGATTGATCTACTTATATAGGAGCAAGGGGTGGCGGCCAAGGAGGTGGGAGGACGTCCCAAGGCAGCCTAAAACTAACCCTAGGTCGTACAAGGCCCATGGGCCCAAGTGGAGGTGATGCAACACCTTTGGACTTGTAGTTTGACTCGGATTCTGCTGCAACGTCAGATTTCGTCAATATCTCCACGCTCCGGACGAATTTTAAGGTGATTCCAATTGGGCTGGAACGCATATGAAATCTAGTTTCCAACAAAAAAATCACCCAATTCGGAGTCCGTATGCAAAAGTTCTTGGCGTTTTGAAACAGGTGTGTCTGTGCAGTCCGAATCTGAGTCCAGAACGTGAGAGACTTGGACTCGATCTTCTCTTGGGCTAAAAGTGACATGAGAGAACTTCTTGAACAACACCTAATTATTTCCTTTGACATGAGAGGACCTCTTGAATACCACCCAACCATTTCCTCTTCCTTTGTCATCACACGTGGTTCATACAAGTGTTCGTCCATTCTGCATTTAGGCATAAAATAAAAATAGGTGAAATATTTTTGTTCCGGATAACATAAATAAATTATTGCATAATTCTTATAAGAAATCACCTCACAAATATGCACGTATGCAATATTTTTTGTCGTATCCAAGGTAGTCATGTCCTCATCAACCTCACAAGCTACACACCAATGGAAATGCCCAGCTGCCGTCGTGAAACGCCCTAGGCCACCACCACGTCGTGGCAGCCCACATAGTGATGACAAGAAACAGTGGTGACAAGCTTGTAACGGAGGATCCCGACGGGAGGAGGCTGTACAAGACGACGAAGAAGAAAAACTGAAGAAATTGTTGCCATGGTAGTAATTTTCGAAATTGCTGCCACGATGGTGTTTTCAAGTCGCTACGGTAAGCGGTTTTTACAGAAATCTGTTTTTGTTAAAACTGCTGCCGCATCACCGATTTTCGAAATTGCTACCACGACAACGTTTTCAGGTTGTCACGCAAGCAATTTTAGTGTTTTACTAAAATCTGTTTTTGTTAAAACTGCTGCCACAACACCTTTTTTTCTACCGTCGAGACACCTACCGGGGGACCTGGAACACTTGGCACGGCAGGGCGAGCTCCGCGGCTGGACCGAGCTTCGGCTCCGGCAGGGAAATGCGGAGGTGCACTGAGGCTGGGCGAGGTGAGGCGGGGGAGTACCATCACTAGGGCGCAATTGGAGATGGAGCTCCATGGGTGTAGCAACAGTGTGTGTATCAGTAAGACCTGAGCGTGAGATCAAATCCTGAGTATAGCGATGCTGAGAGAGATAAAAATCAATCTGACATCTTGAATTGCTCACTCAACTTTTTCTTAACAAAACAATGTACTTCAATCATCTCCAGTGATCAACATATCATCAACATAGAGAAGAAGCAAGGTACGCCCGCAGTTAGATGTATGAGTGAAAAGTGCAGGGTCATGCTCACTAGAAGAGAAACCAGCAACTTGAACCACAGAGCTGAACCGCTCAAATCAAGCACGAGTTGGTTGCTTTTCCCCATAGAGGGCCTTTCGAAGGTGACAAACATGACCATCAGGGACTTCAATACTCAGAGGTGGCTGCATATAGAAAAAACTCATGTAGATCACCATGAAGGGAAAGCATTTTTTACATCCATTTGAGAGATTTGCCAAGATCGAGCTGTAGCCACAACAATCAAAGTACGAACATAAATTGAAACAACACAACCGTAATATCTATTTACGATAATTTGATTGCTGACAACACGACAACATCACGCTTCTCTTTCTTATTCTTATTTATACAACTGTCACTTTACCGGGCCGGAAAAGTGACACTGTCACATCTGAGGGGTGTATGCCTGGAACAAGAAAGGTTGTCGTACAATTTCGGCGATTACAAAAAAAGTTGGCGAGCTCCCTATCCCTTGCTAGATGGCTCAGGCGAGCTCCGGAGCAAGGGGATGGGGTAGGCGAGGCGACGGTGAAGAGCACGTCACACCGAGGCGGTTGTGCGCAACAAGATAGAGGAAATAGAATTGTGTGGTTCTAGGTGGGTTGGGCTGACGCGGAGAAGGTGTCTGGACGTCCCCATATCGATATGGGCTAGGTATGGGGAATGCCAGTCAGCCCAGACATACAGGGGAAAAGTGGACTCCGGTTGGGTGGGCTTTGTTTTACTCTCTTGTCCGGACCTTGTCCAGGGTGTCCGCCTAGACGTTTAGGGAGGCTTTAAGGGGTATAGTTATAGACGCTCTAAGGCAATGGGTTGAGGTAAGGCCTTGCAACTGGATGTATTTGTGCAGAACATTATTGAAATGACTTTGTATATTTAACAGTATTTATATGTGTCCGATTGCAACGGAAGTGTCTCTTATCTTCTTTTCGATCTAAGCCATGCACGTATCCATAGGCTCTCACTCGGCCCACCCCTCCTTGTGTATGTATTTTTCTATGAGTACTTGCGTAGCCTGCGAAGTCTCATATTTGTGTTTGTACTTCTTAGCTAAATGATCTAGAGAGCATTTAGTTTGGAAGGCACATTATCAATATATTCACTGGTTATTGTTACAAAATCAGTCAAGCCGAACATTTGGACTTCCTTGTTTATGAGCATTTTGACTCGCCAGTTTTTAAACTAAACTGAAAGTTATAATTTTGGTAGTGCCTCTCAAGCACTGATAATTACCGACAATATAGATTTGCTGGATGATTAACTGAATGCATCCTAGTGTTCCGGTACTTTACAATGTCTACCGATTGAAATTATTGCCATTGCAGATCTAACTTGAATTTGGTTGGTACTCTCTTTTTTGTATTTTAGAGCATCTACAGCCGGACCCCCTATACCCTCCTCAAACTGTTGGGGAACGTTGCATGGGAAACAAAATTTTTCCTACGCACACGTGAAAGCACATTTGCTCCCTTGGTGGTTTTGGTAATTAATAACAACATATATGTCATTGAACTAATGTTTCCACTAAGTATATTTCAGGAAAAGTTCAATGATGGGTTGGCAAAAGGATTGTGGAGATTGTGGAAATACCCCAAGATGCAAGGAAATAGATTGGCAAAGCTTCAAGCAAGAGGACTCTACATTTTACTTTGTGAGAAATCACTTTGAGTCCATAGGAAAGCCAATACTATTAAAAGGGGGTAAGGTATTGTTGGTGAACAAAATGCTCATACGTGCACAAGTGATAGTCACCAAAAACACCCACAAGCTCTTCCACAAAAGTCTGTCCAAAGTCAAATATCCAAAATCGGTGCAACCAACACTTTCCACTCGGTGCCACCGATTCCCATACTCAGACAGACCTAAGCCAAACCCTAGCTTTTCGGTGCAACCGATTCTGATTCGGTGCCACCGAGTTTGGGTTGCCAACTTTCTGTTACGCAGTTTTACAAAATCGGTACCACCGAGTTTGTTGAATCGGCGTCACCGAGATTGGGCAATCTGACCGTTGGTCACCTTATCGGTGCAACCGAGTTTTATATATCGGTCTCACCGAGATTCAAAAGTTTCCACCTTTTGGTCACTTCGGTACCACCGAGATTAACACATCGGTGTCACCGAGTTGGTCATTTTGTGTGTAACGGTTGGATTTTTGGAGATGCCTATATATACCCCTTCACCACCACCCACTCGAAAGAGAAGCACTCAGAACTATTCCATACTTGCCCCATCCAATTTTCTGAGAGAGAGAGCCACCTACTCATGTGTTGAGATCATGTCATTCCATTCCAACCATATGAATCTTGATCTCTAGCCTCCCCAAGTTGCTTTCCACCAATCCCATCTCTTTCACCAAGCCAAATCTGTGAGAGAGTGATTGTGTGTTGAGGAGTCTATCATCTTGAAGCACAAGAGCAAGGAGTTCATCGACATTGCCGAGCCTATTACCTTTTGGAGGGTGGTGCCTCCTAGATTGGTTAGGTGTCGCTTGGGAGCCTCCTACTTCGTGTTGTGGAGTTGAACCAAGAAGTTTGTAAGGGCAAGGAGATCGCCTACTTCGTGAAGATCTACCCATAGTGAGGCTAGTCCTTCGTGGACGGAAGCCGTTATGGAATAGTCAAGGTTGCTACTTCGTGGACCCTTATGGGTGGAGCCCTCCGTGGACTCTCGCGACCGTTACCCTCCGTGGGTTGAAGACTCCATAACGTGGACGTACGATAGCACCACCTATCGGAACCACGGGAAAAATCATCGTGTCTACAATTGCGTTTGACCTTCCAACCTTTCCTTTCAACTCATGCTTGTTGTTACCTTCCGTTGCTATACTCTTAGACATGCATGTGTAGGGTGTACTTGATCTGCCATGAATGCTAAAATCTGCCAACACTAAAATTGGGAAAAGGTAGAAATTTTATTTGGTCAAGTAGTCTAATCACCCCCCCTCTAGACATACTTTCGGTCCTACAAGTGGTATCAGAGCATTGGTCTCCATTGCATTGGTCTCACAACCTAGGAGAGTATGGCATCTAGTGAGAGAAATTATCACCGTAGAGGTTCGTACTTTGATGGCACTAATTTTGCTAGTTGGAAGCACAAAATGAAAATGCATATTCTTGGTCATAACCCCGCCATATGGGCTGTTGTTCGTGTTGGCTTGCAAGGTGAATTCTTTGGTGATGGAAAAGAACCGGATCGTGAAGCGACCGCGGATGAATTGAAGATGTTGCAATACAACGCTCAAGCATGCGACATTCTCTTCAACTGCCTATGCCCCGAAGAATTCAACAAAATCAGCCGTCTTGAGAATGCTAAAGAGATTTGGGATACTTTGGTTGATATGCACAAAGGAACCGAGTCCGTGAGAGAATCCAAGTTGGATGTTCTTCAAAGTCAGCTTGACAAGTTCAAAATAAAGGATGGTGAAGGAGTTGCAGAGATTTACTCTAGGCCAGCTCTCATCACCAATGAGATTGCCGGCTTAGGAAGCGAAGAAATGACCGACAAATTCATCATCGAGAAGATACTTAGAGCTTTGGATGAGAGATACGACATCGTGTGCACATTGATCCAAATGATGCCCAACTACAAAGATCTCAAGCCTACGGAAGTCATTGGAAGGATTGTTGCTCATGAGATGACATTCAAAGACAAAGAAGAGCTTCACACCAAGTCTAGCGGTGCTTACAAAGCCACAAGTGATGCTCCCGCAACTTCAAGCGACAACCTTATCACCAATGAAGAGATAAGCCTCATGGTCAAGAAATTCAACAAGTTCTACAAGAATAAAGACAAAGAACGAAGCTCCAACTCAAGATATGATGAGAAGCGTTCGTCAAGTCGTGACCGCAATTGCTACAATTGTGGGAAGCCCGGACACTACTCCAATGAGTGCACGGCTCCCTACAAACGAAGAGAAGAGTCACCTAGAAGATGAAGCTCAAGGAATGAATCACCTCAAAGAGAGAGAAGGAGTAGAGATGATCGTTATGAACGAAGACCCTCAAGGAGAAATAGAGATTCGGAGAAGAAGGACAAGTACACCAAGAGCTACACAAGAAGAAAACATCAAGCTCATGTTGGTGAATGGGTTTTCGGCTCCGACTCCGACAACAACTCCGAGAGAAGCTATCACTCTGACTCCGGCTATAGTCAAGATGAAGGTGTTGCCGGACTTGCACTAGTGACTACCAACTCCTATGATCTATTTGATTCACCAAATGAAGGGAGTGGAAGTTGCTTCATGGCTAAAGGCCCCAAGGTATCACACCCCGAGTATCTTGATTTCAATAGTGATGAAGATGATTTGCTTTGTGCTGATGACTTGCTCTTTGATAAAACTAGTGATGTTAGTCAAAGTGAACTTGATAATTCTCATGCTAGTCAAAATAGTCATTTGATGATGATAAGATGAAAATAGAACAACTAACTAAAGAACTAAACACTCTTAAGTTAGCCCATGAATCTACTCTCGAAGATCATAGAGAGCTTGTAAGGACTCATGAGAAGCTACGCTTCGAGAAGCTCAACTTGGAGCAAGAGCATGAGTTTCTTAAAGCTATCAATGAGGATCTCCAAAAGAAGACTTCATCTTATCTAGCCAAATGACTACTCTTGTCTACATTCATGCCACAAGTTAAATCTAAACAAACTAGTAACAAAGGCAAGAAAGGTTCTTCATCTAGTAGCAACAATTAAAATGCTAAACCTAATGATGTTGCTTCTAGTAGTTCTATTGATTCCACTAATGATGATTCTCTTAGCCAAGTCACACTTGAGCAAGAAAATGCTTTATTGAAAGGAATTATAGAAAAAGGTATCTATAAGAGTCTTGCCGGGTGTAAGCAATTTGAGGAAATTGTACGCAAGCACGGAGGATACCGAAAGAACCATGGTGTTGGCTACTTCAACGCTAATGGAGTTGAATGGGAAGAAGGTCAATACCCCAAGCCCAAGTTTGTTCCTCAAAAGGAGAAGTATGAAAATACTCTTCCCAAGGGAACAAACACTCAAGATGACCTTCCACCACGAGACCACAAGCTCAAGGGCAAGAACAAGCTTCAAGAGGACATTGACTCACATGAAGATGAATCCCTAGCGTTGGTGGAGTGGGTTCCCAAGGCTACTTCAAGCTCCACTTCTACAAAGGCTACTTCAACACCAAGGATCCCCATCAATTTGATGTGGGTCCCCAAGAAGAAGAACTAGAGAGTTCTTGAGGGGTGACTCCGCCAATGAAATTCACTCACATTCATTATTGGCAAGAACTATTTGCAATCAACATCAACTCTATGCAATAGTTCAAGGAGTCACACATTCCCTCAAAGGTAAGCAAGGGACAAGGTAATCAACAAATCAATGGACATCATTACACATGTTTTGCACTCCATGTCCATAGATATCTTTGTATTTGTCTATTGTGTGTTGGGACTAACCCATGTAGGTGAGAAGAGTAAGGAAACAACAAGGATGCTCCCAACTCTTGATGATCTTCATCAACCTTGAGCATCCACTACTACCTCACCAACATGAAGTCTTCATCGACAAAACCCAAGGTTAGTTTATCCCTCCTATGGGGGGATGTCACATCAAGGGGGAGCTTTACTCTAAGACTTGAGTTAAAGCATTTCTTAGTATGTGACAACATTAAATGCTTTATGTAAAAGTGGTAACCCCACTTGTGCTTAAACGATGAGTATGACCTATGATCAAGTATTCTTACTTGGCTCCTAAGTCAATATACTCATATATAGACGACTTCGTCATCGCCGAAGTGCTTGTTAGATGCTAGTGTGTTTGTCCATGTTTGCCATAATTTCATTTGACATCTTATTGTGTGAGCATGTTGGTCTGCATTTATTTATCCATTCGAGGACATCCAATTGTTGCTATTTGGTTTTTGATTTATTTTTTGGCAATTGGATGGACAAGAATGCCTAGGACCACTCTTTAGCTATCTATGCTTTCTCACCTCATATTCCATTCATGCTGCATCACAAAATTTGAACAAGTACTTTTTCGATCCCTCTGTGTGTGGAGCACTCGGAGTTCCGTATCGACAAAGGACTGACCATTAAAACCTCCCAAGTGCCTCTCGGTGGAACCAACCCACAATTCTCGGTCTCACTGAATGCCTAGGGTTGATCTGATTTTCTATCTCGGTACTACCGATTCCATATTCTCGGTTACACCGAGTTTCCCTGTCAGCTGACAGTTGAGGAACTCGGTGACACCGAAAATTTAGAATCGGTGACACCGACAGCGAGGGGTATATATGATGTGGACCCGACGCTTTGAAAATCAATCTTCAAACCGTTACGCCTCAAAACCCTAAGCTGCTATTTCGTGACCCCTGGTCGTCGCCTTTGCTTCCCCGTGCGTCTCCGCCGCTGGGATCCTCGCCGTCGACGGGCATCTTCCCCGCCGTCTTCGCCGTAGCGGATCCGTCGCCAAGTTAGGGTACGGATTCGATGCTTCTTGCGCTCCCCGTCCGATTCTTGCGCAATGAAGTTAGATTTATCTATAAGCCACCAATTGCACATCTCTTTATCCTCTAGAAAACTCAATAGAATAGCGAATGATGGATTTTTTAGGTTTTGCCTTCCTTTCTACTCATGCTTGTTGTTACCTTCCGCTGCTATACTCTTAGACATGCATGTGTAGGGTGTACTTGATCTGCCATGAATGCTAAAATCTGCCAACACTAAAATTGGGAAAAGGTAGAAATTTTATTTGGTCAAGTAGTCTAATCACCCCCCTCTAGACATACTTTCGGTCCTACAACACGCAAGATCTATCCATGGTGATGAGCATCTACGAGAGGGAGAGTGGATCTACATACCCTTGTAGATCGCTAAGCGGGAAGTGTTGAGAAACGCGGTTGATGTAGTCGAACGTCTTCGCGATCCAAATCGCTAGCCATCCCGCGATCCGATCACGATCCGTCCCGCGATCCAATCACGAACCGTCCCGCGATCCAATCACGGTCCTTCCGATCTAGCGCCGAACGGACGACACCTCCGCATTCATCACACGTACAGCTTGATGACGATCTCCGCCCTCTTGATCCAGCAAGAGGGAGCAGAGAGGTAGATGAGTTCTCCGGCAGCACAACGGCGTGGTGGCGGTGGTGGTGAACTAATCCGGCAGGGCTTCACCGAGCTCCACCGAACTAATCTAGAGGAGAAATGATCTAGAGGAATAAGTGGGCAGCACGTGGCAATTAGGGTTGGGGCTGCCCTCAAATCCTCTAGTATATATAGGAGGAAGGGAGGGGAGGAGGCAGCCTCAAACCCTCCACAAGGAGGATTCGGCCGAACCACCTCAAGGAGGTGGATTCGTTTTAGGAAGGTGTCCTACTCCTTCCAACCTCCACCTTTTTCCTCTTGGGCGCATGGGCCCCCATGGGGTCGGCTGCCCAGCCCACCAGGGGCTGGTGCGCAACTTCTTGGGCCCATGTGGCCCCCGGGGTGGGTGTGCCCCACCCGGTGGACCCCCGGAACCCATTCGTCACTCCCGGTACACTACCGAAAGTACCCGAAACTTTTCCGGAACCCAAATACCACTTTCCTATATATCAATATTTACCTCCGGACTATTCCGGAGCTCCTCGTGACGTCCGGGATCTCATCCGGGACTCCAAACAACCTTCGGTCACCAACATACATAACTCAATACTACCGAAACTTCACCGAACCTTAAGTGTGCAGACCCTGCGGGTTCGAGAACTATGTAGACATGACCGAGACACCTCTACGGTCAATAACCAATAGCGGGACCTGGATGCCCATATTGGTTCCTACATATTCTACGAAGATCTTTATCGGTTGAACCTCTATGTCAAGGATTCAGTTAATCCCGTATGATGTTCCCTTTGTTCTTCGGTATGTTACTTGCCCGAGATTCGATCGTCGGTATCTCTATACCTAGTTCAATCTCGTTACCGGCAAGTCTCTTTACTCATTCCGTAATACAAGATCCTGTGGCTAACACTTTAGTCACTTTGCTTGCAAGGCTTATTGTGGTGTTGTATTACCGAGTGGGCCCTGAGATACCTCTCCGTCACACGGAGTAACAAATCCCAGTCTTGATCCATGCCCACTCAACAGACACCCTCGGAGATATCTGTAGAGCATCTTTATAGTCATCCAGTTACGTTGCGACGTTTGATACACACAAGGTATTCCTCCGGTGTCAGTGAGTTGCATGATCTCATGGTCATAGGAACAAATACTTGACATGCAGAAAACTATAGCAATAAACTGACACGATCATATGCTACATTCATAATTTGGGTCTTGTCCATCACATCATTCTTCTAATGATGTGATCCCGTTATCAAATGACATCTCATGTCTATGGCTAGGAAACCTTGACCATCTTTGATCAACGAGCTAGTCTATTGGAGGCATACTAGGGACACAGTGTTGTTTATGTGCCCACACATGTATTTGAGTTTCCAATCAATACAATTATAGCATGGATAATAAATGATTATCATGAACAAGTAAATATGATAATAACTAAATTATTATTGCCTCTAGGGCATATTTCCAACAGTCTCCCACTTGCACTAGAGTCAATAATCTAGCTCACATCACCATGTGATTAACATTGTAATGAATCTAACACCCAATGAGTTCTGGTGCTTCGATCATGTTTTGCATGTGAGAGAGGTTCTAGTCAACGGTCTGCAACATTCAGATCCGTGTGTTCTTCGCAAATCTATTTGTCATACTGCAGATGCTACCACGCTCCACTTGGAGCTATTCCAAATGGTTGCTCCACTATACGTATCCGGATTGCTACTCAGAGTCATCTGGATAGGTGTCAAAGCTTGCATCGACGTAACCCTTTACGATGAACTCTTTATCACCTCCATAACCGAGAAACATTTCCTTAGTCCTCTAGTTACTAAGGATAATTTTGACCATTGTCCAGTGATCCGTTCTGGACCACTCTTGTACCCCTTGACAAACTCATGGCAAGGCACACTCTAGGTGCGGTACACAGCATGGCATACTATATAGAGCCTATGGATAAGGCATAGGGGATGACCTTCGTCTTTCTCTTTCATCTGTCGTGGTCGAGCTTTGAGTCTCACTCAACTCCACACCTTACAAATCAGGCAAGAACTCTTTCTTTGACTGATCCATTTTGAACTCTTTCAAAATCTTGTCAAGGTATGTACTCATTGAAAGTCTTATCAGACGTCTTGATCTATCTCTATAGATCCTGATGCCCAATATTTAAGTAGCTTCATTCAGGTCTTCCTTTGAAAAACTCCTTTCAAACAACCTTTTATGCTTTTCAGAAATTCTACATCATTTCCGATCAACAATATGTCATCCACATATACTTATCAGAAATTCTATAGTGCTCCCAGTCACTTTATTGTAAATACAAGTTTCTCATAAACTTTGTATAGACCCAAAAACTTTGATCATCTCATCAAAGCGTATATTCCAACTCCGAGATGCTTGCTCCTGTCCATACAAGGATCGCTGGAGCTTGCATACATTTTAACATCCTTAGGACCGACAAAACCTTCCGGTTGTATCACATACAACCTTTCCTCACGGATACCGTTAAGGAAACGATGTTTTGACATCCATCTGCCAGATTTCATAATCGAAAAATGCAGCAACTGCTAACATAATTCCAATAGACTTTAGCATTGCTACGGGTGAGAAAGTCTCATCGTAGTCAACTCCTTGAACTTGTCGGAAACTTCTTTGCGACAAGTCGAGCTTTATAAATGGTGACATTTACCATCAGCGTCTGTCTTCTTCTTAAAGGTCCATTTGTACTCAACGGCCTGCCGTTTAATGGGCAACTCTACCAAAGTCCATACTTGGTTTTCATACATGGATCCTTTCTCAGATTTCATGGCTCCTAGCCATTTGTTGGAATCCGGGCCCATCATCGCTTCTTCATAGCTCGTAGATTCACTGTTGTCTAACAACATGACCTCCAAGACAGGATTGACGTACCACTCAGAGGCGGTACGATTTCTTGTCGGCCTACGAGGTTCGATAGTAACTTGATCCGAAGCTTCATGATCATCATCATTTGCTTCCTCTTCACTTGGTGTAGGCGTCGCAGAAACATCTTTCTGCGTCGTGCTACTATCCAACTGAAGTGACGGTTCAATAACCACATCAAGTTCTTCCTTCCTCCCACTCAATTCTTTTGAGAGAAACTACGAGAGGGAGAGTGGATCTACATACCCTTTTAGGTCGCTAAGCGGGAAGCGTTGAGAAACGCGGTTGATGTAGTCGAACGTCTTCGCGATCCAAATCGCTAGCCGTCCCGCGATCCGATCACGATCCGTCCTGCGATCCAATCACGAACCGTCCCGCGATCCAATCACGGTCCTTCCGATCTAGCGCCGAACGGACGGCACCTCCGCGTTCAACACACGTACAACTTGATGACGATCTCCGCCTTCTTGATCCAGCAAGAGGGAGTGGAGAGGTAGATGAGTTCTCTGGCAGCACAACAGTGTGGTGGCGGTGGTGGTGAACTAATCCGGCAGGGCTTCACCGAGCTTCGCCGAACTAATCTAGAGGAGAAACGATCTAGAGGAAGAAGTGGGCAGCACGTGGCAATTAGGGTTGGGGCTGCCCTCAAATCCTCTAGTATATATAGGAGGAAGGGAGGGGAGGAGGCAGCCTCAAACCCTCCACAAGCAGGATTCGGCCGAACCACCTCAAGGAGGTGGAATCCACCTCCTACTAGGAGGTGGATTCGTTTTAGGAAGGTGTCCTACTCCTTCCAACCTCCACCTTTTTCCTCTTGGGCGCATGGGCCCCCATGGGGTCGGCTGCCCAGCCCACCAGGGGCTGGTGCACCACCTCTTGGGCCCATGTGGCCCCCGGGGTGGGTGGGCCCCACCCGGTGGACCCCCGGAACCCATTCGTCACTCCCGGCACACTACCGAAAGTACCCGAAACTTTTCCGAAACCCAAATACCACTTTCCTATATATCAATCTTTACCTCCGGACCATTCCGGAGCTCCTCATGACGTCCGGGATCTCATCCGGGACTCCGAACAACCTTTGGTCACCAACATACATAACTCAATACTACCGAAACGTCACCGAACCTTAAGTGTGCAGACCCTATGGGTTCGAGAACTATGTAGACATGACCGAGACACCTCTACAGTCAATAACCAATAGCGGGATCTGGATGCTCATATTGGTTCCTACATATTCTACGAAGATCTTTATCGGTTGAACCTCTATGTCAAGGATTCAGTTAATCCCGTATGATGTTCCCTTTGTTCTTCGGTATGTTACTTGCCCGAGATTCGATCGTCGATATCTCTATACCTAGTTCAATCTCGTTACCGGCAAGTCTCTTTACTCGTTCCATAATACAAGATCCTGTGGATAACACTTTAGTCACTTTGCTTGCAAGGCTTATTGTGATGTTTTATTACCGAGTGGGCCCTGAGATACCTCTCCGTCACACGGAGTAACAAATCCCAGTCTTGATCCATGCCCAATCAACAGACACCCTCGGAGATATCTGTAGAGCATCTTTATAGTCATCCAGTTACGTTGCGATGTTTCATACACACAAGGTATTCCTCCGGTGTCAGTGAGTTGCATGATCTCATAGTCATAGGAACAGATACTTGACATGCAGAAAACTATAGCAATAAATTGACACGGTCATATGCTACGTTCATAATTTGGGTCTTGTCCATCACATCATTCTCCTAATGATGTGATCCCGTTATCAAATGACATCTCATGTCTATGGCTAGGAAACTTGACCATCTTTGATCAACGAGCTAGTCTATTAGAGGCATACTAGGGACACCGTGTTGTCTCTGTACCCACACATGTATTTGAGTTTACAATCAATACAATTATAGCATGGATAATAAACGATTATCATGAACAAGGAAATATGATAATAACTAAATTATTATTACCTCTAGGGCATATTTCCAACACAAACGCCCAGGCAGGCCGCCCGGTCACTGACCGATCACAAAAAATCGACCCAGACGGGCAAAAACCAGCCTCAAACGCCCGGGCTGACCGGCACCCCTCATTTCCAGCCCAAATATGGGACGGGTATAGGGGAGCCCGGGCGCGCCCGGGCACGCCCTCCTGGCCCACACTGGCCCGCATCGACCCCACATATATTCGTCCCCATCCGCTCGCCGGACCAAACCCTATCCACTTCACTCCACCCCTCCACTCCCGTCCGCCACCCTTGCTCACCTCCGACGATCTCCGGCCGTCTCCGGCATGACGGGCAGCGGATCTGACTCCGACCAGTCCGGATCCATCGACTGGGGGGTCGTCCCCTGCGGATTGGAGGAGGCAATGGCGATTCGCATTGCACTCCGCCGCTCCCGCGAGGACAACGCCCGACTGATGGCAGGCTCTATCCGCCGCGACTCCATAGCGTCCGCTCAACGGGCGCTCGGTTCCTCCGGGGGATCGTCAAGGTCCCGGCGGGCGGATCCGGAGGCCTTCGAGTCCCACCAGGAACAGACTGCTCGCCGTGGGAAAGAGCGGATAAGGATCGCCGATGCCTTTCTCGCGGAGGAAATGACGGAGGCGGAGGCGGCTGATGTGGCGGCGGGGGCGGCCACAGAGGAGGAAGCCATCCGAGCCCGCATTTTGAAGAAATGGCAGTGGAGGAACACGTGCGCCCTCGCCCCGAGCAGAATCGGGCGGTCCGTGAAATGGCCGGACTGCCACCGAAGGAGGAGAAGGAGGTGAGCGACGGCGAGGACAGCTCCGGCGACGAGCAGATCCGGCTCGATCCGTACTACGTCTTCGACCGGTACTTCCACGACAAGGACGGCAACGGCGACGGGAAGGGCAAGGGCAGTCGTGGATGATCTTCACCATAGCCAAATATGCAAATTTGGTAGTCCGATAGCATGTTAGTAGTGATGGAGTAGTCGGACGATGTGTGTAATGCATCGACGTAGTAGTTGCATGAGTTTATATGGATTTGAGATATGATATTTGAGGTGTCCGGATGTGGAATGCATTATTTGAGGTGTGACCGGTCAGTGTCCGCGGACGTGCCCGGACGCGTCCACGGGCGTTTGAGGGGCCGGATTTGCAAGGTCCGGCTGTAGATACTCTTACAACGACAATTTGGACTGATAGTAACACTTACTGAATTAAATCAGATTATTGTCAACTTGTCATTGCAGGTTGTGAACAAGAAGGTCGTCGGTTGATGTGTTTAAGCTGTATTGAAGAAATGGGCAAGCAATTTACAAATTCACTCTTGTAATACATTTGAACATTTGAGTGCATGAATATACTATAAGACTAATCCTCCTAGAATTGAAGAGCCCTCATTCAATTGAGGTCTCCAATTGACATTGGGTCACCCGATTTTGACCAGGTCAACAATTTCTCAAAGCTCTCCTATTCAATTTTTATAATATATCTATAAATACGCAATGCCTATTATTTTTAAGGCCTCACAATCAATTTAAATCTTCAATTTATAACGGGGTCACCCGATTTTGACCGGGTCAAGAATTTCTCAAGGAGTTATCTTATTTCATTCTTTCAATTCGCCTCTCTTAGTAAATTCTTTTAATTCATCTCTGTAATTATATTGTTTTATTTCATATGCTCTAATTTTTAAGCTCTTTCATTCAATCGAGGTATTCAATTTTCGATTTGGTTCACGATTTGGCCGGTCCAAAGATTTTCCAAATCAATCGACAATAATCGATCTATAAAAACATATCAATTACGCACACCCTCTCACCACCTAAAAAAAAGTGCCAACATGTGATATTGTATCATAAATATAGAACATGCAGCCACCGACGAATTTTTCACACAAAACTATTGATTGAATAGCAAATAACACTGGATCACATGCCTGAAGGCCCACCAAACACGCTGCATTATAAATGAAAAGAAAACACACTTCATCATCTCCCCTCTCGCCAAACCAAATACTCACTCAATTTGAACATACAAGGTGTATTAAATTTTTGTAAAGTATATTACCTTTAACTTTAACCAAGTTCGGAGCCAAAAATATTGGCATCCACAATAATAACTAAATAAAAATAAAATTTTATTTCATGATGAATCTAATGATACCGATTTGATATTATGTATATTGATATAGTTCTCTACAAATTTGGCCAAACTTAAAAGATTTTACTTTTCAAAAAATTACACCTTATATTTTGATTATATTTTGAAACAGATGGGGTAATATCTTTTATGAAAACCCAGTACCACTGACTGCGCAGCAAAGCGCGTCCAACCTTTCTAGTAATTTTCAATTCCCACGGCAATCGCGAGCCCCACATAGACACAGTTTACACCGAAACCTTTTTTTTTTGAACGGTACACACCGAAACCTTTAATGTGCACCTTTATCTACCTGCGGGATTTCCAGTGAAACTTCTCACCACAGGTAAGTGACAACGGATGATTATGTGCACTCCTGAATTCACTAATGTACTCCCTTCGTAAAGAAATATAAAAGCGTTTAGATCACTACTTTAGTTGTCTAAACGCTCTTATATTTCTTTACAGAGGTAGTACCAACCATTATCAGAAGAACGTAAAAGCCTTATCATTGCCTCGCACCCGCACCGGCTAGACCTGCTGTTGTCGTTACCTGAATGACCCTGTAATAAACAAAACACGCAGTTAGCATGTACTACCTCTGTATACTTATATAAGACGTTTTAAATCACTAAATTAGTGATCTAGAACGTCTTATAAAAATTTACGGAGGGAGTACTTACAAATCGCATTCTACATATTTAATAAAAATACCTTAGAAATGTACCGCACACCCGCAAACTAGCTCTTGCATGCATTTTTATCGTTTCACGTTTAGTCTGCTTCTGCAGAGTATACCAAAACCAATCTCCGACGAGTACAAATTGTAGAATTCGTGAGCCTCATCCAACGAGTCGAAAGACATCCCGACAACTGGGTTTATGACGACATCCATTCCTTTTCTTCTACAAAACCCCTGATTGACATTTCCAGTGCGCTCTTCTGCTCGGGATTATACTCCCTCGCGATATCTACTTTTGTTAACCGAACCTATGAATTGAACGGATGAACATTCACGTAGACATCATTAAATGAATCAATACGAACACGGGAGAAAAAAGAACAACATTTCAGAAAAAAGTACACAATTTAATTTTCACAAAAATATAATTTGGCCAACAAGCATTTTTGTGCCTCGGAAATTATTTTAATCAAAATCTTTTTATTAATGCTTATAAGAAACGCACCACTGAAAGACTGTTTAACTAAATAAAACTATCTACACCCCTTTTAGTTTTATAATGTGTTTTTTGTTTACTTGATATGTCCACGCAAGTACTTAGTTATGCCATTTCTATGTGAATTTAATCAGACCCTCCCAAAGTTACCTTGTTGATCATATGGCCCAAAATATACAAATTGCAAGAACAACGACGGGCTGCCCTAGCACAAATGTATAACTGGCCGGCCCACAAAAACATCCACGGCACGACCGCTTCAGATGGGCAAATGCACATATAAAAAAATAACTTCTTGGTAAAGAAATCACCCAGACATATTTGCACAATGTGTTCTACTGTGGATATAGTTTATTTCATATGTTGGGCATTACATCAATTTCAACATTAATTTCACATAGATCTCCTACCCACGCGAAGTGTTTCTTTTGGTGGATACTTAATCCATGTATACCAGAAATATGTAGACCATCTGTGTAAAAACTCCCCTGCGAGACCAGCCAGAAGTTGCCTCGCCACAAGCGTCGTCCTTCAATTCATTACTTTCGAAAATATCTCCATTATCCCCGACTAGCAAGCTTGATTCAGAAACTTTAGTGCCGTGGATAGGCCATCTCGGAAGATGAATCTGATGTGGCCCTGGATCTACAATATCTGGCGCCAAAAGGGATTAGCGGAGAAGACTCATCGACCACTCTTGACAAACTTGATGAACATTACAAACCAGCCGCGCAAAACGCGCACGCTATCAAAGAAGATTCGTTCGCCGCAGGGATCAAGCTTCCACTCGACCTACGACAGAATAAGTAAATCAGAGCATGACATCGTAGAACTTGTTAAAGAACAACACTACGAAAATATAGAATGTACCTTAGTTCGCCTTCAATGTCTATGAAGCCCATCTCACCGGCAAGGTGGGTTAGCAATTTCAATGTTTGCAACCAAACTAAACCATACGTCCACACCTACACTGGGAGGAAACAGAAGAAGTAAAATGTGAGCCCACCCCCCGCGTTGTGATCCCGGACGTTGCATTTGTGGACACTAGCTGGGCAGTACAAAAATCAAGAGCCAAGACAGCACAACTCGGGCTCTTCATGGGATGGTCCTGGAACGCCGGTGGGCCACCAGGTACTTGTATCCGCCTTGTGCATGCATGTATCGCTAGGAGTGCTCGAAAAAATAATGGATGTGTCCAGGGCACATAGTTATTGCATATCTAAATGATTAAATTAAGTATAAAAAAATACACATATGAATCTTCACGTAAGATCAATGATATAGAACTTAGATGTGAAATGCTTACGTAACATCTACATGTACCTTAACAAAACCGAAAAATAATTTGTATCGCGAGGAGACCTGTGCCTGTCTCGTACAAACACACATCGGCAATACTACTGGTATAACTATAAGTAACGAATAATCCAGCACTTAAAGCGGGTACATCTTTAGACCATCACCACGCATCCAAGTGTGGCGTGAATAAAGTGCACCGATGCTGGCCGTGCACAGAAACTCCGCTTTATCAAAATCTGGGTCTATATGCGCACCTATAGCCGTCCCGTATCACTGTCTCTATTGGTTGACAAGCTAAATCTAATCCTCTTGCAAGTAGCACACGTAGAAAAAGGAAGTGCGCGTCAACATGACACGTGAACATTTGTGTAGCTCTGCTTTTTGTAGCCATTTGCATGTGTGTGCAGCACAACATACTCCGTAGGCCATCGTGCATCCTCATTCCTCCGTAGGCCGCAGCCTAGGGGGTGGAGTGTTGTCATGTCAATTGCCGCGTCGCACTAGTAGCCGGCGAATCTCGGCAGTAGTACACGCCACTCATCATCGGTGTTCTTTGGCACACATCGTGTGGACTCACGCGCTGCCCAAAAGTCAGACCAGACGCATGGCCAACTGGATGACAAGATACGTAGCATCAATTATTCTTATGACATACGAACCAGTTCAATTACATTAGTTCATGCTAGTATCGAACCATTTGTATCTTAATTACATGAAAATGGGCATGTTTTTCTGCATATATAGCAAATAGCCGCCTCGAAGAGAAAAACGACGAAGAGGCCCTCGCACGGTCGCACCCAAACACCCCGCCCACAACCCAAAAACTTCGAGCTGCCGCCACAGCTCTGACCCAGCCCGCCAATCAACCGGCCAAGCTTTCGGCCACGTCACCGATCCGCGGCATCTCTCCCCCGGATCGCCGTCTCGACCGTCCACTCCATCCGCATCGAACGGCAGGCACATGCTTCCTCCAACCTCTCGCCCACCTTAAAACGCCCTTCGCCCCTCCCCGAAATCACAGCGCCAGCACCAGCCACCAAACCGTTCCAGGCGCCACATCCGCTCGCAGCTTGAGATCGTCAGCCATGTCCGGGCGCGGCAAGGGAGGCAAGGGGCTCGGCAAGGGCGGCGCCAAGCGCCACAGGAAGGTCCTGCGCGACAACATCCAGGGCATCACCAAGCCGGCGATCCGGCGCCTGGCGCGGCGGGGCGGCGTGAAGCGCATCTCGGGGCTCATCTACGAGGAGACCCGCGGCGTGCTCAAGATCTTCCTCGAGAACGTCATCCGCGACGCCGTCACCTACACCGAGCACGCCCGCCGCAAGACCGTCACCGCCATGGACGTCGTCTACGCGCTCAAGCGCCAGGGCCGCACCCTCTACGGCTTCGGCGGCCAGGGCCGTCAGCCTCTGTCGCCGCCTGCAGATTCCGAAACCTTGATGAAACCCCGACATGTTTGGTTGGCTATTTCCTCTGTAGTTCGAACTGAATCCTGGAACAATGTTAATCGCATATGTTTGTTGGAAATGAAACTTGTCTCTGCAAATGTTGACTTTCTGATTTTGTCTCGCTGGTTGCTCACTGATGGGTTGGGTACGATACTGAGGTGGCGACGAGTTGATTTGCCAGAATTTACCAGGAGCCTCGGATGAATCGTACTTGTTTCCAGGCTAATTTGTAATGTGAAGAAACGCCACATGGGGCTGAACAAGCATTTGCTCTGTTTCTGCTAATTGATCTGATGCATTTGTACTTGACACATTGATGTTACTACTGTGGTGCAATGCGTGTAGTGGAGATCGGGATTAATCTGCATTTCATACATCGAGTTCTAGACCGAGTCATCGATCGAGTCACTGTCCTTGACCAGATCTCTGGGTGTACAAATTTGCTGTCTGACTTGTAATGGATAATCGATAACTGCTATGTGGTTCATGTTAACTGCTACTATAAGTTAATTAGGATCATCATTTTTTTGCTTTATTTCTGTTAACCTTTTAATTGCTTGAACTGTGCTTCCAACTGCGGAATTGCCAATACAGATAAACGATACCCTGTTTGGCAGTGACAACAACTTCATCCTTCAGTTGAATTGATCAAGAGGTGCAATGATGTATTGGATCTGTTATGAATTATATTCAGATATCTAAGGCAGCTCAGATTGGTATCTGTCCTGAGAAGACATGCTAGAGAATTCAATCACCATTCTGTCAGAACGGCAATGGAACAAGCATACTAAGTTAGATTGGTACTGGTATTCACAGCAAATTAGCGATCATTCTTGTCGTTTCGCTTTGAAGTATGCTTGTATATAAAGGAAGTCTGCCCATTAGAGAATAAACCAGTATTTTAATAGATTCACGAACTTGTAAATGATCAAATAGAGAAGACTGCAATCTACTCTCTCCTCCCCATAATGTAAGGCGTTTTTTGACACTACGTCTTACATTATGGTTTTTTGACACTAAACGTGTTACGTTATGGGATGGAGGGAATATCAAATAGAGTAGTAACCTTATTCTTTTTCTCGAACTTGTGAATGATCTTAGCTACCTCCAGTTTCAAAATGGTCACATATTGCTATTACTGGGAATGCTTTTGCTATTGCAGTTTCAACTTACTCTCCACTTCTGTAGGCATGGAATTGACTCGCCTCTTGATAAATTTCTAGCTTTCTGAATTTCTCTTCCTGTTGCCAGTTACCACAGAAACATATAGCTTCTTTGGTAAATCAGTGTAGAAATCCATGGTTTCTCTGTAGCAATAGACATGCATTGGTCTCTGTTTTCTTTCCCGCTACCAAAAAACGACGCATGTTCGGCGTCCATCATGCCACAGGTCGGCGGTCGCCACCACAGGTCGGCGATCAACATGCCAATAGTCTGGCGATCAAAAAGGCGGGAGACATACACATATCAAATGGCAAGCTCCTCGTCTCCCGCAGAGGCTGGCGAGTTTGGCGTAGGCGTCGGGGTCGTAGTGCTCGGCGTTGGCGCGGGTGCATTCGGCGTGGCCATGGGCGCCGCCGGCGTTGGTGTTGTGGGTGCACTCGGCGTCGCCGCGGTCGCCGCCGGTCCCGGCATGAGGTTCAAGATGAGATTGCGCTCCGCCCAGTACCACGCCTTCACCTGCGGGTCCATCATCGCCGTGTCACCTCCCATCAGGAACGCCAGGTCGGTGTTGCGCTTCTTCGCGGCGACGTTGGTCTTGAGAAGGTCGAGCTTGGCGTCATGCTTCGTCATCAATGCCGACCACCTCGCCTCGGAATTCTCCTCCCTCATGACGGAGTGGCTCTTGGCGTCGGCGATGCATTGTTCGATCGACGCCTGCAGCCGTTCGGTAGCGGGCGCCAAGTCCCTCACCTTCTTCGCCTTCTTGTTGCCATCAGGCCGCCCTTCTGCCGCCCCCGAGACAGGCGCGTCCGGGTTGTACACGCCATCCTTGGACTTGGCGAGAGCGAGCCGGACCTCCGCCCATTTCTCGCACCACTCGATCCTGGTGAACACATGAAGGAACTTGAAGTCGGCGTCGGTGTCGCTGTCCCGGCGGAACAACTCGAACATTCGGACCATCTGCACGGCGAAGATCACGGAGTCGGTGACGAACATGGCGAAGATCACGGACCGGCGAGCCATGGACGTACCTGCCGTTCGACGTTGGCGCCGCTCTCCGGGCGAGCGATGACCTCTTCCTGGATCCCATGCCACTTGTTGCACCCGGTTTGGATGCTCGCCCAATGGTTGGACATGGCCTTGTCGCCGCGCTCCATGTGTATGCCGACGAACTCGGGGTCGACCAACTTGCGCTCGTCGAACGCCGTCTTGATCCTTCTCCAGTACGTGTCGATGTTTTGATTCCTGCCGGTGATCGTGTCCATGCTCATAGTCTTCCGTGCTTCGATGAGGCACTCGTCTTCCTTCGCCATCCACTTGACGCGCGGCTCGGCCGGCTTCCCGTTGGTGGCCCGTTTCTTCTTCTTTCTCCCTTTGCTCCTCGCCGGCTCCGGCTCCGCCGGTTCATCCTCCTCCACCTCCTCCTCGGCTTCGTCGCAGTCAACGTCGTCCATGTCGTCGTCGATGTCCAACGTTTCCTCTTGCTTGCCGAAGCCGGGGCACGACGCGGCGGCGGCTGAGCCGTGGTTGATGATCTCCCCCATCTCGGCGTCGGTGGAGCTGAACTGTGGCACCGAACCCGGCGTGAAAGGAAGGGTGTCGCGACGCAGAGCCGTCACGGACGCCCCCGAGTACGTCGGCGAGTAGCCGTATTGGGCGTTATGGCCGGCGGTGAACGCAGAAGGTGTACGCGGGAAGGTGATGTTGGGGTTAAAGCCGCCGAGGGCGTCGCCGTCGATATATTCCGGCAAGTAGCCCCACGCCGGCGACTGGAAGTTGGCCGGCGACGCGACGCTCTGCTGGCTGCCCCACGCACCTTGCGGAAATGGGCCCACCTGTTGAGGCGGAAAGATCGGCTTCTCGTTCACCATGGCCGAGCGAGATGACGCCTCCTGCTCCGTCGCCGCATCCCTGGATTTCTTCATGATGAGCCTGTTCCGCCGATCGGTGGTCACCGCCGACAGGTCGCTCCACGTCGACCTTCCACTCCGCGTTCGTCAAGCCCGGGGGCCTTGCCATCGGCGCCCTAGGCTTCCTCGCCTTTGGTGCTGCAGGTTCAGTGGCTTGGCGAGGGGCGACCTACTTCTTCGGCGGCATGACGGGGGAGAGAGGTGGAGAATGGCGGGAACAACGGGGAAAGGCGGCGGCGGGGGGGGGATGCGGTGATGGGGAGGGAAAATGAGGGAAAAGGCGAAGAAAGGCGGGAAATCAGCCGGTGTCGCCGACAGTGCGGTCCCACGTGCCTTTTCGCTTCAGCCGGCGCCCCCAGGTGCCCCCAGCGCGCTAGGTTCGGCCTGGGATTGCCGGCCCAAAAGAAGGGCCCAACCGGCGGAAATCGGCGTCCTGGGGGGTGACTGGGAGGTTTTTTCGGCGCCGGCGATAAAAAAAGGGCCTGGGGGGGGGCCTGTTGGGCGCGGCTGGAGATGCTCTAAGCCACATGAACTTAGTAACCCACTATTTACCATTCCACCATGGAACATTTCTGAATGGTATATGTGAGACATCTAATTTTGTTAATAAAAAGATTCATTCTTATATGAAACCAAAACATCGATTCATGATGCTACTTACATGGCTACATGTCATGTTGAATGCTAAAAGGAATTATGAAAAGAACAATATGTATTGATTGCTTTAAGAAAAATTGATGATGAATTGGTTTTACGAAAAGGCATCCATGTATATGGAGAGGGAATTGGTAATCTTGGATTGACATGCCATGCATGACTTGATTTTCCTAGCATATACATGAAACTTTATCAGCTAAAGAGAATCTGCTGGTTGTCATTTGGTAAGCATAAGAGTTCATTATTTTGGTGTGCAAATAAAATTAACCTAGATATATCACCTCTACTGGATCTTATTTTAACCTTATTGTTTTATATTGTGAGGTTAATTCTCTAAAATATATCATCAAACTATTTCTTCATACAATCAGATTCTCAATATGAGATGCAAAACTGCACGCTCTGCATGATGCTTTCTAGCTCAACGTCCAACCGCTTTGGCAGATTTTCGGCATATTCATTGAGTACAGTCCATGGAAGGGGGCGAGGAAGAGAGCACAAGGGATGTAAACATATCAGCACGACACTGCATTGCGCAAGTGGTTCATGGTGTTGTACAAGGGAAGATGGTTCGAAGAAGAAGCAAGAAAAAAAACTAAAGCTGGGGGGAAGGAGGGGAGCAAGAAGAAGACACAAGATCACTGCGAATGCACTGATATCGACGTGGTGCTGGTCGGGGCTGACGACGGTGTTGAAGAGGAGGCAAGGAGTAGCAAATGCATGGGAGGGTGAGGAAGAGAAGAATGACAAATAAGTCAAGTGAAGAAGTGGTGGAGAAGAAGAGTCTGGTGGTCATTTTTTAGCAACCGGCAGGAGTGCTGCCTTTTTATTAAGAAGGGGGAAACATATACAGAGCGACATGTTTAGGGGACATGCCGGAAACCCCAAGATACTCACATCGCACGCGGATTACCCATGCAATTGGTTAACTCTTGGTCTAAATGCTAAATGTCTCTCAACAATGTCCTCAATGGTTAGATGGACCACCTTAAAATACGTCATGTGTATGTCGTTGAAGGTGCGACAATTCCTTTCTTTCCAAACATTCCACACTCCAGTATTTTTTATATATTTGAAAATTAATCACCGTAAAATTTCAGATCATTTGGACCTCCGGAGAATAGCTATATCTGATGTAGCTCTTTTTGGTCGAGAATTCCAGCAGCCGACAATTGCCCTCTTCATGTGTATCTTGCAAATTAAGAGAGAAAAAGGCATACTAATTTCATCATAAATTGAAATATTGATCAAAAACATTATAAATAATAATAGAAAAACATGATGCAAAATAGACGTATCAACACCCCAATCTTAGACCTCGCTTGTCCTCAAGCAAAAATCGAACTCAATAATCATGACCACAT
Source organism: Elymus sibiricus (assembly GCA_039707655.1). Lineage (NCBI taxonomy): Eukaryota > Viridiplantae > Streptophyta > Magnoliopsida > Poales > Poaceae > Elymus > Elymus sibiricus. Next base: position 113,762,100 of record CM077663.1, on the reverse strand, counting down.
TTTATATAGAGAGATGTCGATAAAAAAATACATACATGGTAGCATCATGATCATTATCACAACAACAAGTATTCATCATAAAACTTCTCATGATCAAGTAACAATTCATTCACAATTTAAAATATAAGCAATAAACTTTTTTGGAAACTAACAAACTATGTTCTTAGTCATCAAGGCAATTACAATTCATTTCACGAAGAGTCTATGTAAGATATTTTGGTTTAGCAAATTCCACATACTGAACTATCATATTGTCTTCCATGATTGCTCACACTCAAAGCATATTTTTAGAACAAACCATTTCAGCCAGACACAGAGGAAGATGGGGGTTTAATGTTTCACCTCTCAACTTATTTATCTCAGGGATAATGTCAACAATAATAACTCGTGATCACCTATATTCAACTGGACATATGTGCCTGGATCTTTCCCCACCACATGATGCTTGCCAAGTGGAGAATAATTAAGGTCGGAATAAGAATGAATACTATTGACTCTTGCATAAAAGTTAAGACTAAACATTACAAGATAGGCACTTCGCAGAGGGAAGCAGAGGTTGTCATGCGCTTTTGATTTTTAGACGTGCAAGCTCTTAATTTAAAGGAACACCATTTTATATTGCCCCTTATGATAGCAACCTTTATTATGCAGTTCTTCTCTTTTATTGCGTTACCATCACAAATTCGTACAAAGCTTATTTTCCCTTACAATAAAAGATTATACATATTTAGGAGCAAATTTTTATTGCTTTGCACTGATGGCAACTTACTTGAAGAATCTTATTCAATCCATAGGTAGGTATGGTGGACTCTCATGACAAGAAACTGGGTTTAAGAGTTTTTGGATGAACAAGTAGTATCTCTACTTAGCACAAAGTTTTGGCTAGCAAAAGATTATGAGCAAACACCACATGTTAGAGGATCCATGACAATATAAATTCTATGTGAATATAAGAAAACATAACCCATTACGTTGTCTTCCTTGTCCAACATCAACCACTTGATCAAGTTTTGAAATAATTATTGGGGGCACACAATCATAGAAGATGTCCAAGATAATATATCTGTATGTGAGATCTCTTCATTTATTATTCTTTCATGAATTGCATCAATGACCAATGATATGTTTGTTAACTTCCAATAAATTTCACCAATTATACTTCTTATATGTGAAGTCATTACTCCCCATGGGATTAGCATATGAACTTTTAGTATTTTTCTATGATTGAGATAAGAAAGTAAAATAACCTAACTCATACTACTCTTTATTATATAACTATCACACATGATTACATAGATAGAACAATCACGAAACAAGCACTCGAAAACCACTTCATACTAATACTTTATTCTTCTAAATCCCGAAATAACTAAGGACCGAACTAAGATAAATAATGATGATAAAAGTGATGGTGATACGATAATGGGGCATCTCCCCCAAGCTTGGAACAAGCTAAGGGTGGTGCCCATACCCGTGTACTCAAGTTTCGTTCTTCGGTGATGGTGGTGATGAAGTGGTGGGCTTGTCCTCCATATTCCAAGGCATGGACTCCCCATTGAAGAAACAAGAACGTGTCTCCGGGATCCTGAAATATGCAGCTAGACTCATCCTTTTAAACCTGGATTCATACTCACAATTTTGGTTTTGTAGATTAAAGACTTGAGCTTGGAGATCCTCAATCTGGGTAAGAAGCTTAAATATGGATTCCTTAATCTCATTGCTGTCCCACTTATGTTCACGAATAAAATCCATGATCATGGAGTGGTTGGCAGTGAGTCCACGCTCCATCATCCCTTTGCACTTGAAGATTTCCTGCTCCAGCGCCTCAAGCCCAGCCTTCTCGCTTCCCTCCTCCTTTGGTCCTTGGGTGTCACGGATGTGATGCACCCCTCACGCATCTCCATGGTTTTAGGGCATTTCATCACCTCTGGAAGGTAAGGGTTGATGACCTTCTCAAAGAACATGTCCTTATACGAGCTTGATGGCGACATAACGATCTAGACCTGTTAGAAAAATAGCCCAAAACAAGAACATAGGAGAAACTTGTGATAAACTGGTTAAAACAACGAGGAGTATATATAATGAATTTTTATCTTGCAGGACAAGCATACGATAGGAAAATAGAGTCGGGAAGGTGCACAAGGGGCCGATGAGGGGGCAGGGCGCGCCCTGGGTGGTAGGGATCGCCCCTCTGCCTTGTGGTCTCCTCGTGGACCTTCTCAGCTGTTTCTTATTTTCCAAAATTTTCCAATATTCCAAAACTGCCAATTTTTTTTACAGAATTTTTGGAGTCGGTTTACTTACCGTATCACATACCTATTTCTTTTTAGGATTTTGGAGCATTCCAGAAGGTTTCTTCTAGATGTTCTTCTGGTGTAATTACTTGAATAATGTTGGTTTCCTTGTTAATGGGGGTAACTGCAATATAATGTTTAATTCTTTGCCCATTAACCACCTTTGGATTGTTTCCTTCGGCATCATTGATCTTGATGGATCTATGATGGTAAACTTCTTCGACGGGGCCTTCCCATATGGATAGAAGTTTGCGTGCAAAATTTCTAAAACGAGAATTGTACAAGAGAACTTTGTCACCGATATTAAATTCTCATTTCTAAATTCTTTTATCATGCCATCATTTAACCTTTTCTTTAAATAACTTGGCATTTTCATAAGCTTGCATGCTTCACTCATCTAGAGAAATGTTAGTGCATCTAGTTTCGCCTTAGTGGTTTTGGAGTATTGAAGACAAATGGGTTAAGGGGCTAATGTGTTTGTGAGTGTACACATGAGTTATAGTCCCTGAAGAGTTTGGTTTAACCGACGAAAGACGACCCCTAAAAGTATATTTCGTCAAGCGAAGAATTTGGTGCGACCCTCGATGAAATTAAGTGAAGAATCTGGTGTGACCTTTAAGGAAATTTAAGTGAAGACTTGGGAGATTGAAGACTTTGTTTTCATAGTTTATTTCTTCTTATTTTGAGTCATAGGAAACACCATACTGTTAAAGGGGGTCTAGGTAATACATAGACGTTTTTGCAAGTGATGCTCAAAAACTAAACCTACCTATTTCTTCGAGTGAAGACTTTGGAAATCTCTTACAATGTATTCGAGTTCTTCAGCGAAAGAGACGAAGTTCTTCTGGTCGCAGACGAAATTGGTCTTAGTGAGGAGTTAGGATTTCGCCTGTGCAATTTGCCTACCGTCAAGACTTTGAGAGCCCCGACGAATTTGAGAGTTCAAATTTCCGACCGTTGTTGCGCTTAGTGCTAGCTGTCGAGTGTACCCTTATCTTGACAATGGTCATATGTGTAGGGGTATTTATGTCTTATCATGTCCGGTGCCCCTGGCTATAAATAGCCACCCCAACAACCATTCGTTGGTTGGCTGCTCCGATAGAGAGATTGACAAGTGTCATCTAGAACAACTCTTCCTCTGACGACTTAGAGAGAAACCTAAGTGAGGGAAAACCCAAACACCCAGAGCCTCAAAGTGATTGAGCATCACTGAAGAAATTGTCTTGTGTGGAACCGATGCCTGTTACCTTTGAAGACAGTGTATCTTCAAGACGGTTAGGCGTCATGGTTTGAGCATCCAAGAGTCATTGTGGATTGCTGGTGACCAAGTCTGTGAAGGTTTGGAAGTCTACCTTGAAGACTTACCACGAGTGATTGGGTGGAGTCTAAGTGACTTTAGCTCAAGGGGAACACGGTGAAGACTTAATGTCTTCGGAGTTCATTCTCAGCCGCCCCAACCAGACGTACGATTGTCACAACAGTTGGAACTGGTCTAACAAATGCAGTGTCTTCATCGAGCATCCCGGTTCTATTTCCTCAACCCTTCACTTCCTCATTCGTATGTTGATGAAATTGCTCTCTGTTCTATGAAGACTTTGATTGAATACTTTCTCAATTTCTTCAACCTCAATTCTTCAGTCATTGTGCTTATCCTGGTCGCTTGTTACTCATTCTCTTGCATGCTTCATTTCATAATGACGACTATGCTAATTATCCGTTTCCCATACACTTGAGTACTTTAGCCGCTGCATAACTATTCTTCACTCTATAATTCTTCACCAAGTAATTCTTTAGTGACAAATTTGTTAAAATCATCCAATCACGCCCTCTGGTCGATATAACATACTTTCAGTTTGTATCAGAGAAAGCTACTCCCTTGTTCCGTGTGATTTTGGTTTAACCACCTGGAGTTTTAGTTATGTCAATCGCAGGTATGATCAAGATCTCCGCTACGTGTGCTGTCCTTGAAAGAACGGACTATCCCTACTGGAAGAAGATGCGCATGCATCTTGTGGCTATTGACAACGATCTCTGGTTCGTCGTCGAGAATGGCGTTCCAGCCATGGGGCCAAGCATCAACGCTGTCGATGTGAAGAGATTCAAGCAACTCGACTCTCAAGCGAAGAATATCATATGTGGGCATATGAGCAAATGACAATATGACAGAGTGAGTGCTTTGAAAACCTTGAAGCTGATCTGGCACATGCTGTCCAAAGTTAATGTGGGGGTATCAACTCAACGTGACTCCCGAGTTGATGATCTTCGCAACCTCTTCAATCACTGCAGGAGGCTCGACAATGAAAATGTTCAACAAACCTTTGATCGCCTCACTAATATCTCCAATGAACTTCAAGCTCTTGGTGCTACTGATATCACCGACGACGAGGTGGTGAAGAAACTGCTGAGATCTCTTGATTCTTCATTTCACACTCTGTCATTGATGATTCAAGAGCGTGTTGATTACAAGTCGTTGGATCCTGCTGACATTCTTGAGAGGCTCAGTACTCATGAATTTCAACAATCTGAAAAGAGATATCTCTACGGGCCAAGCTATGGAGGATCTCGTGCTCTGAAGGCAAAAGCAATTTCCTCATATGAAGAATCTGACAACAACGCTGGTGATTCTGCTGAAATTGGTCATGAACTGGCTATGGTAGTGAGGAAATTCCAAAAATTCTCCAGAAAAGGTCGCTTCGAAAAATCTTCAAGGGATGATATGAAGAAATCTAAATCTTTCTCACGCGACTACAAGAAGGGAACTTGTCACAAATGCAAGAAGACATGCCATTACATCGCCGACTGCCCTCTCTAGGAAAAGGAATCGAAGAAGAAGAAGAAAAGCAATGATTACAGTTCTGATGTCAAGAAGAAAAAGAAGTTGTCAAGGTCTTCATCAAAATCTTCATCCCACAAGAAGAACAACTCCAGCAGAGCTCGTGCTCTCATTGGAAAGGAAATGGATTCTGTTGAGGAATGATGATGTTGAAGAAGAGGAGGAATTTGAGGAGGAGTCAGACTCTAGAGTGGCGAGCCTTGCTCCCGCTACCGCTTTTGTCATCAAGTCCATCTTTAGCAATGAAGAAAATGACACCGTGAACAACACTGATGACTGCGACGATGACTTTGCTCCCACCTATTGCTTCATGGCAAAAGGTGCCAAGGTACTCTCATATCATTCCTCTTATGACTCAAGTCAAGATGCATCTGATGACGATATGAAACCTAGCTATACCAAACTTGCTACTATTGACACTAAGAAACAAAGTGCCATGGAAAGGATTCAGAAACTGTTAGACAAAAGCGATGACCCGTTGAACGGGGAAATGGATCAGACTCAAACTTTGACTGGCGACTTTCAAAGTCTTCAGTCAAAGTATGATGAACTTAAAAGTCGTCATGATTCCCTCTCGGCCTATCATGAGATATTTTCCTATGAATTTCTTCAAAGGAAGCAAGATCTTGAAAAACCGAGAGCGTCTCATGATGATCTTCAAAGGGAAAATGATTCATTACTCGCTCAACATATCTGTTCCGCTCAGGAAGAATTTGTCCCATGTTGCTTGAAATGCATCGAATGTGAAATTGCTAATTCTTCTCCTGAATGTTCAGATCCTTCTAAAATTGCAATTTCTTCAACTATTTCTATGGCCACTAACCCTTCATCTGAGGATGCCACCAGTGTCACTGACGAAAATGTAGGATTGAAGGATTGTATGCGACATACATGTACAAAAGCCTCAAAGGTCAACAGACTCTTTGTGATGTGCTTAAGAAGCAGATTCTGAACAGGAACCCTAGGAAAGAGGGCATTGCATTTGAGAGGAAGCTCAATGCTGATGGATCTTACTAGAAACCTGACCAATACCCCAAAACCACATGGGTTGTAGAAAAAGGACCTCCTATAGACCCGTCTACTTTATTTGGCTACAACTGTGATACTTCATATTCCTTTGATGAATTATTACACTCCAACTATAAACTGTTGGAAATATGCCCTAGAGGCAATAATAAATTGGTTATTATTATATTTCCTTGTTCATGATAATCGTTTATTATCCATGCTATAATTGTATTGATTGGAAACTCAAATACATGTGTGGGTACATAGACAACACTATGTCCCTAGTAAGCCTCTAGTTGACTAGCTCGTTGATCAAAGATGGTTAAGGTTTCCTAGCCATTGACATGAGATGTCATTTGATAACGGGATCACATCATTAGGAGAATGATGTGATGGACAAGACCCAAACTGTAAACGTAGCATTTGATCGTGTCAGTTTATTGCTATTGTTTTCTGCATGTCAAGTATCTGTTCCTTTGACCATGAGATCATGCAACTCACTGACACCGGAGGAATACCTTGTGTGTATCAAACGTCGCAACGTAACTGGGTGACTATAAAGGTGCTCTACAGGTATCTCCGAGGGTGTCTGTTGGGTTGGCATGGATCAAGACTGGGATTTGTTACTCCGTGTGACGGAGAGGTATCTCAGGGCCCACTCGATAATACAACATCACATTGAGCCTTGCAAGCAAAGTGACTAAAGAGTTAGCCACAGGATCTTGTATTACGGAACGAGTAAAGAGACTTGCCGGTAACGAGATTGAACTAGGTATAGTGATACCGACGATCGAATCTCGGGCAAGTAACATACCGAAGAACAAAGGGAACAGCATACGGGATTAACTGAATCCTTGACATAGAGGTTCGACCGATAAAAGATCTTCGTAGAATATGTAGGAGCCAATATGGGCATCCAGGTCCCGCTATTGGTTATTGGCCGTAGAGGTGTCTCGGTCATGTCTACATAGTTCTCGAACCCGCAGGGTCTACACACTTAACGTTTGGTGACGATTAGTATAGTTGAGTTATTATGTTGGTGACCGAAGGTTGTTCGGAGTCCCGGATAAGATCCCGGACATGACGAGGATCTCCGGAAGAGTCCGGAGGTAAAGATTGATATATGTGATAATAGTGTTTTGATCTCCGAAAGAGTTCCGGAGTTCACCGGAAGGGGTTCCAGATGTTTACCGAAGTGTTCGGGTGCAGAAACACTTTATATGGGCCAAAGGGATAAAGCCCACGAGGTATTGGAAAGTGCAAAAGTAGTTTTGCTGCCGCGTAAGCGGTACTACCGCTTGGTGAAGCGGTACTACCGCCCGAGCGGTACTACCGCTTGTGTGAAGCGGTACTACCGCCCAAGCGGTACTACCGCTTGTGTGAAGCGGTACTACCGCTTGTGTGCGGCTGTGCACGGTTCGGCCGGGATCCGAGTTGGACTCTTTTCCTGCGGGCCAAACCGACCTTGTGCGGGCAAAACCGACCTGGAGGAGGCTTTTACTCCAAGTTTAGACCCCAAGGCTCAACATATAAATAGAGGGGCAGGGCTAGCACACGGGACACATCAAGATTTCCCCAAGCCGTGTGCGGCAACCCTAACCCTCTAGTTCCTCCGTCATAATCTCCGTAGCGCTTGGCGAAGCCCTGCAGAGATTGTTCCTCACCACCATCACCACGCCGTCGTGCTGCTGGAACTCAACCACTACTTCACCATCGCTCGCTGGATCGAGGAGGTGAAGGCGTCATCAAGCCGCACGTGTGTTGAACGCGGAGGTGCCGTCCGTTCGGCGCTAGTTCGTGATCGGATCGAGGGACGACTTGCGATTTGGATCGAGGAGACGTTCGACTACATCAACCGCGTTTCTTAAACGCTTCCGCTTAGCGATCTACAAGGGTATGTAGATTCACTCTCCCTCTCGTAGATGCTCATCACCATGGATAGATCTTGTGTGTGCGTAGGAAATTTTTTTGTTTCCCATGCAACGTTCCCCAATAGTGGCATCATGAGCCAGGTCTATGCGTAGATGAGATCTCGAGTAGAACACAAACGAGTTGTGGGCGTGGGTGTATACATATTGCTTGCCGTTACTAGTTGATATTTGATTCGGCAGTACTGTGAGATGAAGCGGCCCGGACCGACATTACGCGTACACTTACGCGAGACAGGTTCCTTCAACTAACATGTAACTTCGTTGCATAAAGATGGCTAGCGGGTGTCTGTCTCTCTCACTTTAGTTGAATCGATTTCAATGAAGAGGGTTCTTTTAGAAGATCAAAAAGCAATCACTACACCACGTTGTGGTTTTGCGTAGGTAAGAACGGTTCTTGCAAACCCGTAGCAGCCACGTAAAATTTGCAACAACAATTAGAGGACGTCTAACTTGTTTTTGCAGGGTATGTTGTGATGTGATATGGCCAATTACATGATGAGATATATGTGATGTATGAGATGATCATGTGTTGTATAGAATATCACGACTTGCATGTCGATGAATACGGCAACTGGCAGGAGCCATAGAGTTGTCTTTAATTATTGTATGACCTGCGTGTCAATCATTAAGCGCTATGTAATGCTTTACTTTATCGCTAAACGTTAGCAATAGTCGTGGAAGCAACAGTCGGCGCGACAACCTTATGGCGACACGTTGATGGAGATCAAGATGATGGAGATCATGGTGTCATGCCGGTGACGATGGAGATCATGCCGGTGCTTTGGAGATGGAGATCAAAAGCACAAGTTCATGGCCATATCATGTCACTTATGATTTGCATGTGATGTTAATCCTTTTATGCATCTTATTTTGCTTAGGACGACGGTAGCATTATAAGGTGATCCCTCACTTAAATTTTAAGATAAATTGTGTTCTCCCCAAGTGTGCACCGTTGCGAAAGTTCGTCGTTTCGAGACACGCCGTGATGATCGGGTGTGATAGACTCTACGTTCACATACAACGGGTGTAAGCCATGTTGCACGTGCGGAACACTCGGGTTAAACTTGACGAGCCTAGCATGTACAGACATGGCCTCGGAACACAAGAGACCGAAAGGTCGAACATGAGTCATATAGTAGATATGATCAACATGAAGATGTTCACCATTGAAACCACCTCAACTCACGTGATGATCGGACTTGAGTTGGTGGATTTGGATCATGTTACACTCGAATGACCGGAGGGATGTCAATTTGAGTGGGAGTTTTTTAAGTAATATGATTAACTAAACTCATTATCTAGAACAATAGTCTAAGTTGTCTTTGCTATATTTATGTTGTAGATCATGGCTCGCGCAGTAGCACCCCTGAATTTTAATGCGTTCCTAGAGAAAGCTAAGTTGAAAGATGATGGAAGTAACTTTGTGGACTGGGCCCGTAATCTAAGGATTATCCTTACGGCTTCCCAGAAGGCTTATGTCCTTGATGCACCGCTTGGTGATCCACCCGCTCCAGTTGAGTCTCTAGATGTTGTGAACGCCTGGCAGGCTCGTTCTGATGATTACTCAATAGTTCAATGTGCAATGTTGTATGGCTTAGAACCGGGACTTCAAAGACGTTTTGAACGTCATGGAGCATATGAGATGTTCCAGGAGTTGAAGTTTATCTTTCAGAAGAATGCCCGGATCGAGAGATATGAGATCTCCGATAAGTTCTATGCTTGCAAGATGGAGGAGAACGGGTCTATCAGTGATCACGTGCTCAGAATGTCTGGGTACTCCACCCGTCTGGCTGAGTTAGGGATGCCCCTTCCGCCAGAGGCTATCACTGACAGAGTTCTTCAATCATTGCCACCTAGCTACAAGAGCTTAGTGTTGAACTATAACATGCACGGGATGAACAAGTCAGTCGCCGAGCTGTTTGCGATGCTGAAAGCCGCTGAGTCTGAAATTCAGAAGGAGCATCAAGTGTTGATGGTCAATAAAACCACTAGTTTCAAGAAAAATGGCAAGGGTAAGAAGGGTAACTCCAAGAAGAGTGGCAAAGCAGTTGCTCCTCTCGTGAAGAAACCCAAGGCTGGACCCAAACCAGAAACTGTGTGTTTTCATTGCAAGGGAACTGGACACTGGAAGCGGAATTGCCCCAAGTATTTGGCTGACAAGAAGGCGGCCAACAACAAACAAGGTATATATGATATACATGTTATTGATGTGTACCTTACCAACTCTCGTTGTAGTGCCTGGGTATTTGATACCGGTGCGGTTGCTCATATTTGCAACTCAAAACAGGAACTGCAGAATAGACGGAGGCTGGCAAAGGACGAAGTGACGATGCGCGTGGGAAATGGTTCCAAGGTTGATGTGATCGCCGTCGGCACGCTCGCTCTTCGATTACCATCGGGATTAGTGATGAACCTAAATAAGTGTTATTTGGTGCCTGCGTTAAGCATGAACATTATATCTGGATCTTGTTTATTGCGAGACGGTTACTCATTTAAATCAGAGAATAATGGTTGTTCTATTTATATGAGTAATATCTTTTATGGTCATGCACCCGATGTGAGGGGTTTATTCTTATTGAATCTCGATAGTAATGATACACATGTTCATAACATTGATGCCAAAAGATGTAGAATTGATAATGATAATACCACTTTCTTGTGGCACTGCCGTTTAGGTCATATTGGCGTAAAACGCATGAGGAAGCTCCATGCTGATGGACTTTTGGAGTCACTTGATTTTGAATCACTTGACACATGTGAGCCATGCCTCATGGGCAAGATGACTAAAACGCCGTTCTCTGGAACAATGGAACGGGCAAGTGACTTATTGGAAATCATACATACTGATGTGTGTGGTCCGATGAGTATTGAGGCGCGCGGTGGTTATCGTTACTTTCTCACCTTCACTGATGACTTAAGTAGATATGGGTATATTTACTTAATGAAACATAAGTCTGAAACATTTGAAAAGTTCAAACAATTTCAGAGTGAAGTTGAGAATCATCGTAACAAGAAGATTAAATTCCTACGATCTGATCGAGGAGGAGAATATCTGAGTTATGAGTTTGGCAGTCACTTAAGACAGTGTGGAATTGTTTCACAATTGACACCGCCTGGAACACCACAGCGTAATGGTGTGTCCGAACGTCGTAATCGAACCTTATTGGATATGGTGCGATCTATGATGTCTCTTGCCGATTTGCCACTATCGTTTTGGGGTTATGCATTAGAGACAGCTGCATTCACTTTAAATAGGGCACCATCGAAATCCGTTGAGACGACGCCATATGAACTTTGGTTTGGCAAGAAGCCAAAACTGTCGTTTCTTAAAGTTTGGGGATGTGATGCTTATGTCAAAAAGCTTCAGCCTGAAAAGCTGGAACCCAAAGCGGAGAAATGCGTCTTCATAGGATACCCAAAAGAGACAGTTGGGTATACCTTCTATCTCAGATCCGAAGGCAAAGTGTTTGTCGCTAAAAACGGAACATTTCTTGAGAAAGAGTTTCTCTCGAAAGAATTGAGTGGGAGGAAGATAGAACTTGATGAGGTTTTTGAACCTTTACTTCAACCTGAGAGTAGCGCAGCGCAGAAAGTTGTTTCTGTGGAGCCTACATTAGCTGAAGAGGAAGTTAATGATGATGATCATGAAGCTTTGGATCAAGTTGCTATCGAACCTCGTAGGTCGACAAGGACGCGTACTGCTCCCGAGTGGTACGGCAACCCTGTCTTAGAGGTCATGTTGTTAGACAACGATGAACCTACGAGCTATGGAGAAGCGATGATGGGCCCGGATTCCGAGAAGTGGTTAGAGGCCATGAAATCCGAGATGGGATCCATGTATGAAAACAAAGTATGGACTTTGGAAGTATTACCTGAAGGGCGTAAGGCCATTCAGAACAAATGGATCTTTAAGAGGAAGACGGACGCGGACGGTAATGTCACCGTCTATAAAGCTCGACTTGTGGCAAAGGGTTTTTCACAAGTTCAAGGAGTTGACTACGATGAGACCTTCTCACCCGTAGCGATGCTTAAGTCCGTCAGAATCATGTTAGCAATAGCTGCCTTTTTCGATTATGAAATTTGGCAGATGGATGTCAAAACAGCGTTCCTTAACGGTTACCTTAAGGAAGAGTTGTATATGATGCAACCAGAAGGTTTTGTCGATCCAGAGAATGCTGACCAAGTTTGCAAACTCCAGCGATCCATTTATGGACTGGTGCAAGCATCTCGGAGTTGGAATCTTCGTTTTGATGAGGTGATCAAAGCGTTCGAGTTTATACAAGTTTACGGAGAAGCTTGTATTTACAAGAAAGTGAGTGGGAGCTCTATAGCGTTTCTAATATTATATGTGGATGACATATTACTGATTGGAAACAATATAGAAATGTTGGAAAGCGTGAAGGAATATTTGAATAAGAGTTTTTCAATGAAGGACCTAGGAGAAGCTGCTTTCATATTAGGCATCAAGATCTATAGAGATAGATCAAGACGCTTAATAGGACTTTCACAAAGCACATACCTTGATAAGATTTTGAAGAAGTTCAAAATGGATCAGTCCAAGAAGGGGTTCTTGCCTGTATTGCAAGGTGTGAAGTTGAGTAAGACTCAATGCCCAGTGACTGCAGAAGATAGAGAAAAGATGAGTGTCATCCCCTATGCTTCGGTCATAGGATCTATCATGTATGCAATGCTGTGCACAAGACCCGATGTCAGCCTTGCCATAAGTATGGTCGGAAGGTTTCAAGGTGATCCAGGAATGGAACACTGGACGGCGGTCAAGAATATCCTGAAGTACCTGAAAAGGACTAAGGACATGTTTCTCGTTTATGGAGGTGATCAAGAGCTCGTCGTAAAGGGTTACGTCGATGCAAGCTTTGACACTGATCCGGATGACTCTAAGTCGCAAACCAGATACGTATTTATTCTTAATGGGGGTGCGGTTAGCTGGTGCAGTTCCAAGCAAAGCGTGGTAGCTGATTCTACATGCGAAGCGGAGTACATCGCTGCCTCGGAGGCGGCGAAGGAAGGTGTCTGGATGAAGGAGTTCATGACAGATCTTGGAGTAGTGCCTAGTGCGCTTAACCCAATGACTCTGTTTTGTGATAATACTGGTGCCATTGCTCTAGCCAAGGAACCAAGATTTCACAAGAGGACCAGACACATAAAGCGACGCTTCAATTCCATCCGCGATTACATCAAGGAGGACGACATAAATATTTGCAAAGTACACACGGATCTGAATGTTGCAGATCCGATGACTAAACCTCTTCCAAGGGCTAAACATGAACAACACCAGAACTGCATGGGTGTTCGATTCATTACAATGTAAATCACATAGTGATGTGAACTAGATTATTGACTCTAGTGCAAGTGGGAGACTGTTGGAAATATGCCCTAGAGGCAATAATAAATTGGTTATTATTATATTTCCTTGTTCATGATAATCGTTTATTATCCATGCTATAATTGTATTGATTGGAAACTCAAATACATGTGTGGGTACATAGACAACACTATGTCCCTAGTAAGCCTCTAGTTGACTAGCTCGTTGATCAAAGATGGTTAAGGTTTCCTAGCCATTGACATGAGATGTCATTTGATAACGGGATCACATCATTAGGAGAATGATGTGATGGACAAGACCCAAACTGTAAACGTAGCATTTGATCGTGTCAGTTTATTGCTATTGTTTTCTGCATGTCAAGTATCTGTTCCTTTGACCATGAGATCATGCAACTCACTGACACCGGAGGAATACCTTGTGTGTATCAAACGTCGCAACGTAACTGGGTGACTATAAAGGTGCTCTACAGGTATCTCCGAGGGTGTCTGTTGGGTTGGCATGGATCAAGACTGGGATTTGTTACTCCGTGTGACGGAGAGGTATCTCAGGGCCCACTCGATAATACAACATCACATTGAGCCTTGCAAGCAAAGTGACTAAAGAGTTAGCCACATGATCTTGTATTACGGAACGAGTAAAGAGACTTGCCGGTAACGAGATTGAACTAGGTATAGTGATACCGACGATCGAATCTCGGGCCTGTAACATACCGAAGAACAAAGGGAACAGCATACGGGATTAACTGAATCCTTGACATAGTGGTTCGACCGATAAAAGATCTTCGTAGAATATGTAGGAGCCAATATGGGCATCCAGGTCCCGCTATTGGTTATTGGCCGTAGAGGTGTCTCGGTCATGTCTACATAGTTCTCGAACCCGCAGGGTCTACACACTTAACGTTTGGTGACGATTAGTATAGTTGAGTTATTATGTTGGTGACCGAAGGTTGTTCGGAGTCCCGGATAAGATCCCGGACATGACGAGGATCTCCGGAAGAGTCCGGAGGTAAAGATTGATATATGTGATAATAGTGTTTTGATCTCCGAAAGAGTTCCGGAGTTCACCGGAAGGGGTTCCGGATGTTTACCGAAGTGTTCGGGTGCAGCAACACTTTATATGGGCCAAAGGGATAAAGCCCACGAGGTATTGGAAAGTGCAAAAGTAGTTTTGCTGCCGCGTAAGCGGTACTACCGCTTGGTGAAGCGGTACTACCGCCCGAGCGGTACTACCGCTTGTGTGAAGCGGTACTACCGCTTGTGTGCGGCTGTGCACGGTTCGGCCGGGATCCGAGTTGGACTCTTTTCCTGCGGGCCAAACCGACCTTGTGCGGGCAAAACCGACCTGGAGGAGGTTTTTACTCCAAGTTTAGACCCCAAGGCTCAACATATAAATAGAGGGGCAGGGCTAGCACACGGGACACATCAAGATTTCCCCAAGCCGTGTGCGGCAACCCTAACCCTCTAGTTCCTCAGTCATAATCTCCGTAGCGCTTGGCGAAGCCCTGCAGAGATTGTTCCTCACCACCATCACCACGCCGTCGTGCTGCTGGAACTCAACCACTACTTCACCATCGCTCGCTGGATCGAGGAGGTGAAGGCGTCATCAAGCCGCACGTGTGTTGAACGCGGAGGTGCCGTCCGTTCGGCGCTAGTTCGTGATCGGATCGAGGGACGACTTGCGATTTGGATCGCGGAGACGTTCGACTACATCAACCGCGTTTCTTAAACGCTTTCGCTTAGCGATCTACAAGGGTATGTAGATTCACTCTCCCTCTCGTAGATGCTCATCACCATGGATAGATCTTGTGTGTGCGTAGGAATTTTTTTTGTTTCCCATGCAACTTTCCCCAACATAAACTCCATATTGGAACTAACTGCAGGAATGGTCCTTGATATGTCCTAAACATATCCACTTTTCCAAACACTTTTGCCCTTGTTTTGGACTCTAATTTGCATGATTTGAATTAAACTAACCTGAACTGGCGTTGTTTTCACCAGAATTTCCTTGGTGTTATTTTTGTGCACAAATTAAACTTCCCGAAATTGGACAAAATTTTACGGAGAATTTTTATGTAATATATAAAAAATACTGGTGAAAAGACTCATCAAAGGGGGGCCATGCCCCTGGGACCTCCGTTTGCCCTACCTCCAGTCATATGACCTCTGTCTCGTCCAGGAAAAGATAGGAGAGAAGGAATTATCCAGTTTTATGATACATAGCCGCCGCCACCTCCCATTCTTCACCGGAAGGGCTGATTGGGAGTCCGATTTGGGCTCTGGAGAGGGGGATTCATCACCATCGTCATCATCAACCCTTCTCCATCAACAATTCCATGATGCTCACCGTCGGGAGTGAGTAATTCCTTCGTAGGCTTGCTGGACAGTGATGGGGTTAGATGAGATTTTTCATGTAATCGAGTCAATTTGTTAGGGCTTGATCCCTAGTATCCACTATGTTCTGAGGTTGATGTTGCTATGACTTTGCTATGCTTAATGCTTGTCACTATGGCCCAAGTGCCATGATTCCATATCTGAACCTATTATGTTTCTATGAATATGAGAGTGTTTTGGATCCGATGTTGCAAGTTATACGCACCTAATACGTGTTTTGATCCGCATCCCCCAAGGTCACAATAATTGGATTCTTTCCGGTGATGACCGTAGTATGAGGAGTTCATGTATTCACTATGTGTTAATGCTTTGCTCCAGTTCTCTATTAAAAGGAGGCCTTAATATCTCTTATTCCTTACGAACCCCACTATCACGAAAGGGTAGGACAAAAGATGTCATGCAAGTTCTTATTATAAGCACATATGACTATATACGGAATACGTACCTACAATGAATTGACAAATTGGAGGTAGTATGTGTCGCTCTAGGTTGTGACTGTTATATGATAAATGTCATCCACAATAATTATGCATCACCGATCCAATGCCTATGTCTCACTTATATGGCTGTTGCTAAGTTACTACTGTTGGTACTGCTGTTACAACCGCTACAAAACTGCTACTGTTACTATTGTTACTGTTACCGCTACTACCAAGCTATCAAATTACTGTGCTACTAAACACTTTGTTGCAGAAAGATATCCTTCCAGGTGTGGTTGAATTGACAACTCAACTGTTAAGGCTCATAAATATCCTTTGGCTCCCCTTGTGCCGAATCAATAAAGTTGGGTGAAATACTACCCTCGAAGACTGTCGTGATCACCTATACTTATGGGTTATCAATACCTTTTTCTGGCGCCGTGCCGGGGAGAATAGCTTTATTTAATAAGTTCACTTGGGAATTATCTCTCTGCTGGATATCATGAAGAATCTGAAAGACTCAAGAACCAAGATTTTGCCCTCTAAGACTTGGGGAGGTAAGGAATTGTCACTAGCTCTGCACTTGATTCACCCTCTGTTCTAAGTTAGCTTGCGACACCCCACCTGCTATTCAATCTGATACGTTGCAAGTAATAGACACTGCTACTACTATTGATGATACTCATGATGATTCTACTACTATGCTTGATGAAACTGAAACTGTGCCCTTAGGTGAATTTCTTGATGCTCAAATTGCTAAATCTAGAGAACTTGAAAATGAAACTGCTGAAAATACCGAGTCACCTATTATGCCTAGCACTCCTGTTAGAACTAAGATGCTTGATGTGCCTGATGCTTATGTTATGGATGGAGAGATTGCTAAAGAATATCTTGCTTGCAGCTATAGAGAGGATCTTAAGAAATTATTGGTTAAGCTTAAAGAAAAATCCCTTAATGAAAAGATGAAACATGATCCAAATTTTGTAACCTCTCCCATATTTGTCGATGATAAGGATTATGAATTCCCAATTGATCCTGAACTTATTACCTTAGTGGAATTAGACCCTTTTCCATGAATCTGAAATTGTTATTGCACATCTTACTAAGCTGAATGAAATTGCCACCCTATTTACTCACGAGAAAAAGATTCTCTACTACTATATCCTTAAGTTATTTCCTTTCTCATTAAAGGGTGAAGCTAAATAATGGTTTAATACCCTTTCTCCTGGTTGTGTGCGCAGTCCCAGGATATGATTTACTATTTCTCTGAAAAATATTTTCCTGCTCATAAGAAACAAGTTGCCTTACAGGAAATAATTAACTTTGTGCCATATGAGGAAGAGCATCTCCCTCAATCTTGGGGTAGGCTTCTCTAGCTATTAATTGCTTTGCTGGATCATCCACTTAAGAAAAATGAAATACTTTATATCTTTTATAATGGACGAACCGATGCTTCTAGGGACTACCTAGATAGTTGTGCCGGTTGTGTTTTCAGGGAAAGAGCTATTGAACAGGCTCAACAACTATTGGATAATCTATTGAAAAATGCTAATGATTGGACCCTTCCTGAACGAGAACCTGAACCTATTCCGAATAAAAGAGGTATTCTATTCCTTAGTCCAGAAGATATGCAAGATCCAAAGAAATCTACGAAAGAAAAGGGGATTAAATCTAAAGATGTTAAGAATTTACCGCCTATTGAAGAAATACATGGACTCGGTACTTCGTCACAGGTAGTAAAGGTAAATTCTCTTTGAAAATTTGATGAAGGTGATATTCCCTTTAATAAACCTCCTAGTCAGTGATTGGACGAACTTGGTAATTTTATCCTTAAGCAAGAAATTTTTAATAGATATGTTAGTAGTCAACTAAAACGTAATGCTATTATGATCGAACGCTTGAGTGATACGATGTTTAGAATTGCAAATGACGTGAAGGGCTTATGTAAACATCCATCTATGGTTCATACTCAACTAGAACAAGTCTCTAAGATACAAAATGATTTACTTAATGAGATGAACAATAACATGAGTGATCATGCTGTTAGACTAATGACTAGAGGAAGTAAAATGACTCAGGAACATTTGTATCCCGAAGGACATCCTAAAAGAATTAAGCAAGGTTCTCAGATAATTAACAATGATGTACCCAGTTCACCTAGGAAGAAGAAAAATAAATGGAATAAACATGCATCTAGCGAACCTACCTTAGAAAAACCTCCTGAGAATCCAAATAATGTTTCTATTTCCGATGCCGAAACTCAATCTAGGGATGGTTATTCATCTAGTGATGATAATGATAATAATGATGCTATTGATAATTACAATGATGCCCAGCTAGACAAGGATAAAGAATCTAATAATGATGTGGAAATAGAACCCACGGTAGAGCTTGATAACCCACCTACTAAAAATAAATGATATGATAAAAATGACTTTGTTGCTAGAAAACATGGTAAAGAAAGAGAACCTTGGGTTCAAAGACCTATGTCGTTTCCTAACAAGGGTGTGAAATATAGAGATGAAGAGGCTTTTAATCTCTTTGTTGAAATGCTTAGACCTCTATATTTAAGAACACCTTTGACTGAAATTATGAAAATGCCTCCTTATGCTAAATATATGAAAGATATTGACACTAATAAAGAAAAATACCTGAGTCTGAGATCTCTATTATGCTTGCAAATTACTCTTTCGATGGAAAAGTACCTCAAAAACTAGGAGATCCAGGAATACCTACTATACCATGCTCCATAAAAAACAATTATGTCAGAACTGCTTGAGTGATCTAGGGGCTGGTGTCAGCGTTATGCCTTTCTCTTTATATAGAAGACTTGACTTGGGTAAGTTGACACCCACTGAAACCTCTTTGCAAATGGACGATAAATGAACTTCTCTACCTATCGGGATTTGTGAGGACATTCCCGTTGTTTTTGCTATTGTTACTATCTTAACAGACTGTTATTCTTGATAAGCCCGAGGATGACAATATGTCGATTATCCTTGGTAGGCCTTTTCTAAATACTACAAGGATTTTTATTGATTGGAACAAAAGCAAGGTCACTTTTCACGTCAATGGTAAAGAACATATGGTGCATTTTCCGAAGAAACAAAATCAAATGAATATTATCAACTATATTGAAAAGATTATGACAATTACTATTGGAGGTTTTGAATTCCCTCTCCCGGTTCTCGAAAGGAAATATCAAATTCTAACTATTGGAACCATGCATATTCCAGTTGAGGTACCTTAGTGCTATATGAAAATTCTTTGGTATTATGTCAGTCGAAAGTGGTTCGTTAATATGACTTGATCAACCTTGTTAATGGATTTCTCTTGAGAATCATATGGTCGATAAATTCAGTAAGCATATCTCTCTGTAACCTTAGAATGTTTTTTGTTTTTTGTTTAATAAAGTGAAAATCCATATTTAGTTCGTTTTCTGAAAATTTCCATGCAACAAAAATGTCCCCAAAATAAAAGTTCTCAGAATGCCCTGAAAATTTAGTATGATTTTTCTAGAATAAATAAGAATTTTTTGGCACTGAACACACCCCATGGGGGGGAGGGGGTGCACCTGTGATCCACAAGGTCAAACAATGCACCCACCCCCTGGGCGTGCCATGTAGGCTTGTGGGCCCCTCAGGGACCCACTCACTTATCCCTCATGCCCACATCCTTCTTCCACCTCCAGAAAAATCTTTCAGAGTAAAGAAAATGATGGGAACGATCTTCCTTGGAGGATTGATACTTGTAAACTGCGTTGGGATTTTCCTCGAAGAGGAGGGGATGATGCAGCACAGTAGAGGTAAATATTTCCCTAAGTGAGAACCAAGGCTATCAAACCAATAGGAGAACCACGCAAACTCCCGACTTCAGCGCCTACACACAACAGAGCAAACACTTGCACCCAACACGGGCAAGAGGGTTATCAATCCCCTTGAACTTGTTACTTGCAAGCGATAAGTAGTGATAGATAGATAAGTTGATAAATATAAATTGAAAACAAAAAGAAAGTAAATAATGGTAGAAAGGTATTTAGAGTTTTTGTAAATATATTTGTGAGGAGACCCGGGGGCCATAGTTTTCGCTAGAGGCTTCTCTCTCGAAGAAAGCATACGGTGGGTAAACAAATTACTGTTGGGCAATTGATAAAAAAGCACATAGTTATGCAATATTTATTCACGGCAATGATCATGTATATAGGAATCACGTCCATAAACAAGTAGATTAACTCATGCCTGCATCTACTACTATTACTCCACCCATCGACCGCCATCCAACATGCATCTAGAGTATTAAGTAAAAACAGAGTAATGCTTGGAGGACTATGACATGATGTAGACAAAGTAAATCCAATTAATATGAATGAATCCCATCATTTTACCATTAGTGGAAGCAATACAATACGTGTTATGCCCCTTTCTATCACCGGGATTGCGCACCGCAAGTTTAAACCCACTACAACGCACCACTCCCGTTGAAGATAAGTCAATCTAGTTGGCCAAACCAAACCGATAGATCGGAGAGCATTACGAAGCTATAACAATCATGCATATAAATAACCAGCAAGGATTCAATATATTTTCATGAATAATCTGAACATAGACCCATAATTCATCGGACCCAAAAAAACACACCGCAGAGATTGATTACATAAGATAGATCACTGTGTGAATCGCGGTGATCTTTGAATTGAAGAACATAGAGAGAGATAGCCATCTAGGTATTAACTATGGACCCGTAGGTCTATGGTGAACTACTCACACATCACCATGCGAGCAGCAAAGTTGATGTAGAGGCCCTTTGTGATCGATCGCCCTACTGGTAGGGCATCGGAACAGGGCTCCAGACGAGCACACGACGGGACAGAGACTTGCGGCAGCGGAAAAAGTGTTTCGGGAGGCTCTCTAGGGTTTTCGAGATATATGAGAATTTATAGCGAAGAGATTAGGGCCAGAGGAGCTGGGAGGTGGCCCCAAGCCATCAAGGCGTGACCACCCCCTGGGAGCGCCATGTTGTCTTGGGGGCATCTCGTATGCCCCCCGGTCTTCCTCCGAAGCTTCCAGGTCTTATTTTGGTCCGAAAAAATCATCAAAAAGTTTTGGGGTATTTGGACTTCATTTGGTACAGTATTCCTGAAAAGCCAAAAACATGCGGATAACAACAACTGGCACTTGGCACTGGGTCAATAGGTTAGTGCTCAAAAATAATATAAAATAACAAGTAAATGCTTAAAAAGTATCATAGAATGATAATATAATAGCATGGAACAATAAAAAATTATAGATACGTTGGAGATGTATCAGCATCCCCAAGCTTAATTACTGCTTGTCCTCGAGTAGGTAAATGATAAAAACAGAATTTTTGATGTGACATGCTACCCAACATGTAATCTCTTTCATGTATGATCATTGAGAAACGATGAATCAACAAACATTAACATAGTAATATCCATAAACATAAGTAACACAATCATCAAATTTCAAAATATACAATCTTAAAGAATGTTTATCCCCCATTCAATTTATCATATTAGCATGGCATGGCCCCGTCTTCACCACATCAAAGAAAATGTCAAGCACAACAGTGTTAAGCCAAGCAACTGGATCGTACTTTTTGACGCGCTTCAACTTTTTATACCTCGCTCAATACATAAGCGTGAACCATGGACATAACATATATGTGGAATAGAATATGATGGTAGGTTTCAAAGGGGTAAAAGTGGAGAAGAAAGTCTCACATCAACTAGGCGAATCAATGGGCTATGGAGGTGCCCATCAATCGATATCAATGCGAGGAGTAGGAATTGCCATGCAACGGATGCACTAGAGCTATAAGTGTATGAAAGCTCAAATGAAGCTAAGTGGGCACTAGTGCAGAAAAGCCTAGCTATGGCATGGCAAAAAGGGCCTTGCTGGTGTAGACACCCGACGCCAACAATATGGCGCCACAGTTAAAAAACAGTGGTGGCGTTGGAGCCTACGCTAGCAGTATTTGGAATACCTATGGCGTCCGATTATGTTGTACGCCGACATTTTGATCTGTATCTATGGCGTACACATTATTCCAACGTCACAAATAACTGAAAAACATTGCAGGCGTTGTACCTTCTCAGCACGCCATTACTTAATTTGTAAGCATCGGAAAATCGCTGCGACGGCAGCAGGAAAGGGCACCGTTTGCATGGCAGAATAAGGTAACAACTAAAGGCAATTGAAAGACATTTTAGATTCGTACATATTGCTTAAATAATTTGTTAAGATAGCTAGTCAAGTTTTAAAGTACCATAACACAAAACCACACGAACATGTAGCTGATCGAGCTAGCAGTATTGTAGAAGCAACAACATAGGTAGCTGACACTATCCTATTACATATCGGCATAAGGATCATTAACGTATTTCTTCGCCGGATCCGTGATAGACACAGGACCGTCAGCATCAAGCCCCTGCTTCCGAAGGCGAGCTTTTATCTCCTCCGGGCCGGAAGGTGCGCCGCCGTTGAAAAATCCGGCATGGTCGATGACATCCTTGTTGAGGATGGTAGCAAACTTCACATGGATGCGTCTGAATTCATCTCTGTTATTTCTCGGGCTAATTTCCTCCATTTTATTCCCCCATGCGATGACGTCTGAGTTCTTTTTAAGGCGTTCTCCCTCCCGTATGTACTCCTCCATGTGGTGGACAACGTAGTAGCCGTCTATGTCACTGTTTTCCGGCTGCTGCATGCAACAAAAGTCAGTTTTGTGGCCGAAGCGTACCGCTTTAAATTTGTCAAACTTTTGATATCCGTCTCTGATCACTCCTTCCCGTCTGGTATACTTAAAAAGTGCTTCATCCAGGACCTTCTTGATGCCTCTGTAGTCTTTTTTCACTTTCCTCGTTGAATCCAAGAAATAAGTTTCGGAGAACTTCGGGGTAATAACGATGATGACACAATGTTCTCTGCATAAAAAGTCGAGTTAATTAATGGTGTTACGTGGAAGCATGCATAATGAGATTTTACAAAATAGTAATCTAGCTAGACAAAATGACTTACTTCGGATAGTAGGGCACGAGAAGGCAGTCTTTGTCCATGTTGGCAATCATGAAGTCTGTCAAATACTTCCGCATAGCTTGTCGGCGCTCAGGGTGATTGGTGTTGGTCTCGTGCATGAGGTAAGGGTCCGCTACCGTGACATCCTTGTTGAGCTCACATTTGGCAGTGTAGGCAGCATTGATTACCCATAGGTGTACTAAGGAAGAACTAAGCTTCATTAGACGAAACATGTTGAAGATGTCTTCGAACGGCACATAGAATATTTTCGCAGGGAAATCGTTGCACAAACCAAGATTTGGTGGCACCATCACTGAAAAAACGGGGCTAAACCCACCTCCAGCAGAGAATGCATACTTCTCCCTAGATAGAACTGTGTCATGCAGAATCCTCAATTCTGTCTGCAGAAGATTGCTGAGCTCCTTCGGAAGGATGGGATCACCTGGGGAATGGTAATTCCACCATTGAACGACATGCCGAACTTGTTTACTCTTCTGAACCGGTTGGCTGGCAACATGTGCCTTCGTCTTATTACCAGCTGGTCTCTTTCTCTTCTTGCATGTCGGGTTAGGCTGGCTGGCTCTATTGTCTGGCAATGCATTTGTGACTGTCGCATTGAGTGTGTTTGGACTCAGCAATGCTCCCCTGTGTGGTGGCACCTGTGTGTTTGGTGGCGTGAAGTCCTCATTGAAAAGACTCTCTTGGCAAGGAACACCATGTTCCTTTTGAGCAAGCAGAGGCATAGATGAGAATCCAAGAGCAGGACCAGCAGGCATAGGTCCATCAAGATTGCACATGTCAATGTTGGGAGCCGATTTCTGATTTTCATCAATAAGGAAGTATCGATTGACAAGTAGATTGTCCTTACCGCCATAATCACCACAATTGACATGGTCCTGATGACCGCCCAAATCCCCACCATTAACATGGCCCTCACCGCCGACATCCCCACCATTGACATGGCCCTCGCCGCCCAAATCCCCACCATTGACATGGTCCTCATCGCCGACAACCACATTGTCATGTTCCTCACCGACATGCACATTGTTGTTGTTACGAACTTCAGGTTGAATCTGACCCAAAGGAGATGGTCCTCGCCCACATGTGCTGTCATTGTTCATCTGCTGCGAGGTTGTGGAGATTTGGGCGTTTCCTAGCTGAATTTGATTCTTCGACCAGTACATTGGCCAACCCAAACATCCTGAAAGGGTCAACTGGCTATCCGCACCCGGAGGTTGTATCGGAGGAAAATAATCTTTGAAACCCCTTACGACAACAGACACCTCAACTTTGAAGACCCCCTCAGGCATGGGCACTCCGTGCATCATGGTATCTTTGGGGCGAATGATCGACCCAATTGCAACTTTAACCAGTTCATCACCCACATAAGCTAAGAGACTGCATGGAGTGTATTCAGTAAGGGAGTTGAGAGCATTCATTGGCGACGGGTTACCAATGAAAGAGACAGAATGCTGGCTGCTACCCTTGGCCAAATTAGTTTGGATGACAACGTTTCCTAGTTCGCCGTTCTGTATCCAATTCTTCACGCTCTCGATTATTGAAGGCAGCATGTCTTGGGCATGGGCTTGGCTTTGAATGTTGATGTATTCTTCGATGTTGGCTGTGGCTGCGGCTATGGCTGTGGCGGTGTCTTCCATTATTTGCTGTTCAATGCTCCGCTTGTTGCCTCTCCTCCTCCGCCGTTGCAGCTCCCGGTCTCCGGGATAATAATAGTCCCATTTGGCACCGCATCCAGCACCGTTCACACGGCCACCCACCGGTGGTGCTAATGGCTCCTTGCCAAGGGTAATGTTGATTGACCAGTTAAGAGGAGGGTTCCACCTGGCCGACGACCCTTGCGAGCTATGAGGTTCTGCATGCCGCCTTGCCAGTTCTTCTTCTAGTTTCCTTGTTTGGTGATCCGTGGTAAATTCCCCTATCTTATGATCATAATGGTACCACCCCCTGACATAGTTATATTCGAGGGGGTCCTTTAATTGCGCGAAGTGGTTTGGGATGCCCTTTGATGCAAGTGCAGCATCCTACTTGTCCCATACGGGCTTCTTCCCAACAAAACCATGGCTGCCGAGGGTGTGGTTACTTAATATCTTCGGTCACATTTCCTTCCCCCATGACGACTGGGTCATCACTGAGTTCTCCTGATTTTGCATCTTGAAAATGTTCCAATCATCTACACTAATGGTAGGCCACTTCTGCTAGATCTCGGAGATATCTATGTTGGGTTTCATTGCAATATCTTTTCTTGCTGCAGATTTCCAAGAACTCAAATTCTTCGAGAACTTATGGATTGCATGGTTGTTTACCTGATTCTTTGGGTATGATATGTTGTCATACTCGTCAGGAAACTTGAATCTTGCATGCACCCTTCTTATGAGGAGTTCTCGTAGATTAGCTTTGTCCATATCCCTTAAATTTGTCTCGTTGATGCAGCAAACTTCTCGAAGGATAACACCTAGGGCGTTGCCATAGTGAGCAGTGGATTTCCGCGGACTAACAGGCTCACCAGTCTCGTTAACTCGTGTGATGACGAGCCTGTCGGTGCCTATAGCATTTCGGCTCCTAGGTTTCCGCTGCTTCTTGGATTTTGAAACATGCTCGTCGACCTCCACATCCACCTCTTCCGCAGGAGAATACTCCTCTGTGTCCTCTCCATCAGTGCCCATATCAGGATTACTGTCCACACCAGCAGGAAGACTGTAGCCTCTGCTTCTCACATAGTAGTCATCTGGATTAAGCTCATCATCATAATCTTCCTGTCCCTGCGTTTCCGTAAATGCATCACCGCCGTGTGCCAAATGTGTCGAAGAAGAGTCCTGTGTGTCGTTTGTTTGATTGGACATCTACAAAAATAAATAGCACATATACTTATTAATTCATATACAATATACAAAATTTCAGCATGACCTTTGCTAAAAATAGGACGTATTGGTTGCCAGAAATTTGACGAAACAGAAATTAATCAACGTTTCGCCAAAACATTGGCAACCCTATGCATTCCCTGCAAACAATACACAAGCAACCACATTTCCATCGAAACAAAATTTCAACCACATTTCCTCAAACCACATTTCGATCACTTACCGGAGGAATCGAGGTGTTGGCACCGATTGACGGGGCAGGTGGGCGACGGCGGGGGAGGGAGTAAAGGCGCCATGGCGAGGTTGAGGTCGTTCGGGCCGGCGGCATGACAATGGCGGGGAGGGGATAAAGGCGGATTGAGGTCGACGCGGTTGGGGGCAGATGGCGAGGTCGAGGCGATTGGGGTCGACGGCGACTCGAGGAGCGGCGACCAGAGGGAAAGGTGGCGGACGGCGAGGGAGGGGGGTGGTGGCGACAATGACGAAGGTGTCTACGTCGGCGCACGGAGCCGAGGGTGTGAGCGCACGAAACGAAAGTTTGCGGTGAACATTCCCCCCCCCCCCAAACGTACAAAGACAATGGGGAAAATAGCTATGGCGTTGGTGACGTCTCCAACACCATAGATATATTAGCTATGGCATTGGTGACGTCACCAATGCCATAGCTATTTTCCTTCCAAAATTACATCAACTTAATTCAACTTCCGATGGTCAATACAAATGTAGAATAATAAAATACGGTCAAGATAAAAATGTTAAAAGGGGATGGATAAGGTCACATCCGTAAGACGATTATTACATCAATATTAAAATACGATCGAATGCTGCCGAATTAATAATAAATAAAAGATAGATAAAAATCAACTACGACGCAGTTTCTCAGTTTCTCTTGTTTGTGAGGGGGCTCTCAACGGAAGTTTCTGCATCCGACGTGCTTCTGCGTCTTTTCTTACACTTCTCTTTCCGAATAACGTCATCTTCTTCTTGATAGATGCCAGATTGGTCATAGTCATCTAGATCTTCCTTCTTTGACAATTCTTTACCGTTGCGTTCTTTCTGCCCGCTGAGGTGATTTTCATGTTCTGCAACATTCTTCACACCTCCTTCTAGATCATCATCATGTACCTCCCCTTCGACTTTGACATCCTCCTCTTCCTCACCATGACTTGTCCACCGTGTGTAACCAGGCATGAAACCATATTTCAACAAGTGCATCTTCACACGACCAGTAGAAGGGTCAATCAAAACTATGTTTTCGCACTTCTTACACGGACATAATATTTTTGTTTCCCCTTTCCGATTCATATCTTCCAACGCGACCTTGAAGAACCCATTTATAGTTTGATCCATATATATATTCCAGCATAAATCATTCACTTCCGCAGTGCCTACAAAAAAAGGTCAAAAAACAATTTCAGCATATTATGTACTATATACACACATATGCGGGCATTAATTACATACCTAAATGATA
This sequence comes from Elymus sibiricus, assembly GCA_039707655.1. Taxonomy (NCBI): domain Eukaryota; kingdom Viridiplantae; phylum Streptophyta; class Magnoliopsida; order Poales; family Poaceae; genus Elymus; species Elymus sibiricus. The sequence continues at coordinate 113,734,494 of CM077663.1, read as the reverse complement.
TACACACAAAAAATAGTCGCCTTGTTCTCTCAATGGATCAAAGGCAGAGTACCGTTAAGAGATTGCCTATGATTAACCAGGCTGGCCGGGTCAGCTATATATAGAGATGCAAATACTTATGGCATTCTACATTTAGGAACGCCGCCACAATATCTATGGGCTCCACAAAATATACCTATGGCATGCCGTACAAGTTGCACGCCACAATTACAATGCATAGTACTGGCGTAGGAACTTTAGCCATGCCAACAATAATATGTGAAATAGGAGAGCGCTGGGGTCCTCATACAAGTGACGTTCGGCAGAATTTGAACGCCACCACTATGTGTGTACCAATAACGTACAAATTTAGGCGACGCCAGCACTATTTGAAAATATTAGTGGTGGCATTGGAGGAAAATGGCGCACCACCAACAAGAGTTGTGGCTAGCCATTTCTCTACTAGTGGGGTGTGCATCCAACATGCTTGCTCATGAAGACCTCGGGCATTTGAGGAAGCCCGTCATCAGTATATACAAGCCAAGTTCTATAATGAAAAATTCCCACTAGCATTTGAAAATGACAAAATATGAGACTCTCTATATGAAAAACTTGGTGCTTTCTCTAAGCACAAGTGTGGAAAAAGAGGTAGTAGCACTGTCCGTTCTCTCTTTATCTCTCATTTATTTCTTTTTTTCTATTTTTTTCTTTCTTTCTTCCTTTTTTTCCTTTTTCTTTTATTTTTCGTCCGGAGTCTCATCCCGACTTGTGGGTGAATCATTGTCTCCATCATCTTTTCCTCACTGAGACAGTGCTCTAATAATGATAATCATCACACTTTTATTTACTTATAACTTGATATGAAAAACTACTAAACAATATGACTCTATATGAATGCCTCTAACAATGTACCAGGATGTGCAATGATCTAGCGTAAGATGTAAACAATGATGAACGGCGGCTTTGCCACAAATACTATGTCAGCTACATCATCATGCAAAGCAATATGACAATGAGTGCACAAGTCATATGATGTAACGGTCGCAGTTGCATGGCAATATATCTTGGAATGGCTATGGAAATGCCATAATAGGTATGTATGGTGGCCGTTTTGAGGAAGATATAAGGAGGCTTATGTGCAACACATCTTATCATGCCATGGGGTTTGGATGCACCGGCGAAAGCTGCACCAGTCCTTGAGGTGAGAATGGGCAATGCACGGTACCGAAAAGGCTAGCATACTATGAAAAGATGAGTGTGCGTACATCCATGGATTCGCATTAGTCATAAAGAATTCACATACTTATTGCAAAGCTTTATTATCTCTCTTGAAGCAAAGTACTACTCGCATGCCCCTAGGGAGGAGGTTGGTAGGAGTTAACCATCGCATGCCCCCGACCTAAACACCACTAGGATTTCAATGAGGAATAAGAATGCCCACACATCATCACCATGCCATAACCAATATTTAGATGAACAACAAATTAAGACCCTTTAACTATCGATATTTCTACTAACCATCAATCATGCACTCACGCCCTTGCATATTACCACATCAATATCGTTAACCCACAATTTCTCTTTTATATGCTACATGAAGGTTTTGATTATGCACTCCTTGAATACCTATTATTTTTAGACTAGTCTTATAACCCATGCAAATTACCGTCACTATATATTAAACTCTAAAACATATTTAAGTGAAGAACGAGAGTGTAATTATTTCTATAAAATCTATACGCCACCGTGCTGTAAAAGATATAAGTGAAGAACTAGAGCAACCGCTTAGCTCAAAAGATATAAATGAAGCACATAGAGTATTCTAACAAATCATGGTGAACATGTGTCTCTCTCAAGTAGTTGTGTCTAGAAAACAATGATTGTGGAAAACTAAAAAAAAAAATCAAACTATAACACACGACGTTCCAAGCAAAACACATATGATGTGATGAATAAAGATGTAGCTCCATGTGACATACCGATGGATTGACACGAAAGAGGGGATGCCTTCCGGGGCATCCCCAAGCTTAGATGCTTGAGTATTTCTAGAATTTACCTTGGAGTGACTTGGTCATCCCCAAGCTTAGGCTCTTTGCCGCTCCTTATTCCTTCATCCATCGTGATCGCACCCAAAACTTGAAAACTTCAGCACACAAAACTAAACAGAAAACTCGTGAGCTCCATTAGTATGATAGGTAAATCAAAAACTTTAGGTACTGTTATAAATTGATTAATATTTTATTATTGCATAAGGTAGTGTATTATAACTTCTCCATGGCTTATACGCCCCGATACAATCCATAGCATCATCAAAACAAGCAAACTATGCACGCAAAAACAGAATCTGTCTAAAACAGAACAATCTGTAATGATCTGCGCAAACACCATACTTCTGTAACTCTAAAAATTCTGAGAATTTAGGAAAACCTGGGGAATGTGTATACCAATAATGTGTAAAAAAATCAGATCAAAAAGACATTCCAGTAAAATCAGAGAAATCCTGTACTTGAGGCAAAAGTTTCTGTTTTTGCACCGTATCAATTCTACTTATCATTCAAGTCATCCCAAAGGCTTTACTTGGCGCAAACACTAATTTAAACATAAAAACACAATCATTACAGCAGAAATAATCTTGTTATCACACCAAGAAAGAAAGTAAAAACAAAAATTTAATGATAACTATTGGGTTGCCTCCCAACAAGCGCTATCGTTTTATGCCCCTAGCTAGGCATAATGCATAGTTTCAAGTGATATCATCCTTGGTGTTAAGGGGTCTAATTCCTTTGGCCGTTTTGCTTTCTTTTCGGCCATCAATGATATGAACAAATTTATCAATTTTAGCCTTGATATTTTTTTATCTCAGCTTTCAAAGTGCAAAGAGCATCAATTCTTTGTTCCAATGCATCAAATCTATTATTATGTAACACCACATTGCCATTGATTTTAGTAGAGAAATTGAATAACACTCCAAAGTTAGAATCCATAGTAGCTTTAGTTTCCTTTATTAGCTCAGTTTGACGATAACTCACAAGTATGGTAGGTTCAATAGTCTCTATCTTTGGTTGTCCAATTATGTTTTTCATCTTTTCGTAGGTGTCAAAAGCATTATTCCCGAGGAAATCATTTGCAAACATAGAATTCAAGATACGTCTTTGAGAAAAAGATAGACCCACATAAAAAGTTCTAAGGAGTAGTTTAATATGACTCTTGGGATTAGATCTCATTTGCATCTCTAATAATCTATCCCAAGCTTCTTTCAAGGATTCATCACCCAAATGCTTAAAGTCTAAGATTCCCGAACCCTCTCTTAAATAAGGAGGAAGAGGCATATCCCGAGGAGAACTAGCCACGATAATAAGCAAACAAGTAAACTAGCGAATATAAATATTTTTTTATTTTTTATTCTTATAGCAAGAAAAATATAATAGCAAATAAAAAGTAGAACAAGTGAATGATAGTTTGTGCGAAGGTACATGATTGGAATTTGGTGATGCTCCTCGGCAATGGCGCCACAAATCCTTCCTAATACTTGTAAACTGCGTTCGGATTTTCCTCGAAGAGGAGGGGATGATGCAGCACAACAGAGGTAAGTATTTCCCTCAGTGATAACCAAGGTTATCGAACCAATAGGAGAACCACGCAAACTCCCGTCTTCAGCGCCTACACACAAAAGAGCAAACACTTGCACCCAACGCGGGCAAGAGGGTTGTCAATCCCCTTGAACTCGTTACTTGCAGGCGATAAGTAGTGATCGATAGATAATTTGATGAATATAAATTTAAAATAAAAATAAAGTAAATAATGGAAGCAAGGTATTTAGCGTTTTTGTAATTGTGAGGAGACCCGGGGGCCATTGTTTTCGCTAGAGGCTTCTCTCTCGAAGAAAGCATACAGTGGGTAAACAAATTACTGTTGAGCAATTGATAGAAAAGCGCATAGTTATGCAATATTTATTCACAACAATGATCATGTATCTAGGCATCACATCCATAAACAAGTAGACTGAATCCTGCCTGCATCTACTACTATTACTCCACCCATCGACCGCTATCCAACATGCATCTAGAGTATTAAGTGAAAACAGAGTAATGCTTGAAGGATGATGACATGATGTAGACAAAGTAAATCCAATTAATATGAATGAACCCCATCGTTTAACCCTTAGTGGCAGCAATACAATACGTGTCATGTCCCTTTCTGTCACTGGGATTGAGCACCGCAAGATTAAACCCACTACAACAAACCACTCCCGCTGAAGATAAATCAATTTAGTTAGCCAAACCAAACCGATAGATTGGAGAGCATTACGAAGCTATAACAATCATGCATATAAATAAACATCAAGGATTCAATATATTTTCATGAATAATCTGAACATAAACCCACAATTCATCAGATCCCAACAAATACACTGCAAAGATTGATTAAAGAAGATAGATCACCACGGGAATTGCGGTGATCTTTGCATTGAAGAACAGAGAGAGATATATCCATCTAAGTACTAACTACGAACCTGTAGGTCTGTGGTGAACTACTCACACATCACCATGGGAGCGGCAAGGTTGATGTAGAGGCCCTCCGTGATCGATCCTCCTCTGGCAGGCACCGGAATAGGGCTCCAGATGGGCACACGATGGAACAGAGACTTCCGGTGGCAGAAAAAGTGTTTCCAGAGGCTCTCTAGGGTTTTCGGGATATATGAGAATTTATAGCAAAGAGATCAGGGCCGGAGGAGATGGGAGGTGGCCCTAAGCCATCAAGGCGCGGCCAACCCCTGGGTGTGCCCTATTGGCTTGGGGGCACCTCGTGTGCCCTATGGTCTTCCTCCGAAGCTTCCAGGTCTTATTTTGGTCCAGAAAAAATCATCAAAAAGTGTCGGGGTATTTGGACTTCCTTTGGTACAGTATTCCTGAAAGTCAAAAACATGCAGAAAACAACAACTGACACTTGGCACTGGGTCAATAGGTTAGTGCTCAAAAATAATATAAAACTACAAGTAAATGCTTAAAAAGTATCCTAGAATGATAATATAATAGCATGGAACAATCAATAATTATAGATACGTTGGAGACGTATCAATGATCTTCAAGCAAAAGCTCTCCAAGGCCCGCTATTTGTGAACCTCACCTCGAGTTCCCTGGGAAGACCGTGGTGAAGGCTTGCGAATGGCCATCCGAAGCCTTCATGATTAATGCTGGCATCAAAGAAGAATTTGATGCGAACGTGCAAAATTATGAGTTGACTGAATTTCTATCAGATAAGTGCTCACAATATCGTGATCTCACTGATTTCTTTGTGTGGAAATTCAAGTGTGTATCTCATCACTCACCTCATGATGTCATTTTTAATTTGTACAACAACTCTTTCCGCATGAGTGTTATCGATTTCTGCACTACATGCAAAATTCCTTAGTGGGGAAATTATCCAGAGCCTCATAAAACTGATTGCAATGATTTTCTCCCGAGCATTACCCGTGGGGAAACTAGAGGTGTAACACAAGCTATAATTGGGAGCATTCATTTTCCTGCTATGCATTGCTTTGCTCTGTTCATAGGAAGATGGATAACTGGCAAACATGACCTTAGTACCACTTGTGCTCCTGACTTGAGTATTCTTAGAAGTGTTGTACCGAGAGATAGAAAATTGAATATTGGGACTATAATTGCATGTCGTACAAATAAGAATTCATTCAATGCAGATCTTTATGGTGGAATTTATGCCACCAGTGTAGCTGCTTACCTTGGAGTGCGTATTAGGGACAATGATCAAGAGTTGCCTGTGAGTTACCTAGATTCTGATGCCATGGTATGCCACATATTTTTTGATAGGGACGACCCGACATTTCGCTACACGCTAATGTATGATAAAAACCCTGTTGTCCCTATTACTTTGCTTGCCCCTGCTCTCTTTAATTTTCAGGAAAAACTAAGACACTACATACATGAGGGGGAGGCCGAGGCATATCGGGTGGCAATGGAGACCACTCGACGTAACGAGGCTTCGCATCAAGCCGTGACCGCTGCACTTTAGTATAATCCCGACTACTGCTACGAGTTTTACCCCGGCCAAGAGTGGCCCTAGACCAAGTTAGGCCAAAAGCCTAAGCTTGGGGGAGTATGTATTCTCGCCGACGTTACATTCATGCATCACACATTCATTCCAGTTGTCAGTGTTCATCATTTTCATTGTATAGCCATGTTAGATTTTTCTACTTTATTTTGCGTGTTTGAAAAACTTTGAAAAATCTAAAAATATTTCCAGCTTATTTTTGTTTATTCTTTCTTGTTTAATTAGTTAGTAGTATTGAAAGAAAACCCAAAAATATTTCTCGTTCTTCTTCGTGTTTGTGTGAGCTTTCCCGTGTAAATAGTTTTTCTCTTTTTTGTTCTTCTTCTTTCTTTTGCCTTCTTCAGAAAAACAAAAACTCCAAAAAGATTTCAGCATGTTTCTCTGAATTTCTTCTTCTTTCTTTGAGTCGTCATACGGAGAATACTTCATAAGAATTGTTAAATGGCTCATATATCCCTTGTGATTGATCTCATGAAGAGCCAAAATATTTTCCTGTCTTCTCCTTTGAATAAAATGTTTGCACATTCGAGCTTAGTCCACAACACTCTTACAATATTATTATTTTCACATCATTTGGTCATGCAAGTGGAAGGCAATTATGACGATAATTTGATGAAGTGGTCATGGTGAAGAAAAGCTGGATGAACTCTTATTATTTTTGTTTTTGTAAATAAGTTTAGCTCATAATTCTTGATTCAACATATCACGAGTAAAAATATTTATGATGACAATTAGAGGTTATAGTTGCTCATGCTATGCTTAAGTAGCTAGGAGTGGATAATATGTTAACTTGGGTGTCAACATGCATTGAAATGATTATGATGTAGTATGTTAGGATGGTATCCTCCTCTGAAATCCAATAAAGCCTCGATGATATTTATGTTTAGAGTGTTTATATCCTACTCATGCTCGTGTTCAATGTTAATTATTCTCAATGCATGACTATGACCATTGTCGCTCTCTAGTTGGTCGCTTCTCAACCTATTTGCTAGCCTTCACCTGTACTAAGCGGGAATACTGCTTGTGCATCCAAACTCCTTAAAGCCAAGTTAATTAAGAGAGTCCACCATATCTACCTATATACGGTATTACCCTGCCATTCCAAGTAAATTTGCATGTGCCAACTCTAAAATCTTCAAATAAACATCTGTTTTGTGTGTTCGTACCGCTCATGGAGCGACTATTGGAAATACGCCCTAGAGGCAATAATAACTAGTTATTATCATATTTCCTTGTTCATGATAAGTTTTTATTATTCATGCTAGAATTGTATTAACCGAAAACATAAATACAAGTGTGGATATATAAACAATACCGTGTCCCTAGTGATCCTCTACTAGACTAGCTCATTGATCAAAGATGGTTACGGTTTCCTAATCATAGACACGAGTTGTCATTTGCTAACCGGATCACATCATTAGGAGAATGATTTGATGGACGAGACCCAACCGTAAGCTTAGCATATGATCGCATCATTAAATTTTAATTTCTATAGCTTTCTTAATGTCAAGTATCTGTTCCTTAGACCATGAAACCATGCAACTTCCTGAGACCGGAGGAATACCTTGTGAGCTATCAAACGCCACTTTGTAACAGGGTGATCATAAAGGTGCTATTAAGGTATCTCCGAAGGTGTCTGTTGGGTTTGCATGCATCAAGACTGGGATTTTGACACTCCGTGTGACAGAGAGATATCTCTGGGCCCTCTTGGTAATACAACATCACAATAAGCTTGCAAGCATATTGTCAAAACCAGCAGATCTCGGGTAGGGGGTCCCGAGCTGTAGATCTTGGATCGATGCGTAACAAGGAATGTAGACACGATATTTACCTAGGTTTGGGCCCTCTTGAAGAGGTAAAACCCTACGTCCTGCTTTTGATTGTATTGATGGGTGTATGACGATTACAGAGTCGATCTACCACAAGATCAGATGAACTAAACCCGAGATGAGACGTAATAATGGTTCTTGCCTGTACGAGCTAAACCATCGGGTTTATATAGACACCAGGGGTACCTAGGGTTACACATGGTCGGTTATCACCAAGGGGTAAACCTGCCGATCTGGCCATCTTGACTTGAAGGACACACCGATACATCTAAACTTTCCCTCCCGAACACGAGGTTGGCTTGTAGTTCGGCCTCCATGCATTGGCCCCAGAGTGGTCCATCTGTCCGGCCTATGGGAAATAGGTCGACGACCCGAGGACCTCTTAGTCCCGGACTCCCTCAGTAGCCCCCGAACTAGACTCCAATGCCGAGGTTCCCGATCACCAGCTGTCCTATAAAAAGTCTTCGGCTTGCGGGGCGAGTTCTCATTCCTTTATGTTTGGCTGATGTTAATCCGGCCGCCGGTGATTCCCCATTATCCAAATGCCATGCGCTCCCAGTCACAAGGGCTATCATCTCGAGTGTGAATAGTGCCTTCATCTGACAACTTTCGGTGAAGGGTCACGACCAGTCATGACTCCTGACCAGTCAAAAAAACTCGATTCGTGGCTCGAGGCCGCCTCTTTACTGGCACGTCTCATCAATAAGGAGATCGTGCCCCGTTCTTTGCGGGATATGATCAATGTTTTGGGTCATCCCATGCGCCCATAACAACGCAATTTTATCGGGACGTGGCGAGGTCTGCGGTGCAACAGAGTGACTCTTAGTATTACGACCGCCTATAAAAGGGAAAAAAACCACCCAAGCCTCCACACGCTTCACAGGTCCTTCATAGCCATAGCCTCCCCAATCTTCAGAGCTCCAACACTTAGATCCATTCTTCCCCGCCGTCCCCAGCCATACCCTTAGCTCGGCCATGGCCGGCTTAGGCTCGAAGGGCAAGTGGGAGGCTTCTTGCGTTTCATCGCCCATTGCGCCCCCGAAGAGGGCCAGGTCATCCCCTCGCCGTGGCCGGGCGAGAGGGTGGTATTCATTCCCCATTTCCTGCGAGGGCTCGGCTTCCCGCTCCATCCTTTGTTCGGGGGCTGATGTTCTTCTATGGGTTAGATTTGCATGATCTCCCCCCAAATTCCATCACGCACATCTCGGCCTTCATCCTCATAGGTGAGGCCTTCCTACGGGTCATGATACGTCTCCAACGTATCTAAATTTTTTGATTGTTCCATGATGATATATTATCATTCTAGGATACTTTTTGGGTATTTATTTACCAATTTATAATATTTTTGTGCACTAACCTATTGACCCAGTGCCCAGTGCCAGTTCCTGTTTTCTGCGTGTTTTTTCCTTTTCAGAGTTACAATACCAAACGGAGTCCAATTGCCACGAAACTTTTTGGTCATTTTTTGGACCAATACAAGACCTAGAAGCTTCGGAGGAGGGCCAGACGATGCACCAGGGCCCCACCACATATCCATCCGTGCCCCTAGGGGGGCGCGACCAGATATGTGTTGGCCCATGGAGCGTCCCCCGACGTCGTTCTCTGGCCTATAAATTCACATCTACCCTAAAAATATAAGAAGCGCTCCCAAAACACTTTTTTCGCAGCCGCAAGCCTCTGTTTCGATGGGAGGCCATCTACACCTCCGTTCCGGCACCCTGCCGGAGGGGAGATCGATCATGGAGGGCCTCTTCATCAACCTTGCTGCCCTCACCATGATATGTGAGTAGTTCACCGCAGACCTACGGGTCCGTACGTAGGTAGTACTTATATGGGAATCTCTCTCTCTCTCGATCTTCAATACAATGTTCATCGCATCTTTGCCTTGATCTATCCGATGTAATCCCTTTGTATGGTGTGTTTGTTGGGATCCGATGAATTGTGAGTTTATGTTCAGATTATTCATGAAAAGTATTTGAGTCAAACCTGATTACTATGATTCTTATTTGCATGATCATCATACCTTCGTAATGCTCTCCGATCTATTGAGATAGTTTGGCCAACTATATTGATATTTCTTCGGTGGGAGTGGTGCGTTGTAGTAGGTTCAACCTGACAAGTTTCTATATCCCAGTGACAGAAGGGGACAAGTTGCATCTTTGTGTTGTTGCTAATAAGGATAAAACGATGGGGTTTATTCATATTAGTTGAGTTTACTTTTTCTACATCATATCATAGTTCTCCAAGCATTACTCCGTTTGTCATGAACTTAATACGTAGAGAGGCAAGCATAGAAGCGCTCTTGAAGTGGAGTAATAGTAGTAGGTGCAGACAGGAGTTGGCCTATTTTCTTATGGACGTGATGCCTATATACAGATGATCATTACCGTGAACATCGCATAATTATTCGCTTTTCTATCAATTTCCCAACAGTAATTTTTTTACCCTTTGCTTATGAGAGATGCCACTAGAGAACTCTACGGCCGCCGGATCTATTCACTTATAAATTCACAAACGCTATCATTACCTTGTTGTTATTTATTACCTTTTATTTTATTTTGCACTTTAGTATTATCTACAATTATCCACACAACTCACTTGCTTGCAAATAACGAGATCAAGGGGATTGACAACCCTCTTGCCGGCGTTGGGTGCAAGTTGTTTGTTCTTTTGTGTGCAGCCGCTGAAGACGGTTGAGGATTGGTATTCCTATTGGTTCGATAAACCTTGGTTTCATAACTGTGGGAAATACTTACCCACTTTGTGCTACGATTACCCGTTCCTCTTCATGGAAAACCCAACGCAGATCATGAGTATGAGGAAGGATTTCTGGCGCTGTTGCCGGGGAATACCATCACCAACTATCAAGTAACTTCGCACAAAATTTCATTCACTTGTTCTTCTTTTTATTTGATGTTATATTTAGTTTGTCTCATAAAAATCAAAAATACAAAAATATTTACCTTTGTTAGTTACTAGTTTGCTTTACTTGCTAGTTTACTTGTCTTGCTTGTTTTGCTAGTCCTAATGAGGATCCTGCATCACATATTAATACCTTTGTTGAATTATGTGATATGCAAAAGAAAAAGGATATGTATAATGATATTGTGAAATTAAAATTATTTCCTTTTTCACTAAGAGACAAAGCTAAAGCTTGGTTTTCATCTTTACCTCGTAATAGTATTGGAACGTGAGATAAGTGTAAAGATGCTTTTATTGCCAAGTATTTTCCTCCTGCTAAGATTATCTCCCTTAGAAATCAAATAATGAATTTTAAACATCAATATCAAGAACATGTTGGTCAAGCTTGGGAGAGAATGAAATTGATGATAAGAAATTGTCCAACTCATGGCTTAAACTTGTGGATAATTATCCAAAATTTCTATGCTGGACTAAACTTTGTGTCTAGAAATCTTCTAGATTCTGCCGCAGGCGGTACCTTCATGGATGTGACCTTAGGAGAGGCCACAAAACTTCTGTACAACATTATGACAAATTATTCTCAATGGCATACCTAAAGAGGTCCAACTGGTAAGAAGGTAAATTCTGTTGAAGAAATCACTTCTTTGAGTGAAAAAGTGGATGCTCTTATGAATATTGTTGCTAATAAAAATGCTAATGTTGATCCCAATGATATGCCTTTGTATACTTTGATTTAGCAAAATAATTATGCTATTGACGTGAACTTCATCTCGCGAAATAATTTCAACAACAATGCTTATAGAGAAAATTTCAATGCTAGACCGTATCCCGGTAATTCCTCTAATAACTATGGAAATTCTTATGGTAATTCATATGGCAATGATTCTACAAATTCTAATAGGATACCTTCTGATCTTGAGAACACAATTAAAGAATTTATTAATTCTCAAAAGGTTTTCAACACTACGGTAGAAGAAAAGTTGCATATGATTGATACTTTGGCTAAAAACATGGATAGAATTTCTCTTGATGTTGAAGCTCATAAAAATAAGTCTTTGCCACCCAAGCATGATTTTAATGAGACTATTAAATCTATCCAATTATCTATTAATTAAAGTAAGGAGAGGACCGCTAAGTTGAGAGCTAAGCGAGAATTCTTAGAAAAAACTCTTCCACCCGGTTTTTACCAGAATCATGATGAAGATCTTAAAATGATTGGTGTTTCTCCTATTTAATATTTGTTTACATCTCTGAATATAAATGATAAAGGGACCAGAGATGAGTCAACTTTAGTTAAGGAGCGTCCCGTTTGCTTGGAGGGTGATGATTCTAATGCTAAAACTGAAAAAGTGGGTTTGGAGAGGTCAAAACTTTAACTAGTGATGTGCCCACTATATTGGATTACAAGGACATTAATTATGATAAATTCTCTTTAGTAGAATGTATTTCATTGCTGCAATCCATTATCAGCTCACCCAATGCTTATGAACAAAACAAAACTTTTATCGAACATATAGTAGAAGCTATGATAAAAGCTTATGATGAGAAACTTGAGCTTGAAATTTCTATTCCTAGAAAATTGCATGATGAGTGGGAACCTACTATGAAAATAAAGATAAATAAATATGAATGCAATGCTTTGTGTGACCTTGGTGCTAGTGTTTCAACTATACCCAAAACTTTATGTGATATGCTTGGTCTCACTAATATTGAAGAGTGTTCCCTAAACTTGCATCTTGCGGATTCTACCATCAAGAAACCTTTAGGTAGAATTAATGATGTGATTATTATTACAAACAAAAATTATGTGCCTGTAGATTTCATTGTGCTTGATATTGATTGCAATCGTTCTTGTCCCATAATACTTGGAAGGCCATTTTTACGAACTATAGGTGCAATTATTGATATGAAAGAGGGAAACATAAGGTTCCAATTCCCATTAAAGAAGGGGATGGAACACTTCCCTAGGAATAGAATTAAACCACCTTATGAACTAATCATGAGAGCTACCTATAGGTTGAGTGTCAAAGATGACAACATTTGAAAGTATGCATTATGCCTAGCTAGGGGCATAAAACAATAGCGCTTGTTGGGAGGCAACCCAATATGTATCTTTATTTTTGTTTTTACTTTATGTTTTTGTGTGATAACATGATTTTTTCCTATGTAATTATTGTGTTTTTATGTTTTAATTAGTGTTTGTGCCAAGTAAAGCCTTTGGGATGACTCACAAGATGAGTAGAAACGATGCTGAAACAGAAACTTTGACTCCAGTGCAGGAATTTTCGTTTTTTCCTGGTGCATGATATTGATCTGAAATTTTAACACAGTATTGATATACAAATTATTTACCTTGTCCTATTTTTTCAGAATTTTTAGAGTTACAGAAGTATGAGCTCTTTACAGATTGCTACAGACTGTTCTGATTTAAACAGATTCTGTTTTGCCTGCATAGTTTGCTTGTTTTGATTATGCCATGGACTATATCAGGGGGGTGTAAGCCATGGAGAAGTTAGAATAAAGTACCTATTATGAAAAAATGAGTTTGAATCAATTTATCACAGTACCTCAAGTATGAAATATGTTTCTTATACTAACGGATCTCACGAAGTTTTGTTGAGTTTTGTGTGATTGAAGTTTTCAAGTTTTGGGTGTGATCACGATGGACTACGGAATAAGGAGTAGCAAGAGCCCAAGCTTGGGGATGCCCAAGGCACCCCAAGTATAATTATAAGGATACTCAAGCGTCTAAGCTTGGGGATGCCCCGGAAGGCATCCCCTCTTTCGTCTCAATCCATCGGTATGTCACTTGGAGCTATATTTTTATTCATCACATGATATGTGTTTTGCTTGGAGCGTCGTTTGATTTTGTTTGCTTTTACTTTCAGCTTGTCACAATCATCATTTGCTGGACACACCTATTTGAGACAGACACACCTTCATGATAATTTGCTAGAATACTCTATGTGCTTCACTTATATCTTTTGAGCTAGGCAGTTGCTCTAGTACTTCACTTATATCTTTTTGAGCACAGTGGCGTGTAGATTTTATAGAAATAATATGCTCTCTTTCTTCACTTATATTTGTTTTAGAGATGAGTAATAGTGACGGTAATTTTCATGGGTCATAAGACTAGTCCAAGAATATTAGGTATTCAATGAATGATAATCAAAACCATCGTGTAGCACATATAGAGAAGTTGTGGGTTAATGACATTGGTGTGGTAATATGAAAAAGGTGTGAGTCCAAAATTGTTGGTTCATAGAAGTGTCGAGATTAAGAGGTGTTAAGTTGTTATTCATCTAAAAATTAAAGAGGCATGGTGATGATGCATGAGCATTTATATTCCTCGTTGAAATCCTAGGGTTGTTCTGAGTCGGGGGCGCGCGATGGTTAACTCCTACCAACCTCCTCCCTCGGGGCATGTGAGGAGTACTTTGATTTGTGATAAAACTAATAAAACTTTGCAATAAGTATGTGAGTTCTTTATCACTAATGTGACACCATGGACATACGCATCTTCACCTTCTCATATTTGCTAGCCTCTTTGGTACCGTGCATAGCCCATTCTCACCTGGAGGATCGGTGCAAATATTCACCAGTGCATCCAAACCCCGTGACATGATAGGCTCTGTTTCACATCAGCCTCATTATATCTTCCTCAAAACAGCCACCATACCTACCTATTATGGCATTTCCATAGCCATTCCGAGATATATTGCCATGCAAATTCCACCGTCACTTCATATGACTAGTTTGTTCATCATCATAATGCTTTGCATGATTGTATAGAGCTAACATAGTATTTGTGGCAAAGTCACCATTCTTCATATTTTTGATACATGTCACACTAGATCATTGCACATCCTGGTACACTGCCAGAGGCATTCATACAGAGTCATATCTTCGTATCAGTCCTTCACGTTGAGTTGTAAGTAAATAAAAGTGTGATGATCATCATTATTAGAGCATTGTCCGAGTGAGGAAAGGATGATGGAGACTATGATTCCCCCACAAGTCGGGATGAGACTCCGGACGAAAAATGAAATAAAAATGGGGGAGGCCAAATGAGCCCACCATATAAAAAAGGAGAAAATGGGGGAGGCAAAAAGAAAAAAAAGGAGAAAAGCCCACCATAAAAAAATGAGAGAAAAGAGAGAAGGGACTTTGCTACTATCCTTTACCACACTTGTGCCTCAGAGTGGCACCATGTTCTTCATATAGAGAGTCTCCTATGTTGACACTTCTATATGCTAGTGTGAATTACCTTTTCATATAATAAACTTGGCTTGTATATTCCTATGACGGGCTTCCTCAAATGCCCGAGGTCTTCATGAGCAAGCAAGTTTGATGCACACCCCACTTAGCTTCAGTTGAGATTCATACACTTATAGCTCTAGTGCATCATTTGCATGTCAATCCCTACTCCTCGCATTGATATCTATCGATGAGCATCTCCATAGCCCTGATACGTCTCCAACGTATCTATAATTTTTGCTTGTTCCATGCTGTTATATTATCATTCTTGGATGTTTTAAAATCATTTTACTACCACTTTATATTATTTTTGGGACTAACCTATTAACCTAGAGCCCAGTGCCAGTTTCTGTTTTTTCCTTGTTTTTGAGTTTTACAGAAAAGGAATATCAAACGGAGTCCAAACGGAATAAAAATTTACGGTGATTTTTTATGGACCAGAAGAGACCCACGGAGCATCGGAGTTGGGCCAGAAGAGCCACGAGGAGATCACAAGCCACAGGGGCGCGACCCCCCCCCCTAGGGCGCGCCCCCTGGCTTGTGACTCCCTCATGGCCCCCCAGGACTTGTTTCCACCGCCATAAATTCGTATAAATACAGAAACCTCCAAAAATAAACCTAGATCGGGAGTTCCGCCGCCGCAAGCCTCCAGAGCCACGAAAAACCAATCGGGAGCCCGTTCCGGCACCCTGCCGGAGGGGGAAACCATCACCGGAGGCCATCTTCATCATCCCGGCGGTCTCCATGACGAGGAGGGAGTAGTTCACCCTCGGGGCTGAGGGTATGTACCAGTAGCTATGTGTTTGATCTCTCTCTCTCTCGTGTTCTTGAGATGACACGATCTTGATGTACCGCGAGCTTTATTAATATAGATGAATCATATGGAGTGTTTCCCCTCTCTATCTAGTTGTGATGAATTGAGTTTTCCCTTTGAAGTTTACTTATCGGATTGAGTCTTTAAGGATCTGAGAACACTTGATGTATGTCTTGCGATGGGATATCTGTGGTGACAATGGGATGTTCTATTGATCTACTTGATGTATGTTTTGGTGATCAACTTGTGGGTTCCGTGACCTTGGGAATCTATGCATAGGGGTTGGGACATGTTTTCGTCTTGACTCTCCGGTAGAAACTTTGGGGCACTCTTTGAAGTTCTTTGTGTTGGATTGAACATGATGAATCTGAAATTATGTGATGCATATCATATAATCAAACCCACGGGTACTCGAGGTGACATTGGGGTATCTAGGTGACATTAGGGTTTTGGTTGATGTGTATCTTAAGGTGTTATTCTAGTACGAACTCTAGGGCTGTTTGTGACACTTATAGGAATAGCTCATAAGATTGATAGGAAAAGATAACTTTGAGGTGGTTTCGTACCCTACAATAATTTCTTCGTTTGTTCTCCGCTCTTTGTGACTTTGGAGTGAACTCTTTGTCGCACGTGAGGGATTTATATATGATTCAACTATGTTAGTATTGTTGAGAGAACTTGCACTAGTGAAAGTATGAACCCTAGGCCTTGTTTTCAAGCATTGCAATACTGTTTGTGCTCACTTTTGTTACTTGCTACCTTGCTGTTTTTATATTTTCAGATTACAAAAACCTATATCTACCATCCATATTACACTTGTATCACCATCTCTTCGCCGAACTAGTGCACCTATACAATTTACCATTGTATTGGGTGTGTTGGGGACACAAGAGACTCTTTGTTATTTGGTTGCAGGGTTGTTTGAGAGAGACCATCTTCATCCTACGCCTCCCACGGATTGATAAACCTTAGGTCATCCACTTGAGGGAAATTTGCTACTGTCCTACAGAACTCTGCGCTTGGAGGCCCAACACGAGTCTACAAGAAGAAGGTTGCGTAGTAGACATCACCCCTCTCTTCCGGGGATAATCCCCCGGAAGGTAGTGGAGCTGTGTTCGACGCGTCTTTGTGTTGTTGCTACTAAGTATAAAACGATGGGGTTTATTCATATTAGTTGAGTTTACTTTGTCTACATCATGTCATTGTTCTCCAAGCATTACTTCATTTGTCATGAACTTAATACGTAGAGAGGCAAGCATAGAAGCGCTCTTGAAGTGGAGTAATAGTAGTAGGTGAAGGCAGGAGTTGACCTATTTGCTTATGGACGTGATGCCTATATACACATGATCATTACCGTGAACATCGCATAATTATTCGGTTTTCTATCAATTGCCCAACAGTAATTTGTTTACCCACCATATGCTTTGCTTATGAGAGATGCTACTAGAGAACTCTATGCCCCCCGGGTCTATTCTCTTATAAATTCACAAACGCTATCATTACCTTGCTGTTATTTATTACCTTTTATTTTATTTTGCACTTTACTATTATCTACAATTATCCACTAGACATGGTTGCTTGTTGATATGCTTGAGTATTGAAGTCATTATGTTAAAACTAGACTATTGCGTTGAATCATTTACAAGTCCAAATGTCCATGCTATACATAGAAGAAAAGAATATGATGAACATGTTAGGCATCATTCCACATCAAAAATTCTGTTTTTATCATTTACCTACTCGAGGATGAGCAGGAATTAAGCTTGGGGATGCTGATACGTCTCCAACGTATCTATAATTTTTGCTTGTTCCATGCTGTTATATTATCATTCTTGGATGTTTTACAATCATTTTACTACAACTTTATATTATTTTTGGGACTAACCTATTAACCTAGAGCCCAGTGCCAGTTTCTGTTTTTTCCTTGTTTTTGAGTTTTACAGAAAAGGAATATCAAACGGAGTCCAAACGGAATAAAAATTTACGGTGATTTTTTATGGACCAGAAGAGACCCACGGGGCAACGGAGTTGGGCCAGAAGAGCCACGAGGAGATCACAAGCCACAGGGGCGCGCCCCCCCTAGGGCGCGCCCCCCTGGCTCGTGACTCCTTCGTGGCCCCCCAGGACTTGTTTCCACCGCCATAAATTCCTATAAATATAGAAACCTCCGAAAATAAACCTAGATCGGGAGTTCCGCCGCCGCAAGCCTCCAGAGCCACGAAAAACCAATCGGGAGCTCGTTCCGGCACCCTGCCGGAGGGGGAAACCATCACCGGAGGCCATCTTCATTATCCTGGCGGTCTCCATGACGAGGAGGGAGTAGTTCACCCTCGGGGCTGAGGGTATGTACCAGTAGCTATGTGTTTGATCTCTCTCTCTCGTGTTCTTGAGACGGCACGATCTTGATGTATCGCGAGCTTTATTAATATAGATGAATCATATGGAGTGTTTCCCCTCTCTATCTAGTTGTGATGAATTGAGTTTTCCCTTTGAAGTTTACTTATCGGATTGAGTCTTTAAGGATCTGAGAACACTTGATGTATGTCTTGCGATGGGATATCTGTGGTGACAATGGGATGTTCTATTGATCTACTTGATGTATGTTTTGGTGATCAACTTGCGGGTTCCGTGACCTTGGGAATCTATGCATAGGGGTTGGCACATGTTTTCGTCTTGACTCTCGGGTAGAAACTTTGGGGCACTCTTTGAAGTTCTTTGTGTTGGATTGAACATGATGAATCTGAAATTATGTGATGCATATCGTATAATCAAACCCATGGGTACTCGAGGTGACATTGGGGTATCTAGGTGACATTAGGGTTTTGGTTGATGTGTATCTTAAGGTGTTATTCTAGTACGAACTCTAGGGCTGTTTGTGACACTTATAGGAATAGCTCATAAGATTGATAGGAAAAGATAACTTTGAGGTGGTTTCGTACCCTACAATAATTTCTTCGTTTGTTCTCCGCTCTTTGTGACTTTGGAGTGAACTCTTTGTCGCACGTGAGGGATTTATATATGATTCAACTATGTTAGTATTGTTGAGAGAACTTGCACTAGTGAAAGTATGAACCCTAGGCCTTGTTTTCAAGCATTGCAATACCGTTTGTGCTCACTTTTGTTACTTGCTACCTTGCTGTTTTTATATTTTCAGATTACAAAAACCTATATCTACCATCCATATTACACTTGTATCACCATCTCTTCGCCGAACTAGTGCACCTATACAATTTACCATTGTATTGGGTGTGTTGGAGACACAAGAGACTCTTTGTTTTTTGGTTGCAGGGTTGTTTGAGAGAGACCATCTTCATCCTACGCCTCCCACGGATTGATAAACCTTAGGTCATCCACTTGAGGGAAATTTGCTAATGTCCTACAAAACTCTGCGCTTGGAGGCCCAACACGAGTCTACAAGAAGAAGGTTGCGTAGTAGACATCAAGCTCTTTTCTGGCGCCATTGCCGGGGAGGCTTGGTAAGCGGCACTCACATCCCGTCAACGAAGCTCTTTTCTGGCGCCGTTGCCGGGGAGGTGAGTGCTTGAAGGTATATCTTTAGATCTTGCAATTGAATCTTTTAGTTTCTTGTTTTATTACTAGTTTGGTTTTATAAAAGAAAACTACAAAAAAAATGGAATTGAGGTTGCCTCATATGCTTCATCTTTTTAATGTCTTTCGTGAAAATGATGGAAAGGAAAATTGTGCTCAAGTATTAGAAGAATAAGTTATTAAAATGTTTGGCACTAAATCTTTGAGTGATGAGCATGATTGCAATGTTGTTAGTATGAATTCTTTGAATATCCATAGTACTAATGATGATTGCACTAGTCATGATAAAAAGATTTCTTATAAGCATGTCAATTTTTGTGGAGTGCATAGAGTTTGTAAAGACATGCCAAAAAGGGAAGATAGATTTTGTAAGAGGCATAAGTATTTAGAAACTAAATGGTTGCAAGAGAGGCTATATGTTTGTGCCGAAGGACTTCATATTTCTCGCCGTCCTTGTGAACTTTGCAATGAAAGTGATCATTTTAATTTCCAATGTGAATTATTTCATGATCGAATTGTGTCCAAAAATTGTGATAGCCTCATTACCCTTGAGCATCATAATGAACTTAGTCTATTTTTGGGGTATGAGGAAATGAAACATAAAACTAAGGATATTCCAGCATGGGTTCTCATGAAAATGATTGATTTTGATCTAAATGAAATATATATGTATTGCGTGGTAAATTGCATTGAGAATCCTTATATTGCCAATTACTTAAAGACAAGGAAACAAATAGAAGATGAAGAGAATACTAATGAAGGGGAAGAGGTCTCCCAATATCCTCCTATTTTTTCTTATGATGAATCAGGTAACGAGGAGGAGCTTTTTATTCAACCAATCTCTTCGAAAAGAAGCTTGGAGAAATTAAATAAACCCACACATAATGTGGTGAAGAAGAATAAAAGAAGGAAAAGTAAAGGTAAAGAGGTATCTCTCCCAAATAATGACACCCCTTATAATCTTGAAAATCTTTTTGGCACCAACTTAGAAAATTGTGATGATAATAATTGTTATACGATTGGTGCTATTCATACTATTAATGATGAGAGTGATTATGCCTATATTATGCAAAGCCACAAGCTTGGGGATGCTATGTTTGATGAGAATTACATGTTTGAGAATTTATTTGCTGCAATTAATGTTTGTTCCAAGCTTGGGGATGCTATGTTTAATGAAGATGATATCTTTAGTCCCCCAAGTTTTGATGTGCAAATTTATTATGATGATAGCATACCCCCTATTTATGATGATTGCAATATTTATGAAAGTGGGTTTGGAAGAGTGTCAACTTTAGATAATCATTATCCCACTATTTTGGAGGGTGTTGAATCTTATTATACTGATAAAAGTGGATTTGGAGAGGTCACGACTTTATTTATTAATGATTCTACTATTTCGGAAGAGGTTTCAATTGACTATGATGATAAAAAGTTGCTACTTATGATGATTATTGTGATGATACTTATGTTATAAAGAGTAGTGATAATTATTGTCATAATTTTGAATATACTTTTACTGAACATTACTCTTTTAATGTGGAAACAATTTTTAGTATTCAAGCTTCATATGATACTCCCACGATTATGAATGAGAAGAAAATTGCTTATGTGGAGAGTGACAAATTTCCTATGCTTGTGGATCATGAAGAGAATGCTTTATGTGCTGGTTATATTGTGAAATTCCTTCATGATGCTACTGAAAATTATTATGAGGGAGGAGTATATGCTTGTAGGAATTGCAATAATATCAAGTTTCCTCTCTATGAGTTCAAAGTTTTGAAGTTATGCTTGTTTTGCCTTCCTATGCTAGTTGATTCTTGCTCCCATAAATTGTTTATTCACAAAATACCTATGCATAGGAAGTGGGTTAGGCTTAAATGTGCTAGTCATATGCTTCATGATGCTCTCTTTGTGTTTCAATTCTTATCTTTTATGTGAGCATCATTGAAATCATCATGCCTAGCTAAAAGGCATTAAAGAAAAGCGCTTGTTGGGAGGCAACCCAACACTTTTACTTTATGTTTTGGTGTGTTCACATGATTAAGCTACTGTAGTAATCATGTTTTGTGTCTTTTATTTGAATAAAGTGCCAAGTAAAGCCTTTGGGATAGTGTGGATGATAGTTGACTTGATTCTGTGCAAAAACAGAAACTTTTGCTCTCAGTCCAGGAATTTTTTAAATTCACTGGAACGTGATTTTGATCTGAAATTTTTACAAAATCTTGATATACAAATTTCCTATATTTTCTAATTTTTCAGAATTTTTAGAGACAGGGAAGTATGGTTACACTACAGATCTTCACAGACTGTTCTGTTTTTGACAGATTCTGTTTTGTATGCATAGTTTACTTGTTTTAGTGTTCCCATAGCTTATATTCAGTGATATAAATTATGGGAATGATAGAATACATTAAGTATTATGTGAGAACAATTATGAATCTTGTCTTGACAGTACCTAAGTGAATGATCTTTGTTTATTATACTAACCCATCTCACGAAGTTTCGTTAAGTTTTGTGTGATTGAAGTTTTCAAGTTTTGGGCGAGTCACCGATATGAGGAGAATAAGGAGTGAAAAGAACCTAAGATTGGGGATGCCCAAGGCACCCCCAAGGTAATATCCAAGGAATACTCAAGCGCCTAAGCTTGGGGATGCCCCGGAAGGCATCCCCTCTTTTGTCTTCAATACTATCGGTATATCTTACTTGGAGCTATATTTTTATTCATCACATAATATGAGTTTTGCTTGGAGCGTCATATTATTTTGTTGTTATCTGTTAGGTGTTATTTATAATCTTGTTTTTCAATAAAAAGTTCCAAGAATTGCATTAGGATGCTTGCATTACATGTTTTGATATGTGCTGTGTAAAAACAGAAACTTTTGCTGTAGTGTATGAATTTTCATATTTTACTGGAAAGTGGAAAGTTTCTGAATTTTTTACAGATTGTTGTCATATAAAGTTTATAGCATGTGCTAAATTTTCATAATTTTTTGAGTTACATAAGTACACTTTTTTCATAAATTGCTACAGACTATTCTGTTTAGACAGATTGCTGTCATAGTTTTGTTATCTACTTATCCTATAGTTTCCATAGCCTATATTGGTAGATATAAATTGTGGAAATGATACTATACAGTACCTAATGTTTGAAAATTATTATGCAACTTGTCTTGGCAGTACATAAAGAGTTGATTTATTATTATGTGTACTAACCTATCTCACGAGTTCTTTTCAAGTTTTGTGTGGAAGATGTTTTTGAGAATAGGTGAAACCATGATATGAGAGGATTGAACGAGATACAAAAGCTCAAGCTTGGGGATGCCCAAGGCACCCCAAGTAAATATTTCAAGAAGTCTCAAGCATCTAAGCTTGGGGATGCTATGCATCCCACCTCTCTTCATCAACAATTATCGGTTAGCCTATGTTGAGCCTAAATTTTTATTCGTTCACATGATGCGTGCTATTCTTGGAGTGCTATTTTTCTTTTGCTTGCTGTTTAATAAAATACTCAGATCTGAAAATATTTATTGATGGAGAGAGAGTCCTCACATAGCTACTTAATTGTTTGACTACTCATTGATCTTCACTTATATCTTTTGAGAGTAGCTTGTCATTTCCTCTCATGCTTCACTTATACCTTTTTGAGGGATGAAATCTTTATGCTCTTGTACTTCACTTAAATTTGTTTGAGCTTGCCAAAAAGCAATGGCAATATATGAAACTAGTCCCAAAGTGATAGATACCCAAGGAGGATATAATAAAAACTTTCATGAAGATCATTGGACAAATTAAACTTGATTCCCTGTAATAGTTTTGAAACATGATGATAGTAATATGTGAGTCATGTTAGTGAGTAATTATGCTTAGTAGAAATATTGGTGTTAAGGTTTGTGATTCCCTATGCATGCACGAAAGTCAATAGTTATGCAATGAAGTTACATCCTACTTGTGGTGCATTATTCGGTGTTAGTTATGACTCAATGCTCACTTATGCGATTTTTCATTCCTTGTTTCGGTTGCTTCCCAATATATTTGCTAGCCTTCATTTGTACTAAATAGAAATACTACTTGTGCATCCAAAATCCTTAAACCAAGTTTTGCCTTATGAGTCCACCATAGCTACCTATATGCGGTATTTCCATGCCGTTCCAAGCAAATTTGTATGTGCCATCTCTAAATTTTCAAAATAAATTTTCTCTTTTGTGTGCCCGCACCGCTCATGAAACGGTGGGGAGTATCCAATATTTTTCCATGCTAGGTGTGTTATTCTCACGATATGTGTTGATTCACTATCATTCACGAGAAAGTGGCTGGTATTCGGGATGCCCAGTCCCATGCTCAAAATTCAAATCAAAAAAATAATGAAACAAAACTCCCCCAGGAATGTTGTTAGTATGGACGGTACCCGTGGATTCGGCTCGCCGTGGAGTGTGATTGATTGGTGGAGGGGGAGTAAAAACTTTACTATTCTGTTTGGGAACCGCCTATAATGTATCTAGCATGGAAAGTATTGTGAGCTACTTTGTCGTTTTCGTTGACAGGAAAAGCATACCACTCAAAATATTTTCTCTCTCTCAATTTAAACCTTGAGCTTTGGCACCTCTACAAATCCCTACTTCCCTCTGCGAAGGGCCTATCTATTTACTTTATGCATTTTTTATTTTTTCTTTGAGTCTCCATCTTCTCTTTTAAGCACCAACTAAGGGGCACTATGATCGTACTTGAGCATTGGGCATAGCTAAAATTTGAGTGTGTTTCATGAATGGATCAATGATTGAGCATGATGGGCTAGGGATAACTTTCTTTAGTGTTGATATTTTGAAAGACATGGTTGCTTGTTGATATGCTTGAGTATTGAAGTCATTATGTTAAAACTAGACTATTGCGTTGAATCATTTACAAGTCCAAATGTCCATGCTATACATAGAAGAAAAGAATATGATGAACATGTTAGGCATCATTCCACATCAAAAATTCTGTTTTTATCATTTACCTACTCGAGGATGAGCAGGAATTAAGCTTGGGGATGCTGATACGTCTCCAACGTATCTATAATTTTTGCTTGTTCCATGCTGTTATATTATCATTCTTGGATGTTTTACAATCATTTTACTACAACTTTATATTATTTTTGGGACTAACCTATTAACCTAGAGCCCAGTGCCAGTTTCTGTTTTTTCCTTGTTTTTGAGTTTTACAGAAAAGGAATATCAAACGGAGTCCAAACGGAATAAAAATTTACGGTGATTTTTTATGGACCAGAAGAGACCCACGGAGCATCGGAGTTGGGCCAGAAGAGCCACGAGGAGATCACAAGCCACAGGGGCGCGACCCCCCCCCTAGGGCGCGCCCCCTGGCTTGTGACTCCCTCATGGCCCCCCAGGACTTGTTTCCACCGCCATAAATTCGTATAAATACAGAAACCTCCAAAAATAAACCTAGATCGGGAGTTCCGCCGCCGCAAGCCTCCAGAGCCACGAAAAACCAATCGGGAGCCCGTTCCGGCACCCTGCCGGAGGGGGAAACCATCACCGGAGGCCATCTTCATCATCCCGGCGGTCTCCATGACGAGGAGGGAGTAGTTCACCCTCGGGGCTGAGGGTATGTACCAGTAGCTATGTGTTTGATCTCTCTCTCTCTCGTGTTCTTGAGATGACACGATCTTGATGTACCGCGAGCTTTATTAATATAGATGAATCATATGGAGTGTTTCCCCTCTCTATCTAGTTGTGATGAATTGAGTTTTCCCTTTGAAGTTTACTTATCGGATTGAGTCTTTAAGGATCTGAGAACACTTGATGTATGTCTTGCGATGGGATATCTGTGGTGACAATGGGATGTTCTATTGATCTACTTGATGTATGTTTTGGTGATCAACTTGTGGGTTCCGTGACCTTGGGAATCTATGCATAGGGGTTGGGACATGTTTTCGTCTTGACTCTCCGGTAGAAACTTTGGGGCACTCTTTGAAGTTCTTTGTGTTGGATTGAACATGATGAATCTGAAATTATGTGATGCATATCATATAATCAAACCCACGGGTACTCGAGGTGACATTGGGGTATCTAGGTGACATTAGGGTTTTGGTTGATGTGTATCTTAAGGTGTTATTCTAGTACGAACTCTAGGGCTGTTTGTGACACTTATAGGAATAGCTCATAAGATTGATAGGAAAAGATAACTTTGAGGTGGTTTCGTACCCTACAATAATTTCTTCGTTTGTTCTCCGCTCTTTGTGACTTTGGAGTGAACTCTTTGTCGCACGTGAGGGATTTATATATGATTCAACTATGTTAGTATTGTTGAGAGAACTTGCACTAGTGAAAGTATGAACCCTAGGCCTTGTTTTCAAGCATTGCAATACTGTTTGTGCTCACTTTTGTTACTTGCTACCTTGCTGTTTTTATATTTTCAGATTACAAAAACCTATATCTACCATCCATATTACACTTGTATCACCATCTCTTCGCCGAACTAGTGCACCTATACAATTTACCATTGTATTGGGTGTGTTGGGGACACAAGAGACTCTTTGTTATTTGGTTGCAGGGTTGTTTGAGAGAGACCATCTTCATCCTACGCCTCCCACGGATTGATAAACCTTAGGTCATCCACTTGAGGGAAATTTGCTACTGTCCTACAGAACTCTGCGCTTGGAGGCCCAACACGAGTCTACAAGAAGAAGGTTGCGTAGTAGACATCACCCCTCTCTTCCGGGGATAATCCCCCGGAAGGTAGTGGAGCTGTGTTCGACGCGTCTTTGTGTTGTTGCTACTAAGTATAAAACGATGGGGTTTATTCATATTAGTTGAGTTTACTTTGTCTACATCATGTCATTGTTCTCCAAGCATTACTTCATTTGTCATGAACTTAATACGTAGAGAGGCAAGCATAGAAGCGCTCTTGAAGTGGAGTAATAGTAGTAGGTGAAGGCAGGAGTTGACCTATTTGCTTATGGACGTGATGCCTATATACACATGATCATTACCGTGAACATCGCATAATTATTCGGTTTTCTATCAATTGCCCAACAGTAATTTGTTTACCCACCATATGCTTTGCTTATGAGAGATGCCACTAGAGAACTCTATGCCCCCCGGGTCTATTCTCTTATAAATTCACAAACGCTATCATTACCTTGCTGTTATTTATTACCTTTTATTTTATTTTGCACTTTACTATTATCTACAATTATCCACACAACTCACTTGCTTGCAAATAACGAGATCAAGGGGATTGACAACCCTCTTGCCGGCGTTGGGTGCAAGTTGTTTGTTCTTTTGTGTGCATCCGCTGAAGACGGTTGAGGATTGGTATTCCTATTGGTTCGATAAACCTTGGTTTCATAACTGAGGGAAATACTTGCCCACTTTGTACTGCGATTACCCGTTCCTCTTCACGGAAAGCCCTACGCAAATCACGAGTATCAGGTCCAGCCACACTTCGGCCTGTGGCTGAAAGTCTTCAATGTCAAGCCGAAGACCGTCAATAGCCAACATGCGGATTGTGGAGGGACGGTAATCAGCAAGCTCCCCCGCATCGAGTGGCCGGATGGCACCTTCATCGACATCGTGAAGGCCTGGCAGAAAGAGTGGTTTTATATCACCGAGCCACGAGAATCAGAGTGGGCGGATCCTCCCGAATTCAGATCCGGACCCGCCAAGAGGTTTTGTGTCGTGGCTGAGGAAGGCGCTCGATTGGGGGCAGGTAGCAGAGGTGAAGCTGCTGCAGAAGGGGATCTCCCAGATAATAGAGCAGAACATCGCTCTGACCAACGTGATTCAGGTCATGCTCCGGCGTCGCCACCTTCCTTGCCAACATCGGGCCTCCCCAATGTGGGATTTCATGGCCGATGACCCTTTCACTCTGCACCACTTCTACCGCACTCCCCACAAAAAGCTGTTCAAGGCCCAGAAGGACTGGCCGAGCAAGGAAGTAGACCTCGGCCTCGATTCCGAGACCCCTCCGAACGCGGTATGATAAAGTCTGTTCCTTTTATCCAGATTCTTCCTTATGACAAGGAATTTTGACCCTTCTCCTTTGCCTTCACAGAAATGGCTGGCGAATGCCGTGAAGATTGACGGTCCCGCCCCATCGCCCGAAGACCACCGATCACCCCTATTAATAGCAATGCTGGTCGAGGCGCTGTACACGGCGCCGGAGAAAAAGGAGAAAAGGATAATGGAGGTACGGGAAGGCCTCCGCCCTCGAGGACCTCCGGATACTAGGTCCGGGGAGACCCATGATTCCTCTGCTCATGAAGAAGAGTAGGAGGAGGACAAGGAAGAGAGCGATTCCTCTCGTGCGAGGAGGAGAACGACGTCTGGTGGCGCTAATGAGGGACTGCCTCCTCTCGCCCCGAAGAAACTTCGTAGGGCCAACTTGGTCCTGTCCGACGACAACTTGGACTCCGTAAAAGGGTCTGAGGCTTATGAGCTGGTTCCTCGAAGGAACCCCAGGGTCAAGCCCCCTTGTACAAGGTATTAATCCAAAGACCAGTCCTTGCATTCATGTCGAGGTGTGTCACTTAACCAAATGGTTGTCTCTCATATTATAGCCCACCACGTGAGCTCCCCACCGAGCACACTTCCGAGGGAGAGTCTCCACCATCCGAGCTGGCGGAGAGTGGAACGGCGTCACGTACCACCCCTCCCCTGCTGGCGATGAGGCCGCGGAGGTGTTGTCCCGAAGGACCCCTCCCGTGTCGAGTACGAGGGGTGGTGGTGATGACATCATGGCCGAGGTTTATATCTCGGTCATTGAAGACCAAGAGAGAAGTTCCTTTCTGGCAAATAAAAGTGGGGAGCCCGGTTAATCCGAGCTTGCCCCGAAGACCGCTTCGGAGATTGCCCCGGAGCCTGTCCTGAAGACCATTTTGGAGACTGCTCAAGAGCAGGCTCTGAAGACCACTCGGTGACTGCCCCAGAGCAGGCTCCGATGACTGCCCTGGAGTCATCCATTCCTGACTCCACCGAAGGGGGAGCCGAGGTGCCGCTACAAGCGTCGTCTTTAGTGGAGCAGGCTCAGGCCGGGTGGCCGGCCATGATGGAGGAGGCTTTAAATGGCCCCTCCATTACTGAAGAACATCGGACTCTTCTGGGTGCGGTTTTGCAAAGCTTCCAGTCCGTCGACAGCGGGCTGAAGGCGGCTTTTGGAGGCCTCTTGACGGGCTTCAAGGTAAATAATGTAATATCCTTTTGCAAAGAGAATTTTCTTTGTGTAATCCTTATATATAACAACCCCCGAGCCCTGTTTGAGTTTGAAAACCTCGAGCGAGGGTAAAAAACAGTGCAAGGAGCACCGATAATAGTAAGAAATGAATCGTAGCCCCCGAGTCTCTGACCGGATTGAGATAAAATCCGGGCAGTGGGTCGAAAAACCAATAACTTGGGAGTCTAATGCATATAACGTATTACGCAAGCCTCGTCTTCGGCTGCGGCCGCCAATGCCATGGAGTTGGCTGAGATGAATCGGAAGCTCAAGAGCTCTGATGAAGAACTCGACCGCCTCAACAAGCGGTTTGACGAAGCGTAAGGTAAATCCTTGTTGGATCGTCTTTACATTTTGAGTGTCTTCAGTATATGAAGTATTCAAATTACTATCCTTAAGCACGGAATGCCTGTTACGACTGCAGCTGTCACCGCGGACGTCGAGAGTCTCAAGGCTGGGCTGCAGAGGGCGAGGCAAGAGGCCGAAGAGCATAAGAAGGCGGCCGAACGAGCGACCGTCGACCTGACGTCAGTGAGGACGGCCAGGGAGAAACACGAGGCCAGGGTGGCCGAGGTGCAACAAGAGCTCAAGGATGCCATCACTAAACGTGAGGCCCTTGAGCTGAAAAATAAAGAGCAGGCTTCCGAGTTGTCCTCGGTTAAGTTGGCTGCTCAAGAAGCGCGAATGGAGGTGCATGGCTGCCAAAAGGAGCTCCGCGAGGCCCACCTCATTGCGGGTGGTAAGCCGTACTTACTGCAATGTCCTTTTGGTGGCAACAGTTTCATGTTGCTTACTCGTCTGCGGCATTCTGCAGGCGCTTTCATGGATTTTCCAAAGAGTGTGGCGGATGCGGCCCATCACTATGCCATTCGGGACGGGGATGTCACGCAGCTGCTATTCTGGGAGCAATTTCAGGCTCCACAACATCCTTCCCTCCCGACTGACCATATGAAGCAACTGATAGAGCTACACCGGATGACGGAGCCGGCCATGAAAGACCTCTTCATCAGGTTATGGCATGCGAAGCCGATGCCGAGTAGCTACTTCGGCCTGGTGCAGAGGCTTTGCGACGCTGTGCCCCGGATCGACGTCCTGAAGCGCTCAGTCTGCATCGAAGGAGCTCAGATGGCCTTTGCAAAGACCATGATGAATTGGCCGAAGATTAAGCCAACGGAGATGGTCACCAGGCCCCCGCTTCCTGGAAAGGAGCATAGGCACCCTGAGCAATATTTCCCCATTGTTATGGCTGGTGCTCGGGCGATAGAGACCCAGTGCTCCAAAGATGTAATTTTGGAGTGATAGTGCTATCCTGTATTCGTTAACAGTTAGAGTTTTTTGCAAATTATAATGCGGGTGCCTTGCACGTTTTCTCATGCATAGCTTTATTTATTTTGACTCCTATATGGCCGTCTTATTCTGAAAGTTGCCAGTCTTTCGGCTTCAGCCCCCATGTAGATGCTACACGGGGTGTTTAGACCTTCACACTTTATCGCACTTTAACCGTTAGCCGACGTCTCGGTGCCCGTAGGCGGTAGTGCTTAAGGAAAACGAGGCAACTAGACTATATGGCTTTATTGCTTTCACTTAGCCGTAGGAGCTTGACTGCGGAGGCTAGCGACTAGCCCCTAGTGTTTGTGGTGTTCGGTATTGCCGGGCTTAGGACCATAACCACTTGGTTTGTGCGAATACAAACCCCTAATATGACACGGGATAACATCCAATGATTTTTAGTTTGACACTTGTCATCGGATCGCAGATCGGTCCTCGCTTATTATGATAGTCAGTTTTTGGCTTTCTCCACTGAGGTACTTAACTGGACGAGCTGGAAGTACAATCGCAGTGGTTCTCCCTTTACCCTCCTAGCCGAATGTGTGAAATGTAGGAGGGCAAACACAGGAGCCGGGCAACCCAACTATTGACCCAAGACATAATTCGGGACCGATGCATATAACGCAATATCCGAGAGTTCCGGGCACGTGAAAAAGGTGCGAGGATGATGCTTTGGGGCGATTGCGATGATCAAGCCCCCAGTATATTAACCTGTTGCATCTGAAATTTTGTACCCAACAAGGTTGATTTGGCATCGAGGAACAGAGAGGGGAAATACGCTTATCCAACACAAATGATCATGGTGAGATCGGCGAAAATGGATTTAGCTTTCCAATGCACTCGTGATGTCGAACCATGCAACCCACACCGCTGAAGCAAATGTTATGGATACTTTATTATAAAATAAACTTTTACAGAGGGAAGGTTGATACAGGGTTTTTATGAGTGGTTTTATGTCCCTACCGCGCCCTGCCGCATGTCTGCGCCTTTGCTCTGGATCTCCTTGAGAGGAGATGGTAATCGGCGAATGGACCTTTGGTCTTTAGAGGTCGCCATTGTATGTTATATTGATGCTTAGTCGGTCCGTAGTGGTACCTGCTGGTCCCCCGAAGGCAGTTTCGACCATAGCTCGGTATAGCCAAACACTTAGCGAGCCCCCACAACTGCCCATGGTATTTTGAGCGTGAAATTATGCCGTCGGGGTACGTACCTTATGGCCGACGGGGCTTTGCTGTGGGGGGCGTGTCCCTATTTGTCTTGAAGGTGAGAAGGTTCTGGTAGTTGAAACAAAGCCTGGGCTCGCTTGCTCGCCTTTCGTGCCTTCACGGCGGGATGGGAGTTTGGCGCCTCCTCGCCAATCTGTGTTTCGACTGCTAGGGCTGCTGTGTGTTCCTCAGTCTGGAGGGAGCGCTCAATGTTGCCGTTCACAGTGATGACGCCCTTGGGTCCGGGCTTCTTGAGCTTCATATATGCGTAGTGGGGAACAACATTGAAATGAGCGAATGCTGTATGGCCAAGGAGGGCGTGGTAACCGCTGCGGAAAGGGACGATGTCGAAGATCAAGTCTTCGCTGTGAAAGTTGTCGGGCGAACCGAACACTACTTCCAGCGTTATGGTGCCCGAGCAATGGGCTTCTACGCCTGGGATGACCCCTTTAAAGGTGGTGCTGATGGGTTTGATTCTTGACGGGTCGATACCCATCTTCTTTACTGTGTCTGAATAAATCAGATTGAGGCTGCTGCCTCCATCCACGAGGACCCTAGTCAGATGATACCCATCGATGATGGGATCGAGAACCAGGGCAGCCGATCCTCCATGACGGATACTGGTCGGATGGTCCCTGCGATCGAAAGTGATCGGGCATGCCGACCATGGGTTTAATTTCGGGGCTACGGGCTCGACGGCGTAGACCTCCCGGAGAGCGCGCTTCCTCTCCTTCTTCGGTATATGCGTGACATAGATCATGTTCACGGTTTTTACCTCAGGAGGGAATTTCCTCTGTCATTCATTGTTTGGACCGTGGGGCTCGTCGTTATGCTCACTACGTGGGCCCTTGCCGTGGTCCTCGGGTGCTAGTTGCCGGCCTGTTTGAACACCGAACAATTATGGTTGGTGTGGTTGGCTGGCTTATCTGAAGTGCCGTGGATCTGGAATGGCCTGTCCAGGATCTTGTCCAACTGAGTAGGTCCATCCCTATTCCCTTTGGTGGGGTTCTTCCATTTTCCTGATTTGCTAAATCCGGCATTAACGGCCGTATCTTCGGTATCACCACCGTTGTGTTGGTGCTTGTTCCTATTGCGCTGTGGTTTCCCGTTTCTGTCCCGAGCTTGAAAGGTGCCAGTGTCTCTGGGATTACTGTCTCGGCGAGCGAGTCAGCTGTCCTGGCCCATGCAAAAGCGGGTCATGAGTGAGGTTAGGGACGACATTGTCCTCGACCTCTCTTGACCGAGCTGTTGAGCTAGCCATTCATCCCGAATGTTGTGCTTGAAAGAGCCTATTGCTTCGGCGTTCGGACAATCGACAATTTGGTTCTTCTTAGTCAAGAACCAGTTCCAGAATTGTCTGGCTGACTCGTCGGGCCGTTGAACGACGTGACTTAAGTCATCGGAGTCCGGAGGCCGGACGTAAGTGCCCTGGAAGTTAGCTTGGAAAGCATCCTCGAGCTCTTCCCAGCTCTCGATAGAGTTTTCGGGGAGGCTATTTAACCAGTGCCGAGCTGGTCCCTTAAGTTTTAGCGGCAAATATTTTATGGCGTGGAGATCATCTCCCCGGGCCATATGGGTGTGGAGAAGGAAATCTTCAATCCACACCGCCGGGTAGGTTGTTCCGTCAGATTGTTCGACATTTACTGGTTTGAACCCTTTGGGGAACTGGTGCCACATTATCTCGTCCGTAAAGCACATTGGATGAGCAGCGCCCCAAACTCGAGCTACATCGTTTCGGAGGTCGGATGCCATTCAGGCACATTGCTCCTCCCAAACTCTATTGTTTCGGTCGAGCTAAGCTTGGTAATCGTCCCGCCTAACGGGGCTATCTTCCCTGGGTCCGTAGATGGACCTTGTCTGGCCTGCTCTAGCGTCCAGGCCGTGTCATAGGTCATATGGAACCTCAGGGTATGTTGGCGCCCTTTCTCTCGTATGAGGGAGGGTAGGTCTATCCTCATCCATTCCAGCCGTCCTGTCCCATCCTCGAGGGGGAGGTCTGGCTGGTTGTCTTGAGTACGTCTGGGGGGTGCGGGCTTGGGGGCCTCATCGTCAAATTGTGGCAGCAGGCGTCGGTGTGGGTAACTTTTATATTGACCCAACCATTCATTGCCGAACCTTTCTTCGGCTGCTAGGACTTTTGTCCATCTATCATTGAGGGTGTCTTGTTCGGCCTTTATTTGTTGCTTCTTCTTCTTCAGGCTCCGGGCGGTAGCTATCAGCTGCCGCTTAAACCGTTCTTGATCCAACGGGTCTTCGGGGATAATGAAGTCCTTCGCTCCGAGACTGGCCTCGTCTTCGGAGTGGGGAAGATAGTTATCGGCATCGCTTATGTCTTCGGGGTTGTACTGATCCTCGTGTCCCTGTGCGACATCTAGCTGTTGCTCGGGGGCGGCGAGGTCGTTCAGATTTTGCATGTTATCCGGAGTATCCCCCTCTCCGGTGACCATGTTGCTTTCCTTTGCTTTGCGCCCCTGGATCGCTTGCACTGGCGCCGGCGCTTGGGAGGCACCTCCCCGCAGTTATTGTCGTTCTCGTTGGGGGTGCCCTCACCGTCTTTCCTCGTGGTATTGGGGGTTTCCACCATATAGACATCATAGGTGGAGGTGGCTGTCCACCGTCCAGTGGAGGTGGGGATGTTGTTGACATCTTCATCAATGTCACCAGCCTCCTCGGAGGTGTAGTCCAGCATATCGGTTAAGTCCTCGACTGTGGCTACCAAGTGGGTGGTGGGTGGGACGCAAAATTCCCAGTGGCCGGCCTCAAAGTCCGTCCGAATATAGGGAGGGGGTAGGCCATGTGTAATTTCCATCTTTTGAATCCGGGCCAGCGTCTCTCTTAAGAGCGAGGGGCCGACCTGGCTGTTCTCACGGAGTACTCTGGAGCCAATCTCCGGCGCTCTGGACTAGGGTTTATATTCAGCCGAGGCCAAGCCCCGCCCTCCGACCATTATGGTCGGATCCGAGATCGAAGCAAGGCCCGGGGCGAGGGTTGATCCGGAGACATAGTCAAGTAGGAGGGCCGAAGTTAAGGCTTCGGGGTTCCTGGGATCATCGGATGAAGCCGTGAGCCTGGCCAGGGACAAGTTGCCCTGGGTGCCGGTAGTGTACTCCAGCTACCGAACCTGATTATATGCCCAGGGGCAAAGCCGCTAATATAATCAGAGTGGCCGGCCATATCGTCACGTAGATCGATACTGCCGGACACGTAAGACTGGTTGGGGACGAAGATGTCCTTGATGAGGATGTTGTCGCTGATAACCAAGCGAGTCATCAATCCTGCTGGAGATCCAATAGCGGAAATCTCAATGAAAGCACCAATGTCGGTGCCAAAACCGGCAGATCTCGGGTAGGGGTCCCGAGCTGTAGAACTTGGATAGATGGGTAACAAGGAACGTAGACACCGTATTTACCCAGGTTCGGGTCCTCTTGAAGAGGTAAAACCCTACATCCTGCTTTTGATTGTATTGATGGGTGTATGACGATTACAGAGTTGATCTACCACGAGATCAGGTGAACTAAACCCTAGATGAGTCATAATAATGGTTCTTGCCTGTACGAGCTAAACCCTCTGATTTATATAGACACCAGGGGTACCTAGGGTTACACATGGTCGGTTATCACCAAGGGGTAAACCTGCCGATCTGGCCGTCTTGACTTGAAGGACACATCAATACATCTAAACTTCCCCTCCCGAACACGAGGTTGGCTTGTAGTTCGGCCTCCATGCATTGGGCCCAGAGTGATCCATTTGTCC
The DNA here is from genome assembly GCA_039707655.1 of Elymus sibiricus. NCBI lineage: Eukaryota > Viridiplantae > Streptophyta > Magnoliopsida > Poales > Poaceae > Elymus > Elymus sibiricus. Next base: position 113,699,578 of record CM077663.1, on the reverse strand, counting down.
GGCCTATAGGAAATAGGTCGACGGCCCGAGGACCTCTTAGTCCCGGACTCCCTCACATATGACTAATGAGTTTAGTCACGAGATCTTGTATTACGGAATGAGTAAAGAGACTTGCCTATAACGAGATTGGACTAGGTATGGAGATACCAACGATCGAATCTCGAGCAAGTAACATATCACTTGATAAATAGAATTGCATACAAGATTAGGTATGCGATACGATAAGTAAACCGACTCCAAAAATTCCATAAATTTTTTTGTGTTGTTTTTGGTATTTTTGAAAAATTACAAAAAATTAAAACCAGCCAGGGGGACCCACAAGGGAGTCCCAAGCCAAACAGGCGTGACCACCCCCCTAGGCGTGCCCTGATGGCTTGGGAGCACCTCGTGTGCCTCCCTGACTCTGTTTTCTTCCTGGACACGTATTTTGAACAAGAAAAAATCATTATGTATACTCACGTATTTTGATTGTATTGATGGGTGTATGACGATTACAGAGTTGATCTACCATGAGATCAAATGAACTAAACCCTAGATGAGTCATAATAATGGTTCTTGCCTGTACGAGCTCAACCCTCTGATTTATATAGACACCAGGGGTACCTAGGGTTAAACATGGTCGGTTATCACCAAGGGGTAAACCTGCCGATCTGGCCATCTTGACTTGAAGGACACATCAATACATCTAAACTTCCCCTCCCGAACACGAGGTTGGCTTGTAGTTCGGCCTGCATGCATTGGGCCCAGAGTGGTCCATTTGTCCGGCCTATAGGAAATAGGTCGATGGCCCGAGGACCTCTTAGTCTCGGACTCCCTCACATATGACTAATGAGTTTAGTCATGAGATCTTGTATTACAGAATGAGTAAAGAGACTTGCCTGTAACGAGATTGAACTAGGTATGGAGATACCAACGATCGAATCTTGAGCAAGTAACATATCACTTGATAAAGAGAATTGCATACAAGATTAGGTATGCGATACGATAAGTAAACCGACTCCAAAAATTCCATAAAAATATTTTGTGTTGGTTTTGGTATTTTTGAAAAATTACAAAAATTAAAACCAGCCAGGGGGACCCACAAGGGAGTCCCAAGCCAAACAGGCGTGACCACCCCCTAGGCGCGCCCTGATGGCTTGGGAGCACCTCGTGTGCCTCCCTGACTCTGTTTTCTTCCTGGACACGTATTTTGATCAAGAAAAAATCATTATGTATACTCACGTATGTTTTGACCACCACATCGCAACTTTCTCCTCTATTCTTGTTTCGGGCAGTTTTTCTAACACATCTAGATCATCATGACGCGGTCAAGCTCCTCCAAGGACAAGTTCTACAAGAAGGTCATCAATCCTAACCTTCTGGAGGTGATGAAACACCCTCAAGTCATTGAGATACCCGAGGGGTTGCTTCACATTCGGGATGTTCAAGGGCCAAAGAAGGAGGGAAGCGAGAAGGCCAGGTTTGCAGCGGTGGAGCAGGAGATCTTCAAGTGCCAAGGGATAATGGAGCGTGGACTCAGCGCCACCCACTCCATGATAACGGATTTTATTTGTGAACATAATATGGAAAACAAGGAAATTACGGAGATGATCTTGAAGCTCCATGATAGGCTTCAGGAACTCCACGCTCAAATCTTTGCCCTACAAAACCAAAACTGTGAGTATGAATCTCGTTTCAAGAGGATGAGTATAGCTGCAAGTTTCGGTATTCCAGAGAGAAGCTCTTCCTTCTTCAATGGGCAACCTATGCCATGGAAGACAGAGGACAAGCCTACTAAATCATCACCATCATCGCCCAAGAAGGACACTTGAGTACATGGGTATGGGCACCACCCTTAGCTTGTTCCAAGATTTGGGGAGGTGCCCCGGTATCGTATCACCATCACCTTTACCATTATCATCTATCCTAGTTCGATCCTTAGTATTTCGTGATTGATATGAATAAAATTTAGTATTGCTTTGCTTAGAGTGCTTGCTTTGTGATCCATCTATCTTCGTAATCGAGTGTGAGAGTTATATAATAAAGATTAGTTGAGTTTGCTTTCTTTACTCTCATGCATCAATCATCATAGCAAGGAAATAAACGAAATAGAAAAATCTTATGCTAATCCCATGGGGAGTAATGACTTCACATAGAAAGAGTATAAGTGATAAAATTTGTTGGGAGTTAACAAACATAGTGTTAGTCATTGATACAATCCATGCAAATTATGATAGAGGAGAGGAGATCCACATACAAATACCCTATCTTGGACATCTTTTATGATTGTGATCCCCCATCAAATATTATATAATGATCGAATTGTTGATGTTGGACTAGGAAGACAACATAATGAGTTATGTTTGTCTAAATACACATAGAAAGTATATTGTCATGTATCCACTAACATCTGGTGCTTGCTAAAGATCTTTTGCTAGCCCAAAAATCCGCACTAAGTAGAGATACTACTTGTGCATCCATAACCCTTAAACCCAATTTCTTGCCATGAGAGTCCACCATATCTACCTATGGACTGAATAAGATCCTTCAAGTAAGTTGTGATCAGTGCATCAAGCAATAAAAATTGCTCCTAAATATGGATGGTCTTTTATTATAAGGGAAAAATAAGCTTTGTACGATCTTGTGATGGCAAAGAAATAAAGGCGACACACTGCATAATAAAGGTTGCTGTCATAAGGGGAAATATAAAGCAACGTTCCTGTACATTAAAAGCTTGCACATCCAAAAATTAAAAAGCGCATGACAACCTCTGCCTCCCTCTGCGAAGGACCTATCTTTTACTTTCATGTATTTACTTTTATGCAAGAGTCAATAATATTATCCCTATTTCAATCTATTAATTCTTTAGTTGGCAAGCATCATGTGTTGGGGAAAGATCCATATATATATATATATATATATCCAGTTGGATGTAGGTGATCATGAGTCATTATTGTTGACATTATTCTTGAGGTAAATAAGTTGGGTGGCGAAAACAATAAAGCCCCTGTCAGAAACGACACCTATGGGATCGCGAGGATCCCTTTACGATTTGGTAGGGCGAAAGGTTTGCGCAAAGAGCAGATCCAACGACCAACACAAGGAATTTTTACCCAGGTTCGGGCCGCAAAGATGCGTAAAACCCAACTCCTTCTTTGATTGTATTAGGTGTGTTTGAGCCCAGGCTCCAGGAGCGCTTACAATGAACAAGCAGCAGCTACACATGCAGAATGGGTCAAAAAGATCCTCCCCTCTGTAGCTCTGCTTTGGGCCTCCTTTTATACGTCGAAGGGGTCACCAACAGTGGCGAAGCACAAGAGGTGTAAAGTATCTATAGTGTTATCATACCTAACACTAACGGCTTAGGACACGAACATTAAATGCTCCGTTGAGGTGTCCCTTAGCGTCTTGGGGACGGAAAAAGGGGCCATCCCATTAGCACCACTTAAGCCCCTCCGCCACTAGCGCCTGACACGCACCCAGGAGGACAACAGCTAAACGACAAGCTGGTCGCTGTGCTGGGGCGGTGACTGGGTGGCTGAGGCCTTGCCGGGTGCGAGTCTTGCCGAGGCTCTGTAGGCCAGCCCGATAAGGTCTTGCCGGGCGCCCAGCCTTCGGTCTTTTGCCTTCTGATCGGTGACTTGAATGTCTTCTTGGTGTTGTCGTATTTGCATCCAGCTGTCCCCCGGCAAGCCTTGCCGCTGGTGTGGCTACAACTGCCCGTGCACAAGAATGGGGTACTAAAGGACCCAAACTTTAGTACACCGATAGGAGCCCCCGGGCCTAGGCCATACACGGGTGCGAGGCGTTGTTGGGCTAGGCCCAAACAGTGTGTCGTCGTTTTGTCACGACAGATGCCATGGGTAGGCTTATCGTGAGTGGTTGGGGCCGAAGGACGCCGACGGGCTCCGGGAGCGGGGTTAGGCACAAGCGGTGACGGACACACGATGTACCCAGGTTCGGGGCCCTCCGTGGGAGGTAACACCCCTAGTCCTGCTTGGTCTGGTTTAGAGAAGGGTGAGGTTACAATGGCGCTCCTGGAGCTGTATGGCTAGAGGAGGAAGAAGGGGCTGGACTGCCCCTGCTGCCTCTCTACGTGAGTGTGTGTGCATGGTGACAGTCGTCCCCCTTGCATGGGGAGGCCCGGGGGGTTTTATAGGCCAACACCCAGGAGTACAATATGAATAAGAGATCTCAGGGGGCCCCAGCCGGCAGCCTCTCGGGCCGACTGTGGGGCCCCCGGCTGAGGGGTCCCGTCGCTGGTAGGGCCCGCCGGCTGTAGGGTCCCATCGGGAGCCGGCGGGGCCCGCGCGGTGGGTCCCCGCGGCGGTCATGTCCCGGCACGGGTCGTCCTTCGGGGCGTCGTCTTGTGGCAGCCGACCGAGGTCAGCGGTACGGCCGGCCGCACTGTAGCCATGCCGGGGCAGGTAATGGAGTGGTTGAAGGCGTGCCGACACTGTTGGGAGTCCTGTCGCAGTCGGCCAGATTCAGAGGCACTGTCGCCTCCACTGTGGCCACACGGGCGCTGACCCTCGATGGGATGGGGGCCACTGTAGCCACGTGTACCCGACCGGGGCATCCAATGGGCGGCCGGCCAGGACGGCAGGAGCCACCGCCCCCAGCCGGCCAGCATGGCAGAGCTGGCAGGGCGTAGCCGGCAGGGCGCAGCCAGCGTAGCGTAGCCGGCGGGGCGTAGCCGGCAGGGCGTAGCCAGACTGTAGGGTGAGACGGCTCGCCCCCTAGTCGCTTCAGAAAGTTGGAGTAGTAGGTCGTTCGAGGCTACCCCAGAGTAATCCCCCCGACAGTAGTCCCCGAAGCAGGGGAGGCCCGCCGACGAACCGAGGCGGTCCTTGCCGGCTTGAATATCGCCTTTGTGCCGCGGCGTGCCCCGGAGGCCAGACGACGCGGGCAAGCAGCGGTCGGAACGGGCAACGTGGAAGACGCAACGGGCTGCGGCCTGACAGGCCACGCGGTGGACAAGACCGGGCCGTGGGGTGGGGCCCTCCACGGCCGCGGCCTCGGCCTGCGCGCAGGGATCTTTTACGGCTCGAGCCGTCGGTTGGCTTTCCTGAGCGCCATAACTCCCGTCCCGCGCGCGGCGGTAATCGCGGGGGTCGTGCGCAATGAATCCGCCCCCCACGATCGACCGCGCGGGGTTTAAATGGAGAGGAGAGAGGAACTGAATGGCTCATTCGTTCCTCCCGCCCCCGTTGCATCGTCCTCGTCGCCCTCCTCCTCCCGCTTCGAGAGAGAGAAAAGAGGGCCAAGCCCGCGGGCACGTCGCGCCGCCGCCCGCTGCCGTCGAAGGCCCACACTGCAGCCGAGCATCCGCGTCCGGCGCCGTGACCGCGAGCCCCTCCAGCAACCACGGCGAGCAAGGGCGCGTGGGACAGCAGCATCGTGGAGTAGGAGTTCATCGAGCACCTCCGCTACCGCCACAAGCTCCCGTCGGAGGCGCACCTGGAGGCGCGCACCGCCGGGCCGGAGAACTCCCCGGCCCCGCGGGAGGGAGAGGTGGTCGTCTTCGCCGAGCATTTCCTCCGCGGGCTCGGGCTGCCGGTGAGCACCTTCTTCCGCCGTTTCTTGACGCGGTTCGGCTTGCAGCCGCACCACCTCGCCCCCAGCGCCGTCCCGCAGTTGGCGGCATTCGTCACCCTCTGCGAGGGGTTCTTGGGGGTGGAGCCGAGGCTCGACCTCTAGTTTCGGCTCTTCTTCCTCAAGCGGCAGACGGTGGTGGACCCGGCGACGCAGCAGAAAGTCATGACCGCCTGCGGGGGCGCCCTGATCCACATCCGCAAGGGAGCCGGCTTCCCGAAGCTCCCGCTGCAGGAGTCGGTGAAGAACTGGCAGTGGGGGTTCTTCTACGTGAAGAACGTGAAGCCGGAGGAGGATTACATCAACCTCCCCGACTTCGTCAACCAGCCACCGGCAGCGATGCTGAACTGGCGGACGGCTCCGCCTCAAGGGCCCGAGACGGCGGACCGGCTCTCCGAGCGCCTGCTGGTGATGACCGGGACGGAGGGGCTGAAGGCCACCGACCTGTTGGCCGCGATGGTGGCGCGCCGGGTGCAGCCGCTGCAGAGCCGGCCGCACCTGATCTGCCAGATGGGAGGGCGGCGCGACCCCTGCCGGCTCTCCACCAAGGAGCTGAAACCGATCCACGTGGCGAGGAGGGTGAACGCCATCTCGCAGGCGAAGCTGAAGGAAGAGGGGTGGCAATGGGGGAAAACCCCGTACAGCCAGAGCCGTCTGGCGCCGCGGGTAAGTGACTAGCCGTCTCCCCCTCTTCTTCCTTTTTAGAGACGGCGTCCCCCCTTTGGCCTGACGATGCGGCGCTTCGCCTGCTCGCAGGTTTTCCCGCAGTTCAGAACTACGGGGAGCCGGCCGCCGACCTGGCGGACTCGGACCCCGAGGAGGTCAAGGACGTTGACGACGTAGAGCCGGTGGACTCCGAGCGAGCCGGCACGTCTGAAGCCGGCGAGGCGGAAACGGAGACGGAGGAGGCCGACTCGACGGGTGAGTTCCCTCTCCCGACGCACCTACGGGATTGGACCAATGATGACGCTGAGTCGGAGGAGTCGCGTGCTGCAGAGGCTCCGGAGGAACCCGAGGCCTCGGAGGACGAGGTCACGGCGCCGAGGAGGCGCCCGCGCCGAGCCGGAAACGAGTCCAGCCGGGGCGGCCCAGACGTGGGCGACAAGGGGAAGCGGCCGACTGTTGCCAAGCCGGCGCCCAAACGGGCAGCAGCCGCGCAGCCGGGCAGCGGCCGCGGAGGCGGAGGGAAGAGGCAGCAGGTCGCCCAGGCGGGACCCACGAGGAGGGCGGTCCCTGTCGTCGTCAGGTAGGTCCATCTCCCTCTCGACACGCTTCGTTTGATTTTTCCATGTCCCCCCCTTTTTCCTCATTCTGCCCGAACAGGGAGGCACGCGCCCTGGGGAGGACCCCGGCCGGCGAGGCCACGGGGACGGCGCCGCCGAATACCGCTGAGGAGAAGGAGTGCCAGGCGTGGCACGATCTCGAGGCGGCCGAGGAGGAGCGGTGCGCCGAGGAGCGCCGTCCCTGGGAGAAGGCGGCGGAGAAGCTGCGGCCGCCGGAAGGGGCCGGCGGAGAGGCAGCCGGCCAATCGTGGGAGCCATTCCCCCGCGGCCGGGAGAGGAGGTAGAAAGACCACCACGATCCCGAGCGTCGGGCGGAGGCAGACACGAAAGCCGCGGAAGATGCGCGCGCGGCAGCAAGCGCGGGCGCGGCCAGCGCTGGAGGAAGGGAGGAGATGGATCGCGACGTAGCCCCGCCAGGGGCGGGCGACGTGCCGCCGGGGGCAGAGGAGCCCCCGGAAGTTGAAGTTCCGGATTCGGAGGTGCCAGCTCCGGATGTGCCGGCTTCGGAGGTGCCGGCTTCGGAGGTTCCGGCTCCGGGAGCGTCGGCACCGGAGGCGCCGGCTCCGGGCACGTCGGCACCGGAGGCGAGCTGGCCAGGAGCTGCCGGAGGCGGAGCGCCGGAGGGAACGATCGTCACGACCGGGGGGACGACCGCCGCGAGTTCGTCGTCGGGGCCTCCCGGCACGACGGCGCCGGGAGGGGCAGGTCCCCTGGTGACCTCCGGCAAAGGAGGGCTAGCGGACGGGGGCCGGCCGCAGCAGAACTGGGCCGCAGCCGGCCGCCCGGCCATTGGTGATCCGTCGAGCGCCCTTGGGGCGGCGGTGGCCACCGTTGTCGAGGCATTTGCTACCGCGCGCGCCCAGACGTCGCAGGACGCTCGAGCCACCAACGACCGGCTGGTGCATCTGGAGCAGTCTGTCGCGGTAAGCTATCATCTTTTCTTCTTTTCTTGCCTTGGCGTTTTCTTTCTTTTCCAGTGGGGGCGCGCTAGCGCACCCACTGGGTGTAGCCCCCGAGGCTCGAGCCGGCTGGGGCGCAGGCGGGTTGAGCCTAACGCTGCTGTGTATCTTTGTCATTCGCAGGCAGCGCATGACCGCCGGGTGGCCGCGTACAACACCCTACTGGGCTTGTACCGGGAAGCCAAGGGCCGGCTGGCCACTCTGTCCGCGGACCTGCAAGGTATGGAACCTCGCGATCTTCCAGTGGGGGCGCGCAAGCGCACCCACTGGGTGTTGCCCCCGGGAATCAGGCCGGCTGCTCCGGAGGTGGGCTGAATCCTTTTCTTCGTTTTGTTTCTGACAGCGGTATCCTCGTCCCGAGCAGCCACCCACGCCGAGACGGTCAGCCTTCGCCGCCAGGTGGTGCAGCTTGGGGAGCAGCGGGATCTCCTGACCGCGGAGTGCGACCGGCTCCGCGGGGAGACGGATCAGGCGAAGGTGGAGAAGGAGGAGCGCGAGGCGGCCCACCGCCAAGAGCTGGCGGACCGCGAGGCGGCCCTTCGTCGGGAGGCGGAGGAGCAGGAGAAAGTCCTCCGCCAGGAGCTGGAGGCCAAGGACGCCGCGCTGACCAGGGCGGCCGAGGATGCGCAGGTGGCCGGGGATGAGCACGAGCGCCAGCGCCAGGAGTGGTCGGCCAGGGAGGTGGAGCTGCAGGAGCAAGGGCACGAGGTGGATCGGATGCTGCGCAGTAAGTTTTTAACACCTCGCTCTTTCCGCGCGTTGCTTCTGGGTTTTCCGGTTTGCCTCTTTGCTCATCCCGCATCTTCTTCTTCTTTCTTCTTAGGGCTTTTCCCTGGTACGCAGGAGGCCATGGAGGTGGCCGTGGAGGCCCACCGTGAGGGCCAGCGGGTGCAGGGGGAAGCCGTTGGGCAGCTTGCCCCCTGGACCTTGGACGAGGTGGGGATCGCCGCCGGGGCACGGCTGTCGGAGGTGGTTCGGGCCCTGAAGCGGCTCCAGGCGGCCGGCACGGCCCTGGTTCGCACCCTTTGGCCTGGCGCGGTGGAGCCGGTCTCCATGAGCCGGCTGTCGAGGTAGCTGGAGTTCGGGACCGCGCGGATGAACGCCTGGAGGGCCTCCGCAGCACGCGCCGGTGCGGGCATGGCGCTTCGCATTGCGAGGTCATGGTACCCCGAGCTGGACCTGGGTCTGCTCACAGCCCAGCGTGCCGGCACCGACGCGGAGTTAGAGGCGGTGGCCGACGCGCTGTCCGTGAGGGCGAGCGACCTCGCGTCCTTCACCGCGTGGGACGAGTACGTCCCGGAGCGCGGGGCGGACGGCGTGGTGATCCCGGAGGACCGGTACACACTCGCCCTGGACGACCCGGAGGGGAGCGGCACCGAGACGGACGAGGAAGAATCCGGCTCCGACGCGTACGCCGACTCCGAGCTGGCTCCGGACTTGGAGACGGGAGCCGACGCAGAGCGCACCGCGGACAAGGACGGGGCTTCTTCGTCGGCCGCCGCGGGCGGTGCCGGAGGAGAAGACGGTGCTGGCGCCATCTAGAGCTTTTATCTTTCTGCATAGTTAGATTGCCATTCCGCCCACTGGGGGTGTACATGTAATGAACTCGTGGCCGTGGGCCCTTTTTAAGTTGTATGAAATTTTTGGTTGCTGAAATGTTATTTTAAGCATGCCGGCTCGGCCTTGCCCTTTTTTGCTCTTTTGGTTCTGTTCGCTCAAAACCTTTTCCCTCTTGGCTTCGGTCCCGCCAGCCGGACAGCCGGGAGCCGGTCTGTAGCTGGGACGGGGCGTCCGCCTCGAGGGAGCCGGTCGTGAGTTTGGAAACCACGGGAGTTTTTTGGGTAAGGTGAGGGACAGAGGCGAAAAGAAAGTGTTTCGGCAAGACCTAGCCAGCAATCCCCTTTGCGGTCGATCTTTCGTGTGTGCTAAGCTTTGCCGTCCCGAGGGCCCATCAGCCGAACAGTCGGGAGCCGGTCTGTGGCTGGGAGGGGTGGGACGGCTCTTTTTAGTTCACACTACTTGATCGGCTTTGGGGAAGGAGGATAGGACTAGCCGGCGAGCCCCCTGGACCGGGAGCCGGATCCAGGAGCCGGCGAGCGAAAGTCTTTGAAAAGGAACGAAAGAGGCGTGTCCCAAGAGCCGGCTTGGGGCACCCGTTGCATTCATAAGCCCAAAAGGGAAGGATATATACATACACTGGTTCTTAGCAAAAAAACGGGCGGAGGAGCGCCGCGTTCCACGGGCGCTCCATTTCCTGGCCGGAGGCGTCTCTCTTGCACTTCTGCGGCTTCTGGGTGTCTATTAGATAGTACGCGTTGTTATGCAGCGCCTTGCTGACGATGAACGGGCCCTCCCATGGGGAGGACAGCTTGTGCTGGCCGGCAGTTCGTTGGATCCGCCTGAGCACCAAGTCTCCTTCGCGGAAGGAGAGTGGCCGGATCCGCTTGCTGTGGTAGTGCCGGAGCTTCTGCTGGTAGATGGCCGTCCGGCTCAGGGCCAGCTCACGGGCCTCCTCGAGGAGGTCGATGCCGTCTTCTCTTGCTTCCTTCGCGTCTGTCTCCATGTACAGGGTAACCCGAGGCGAATCAAACTCGACGTCGGTGGGGATGATTGCCTCTGACCCATACACGAGAAAGAACGGGGTGTAGCCGGTCGACCGGTTGGGCGTGGTCCTGAGGCTCCAAAGGATAGCCGGCAATTCTTCGACCCAGCAGCCGGCTGACTGGACCAGTGGTGCCACGAGCCGGGGCTTGATGCCGGCCAGGATCAGGCCGTTTGCCCTCTCAACCTGGTCGTTTGACTGTGGGTGGGCGACGGATGCCAAATCAAGCCGGATGCCCTGCTTGGAGTAGAAATGCGCTAGCGTGCCCTTGGCGAAGTTCGTGCCATTGTCGGTGATGATGCTGTGGGGGACGCCGTAGCGGACCGTGATGTCTTCGATGAACCGGACGGCCGTTGGGCCGTCCAGTTTCTTGATTGGCCTGGCCTCGATCCAGTTGGTGAATTTGTCGATGGCTACCAGCAGATGTGTCATGCCGCCTCGTGCGGTCTTGAAGGGTCCCACCATGTCCAGCCCCCAGACGGCAAAAGGCCACGAGAGGGGGATGGTCTGGAGGGCTGAAGCCGGCAGGTGGCTCTGCGTGCTGAAGCGCTGGCAGCCTTCGCACTTGTCGACCAGCTGCTTGGCCGCCTTCCAAGCAGTCGGCCAGTAGAAACCGTGGCGGAATGCCTTGGCCACCAGGGTCCTGGAGGCGGCGTGGTGCCCGCACTCGCCCTGGTGGATGTCGAGGAGGATCCCTTGCCCTTTCTCCGGCTCGACGCAGCGTTGGAAAACGCCGGTGGTGCTGCGATGGACCAGCTCGTGGTTGATGATGCTGTAGGCCGGGGCTCGGCGCTGGATTTGTCTTGCCGTGGCCTCGTCAGGGGGGAGCTCGCCGCGTAGGAGGAACGCCAGGATGGGCTGGGCCCATGAGGGAGCCGAGACGGGGGTCGGCTCGGGCTTGAGCGGGACGTTGGTGGTGGCGGGAGCCCCCGGGCCCGGAAGACCAGCCCCCGAGTCCGGCTCGCCAGCCCCCGGGTTCAGCTTGCCAGCCCCCGGGGCTAAAGAAATGGGAGTGGCGTCGATTGCCATCATGACGGCCGCGGTTTCGGAGCCAGTCGCTACGGGCGCGGCCGGCTCATTCGCCGGAGCCGGTGCTGCCGGCTGGGCGGCCGGAGTTGGTGGAGCCGGCGGAATGGTTGATGCCGATGGGGCTGGCTGGGCAGCCGGATCTGACGAGGGGCCGACAGCGTTAGCCGGCACGAAGATGGACTCCGATTCGGGAGAGGGCTTGATCGAAGGCTTGAGTAGCCGCTCGAGGGAGACGCCGGCTGGGATGGCCTGCCGGGTGGAGCCGATCTTCGCCAGCGTATCGGCCGCCTCGTTGTCCGCACGGGGGACGTGATGGAACTCGCAGCCCTCGAAGGAGCCGGTGAGCTGTTGGACGAGGAAGCGATAGCTGGCCATGTTGGCGTCCCTGGCGTCCCACTCGCCAGAGACCTATTGCACCATGAGGTCGGAGTCGCCGAAGCATATGATGCGCTGGATGCCGATCTCCTTGGTGAGCCGGAGGCCGTGGACGAGGGCCTCGTACTCGGCCACGTTGTTGGAGGCGGCGAAGTGGATCTGGAGTGCGTACTTAAGATGATATCCCCTCGGGGATGACAAGATGATGCCGGCTCCCAGGCCGGCTCGCATCTTCGAGCCGTCGAAGTGCATACGCCAATGTGTGGAGTCGGGTGGAGGCGGCACGAACTGGGTTTTAGCCCAGTCGACGAGGAAGTCGGCCATAGCTTGTGACTTGATGGCGGTGCGCGGCTCGTACCGTATCTCGTAGTCGGCGAGGGCGATGGTCCACTTGGCTATCCGGCCGGTGGCGTCCCGGCCGCACATGATTTCGCCCTGCGGCGCTGTGCTGACCACGGTGATGACGTGCTCCTGGAAGTACTGCTTGATCTTCTGGGCGGCGAAGTATATGCCATAGCACATCTTCTGGTAGTGGGGGTAGTTCTGCTTGGAGGCGGAGAGGACCTCGCTGAGGTAGTAGACGGGGCGCTGGATCGGCAGCGCCTTGCCTTCCTCCGATCGCTCCACCACCAAGACGACGCTGATGACGCGCGTGGTCGCCGCGATGTAGGCGAGCAGAGGCTCCTTCTCAGCCGGCGCGGCCAGGATGGGGGCACTGGTGAGCGCCCGCTTGAGGCCGCGGAATGCCGCGTCCTCCTCGTCGGACCAGTCGAACACGGCCGGCTTCTTCGAGGAGTCGCGGGCCGGCTCGACCAGAGCCGTCTTCCGCAGGAGCCCGTAGAGGGGCAAGGCCTTCTCGCCCAGCCGGCTGACGAACCGGCTGAGGGAGGCGAGGCAGCCGGTGAACTTCTGGACGTCGCGGAGCCGGGACGGCCAGGGCATGCGCTCGATCGCCCTGATCTTCTCGGGGTTAGCTTCGATGCCGCGGGCGGACACGAAGAAACCCAAGAGTTGGCCGGCTGGAACGCCGAAGACACACTTCTCCGGGTTGAGCTTGATCTTGTATTCGCGCAGGTTGGCGAACGTCTCCCGGAGATCGTCGAGGAGGCTGAAATGCTTCTTGGACTTGACAAGGATGTCGTCAACGTAGACGTGGACGTTCTGGCCTATCTGAGGCAGGAGACACTTCTGCATGCAGCGCTAGAAGGTGGCGCCGGCGTTCTTCAGGCCGAAGGACATGGTGATGTAGCAGTAGGCCCCGAAAGGTTTGATGAAGGAGGTTTTCAGCCGGTCGGCCGGGTCCAGCTTTATCTGGTGGTAGCCGGAGTAGGCGTCCAGGAAGGACAGCAGGTCGCAGCCGGCCGTGGAGTCGATGACTTGATCGATCCGCGGCAGGGAGAATGGGTCCTTGGGGCACGCCTTGTTCAGGCTTGTGTAGTCGATACACATGCGCCAGGTTTTGTTCTTCTTCAGCACCAGGACTGGGTTGGCCAGCCAGTCCGGGTGGAATACCTCCATGATGAAGCCGGCTGCGAGCAGCCGGGCGATCTCTTCCCCTATAGTACGCCGCTTCTCCTCAGAGAAACGGCGCAAGGGTTGCTTGACCGGCTTCGCATCCGGTCGTACGTGAAGCTTGTGCTTGGCGAACTTCCTCGGAACACCCGGCTTGTCCTTGGGAGACCATGCAAAGATGTCCCGATTCTCACGGAGGAAATCGACGAGCTCGCTTTCCTATTTGCTGTCGAGGCGGGAGCCGATGGTGACGCATTGCTTGGGGTTGGCCGGGTCGAGTGGCACTTGCCTGGTGTCTTTGGACGGCTGGAACGAGGCTTCGCCGACCGACTGGGACGGAGGAGCCGGCATGGCTGGCTGGCCAGAGGTGTGGGCCACGAGCCGGTCAAGCTGCCGCTTCTCCTCTGCTATCTCTAGGGCTTCGGCCAGCCGGCTGCCGTCTCGCGCGCACGCGATTGACATCTTGTAGTCGCCGGCGACGGTGATGATGCCCTTGGGACCCGGCATCTTGAGCTTGAGGTAGGCGTAGTGGGGGATCGCCATGAACTTGGCGAGAGCCGGCCGGCCCAGCAACGCGTGGTAGGGACTGTCGAGGTCCACCACCTCGAACCACACTGGTTCGCGGCGAAAGTGGCTGTGGCCGCGAAAGAGGACGTCGAGCTTGAACTTGCCGACGGGGGTGCAGGACTTTCCCGGCACGATGCCGTGGAAAACTGTCCGGCTCGCTTGTAGGTCCTCCACCTTGAGCCCCAGCTTGCGCATCGTGTCAAGGTAGAGGATGTTGATGCTGCTGCCCCCATCGATCAACACCCGCGAGAAGCGGCATGTGCGCCTCTCAGAGACGATGGTGGGATCGAGAACGAGGGCGTAGCTGCCAGGGCTTGGCATCACGGCCGGGTGGTCAGCTCGGCTCCAGGTGACCGGCTTCTCGGACCAGTGCATGAACTGGGGAATCGCGGGCATGGTGGCATTCACCTCGCGGTGGAGCCGGCGCTGAGCGTGCTTGTCCGTCTCTTCACTGGTGAAGACGACGTAGGAACCGTCCTGGTTGGGGAATTGGTCGAGGAGCCGACCGTCGTTCTGAGCCGGAGCCGGGGCCTGAGCCGGAGGCGGCGCCGGTGCGCGAGGAGGCGACGCGGGAGGAGTCGGAAGTCCCTCGCCCCGGGCCAGCCGCTATGAGAAGCTGCACTGCAGAAGCGTGTGCGTAGCCGGCTTGGCGCCGGAGTGGTGTTTGCAGGGGAGGTCGAGCATCTGCTCGAACGTGAGCTTGGGCTGCCAGGCAGCCTTGCCGGTGCGCTGATGCTGGCTGGAAGCCTGGGCAGCCGACACCTCTTCCTCGATGGTGGCAACCTGCCGGCTCCCGTAGCGGGGATCCGGCTGGTCGGCCTTGCGCTTGTTGTTCTGCTGCTGCCGGTTGTCGGCGGCCGCCCGCGACGCGGCGGGCGGCGGAGCCGGCTTGGCTGGCGTAGCGACCTTCATCCGCATAGCGGAGTCGGCCGTGGCGTACTTATCTGCCTTGGCCATCAGGTCCACCAGGGTAGCCGGCTCGGAGCACAGGAGCTTGTGCTTGAGGTGGGTGCCGTCTCGGCAACCCTCGATGAAGTATTGGATGGCCTGTACCTCGTGCACCCCCTCGCAGGAGTTGCGGAGCTCGGTCCAGCGCGTGAGGTAGTCGCGGAGGGGCTCCTCCGGCCCCTGGACGCACATAGCCAGCTCGCGGGCCCGGCCGGGCCGCTTGTAGGTGCCGGTGAAGTTGTGGACGAACGCTTCTTCGAAGTCCGTCCAGGTGTTGATGCTACCGGCCGCCAGGCTGTTCAGCCAGGTGCGGGCCGAGCCGATCAGCATGAGGGGGGCGTAGCGGACGGCTACGCGCTTGTTCCCCCTGGTGGTGCCGACTGCCGTGGTGTAGTCGATCAGCCAGTCCTCCGGCTTGGCTGCCCCGTTGTACTTCGGGGTGTCGCGGGGAAGCGTGAAGCCGGGTGGGAACGGCTCATTGCGGATCCGGGGGCCGAAGCACGCCGGGCCAATCGAGCCCTCCTCCTCGAGGAGGGCCGACTGCGCCAGCCGGTCGAGGCGGAGCCGCGCATCGTTCTCGCTGTAGGGGACCCGTGGTCCGAGCCGGGCTGCGAGTTCGGCGTGGACGACAGGCGGAGCCGGATCCTATCGTGGAGGCGGAATGTGTCCGCGGCTCCGCCGGCTACCGCCAGCCGGTGCCTCGTCGCGGCGGTTGCTGCCAGCCGGGTTGTTGCTGCGCCGGCTATTCACAGCCGGCTGCTCGTTCCCGCGCAGATGGGAACGCCGAGCGTTGCTCCCCTCGGCCCGCCAGCCGGAGGGGCGGGGGGAACTGGAGTGCTGAGCCGGCTGACGGTCAGCAGCCCCAGTGCCCACGCCCTCGGGACGGGGACCCTCGGAGACGGCCCCACCGGGGGCGAAACCGACCTGTTGCACATTGGCGGTGTCGATGAGGTCCTTGATGTGCCGTTCGCGCGCGATGCGCTCCTCCCCCACCAAGGTAGCCAGATCCTCGTAGGCCACCTTGGCGGCCCGCAGGTTGGCCGCGGGGGTGTCGTAGACGGGAAGGCGGCCACCGAGGATTTCTGCGACCACGCGGCCGCGGTCGCGCACAGCCCCACGCCGGCTGGGCTCGGGGCCAGCCGGGGTGATACCATACGCGGAGGCGTACTCCTGCTGCGCGGCTTCCATCCGGCGCCGCTCGGTTGCGAGGGCGCTGGCGTCTTCGAATACTAGACGGCGTGCCGCCTCCAGCTCGGCTGTGGCGGTGGCCGGGTCCGCCGTCGGTGCGATGGGGGTGCTCAGGCCCTGGAGGATAGCAGCGAGCGGGTTGGAGGGACCGGCGCAGGCGGCGTCCGCGTCGGCCTCGGCCCGCGCATGGCCCGAAGTGGTCGATTGAGCGGCGACCATCACTCCCACGCAGACGCGGGAGCCGCCAGCCTCGCCCGCGGTGAGTGCACCCACGAACGCGGGGGGATCGGTGCAGTCGAGCACCTGGCTAGGGTACTCGTCGGCCGCCGGCTCGTCGGCGAGGCTTAGCTTGCCGAAACGCCCGACGAGCGCGGCGACGTCGAGTGTGAGATCCCGGCCGAGGCACTCGTCAGATAGGCCGGCCGCGTCGCCCGCAGAGCCTGCCGGAGCAAGCCCCACGAGCATGCATTTCCGCCCGGACGCGGGGCGGCCGAGGGAGGTGGTGAAGGGTCCCGCCCGGAGCGTGATTCTGGCCGGCGCCGCGTACGGCCCCATGGTGGGCGCAACTGTCGTCGTTTTGTCACGACAGATGCCATGGGTAGGCTTATCGTGAGTGGTTGGGGCCGAAGGACGCCGACGGGCTCCGGGAGCGGGGTTAGGCACAAGCGGTGACGGACACACAATGTACCCAGGTTCGGGGCCCTCCGTGGGAGGTAACACCCCTAGTCCTGCTTGGTCTGGTTTAGACAAGGGTGAGGTTACAATGGCGCTCCTGGAGCTGTATGGCTAGAGGAGGAAGAAGGGGCTGGACTGCCCCTGCTGCCTCTCTACGTGAGTGTGTGTGCGTGGTGACAGTCGTCCCCCTTGCATGGGGAGGCCCGGGGGGTTTTATAGGCCAACCCCTCGGAGTACAATATGAATAAGAGATCTTAGGGGGCCCTAGCCGGCAGCCTCTCGGGCCGACTGTGGGGCCCCCGGCTGAGGGGTCCCGTCGTTGGTAGGGCCCGCCGGCTGCAGGGTCCCGCGGGAGACGGCGGGGCCCACGCGGTGGGTCCCCGCGGCGGTCATGTCCCGGCACGGGTCGTCCTTCGCGGCGTCGTCTTCTGGCAACTGGCCGAGGTCAGCGGTACGGCTGGCCGCACTGTAGCCATGCTGGGGCAGGTAATGGAGTGGTTGAAGGCGTGCCGGCACTGTTGGGAGTCCTGTCACAGTCGGCCAGAGTCAGAGGCACTGTCGCCTCCACTGTGGCCACACGGGCGCTGACCCCCGATGGGATGCGGGCCACTGTAGCCACGCGTACCCGACCGGGGCATCCAATGGGCGGCCGTCCAGGACGGCAGG
This sequence comes from Elymus sibiricus, assembly GCA_039707655.1. Classification (NCBI taxonomy): domain Eukaryota; kingdom Viridiplantae; phylum Streptophyta; class Magnoliopsida; order Poales; family Poaceae; genus Elymus; species Elymus sibiricus. Next base: position 113,682,200 of record CM077663.1, on the reverse strand, counting down.
AGCCGCCGCCCCCAGCCGGCCAGCATGGCGGAGCCGGCAGAGCGTAGCCGACAGGGCGCAGCCAGCATAGCATAGCCGGCGGGGCATAGCCGGACTGTAGGGGGAGACGGCTCGCCCCCTAGTCGCTTCAGAAAGTTGGAGTAGTAGGTCGTTCGAGGCTACCCCGGGGTAATCCCCCCGACACAGTGCACGGGCATGCATGGCAGGAGTTAACTGCTGTGATTGTTCTATTTACTGTGCCCCCCCACGACGCCCATTGAATGCGGGACGTGGGAGACATGCACGGAGCGGCCGTTACAGCCGCGCGCTCGCAAAAGCGTCATCATTTGATTATTAAAGAGGCAAACCCCGCGCCTTCCCCATAAAAAGGAATCCGCAGAGGCGCTGCTCATTTACCTCCTGTCTTTTCCAATCTGGGAACCGCCGTCGTCTTCTTCCTCGAGTCAAAACAGAGCTTTTTCCACTCACCCGCCGCCTCCACGCCCTCACCGTCCTCGGCCTCAGCCCCCACAGTCGCCATGCCGCCCATGGCAAGCAAGGGCAAGGAGGTGGACGCCGCCGTCTCGGAGAGCAAGCTGGCAAGGATGCGGAAGGAGCACGTCATCTTCCCCCCGACGCTCGACGCGAGCGCTCTGAGGGAGCGATACCAGTGGATGTGGGCGAAGGAGACGAAGGCGCACCCTGCTACTCGCGTGAGTCCAGGTTCTTCCAGGGGTGGCCCAGACAAATATCACTTCTTTGCCGATTATTTTTACTGCGGGCTCTGTCCCCCTTTCTCTGATTTCTTTAACAACATCATGCTCACCTATGGCTTCCAACTCTTGGATTTTACGCCGAATGCCGTGACATGCATGTCAGTGTTCGCTCACCTATGCAAAAACTTCACCGGAGTAGTCCCTAGCACAGCCCTTTTCCGCCATTACTTCATTCCCCGCATCCAAAAGGGCGAGGCCCTTTCTGGTTCCATCGCTTGGATTCCATGGCCAGGAAGCAAGGAGGTTTACCCAGACGGGGCCTACCGCGAGAAGTGGGTTGAATGGCGGGCCAAGTGGTGCTGGATTCAGGAGACAGATCTCCAGTCCTTCTGCTTGTCGCGGCAAACGAAGATGGTGCGCGGCAACGAATGGAGCGCCCTCGACCCTGAGGATGAGAAGCTCACAGTCGCAACTACCAGGATTCATCGCCTCAGAGCTGCCGGGCTCTCAATAGAGATGATAGGCGCCGACTTCCTTCGCCGGTGCATTGCCCCCTTGTAGAACAAGGGGAGGCCAGCCTGGGAATTCCGGAACGCGGCAGACATCATGAGGCTGCGCCCTGGGCTGAACAATAATCTGACGTTTATGCAGCATGCAGCTCTCTGCCAAAAATTGTTCACGTCTGATGTGGTGCGCAAGCTGCCGGCAGGCATAGTCCCTCTGTGCAACAACTCCGCTCTAGCTTCAATCATCGCCATGATGCCAGCGTTTGATGCTCACAGCCTTGACGGGACTTGGATTGAGCCATCCGCAGAGCAGGCGCAACAATTCTTTGATAACTTGACGGAGAGGGCCAACCGCGAAGAAGAGGACCTTATCCGCCCCACCACTGAGGAAGAAGTGGCGTACATCGCCAACAGGGCGGAAGAGGCAAACCTTGCCGCGGAGGCTGGCAGTGCTGGCTTCGTGGAAGGGGAAACCAGCGGAGGGGAAGTACTATCAGAGGACAACCTTGCCGGGCAGGGCGAGGCTGCCGGAAAGCAGAGCGGCACTGCTGCCAGGGGCCCTTCTGCCGAAGACACAGCCGAGGAGGAGCTGCATGAGGAGCCCCCAGCTCTCGAGACGAGGAAGAGGCGGGTTCTTTGGAAAGCCAGTTCTGGCGCCCCAGCCCACCATCTCTCCTCTAGTGGTGGAGCCCCCGGCAAGGGGGTGACCGACAAGGCCACGCAGCGGCAAGGAGCTCATCAGCAACCCGCGCCTGCCGCAGCCAAGCGACCCAGGAGCACCTCTCCACCTCCTCCCATGGGCACCATGGCAGAAGTCGACTTTGACCTCTCTGCCTTTAGCTCGAGAGAAGAAGAAGAGGAGTAAGGATCTTGCCGCATTCTTTAACTTCTGAATTTCTGGTTTTGCTTTCAACTAATTTGTCTTGCTTTGGCCTGTCCCCGCAGAGATACAGAAACATTGGCGCACAGGGTGGCGAAGAGGGCGAAGACTTCAACGGGCGATGAGCCATCGGCAGGCACCACGGGTGCGCCAGAGACGATCAACATCAGCCCGGAGTCAAGCCCTCAACGCAGCCCTCGACGCAGCCCCCGACGCAGCCCCCAGCGTGAGTCCACTACTCACTTTCCGCTGGCAAGTGTCGGGGTGTGTATCTTTTCTGCTGACATCTCCGGGCATGTAGGAGAGGAGCGGCAACAAGGAGCACCATCTGGAGCCACGCCGCCTCCATCAACCATGCCGCCTAGGAATGAATCCCCGGCAAGGGCTTCCTCTAGTGAGCTTTATCGCGATGAAGAGGAGCCGGCAAGCGGAGGCACCGGCGGCTCTACACCGGCAACTAATGTTGCCAGGAATGGAGAACCCACCTCCCAAGAGCTCGACACAGGTAAACCGCTTGCCTCAGGGCACTTGTCATTCTGTTTTACTTTTTGTCTTCTCGAACTTCTTCCTCAGCCTTATCTCGTTTGTTTTCTTGGCCTTCAGATCTTCCCTCAACAGAGCACATGAATGTCGATGCCGTTATTGAGGAGACCGCCAGGGATGCTGCTGCCAAGGCTGACAGAATTTCCACTGACAAGGCCGCCAAGGACGCTGCCGCCGAGGCCGCCAGGGCTGCACAAGAGAAGGCCACCAAAGAGTCTGCTGAGAGGGCCGGCAAGGAGACCGGTGACCGTACTGACGGCATTCGTGCCGCAGGAGCGCCAGGCGCTGCGCCGGCCCCGGAGCCCCAAGCTGCCGGTGAGGCAGTTGTCGATGATCAGCCGCCAACATCCGAAGCTCCCTCCTCAAGCAAATACCTTAAGGTCGGCGACAACTTGTTCGTCAGTATACCTGGAACGGCAAGCATTGGGGTGCCATCTGAAGGGGAGATCTTTGACGAAGATGTCATCACCGCCGCCAGGCTCGAGGTTGTTGATGAACCAAGCGCCGGCAGTAGCAAATCTGAAGAAGAAAAGCTCCTCCAAGCCATGAGCAGCAACTTCCAGAAACTCCAAGCGCTTCACCGGGGCAGCAGTTGTCAAAGCAGCAGAGGCGGATCTTCAGAAGCGCGTTGAAGAAACGGTGGTCTGGTATGCTGAAGCTTTCCAAGAGCTGAAGGCGAGCCAAGAGCAGCTGAGTCAAAGCTGGAACGAGCTCCTCATGAAGCAGTCCGATGTTGAGAAGGCACAGGAGGATGCCAAACAACAGGCCGCTGCAGAGGAAGCACGCTTGAGAGAGCTCCGTGTTGGTCTTGAAGCTCATGACGATGACCTGACCGCTCGTGACAAGGCACTTGCTGACAAGCTTCGCAGCAAGGATGAAGAAATCGAGAAGCTTTTCACGTTGCGTACCCAGGAGTTGGAGCAGAAGCACGAGGAAACGCTCGAAGCTCTGGCCACAGACCATGCCGGCAAGCTGAAGGAAGCCGTCAATGCTGCCGAGGTCGCAGAGGCCGCCAAGAATGAGCTTGCCGACAAGGTGAAGAAGTTGGAGGCGGATCTTGAGGAGCACGGCAAGCAGATCTCGACGCTCAAAACTGAGAGAGAGAAAGCTCTCCACAGCCTGATGGAGATTCAAACCGCCATGTCCGACAAGATCAAGCAACTCTCCTCAGCCAAAGAGTCCATTGACGATCGGAAAGTGAAGCTGTCCACGCTGGAAGAGACTCTTGAGAGCAGCAGGGCTCGCGAGAAGGCTCTGATCAAAGATCTCCGGAATGAGCAGGAGCTGCTCAAGAGAGCCGCTGCCACTCACAACGACTATACGGCAGGTGTGCAAGGCTGGGCTGAATAGCTTGTCGACGTCGCGGAGAAGCTTGCCGCACAACTGTCCGTCATGGCCTGCAGGGCTTCAGGTACTCTTCTGATGACAGGGTGTCCACGAGCGCCAAGCTGACCATGTTCTTCGACCGCATGCTTGAAGCCCTGGAGCAGCTCCACTCTGACCGAGCGACCCATCTGGCCAACGAGTCCTACAAGCTCTGCCGGGTCGTCCTCCAAAAGGTGCTCATCAAAGTGGCGCACAAGAACCCCGGCATCAACCTCACCAACGTCCTCGATCGCTTGCCGAAGGATGCAGATGTCAAGGCGCTTGAGGAGCTTGTCGCGCCCATCGTCGACAAGGTAGGCCAAGTCAAGAGGGTTGAAGGCGATCGCCGGGACTAACTGCTTCACTTCTTGCCGCCACGTTTCATGCCAAAGACAATTTTGTCTTATGTTAGTACCGCGGCAACTATTGATGTAATATAACTTGCTTTGCTTCTGGATGTATGTTATTTCCCTTGTCCAATTTCTTTCTGTATGGTACATGCCCTACGCTTTGTTGGAACCTTGCCGGTGGGCGCAACCTTGCCGCGAGCGCTAGGTGCGGGACTTTAGCAGCCTACTGGAGGTGCCGCTGCCGGCAAGATCCCCTGGCATTCTCAGCGCAGCCACTTAAACTATTGAGCGGACTCAAAACAAAGTAAGGGCGCAACCGATCATTCCAAGGTTCCTTCGCGTGTAGGTTTCCCATACATAAGCCGAAATCGTTCAAGGAGAATAACAAAACAAAAACTTATTTAAAGTTTCTACAACTTAGCTTTTCGTTGCTGTACTCCTCCCGGCGAAATGTCAACCATGAACGTCGCCTGTCGGTATCCATACCATCCTTCCCCCCCGGCAAACTTGCATGCGAGGGAACCTTCTGTCTTTTGAGAAAAAGAAAGAAGAGAAAAGAAATATGGAACCTTGGCGGTTCGTTAGCACTTGCCGGAAATAAGTGTAATACAATATCTCAGATAAACATGCATATAAACAGACATGAAAATCGGCAAGAACTGTAAAACACTTAAGTTTATTCAACTATGCACATGGTCTGCGCCTGGCTTTGTACAAAGGATTACATGCTTCGGCGGCAAGACTTGTACAAAAGGGGTTGCTGGAGGACCCGGCAACCACGCCTTATGGATAGAACTTACGATGATGTTCGATATTCCAGGAGTTGCTCACCGGAATCCCATCTTCGGTCTCCAGGCGGACTGCGCCAGGCCTGGTGACTCGTACTACCCGATAAGGGCCTTCCCACTTCGGCGTCAACTTGTTGGAATTCTTGGCCGACTGAATGCGCCGAAGAACAAGGTCGCCTTCCTCAAGACTTCGGGCATGAACCTTGCGGCTATGATAGCGGTGCAAGGCTTGCTGGTAGCGTGCAGCTCGCACAGCAGCCTGAAGACGATCTTCCTCAAGGAGCGTCACGTCATCTTGCCACAACTGCTCTTGCTCAAGCTCATCATAAGCGAGCACTCGAGGTGACCCGTATATGAGTTCCGTGGGGAGAACTGCTTCCACCCCGTATACTAGGGAGAAGGGTGTGTGGCCGGTGGCTCGATTTGGTGTCGTTCTGATTGACCAAAGAACCGCCGGCAGCTCATCAATCCAGCGTCTTCCGCACTTGTGCAGCCTGTCGAAAGTTCTTGTCTTGAGACCCCGCAACACTTCAGCATTTGCCCTTTCCGCCTGGCCGTTGCTCCTTGGGTGAGCAACAGAAGCAAAACAAATCTTGCCGCCAAGGTCTTGGACATACTGCATGAAGGTGTGGCTCGTGAACTGTGTGCCGTTGTCTGTGATGATCCTGTTAGGTACACCGAAACGGCAAACTATTCCCTTGAAGAACTTGACGACTGACTGTGCTGTCACCTTCCTCACTGCTTCCACTTCCGGCCACTTTGTGAACTTGTCGATTGCGACGTACAAGTACTCAAAGCCCCCGACAACACGGGGAAAAGGGCCCAAAATGTCGAGCCCCCAGACCGAAAACGGCCAGGAGAGAGGGATTGTCTGAAGAGCTTGAGCTGGTTGATGCAATTTCTTTGAATGAAACTGGCACGCTTCACACTTGGTTACTAGTGCAGTTGCATCCTGGAGAGCAGTGGGCCAAAAGAAACCTTGCCGGAATGCCTTACCAACAAGTGCTCTTGATCCTATGTGGGAACCACATTTGCCTCCATGTATCTCTGCCAACAGCTCCAGTCCATCCTTCCGAGGAATGCACTTCAATTTCACTCCGTTTGGTCTCTTCTTGTACAGGACATTGTCCACAAACTGGTACACATTGGACCAACGGGCTACTTTCTCCGCTTCTTCCTGTTCTTCGGGGAGTTCTCCTGTCTGAAGGAAATGGACGATGTGCTGTGCCCATGCTGGAGCCTGGGGCTCGACAACAAGCACCAAAGGCATGTCATCTGCCGCGGGAACGCTTGTCTCTACAGCAAGGGCCTGAGGCCTTGCCGGAGCCTGTTGCTCCCCGGCAAGCTTGGCGGGAGCATTCGCCTCTACGGCAGGTGCCTGAGGTCCTGCCGGAGTCTGTCGCTCACCGGCAAGCTCGGCGTCGTTCCCGACAACTCCTTTACCGGCGGCCTCTAGGAGATCTGCCGGAAAATACTTGCCGGAACTCAACTTCCTTCTTTTCTCTTGTCGCATCGATGGTGTCACGGATGGTTGAGTCAGTCGGAGCACAAAAGTCCCTGGTTCCACCGATAACTTAAGGGCAGCGCATTGACAGGCTATCAGCAACGTTGTTTTCTGCACGAGGAACGTGCTGCATTTGCAGGCCATCAAAATGCTCTTCCAACTTCCTCACCTCATCCACGTAGGCTTCCATCAACGGGCTTTGATAGTCTTTGTTAACTTGCTTGACGACAAGCTGTGAATCACCTCTGACGATGAGTTTCTTGATTCCAAGGTCTGCCGCGATCCTGAGACCGGCAAGCAGCCCTTCATACTCCGTAGTGTTGTTCGTCGATCTCTCCCGGGAAAAGTGCATCTGAATCACATATTTGAGGTGCTCTCCGGTGGGTGCGACAAGCAGCACGCCAGCACCGGCGCCTTGTAGCGAGAAAGCTCCATCAAAATACATAATCCATTCTTGATTTGTTTCCTTGCCGGGGAGGGTTGACTCCAGAATTTCTTCGTCTGGCGTTGGGGTCCATTCCGCAATGAACTCCGCCAAGGCTCTGCTCTGAATGGTTGAAGTACTTTCAAACTTGAGACCAAAACTTGACAGTTCCAAAGCCCACTCCACAATCCTGCCGGTTGCATCAGGGTTTCGCAAAATCCTTTGCAACGGAAAGCGAGCGACAACAGTGATCTCATGTGCCTGAAAGTAATGGCGCAGCTTCCTCGAGGCCATAAGGAGGCCGAAGAGCAGCTTCTGCACACCAGAATATCTTGACCTAGCCCCCTGCAGAAGGGAGCTGACAAAATAAACTAGGCGCTGCACCATCTTCTTCTTCTGTGTTGCTTCATTTGACTGCGCAGATCCCACCTTGCCAGCACCAGACTCTGCCGAGGAAGGTCTCTGCTCGTCGCTTGGCGGTCCTGCCGCTGCCGCTGCTTCCTCATCAACTTCTCTCTCTGCCACCAACGCAGCACTCACCACTTGGTTCGTTGCCGCTAGATATAGCAGCAACGGCTCTACTGGTTTTGGCGCGACTAGCACTGGCGGAGAAGAGAGGTACCTCTTCAAATCTTGCAGCGCTGCCTCCGCTTCCGGAGTCCACTTCATTAGACCTTCCTTCTTCAAAATTTTGAAAAAGGGCAGGGCACGCTCAGCAGACTTGGAGATGAACCTACTCAGAGCAGCAACACAGCCGGCAAGACGACGCACATCTTTGACACGTCTTGGCGCTTCAATCTGCTCAATTGCTTTGATCTTGTCGGGATTTGCTTCGATTCCACGCTGAGATACAAAGAATCCGAGAAGCTTGCCGGATGGAACACCAAACAAACACTTCTCAGCATTGAGCTTCAGATTGATCTTGCGCAGATTTGCAAATGTCTCTTCTAAATCTGATATGAGCGTTTCCTTGTCCTTGGTTTTGACCACTATGTCATCCATATAAGCTTCCATATTTCTATGTAGCTGGGGCTCAAAACCAATCTGGACCGCTCTTGCAAAAGTTGAACCAACACTTTTCAACCCGAAAGGCATACGTAAAAAGCAATACGTACCACATGGGGTGATAAATGCGGTCTTCTCTTCATCTTCCTTTGCCATGAAGATCTGATGATAGCCTGAATAGGCGTCAAGGAATGAAAGCAAGTCGCAGCCGGCTGTGGAGTCTACAATCTGGTCGATGCGCAGCAAGGGAAAAGGATCCTTTGGACAGGCTTTATTGATATCCGTATAATCGATACATAGCCTCCATTTTCCATTCGCCTTGCGCACTACAACCGGATTGGCCAACCATGTTGGATGAAGTACTCCTCTGACCAGACCTGCCACTTCCAACTTCTTGATTTCCTCGGCAATAAACTGTTGTCGCTCCAAACCCTGCTTCCTGACCTTCTGCTTGACGGGCCGCGCGTGAGGACAGACAGCAAGGTGGTGCTCAATCACCTCCCTGGGAACACCGGGGATGTCGGATGGTTGCCATGCAAACACATCGACATTCACCCACAGGAAGGCAACGAGCGCGCTTTCCTATTTGTCGTCGAGGGTGGAACTTATGGTGAAAGTTCCTCCCATACCATCCTCCTTGGTGGGCACCTTCTTAGTCTCTGGTGGAGCTGCCTTGGACTTCTTGCTCTTGCCGGTGGAGCTCTCTGGCACATCCTCAATGGGAGCGCAGCACTCCGAAGAGGTGCGCTTGCCGGAGTGTGTACGAGAGGTCTTGCCGGTCTTATTCCCCCCGGGAGCTTCAGCGGCAGGAGCAAGTGCCTTAGCGGCAGATGCTGCAACTGCCTCCCGGTAGAGTTGGTCGGTGCAGATAAGCGCATCCTTCTTGTCGGAGTTGACAGTGATGACGCTGATCGGCCCGGGCATCTTCAATGTATTGTATGCGTAGTGTGATGCCGTTATAAACTTGGCCAGTGCTGGGCGGCCAAGGATCCCATTATATGGTAATGGAGTCTTGGCGACGTCAAACACAATCCTCTCTGTCCTGAAGTTAAGGTCACTACCAAATGTTACCGACAGTGTGATCTTACCCTTCGACTGGGTCCTTCCTGGATTGACCCCATGAAACGTGCCCGTTTCCTCGAGATCTTCATCAGGAATTTGCAACCTTTTGATCACTTCAGGCGAGATTAGATTCAAACCGGCCCCGCCATCAACTAACATTTTCGTCACTTTGAGGTTGCGAATCGTTGGTGAAACAAACAACGGCAAACACCCGACCACAGTTGTGCGGTCAGGGTGATCCTCAATGTCAAAAATGATAGGCGTGCTGGACCATTTCAACGGTTTCCGGGCACCGACAGATGGTTGTCGCATTCACTTCATGCGCCCATTGTTTAAGTTGGCGGTGGGAAGAATGCAATTAAGCGACCCCTTCGACACACATCATGTCTGTAGCTTTCTGGAACTCTTTCTTGCTGGACTCTTCGTCCTCGTCGTTGTCATCGTCACCCCCTTCTTGCTTGTCGTGGCCCCGAGCGGGCTTCTCTTTCTGTTGCTTGGCCTTGCCGCAGCGACCTCCTTGGCCACCGCGCTTCTTGCCGGACCCCTCTGCACCATCCTGGGCCCTCTCCTTGTCTCGCCTTTCGTATTCAGCCTTCTGCTTCTCGACAAGCTGCTCAACTTGCCGGCAGTCTTGGAGATCATGGCCCTTGGTGTGATGGATCTTGCAGTACTGCTTGCCGGAGCCCTCCGGCTTGTCGGCAGCCGCCAAGGCCTGACAGGAGGCGCACCCGGCAACATCCTTGCCAGGGCTGTCAACTTTGGCCTTCTTGGTGGTGTCGGGGTTGCCGGATCCCTCGACGGCAAGCACGGCCTTGCCCTTGCGCTTCCTGTTACGCCGCCGGCCTTTCTTTGCCGGGGCAGCAGCGTCTTCGTCTTCAGAATCGACCCCTACACCAGCATCTTCGCCGGGGAGTCTCCTCCCTTCTTCAGCCCGAGCGCACTTATCCGCCAGAGCAAAAAGCTCGGCAACATCCCTGACCTTGTTCATCGCCAGCTCTTCGCGCATCCTGCGGTTACGTACGTTCTGATGGAACGCGCTGATAACAGCGGCAGGATGAACGTCTGGAATGTTGTGATGTATGCGGCTGAATCTCTGGATGTACTTGCGCAGAGTTTCGCCTTCCTTCTGGGGGATGAGATGCAAATCACTTTCTTGGCCAGGAGCTTGGTGGCCTCCGGTAAAGGTGCCAACAAACTCGTGACATAGATCTGCCCAGGAAGAAATGGAATTCTCCGGCAGATGCATCAACCACGACCTGACGTTGGGCTTAAGCACCAACGGGAAGTAGTTGGCGAGTATCTTGTCGTCGCGAGCCCCGGCAGCTTGCGCCGCAATGGTGTAGATGCTCAAGAACTCTGACGGATGGGTCTTGCCGTCATATTTCTTCGGGACCTCCGGCTTGAACGTTCGGGAATTGGGCCACTGGACTCACCGCAGCTCACGGGTCAAAGCCGGACAACCTACCTCATAAGGTAGGTCGACGGGATACCCTGGCGCAGGCTTGTCTACAGTGGGCCCGGCGCGCCTATCGGATTGATGACGCGCTTCCCGCCGCCGCTCGATGGTTGTTCGAGCGTCTTCTTTCCTTCGTTCCCGAAGAACTTGACGTTGATCGCGGCGTGTTCGCGGATCAGACGACGCTGTGGAATCATCATCATAGGTGCCAGCCCGTCGAGTCAACGACCGCTGCTGCTGCCGTGGAGGAGAGTGCACCGTGGTCGCACCGCCTCCGGTCTTCTCGCCACCGGCACGCGCCGGCTCGATGGACCGTTGCCGTGAAGGCTCCGCCTGTAGTGGCCGATCTTCATTGGCAAGGCCAACGAGGCTCTGGATAGCAGCTCTCCACTCTTCGAGTTTGTCTGCGGCAGGAGGAAAGTTCAGGAGCAGCTGTGCTCGTGCCAGTGCTTCTGCTGGTGTAGGCGGCGGCGACAGGTGCAAGGAACGTGAGGTGCTCTGATTCCTAACTATGTTAGAAGGAGCTCCATCATGGTCCTGCGTCCGCACGCCGCTCCCACCAACATGCTGGCGTGCATGCTGATCCCGCACATCTCGAGGGTGATGCTCAGGAGACTTTCCGTGAGGACGCTTGGAACCACCAACGTCGCGACGCTGCTCATCGCGCTCGACCTGGGAAGGTCACGGTGCATGCGCCGGCGTAGGTGTCTTGGAAGGCGCCCTTCCGGCCCTGGAATTCGCTATGCCGCCCACTGGCAGCACAGCTCCGTCCTTAGATCTAGCGGCGCGAACGACGCCGCTCGCCTGGCTGTGATCGCCAGAACGTCGTGGAAGCTCAAGATCTATGCCTCCTCCGCCCGCGTCTACACCGTCGCCCGTCTGTGTAGCCACAGGGACAGCAGACGCGGATGGACCAACCACCGTGAAACCCTTCTTCTTGGGAGCCATGGCGATGATGATGAAGAAACTGGCACGCTGATCGCTAGATCAGGTTCACACAACCTTCTTCCCCCTACCTGGCGCACCAAAGATGTCCGAAACGACACCTATGGGATCGCGAGGATCCCTTTACGATTCAGCAGGGAGAAAGGTTTGCGCAAAGAGGATATCCAACGACCAACACAAGGAATTTTTACCCAGGTTCGGGCCGCAAAGATGCGTAAAACCCTACTCCTGCATTGATTGTATAGGTGTGTTTGAGCCCAGGCTCCAGGAGCGCTTACAATGAACAAGCAGCAGCTACACATGCAGAATGGGCCAAAAAGATCCTCCCCTCTGTAGCTCCACTTTGGGCCTCCTTTTATACGTCGAAGGGGTCACCAACAGTGGCGAAGTACAAGAGGTGTAAAGTATCTACAGTGTTATCATACCTAACACTGACGGCTTAGGACAGGAACATTAAATGCTCCGTTGAGGTGTCCCTTAGCGTCTTGGGGACGGAAAAAGGGGCCGTCCCATCAGCACCACTTAAGCCCCTCCGCCACTAGTGCCTGACACGCACCCAGGAGGACAACAGCTAAACGACAAGCTGGTCGCTGTGTTGGGGCGGTGACTGGGTGGCTGAGGCCTTGCCGGGTGCGAGTCTTGCCGGGGCTCTACAGGCCAGCCCGGCAAGGTCTTGCCAGGCGCCCAGCCTTCGGTCTTCTGCCTTCTGATCGGTGACTTGAATGTCTTCTTGGTGTTGTCGTATTTGCATCCAGCTGTCCCCCCGGCAAGCCTTGCCGCTGGTGTGGGTACAACTGCCCGTGCACAAGAATGGGGTACTAAAGGACCCAAACTTTAGTACACCGACAGCCCCTATCTTCGTATGGGTTCGATGAAAACATTATCTCCAAAAATATGCAGTGAGTGTCTGCAATCATAGAAGATTAAATGATAGTTGAGTATGTGAACTTGCTAAAATGAAAGCTCTGACATAGACTCTTCTCTGAAATATGATGAATTGATTGTCTCAATGACTAAGAACATAGTTTGTTGATTGTCAATAAAGTTTATACTTCGTACTTCAATGTTGTGGATATATTGTTACTTGCTTATGAGAAGCTATACGATGAAAAACTTGCTGCTATGTTAATATTCATGATGCTCTCATGCCTGTATTCTATTTTATCGAGACCTCTCTCTCTAATTATGTGGTCATTTTTATCGAGCTCGACTTTCACTTGAGGATAAGTGAGGTCTAAGCTTGGGGGAGGTTATACGTCCATTTTCCATCATGTTTTCCTATTGATATTTATGTTATTCTTGGTTATTATTCCACTCTATGATAAAACTTTATGTCTTTTGTCTCTTAATTTACAAGGTGCACCACAAGGAGGGAAATTGCTAGAAACTGGAATTCTGGACCTGAAAACCAAGAAAAAGGCTGAAAATTCTCTAGTCTCCAAATGACCTGAAACTTCACGAATTTTGTGTGTGGAATATATTTGAATTATTGGAGCAAAAATATACCAGAGGGGGGCCACCTGTTGGTGCCAAGCGAACAGAGCGCGCACACCCCCCTTGGCGTTCCTTGATGGCTTGGGGGCCCACAGGCAGGCCTCCGCCCCCCTCTTCTGCTATAAGTTGGCTTTTGACCTAGACAAAGTTAAGAAGAGACTTTCGGGCCGAAGCGCCGCTGTCTCGAGGTGGAAACCTGGGTAGAGGCCCTTTATCTCTCTAGCCGAGAGATTCTACTGGGGAAACTTCCCTCCGGGAGGGGGAAATCGAAGCCATCATCATCACCAACACTTCCCCCTTAGTGGGAGGGCCAATATTCATCAAAATCTTCACCAGCACCATCTAATGTCAAACCCTAGTTCATCTCTTGTATTCAATCTTTGTCTCAAAACCACAGATTGGTACCTGTGGGTTACTAGTAGTGTTGATTACATCTTGTGGTTGATGCTTGTTAGTTTACTTGGTGGAAGATAATATCTTCAGATCCTTAATCATCATTATTACACCTCTGATCTTGAACATGGTGATGATTTGTGAGTAGTTACTTTTGTTCCTGAGGACACGGGAGAAGTCTTGTTATAAGTAATCATGTGAAGTTGGTATTCGTTCGATATTTTGATGATATGTATGGTGTTGCTTCCTTTAGTGGTGTCGTGTGAACGTCGACTACATGACACTTCACCATATTATGGGCCTAAGGGAAGGCATCATGGAGTAATAAGTAGATGATGGGTTGCTAGAGTGACAGAAGCTTAAATCCTAGTTTGTGTGTTATTTCATAAGGGGCTGATTTGGATCCACACGTTTCATGCTATGGTTAGATTTATCTTAATTCCTCTTTTGTAGTTGCTGATGCTGGCGAGAGGGGGTAATCATAAGTGGGTTGCTTGTTCAAGTAAGAACAAAACCTTAGCACCGGTCCACTCATATATCAAATTATCAAAGTAACGAATGCGAATCAACTCAACATGATGAACATGACTAGACAGAAATTCCCATGTATCCTCGGGAGCGCTTGCTTTATATAAGAGTACTTTCAGGCCCGTCCTTTGATATAAAAGGATCGGGCTACTTTTTGCACCCTTGATACTATTTTTACTTGTCACTTGTTTCGAATTATCTTGCTGCAAAACTATCTATCATTGTTACTCACAACACTTACAGAGAATACCTTGCTGAAAACTGCTTATGATTTCCTTATGCTTCTCGTTGGATTCGACACTCTTACTTGTCTAAAGGACTACCATTGATCCCCTATACTTGTGGGTCATCAAGACTCTTTTCTGGCATCGTTGCCGGGGAGTGAAGTGCCTTTGGTAAGTGGAATTTTGTAAGGAAACATTTTCGGTCCGTGCTGAAATTTACTGTTGCTTGTCACTATGGATAGTCATCATTTGAGTGGTTTGTTCGGGGTATCTTCGCCTCGAACGGAAGTGGTAAAAGCTGTTCCCCAACCTACTAAAATTTCTGAAAATATTTATTATGAGATTCCTTCGGGTATGTTAGAGAAACTGCTAGCTAATCCTTATGCAGGAGACAGTACAACTCATCCTGATCTGCACATGATATATGTAGATGAGATTTGTGGATTATTTAAGCTTGCGGGTTTATCCGAGGACAAAGTCAAGAAGAAGGTTTTCCCTTTATGTTTGGAGGGAAAAGCATTGATTTGGTATAGGCTATTGGATGATATTATATCATGGGACTGGAATCACTAGAAACTGGAATTTCATCAGAAGGTTTATCCTATGCATCTAGTTCATCGTTATCGGAATTACATATATAATTTTTGGCCTCATGAAGGAGAAAGCATTGCTCAAGCTGGGGGAGGATTAAATCTATTATGCACACTTGCCCCAACCATGAGCTCTCAAGAGAAATGATTATACAAAACTTTTATTCTCGGCTTTCTCATGATGATCAATTAATGCCCGATTCTTCTTCCACTGGTTCCTACATGAAGAGAACTATTGAATTCAAATGGGATCTTCTGAAAAGAATTAATCGCAATTCTGAAGATTGGGAACTCGACAAAGGTAAATAGTTGGGCATAAAGCTTGATTTTGATTGTGTTAATCTTTTATGAAAACTGATACTTTTCATAAGTGTAGCAATAAATATGGGCTTGACTTTGAGATAGTAGCTTCTTTCTGTGAATCATTTGCTACTCATGTTGATCTCCCTAAGGAGAAGTGGTTTAAATTTCATACACCTATTGAAGAATTATTAGAGGAACCCATTAAGGTTAAGGAAGAAACAATTGTTTGCCATGCTGATCCAGTTGTGCCCACCGCTTATATTGAGAAACCACCTTTCCCTGTTAGGATTAAGGAACATGCTAAAGCTACAACTGTGGTTAATAAAAGCAATATTAGAACACCTAAACTTTCTGAACAAATAAATGTGGAACCTAATATTGCTATGGTCAAAGATCTCGTAGTTGATAATATTGATGGACAAGTTATTTACTTCTGTGCCGAAGCTACTAGAATTGCAAAACATGTTAGAAACAAGCGGGATGAGTTAGACAAAAATAAACCAGTTGCTGGCATGCTCGTTGTTTCTGTTAAGATTGGATATCATTGTTATCATGGCTTGTGTGACATTGGTGCTAGTGTTAGTGCTATACCTTTTACCTTATATCAAGAAATTATGAATGACATAGCACCCGCTGAGATTGAAGATATCGATGTCACTATTAAGCTTGCAAACAGAGACACTATTTCACCGCTTGAGATTGTTAGAGATGTTGAAGTCTTGTGTGGAAAAATTAAATACCCTACCAATTTCTTAGTACTTGGTTCACAACAAGATAGTTTTTGTCCCATTATATTTGGTAGATCTTTCTTGAATACCGTTAATGCTGAAATTAATTGTGTTACATAAAAGGTTAAAGTAAGCTTTGGTGACGTGTCTCATGAATTTAATTTCTCTAAGTTTGGTAGACAACCACTTGAGAAAGAATTGTCTAATAAAGATGAAATTGTTGGTCTTGCTTCTATTGATGTGGCTCCTACTGATCCTCTAGAACAATACTTGCTAGACCACGAGATGATATGCATATAAATGAGAGAAATAAAATAGATGAGATATTCTTTAGACAAACATCCTTAAGCATAACTTATCTGCTGAGATCTTAGGGGATCCTCCCCCACCTAAAGGAGATCCCGTGTTTGAGCTAAAGAAATACCTTATACTTTGAAATATGCCTATCTTGATGAAAATAAGATATATCCTATTATTATTAGTGCTAACCTTTCAGAGCATGAAGAAAAGATGTTACTTAAAACTCTGAAGAAGCACCGAGATGCTATTGGATATACTCTTGATGATCTTAAGGGTATTAGTCCCACTCTATGTCAGCACAAGATTAATATGGAACCGGATGCTAAACCTGTCGTTGATCATTAACGCCGCTTGAATCCTAAAATGAAGGAAGTTGTAAGAACTGAAATATTAAAGCTTCTGGAGGCTGGTATAGTCTATCCCATAGCTGATAGTAGATGGGTAAGCCCCGTTCATTGTGTTCCTAAGAAAGGAGGTATAACTGTTGTTCCTAATGATTAAAATGAACTTATCTCACAAAGGATAGTAACTGGCTATAGGATGGTAATTGATTTCAGGAAATTAAATAAAGCTACTAGAAAAGATCATTACCCTTTGCCTTTTATTGATCAAGTGTTATAAAGATTCTCTAAGCATACAATTTTTTGGTTTCTTGTTGGATATTCTAGCTTTTCTCAAATACCTGTGTCGAAAGAAGACCAAGAGAAAACTACTTTTACATGCCCTTTTGGAACTTATGCTTATAGATGTATGCCTTTTGGTTTATGCAGTGCACCCGCTACCTCTCAAAGATGTATGACTGCTATAATCTCTGACTTTTGTGAAGAGATTTTTGAGGTATTCATGGATGATTTTTCCGTTTGCGGGACTTCTTTTGATGATTACTTAAGCAACCTTGATCGAGTTTTGCAGACATGTGAAGAAACTAATATTGTCTTGAATTGGAAGAAGTGCCACTTTATGGTGAATGAAGGTATGTACTTGGGCATAATATTTCTGAATGAGGTATTGAGGTAGACAAAGCTAAAGTTGATGCAATAGAGAAAATGCCATGTCCTAAAGATGTTAAAGGTATAAGAAGTTTCCTTGGTCATGCTGGTTTCGATAGGCGTTTCATTAAAGATTTTTTGGCCATTAACTAATCTTCTTAAAACAGATATTCCATTTGTTTTTGACGATGATTGTGTAGAAGCTTTTGAAATACTTAAGAAAGCCTTAATTTCTGCACCTATTGTTCAACCACCTGATTGGAACGTACCATTTGAAGTTAGGTGTGATGCTAGTGATTATGCTATTGGTGTTGTTTAAGGGCAAAGAGTAGACAACAAATTAAATGTTATTCATTATGCTAGTAAGACTCTAGATAGTGCTCAAAGAAATTATGCTACTACTGAGAAATAATTTTTAGCAGTTGTGTTTGCATGTGATAAGTTTAGACCTTATATTATTGATTCCAAAGTTACTATTCACACTGGTCATGCTGCTATTAAATACTTTATGGAAAAGAAAGATGCTAAGCCTAGACTGATTAGCTGGGTGCTTTTACTTCAAGAGTTTGATTTTCATATTGTTGATTGAAAGGGGCTGAAAACCCGGTAGTAGATAATTTGTCTAGAATGGAAAATGTTCTTGATGACCCACTGCCTATTGATGATAATTTTCCTGATGAGCAACTAGATGTTATAAATGCTTCCCGTAGCACTCCGTGGTATGAAGATTATGCAAATTACATTGTTGCTAAATATATACCACCTAGTTTCACCTACCAACAAAAGAAAAAGTTCTTCTATGATTTAAGACATTACTTTTGGGATGACCCACATCTTTATAAAGAAAGAGTAGATGATGTTATTAGACGTTGTGTACCTAAGCATGAATAGGAACAAATCCTATAGAAGTGTCACTCCAAGGCCTACGGAGGGCACCACGCTGGTGACAGAACTTCACACAAGGTATTACAATACGGTTTTATTGACTTACCCTTTTCAAAGAGGCTCGTAAGTATGTCCTCTGTTGTGATGAATGTCAAAGAATTGGTAACATTGGTAGACGTCAGGAAATGCCTATGAATAATTCACTTGCTATTGAACCATTTGATGTTTGGGGTTTTGATTACATGGGAGCTTTTCCTTCCTCTAATGGGTATACTCATATTTTAGTTGCTATTGATTACATTACTAAGTGGTTAGAAGCTATTCCAACTAGTAGTGCTGATCATAACACTTCTATTAAAATGCTTAAAGATGTTATTTTCCCAAGGTTTGGGGTCCTTAGATATTTAATGACTGATGGTGGTTCACATTTTATTCATGGTGCTTTATGTAAACTTCTAGCTAAATTTGATGTTAACCATAGCATTGCATCACCATATCATCCTCAGTCTAGCGGTCAAGTAGAGTTGAGCAACTGAGAGATAAAATTAATCTTGCAAAAGGCTGTTAATAGATCTAGAAAGAATTGGTCTAAGAAACTAGACGATGCATTATGGGCTTATAGAACTGCTTATAAAAAACAAATGGGAATGTCCCCATATAAAATAGTCTATGGAAAAGCATGTCATTTACCTCTTGAGTTAGAACATAAAGCTTACTGGGCAACTAAACAACTTAACTATGATTTCAAACTTGCGGTGAAAAGAGGTTATTTGATATTAGCTCCTTAGATGAATGGAGGAGACAAGCTGATGAAAATGCCAAGTTGTTTAAAGGAAAAGTTAAAAGATGGCATGACAAAAGAATCCAAAAATGAGAATTCGAAATAGGCGATCTAGTTCTTTTGTACATCGTCGAAGAAGTTTCTCGCTCTGGGGCCATTAAGATCAACAGTGCCAAAGGCACACATCCGAGAGTGGTTAATGGGCAAAGAATCAAACACTACATCTCAGGTACCCCCATTAGTGTTGAAAATAATATTATTCAAGTAATGACACCGGAAGCACACATAAGAGAGACCTTCCGAAATACTCTAGAAACCTGAAAAAGGGTAGGTATGTGATACGGTTAGTAAACTGACTCCAAAACTTCCATAAAAATATTTTCTGTTGGTTTTCGTATTTTAGAAAAATTACAAAAATAAAAACCAGCCAGGGGGACCCACGAGGGAGTCCCAAGCCAACATGGCGCGGCCACCCCACTGGGCGCGCCCTAATGTCTTAGGAGCGCCTCCTGTGCCTCCCGGACTCCATTTTCTTCCTGGACACATATTCTGACCTAGAAAAATTCATTATATATACTCCCATATGTTTTGACCACTGACGGTGTCCTGGACTAGGGGGTACTCACCACGTCGTCTCCCGACTAGTGGGTCGGGCGAGGACCCCCAGGGCGGTTCATTAATGGGCCAGTTCGGACAGCCCATGATGCATACGAGAAAGATTCCACAAGACTTGGTGATCAAGAAAAGGACTCCTCTCCACCGACGTAGCCGACTAGGACTCCTGTTATCCTAGGCCTCTCGTGTGTTATATAAGCCGAGGCCAGGCTAGTCATTGGGGACAATCGGATCATCATAGATCATATCATCATACGAGCATAGCTCTTAGGGTTTAGACCACTACATACGATCTCGTGGTAGATCAACTCTGTACTCGATATACCATCATCAATACAAACAAAGCAGGACATAGGGTTTTACCTCCATAGGAGGGCCCGAACCTGGGTAAACACAGTCTCCCTTGTCTCCTGTTACCCATCGATCCAAGACCCACAACTCGGGACCCCCTACCCGTGATCCGCCGGTTTTGACACCGACATTGGTGCTTTCATTGAGAGTTCCGTTGTGGGATTGCTAGAAGGATTGATAGCTCGTCTGCATATTGCAGTTTTTCTGGACAAAGAATTTGTGTTCGTCTTCCCCGTTTCCTCGAGCGTCGCTTTGACGATTTCTTCGGTGGAATTGTGCGGAATTGTATCTACAACTACCCTGCAAAATTTCGTCGCGTTCCAATGGAGGAATCTCCGGCAATCTTCGATATACCGGAGCCCTGTCGAATCTGGATGAGTTTAGGACGAGGTGTCCAGTATCTACCTCGGATATCCGTTGGAAAATCCCACCGTTCATCGGCTGTGGAATTTCTATACCGATCACCCCTCAAATTTCAGCTCGATCCGACCGTCCAAACTCCGGGAAACGTCCGATGAGTACAACGAATTTTGGATCTATTTTCTACGCGAAAACTAATCCGACCCGAGTTCATCTTTTTCATGAACGGGTTGTGAGGCGACCTTTTTGAAGGAAATTTTCTCATCACCTCGGTCAACCGACCAAGAGTTCGGCATCGCGGGGGCCGAATAATCATCAAGAGAACCTCGTCATCCGCGGGTTGTACGCGTCGGGCGCTCAGTTGCTTCATCAAGCCAGCATTGACATCGTCACAAATTCTGACCTGCGTCGGCATCGCCGTGCCGTTACGTTTTCAAGCTGACGTCCACCACGCCGACCTGCTTTTACACGTCGGCTGGCATGTGGCTCTAGCGTCACCTTACCGATCTGCTCCGTCACCTTGGCTATACCGGGGGATTCGTAATCTCCTCATCAACCCGCTCCGGGGACTTCGGCGTCACCAGCCGACCAGCTTCGACACCTCGACTGGCATGAGAATTCGGCGTCACCAGCCGACCAGCTTCAACACCTCGGATGGCATGAGAATTCGGCACCACCAGCTGACCTGCTTCGACACCTCGGCTGGCATGAGACTTCGGCGTCACCAGTCAACCTGCTTTGACACCTCGGCTGGCATGAGACTTCGGCGTCACCAGCCGACCTGCTCCGTCACCTCGGCTAGACCGGTGCCTTTGGCATCTCTTCATCAACCTGCTCCAGGGACTTCGTCGTCACCAGCCGACCAGCTTCGCCATGTTAGCTGGACCAGGGACTTCGCCTCTCCACATCGACCGTGCAGCGTTGCCACTTCGTCAAGCCGAACTCTTCGCTCAGGCACCTCGGCGCCCAGGACATATTCCTTTACTTATTTGCTTCACTTAAATTAACTAAGTAGAAGTTTTTTTAAATATATTATTACCTTTATTTGTTATTACTCTTGGTTTGAACTATATTGTGTGCACAGGTAATCGAGTTCGGCTGTGTCATGCGGTCACCTTGGCATGCCTACATCGTCGTCCCGCCTCCATCAACAAAATTGTGTCATCGACATGGTCGACGGACCTGGGGGCTTCACTGTCACGCTGCCGAACTACTCTCCTCGACTGGACCGGGGGCTTCGCCTCGCCGCAGCAACCGTGTTGCGTTGCCACTTCTCGACTCGAGCTCTTCGCTCGATTACCTCGGGCTTGGGGGCTGGGACCTCTGCCAGGCCGAGGACTAGGTCTTCGTCACGCCACAACCCCGAACCGCACCGAGCACATTAACCAGCTAAGTCGTTTTCGTGCTCAGCTCTCTTTGAAATTTTATTTTTTGTTCGGTGCAACCAAACATTATATTTTTTGTTAAACAAAAAAACTTTGTTTGTTAAAAATTTATTTACCCGATTTAACCGGGGGTTCTTAAATTTGTATGAGCCGTTTTATAATAACTGTGTTTTCTTCTTAGTCGTTGCAAAGTCTTTTTCTACTACTCCTTTTTCCGACACTAGCGTGTGGTCAATAGCCGGATAGTCTGGTTTATTTCTAAATCGCTCGAGTTTAGTTTGCTAAACAGGCCTCGGAGAAACACTCCGCCTTCGGGATACGGAGGTTGAAGCCAAAGGTTGACCCGCTTGGAGTCCGGAGATCGGATGTATCATGTTAAAGCACGACCGAAGCACATATTAAATTTTAGACCAATTTCGGATTGACACTATTTTATTTTATCTAAACATGAAGTTTTTTTGCATACGTTTTTTGTTATTTCCAAGCATAACTCTTGCAGTACAATGCCAGATGCATTTCATGCATCGGTAGTATTAAAGGGGGTCTTTGGTTAGCACCGAACCCACCAAACACCGAGGTACTCCATGCAGTCCTCATCAAAATGTCCTCGGTACTTCGCATTTATATGCATTGATTTTGAGTTGTGTCTTTGGTCTATAGCTGGATTGCCCGGCTCCTGTGCTTACCCCTTACATTTCCGCTTTGTTCGGATAAGGGGTAATGGGAGAACCACTACGATTGTCACTTCCGGTTTAACTGGTTAAGTGCCTCAGTTGGAGAAAGCCGAAAGCTGACTGTCACAACAAGCGTAAATTGGTCAGCGAACCGCAGGCGGTGTTCAACCAAATATAGCCGATCGAGGTTATCCGAGTAAAATGAAGGGCCTTTCTTTCTTGAAAAGGCCAAGTTGTGGGTGGTTCGACCTCGAATAATCCGAAGAGTCGACGTATACCGGGGGCTATTAAGTTGCCCCCAAACATATGCTCCTATGACTAAGTGAAAGTTATAAAGCCCGAATATCTGATTGCCTTGTTTCCACTAACACAACCGCCTCCGGGCACCGAGACGTCAGCTAAGGGTTGTCTTGTTACTGCGGAAACACCCTGCGTAGCATCTACAAAGGGGTAAAAGCTGTCGATGGGCTACTCTCAAATGATAAACGGTCACAAAGGAGTCAAAATAGTATTTAGCATACAAGCTTTTGTATTCAATATGCGAGTGCTGCCTTCCGTAATCATCGTTATAAAGCCATAAATATGCATCAATTTGATTCAAGATTTTGGCCAAGCTGGGTTGCCTCGCTCCTGTGCTTACCCCCTACGTTCCCGATTGTTCGGCTAGGGGGTAAAGGGAGCACCTCTGTGATTGTTACTTCTGGGTCATCTGGGATAGTACCTCAGACTGGGTGAAGCCGAAAGCTAGCCATCTTAAGAATATAGTTGGTCGGCAACGACGGAAGTGAAAATTTTGGTTCATCAAAAACCACAGAGTTCGGGAACATTCCTCGAACTAAATCCTCAATATTTTCCTCCCACATTGATCGGAGTTGAGGTTTCACGATCATGGTTAACATGATATCCTGGGAAAAGGAACTTATAAATGAACAATTTTTTCCAGAAGATGTTTCTTACATTAAATCGTAATATAACATAGCTCTTCGCGTACCTTTGTTTATAAAACCGCATGGCCGGATTGCCTTGTTTGCCGTAAATCTTTGCCCTTATAAAGGCTTTATAAAGTAGGACAACCACTCCTCGGCTACTAGCCAAGGAGGTTGAAGCCTATGGTCGGTCAACAAAGTCTTGTACAATGCGGATCTGAGCATTAATGATGTAAAGTACTTGGATACATTGAATCATTACACATAAATTGTGTCAAACGCAACAAAGTTTGTGTCAAACAAATATCAATCCTTAATTCGACCACCCGTGCCCAAATTAAGGCTCGGGGGCTACTGCATTGCATATTCAATGCAGCAAATTCAAAGTGCAATACGGTTTCTGAGGAGATTCGATCCTTAGGTTGGTCGGCCGCACCCAACCCGAGTCTCGAAAACTACTGCGTACCGCGTTTACATCCCTAACGAATGCCGCCGAGCAAGAACTTGATCCTCAGGCCGATTTTGCAAATCGACCTAAGTCTCAGGGGCTACTGGGATTAGTAAGTTTTATTTTGATTATTATTTTTTCCTTCAGGGGCATCTCAGGTTTTAGACCGACATGCACCTTGAGGGCTACTGGCTATATATCTCGGCAGAAAATAAATTGCACCAATCGAAAATATCCACAAAAAATCAGCCCGCGGTCGTGGTGGTGCACCACCTCGAAAGCAGTCCGACATAAAGCTCGGGCGCAAGTGGCTGGCTCCATAGAGGGCATTTCCGGCATTAAGCTCGGCTGAATTCGTTCAATATTTTAAAGACCGAGGTAGTTTATGACACCTCGGACGCTGATCATCGTTGGAGCTCGGATGCGGTCCAGCGTTGGAGCCCGGAAGCATTCCGGCATAAAGCTCAAGATCGAAGACACTTCGGAAGCAGTCCGGCATAAAGCTCGAATGCGAACGGCTGGCTCCATAAAAGACTATCCCGATATTTAAGCTCGGATGAACTACTTCAAATATTCAGATATCGAGGTATCCTATGACACCTCGGATGCCGACCAGCGTTGGAGCTTGGGCTCAGAAAGACACCACGGATACAGTTCGGCGTTGGAGCTCGGACACAAGAGGATACCGCCACACGGGAAACACTTCGGACCCGAGTTGTGGCGTAAAAATAATGAGGCATTAATACAGGCCGATAACTTAAAGGGTCTCCTCGGATGCCCGACTTGTGAACTCTTCGGATTCACCTCGGCGATCCTCAAGATCAGTGATGAGAAGATTTATTGAACCAGTTTTCAACACCGACGGCCGAAGATGAAGAACTGTTCGGAAGAACCGAGGAGCGTCCCTAACTTGAAGACCGGTTCAGGGGGCTACTGACGGTGTCCTGGACCAGAGGGTACTCACCACGTCTTCTCCCGATTAGTGGGTCGGGCTGAGGACCCCCAGGGCGGTTCATTAATGGGCTAGTTCGGACAGCCCATGATGCATAAGAGGAAGATTCCACAAGGCTTGGTGATCAAGACAAGGACTCCTCTCCACTGACGTAGCCGACTAGGACTCTTGTTATCCTAGGCCTCTGGTGTGTTATATAAGCCGAGGCCAGGCTAGTCATTGGGGACAATCGGATCATCATAGATCATATCATCATACGAGCATAGCTCTTAGGGTTTAGACCACTACATACGATCTCGTGGTAGATCAACTCTGTACTCGATATACCATCATCAATACAAACAAAGCAGGACGTAGGGTTTTACCTCCATAGGAGGGCCCGAACCTGGGTAAACACCGTCTCCCTTGTCTCCTGTTACCCATCGATCTAAGACCCACAGCTCGGGACCCCCTACCCGAGATCCGCCGGTTTTGACACCGACAACCACCGCATCGCAAGTTTCTCCTCTATTCTTGTTTCAGGCTGTTTTTTGACAGATCTTGATCGCCATGACGCCGTCAAACTCCTCCAAGGACAAGTTCTATGAGATGGTCATCAACCCCTACCTTCCGGATGTGATGAAACACTCTCAGGCCATTGAGATGCATGAGGGGGTGCTTCACATCCAGGATGTTCAAGGGCCAAAGAAGGAGTGAAGCGAGAAGGCTAGGCTTGCAGTGGTGGAGCAGGAGATCTTCAAGTGCCAAGGGATGGTGGAGCGTGGACTCAGCGCCAACCACTCCATGATCACGGATTTTATTTGTGAACATAATATGGAAAACAAGGAAATTACAGAGATGATCTTCAAGCTCCATGATAGGCTTCAGGATCTCCACGCTCAAATATTTGACCTACAAAACCAAAACAGTGAGTATGAATCTCGTTTCAAGAGGGTATAGCTGCAAGTTTTAGTATTCCAGCGACAAGCTCTTCCTTCTTCATTGGGCAACCTATGCCATGGAAGACGGAGGACAAGCCTACTAAATCATCACCATCATTGCTCAAGAAGGACACTTGAGTACATGGGTATGGGCACCACCCATTGCTTGTTCCAAGCTTGGGGGAGGTGCCCCGGTATCGTATCACCATCACTTTTACCATTATCATCTATCTTAGTTTGATCCTTAGTATTTCGTGATTGATAGGAATAAAATTTAGTATTTCTTTGGTTAGAGTGCTTGCTTTGTGATCCATCTATCTTCGTAATCGAGTGTGAGAGTTATATAATAAAGATTAGTTGAGTTTGCTTTCTTTACTCTCATGCATCAATCATCATAGCAAGGAAATAAACGAAATAGAAAAATCATATGCTAATCCCATGGGGAGTAATGACTTCACATAGAAAGAGTAAAAGTGATAAAATTTGTTGGGAGTTAACAAACATAGTGTTAGTCATTGATACAATCCATGCAAATTACGATAGAAGAGAGGAGATTCACATAAGAATACACTATCTTGGACATCTTTTATGATTGTTATCCCCCATCAAATATTATATAGGGATCGAATTGTTGATGTTGGAGTTATGTTTGTCTACATACACATAGAAATTATATTGTAATGGATCCTCTAACATGTGGTGCTTCCTTAGGATCTTTTGCTAGCCCAAAAATCCGCACTAAGTAGAGATACTACTTGTGCATCCATAACCCTTAAACCCAATTTCTTGCCATGAGAGTCCACCATATCTACCTATGGACTGAATAAGATCCTTCAAGTAAGTTGTGATCAGTGCATCAGGCAATAAAAATTGCTCCTAAATATGTATGATCTTTTATTATAAGGGAAAATAAGCTTTGTACGATCTTGTGATGGTAAAGAAATAAAGGTGACACACTGCATAATAAAGGTTGCTATCATAAGGGGCAATATAAATCGACGTTCCTTTACATTAAAAGCTTGCACATCCAAAAATTAAAAAGTGCATGACAACCTCTGCTTCCCTCTGCGACAGACCTATCTTTTACTTTCATGCATTTACTTTTATGCAAGAGTCAATAATATTATCCCTATTTCAATCTATTAATTCTTTAGTTGGCAAGCATCATGTGTTGGGGAAAGATCCAGATATATATATATATATATATCCAGTTAGATGAAGGTGATCATGAGTCATTATTGTTGAAATTATCCTTGAGGTAAATAAGTTGGGTGGCGAAAACAATAAAGCCCCTATCTTCCTATGTGTCTGATGAAAACATTAGCTCCAAAAATATGAAGTGAGTGTCTGCAATCATAGAAGATTAAATGATAGTTGAGTATGTGAACTTGCTAAAATGAAAGCTCTGACAAAGACTCTTCTCTAAAATATGATGAATTGATTGTCTCAATGACTAAGAACATAGTTTGTTGATTGTCAATAAAGTTTATGCTTCATACTTCAATGTTGTGGATAGATTGTTACTTGCTTATGAGAAGCTATACGATGAAAAACTTGCTGCTATGTGAATATTCATGATGCTCTCATGTCCGTATTATGTTTTTATCGAAACCTCTCTCTCTAATTATGTGGTCATTATTATCGAGCTCGGCTTTCGTTTGAGGACAAGCGAGGTCTAAGCTTGGGGGAGTTGATACTTCCATTTTGCATCATGTTTTCCTATTGATGTTTATGTTATTCTTGGTTATTATTCCACTCCATGATACAATTTTATGCCTTTTCTCTCTTAATTTACAAGGTGCACCACAAGGAGGGAAATTGCTAGAAACTGGAATTCTAGACCTGAAAACCAAGAAAAAGGCTGAAAATTCTCTAGACTCCAATTGACCTGAAACTTCACAGAGAATTTTTGTGGAATATATGTGAATTATTGGAGCAAAAATATACCAAAGGGGGGCCACTTCTTGGTGCCAAGCCAATAGGGCACGCCCTGATGGCTTGGGGGTCCACAGGCAGGCCTTCGCCCCCCCTCTTCTGCTATAAGTTGGTTTTTGACCTAGAAAAAATTAAGAAGAGACTTTCGGGACGAAGCGCTGCCATCTCGAGGCAGAAACGTAGGTAGAGGCCCTTTTGCTCTCCGGGAGAGAGATTCTGCCGGGGAAACTTCCCTCCAGGAGGGGAAATCGAAGCCATCATCATCACCAACGCTTCCTCCTTCGTGGGGGGGGGGGACCAATCTTCATCAACATCTTCACCAGCACCATCTCATCTCAAACCCTAGTTCATCTCTTGTATTCAATCTTTGTCTCAAAACTCAGATTGGTACATGTGGGTTACTAGTAGTGTTGATTACATCTTGTAGTTGGTGCTTGTTGGTTTACTTGGTGGAAGATAATATGTTCAGATCCTTAATCATCATTTTTACACCTCTGATGTTAAAGATGGTGATGATTTGTGAGTAGTTACTTTTGTTCCCGAGGACATGGGAGAAGTCTTGTTATAAGTAATCATGTGAAGTTGGTATTCGTTCGATATTTTGATGATATGTATGTTGTTGCTTCCTTTAGTGGTGTCGTGTGAACATCGACTACATGACACTTCACCATATTATAGGACTAAGGGAATGAATGGTGGAGTAATAAGTAGATGATGGGTTGCTAGAGTGACAGAAGCTTAAACCCTAGTTTGTGCGTTATTTCATTAGGGGCTGATTTGGATCCACACGTTTAATGCTATGGTTAGATTTATCTTAATTCCTCTTTCGTAGTTGCGGATGCTTGCGAGAGGGGGTAATCATAAGTGGGTTGCTTGTTCAAGTAAGAAGAACACCTTAGCACCGGTCCACCCACATATCAAATTATCGAAGTAACGAATGCGAATCAACTCAACATGATGAACATGACTAGATAGAAATCTCCATGTGTCCTCGGGAGCGCTTGCTTTATATAAGAGTACGTTCAGGTCTGTACGTTGCTGTAAAAAGGATTGGGCTACCTTGCTGCACCCTTGATACTATTGTTACTTATCACTTGTTATGAATTATCTTGCTGCAAAACTATCTATCATTGTTACTCATAGCACTTGCAGAGAATACCTTGCTGAAAAATGCTTATCATTTCCTTGTGCTCCTTGTTGGGTTCGACACTCTTACTTATCGAAAGGACTACGATTGAACCCCTATACTTGTGGGTCATCAGGAACCAATATGGACATCCAAGTCCCGCTATTGGTTATTGACCGGAGAGATGTCCCAGTTATGTCTACATGATTCTCGAACCCGTAGGGTCGCAAGCTTAACGTTCGATGACGCTAGAGTAGTATTGGGATATTGCATTGGTGACCGAATGTTGTTCGGAGTCACGGATGTTATCCTGGACATCACGGGGTGCTTCAGAATGGCCTGGAGGTAAATATTTATATATGGGAAGTCATATTCAGGGTTCCAGAAATGTTTGGGATTTTTTGGTATTGTATCGGGAAGGTTCTAGAAGGTTACGAAGTGGGTCCCACCTGCATGGGGGACCCACATGGACATGGGTAGTGGGTCAATGACCCACACCCCTGGTCTAGGCACACCAAGACCCCCCCTAAAAGGAATAGGATCATATCCCAAATGGATAAAATCAAGATCCCTAAAAAGGGGGGATAGCGATCGGTGGGGAAGGAAAGGAGGGATTTCCTTCATCCCCCCTTGGCAAACGACCCTAGGGGCTTGGAGGGCAATCCACCAGCCCCTCCCACACCTATATAAAGGTGGGGAGGAGCAAGGGGCAGCACACCTTCCCACGGCCTCAGCCCCTCTCCCGTCTCTTCCGTTTCTTCCTCGGTTTCGTCGCGATAGTGCTTGGCGAAGCCCTATCGCCCGCTGGCGCTACAAAACCACCATCACCACCATGCCGTTGTGCTGGTTGTGATCCCATCTACTTCTCCACCCTCTCTTTCTAGATCAAGGAGGAGGAGACGTCATCGAGCTACACGTGTGCTAAACTCGGATGTGCCGTCCGTATGACTATATCAACCACGTTATATATGCTTCCACTTAACGGTGTACAAGGGTACATAGACACACTCTCCCCTCTCGTTGCTATGCATATCCTAGATTAGATCTTGGGTGTTTTGTGTTTTTTTTCATGCTACATTCCTAACGGCGAGGGGGCGGTTAGTATCTTCCATGCTAAGCGGGTTATTCTCACGACGAGAGTTTATTCACTCGTCCTGCACGAGAGAGTCTTCTAAAAGGGATGCCCAGTCCCCCACAATACAAAATAATTAAACAAGAACTCCCCCTGTCATGGATTCAGTTAGCCATGGCATGCGTTTGATTGTTGGAGGGGGAGTAAAAATTTCATTTTGTTTGGGAGCCACTATTAATGTGTTTAGCATGGAATATACCGAAATCTTTTGTCGTGACGTTGACAGGAAAAGCACACCACCCAAATTATATATTTATCTCTGTTTTAAACCTTGAGCTCTGGCACCTTTGCAAATCCCTGGTTCCCTCTGCGAAGGGACATTCTATTTACTTTAATGTTATTTACTTTTACTTGAGTTATTGTCTTCTCATTCAAAGCACCAATCCTGAGAGCGCTATTGTCATCTTTATGCATTGGGTCTAGTTAATGTTGGATGTGAGCATGAATGAATCTCTTCTACTCTGAATTACAATGTTTAGTCGCTGCTTGAACTTCAAAGGTGATGTGCATTTATGTTTTGCGGTCTCAAAAAGGGCTAGCGAGATACCATTTTATCATATTGCATCCTAGTTGTTTTGACAAATTGTTGGTATTTGAGATATAGTATTATTGCTCGCTAGTTAATTATGACATTGATATGAGTAAATATGGTTTCTAAGTATTATCGTTTGTATGTTTATCTCATGACTTGTGCTGAAAACTTGATTAGTAGCTAAGCTTATATATGGAAACAATAACAAAAAAGTCTGTAAAAGTTTCTCTTTCTCACTTTCAGTTTATCAAATGAATTGCTTGAGGACAACCAATGAGCTAAGCTTGGGGTAGTTGATACGTCCTAAACGTATCCACTTTTCCCAAAACTTTTGCTCTTGTTTTGGACTCTAATTTACATGATTTGAATGAAACTAACCCAGACTAACGCTGTTTTCAGCAGAATTGCCTTGGTGTTATTTTTATGCAGAAATAAAAGTTCTCGGAATTGGACAAAGTTTTACAGAGATTTTTTTGAATATATAAAAAATACTAGTGAAAAGAGTCATCAGAGGGGGCCACCATAGAGCCACATTCTCACGTGGCGCGCCACCTGAGCTTGTGGCACCTGTGACCTCCGTTTGCCCTACCTCCGGCTAAATAGCCTCCGTCTTGTACAAGAAAAAATAGGAGACAAAGAATTATCCAGCTTTACGATACGGAGCCGCCACCACTTCTTGTTCTTCATCGGGAGGGCTGCTCTAGAGTTTGATTTCGGCTCCAGAGAGGGGGATTCGTCGCCATCATCATCATCAACCCTTCTGCATCAACAATTCCATGTTGCTCATCGCCGGGAGTGAGTAATTCCTTCGTAGGCTTGTGGGACGGTGATGTGGTTGGATGAGATTTTTCATGTAATAGAGTCAATTTGTTAGGGCTTGATCCCTAGTATCCACTATATTCTGAGATTGATGTTGTTGTGACTTTGCTATGCTTAATGCATGTCACTAGGGCCCGAGTACTATGATTTCAGATTTGAACCTATTATGTTTCTATGAATATCACAATGTTTTGGATCCGATCTCGAAAGTTATATGCACCTACTATGTGTGTTGATCCGCATTCCCCAAGATGACAATAATTGGGATACTTTCTGGTGATGACCGCAGTATGAGGAGTTCATGTATTCACCATGTTTTAATGCTTTGTTCTGGTTCTCTATTAAAAGGAGGGCTTGATATCCATTAGATTTCCTTATGGACCCCGCTGCCACGGGAGGGTAGGAAAAAAAATGTGTCATGCAAGTTCTTATTATAAGCACGCGTGACTATATAAGGAATACATGGCTACATTGAATTGACGAATTGGTGAAAGTTCTATGTCGCTCTAGGTTGTGTCTGTTATATGATAAATGTCAACCACAATAATTATCCATGACCAATCCAATGCCTACGTCTCACTTATATTACTGTTGCTAAGTTACTACTGTTGCTACTGCTATTACAACTGCTACTGTTACTATTCTTAATGTTACCGCTACTACCAAACTATCAAACTACTGTGCTCCTAAATACTTCATTGCTAAAAGATATCCTTCCAGGTGTGGTTGAATTGACAACTCAACTGCTAAGTCTCATAAATATCCTTTGGCTCCCCTTGTGTCGAATCAATAAATTTGCATGAAATACTACCTCTTGGGGAATGAAGCATGGAAAACAATTTTTTTCCTACGAACACCCAAGATCTATCTATGGAGATGCATAGCAACGAGAGGTAGATGTGTCTACATACCCTTGTAGACCAAAAGCATTAATGCTCTAGAGATCATGGTTGGCATAGTCGTACTCACGTCACGATCCAATCCGATCAAAGCACCACACGTGCGATACCTGCGAGTTTAGCACACGTACTGCTGATACGTCTCCAACGTACTACTTTTCCAAACACTTTAGCTCTTGTTTTGGACTCTAATTTGCATCATTTTAATGAAACTAACCCGAACTGACGCTGTGTTCAGCAGAACTACCATGGTGTTGTTTTTGTGCAGAAATAAAAGTTCTTCGAATTGGACGAAACTATTTGGAATTTTTGTGTGGAGTGTATAAAAAATAATGGAGCGAAGACCCACTAGAGGGGGTCACCTATTGGTGCCAAGCCAACAGGGCACGACTAATGTCTACTACGCAACCTTCTTCTTGTAGACTCGTGTTGGTCCTCCAAGCGCAGAGTTTTGTAGGACAGTAGCAAATTTCCCTCAATTGGATGACCTAAGGTTTATCAATCCGTGGGAGGCGTAGGATGAAGATGGGAGGCGTAGGATGAAGATGGTCTCTCTCAAACAACCCTGCAACCAAATAACAAAGAGTCTCTTGTGTCCCCAACACACCCAATACAATGGTAAATTGTATAGGTGCACTAGTTCGGCGAAGAGATGGTGATACAAGTGTAATATGGATGGTAGATATAGGTTTTTGTAATCTGAAAATATAAAAACAGCAAGGTAACTAATGATAAAAGTGAGCACAAACGGTATTTCAATGCTTAGAAACAAGGCCTAGGGTTCATACTTTCACTAGTGCAAGTTCTCTCAACAATACTAACATAGTTGAATCATATGTAAATCCCTCACGTGCGACAAAGAGTTCACTCCAAAGTCACAAATAGCGGAGAACAAACGAAGAAATTATTGTAGGGTACGAAACCACCTCAATGTTATCTTTTCTGATCAATCGTATGAGCTATCCCTATAAGTGTCACGAACAACCCTAGAGTTCGTACTAAAATAACACCTTAAGATACACATCAACCAAAACCCTAATGTCACCTAGATACTCCAATGTCACCACGAGTACCCATGGGCTTCATTATACGATATGCATCACACAATTTCAGATTCATCATGTTCAATCCAACACAAAGAACTTCAAAGAGTGCCCCAAAGTTTCTACCGGAGAGTCAAGACGAAAACGTGTGCCAACCCCTATGCATAGATTCCCAAGGTCACGGAACCCACAAGTTGATCACCAAAACATACATCAAGTGGATCAATAGAACATCCCATTGTCACCACGGATATCCCATCGCAGGACATACATCAAGTGTTCTCAAATCCTTAAAGACTCAATCCGATAAGAAAACTTCAAAGGGAAAACTCAATTCATCACAAGAAGATCTCGGTATCTTCCATGCTAGATACATTATAGGCGGTTCTCAAATAGAATGGTAAAGTTTTTACTCCCCCTCCACCAATCAATCACACTCCACGGCGAGCCGAATCCACGGGTACCGTCCATACAAATAACAATCTTGGGGGAGTTTTGTTTCATTATATTTTGATTTTTGAGCATGGAACTGGGCATCCCGAATACCAGTCACTTTCTCGTGAATGATAGTGAATCAACACATATCGTGAGAATAACCCACCTAGCATGGAAGATACTGACAGCCCCTAGTCACTATATGAGCGATTCGGGCATACAAAACAGAATATTATTTGAAGGTTTAGAGTTTGGCACATGCAAATTTACTTGGAACGGCAGGTAAATACCGCATATAGGTAGGTATGGTGGACTCATATGGAACAACTTTGGGTTTAAGGTTGTTTGGATGCACAAGTAGTATTTCTACTTGGTGCGGAAGTTTTGGCTAGTATGAGGCGGAAGTTTTGGCTAGTATAAGGTTGTTTGAAAACACTGTGTAAAAATTTCAGGAACTTTCCACGTTCCAGTAAAATATGAAAATTCAAACACTACAGCAAAATTTTCTGTTTTTACACATCACATATCAAACATGCAATTCAAGCATCCTAAAGGGCAATTCTTGGAACCTTTTATTGAAAAACAAGATTATAAATAACACCTAACAGAGAACAAAAAAATAAAATGACGCTCCAAGCAAAACTCATATTATGTGATGAATAAAAATATAGCTCCAAGTAAGATATACCGATAGTGTTGAAGATGAAAGAGGGGATGCCTTCCGGGGCATCCCGAAGCTTAGGCGCTTGAGTCTTCCTTGGATATTACCTTGGGGGTGCCTTGGGAATCCCCAAGATTAGGTTCCTTTCACTCCTTATTCTCCTCATATCGGTGTCTCACCCAAAACTTGAAAACTTCAATCACACAAAACTTAACGGAACTTCGTGAGAAGGGTTAGTGTAGTAAAGATAAATCATTCGCTTAGGTACTGTCGTGACAAGATTCATAATTGTTCCCACGTCATACCTACTGTATTCTATCATTCCCATAATTTATATCACTCAATATAAGCTATAGAAACACTAAAACAAGTAAACTATGCATGCAAAACAAAATCTGTCAAAAACAGAACAGTCTGTGAAGATCTGTAGCGTAACCATACTTCCCTGTCTCTAAAAATTCTGAAAAATTAGGACAATCTAGGAAATTTGTATATAAATCATGTGTAAAGAAATTCAGATCAAAATCACGTTCCAGTGAATTTAGAAAATTCCTGGACTGAGAGCAAAAGTTTCTGTTTTTGCACAGAATCAAGTCAACTATCATCCACACTATCCCGAAGGCTTTACTTGGCACTTTATTGAAACAAAAGCTATAAAACATGATTATACAGTAGCTTAATCATGTGGAAACACAAAAACAGTAAGGAAAAGTGTTGGGTTGTCTCCCAACAAGCGCTTTTCTTTAATGCCTTTTAGCTAGGCATGATGATTTCAATGATGCTCGTATAGGAATAGTAATTGAAACATGTAAGAGAGCATCATGAATCTCATGACAAGCACATTTAAGTCTAACCCACTTCCTATGCATAGGGATTTAGTGAGCAAACAATTTATGGGAACAAGAATCAACTAGCATAGGAAGGCAAAACAAGCATGACTTCAAAACTTTCAACACATAGAGAGGAAACTTGATATTATTGCAATATGTAGAAGCATAAGATCCTCTCTCATAATAATTTTCAGTAGCATCATGAAGGAATTTCACAACATAACTATCACATAAAGCATTATCTTCATGATCCACAAGCATGGAAAATTTGTCACTCTCCACATAAGCAATTTTCTTCTCACTCATAATAGTGGGAGCAAACTCAACAAAATAACTATCATGAGATACTTGATTGACATAACCACTTTGAAAATTAAAATCATGATGACAAGTTTCATGGTTATCATTATTCTTTATAGCATACATGTCATCACAATAATCATCATAAATAGGAGGCATGCTTTCATCATAATAAATTTGCTCATCAAAACTTGGGGGACTAAAAATATCATATTCATCAAACATAGCATCCCCAAGCATGTGGCTTTGCATATCATTAGCATCATGGATATTCAGAGAATTCATACTAACAATATTTCTATCATGCTCATCATTCAAGGAATTCTCATTAAGTATTTTCATAAATTCTTCCTCTACCAATTGA
This sequence comes from Elymus sibiricus, assembly GCA_039707655.1. Classification (NCBI taxonomy): domain Eukaryota; kingdom Viridiplantae; phylum Streptophyta; class Magnoliopsida; order Poales; family Poaceae; genus Elymus; species Elymus sibiricus. The sequence goes on along the minus strand of CM077663.1, from coordinate 113,646,755 downwards.
GCACAATTTACCAAACCATCATTTTCACGAAAGACATTAAAAAGACGATACAAATGATGCAACCTAAACTCCATTTTTTGTAGTTTTCTTTTATAAAACCAAACTAGTGAAAAACAAGAAACTAAAAGATTCAATTGCAAGATCTAAAGATATACCTTCAAGCACTCACCTCCCTGGCAACGGCGCCAGAAAAGAGCTTGATGTCTACTACGCAACCTTCTTCTTGTAGACTCGTGTTGGGCCTCCAAGCGCAGAGTTTTGTAGGACAGTAGCAAATTTCCCTCAAGTGAATGACCTAAGGTTTATCAATCCGTGGGAGGCGTAGGGTGAAGATGGTCTCTCTCAAACAACCCTGCAACCAAATAACAAAGAGTCTCTTGTGTCCCCAACACACCCAATACAATGGCAAATTGTATAGGTGCACTAGTTCGGCGAAGAGATGGTGATACAAGTGCAATATGGATGGTAGATATAGGTTTTTGTAATCTGAAAATATAAAAACAGCAAGGTAATAAATAGTAAACAGCGAGCAAAACGATATATTAATGCTTGGAAACAAGGCCTAGGGTTCATACTTTCACTAGTGCAATCTCCCAACAATGCTAACATAGTTGGATCATATGATCATCCCTCAACGTGCAACAGTGTAATATGGATAGTAGATATAGGTTTTTGTAATCTGAAAATATAAAAACAGCAAGGTAGCAAGTAACAAAAGTGAGAAAAAATGGTATTGCAATGCTTGGAAACAAGGCCTAGGGTTCATACTTTCACTAGTGCAAGTTCTCTCAACAATACTGACATAGTTGAATCATATGTAAATCCCTCATGTGCGACAAAGAGTTCACTCCAAAGTCACAAATAGCGGAGAACAAACGAATAAATTATTGTAGGGTACGAAACCACCTCAAAGTTATCTTTTCCGATCAATCATATGAGCTATCCCTATAAGTGTCACGAACAGACCTAGAGTTCGTACTAAAATAACACCTTAAGATACACATCAACCAAAACCCTAATGTCACCCAGATACTCCAATGTCACCACGAGTACCCATGGGCTTGATTATACGATATGCATCACACAATTTCAGATTCATCATGTTCAATCCAACACAAAGAACTTCAAAGAGTGCCCCAAAGTTTCTACCGGGGAGTCAAGACGAAAACATGTGCCAACCCCAATGCATAGATTCCCAAGGTCACGGATCCCGCAAGTTGATCACCAAAACATACAACAAGTGGATCAATAGAACATCCCATTGTCAGCACGGATATCCCATCGCAAGACATACATCAAGTGTTCTCAAATCCTTAAAGACTCAATCCGATAAGAAAACTTCAAAGGGAAAACTCAATTCATCACAAGAAGATAGAGAGGGGAAAACTCCATATGATTCATCTATATTAATAAAGCTCGCGGTACATCAAGATCGTGTCATCTCAAGAACATGAGAGAGAGAGAGATCAAACACATAGCTACTGGTACATACCCTCAGCCCCGAGGGTGAACTACTCCCTCCTCGTCATGGAGACCGTCGGGATGATGAAGATGGCCTCCGGTGATGGTTTCCCCCTCTGACAGGGTGCCGGAACGGGCTCCCGATTGGTTTTTCATGGATACAGAGGTTTGCGGCGGCGGAACTCCCGATCTAGGTTTGTTTCTGGTGGTTTCTCGATTTATAGGAGTACTTGGCGTTGGAATCACGTCAGGGGGGTGCTCGTGGGACCCACAAGCCAGGGGTCGCGCCCTAGGGGGGGGGCACCCCCTAGGCTTGTGGCCTCCTCGGGACTCCTCTCTGGTATCTTTTTGCTCCAGTATTTTTTATATTTTCCAAAAATATTCTCCGTAAATTTTCAGCCCATTCCGAGAACTTTTATTTCTGCACAAAAAATGACACCATGGTAGTTCTGCTGAAAACATCGTCAGTCCGGGTTAGTTCTAATAAAATCGTACCAAAATAAAATAGAATTATTGTAAACATGGCATGAATACTTCATAAATTATAGATGCATTGGAGACGTATCAACGGCCACCCCCCAGGCGCACCCTAATGGCTTGGGACCACCTGGTGGCTCCGTAGACCCTAATTCCAGTGCTATAAATTCCTATTTCCGGAGAAAAAATAGGAGAGAAGTTTTCATCGCATTTTACGAGACAGAGCCGCCGCCACCTCCTGTTCTTCCTTAGGAGGGCTGATCTGGAGTCCGTTTGGGGCTCGGAGAGGGGGATTCGTCGCCATCGTTATCATCGACCCTTCTTCATCAACACCCCCATGATGCTCACCACCGAGAGTGAGCAATTCCTTTGTAGGCTTGCTGGACAGTGATGGGATTTGATGAGATTGATCATGTAATCGATTTATTATGATAGGGCTTGATCTCTAGTATCCATTATGTTCTGAGATTGATGTTGCTATGACTTTTCTATACTTAATGCTTGTAAGTAGGGCCCGAGTGCCATGATTTCAGATCCGAACCTATTATGTTTTCATGAATATGAGAGTGTTTTGGATCCTATCTTGCAAGTTGTATGCACCTATTATGTGTCAAGATCCGCATACCCCAAGATGACAATAATTGGGATCCTTTCCGGTGATTGCCGTAGTTTGAGGAGTTCATGTATTCACCATGTGTTAATACTTTGTTCCGGTACTCTATTAAAAGGAGGCCTTAATATCCCCTAGTTTCCTAATGGACCCCACTGCCATGGGAGGGTAGGACAAAATATGTCATGCAAGTTCTTATTATAAGCACACATTACTATATACGGAATACATGCCTGCATTACGTTGATGAATTGGAGCTAGTTTTGTGTTGCTCTAGTGTGTAACTATTACGTGATGAATGTCATCAAAATCATTATCCATCACCGATCCATGGCCTACGCTTTTACATACTAAATCTTGCTAAGTTACTATTGCTTCTACTGCTGTTACCACCACTACAAAACTACTGCTGTTAATGTTCCTGTTCCTATTACTATATCGTTGTGCTACTAAATCTTTGTGACACAGATTAACCTGGTGTGGTTGAATTGACAATCAACTGCTAAGACCGATAAATACTCTTTGGCTCCCCTTGTGTCGAATCAACAAATTTGGGTAAAATACTTCCCTCGAAGACTGTTGCGATCCCGTACACTTCTGGGTTATCAACACATTATGAATTATGGTTTGGCAAGAAACCTAAGCTATCGTTTCTTACAGTTTGGGGTTGCAACGCTAAGGTCAAGAGGCTTCAGCCTAATAAGCTGGAACCCAAAGCGGAGAAGTGTGTCTTCATACGATACCCTAAGGAAACTATTGGGTATACCTTCTATCTCAGATCCGAAGGCAAAATCTTTTTTGCTAAGAACGGATCCTTTCTAGAGAAGGAGTTACTCTCGAAAGAATTGAGTGGGAGGACGGTAGAACTTGATGAGGTTATCAAACCTTCGCTTCAATTGGAGAGTACCCCTGCACAAAAATATGTTCTTGTGATGCCTACACTAGTTGAAGAGGAAGCTAATGATGATGATCATGAAACTTCAGATCAAGTTGCTACCAAACTTCATAGGTCGACAAGGAAACATACTGCCTTTAAGTGGTAACGTGATCCTATCTTGGAAGTCATATTGTTGGACAACAGTGAGCCTACGAACTATGATGAAGCGATGATGGGCCCAGATTCGGACAAATGGCAAGAGGCCATAAAATCAGAGATAGGATCCATATTTGAGAACAAATGGATTCTTCAGAAGAAGATGGACGATGATGGTAATGTCACCATCTATCAAGCTCGACTTGATGCAAAGGGGTTTCCGACAAAGTTCAAGGAGTTGACTACAATGAGACTTTCTCACTCGTAGCAATGCTAAAGTCTGTTAGTATTATCTTAGCAATTCCTGCATTTTTCGATTATGAAATCTGGCAGATGGATGTCAAGACTGCATTCCTTAATGGTTTCCTTAAGGAAAGGTTGTATATGATACAACTTGAAGGTTTTGTCGATCCTAAGGATGCTAAAAGGTATGCAAGCTCCAGTGATCCATCTATGGACTGGTGCAAGCATATCGGAATTGGAATATACACTTTGATGAGGCGATCAAAGAGTTTTGGGTTTGTGGAGAAGCTTGTATTTACAAGAAAGTGAGTGGAGCTCTATAACATTTCTCATAGTATATGTGGATGACATATTGTTGATTGGAAATGATGTAGAATTACTGTAAAGCTTAAAAGGGTTGTTTGAAAGGACTTTTTCAATGAAAGACCTGGATAAAGCTGCTTACATATTGGGGATCAAGATCTATAAATATAGATCAATGCACAGGATATAACTTTCACAAAGCACATACCTTGACAAGATTTTGAAGGAGTTCAAAATGGATTAGTCAAAGAAGGAGTTCTTGCATGTGTTACAAGCTGTGAAGTTGATTGAGACTCAAAGCTCGACCGCGGTAGAAAAAAGAGAAAGGATGAAGGTCGTCCCTTTTGCCTCAGCCATAGGCTCTATGTATGACATGCAGTGTGCCATACCTGATGTGTGCCTTGTGGTGAGTCCGGCAAGGGGGTACTAGAGTGATCCATGAGTGGATCACTAGACAATGGTAAAAAATTATCCTTAAGTACCTTAAGGAAATATTTCTCATTTATGGAGGTGATAAAGAGTTCATCATAAAGGGTTACGTTCATGCAAGCTTTGACACCGATCCGGATGACTCTGAGTCTCGAACCGGATACGTATAATGGAGCAATCGTTTGGAGTAGTTCCAAACAGAGCGTCGTGGCGGGATCTACATGTGAAGCGGAATATATAGTTGCTTTGGAAGCAGCGTAGGAAGGCATCTGGATGAAGGAGTTCATGACCAATCTAGGAGTTGTGCCTAGTGCATCAGATCCGATGACTATCCTTTGTGACAACACTGAAGTCATTGATATTACCAAAGAGCCCATGTTTCACAAGACGATCAAGTATATTAAACGTCCTTTCAACTCCATCCATGATTAGATCAAGGAGGGATACATAGAGATTTGCAAAGTATATACGGATCTGAATGTTATAGACCCGTTGACTAACATCTCTCTCACGAGAAAAACATGATCATCCCCAGAACTCATTGGGTGCTAAATACATTGCGATGTAAACTAGATTATTGACTCTAGTGTAAGTGGGAGACTATCGGAAATATGCCCTAGAGGTAATAATAAATTGGTTAATACCACATTTCCTTGTTCATGGTAAATGTTTATTATCCATGCTAGAAATGTATTGACCGAAAACCTAAATACATGGGTGGATACATAAAAAACACCGTGTCCCTAGTGAGCCTCTACAAGATTAGCTCGTTGATCAAAGATGGTTACGGTTTCCTAGAAATAGACATGAGTTGTCATTCGATAACGGGATCACATCATTAGGAGAATAATGTGATGGACAAGACCCAACCATAAGCATAGCATATGATTGTATCACTTAGGTTTATTGTTACAACTTTCTTCATCAAGTATCTATTCCTAATACCATGAGATCATGCAACTCCCGGATACCAGAGGAATACCTTGTGTGCTATCAAACATCACTTCGTAACTGGGTGATCATAAAGATGCTCTACAGGTATCTTTGAAGGTGTCTGTTGGGTTGGCATGGATCGAGACTGGGATTTGTCACTTCGTACGACGGAGAGATATCTCTGGGCACTCTTAGTAATACAACATCGTAAAGAGCTTGCACACAATGTGGCTAATGATTTAATCATGGGATGTGGTATTACGGAACGAGTAAAGAGACTTGACGGTAACGAGATTGAACTAGGTATGGAGATACCGCGATCGAATCTTGGGCAAGTAACATATCGCTAGACAAAGGGAATTACATACAGGATTAACCGAATCCTCGACATTGTGGTTCAACCGATGAAAGATCTTCATAGAATATGTAGGGGCCAATATGGGCATCCAGGTCTCGCTATTGGTTATTGACCGGAGAGGTGTCTTGGTCTTGTGTACATGATTCTCGAACCCGTAGGGTCCTCACGCTTAATGTTCGATGACACTAGAGTAGTATTGGGATATGTACGTTGGTGACCTAATGTTGTTCGGAATCCTAGATAAGATACCGAACATCACGAGGAGCTCTGGAATTTTCCGGAGGTAAAGATATATATATGGGAAGTCATATTCAGGATTCCAGAAAATCTTTGGGATTTTTCGGTATTGTACCGGGAAGGTTCTAGAAGGTTCCGGAGTGGGCCCCTACATGGGGGGACCCACATGGACGTGGGTAGTGGGGAAAGTCCCCACACCCCTGGGCTAGGAACACCAAGGTCCCCCTAAATGGAATAGGATCATATCTCGAAGGGATAAGATCAAGATGCCTAAAAAGGGGGGATAGCAATCGGTTGGGAAGGAAAGGAGGGATTTCCTTCCCTCCCTTGGCCAACGACCCTAGGGGCTTGGAGGGCAAGCCATCAGCCACTCCCATGCCTATATAAAGGTGGGGAGGCGCAAGGGGGCATCATACCTTCCCACAGCCACGGCCCTCCCCCCCGACTCTCCCGCTGTTTCGGAGGCACTTGGCGAAGCCCTGCTAACACTGCACCACCATCATATCCACCATGCTGTCATAATGGTCGAGATCCCATCTACTTCTCCTCCCTCATTTTCTGGACCAAGAAGGAGGAGACGTAACCGAGCCGCACGTGTGATGAACGCGGAGGTGTTGTCCATTGAGCGCCGTATCGGACTAGATCGCGATTGGAATGTGAAGAGTACGACTACATCAACCGTGTAATCTAAACTTCTGCTTAACGGTCTACGAGGGTACGTAAATACAATCACCCCTCTCGTTGCTATGCATCTCATAGATTAGATCTTGGGTGTTTATTAGGAAAAAAAATTCACGCTACGTTCCCAACACCTACAACCCTGTGCAACATAGCAAGACGAAGCACATTGAGATTCGTCATCACTTCATTCGGGATCACATCCCGAGAGGAGAAATTTATCTCATGTTTGTAGGTACAAATGAGCAACTAGCAGATATTTTCATGAAGCCATTTGATGAAACAAGATTTTGTGAGTTAAGGCATGAGCTAAATATCATAGATTTGAGCAATGTGGCTTGAGGCAATGCATATCCCACTGCACTCATCATTTTATCTTGCTCTATATGTATGCATGGACATAGGGGGAGTGTTGTTCCCCTCATGAATTCCCACTCATCTTATTATGCATAAATAAAAACAATCTTTCACATTAGCCCTTTTTTATGGTACTTGTGCTTCAAAGATGAGTTTTGGTCTTGGACCCAAGGTTAAAATCTTCACGGTGCCAAACTATTTGGCTCTTAAGTAGGTGGCCTCGTCCACCGCCCCCTCTTTGAGAGGTTTTGGTTCTTTTGGTCTCATTCGGTTTATCTAGACTTCAGGTCTTATTGAGTTTTTGGCTCAGTCCAAGATTGCTCTATTTTTGTTTGTCTTTTGACCTTGGAGTGTTCCTTCCCATTGCTGCATTTCGAGTCTCCAACCCAAGCCATTCTGTCGGTGCACTAGGATTGGGGTACCCAGTGCCCCTGACTTATGCACAGGCAGTAGTAGCAGAACCCGACAACATAAATACAGTCCAACCTAGAGAAGCCGCTCCACGTGAGATCAAGGAGCGCATCAAGAAGACAAAGCCATCATTCAAGACCAAGACTCCGGCAGGAGCAGCCTATGCTGGCTAAGCAACGCTGGCAAGGTCGATGTGACGGTCCAGAACGGGCCCGAACCATGCCAGTCACGTCCCCGGTGCCTGCCAGGGACCAGGGCGCGCAAATCTTCCGGAAGATCTGGCAAGCCATCCCCTGACAGGCGCGAGCTGGTCGGCCACCGCTCCACCGCATCGCAACGCCAGTCATTTTTCGATGTGGTGTCGAGCCCTCAGGTGGCTAAGAAGCTCTCGCTAAGCACGTAGCGACGCGCTGGGAGGCAGATTATGCCCATTTGACACCCGTCCAGAGGCGTGTCAAGATGTTGAGCAATAGTTAGCTAAAGAAGTAGTAAAAGCTTGCTGGGGTTGCATCCCCGCACGCCACACAGGCTAGCATTTTGTCCTAAATGTCAAAATTAGGTAAGATAGCACTGTTGGCTGTCTAATCGCTACATAATGTCTGTTTTGCCACTGTGGTCGCCCCTTGAGCTATAAAAGGAGGCCCAAGGCAACCTAGCTAAAGATTTGGACCTTTGGACACTTGTACTCGCATAGCAGCTCCCACGAAGGCAACCTTGCCGGGTTTGAGCGCTGCGTGTGCTTCGTGTTCCCCCGATTAATCCACCAAAGCAGGAGTACGGTTTCACGCTTCCCAGCGGCCCGAACCTAGGTAAAACACCAGCGTCTCGTCGTCGTGCTGTCTCATCACCTCTGCTCTTTGTGCAACGTGACCTCACCCCCGCCAAACCACAAAGGGGCCTGTGGCCCCATAGGTGATCGTGTGCATCGTGACACGAGATCTTTGGCGCGCCAGGTAGGGGGCCGTCATTTGCGCGAACCTGAGATCGTGAGCGGCGTGTCGATCTTCATCACCGTCTTCTTCATCTATGGCTCCAAGAAGAAGACCGGCGTGACCACGCATCCCTCCACTTCAAAGGCCCCTTCGCACGCAGCTGCGGACGCCCACAGCACCGCGGCGGCGACGAGTGAGGTGGGCGTCATGGGCGACGCGACTGGCGCCACTTTCGTGTCCCCCGAGGCCGAAGCTAGAGCAGGGAACGCTGAAGAGGAGCAACAGCAGCAACATTTTGGCGAGATCGGCCCTGGCACCGTGGGAGCAGGAAACATTCAGTCTCCACCTCCCTGCCGCATTGGTGGCCGCGACTACAATAGTGGCGCCCAATCTGGGGCAAGCCGTGATCTTCCAGCTGCACCTGTCACAGGCGCGGCTGTTGGACGCGCGACTCGCTCAGAGCAAGACAAGCGCCAAGCGGGACCGTAGTCCCACAAGTTCGACCTCCTCCACGTCAGACCGCCCCGGCGACCGGCGCACGGCGACAAGAATGCAGCTACGTTCCTCTTGGTTCCACCAGGAGTCGAGCGACGTCGCGATCCGCCTCTCTAGCCATGCCAACCACGGCAGCGGAAGCGATGGCGCGGGCCCAGCTGCTGTTAAACTTCCCACTGGTGGCTGACAAGATGGACGAGTGGAGAGCCACCATCCAGAGTTTCATCAGCTTCGTCGAAACCAGCAAGTCGCAGCATGTAGAGCCATCGCGATGCCCGCGGACGGCGACGGCGAACCGGGCTGACAGGCGTGTCGAGGGGGCCACGCCAACGGTGCAATCCCCTTCGCGACAACAGACCCAGAGGTAGCCACAACGAGCTCCACATGCTGACGAGCCCGACGAAGCATCTATGGCCTCGTCCGGCCTGCACGATCGTCGAGACCAGCGACGTGTCCTGGAAGACTGGCGGGGGGGGGGGGGGGAGGGAAGACGCGCGCATCACCATAGAGCGACGCCAGGAAGCACACCGTCAATCTAACAGGCGGAACGGCCCAGATGCTGGCGACCCCGCTCCCAGTGCTGGCGGGTACCTGCCCTATGAGGTTGGGTGCCCTGCCTTCACTTGCGAGCTGCGACAGGTCCGCTGGGCATCGGCCCGAGCTTTCAAGCCTGAACTGATGAAGAAATACTATGGGAAGCTAAAACCGGCAGAATTCCTGGGCATCTATACGATTGCCGTTCAAGCCACCGGGGGAAGAGATGAGAAGGTGCTCGCCAACTATTTCCCTTTGGCGCTCAAGCCAAATGTGAGATCGTGGCTGATGCACCTGCCGGAGAACTCTATTTCATCATGGGCTGACTTGTGCAATGAGTTTGTCGGCGCCCGCATAGGTGGCCACCAGGAGCCAGGACAGCCCAGCGACCTGCAAGTCCTTCCGCAGAAGGAGGGATAAGCCTTGCGGAAGTACATCCAGAGATTCAGTCAACTACACGGCAATATTCCAGAGATACACCCCACAGCCGTGATTGCCAAGTTCCATTCGAACGTGCGCAACAGGAGGATGCGGGCCAAGATGAATGTTAGACTCCCCAAGACCGTCAATGAGTTGTACACATTGGCGGACAAGTGTGCTCGTGCCGAGGAAGGAAGGCGACTCCCCAGAGAGGAGGCTGGCGTCGAAGTCGACTCAGATGACGACGATGATGCCCCTGGCCCGAAGGAGAAAAGCCGAAGGCACAATAAGAAGCGTAAGGGAAAGGCAGTGTTGACCGTTGAGAGCTCTGGTAATCTCCGTCCCGGCAAGAAGGCCAAGGCCGAGGCCCCCGGCAAGGGAGCTGTCATGTGCGCTGATTGCCGGGAGGCCGCGGTGGCAGAGAAAACCGGAAAGTCCGATGGGCCATACTGCAAAATCCACCGCACCAAAGGTCATGATCTCCAAGAATGCCGCCAAGTTGAGCAGCTTGCTGAGAAGTAGAAGGCTGAATATGAGAAGCGTGACATGGAGAGAGGCCAAGATGGTGCTGCCGGAAAGGGCCGTGGTGGTAGAGGAGGCCGCCACGGCAAGACCCCGCAGCAGAGGGAAAAACCGGCTAGAGGCCGTGAGAAGAAAGAAGGAGATGATATGACTGATGATGAGGATGATGAAAAATCCAGTGATCGGGAGTTCCAGAAGGCAACTGAAGCTATGTGTGTTGACAGGGGTGCATCCTTGCATTCCTCTCATCGCCAGCTCAAGTAGTGGGCGCATGAGATCAACACCATGGAGCCAGCTGCAGAGTCTAGAAGGCCACTCAAACGGTCCCGCACGCCTATCATCTTTGACAAAGAGGATCATCCTGACCGCACCACTGCGGTCGGATGTTTGCCGTTGTTGGTCTCCCCAACAATCCGCAACCTCAAAGTAACCAAGATGTTAGTTGACGGCGGGGTGGGGTTGAACTTAATCTCCCCTAAGGTGGTTGAAAGGCTGCAGATCCCTGACGGAGAGCTCAAAGCTACGGGTACGTTCCAAGGAATCAACCCCGACAGGAGCCGACCCAAGGGAAAAATCACTTTGCCTATGATGTTTGGCGGGGAGTTGAACTACCGGACTGAGAAGGTGGTGTTTGATGTGGTCGAACTCCCTCTGCCTTACAACGGAATTCTTGGTCGCCCAGCTCTGGCAAAATTCATGGAAGCATCCCACTACACCTACAACACTTTGAGGATGCTGAGGGATCACTAGAAGAGTGTCTAGAGGGGGGGGGGGGTGAATAGACTACTAGCAGGAATTTAAAACCTAATCTTTTCCCAAGTTAATTGGTTGGCAGATTTTAACAGTTTTAGCAAGCCTAGCAAGTCTAACAGCCCTACACATGCATGTCAACAAATATGGCAGCGGAAAGTAAAGACATTGCACATGAAGTAAAGAGTAGAGATAGGAAGATCAAACGCAATAGGAGACGCAAGGATTTTTTTCCCGTGGTTCCGATAGGTGGCGCTATCGTACATCCACGTTTATGGAGTCTTCAACCCACGGAGGGTAACGGTCGCGAGAGTCCACGGAGGGCTCCACCCATAAGGGTCCACGAAGTAGCAACCTTGACTATTCCATAACGGCTTCCGACCACGAAGGACTAGCCTCACTATGGGTAGATCTTCACGAAGTAGGCGATCTCCTTGCCCTTACAAACTTCTTGGTTCACTCCACAACATGAAGTAGGAGGCTCCCAAGCGACACCTAACCAATCTAGGAGGCACCACCCTCCAAAAGGTAATAGGCTCGGTAATGACAATGAACTCCTTGCTCTTGTGCTTCAAGATGATAGACTCCTAAACACACAATCACTCTCTCACAGATTTGGCTTGGTGGAAGAGATGGGATTGGTGGAAAGCAACTTGGGGAGGCTAGAAATCAAGATCCATATGGTTGGAGTGGAAGATCTTGACCTCAACACAAGGGTAGGTGGCTCTCTCTCAGAAAACTGGATGGGGCAAGTATGGAATAGTTCTGAGTGCTTCTCTTCCGAGTAAGTGGTGGTGGAGGGGTATATATAGGCATCTCCAAAAATCCAACCGTTACACACAAAATGACCAACTCGGTGACACCGATGTGTTAATCTCGGTGGTACCGAAGTGACCAAAAGGTGGCAACTTTTGAATCTCGGTGAGACTGATATAGGAAACTCGGTTGCACCGATAAGGTGACCAACGGTCAGATTGACAATCTCGGTGACGCCGATCCAACAATCTCGGTGGGACCAATATTGTGAATTTGCGTAATAGAAAGTTGGCAACCTAAACTCGGTGGCACCGGTATGGAATCGGTTGCACCGAAGTGGCTAGGGTTTGGCTGAGTCTGTCTATGGTTTAGAATCGGTGGCACCGGGATGGGAATGTTGGTTGCAGCGATTTTGAATATTTGGCTATGGACAGACTTTGGTGGGAGAGTTTGTGGGTGTTTTTGGTGACTGTCACTTGTGCACGTATGAGCATTTTGTTCACCAACAAGACCTTACCCCCTTTTAATAGTATTGGCTTTCCTATGGACTCAAAGTGATTTCTCACAAATATAAGATGTAGAGTCCTCTTGCTTGAAGCTTGGCCAACCTATTCTTGCATCTTGGGGTATTTCCACATAGCTCTTAGCTAACCCTTCTCTCCATGGACTATATCTGAAATACACTAGATAAAAGTATTAGTCCAAGAGACAATGTATGTTGTCATGAATTATCAAAACCACCAAGGGAGCATGTTGTGCTTTCAATCTCCCCCTTTTTGGTAATTGATGACAACATACAATCAAAGCTTCAAATAAAGATATACATGAATATAGTGAAGACTTTAAGAGACACATGACTTAGACTTGCTCCCCCTAAATGTGTGCAGTCCTTTAAAGGATAGTTGCTTTGGAATGCATGGACACACATATGGATGAAGGGATATAATAAGTCATGTATATCTTGGCTATATGCATCAAGTATATATGAATGAGATGTATCCTTGTTCAAGACTTCACTCTTGTAAACAATATGTGCAAGAAGCAAGAGATCATCTTGATCAAGGGTATGATGCATATACTTACCTTGAGTTCTTGAGCATTCTAGTAGTAGAAACACACTTGAGAAAACAATGTTAGGAAACACAAGAGTATTCTACCAATCAAAGGCAATAGAACTCAAAAGTACCAAGATATGGAGAACATATAGAAGATAGTTTCTTAAGAGTTATATGTCTCCAAGATCATTTAGAAATTTCTCCCCTTAGTTATGAACATGGTAAATTATCCTCTCCCCCTGAATCTCAGCATGTAGATATTGGGATTGAATAGGATGAGAAAAGATCTAAAATGATCAAATCAATAGAATATGCATATTATTCTCCAAAACATATTTTTCTCCCCCTACTTAGGTATTCTCCCCTTGTTTATAAAGTATAAGCATTGATGTTGGCTCTCCCCCTTGATCATATCTCCCCCTTTGCATAAGCATGTATCTCCCCTTTAGCATGAAGCTTTGTTCTTCTCCCCCTTTGGCATTAATTTCCAAAAAGGTCAAAAACAGGGAAAGATACAGGGATCATTAACTGAGAAGGGATCCTTGAGAACAAGGGTCACGAATGTAGGGTTCATAGAAATGAAAACTGAGGGAATCATGGAAAATGGTTTCTCTCCCTTTGAGATGTTGTAAGACTTTGTTATTCTCCCCCTTCTTCCTTAAGTTAGGGATCCTTGAATAAAGAAATTCTGTCCCTAAGATTATCTTGTGTTACAAGATCATCGAAGTAACAGAAGTATTACAAGAAAGATCACTAAGGAAACACAGAATTGCAAATATGAACACAAATGAGACAGGATGCAAATCGGTGGTTCCGAGACGAACTAATCGGTGATACCGAAATCTGAAGGTGCAGCATATCTGCAAATTCGGTAGAACCGAGATGTTTGTATCGGTGGCACCGAGGCAGAAACAGAATAAAGGACCAAGTTTCTGTTTTCGGAGAAACAAAAGAAAATAAGGGAATGCAAGTGATTTTACAAAGAGACATCAACTAGAGAAGATTTGAGTGGTTCCAAGAAATCTTGCAAAAAGAGAATGAACCACACAAGATTCTTAACTAGATGATGGGCGGTGACTAGGTCACCTATATTAGAGTATATTGACATAGGAGCCAAGCAAGAATACTTGATCATAGGTCATACTCTACGTCAAGCTCAAAATGGGGTTACCATTTTTCGATTAAGCATTTTAATGTCTTCATATCACTCGAGTTGCTTTAGCTCATGACTTGGAGTAAAGCCTTTTCAAGGATATGAGTACATACCTTTGAGTGATGTTGATGACGTTCTCGTAGGTGAACTTGTTGAGAATGCTCGAGGTTGATGAAGATCATCTTGAGTTGGGAGCAATCCTTCTCGTTTTTGTACACTTGTCACCTACAAGGGTTAGTCATGCAAGGAAGAGCAATAGATATATCCATTTGATATGATACCAAATTGAGAATTATAAATGTATGTCAAGGATATGGTTAAGGTGTCTTCTTCCTTCCATCATCAAGAGGGGTTGTAGAAGCTTGGTGATGACAAGATTGCTTAAGAGTTGAGTTGATGGCAATCTTGTGGAATGAAATTCTTCCAAGTACCTACAAAAGGGTGGAAGCAATACAAGGGAGCATAGAATTCCATGGCATGGGATAACATGTTACGGGTACATGGAAATATCAAGAAAGCTCATGCCCTTTCATGCAACCGAGTGAGTCTAGCTCAAGTTTGAAGCATCAATGACGTTCAACTCACTCCTCAAGTAGCAAAAAGTTTTCTCATCAAGTGGCTTAGTAAAGATATCGGTTAATTGCTTGTTAGTGCGAACATGCTTAAGATTGATATCTCCTTTGGCAACATGATCACGAATGAAATGATGTCTAACTTGAATATGTTTAGTTCGAGAATGTTGCACAAGATTATGACCAATTTTAATAGCACTTTCATTGTCACAAAGTAATGGAACATTTCTAACATGGATTCCATAATCCTTAAGCATTTGTGTCATCCATAACAATTGTGCACAACAAGATCCAGCAGCAATATACTCAGCTTCGGCAGTAGATAGAGATACCGAGTTTTGTTTCTTGGAGGACCAAGACACAAGAGATCTACCCAAAAATTGACAAGTACCCGAGGTGGATTTTCTATCAACCTTGTCACCGGCATAGTCCGAATCGGAATAGCCAACGAGATTAAAAGAAGATCCCTTGGGATACCAAATGCCAAACTTTGGTGTTTGTATCAAGTATCTCACAATACGTTTCACGGCCAAAAGATGACACTCTTTAGGTTCTGCTTGATATCTAGCACACATGCAAACACTAAGCATGATATCGGGACGAGAGGCACATAGATATAGCAATGAACCAATCATGGATCGATAGACCTTTTGATCAACCGGTTCATCCTCCTTGGTGAGGTCAACATGTCCACTAGTAGGCATGGGGTTTTTCATACCTTTGCACTCTTGCATGTTGAACTTCTAGATCAAGTCCTTGGTATACTTAGTTTGAGAAATGAAAGTTCCTTCTCTTGATTGCTTGATTTGCAAACCAAGAAAGAATTTCAGTTCACACATCATAGACATCTCATACTTCTCGGACATCAACCTTCCAAATCTTTCACTGAATTGTGGGTTAGTAGATCCAAAGATAATATCATCCACATAGATTTGGCACACAAATAATTCACCATTAACTCTCTTAGTGAATAAGGTTGCATCAATTTTACCAATTTCAAAACCTTTTTCAATGAGAAACTTCGTTAAGCATTTGTACCAAGCACGAGGGGCTTGCTTAAGACCATAAAGGGCTTTACGAAGCTTGGAAACATGATTAGGTTTCTTAGGATTCACAAAACCAGGTGGTTGCTTAACATAGACTTCTTCTTCAATCTCACCATTTAAAAAGGCACTTTTAATGTCCATTTGATAAAGCGTGATATCATGGTGATTAGCATAGGCAAGAAGAATGCGAATAGCTTCAAGTCTAGCGACGGGCGCATTGGTCTCACCGTAGTCCATACCTTCGACTTGCGTATATCCTTGGGCTACGAGACGAGCCTTGTTCCGTATGACTTGACCGTCTTCATCTTGCTTGTTCTGAAACACCCATTTGGTTCCAATGATGTTTTGCTCATCCTCGGGCTTCTCCACGAGTGTCCACACTTCGTTCCTCTCGAAGTTGTGAAGCTCTTCATGCATCGCGTTCACCCAATCCGCGTCTTCAAGAGCTTGTTCTACCTTCAAGGGCTCAATGCTAGAGATGAAAGAATAATGCTCACAAAAGTTAGCTAAGCGAGTTTTAGAGCGAGTGATTCTCCCTGTTTGTATATCACCAAAGATTTGGTTTAGGGGATGGTTCTTGGTCACTTGAGCTCGAACTCGGGTCAGCTTCCGATTGTTGGATGGTGGAGCTTCTTCTTCATCATCATCTCCTTCTTCTTCGTTGTTGTTGAAGGTGTCGTTCCCTTGAGGTGGTGGTGAAGGTGGTTGTGGTGAATCTTCATGATGTACTTCCTCCTCTTCATCATCTTGTCGTGTACCGCTTGTGGATGCCTCCATGTCATGTTGTGGTTCACCTTGACGTGAAGTGGGGGCTTCCACTTGAGTTGATGAAGTACTTTCCTTCACCTCCATGGGACGAATCTTGCCGATGGGCAAATCTTGGATAGCTTTCGAAGGGTCCTTATCACCTACGTCATTTGGCAATTGTTCGACTTGCGAACCATTAGATTCATCAAACTTCACATCTACCGTCTCTTCAACTTTTCGAGTGAAGTTGTTGTAGACACGGTAAGTGTGAGAGTTCGATCCGTAACCAAGTAGGAATCCTTCATGAGATTTAGGAGCAAATTTAGTACGACGATGCTTATCAAGAATGTAGCACTTTGAGCCGAATACCCAAAAGTATCCAACTTGGGGTTTGTTACCGGTGAGTAGCTCGTATGCCATTTTACCGAGAAGCTTGTGCAAGTAAAGTCGGTTTGTGGCATGACATGCTATTTCCACGGCTTCTGTCCAAAAGTATCTTGGCGTCTTGTATTCGTCAAGCATCGTTCTTGCCATCTCAATAAGCGTCCGGTTCTTCCTCTCAACAACTCCATTTTGTTGAGGCGTGTACATAGCCGAGAACTCATGTGAGACACCTTCTTCATCAAGGAAGGTATCCACATGGGTGTTCTTGAACTCCGATCCATTATCACTCCGAACCTTCTTGATCTTCACTTCAAACTGGTTTTGCGCTTTGCGAGCGAAGTTCTTGAAGATCTTTTGAACCTGCGACTTTTCATCAAGAAAGAATACCCACGTAAATCTGGAAAAATCATCAACTATAACTAGACCATAGGAATTTCCACCGAGACTCTTGTAAGCATTGGGACCAAAAAGATCCATGTGAAGTAACTCGAGTGGTCTCCTAGTAGTCATGATATTCTTAATGGGATGACTTCCACCTACTTGCTTTCCAGCTTGACAGGCACTACAAAGTCTATCTTTGTCAAAGATAACATCTTTAACACCAAGTATATGATCACCTTTGATAAGCTTGTCTAAATTACGCATGCCAACATGTCCTAATCTTCTATGCCAAAGCCAACCTTTAGAGGATTTAGTAATTAGACAAGTGCGAGGTTTGGATCTCTTAGTGAAATCAACAATGTATAGATCACCTCTACGGAAACCGGTAAATACCATTTTATGATTATCTTGACGAAATACTTGGCAATCTACTTTCGTGAATAGCACATTAAAACCAAAGTCGGCAAGTCTAGATACGGAAAGAAGATTGTAGCCAAGAGATTCAACAAGCATAACATTTTGGATAGAGCTATCATGGGATATGGCCGCCTTACCAAGACCAAGTACCTTGCCCTTGGAGTTGTCTCCAAACGTTACGTACCTTCGCGGTCCATGGTTTGGTGTGATCTCTTCAAACATTTCTCTATCTCCGGTCATATGATCGGTACATCCGCTATCGAGAATCCACTCTTTTCCTCCAGACATGTAATCCTTGAAGTTTGCCATAAGACTTAGATTCTTCATGATCTTCTCATACTCGATGTCGAACAGCTCATCTTCATCATAGCAGCCATGTTCCACATTGTCATCATCAAGTGGGAAATCCTCGTCATAAAGAACAAGAGATTCGTTAGGATGGTGATCATGACAATGTTCAAGTTTATGAATGCGAAGAGCTTCTATAATGATGTTGTTAATAGTTGTGACATCTCCTTTAGCACGCATGAGGTCTCTAAGCTCAAATAGACAGTCATCAAACTTAGGATCACTAGGCGTCATTTTGTGGAAGGCAATAGTTTTATGAAGAATTTCATCAAGATTACTTAGTGAATAATTTGGATATCGTTTCTCCAAATCATTCCACAAAGTGTAAGCACAAGCAAAATTCTTCATTTGGTTGAGCACATTTCTAGGCAAAGCTCTAACAATGAGATTAATAGTTCTAAGATTGCATAGCATATCAATTTCCTCTTCGTGTGTGGGATGCAAGGGATCAATAGGAGGTACATAGGGGCGCATAACAAATTTGCTCAATTGAAATTCATTAAACAGCTCAAGCATCAAAGTTTTCCATTGACTATAGTACTCTCCATCAAGAATAGGCACTCTACAAATCAAACTCCCTATACTAGACACATCCATCTTCCTCCTCGGCGATTAAACCGAAGCAATAGAGACCAAAGCTCTGATACCAATTGAGGGATCACTAGAAGAGTGTCTAGAGGGGGGGGGGGGGTGAATAGACTACTAGCAGGAATTTAAAACCTAACCTTTTCCCAAGTTAATTGGTTGGCAGATTTTAACAGTTTTAGCAAGCCTAGCAAGTCTAACAGCCCTACACATGCATGTCAACAAATATGGCAGCGGAAAGTAAAGACATTGCACATGAAGTAAAGAGTAGAGATAGGAAGATCAAACGCAATAGGAGACGCAAGGATTTTTTCCCGTGGTTCCGATAGGTGGCGCTATCGTACATCCACGTTTATGGAGTCTTCAACCCACGGAGGGTAACGGTCGCGAGAGTCCATGGAGGGCTCCACCCATAAGGGTCCACGAAGTAGCAACCTTGACTATTCCATAACGGCTTCCGTCCACGAAGGACTAGCCTCACTATGGGTAGATCTTCACGAAGTAGGCGATCTCCTTGCCCTTACAAACTTTTTGGTTCACTCCACAACACGAAGTAGGAGGCTCCCAAGCGACACCTAACCAATCTAGGAGGCACCACCCTCCAAAAGGTAATAGGCTCGGTAATGACGATGAACTCCTTGCTCTTGTGCTTCAAGATGACAGACTCCTAAACACACAATCACACTCTCACAGATTTGGCTTGGTGGAAGAGATGGGATTGGTGGAAAGCAACTTGGGGAGGCTAGAAATCAAGATCCATATGGTTGGAGTGGAAGATCTTGACCTCAACACAAGGGTAGGTGGCTCTCTCTCAGAAAACTGGATGGGGCAAGTATGGAATAGTTCTGAGTGCTTCTCTTCCGAGTAAGTGGTGGTGCAGGGGTATATATAGGCATCTCCAAAAATCCAACCATTACACACAAAATGACCAACTCGGTGACACCGATGTGTTAATCTCGGTGGTACCGAAGTGACCAAAAGGTGGCAACTTTTGAATCTCGGTGAGACCGATATAGGAAACTCGGTTGCACCGATAAGGTGACCAACGGTCAGATTGACAATCTCGGTGACGCCGATCCAACAATCTCGGTGGGACCGATATTGTGAATTTGCGTAATAGAAAGTTGGCAACCTAAACTCGGTGGCACCGGTATGGAATCGGTTGCACCGAAGTGGCTAGGGTTTGGCTGAGTCTGTCTATGGTTTAGAATCGGTGGCACCGGGATGGGAATGTTGGTTGCACCGATTTTGAATATTTGGCTATGGACAGACTTTGGTGGGAGAGCTTGTGGGTGTTTTTGGTGACTGTCACTTGTGCACGTATGAGCATTTTGTTCACCAACAAGACCTTACCCCCTTTTAATAGTATTGGCTTTCCTATGGACTCAAAGTGATTTCTCACAAATATAAGATGTAGAGTCCTCTTGCTTGAAGCTTGGCCAACCTATTCTTGCATCTTGGGGTATTTCCACATAGCTCTTGGCTAACCCTTCTCTCCATGGACTATATCTGAAATACACTAGATAAAAGTATTAGTCCAAGAGACAATGTATGTTGTCATGAATTATCAAAACCACCAAGGGGGCATGTTGTGCTTTCAGATGCCAGGGCCCGTGGGAATCATCTCTATCCCATCTGATAAGAAAGATGCAGATATATGTGTGGACAAGATGTATCGAGACGCGGTAGCAGCTGAGGTCGCAGAAACCCCAGCTCCCGCCAAGGAATCAAAGAAGGGGAAGAAGTCTAGCAGAGACATCGGCAAGGACTCCGGGAAGCGCGCCTCTTCGGAGTGCGCTGCACCCGTCAATTCCACTAGCAAGAGATCCAAGGCCACTTATCCTGTGATGAACAAGGTCCCGGCAGGGGCAAGATGGCGCGGATGGTAAGTTTATCATCAGTGCCACCCTTAATGACAAATAAGAAAGCGCGCTCGTTGCCTTCCCGCGGGCGAATGTCGATGTGTTTGCTTGGCAACCATCCGATATCCCTGGTGTTCCCAGGGTGGTAATTGAGCACCACCTTGCTGTCTGCCCTCATGCCAGGCCCGTCAAGCAGAAAGTTAGAAAGCAAGCCTTGGAGCAGCAGCAGTTCATCGCCGAAGAAATCAAGAAGCTCTAAGCAGCTAGTTTGGTCAGGGGAGTGTTGCATCCAACTTGGTTAGCCAACCCGGTAGTGGTGCGCAAGGCAAATGGGAAATGGATGCTTTGCATTGATTTCACTGAGTTGACCAAATCATGCCCGAAGGACCCTGTTCCCTTGCCGCGCATCGATCAGATTGGTGATTCCACTTCCGGGTGTGACCTGCTATCCTTCTTGGATGCATACTCCGGATACCACCAGATATTCATGGCCAAGGAAGATGAGGAAAAGACCGTGTTTGTAACTCCGTATGGCACGTACTGCTTTGTACGCATGCCCTTCGGGTTAAAGAGCACTGGTTCTACCTTTGCAAGGGCCGTGCAGATTGGATTTGAACCTCAGTTGCATGGAAACGTGGAAGCTTACATGGATGACATAGTAGTCAAAACCAAAGATGAAGCAACCCTCATACAAGACTTGGAAGAAACTTTTATGAACTTGCGCAAGATCAATTTGAAGCTCAACCCTGAGAAGTGTGTGTTTGGTGTCCCATTCGGCAAGCTACTTGGGTTCTTTGTATCTCAGCGAGGAATAGAAGCCAATCCCGACAAGATCAAACCAATCTAGCAGATACAAGCGCTCAAGTCCGTCAAGGACGTAAGAGGGCTGACCGGATGCATTGCTGTGTTAAGTAGGTTCATCTCAAATCCACTGAACGCGCCCTGCCGTTTTTCAAGATTCTGAAAAAGCTGGCCCGATGAAGTGGACTCCGGAAGCAGAAGCATCGCTGGAAGATCTGAAAGCTTACCTTTCCTCCGCTCCCACCTTGGTTGCGCCTAAACCACAAGAACCGTTGCTGCTATACTTGGCGGCAACGAATCAAGTGGTTAGCACAGCGCTGGTGGCGCAGCGAGAAGTGGATGAAGATGCAGCCACTGCGAATGATTTCACCGGAGATGGAATCGAAGAACCCACGGTAGGACCTGATTCTAACCAAGGGTAACCTAAGCAAGCAAACGAAGGCAGTTTCAAGGAAGTGGCGAAGAAGAAAGTGGTGCAGCGACCAGTGTACATTGTCAGCTCCTTGTTACAAGGGGCTAGGTCAAGGTACTCTGCAGTGCAAAAGTTGATCTTCAGCCTTATCATGGCCTCGAGGAAACTGCGCCACTACTTCCAGGGCCACGAGATCACAGTTGTCACCTGCTTTCCGCTGCAGTGTATATTGAGGAACCCCGAAGCCACTGGCAGGATAGTTGAGTGGGCGCTAGAGCTGTCAAGTTTTGGTTTGAAGTATGAGAGCACTTCCACAGTTGAGAGCAGGACATTGGCAGAATTCATTGCGGAATGGACACCCACGCCAGACGAAGAGGTTCTAGAGACAATTCTCCCCGGCAAGGAGGCGCCTAAGGAATGGATCATGTATTTTGACAGTGCTTTCTCGCTTCAGGGCGCCGGAGCAGGCGTGCTCCTCATCGCCCCCACCGGAGAGCATCTCAAATATGTGGCTCAAATGCACTTTCCCCGGGAGGAGGCCACCAACAACACCGCTGAATATGAGGGGCTCCTTGCTGGACTCTGAATCGTGGTGGAGTTGGGAATCAAGAAACTGATCATCCGAGGAGATTCTCAGCTCGTGGTAAAACAAGTCAACAAAGATTATCAGAGTCTGTTGATGGAAGCATATGTGGAAGAGGTGAGGAAACTGGAGGAGCACTTTGATGGATTGCAAGCAGAACATGTGATGCCCCACAAGTATAGGAGATCAATCGTAGTCCTTTCGATAAGTAAGAGCGTCGAACCCAACGAGGAGCAGAAGGAAATGACAAGCGGTTTTCAGCTAGGTAATTTCTGCAAGCACTGAAATTGTAGGTAAGAGATAGTTTGATAGCAAGATAATTTGTAACTAGCAAGTAACGGTAACGGTAAATAAGGTGCAGCAAGGTAGTCCAATCCTTTTGTGGCAAAGGACAGGCCAGAACAATCTCTAGTAATAGGCAAAGTGTTCTTGAGGGTACACGGGAATTTCATCTAGTCACTTTTATCATGTTGGTTTGATTCGTGTTCGCTACTTTGATAATTTGATATGTGGGTGGACCGGTGCCTGGGTGTTGTTCTTACTTGAACAACCTCCCACTTATGATTAACCCCCTCGCAAGCATTCACAACTACGAGAAAAGTATTAAGATAAAATCTAACCATAGCATGAAACGCTTGGATCCAAATCAACCCCTTACGAAGTAGCGCATAAACTAGGGTTTAAGGTTCTATCACTCTAGCAACCCATCATCTAATAACTACTCACAAATAATAAACATGCTCAATATCAGAGATGTATTGAATAGCATAATGGATCTGAACATATAATCTTCCACCAAATAAACCATATAGTAATCAACTACGCAAGGTAATCAACACTACTAGTCACCCACAGGTACCAATCTGAGGTTTCGGTACAAAGATTGAACACAAGAGATGAACTAGGGTTTGAGAGGAGATGGTGTTGTTGAAGTTGTTGATGAAGATTGGCCTCCCAAAGATGAGAGGGGTGTTGGTGATGACGATGGCTTCGATTTCCCCCTTCGGGAGGGAAGTTCCTCCGGCGGAATCGCTCCGCCGGAGGGCAAAAGTGCTCCTGCCCAAGTTCCGCCTCGAGGCGGCAGCGCTTCAACCCGAAAGTTCTCCTCTTATTTTTTTCGAGGTTAAAAGTGAATTTACACCAGAAGATGGGCACCGGAGGTGGGCCGAGGAGGGCACAACCCACCAGGGCGCTCCCAGGAGGGCCGGGCGCGCCCTGGTGTTTTGTGCCCACCAGGGTGGCCCCCTCCGGTAGTTTTTTGCTCTAGCTTTTTTATTTAATCCAAAAATAATCTCCGTAAAATTTTAGCTTCATTGGAGTTGTGCAGAATAGGTATCTCTGATGTGCTTTTCTTGGGTGCAGAATTCCAACTGCCGGTATTCTCCCTCTTTGTGTAAACCTTGCATATTATGAGAGAAAAGGCATTAGAATCACTCCCTAAAGCATTATTATTCAACCAAACATAATAAATAACAGTAGGAAATCATGATGCAAAATGGACGTATCAACTCCCCCAAGCTTAGACCTCACTTGTCCTCAAGCGAAAAGCCGAAATTGAAAAGCATGTCCACACGGTTTGAGAGAGAGGTGTCGATAAAAACAAATTACGGACATAGTAGCATCATGCTTATTATCATAACAGCAACAAACTCTATCATAAAACTTATTCACACACTTTTATCGTATAACTTCTCATGAACAAGTAACAATTCATCACAACATAGAAGTATAAAGCATAAACCTTATTGAAAACCAACAATCTATGTTCTCAGTCAACTTTGCAACTACAATTCATCATATTTTCAGGAAGGGTCTCATGTCGGAGCCTTTTGGCAAGTCCACATACTCAACCATCATTTAATCTTCTATGATTGCTAACACTCACAGCGTACCCATGAGAAAAAAGTTTCAACCAGACACACAGAAAGATAAGGGCTTATGGTTTCGCCTCCCAACATACTCACCTCAAGGGTGATGTCAACAATAATAACTCATGCCCACCCATATCCAACTGGATATATGTGCCTAGATATTTCCTCACCACATGATGCTTGCAAAAGGAAAAAGTAAAAAGGAATAGGGAAGAATACTTTGACTCTTGCATAAAAGTAAAAGATAGTCCCTTCACAGAGGGAAGAAGAGGTTGTCATGCGCTTTTTGGTTTGTATGCCCAATCCCTTAATGTAAAAGAACGTCACGCTATATGCCCAATCCCTTTTTGGTTTGTATGCCCAATCTCAGAGCAAGACAAGCGCCAAGCGGGACCGTAGTCCCACAAGTTCGACCTCCTCCATGTCAGACCGCCCCGGCGACCGGCGCACGGCGACAAGAATGCGGTGACACCCCTCTTGGTTCCACCAGGAGTCGAGCGACGTCGCGATCTGCCTCTCTAGCCATGCCGACCATGGTAGCGGAAGCGATGGAGCAGGCCCAACTGTTGTTAAACTTTCCACCGGCGGCTGACAAGATGGATGAGTGGAGAGCCACCATCCAGAGTTTCATCGGCTTCGTCGAAGCCAGCAAGTCGCAGCATGTAGAGCCATCGCGATGCCCGCGGACGGCGACGGCGGCCCGGGCTGACAGGCGTGTCGAGGGGGCCGCGCCAACGGTGCAATCCCCTCCACGACAACAGACCCAGAGGCAGCCACAATGAGCTCCACATGCCGACGAGCCCAACGAAGCATCTATGGCCTCGTCCGGCCTGCACGATCGCCGAGACCAGCGGCGTGTCCTGGAAGAACGGCGGGGGGAAGACGCGCGCGTCACCATAGAGTGACGCCGGGAAGCACACCGCCAATCCGACAGGCGCAACGGCCCACATGCTGGCGACCCCGCGCCCAGTGCTGGCATGTACCTGCCCTATGAGGTTGGGTGCCCTGCCTTTACTCGCGAGCTGCGACAGGTCCACTCGCCATCGGCCCGAGCTTTCAAGCCTAAACTGACGGAGAAATACGACGGGAAGCTAAACCCGGCAGAATTCCTGGGCATCTATACGATTGCCGTTCAAGCCGCCGGGGGAAGAGATGAGAAGGTGCTCGCCAACTATTTCCTTTTGGTGGTCAAGCCAAATGTGAGATTGTGGCTGATGCACCTGCCGGAGAACTCTATTTCATCATGGGCTGACTTGTGCAATGAGTTTGTCGGCACCTTCACATGTGGCCACCAGGAGCCAGGACAGCTCAGCGACCTGCAAGTCCTTCCGCAGAAGGAGGGATAAGCCTTGCGGAAGTACATCCAGAGATTCAGTCGACTACACCGCAATATTCCAGAGATACACCCCGCAACCGTGATTGCCGCGTTCCATTCGAATGTGCGCAACAGGAGGATGCGGGCCAAGATGAATGTTAGACTCCCCAAGACCGTCAATGAGTTGTACACATTGGCGGACAAGTGTGCTCGTGCCGAGGAAGGAAGGCGACTCCCCGGAGAGGAGGCTGGAGTCGAAGTCGACTCAGATGACGACGATGATGCCCCTGGCCCGTAGGGGAAAAGCCGAAGGCGTAATAAGAAGCATAAGGGAAAGGCAGTGTTGGCCGTTGAGAGCTCTGGTAATCTCAGTCCCGGCAAGAAGGCCAAGACCGAGGCCCCCGGCAAGGGAGCTATCGCGTGCGCTGATTGGCAGGAGGCCGCGGCGGCAAAGAAAACCGAAAAGTCCGATGGGCCGTACTGCAAAATCCACCGCACCAAAGGTCATGATCTCCAAGAATGCCACCAAGTTGAGCAGCTTGCTGAGAAGCAGAAGGCTAAATACGAGAAGCGTGACATGGAGAGAGGCCAAGATGGTGCTGCCGAAAAGGGCCGTGGTGTTAGAGGAGGCCGCCGCGGCAAGACCCCGCAACAGAGGGAAATACCGGCTAGAGGCCGTGAGAAGAAAGAAGGAGATGATATGACTGATGATGAGGATGATGAAAAATCTAGTGATCGGGAGTTCCAGAAGGCAATTAAAGCTATGTGTGTTGACGGGGGTGCGTCCTTGCATTCCTCTCATCGCCAGCTCAAGCAGTGGGCGCGTGAGATCAACGCCATGGAGCCAGCTGCAGAGTCTAGAAGGCCACTCAAATGGTCCCGCACGTCTATCATCTTTGACGAAGAGGATCATCCTGACCGCACCACTGCGGTCGGATGTTTGCCGTTGCTGGTCTCCCTAACAATCCGCAACCTCCAAGTAACCAAGATGTTAGTTGACGGCGGGGCGGGGTTGAACTTAATCTCCCCTAAGGTGGTTGAAAGGCTGCAGATCCCTGACGGAGAGCTCAAAGCTACGGGTACGTTCCAAGGAATCAACCCCAGCAGGAGCCGACCCAAGGGAAAAATCACTTTGCCAGTGATGTTTGGCGGGGAGTTGAACTACCGGACTGAGAAGGTGGTGTTTGATGTGGTCGAACTCCCTCTGCCTTACAACGAAATTCTTGGTCGCCCAGCTCTGGCAAAATTCATGGCAGCATCCCACTACGCCTACAACACTTTGAGGATGCCAGGGCCCGTGGGAATCATCTCCATCCCATCTGATAAGAAGGATGCAGTTATATGTGTGGACAAGATGTATCGAGATGCGGTAGCAGCTGAGGTCACAGAAACCCCAGCTCCCGCCAAGGAATCAAAGAAGGGGAAGAAGTCTAGCAGAGACACCGGCAAGGACTCCGGGAAGCGCGCCTCTTCGGAGTGCGCTGCACCCGTCGATGACCTGCCAGAGAGTTCCACTAGCAAGAGATCCAAGGCCACTTATCCTGTGACGAACAAGGTCCCGGCAGGGTCAGGATGGCACTGATGGTACGTTTATCATCAGTGCCACCCTTAATGACAAATAAGAAAGCGCGCTCGTTGCCTTCCCGGGGGCGAATGTCGATGTGTTTGCTTGGCAACCATCCGATATCCCTGGTGTTCCCAGGGAGGTAATTGAGCACCACCTTGCTGTCTGCCCTCATGCCAGGCCCGTCAAACAGAAAGTTAGAAAGTAAGCCTTGGAGCAGCAGCAGTTCATCGCCGAAGAAATCAAGAACCTCTAAGCAGCTAGTTTGGTCAGGGGAGTGTTGCATCCAACTTGGTTAGCCAACCCGGTAGTGGTGCGCAAGGCAAGTGGGAAATGGAGGCTTTGCATTGATTTCACCGACTTGAACAAATCATGCCCGAAGGACCCTTTTCCCTTGCCGTGCATCGATCAGATTGTTGATTCCACTTCCGGGTGTGACCTGCTATCCTTCTTGGACGCATACTCCGTATACCACCAGATATTCATGGCCAAGGAAGATGAGGAAAAGACCGCGTTCATAACTCCGTGTGGCACGTACTACTTTGTACGCATGCCCTTCGGGTTAAAGAGCACTGGTTGTACCTTTGCAAGGGCCGTGCAGATTGGATTTGAACCTCAGTTGCACAGAAACGTGGAAGCTTACATGGATGACATAGTAGTCAACACCAAAGATGAAGCAACCCTCATACAAGACTTGGAAGAAACTTTTATGAACTTGCGCAAGATCAATTTGAAGCTCAACCCTGAGAAGTGTGTGTTTGGTGTCCCATTCGGCAAGCTGCTTGGGTTCTTTGTATCTCAGCGAGGAATAGAAGCCAATCCCGACAAGATCAAAGCAATCTAGCAGATACAAGCGCCCAAGTCCATCAAGGACGTAAAACGGCTGACCGGATGCATTGCCGCGTTGAGTAGGTTCATCTCCAAATCCGCTGAACGCGCCCTGCCGTTTTTCAAAATTCTGAAAAAGCCGGCCCGATGAAGTGGACCCCGAAAGCAGAAGCATCGCTGCAAGATCTGAAAGCTTACGTTTCCTCCGCTCCGACCTTGGTCGCGCCTAAACTGCAAGAACCGTTGCTTCTATACTTGGCGGCAACGAATCAAGTGGTTAGCGCAGCGCTGGTGGCGCAGCGAGAAGTGGATGAAGATGCAGCCACTGCGACTGATATCACCGGGGATGGAACCGAAGCACCCACGGTAGGACCTGATGCAAACCAAGGGGAACCTAAGCAAGCAAACGAAGGCAGTTTCAAGGAAGTGGCAAAGAAGAAAGTGGTGCAGCGACCAGTGTACTTTGTCAACTCCTTGTTACAAGGGGCTAGGTCAAGGTACTCTGAAGTGCAAAAGTTGATCTTCAGCCTTATCATGGCCTCGAGGAAACTGGGCCACTACTTCCAGGGCCATGAGATCATAGTTGTCACCCGCTTTCCGCTGTAGCGTATATTGAGGAACCCCGAAGCCACTGGCAGGATAGTTGAGTGGGCGCTAGAGCTGTCAAGTTTTGGTTTGAAGTATGAGAGCACTTCCACAGTTGAGAGCAGGACGTTGGCGGAATTCATTGCGGAATGGACGCCCACGCCAGACGAAGAGGTTCTAGAGACAATTCTCCCCGGCAAGGAGGCGCCTAAGGAATGGATCATCTATTTTCACGGTGCTTTCTCGCTTTAGGGCGCCGGAGCAGGCGTGCTCCTCATCGCCCCCACCGGAGAGCATCTCAAATATGTGGTTCAAATGCACTTTCCACGGGAGGAGGCCACAAACAACACCTCTGAATATGAGGGGCTCCTTGTCGGACTCAGAATCGCGGTGGAGTTGGGAATCAAGAAACTGATCATCCGAGGAGATTCTCAGCTCGTGGTAAAACAAGTCAACAAAGATTATCAGAGTCCGTTGATGGAAGCATATATGGAAGAGGTGAGGAAACTGGAGGAGCACTTTGATGGATTGCAAGCAGAACATGTGAAGACCTACAAGTATAGGGGATCAATCGTAGTCCTTTCGATAAGTAAGAGCGTCGAACCCAACGAGGAGCAGAAGGAAATGACAAGCGGTTTTCAGCAAGGTAATTTCTGCAAGCACTGAAATTGTAGGTAAGAGATAGTTTGATAGCAAGATAATTTGTAACGAGCAAGTAACAGTAATGGTAAATAAGGTGCAGAAAGGTAGCCCAATCATTTTGTGGCAAAGGACAGGCCAGAACAATCTCTAGTAATAGGCAAAGTGTTCTTGAGGGTACACGGGAATTTCATCTAGTCACTTTTATCATGTTGGTTTGATTCGTGTTCGCTACTTTGATAATTTGATATGTGGGTGGACCGGTGCTTGGGTGCTGTTCTTACTTGAACAACCTCCCACTTATGATTAACCCCCTCGCAAGCATTCGCAACTACGAGAAAAGTATTAAGATAAAATCTAACCATAGCATTAAACGCTTGGATCCAAATCAGCCCCTTACGAAGTAGCGCATAAACTAGGGTTTAAGCTTCTGTCACTCTAGCAACCCATCATCTAATAACTACTCCACAATGCATTCCCTTAGGCCCATGAATGGTGAAGTGTCATGTAGTCGACGTTCACATGACACCACTAAGGTAATCACAACATACATATCATCAAAATATCGAACACATATCAAATTCACATGATTACTTGCAACATGACTTCTCCCGTGACCTCAAGAACAAAGGTAACTACTCACAAATAATAAACATGCTCAAGATCAGAGAGGTATTGAATAGCATAATGGATCTGAACATACAATCTTCCACCGAATAAACCATATAGTAATCAACTACGCAAGGTAATCAACACAACTAGTCACCCACAGGTAGCAATCTGAGGTTTCGGTACAAAGATTGAACACAAGAGATGCACTAGGGTTTGAGAGGAGATGGTGCTGTTGAAGACGTTGATGAAGATTGGCCTCCCAAAGATGATAGGGGTGTTGGTTCTGACGATGGCTTCGATTTCCCCCTCCGGGAGGGAAGTTCCTCCGGCGGAATCGCTCCGTCGGAGGGAAAAAGTGCTCCTGCCCAATTTCCGTCTCGAGGCGGCAGTGCTTCGTCCCGAAAGTCGTCCTCTTATTTTTTTTATAGGTTAAAAGTGAATTTATACGAGAAGATGAGCACCGGAGGTGGGCCGAGGAGGGCACAACCCACCAGGGCGCGCCCAGGAGGGCCTGGCGCGCCCTGGTGTCTTGTGCCCACCAGGTTGCCCCCCTCCGGTAGTTTTTTGCTCCAGTATTTTTTATTTAATCCAAAAATAATCTCCGTAAAATTTTAGCTTCATTGGAGTTGTGCAGAATAGGTATCTCTGACGTGCTTTTCTTGGGTCAAGAATTCCAGCTGCCAGTATTCTCCCTCTTTGTGTAAACCTTGCATATTATGAGAGAAAAGGCATTAGAATCACTCCCTAAAGCATTATTATTCAACCAAACATAATAAATAACAGTAGGAAATCATGATGCACAATGGACGTATCAACTCCCCCAAGCTTAGACCTCGCGTGTCCTCAAGCGAAAAGCCGAAATTGAAAAGCATGTCCACACGGTTTGAGAGAGAGGTGTCGATAAAAACAAAGTACAGACATAGTAGCATCATGCTTATTATCATAACAGCAACAAACTCTATCATAAAACTTATTCACACACTTTTATCGTATAACTTCTCATGAACAAGTAACAATGCATCACAACATAGAAGTATAAAGCATAAACCTTATTGAAAACCAACAATCTATGTTCTCAGTCAACTTTGCAACTTCAATTCATCATATTTTCAGGAAGGGTCTCATGTCGGAGCCTTTTGGCAAGTCCACATACTCAACCATTATTTAATCTTCTATGATTGCTAACACTCACAGTGTACCCATACCCGTGTGATCAAGTCTCCTTCGGTTGTCGTGATGAAGAAGGTGGTGGCGATGATGTAGTATGCTTGTCCTCCAGCTTCCAGGGCAAGGGCTCCCCATCAAAAGTTGATGCAAAAGTCCCCTGAGTCCTGCAACTGGTAACTAAACTCATACCTTTAAATCTTTCTTCATATTCAAAGACTTGGTTTTGAAGATCATAAACTTGACTCTGCAGAAAATTAATTTGCTCGTTGAGGGTGGAGATGATGTCCTTCACAGACCGACCATCCACCACCTGATCACGGGTGAATTCCGTGATCATGGAGTGATTGGCACTAAGTCCACGCTCCACCATCTTCTGGCACTTGAAAATTTCATGTTCCACTGCCTCGAGCCTAGCCTCCACGCTTCCGGTCTTCTTAGGTCCCTCAACATCGCGGATATGGAGTACCCCCTCATGCATCTCAATGGCTTGAGGTTGCTTCATCACCTCCGGCAAGTACAAGTTGATGACCTTCTCGAAGAACTTGTCCTTGGAGGAGCTTGGTGGAGCCATGGAGATCTAGATCTGACAAGAAAACATCAAGAAACAAGAACAGGGGATTTTTCTGCGATGCGGTTGTCAAAACAGTCGGGGGTATGTGTAGAGAATTTTTATTATTGGAAAACAAGCATATGGAAGGAAAACGGAGTCAGGAAGGTGTCCAAGGTGGGCACAACCCACCAGGGCGCGCCCAGGAGTGCCTGGCACGCCCTGGTGTATCGTGCTCACCTCGATCACCTTTCGGTTTATTTATTTATTTCCAAATTTTTCTAATATTCCAAAACTGACAAAAAATATTTTTGCGGATTTTTCGGAGTCCGTTTACTTACCGTATCACGTACCTCCTATTTTTCAGAATTCTGAAGTGTTCCGGAAGGTTTCTTTTATGTGTTCCTCCGGTGTCATGGTTTGGATAACATTGCTTTCAACGTTAATAGGCGTACCTGAGATATAATGCTTAATTCTTTGTCCATTGACCACCTTCGGGTTAGTACCTTCGGCATTATTAATCTTGATAGCTCCAGAACGATAAACCTCTTAGATAATATAAGGTCCTTCCCATTTGGAGAGAAGCTTTCCTGCAAAAAATCTTAAACGAGAGTTGAACAAAAGAACATAGTCTCCTATTTTGAATTCCCGCTTTTGGATTCTTTTGTCATGCCATCTTTTTAATTTTTCTTTGAATAGTTTGGCATTTTCATAGGCTTGGGTTCTCCATTCATCAAGTGAGCTAATATCAAATAGCCTCTTCTCACCGGCAAGTTTGAAATCATAGTTGAGTTCTTTAGTTGCCCAAAATGCTTTATGTTCTAATTCTAGAGGCAAATGACAATCTTTACCTTATACCATTTTGTATGGAGACATACCCATAGGATTTTTATAAGCTCTTCTATAGGCCCAAAGTGCATCATCTAATTTCTTAGACCAATTCTTACGAGACCTATTGACAATTTTTTGTAATATCAATTTTATTTCTCTATTGCTAAGTTCTACTTGACCACTAGATTGAGGATAGTAGGGTGATGCAATTATATGGTTAACATCATATTTAGCAAGACGAAAAGCACCATGAATAAAGTGTGAACAACCATCGGTCATTAAATATCTAGGGACTCCAAACCTCGGGAAGATAACCTCTTTAAGCATTTTAATGGAGGTGTGGTGATCAACACTACTAGTTGGATAGCTTCTACCCACTTAGTGACATAATCAACAGCAACCAATATATGAGTGTACCCATTAGAGGAGGGAAAAGGTCCCATATAATCAAAACCCCAAACGTCAAATGGTTCAACAGCAAGTGAATAATTCATAGGCATTTCCTGACGCTTACCGATATTACCAATTCTTTGACATTCATCACAAGACAAGACAAACTTACGAGCATCCTTGAAGAGAGTAGGCCAATAAAAACCAGATTGCAATACCTTGTGAGCAGTTCTATCTCCAGCATGATGTCCTCCATAAGCTTCGGAATGACATTTCCGTAGGATTTGTTCTTGTTCATGCTCAGGTACACAACGCCTAATAATACCATATACTCCTTCTTTATAAAGATGTGGGTCATCCCAAAAGTAATGTCTCAAGTCATAGAAGAATTTTTTCTTTTGTTGGTATGTGAAGCTAGGTGGTATATATTTAGCGACAATGTAATTAGCATAATCAGCATACCAAGGGGTGTTTTGAGAAACATTTATTGCAGCTAACTGTTCGTCAGGGAAACTATCATCAATAGGTAGTGGGTCATCAAGAATATTTTCTAACCTAGACAACTTATCAGCTACGGGGTTCTCAGCTCCTTTCCTATCAACGATGTGTAAATCAAATTCTTGAAGCAAGAGGACCCAGCTAATGAGTCTAGGTTTATCATCTTTCATTTCCATAAGATATTTTATAGCAGCATGGTCAGTGTGAACAATAACTTTTGAGTCAACAATGTAGGATCTAAACTTATCACAGGCAAACACGACCGCTAAAAATTCCTTTTCAGTAGTAGCATAATTTCGTTGAGCACTATCTAGAGTTTTAATAGCATAATGGATAACATTCATTTTCTTATCAACTCTTTGTCCTAGAACAGCACCAACAGCATAATCACTAGCATCACACATAATTTCAAAAGGCAAGTTCCAATCAGGTGGTTGTACGATAAGTGTAGAGGTTAAGGCTTTCTTGAGTGTTTCAAAGGCTTCCACACAATCATCATAAAAAACAAAAGGAATATCCTTTTGCAAAAGATTAGTAAGAGGCCTAGAAATTTTATGGAAGTCTTTAATGAACCTCCTATAGAAACCAACATGACCAAGGAAACTGCGAATAACTTTAATATCTGTAGGACATGGCATCTTCTCAATTGCATCAACTTTAGCTTTATCCACCTCAATACCTCGTTCAGATATTTTATGCCCCAAGACAATGCCTTCATTAACCATAAAGTGGCACTTCTCCCAATGCAAGACAAGATTAGTTTGTTCACATCTCTGCATAACTCGATCAAGGTTGCTTAAGCAATCATCAAAAGAAGTTCCGTAAACGGAAAAATCATCCATAAAAGCCTCCACAATCTTTTCACAAAAGTCAGAGAATATAGCAGTCATACATCTTTGAAAGGTAGCAGTTGCATTGCATAAACCAAAAGGCATACGTCTATAAGCATAGGTTCCAAAATGGCAAGTAAAGGTGGTTTTCTCTTGATCGGATTGTGACACGGGTATTTGAGAGAAACCAGAATATCCATCTAGGAAATAAAAGTGTGTGTGCTTTGATAATCTTTCTAGCATTTGATCAATGAAAGGCAGAGGGTAATGATCTTTCCTAGTAGCTTTATTTAATTTTCTAAAATCAATTACCATTCTATAACCAGTGATAATTCTTTGTGGAATGAGTTCATTTTTATCATTAGGAACAATGGTAATACCTCCTTTCTTAGGAACACAATGAACGAGACTTACCCATCTACTATCAGCAATAGGATAGATTATACCTGCTTCCAAAAGTTTTAATATTTCAGTTCTTACCACTTCCTTCATTTTAGGATTCGGTCGTCGTTGGTGATCAATAACGGGTTTATCATCAGGTTTCATATTAATCTTGTGCTGACATAGAGTGGGACTAACGCCCTTAAGATCATCAAGAGTATATCCAGTAGCAGCCCGGTGCTTCCTTCGAACTTTTAATAATCTTTCTTCTTTATGTTCTGAAAGGTTAGCACTAATAATAACAGGATATATCTTTTTCTCATCAAGATAAGCATACTTCAAAGTGTCAGGCAATTGTTTCAATCCAAACACAGAATGACCTTTAGGTGGAGGAGGACCTCCAAGAGTTTCAATAGGCAAATTGTGTTTCAGGAGAGGTTGTTGTTCAAAGAAATTTGATCTAATTCATTTCTTTGACGCAAGTGCATATCATTTTCTTGGTCAAGCAAATATTATTCTAATGGATCAGTAGGAGGCACAACAATAGAAGCAAGACCAATTATTTCATCTTTGCTAGATAACGCTTTATCACGAGGTTGTCTACTAAACTTGGAAAAATTAAACTCATGAGACACACCACCAAAACTGACACCGACAACTTGTTTTTCGAAATCTATCTTAGCATTGACGGTTCTCAAGAAAGGTCTACGAAAGATAATGGGACAAAAGTCATCTTGTGGGGAACCAAGGACTAGAAAACCAGTAGGATATTTTACTTTCCCACACAAGACTTCAACATCTCTAACAATCCCAAGTGGTGTGATGGTGTCTCTATTAGCAAGTTTAATAGTAACATCAATGTCTTCTATTTCAGCAGGTGCTATTTCATCCATAATTTCTTGGTATAAGGTAAAAGGGATAGCACTCACACTAGAAGCCAAATCACATAAACCATGATAGCAATGATCTCCTATTTTGACTGAGACAACAGGCATGCCTACTATAGGTCTATGTTTATCTTTTTCATCGGGTTTAGCAATTCTAGCAGCTTCATCACAGAAGTAGATAACATGCCCATCAATATTTTCTACCAAGAGATCTTTAACCATAGCAACACTAGGTATTACTTTAATTTTCTCAGGGGGCTTCGATGTTTTCAAATTACTCTTACGAACCACAGTTGATACCTTAGTATGTTCCTTTATCCTAACAGGGAAAGGTGGTTTTTTAATATAAGCGGTAGGCACAACTGGATCAACACTGTAAATGATGGTTTCTTCTTTAGCTATGACCGGTTCTTTAATTTATTCTTTAATGGGGGGTGATATTTAAACCACTTCTCCTTAGGGAGATCAACGAGAGTAGCAAATGCTTCGGAAAAAGAGGCTACTATCTCAGAGTCAAGTCCATATTTAGTGCTAAACTTGTGAAAAGTATCGGTATTCATAAATGATTTAACACAATCAAAATCAAATTTTATACCTGACTCATTACCTTCATCGAGTTCCTAATCTTTAGAGTTGCGTTTAATTCTTTCCAAGAGATCCCACTTGAATTCAATAGTCTTCTTCATATAAGAACCATCACAAGAAGTATCGAGTATGGATTGATCATTATGAGAAAGCCGAGCATAAAAATTCTGAATGATAACTTCTCTCGGAATGTCATGATTGGGGCATGAATATAGCATTGACTTAAGCCTCCCCCAAGCTAGAGCGATACTTTCTCCTTCAAGAGGCCAAAAATTATATATATAATTCCGATCACGATGAATTAGATGCATGGGATAAAACTTTTGGTGGAATTCCAATTGCAAACGATTCCAGTTCCACGATCCATGATCATCACATAGCCTATACCATGTCAATGCTTTTCCCTCCAAAGATAAAGGGAAAACCTTCTTCTTAACTTCATCTCCGGGTAAACCTGCAAGCTTAAATAATCCACAAATTTCGTTCACATATAATAGATGCATATCAGGATGTCCAGTTCCATCTCCTGCATAAGGTTTAGCAAGCAGTTGTTCTACCATACCCGAAGGAATTTCATAACCAATATTTTCAGTAGGTGCAGTAGGTTGAGGGCAACTAATTGTGGTTCCGGTCGAGGTGAAGATACCCCAAACAAACCCCTCAAAGGATTTTTCTCCAAAGTAGCAAGTAGCAATAAATTTCAGCACGTAGTATAAGTTTTTCCTTACCGATTTCCACTTACCAAGAGCGCTTCACTCCCCGGCAACAGCGCCAGAAAAGAGTCTTGATGACCCACAAGTATAGGGGATCAATCGTAGTCCTTTCGATAAGTAAGAGTGTCGAACCCAACGAGGAGCAGAAGGAAATGACAAGCGGTTTTCAGCAAGGTAATTTATGCAAGCACTGATATTGTAGGTAATATATAGTTTGATAGCAAGATAATTGGTGACAAGCAAGTAACGGTAACGGTAAATAAGGTGCAGCAAGGTAGCCCAATCCTTTTGTGGCAAAGGATAGGCTAGGACAATCCCTAGTAATAGGCAAAGTGATCTTGAGGGTACACGGGAATTTCACCTAGTCACTTTTATCATGTTGGTTTGATTCGTGTTCGCTACTTTGATAATTTGATATGTGGGTGGACCGGTGCTTGGGTGCTGTTATTACTTGAACAACCTCCCACTTATGATTAACCCCCTCGCAAGCATCTGCAACTACGAGAAAAGTATTAAGATAAAATCCAACCATAGCATTAAACGCTTGGATCCAAATCAGCCCCTTACGAAGTAGCGCATAA
This sequence comes from Elymus sibiricus, assembly GCA_039707655.1. NCBI lineage: Eukaryota > Viridiplantae > Streptophyta > Magnoliopsida > Poales > Poaceae > Elymus > Elymus sibiricus. The sequence continues at coordinate 113,609,646 of CM077663.1, read as the reverse complement.
ACTAGGGTTTAAGCTTCTGTCACTCTAGCAACCCATCATCTAAAAACTACACCACAATGCATTCCCTTAGGCCCATGAATGGTGAAGTGTCATGTAGTCGACTTTCACATGACACCACTAAGGGAATCACAACATACATATAATCAAAATATCGAACACATATCAAATTCACATGATTACTTGCAACATGACTTGTCCCGTGACCTCAAGACAAAGGTAAGTACTGATAACCCACAAGTATAGGGGATCAGTTGTAGCCTCTTTCGATAAGTAAGAGTGTCGAACCCAACGAGGAGCTAAAGGTAGAACAAATATTCCCTAAAGTTCTATCGACCACCGATACAACTCTACGCACGCTTAACGTTCGCTTTACCTAGAACAAGTATGAAACTAGAAGTACTTTGTTGGTGTTGTGGGATAGGTTTGCAAGATAATATAGAACACGTAAATAAAAACTAGGGGCTATTTATATAAAGTAACAATTAAGTTAGTTTAATGAGTGTGGAAAAGTGGTGGTAGGAGTTGCGGAATTGTCCCTAAGCAATTGACTATGTTACTAGACCGATAGCAAGTTTTATGTGGGAGAGGCCACTGCTAGCATGTCATCCCTTACTTGGAATTCTATGCACTTATGATTGGAACTATTAGCAAGCATCCGCAACTACTAACATTCATTAAGGTAAAACCCAACCATAGCATTAAGATATATTGGTCCCCCTTCAATCCCGTATGCATCAATTTCTATGCTAGGCTGAAGCTGCTATCACCCTTGCCCTCCAATACATAGTCCTATCAACATACAACTAACCCTATGGTGTGATCCATGCACGCGCTCATATGATGGGCACCAAAGGACAGCAACATAACCACAAGCAAATTAAACCAATCATAGCAATTCACCAATCACCGATAGGACAACAAAAATCTACTCAGACATCATAGGATGGCAATACATCATTGGATAATAATATGAAGCATAAAGCACCATGTTCAAGTAGAGGGTACAACGGGTTGTGGGAGAGTGTACCGCTGTAGATAGATGGGGGAAGGTGATGGAGGTGTTGGTGAAGATGACGGAGTTGTTGGAGTAGATCGCCGTCACACGATGATTGCCCCGGCGGCGTTCCGGCGCCACCGGGAGAGAGGGGGAGAGAGCCCCCCTCCTTCTTCTTCTTCCTTGACCTCCCCCCTAGATGGGAGGAGGGTTTCCCCTCTGGTCCTTGGCCTCCATGGCAGTGGAGGGGTGGGAGCCCCTCCGAGATTGGATCTGTCTCTCTGTTTCCTTCTGTTTCTGCCTTCCTCAATTCTGGCCTTTCACCATTTCTTAAATTCCTGGAGATCCGTAACTCCGATTGGGCTGAAATTTTAACACGATTGTTATCCGGATATTAGCTTTCTTGCGGCGAAAGAAGGGAACCAACCGCCTTACGGGGTGACCACAAGCCTCCAGGCCGCGCCCTACCCCCCAGTGCGCGCCCCTGTGGCTTGTGGGCCCCTCGGGCACCGCCTTATGTTGATTCCACTTCCCAAAATTCACATATATTCCAAAATAAATCTCCGTAAGTTTTTATCCCGTTTGGACTTTGTTTGATTTGGATTTTCTGCGAAACAAAAAACATGCAACAAACAGGAACTGGCACTGGGCACTGGATCAATATGTTAGTCCCAAAAAGTAGTATAAAACGTTGCCAAAAGTATATGAAAGTTGTAGAATATTGGCATGAAACAATCAAAAAAATTAGATACGACGGAGACGTATCAGCATCCCCAAGCTTAATTCCTGCTCGTCCTCGAGTTGGTAAATGATAAAAAAGATAATTTTTGATGTGGAATGCTACCTAGCATAATCTTGATCATATAATCTAATCATGGCATGAATATTAAGACACGAGTGATTCAAAGCAATAGTCTATCATTTGACATTAAGAAAATAATACTTCAAGCATACTAATAAAGCAATCATGTCTTCTCAAAATAACATGGCCAAAGAAAGTTATCCCTACAAAATCATATAGTCTGGCTATGCTCCATCTTCATCACACAAAGTATTAAATCATGCACAACCCCGGTTTTAGCCAAGCAATTGTTTCATACTCTAGTATTCTCAAACTTTTTCAAATTTCACGCAATACATGAGCGTGAGCCATGGATATAGCACTATAGGTGGAATAGAATATGGTGGTTGTGGAGAAGACAAAAAGAAAGAGATAGTCTCACATCAACTAGGCGTATCGACGGGCTATGGAGATGCCCATCAATAGATATCAATGTGAGTGAGTAGGGATTGCCATGCAACGGATGCACTAGAGCTATAAGTGTATGAAAGCTCAAAAAGAAACTAAGTGGGTGTGCATCCAACTCGCTTGCTCACGAAGACCTAGGGCAATTTGAGGAAGCCCATCATTGGAATATACAAGCTAAGTTCTATAATGAAAAATTCCCACTAGTATATGAAAGTGACAATATAGGAGACTCTCTATCATGAAGATCATGGTGCTACTTTGAAGCACATGTCTGGAAAAAGGATAGTAGCATTGCCCCTTCTCTCTTTTCTCTCATTTTTTTATTTTCTCTTTTTTTTATTTTGGTGGGCTTCTTTGGCCTTTTTTTTCTTTGGGCTTTTCTGGCCTCTTTTATTTTTCATAAAGTTCGGAGACTCATCCTGACTTGTGGGGGAATCATAGTTTCCATCATCCTTTCCTCACATGGGACAATGCTCTATAATGATGATCATCACACTTTTATTTACTTACAACTCAAAATTTACAACTCGATACTAGAACAAGATATGACTCTATATGAATGCCTCCGGCGGTGTACCGGGATATGCAATGATCTAGCGTAGCAATGACATCATCATTCTAGCTATCTTACGATCATGCTAAGCAATATGAGAATGATGGTGCGTGTCATAATAAACGGAACGGTGGAAGTTGCATGGCAATATATCTCGGAATGGCTATGGAAATGCCATAATAGGTAGGTATGGTGGCTGTTTTAAGGAAGGTATATGGTGGCTGTTTTGAGGAAGGTGGGTTTAATGCACCGGCGAAAGTTGCGCGGTACTAGAGAGGCTAGCAAAGGTGGAAGGGTGAGAGTGCGTATAATCCATGGACTCAACATTAGTCATAAAGAACTCACATACTTATTGCAAAAATTTATTAGTCATCGAAACAAGGTACTACACGCATGCTCCTAGGGGAAGGGTTGGTAGGAGTTAACCATCGCGCGATCCCGACCTCCACACAAAGGATGACAATCAATAAATAAATCATGCTCCGACTTCTTCACATAACGGTTCACCATACGTGCATGCTACGGGAATCACAAACTTTAACACAAATATTTCTACCAATCCACAATTACTCACTAGCATGACTCTAATATCACCATCTTTATATCGCAAAACTATTGCAAGGAATCAAACATATCATATTCAGTGATCTACAAGTTTTATGTAGGATTTTATGACTAACCATGTGAATGACCAACTCCTATTAACTCTCTAAATAGATATAAGTGAAGCATGAGAGTTTAATTCTTTCTACAAAAGATATGCCCACGCTCTAACAAATATAAGTGAAGCAAAAGAGCATTCTACAAATGGCGGTTTTCTATGTGTAGAGAAACAGGCAATCCAAACTTCAAATCATATAAGTGAAGCACATGAAGCATTCTATAAAGCCATACTCAAAAGATATAAGTGAGGTGCAAAGAGCCTTCTATAAATCAACCAAGGACTTTCTCATACCAGCATGGTGCATTATTAAAAGAAAAATAAAAAGCACACGACGCTCCAAGATTTACGCATATCATGTGACGAATAAAAATATAGCTCCAAGTAAAATTACCTATGGTTGTTAGAAGAAAGAGGGGATGCCTTCCGGGGCATCCCCAAGCTTAGTTTCTTGCGCACTACTAGGAGAAACCCTACTAGTAGCGCTTGAAAAACCTATAGCAGTAGCGCTGGGTCCAGCGCTACTGCTAACGCGCTACAGCTAAGTTGTAGAAGTAGCGCTGGTTGGTGCAGCGCTACTACTAAGTCTGGTTAGCAGTAGCGCTGCACTGACCAGCGCTACTACTAACTATCTGTAGCGCTGTGGAAAGGCAAGCGCTGCTGATAATCCAGCGCTGCTGCTAGATGCCTTCCAGCGCTGCTGCTAGTATTCCTGCTTTCACAGATTCATACTCCCCTCTACGTATTCGTGATGTATTTATACAGGCTCTATACAATAGTTTCATCAGATCACAATAAACATACACTATTATCATCATATCATACACATACAGTAGTCTCGTCATACCATCATCATCATCATTCAACACAAATATCATCACATCTCGAAAATAGCAATACACAAGTCATGTCATGTCTCGAATAAGTGCAACTGCATGGTCATGGCACACACACAAGTTTCATCATCTCTATCTAAACCATGATGTAGAAGAGAAGAGCGATCAGCATGAGCAAGACCGCGACTATGTAGTACTTGATCCACCGGCGGTTTCGCCCCCGCTCTTGCCGGAGCGTCCACCTCAAGTTACTACTTTCTGCTTCGGCTCTGCTGTCGAACCCTCTGTGGCTAGCACCCGGGTACTTGTCCACCTGGGCCAGAGATTCTGGCCAGTGGTCGTAGAATCCTGGAACCTTCCCAACGAACACGACGTAGCAGCCCTTCGCCATCTCTGATCTATGTACCTGCATCGTGAACGATAATATGCAACATAATGTACTTAAGAACACAAAGAGGCATAATTAGCAAAATACAAGCAACCTATAGTAAACATAAATGAAGAAGTTCCTCATACGCAAACTAATTAACTAGAGCGATCTACGCTAGTTCAGGACCACGGTTTAATTACATCACATAGTTTCGTCTGGACGCTAGTGACACATATATTGTCAACGACAATCAGTCCTCGGTCCAATCTTCATAGTCAAGGAGGAAGCACCCGAGCTTCTTGAAAGGCTTCAGGTCCAGACGTTGAGCGATTAGCAGTGCTCGGACATCATCCCGCGTGATTGGCCCATGGTAGAACATCCATGTTGGTTCGAGGACCTGCTTCATGATCACTTGGGCAAGTTCACACTGCATGTGATAAAACTTAGCTCGGATTCGATGATCCGGTGTCTTTCCTATGCTTGTGGCCCAGTTGACAATCTCGACATCCTTGGTAGTAGCTGACATGCAAAGGCGTTGATTATCCCTTCTTAACTCGAGCAGGTGATGCATGAGGTAGAATCCATCAGCCTTACTGATGTGCGGTTGCCGGATGCAGCAGAAGTCGGTCTTATGGCTGAAAACCAGCCCGTTCCTCCTGTACTTTTTATCCTTGATATATCCACCAGACAGGCTGAAGGTTAATAGGGCACTATCGAGAACACTCTTTATGTGCTTGTAATCCTTTTTCTTGATGTTCTTCGATGAGTCCAAGTATATAGCATGGGAGTATTCTAGGTACAGAACGATGAGGACGGCGCCCCCCCCCCCCCCCCCCCGCTGCGCAAATTAAGTACACCTCAAATTAGCCTCCATGCTTGCAAAGGAATGATTAACACTTACGAAAGCATATGCGCGGATGACTTACATGGGATGATAAGGCAGGAGAATCGCTTCCTTGTCCTTATTAGCGATCATGAAGCCGCCAATGTACTTGCTCGCATAGTCACGGTGCTCTTTGCAGACATCCAAGAAGCTCTCGTGCATATGGTACGGGTCCGTGACGCAGATATATTTTATGTTCTCGATCCTGATGATGTAGTTGAGATACAGCGCATACATGCGGAAGAACTGGAAATCTAGCTTGGTCATGTGGAACATGTCGTAGATGTAGTCAAATCACAGGATGAACTTATCCGCGGGCCATCCCTCGACGTACAACTTCCCACCCGACACCTGAGCCGTGTAAAGCGGGTATCCTGGTTTTCCCGAGATGAGAAGGCTTTTCTCTCTGGCCAGCACATCATCATGAAGTCTCCTTAGATCATTGTTTACTCTCATTAGAAGGTGGGCACGGGTAGCTAGTCCGCTCTTCCGCCTTTTGTTCTTCGCGCTCCTCATCATCTTTTTCATCAAATGAGCTCACAGTGTCATCATTTTCTTCTTCCATAGTTTCCTGCAAAATATTAGTCTCCTCTTGGACAGCGGAGGAGTCCTCAATATATGGCTTAACATAAGCATTAGAAGCGTAGTTTTCATAGCAATATTTAAGTATGGCAAAACTTTCAGATTTGTAAAGAGTAGCATCATACTTTTCAATCAAAGAAGCAATTTCATAGGCACCCTTAAAAGCAATAAATTCTTCAATTTGCTCAATATCATAGTAATTATAAACACCCTTGGCATAAGAAGATACGATTCCATTATCCTTAAACTCACATTGATAGGGAAGGTGCTTTTTAGGGTCTTCAGAACAACAAGTAAAATCATAAATTCCGTATAAATTCCAAGCATAGCATTGCAAAGTATTAATATGATGCCATAAAAGTTTCCCTTTTTTTAGATAAGTGGTGTCGCACATAATAAGCATGCTCATTTAATGATTTACCCTCAACTAAGCTAGTTGGGGTTTCAGCACGAGCACACACGGATCGAAGATGATCCAAATAAAAAGCTTCAACAGTGTGATAGATTTTGGGTGGTTCTTCAACCATTGGTGTAGTAGGTTCAACTAATTTTTTTGGTATTTCGTGTTCCATATCCATAACTAAAGATAGAGAACAACTTAGAACAGCAAATAAAATCTACTTAGTGATAAAGCAAACAAGTACCCACGAGAATATTCACCCCACGCTATTGCTCCCCGGCAACGGCGCCAGAAAAAGGTCTTGATAACCCACAAGTATAGGGGATCAGTTGTAGCCTCTTTCCATAAGTAAGAGTGTCGAACCCAACGAGGAGCTAAAGGTAGAACAAATATTCCCTCAAGTTCTATCGACCACCGATACAACTCTACGCACGCTTAACGTTCGCTTTACCTAGAACAAGTATGAAACTAGAAGTACTTTGTAGGTGTTGTGGGATAGGTTTGCAAGATAATAAAGAACACGTAAATAAAAACTAGGGGCTGTTTAGATAATGTAACAATTAAGTTAGTTTAATGAGTGAGGAAAAGTGGTGGTAGGAGTTGCGGAATTGTCCCTAAGCAATTGACTACGTTACTAGACCGATAGCAAGTTTTATGTGGGAGAGGCCACTGCTAGCATGTCATCCCTTACTTGGAATTCTATGCACTTATGATTGGAACTATTAGAAAGCATCCACAACTACTAACGTTCATTAAGGTAAAACCCAACCATAGCATTAAGATATATTGGTCCCCCTTCAATCCCGTATGCATCAATTTCTATGCTAGGCTGAAGCTGCTATCACCCTTGCCCTCCAATACATAGTCCTATCAACATACAACTAACCCTATGGTGTGATCCACGCGCGTGCTCATATGATGGGCACCAAAGGACAGCAACATAACCACAAGCAAATTAAACCAAACATAGCAATTCACCAATCACCGATAGGACAACAAAAATCTACTCAGACATCTTAGGATGGCAGCACATCATTGGATAATAATATGAAGCATAAAGCACCATGTTCAAGTAGAGGGTACAAAGGGTTGCGGGAGAGTGGACCGCTGTAGATAGATGGGGGAAGGTGATGGAGGTGTTGGTGAAGATGACAGAGTTGTTGGAGTAGATCGCCGTCACACGATGATTGCCCCGGCGGTGTTCCGGGGCCACCGGGAGAGAGGGGGAGAGAGCCCCCCTCCTTCTTCTTCTTCCTTGACCTCCCCCCTAGATGGTAGGAGGGTTTCCCCTCTGGTCCTTGGACTCCATGGTAGCGGAGGGGAGGGAGCCCCTCCGAGATTGGTGTTCGCTCTCTCTGTTTCCTTCTGTTTCTGCCTTCCTCGATTCTGGCGTTTCACCGTTTCTTAAATTCCCAGAGATCCGTAACTCCGATTGGGCTGAAATTTTAACACGATTTTTATCCGGATATTAGCTTTCTTGTGGCGAAAGAAGGGCACCAACCGCCTTACGGGGTGACAACAAGCCTCTAGGCCGCGCCCTACCCCCCAGGGAGCGCCCCTGCGGCTTGTGGGCCCCTCGGGCACCACTTCGTTTGATATGGATTTTCTGCGAAACAAAAAACATGCAACAAACAGGAACTGGCACTGGGCACTGGATCAATATGTTAGTCCCAAAAAGTAGTATAAAAAGTTGCCAAAAATATATGAAAGTTGTAGAATATTGGCATGAAACAATCAAAAATTATAGATACGACGGAGACGTATCAACTACTCACAAATAATAAACATGCTCAAGATCAGAGAGGTATTTAATAACATAATGGATCTGAACATATAATCTTCCACCAAATAAACCATATAGTAATCAACTACGCAAGGTAATCAACACTACTAGTCACCCACAGGTACCAATCTGAGGTTTCGGTACAAAGATTGAACACAAGAGATGAACTAGAGTTTGAGAGGAGATGGTGCTGTTGAAGATGTTGATGAAGATTGGCCTCCCAATGATGAGAGGGGTGTTGGTGATGACGATGGCTTCAATTTTCCCCTCCGGGAGGGAAGTTCCTCCGGCGGAATCGCTTCGCTGGAGGGCAAAAGTGCTCCTGCCCAAGTTCCACCTCGAGGCGGCGGCGCTTTGTACCGAAAGTTCTCCTCTTATTTTTTTCTAGGTTAAAAGTGAATTTATACCAGAAGATGGGCACCGGAGGTTGTCGGCGTTCTGGGAACGGGGGTACCCAGACCTGCCTGCCTGCGGCCCAGGGCATGGCCCACTTCGTCAACCAATGCCACCGGAAGCGGCCCCACTGAAGACAAGGCCCTCGCGAGGGCCCAAGCCTCGCGAGGAGGAGTAGCATCAAGGCCGGTAGGGGACGGGCCTCCTCAGGTCCCCTCCGGAGCGGCGGAGATCTCTATGCAAGGCCCGGCCTCGGGAGTCAAAGGTGACGCACAGAAGGACAGGCGAGCACCAGTGAGCCAAGCGGGGCAGTTTCCTCTTTGGTGCAAAGGGAGCAAGGACATACGCGGGTTCCCAAAGTATCCCCCAAAGGTTTCCATTCCGGTGCAACAAGACCGCAACCACCAGCTCTGCAGGGGTGCGTGACCTCCTAGGGGCGTTTCATCTCCAAGCTCGGCGAGCGGGCCTTGCCATTCTTCAAGATCATGCAAAGGAAGGGCCCTTTCGAATGGACCCCGGAGGCCGACGCACCCTTCGAGGAACTCAAGCGATACCTCACGAGCCCACCGGTGATGGTAGCGCCTCACCCACGGGAGCCCTTGTTGCTATACCTGGCCGCCACCCCCACTCCGCCAGCGCTGCGTTGGTGGCGGTCAGGGAGGAGCAAGCCGGCGCACGTACCACGTTGAAGGGCACTGGCAGGCCCCCGCACGCGGAGCCAGGGGGCTCGCACGATCAGCAAGAGCCGGCTCCTTCTCAAGCTGGGGAACCCGAAGCCCAAGCCACTCAGGCGGACCATGAAGCGCCTAACCCTCCTGAGGCCCTGGCCTCTGCCATGGACCGCGAGGCTCCCAAGCCTCCTGAGCCCGTCGCGGGGCAGGACTCCTCAGGAGGACTCGCCCTCGTCGAACACCCGGTGTACTACGTCAGCACGGTGCTGCGGGACGCGCGTTCACGCTATCCCATGCAGCAGAAGCTTCTCCTAGCGCTCCTCGTCGGTTCAAGAAAGCTGCGCCACTACTTCCAGGGGCATCCAATCAAGGTCGTCAACATAGAGTTCAGCACGACCAGGGTCATCAAAGGAGCAGCCCTAGCGGACTTCGTGGCGGAATGGACGGACGTCCCGGACCGGGGGCTGGAGGGGAGCCAGTCCCTCGCTCCCGGCGATGAAGCACCCGAAGGATGGACCATGCATTTCGACGGAGCCTTCACGTGCAAAGGAGCGGGAGCTGGGGTCGTGCTCACTTCCCCGGTAGGAGACAAGCTAAGCTATGCTGTACAGCTCTGCTTCCAACATGGGGAGAAGGTCTCCAACAACATCGCGGAGTACGAAGGCCTCATCGCCGGCCTCAAGGCATCGGCGGGCTTGGGGGTTCGGTGCCTCACCGTTATGGGCGACTCTCAGCTCCTCGTCAACTTCTCCAACAAAGAGTATACGCCCAAAGACGAGCACATGGAGGCGTATCTGGAAGAGGTACGTAATATTGAAAAACGTTTTCAGGGCTTGGAGCTGCAGCACATCCCGCGCGGCGCGAACAAGGAAGCGGATGACATCGCCAAGAGAGCTTCGCGCCGCGAACCTCAAGAGCCAGGCGTCTTCGAGGAGCGACTCTTCAAGCCCTCCGCGACACCGCACACCGAAAGCCTGGCGCCACGGAGTGAGGAGCTCCCCCCAGCACCGCCCTCGGGGGCTCCGGACTGTGGCCAGGCCTCGGGGGCTCGACTGCTCTTTGCCTTGGAGCCCCATGCCGACAGCTGGATGCAAGAATTCAGGGCGTACTTGCTCCACGGCACGCTACCGGAGAAGGAGGAAGACGCGGAGCGCGTAGCCCGGCAGGCCACAGCATACTGCCTGCAAGATGGCGATTTGTACCGCAGGCGCCCGAACGACGTCACGTTGCGGTGCATTTCCAAGGAGCAAGGGTGCGAGCTGCTGGCCGACATCCACGGGGGAGACTGCGGGCATCACTCTTCCTCGCGCACACTTGCAGGGAAGGCGTTCCGATCGGGCTTCTACTGGCCTTCGGTGCTGGACGACGCCATCGAGCTGGTTCGGTCTTGCGAGGCCTGCCAGTTCCATGCCAAGCAGATTCACCAGCTCGCACAGGGCCTCCAGACCATTCCACTCTCCTGGCCCTTTGCGGTCTGGGGGCTGGACATACTTGGGCCCTTCCCGCGGGCAGCGGGCGGGTACCGCTACCTCTACATCGCCACCGTCAAGTTCATCAAGGGCCTCGTGAGCCGCTTCGGCGTCCCCAACCGCATCATCACCGACAACGGTTCGCAGTTCACAAGCCACCTCTTCAAGACTTATTGTGCTAACCTTGGAACGCAGATATGTTATGCTTCGGTAGCCCACCCGTGGAGCAACGGCCAGGCGGAGCGCGCCAACGCGGAGGTCCTGCGAGGCCTCAAGGCAAGGAGCTTCAAGAAGAAGCTCGAAGCTTGCGGCAGGGGTTGGGTCGATGAGCTTCAGTCGGTGATGTGGTCCATCCGCACCACCGCAACTAAGCCCACGGGCGAAACCCTGTTCTTCCTCGTCTACGGAGCCGAAGCCGTCCTTCCCCATGAGATCAAGCACCGATCCCCGCGGGTCTTGGCATTTGACGAGGAGAGTCTGGAAGCTACGCGGGGAACCGACCTCGTGCTTGGAGAGGAGGCGCGCCGTCGGGCCTCACTCCGGGCTGCGCGGTATCAGCAAGCTTTACGGCGCTACCACTGCCGCAACATCCGCTCCAGGACCCTCGAAGTCGGTGACCTCGTCCTGAGGCGGGTTCTCTCCAGGGAGGGCTTGCACAAGCTCTCGCCCATGTGGGAGGGCCCGTTCAAGGTCGTTCATGTCTCCAGGCCTGGCGCTGTGCGCCTGGAGACTCAGGACGGGGTCCCCATCCAGAACGCCTGGAACATCCAGCACCTCCGGAAGTTCTACCCGTGACAGTCTCACGTAATAATGAGCGGGCTGTATACGCCCGGGGCCCCCCGAGGACGCGGAGGGGTCCCTCCCACGCAATGTGGCAGCCACAGCCCAGAGCTGGCGGAGAAGTCAACACTGCCCATCAATGGCTATGCCCATGCAACGTGGATGCCCTACGCTCAGTGCTGGGGGAAGACGAAGACTAGACTAGGTGCCGGACGCGGCCGTTATTTGCTTTTCTCCTGCTTGAATTTGCCAACCTTTATGAAACTAAACTCGGGGCTTTTCCAAATCACGCTTTAAAGGGAAGGGTCAAAGATTTGTTTTCATTGCCATTCATTGCGTTGCTTTCTCTTTCTCTGAGTCAAGCACTCGCCTGCTCCCCTCCCCCTCGTACCACGCGAGCGGGGGCTGGGGGCACGGTGCTTACACAACGCCAAGGCCTTGGCGCCCAGATCCTCGCATGGTACTCTTGGACAAGTCGACAGGCGCATGTCGTCTTATATTCGTTCGGAGGAACTATTCATGGCCCAACGCGCCATCTTGTAAAGGAAACAAAAATTTAATTTTTCTTGCGATAGCTTGAGCGCCTAAGGGGGCTCCTGAGCATCGCGCCTCAGGAGCCTTACCGGTCATAAGGCCACTCGCCCTCCTGGTGTCGTCCTTAGTTTCCGGTCGGCATCAGGAGTGTCGGGGCCTCGCCCCGTGAAGTGCGTCCTTGGTTTCCGGTCGTACCTAACGGTGGTGGGCAAATGTGCGGGACTGGGACCTGCCGACGCAGAGCTACTTGAACGACAACTCGGAACCTCAGGAAACCTCAGGAAGCCCGACCCCCCAGGGGCAGGAAGCAGAATCTTCGGGGGCCGCTTGAGCGTCTAAGGGGGCTCCTGAGCATCGTGCCTCAGGAGCCTTACCGGTCATAAGGCCCCTCGCCCTCCGGGTGTCGTCCTTGGTTTCCGGTTGGCATCAGGAGTGTCGGGGCCTCGCCCCGTGAAGTGCGTCCTTGGTTTCCGGTTGTACCTAACGGTGGTGGGGAAATGTGCGAGACTGGGACCTGCCGACGTAGAGCAGCTTGAGTGTCTAAGGGGGCTCCTGAGCATCGTGCCTCAGGAGCCTTACCGGTCGAAAAGCCACTCGCACCTTGAGGTCGTCCTTGGTTTCCGGTCGGCATCAAGGGTGTCGGGGCCTTGCCTCGTGAGGAGCGTCCAGGTGAACTGGCCGAATCTTGCGATGGTAGGGAAATGTGCGGGACTGGGACCTGCAGACACAGAGCACCGACAAAGCCCCCAACCCACTTCACTCGCGAGAAGGAGAAGCCCGCCAGGCGAACGGACCCTCCGAGCGCCGCAGCCGTGCCTCACAACCGAGAAGCCTACCGCAGGCACGCCAAGCTAAGTATCCCAACCGCGACTGAAAGGAAGTTCCAACTAACGGAATGCAAAAGTACAAATAAGAGAAGGCAATCGCCCAAGTCTATTACACGCCCGCAGGGCCTTCCCTTGTTTCTTTGGTTACAATATCGGGAGAGGAGAAGGAGAAGGGGCCGCACGGGGGCTGCCGCTTCGGGAGCCCGGCGTCCGCGCGCCCGCACTCAGTCGGTGTCTTCCTCCTCCTTCACGGCCCCGTGGAGGCGCGCCGGCACGGACGCCCCTGGAGCAAAAGAACGGCGCCGCGGCGGCTAGCTACCCCCCGAGGTCCGGGCGCGTCGGCGTGGCGGCGCGTCGTAGCTACTGTCGCTGTCGCTCGGGCTCTCTTCGGAAGGGGTGTCGCTGCCACTGGAGGCACGGCGCCCGTCGCGAAGGGCGAGCTCAGCTCCAACATCGCCACGACCGACGTCCTCCGGGCAGCACCCCAGGCGCTCGCCCTCGCCCCCGTCATACTTGAAGTGGAGGGTGCGCCTCCCCTTCAGGCCTCGAGCGCGGGCGAACGTTTGCCACCCACGGTTCAGGTACACGTACCCTCCGAGGGTGACCTCGACTTCCACCCAAGACGCCGCGCTGCAGCAACCGTCGGCCTGCAGCCACAGGCCGGCGGGCCCTCCGGCCGGCAGCGCCCCCGCAAAGAAGTTCGGGAGTTGGAACCAAGCGGCCTCCGGCTTCTCCGCCCACACCACGAATTCCAGCGCCGTGTCAGCCGAATGGAGGCGCGGGCACGACGGCCGGGTGGCCATCGCCGACCCCCCACCTCGGCCGCTGCGACCGCCCGCACCAAACGGCGCCCCACCGCGGCCGCCGATGGTGATTCCAGGGCATGCAGAGCCACGGCCGCGCTCGCTAGGAACCACCGTCGGCGTCGCCGCATACTTCCTGGGGCGACCGCGGCCCCTCCTGGGCGGCGGAGCGGCAGAACCGTCCCCGGAGGCCTTCCCCTTCTCAGCGGCAGAGAATTTCCTCATCGATGCCATGGCTGAGGAAGCAACGGAGTCGAGATGGGGAGGCAGAGAAGACGAAAGCAAGTGAGGGCTTTCTTGCCCTCGCCAGCTTATATACGGCCAAGGGCCGCCTTGCGTCCTCTCACGTCCCCGAGCACGCACGGTCTCTGAAGGGTCACATCCGCGTGGCACGAGCGGCGGAAGCATTCAAGGACGGGCAATGATGGCCGGCGCAGCGCCCGGGCGCCATGTCAGTTTGACCGGAAACGGTTCCGGATGCCTCGGGGAGCGGAGGCGATGCCGTCCGAGCATCCGACGCGTGTAAAGCCTGGCCCGCAGGCAATTGGGGCCCGCGGCGCTTCGGGCCGTCCTCCAGGCTTTGCCTAGAAGCCAGCTCGAGCGCGCCTTGGACCCGGGGGCTACTGTCGGCGTTCTGGGAACGGGGGTACCCAGACCTGCCTGCCTGCGGCCCAGGGCATGGCCCACTTCGTCAACCAACGCCGCCGGGCGCGGCCCCACTGAAGACAAGGCCCAAGCCTCGCGAGGAGGAGCAGCATCAAGGCCGGCATGGGACGGGCCTCCTCAAGCCCCCTCCGGAGCGGTAGAGATCTCTATGCAAGGCCCGGCCTCGGGACTCAAAGGTGACGCACAGAAGGACAGGCGAGCACCAGTGCGCCTGGCAGGGCAATTTCCTCTTTGGTGCAAAGGGAGCAAGGACGTACGCGGGTTCCCAAAGCATCCCCCAAAGGTTTCCATTCCGGTGCAACAAGACCGCAACCACCAGCTCCGCAGGACGGACGTCATCGCTGAGCCCGTCCCTGCACCGTCGACAGCTACTTTGCAGGCGAAGACCGCCTTTGGGCAGGGCGAGCACGAACCCCTGTCCCCCTTCAAAATTGGCCGTTGTGGGATCCCTTCCCGCCATTGCGATAAGGGAAGAGGACCCGGGCCACCGCTATATATAGAGGGTAGGCTGCACCGTAGAGGGGGATGGGGATCCATTCCACCACTCATCCGTCACCAAACCACAGAGGGCCCCGGGCACCTCAGGGGAGCCCTCATGAGGCCCTGAAGCACTGTACTTGTTCATCCACCACACCTCCTCGAGAGGCAATCCACCAAAAGCAGGAGTAGGGTATTACGCTTCGCAGCGGACCGAACCTGGGTAAACTGTCATGTTCATCTTCTTCCTCGTCATCGTGCGAGTTCGTTGCTGTGTTCATCGAGTAGCGAGCTAGGTTGGGCGAGGCTGCTGGGGATCTTCGCACACGCCCCTGTGTTCGAATCTTAAGGGTTTTGCAGAGCCCGAAATCCGACATTTGGCACGCCAGGTAGGGGGCGTATCGGAGCTTCCCCGCTTGCGGTGAAGGCCAAACCCCGGCTCAGCAACTCCATGGCGGGCATGATCCCCGAGGACCGCCGGCCCCCGGCGCGGGATGGTGTTTGGGCGCGCAGGGCCGCCCCTGCGGTCGCCTGCATCCTCGGCGGGTCGCAGGCGCCACCCTCCGGCCGCCATGTCAAGCGCTTCCTACGCCATGTGGGAGCGGTTCAGCCACGGCCCGAGCCCGCGGGGCGCCGCGCATGGCCGGAAATCGACATCACCTTCAGCCCCGACGACCACTCCAAGGCCACGTCAGCCGCTGGGACACTTCCCATGTTGTGCACGCCAACCATACGCGGCGTGGCCGTCTCCAGGACCCTCATCGACGGTGGCGCCGGCCTCAACGTCATCTCCTTGGAGGCCTTCGACGCGCTGCAGTTACCCCGCGAACAGCTCGCACCTTCAAGGCCCTTCTTTGGGGTGGTGGCCGGGTCCGTCGTTCCCGTGGGGCGGGTTCGCCTCCCCGTCACCTTCGGCACCCGCTCCAACTTCCGCACCGAGCAGGTCGACTTCGATGTCGCTCACATCCACCTCCCGTACAACGCGATACTCGGCTACCCCGCCCTCGCTCAGTTCATGGCGGCAATGCACCCAGGCTACAACGTCATCAAGATGCCCGGGAGCGGCGGCGTCCCACGTACTCAAGCACTCATACAAGACCGCGGCCGCGGCGCGCGCCAGCGTCGGGGGCGCGGTGCGGGCCGCGGAGGACCCCGGGGGCGTCCCCGACGTCGCGCCCGTGAAAAAGAAGCAGATGTTCTCCCAGAACCGGGCGGAGACGAAGCAAGTACCGGTGGACGAGGGGAGCCCAGGCCCAACCTTCACCATCGGCGCCGACTTGCCTCAAGACCAAGAGGAGGCGTTGGTGACCTTCCTCAGGGCGAACAAAGACGCCTTCACATGGAGCGCCTCCGACTTGGTGGGGGTCCCGAGGGACGTAATCGAGCACCACCTCATGGTGTGCCCGAACGCGCGCCCGGTGAAGCAAAAGGCGAGGAGGCAGGCTCTGGAGAAGCAGGCATTCATCGCTCAGGAGGTCGGCAAGCTGAAGGAAGCAGGGGTCATCCGGGAGGTGCGTTACCCAGAGTGGGTGGCCAACCCGGTGGTCGTCCCAAAGAAGTGCGGGAAGGAGCGTATGTGCGTCGACTTCACGAGCCTCAACAAGGCTTGCCCCCAGGACCCATTCCCACTGCCGCGCATCGACCAAATCGTGGACTCCACCGCGGAGTGCGATCTCCTGTGCTTCCTGGATGCCTTCTCGGGTTACCACCAGATCAAGATGGCGGTGGAGGACGTTGAGAAAACGGCCTTCCTCACCACGTGTGGAGTGTTCTGCTACACGTGCATGCCCTTTCGACTGCGGAACGCTGGGGCAACCTTCCAGCGATTGATGCACATCGCCCTGGGGCCGCAGCTTGGGAGGAATGCGGAAGCCTACGTCGATGACATCATGGTCAAGTCCAGGGCGGCCAAGACCTTGGTCGAGGACTTGAAGGAGACATTCGCTAGCCTGAGGGAGGTAAATTTGAAGCTCAACCCCGAAAAGTGCGTCTTCGGGGTTCCTTCGGGCAAGTTGCTCGGCTTCCTGGTGTCACACCGGGGAATTGAGGCGAACCCGGAGAAGATCAAGGCCATAAACAAGATGAGCGTGCCCCAAACCCTCAAGGAAATGCAAAGTTGGCGGGGTGCGTGACCTCCTAGGGGCATTTCATCTCCAAGCTCGGCGAGCGGGCCTTGCCATTCTTCAAGATCATGCAAAGGAAGGGCCCTTTCGAATGGACCCCGGAGGCCGACGCACCCTTCGAGGAACTCAAGCGATACCTCACGAGCCCACCGGTGATGGTAGCGCCTCGCCCACGGGAGCCCTTGTTGCTATACCTGGCCGCCACCCCCACTCCGCCAGCGCTGCGTTGGTGGCGGTCAGGGAGGAGCAAGCCGGCGCACGTACCACGTTGAAGGGCACCGGCGGGCCCCCGCACGCGGAGCCAGGGGGCTCGCACGATCAGCAAGAGCCGGCTCCTTCTCAAGCTGGAGAACCCGAAGCCCAAGCCGCTCAGGCGGACCATGAAGCGCCTAACCCTCCTGAGGCCCTGACCTCTGCCACGGACCGCGAGGTGTCCAAGCCTCCTGAGCCCGTCGCGGGGCAGGACTCCTCAGGAGGACTCGCCCTCGTCGAACACCCGGTGTACTACGTCAGCACGGTGCTGCGGGACGCGCGTTCACGCTATCCCATGCAGCAGAAGCTTCTCCTAGCGCTCCTCGTCACTTCAAGAAAGCTGCGCCACTACTTCCAGGGGCATCCAATCAAGGTCGTCAACATAGAGTTCAGCACGACCAGGGTCATCAAAGGAGCAGCCCTAGCGGACTTCGTGGCGGAATGGACGGACGTCCCGGACCGGGGGCTGGAGGGGAGCCAGTCCCTTGCTCCCGGCGATGAAGCACCCAAAGGATGGACCATGCATTTCGACGGAGCCTTCACGCGCAAAGGAGCGGGAGCTGGGGTCGTGCTCACTTCCCCGGTAGGAGACAAGCTAAGCTA
This sequence comes from Elymus sibiricus, assembly GCA_039707655.1. NCBI lineage: Eukaryota > Viridiplantae > Streptophyta > Magnoliopsida > Poales > Poaceae > Elymus > Elymus sibiricus. The sequence continues at coordinate 113,591,737 of CM077663.1, read as the reverse complement.
TGCTGTACAGCTCTGCTTCCAACATGGGGAGAAGGTCTCCAACAACATCGCGGAGTACGAAGGCCTCATCGCCGGCCTTAAGGCGGCGGCGGCCTTGGGGGTTCGGTGCCTCACCGTTATGGGCGACTCTCAGCTCCTCGTCAACTTCTCCAACAAAGAGTATACGCCCAAAGACGAGCACATGGAGGCGTATCTGGAAGAGGTACGTAAGATTGAAAAACGTTTTCAGGGCTTGGAGCTGCAGCACATCCCGCGCGGCGCGAACAAGGTAGCGGATGACATCGCCAAGAGAGCTTCTCGCCGCGAACCTCAAGAGCCAGGCGTCTTCGAGGAGCGACTCTTCAAGCCCTCCGCGACACCGCATACCGAAAGCCTGGCGCCACGGAGTGAGGAGCTCCCCCCAGCACCGCCCTCGGGGGCTCCGGACTGTGGCCAGGCCTCGGGGGCTCGACTGCTCTTGGCCTTGGAGCCCCATGCCGACAGCTGGATGCAAGAATTCAGGGCGTACTTGCTCCACGGCACGCTACCGGAGAAGGAGGAAGACGCGGAGCGCGTAGCCCGGCAGGCCACAGCATACTGCCTGCAAGATGGCGATTTGTACCGCAGGCGCCCGAACGACGTCGCGTTGCGGTGCATTTCCAAGGAGCAAGGGTGCGAGCTGCTGGCCGACATCCACGGGGGAGACTGCGGGCATCACTCTTCCTCGCGCACACTTGCAGGGAAGGCGTTCCGATCGGGCTTCTACTGGCCTTCGGTGCTGGACGACGCCATCGAGCTGGTTCGGTCTTGCGAGGCCTGCCAGTTCCATGCCAAGCAGATTCACCAGCCCGCACAGGGCCTCCAGACCATTCCACTCTCCTGGCCCTTTGCGGTCTGGGGGCTGGACATACTTGGGCCCTTCCCGCGGGCAGCGGGCGGGTACCGCTACCTCTACATCGCCACCGTCAAGTTCATCAAGGGCCTCGTGAGCCGCTTCGGCGTCCCCAACCGCATCATCACCGACAACGGTTCGCAGTTCACAAGCCACCTCTTCAAGACTTATTGTGCTAACCTTGGAACGCAGATATGTTATGCTTCGGTAGCCCACCCGTGGAGCAACGGCCAGGCGGAGCGCGCCAACGCGGAGGTCCTGCGAGGCCTCAAGGCAAGGAGCTTCAAGAAGAAGCTCGAAGCTTGCGGCAGGGGTTGGGTCGATGAGCTTCAGTCGGTGATGTGGTCCATCCGCACCACCGCAAATAAGCCCACGGGCGAAACCCTGTTCTTCCTCGTCTACGGAGCCGAAGCCGTCCTTCCCCATGAGATCAAGCACCAATCCCCGCGGGTCTTGGCATTTGACGAGGAGCGTCCGGAAGCTACGCGGGGAACCGACCTCGTGCTTGGAGAGGAGGCGCGCCGTCGGGCCTCACTCCGGGCTGCGCGGTATCAGCAAGCTTTACGGCGCTACCACTGCCGCAACATCCGCTCCAAGACCCTCGAAGTCGGTGACCTCGTCCTGAGGCGGGTTCTCTCCAGGGAGGGCTTGCACAAGCTCTCGCCCATGTGGGAGGGCCCGTTCAAGGTCGTTCATGTCTCCAGGCCTGGCGCTGTGCGCCTGGAGACTCAGGACGGGGTCCCCATCCAGAACGCCTGGAACATCCAGCACCTCCGAAAGTTCTACCCGTGACACTCTCACCTAATAATGAGCGGGCTGTATACGCCCGGGGCCCCCCGAGGACGCGGAGGGGTCCCTCCCACGCAATGTGGCAGCCACAGCCCAGAGCTGGCGGAGAAGTCAACACTGCCCATCAATGGCTATGCCCATGCAACGTGGATGCCCTACGCTCAGTGCTGGGGGAAGACGAAGACTAGACTAGGTGCCGGACGCGGCCGTTATTTGCTTTTCTCCTGCTTGAATTTGCCAACCTTTATGAAACTAAACTCGGGGCTTTTCCAAATCACGCTTTAAAGGGAAGGGTCAAAGATTTGTTTTCATTGCCATTCATTGCGCTGCTTTCTCTTTCTCTGAGTCAAGCACTCGCCTGCTCCCCTCCCCCTCGTACCACGCGAGCGGGGGCTGGGGGGCACGGTGCTTACACCTCGCCAAGGCCTTGGCGCCCAGATCCTCGCATGGTACTCTCGGACAAGTCGACAGGCGCATGTCGTCTTATATTCGTTCGGAGGAACTATTCATGGCCCAACGCGCCATCTTGTAAAGGAAACAAAAATTTAATTTTTCTTGCGATAGCTTGAGCGCCTAAGGGGGCTCCTGAGCATCGCGCCTCAGGAGCCTTACCGGTCATAAGGCCACTCGCCCTCCTGGTGTCGTCCTTAGTTTCCAGTCGGCATCAGGAGTGTCGGGGCCTCGCCCCGTGAAGTGCGTCCTTGGTTTCCGGTCGTACCTAACGGTGGTGGGCAAATGTGCGGGACTGGGACCTGCCGACGCAGAGCTACTTGAACGACAACTCGGAACCTCAGGAAACCTCAGGAAGCCCGACCCCCCAGGGGCAGGAAGCAGAATCTTCGGGGGCCGCTTGAGCGTCTAAGGGGGCTCCTGAGCATCGTGCCTCAGGAGCCTTACCGGTCATAAGGCCCCTCGCCCTCCGGGTGTCGTCCTTGGTTTCCGGTCGGCATCAGGAGTGTCGGGGCCTCGCCCCGTGAAGTGCGTCCTTGGTTTCCGGTCATATCTAACGGTGGTGGGGAAAGTGCGAGACTGGGACCTGCCGACGTAGAGCAGCTTGAGTGTCTAAGGGGGCTCCTGAGCATCGCGCCTCAGGAGCCTTACCGTTCGAAAAGCCACTCGCACCTTGAGGTCGTCCTTGGTTTCCGGTCGGCATCAAGGGTGTCGGGGCCTTGCCTCGTGAGGAGCGTCCAGGTGAACTGGCCGAACCTTGCGATGGTAGGGAAATGTGCGGGACTGGGACCTACAGACACAGAGCACCGACAAAGCCCCCAACCCACTTCACTCGCGAGAAGGAGAAGCCCGCCAGGCGAACGGACCCTCCGAGCGCCGCAGCCGCGCCTCACAACCGAGAAGCCTACCGCAGGCACGCCAAGCTAAGTATCCCAACTGCGACCGAAAGGAAGTTCCAACTAACGGAATGCAAAAGTACAAATAAGAGAAGGCAATCGCCCAAGTCTATTACACGCCCGCAGGGCCTTCCCTTGTTTCTTTGGTTACAATATCGGGAGAGGAGAAGGAGAAGGGGCCGCACGGGGGCTGCCGCTTCGGGAGCCCGGCGTCCGCGCGCCCGCACTCAGTCGGTGTCTTCCTCCTCCTTCACGGCCCCGTGGAGGCGCGCCGGCACGGACGCCCCTGGAGCAGAAGAACGGCGCCGCGGCGGCTGGCTACCCCCCGAGGTCCGGGCGCGTCGGCGTGGCGGCGCGTCGTAGCTGCTGTCGCTGCTGTCGCTCGGGCTCTCTTCGGAAGGGGTGTCGCTGCCACTGGAGGCACGGCGCCCGTCGCGAAGGGCGAGCTCAGCTCCAACATCGCCACGACCGACGTCCTCCGGGCAGCACCCCAGGCGCTCGCCCTCGCCCCCGTCATACTTGAAGTGGAGGGTGCGCTTCCCCTTCAGGCCTCGAGCGCGGGCGAACGTTTGCCACCCACGGTTCAGGTACACGTACCCTACGGGGGTGACCTCGACTTCCACCCAAGACGCCGCGCTGCAGCAACCGTCGGCCTGCAGCCACAGGCCGGCGGGCCCTCCAGCCGGCAGCGCCCCCGCGAAGAAGTTCGGGAGTTGGAACCAAGCGGCCTCCGGCTTCTCCGCCCACACCATGAATTCCAGCGCCGTGTCAGCCGAATGGAGCCGCGGGCACGACGGCCGGGTGGCCATCGCCGACCCCCCACCTCGGCCGCTGCGACCGCCCGCACCAAACGGCGCCCCACCGCGGCCGCCGATGGTGATTCCAGGGCATGCAGAGCCACGGCCGCGCTCGCTGGGAACCACCGTCGGCATCGCCGCATACTTCCTGGGGCGACCGCGGCCCCTCCTGGGCGGCGGAGCGGCAGAACCGTCCCCGGAGGCCTTCCCCTTCTCAGCGGCAGAGAATTTCCTCATCGATGCCATGGCTGAGGAAGCAACGGAGTCAAGATGGGGAGGCAGAGAAGACGAAAGCAAGTGAGGGCTTTCTCGCCCTCGTCAGCTTATATACGGCCAAGGGCCGCCTTGCGTCCTCTCGCGTCCCCGAGCACGCACGGTCTCTGAAGGGTCACATCCGCGTGGCACGAGCGGCGGAAGCATTCAAGGACGGGCAATGATGGTCGGCGCAGCGCCCGGGCGCCATGTCAGTTTGACCGGAAACGGTTCCGGATGCCTCGGGGAGCGGAGGCGATGCCGTCCGAGCATCCGACGCATGTAAAGCCTGGCCCGCAGGCAATTGGGGCCCGCGGCACTTCGGGCCGTCCTCCAGGCTTTGCCTAGAAGCCAGCTCGAGCGCGCCTTGGACCCGGGGGCTACTGTCGGCGTTCTGGGAACGGGGGTACCCAGACCTGCCTGCCTGCGGCCCAGGGCATGGCCCACTTCGTCAACCAACGCCGCCGGGCGCGGCCCCACTGAAGACAAGGCCCAAGCCTCGCGAGGAGGAGCAACATCAAGTCCGGCAGGGGACGGGCCTCCTCAAGCCCCCTCCGGAGCGGCGGAGATCTCTATGCAAGGCCCGGCCTCGGGACTCAAAGGTGACGCACAGAAGGACAGGCGAGCACCAGTGCGCCAGGCAGGGCAGTTTCCTCTTTGGTGCAAAGGGAGCAAGGACGTACGCGGGTTCCCAAAGCATCCCCCAAAGGTTTCCATTCCGGTGCAACAAGACCGCAACCACCAGCTCCGCAGGACGGACGTCATCGCTGAGCCCGTCCCTGCACCGTCGACGGCTACTTTGCAGGCGAAGACCGCCTTTGGGCAGGGCGAGCACGAACCCCTGCCCCCCTTCAAAATTGGCCGTTGTGGGATCCCTTCCCGCCATTGCGATAAGGGAAGAGGACCCGGGCCACCGCTATATATAGAGGGTAGGCTACACCGTAGAGGGGGATGGGGATCCATTCCACCACTCATCCATAACCAAACCACAGAGGGCCCCGGGCACCTCAGGGGAGCCCTCATGAGGCCCTGAAGCACTGTACTTGTTCATCCACCACACCTCCTCGAGAGGCAATCCACCAAAAGCAGGAGTAGGGTATTACGCTTCGCAGCGGACCGAACCTGGGTAAACTGTCATGTTCATCTTCTTCCTCGTCATCATGCGAGTTCGTTGCTGTGTTCATCGAGTAGCGAGCTAGGTTGGGCGAGGCTGCTGGGGATCTTCGCACATGCCCATGTGTTCAAATCTTAAGGGTTTTGCGGAGCCCGAAATCCGACAGAGGTGGGCCGAGGAGGGCACAACCCACCAGGGCGCGCCTAGGGGGGACTGGCGCGCCCTGGTGTCTTGTGCCCACCAGGGTGGCCCCCTCCGGTAGTTTTTTTGCTCTGGTATTTTTTATTTAATCCAAAAATAATCTCCGTAAAATTTCAGCTTCATTGGAGTTGTGCAGAATAGGTATCTCTGATGTGCTTTTCTTGGGTCCAGAATTCCAGCTGCCGGTATTCTCCTGCTTTGTGTAAACCTTGCATATTATGAGAGAAAAGGCATTAGAATCACTCCCTAAAGAATTATTATTCAACACAACATAATAAATAACAATAGGAAATCATGATGCAAAATGGACGTATCAACATGTACCACGTGCAGAAAACAGCATCGCTGATCATCTATCAAAGTGCGCCGCGCAAAAACTTCCTGTGGAACCAGGAACTTTTGTCCTCCACTTCACTCAGCCATTAGTATCCCCGTCAACGATGACCAAGAAAAGGAGAAAGCTAAACTCCGGCAAGCATTTCCCGGTACAGCTTCCTGAAGCTGCTGGTAGAGAGGCTGCCAGGGGCAATCTCGTTTCGGTTGGTGAGCAGCTCCCTCCCGCGGAACCCCAGGTTCTTGCGGTCGAGGTAAGCGCTCCCACGAACGAGGAGATGCCTTTAGTCCTCGTTGTCGAGCCACATGCTCCAGCTTGGGCACAACATATAGTCCACTTCCTTCAAACATGAGAACTTCCCGAAGAGCAGGAAGAAGCCGAAAAAGTAGCCCGCCAGTCAAGTATGTACGAGTTTGTCGATGACACTCTGTATAGAAAAAGGCTAAACGGTGTGAAATTGAGGTGCATTCATCGGGAAGATGGACTGAAGCTGTTGGCAGAGATTCACGGAGGCATGTGTGGGTCTCACATTGGATCAAGGGCCCTTGCCGGAAAAGCCTTCCGGCAGGGTTTCTACTGGCCCACTGCCCTCCAGGATGCAACTGAGCTAGTCACCAAATCTGAAGCTTGCCAGTTCCATTCCAAGAACATCCATCAACCAGGGCATGCTCTCCAGACGATCCCTTTATCCTGGCCATTTTTGGTCTGGGGGCTCGATATTTTTGGCCCCTTTCCACGCGCCGTCGGGGGCTTTGAATTCTTGTTCGTAGCAATCAACAAGTTTACAAAGTGGCCTGAGGTGGAACCAGTGAGAAAGGTGACCGCGCAGTCAGCTGTCAAGTTCCTGAAAGGACTAGTGTGCCGATTTGGAGTGCCCAACAGAGTGATCACCGATAATGGCACCCAGTTCACGAGTCGCACCTTTATGCAATACATCCAAAGCCTTGGAAGCAAGGTCTTCTTCGCCTCTGTTGCCCACCCAAGGAGCAACGGGAAAGTCGAGAGGATGAACGCTGAAGTGTTGCATGGGCTCAAGACAAGAATTTCGATAGACTGCAAAGATGCGGCAATCGCTGGATAGATGAGCTGCCGGTGGTTCTTTGGTCCCTTAGAATGACAACAAATCGAGCTACCGGGGCGGAAGCAGTTCTCCCCACGGAACTCATATACGGGTCACCTCGAGTACTTGCCTATGATGAAGTAGAGCAAGAGCAACTACGGCATGCCGATGCCATGCTCCTCGAGGAAGATCATCTCCGGGCCGCTGTGCATGCTGCACACTACCAGCAAGCCATGCGCCGCTATCATAGCCGCAGGGTCCACGCCCGGAGCCTTGAGGAAGGCGACCTTGTCCTTAGGCGCATTCAGTCCGCCAAGGGTACCGACAAGTTGACGCCGAAGTGGGAAGGCCCTTACCGGGTAGCACGAGTCACCAGACCTGGCGCAATCCGTCTAGAGACCGAAGATGGCATCAAAATGCTTAACTCATGGAATATTGAGCATCTTCGTAAGTTCTACCCGTAAGGCGCGGTCGCTGGGCTCAGTCCCCGGCAACCACCTTTTGTACAAGCCTTGCTGCAGAGCATGTAACCCTTTGTACAAAGCCAGGCACGGACCCTGTGCATTCAATAATAAAGCTAGGCATTGCATCATACCATTGAACTGCATGTTTACTATGCATTTTTATGTTGCAGTGTTGTCGCTTTTAAGTTTTATAAATTTGGTAGAGTACTTGATGAGCCTGTGATCCTTGTTACTGCATTCTCTCTCCCCAGAGGACAGAGGCCTCTTCCCCTACATGTTTTGACCGTCAGGAAAACAAGGAAGGTGGGTAAAGGAACAAGGACGGTGGCCCATCATGCTCCAGAAAGGGATATTGCCTGACAAGATAAGTCTAATCACAGATCCCAAGCTCAGTGCCATTTTCTCCCTTAAGGAAACCCTTGCTATCCTTTTTGACTATGAACAATGGAGTCCTTTACACAATAGAAACCCTTGTCGGGACGAGCCGTCCCCCAGCTCCTGTCGCTTATCAGTTCTGGGGGGCCGCACCGATACTGACGAGCGGCATTGCCGGGGGATGATACCAGCCTGTTGCCGGGGGCTCGCTCCCCCTTTGGCGCTCGCGGTTAATACTGACCCGGCAAATAGTTCCACGCGGCAAAGACAAACATGCCGACACAGTACAAACAAGGGAAGAAAAAGATAGTACTTAAGGAAGAGAAATATCATTTCTTTCATTCATTTTCGGTACAAAATGGATAGAGATACATTTGAGGACGCCCCTTTAATAACTCTTTATTTGGCTTTCTCCCCTAGGAACGAGCTACAAAAAGAAAAAAGGACAAAAGGAGGGCCTAAGCAGAAGCCCAGCCTGACCCCGTCAGGACTGGCAGGGCGCGGCTCGACAGGACCACCGGTAGGGAAGATGAAGCTGAAGTCCACGAGCCTGCCAGGGTCCAACTGAGGGAGGAGGCGGCGCCCAAGACAAGAACCCCTGACAAATCACTCTGCCGGGGGGCTAGCTGACGGTGATGGTGTGACCGGCGATCAGTTGGAGCCCGAGTCGTCGTACTCCGACTTGACAACCGGGGGCTCGCTATCGCTGTCTTCACCGACATTGTCCTCCTCGTCACTGTCACTCGAGGAGGAGCTTTCATCGTCGCTCGAGCTCTCTTCACAGCAGCCAAGACGAATGCCCGAACGCCCATATATCTTGATGGAGAGCATGTCGGCCTCCACCAGCTTGAAGCGGAGGACGTACCCACCCACGAAGTTATGGGCACGTGTGAGGATTTTCCACCCGCGCCTGAGGAACATGACGCGGGGCGCCTGAATCTCGACGTCAGCCTGCACAGCGCCATTACAGCAGCCATGCATGCGCAACCACATCACACGCATTTTGCTGGTCTCCATCACCTTGGCAAAAGGGCGAGGGAGTCGCAAACGACTGCGGTGAGGGCCATGCAGCACGACAATGAACTCTGGCACCATACCTTCAGTATGTCCCATCGCTCGGGGAGAAACCACCGACAAAAGAGGATCGGGTGCGGCGCTCCGCCTTCCCCGCCCGCGAGCCCTGCACCGACCCCGGCCTCTTCCAGTGCTCCCACCCCGGGCGCTGGAACCGCCTCCCGCTGTTGCAGCTAAAGCAGCGGCATGATCCCGAGGGAAAACTCTCGTCGCCACGGCGGAAGCTGGGAGTCGTCCTCGCCCCCTCATCATGGTGGTGACTGGTGCATCCAAAGATGGAGAGGAAGGGCAAGCTATGTTAACCTGAGGTCGAGGAGGAGAAGGGAATGGATGAGCATCACCCGTTGTGACCCTCCAATTTATAGGGAAGGGCACGGGGGGCTGGCCCTCCTCTGCTCCAAGGCGGCCGCCCATCTCCACCAATCCCACTACCCACAATCATGGGCGAACAGGTAACCGCCCCATTGCTCCAATCCATGGCGCTGCAATTTCTGCCACTCCCACGCCTAGGAGCCATGTGCGTCCACCGCAAAATTCCCGCAATGCATGCGGCGCGCGTGGCGGAAACGGCCTGAGGTAGCAAGTAAGTGTTGGCTTAAAAGTCGGCAGTTACACCCTCATATTACGCGCCTGTGCATAAATTTGGGGCCTGACCCAACGGCGCTAGGCGAGCGCGTTTGGGCGAGACCCGGGGGCTCCTGTCGGTGCACTAGGATTGGGGTACCTAGTGCCCCTGACTTATGGACATGCAGTAGTAGCAGAACCCGACAACATAAATACAGTCCAACCCAGAGAAGACGCTCCACGTGAGATCAAGTAGCGCATCAAGAAGACAAAGCCTTCATTCAAGACCCGGACTCCGGCAGGACCAGTCTATGCTAGCTAAGCAATGCCGGCAAGGTCGATGCGACGGCCCAGAACGGGCCCGAACCACGCCAGTCACGTCCCCGATGCGTGCCGGGGACCGGGGCGCACACATCTTCAGGAAGACCCGGCAAGCCATCCCCCGACAGGCGTGAGCTGGTCGTCCAACGCTCCATAGCTTCGCAATGCTAGTCATTTGTCGATGCAGTGTCGAGCCTTCAGGTGGCTAAGAAGCTCTCGCTAAGCACGTGGTGACGCGCTGGGAGGCAGATTATGCCCATTAGACACTGATACGTCTCCAACATATCTATAATTTTTGCTTGTTCCATGCTGTTATATTATCATTCTTGGATGTTTTAAAATCATTTTATAACAACTTTATATCATTTTTTGGGACTAACCTATTGACATAGTGCCAAAGTGCCAGTTGTTGTTTTTGCTTGTTTTTTACTTCGCAGAATATCAGTACCAAACGGAGTCCAATCGTGATGAAACTTTTTGGAGATTTTTTCTGGACCAGAAGACACCCAGTGGGCCAAAGAAGTACCAGAGAAGTGGGATGTGGAGGCCACAACCCACATGGGGGCGCCAGGGGGCCCCCGACGCGCCCTGGTGGGTTGTGCCCTCCACAGGGCCCCCCTCCACCGCCTCTGACGCCTATAAATTCCCAAATATTCAGAAAACCCTAGGGGAGTCGACGAAACATAATTCCAGCCGCTGCAAGTTCCAGAACCTCGAGATCCAATCTAAACACCATAACGGAGGGGTTCATCTTCTTCATCGGTGCCTCTCCGATGATGCGTGAGTAGTCCACCATAGACCTATGGGTCTGTAGGCAGTAGCTAGATGGCTTCCTCTCTCTCTTTTGATTCTCAATACAATGGTCTCTTGGAGATCTATTTGATGTAAACTTTTCCGGTGTGTTTGTTGGGATCCGATGAATTTTGAGTTCATGATCAGTTTCTATCCATGAATATTATTTGAGTCTTCTTTGATCTCTTATATGCATGATTACTTATTGCCTCGTATTTCTTCTTCGAATCTTTGGTTTAGTTATGCCAACTAGATCGTTTTTTCTTGCCATGGGAAGAGGTGCTTTGTGATGGGTTCGATCTTGCGGTGTCCTTTCCCAGTGACACAAGGGGCAGCAAGGCACGCATGTATCGTTGCCATTAAGGATAACAAGATGGGGTCTATTCCTACATGAATAGATCTTGTCTACATCATGTCATCGCTCTTATTGCATTACTCTGTTTTTCCATGAACTTACTACACTAGATGCATGCTGGATAGCGGTCGATGTGTGGAGTAATAGTGGTAGATGCAGGCATGAGTCGGTCTACTTATCTTGGACGTGATGCCTATATAATGATCATCGCCTTGCATATCGTCATGATTATTTGATCTTCTATCAATTGCCCAACAGTAATTTTTTCACCCACCGTGTGCTATACTCATGAGAGAAGCCACTAGTGAATCCTACGGCCCCCGAGTCTACTTTTCTGACATATTGCTTTCTGACCTATATTTTTGCCTCTTTGTTTTCAGATCTACTAAACCAAAAATCCAAAAATATATTGCTGCACTTTTTATTTGCTCTTCTTATTTTTTGTTCTTGAGAGATCTATCTCTCCTATCTATCACTACCTAATCTATCTTTTTACTGTAGAGAGATTGACAACCTCGCTTTCGCGTCGGGTTGCAAGTATTTGTTATTTGTGTGCAGGTGCTTCTTATTGGGTGGTGGTGATCTTCCTACTGGTTCGATAACCTTGGTTTCAAAACTGAGGAAAATACTTACCATCGCTGTGTTGCATCATCCCTTCCTCTTTGGGGAAATACCGACGCAGTCTCAAGCCACGCCAGACACCCGTCCAGAGGCATGTCAAGATGTTAAGTAATAGTTAGCTAAAGCGGTGGTAAAAGCTTGCCGGGGATGCATCCCCGCACGCCAGCTAGGCTTGGATTTATGGCATTTTGTCCTAAATGCCAGAATTAGGTATGATAGCACTGTTGGCTGTCTAATAGCTAGATAATGTCTGTTTTGCCACTGTGGTCGCCCCTTGAGCTATAAAAGGAGGCCCAAGGCAACATACCTAAAGATTCGGACCTTTTGACACTTATACTCGCATAGCAGCTCTCCCGAAGGCAACCTTGACGGGTTTGAGCGCTACGTGTGCTTCGTGTTCCCCCGATCAATCCACCAAAGCAGGAGTAGGGTTTTACGCTTCCCAGCGGCCCGAACCTGGGTAAAACACCAGCGTCTCGTCGTCAGGCTGTCTCATCACCTCTGCTCTTTGTGCAACGTGATTTCACCCCTGCCGAACCACAAAGGGGTCCGTGGCCCCATAGGTGATCGTGTGCATCGTGACCCGACATCTTTGGCGCGCCAGGTAGGGGCTAAGCATGATTTTTCCTCGAGTGATGTAGGTGATGCTTCCAGTGCTAAGTCGTGCACCAACCGTCAAGGCTCACCAAGTCAGTTGCCAAGAAGCAAAAAGAGAAGGCCAAGTCAGTCTCTGAGATGAAATGCCTGGAGTTTTGGGAGTACCATCAGCTCAACCCCTATCACCGTCCTGAAGACCCTTCTCTTGTGAATTGCCCATTCTGAAACAAGGATCAGATGTCTGTCTATCATGATGTTTTGAAGGATAAGAAGAATCTATATGTGCACGCCAAGTCTATTGATATTGACCACATGGAGAAGGACCAAGCGTACTTTGGAGAATCTCTCACAATTTGTGAGCAGTGTGATATCGTCAAGATCATGGCCTTCAACAATGACTTTGATCGAGAGATTGTGGCTCAGTTCTATGCCATGATTCATTTTTTTTTCCTGATGACGACAAGGTTATGATCTGGATGACCGATGGAAATTGCGGGCTACTTGGAAGAGGTTCATGAACAACTTGGGCTATGGTGATGACGGGCTTCAGAACTCACTTGGACTTCGCCCTCACAGGGAGTGAGCTACCACCCACAAGTCCAAGTTCTATCGCTACATGAGATCCAGGAAGACTGCCAAGGGAGAGGTTCGAGAGTTGATGCCCTTTCTAGATATCGTGCATTGCATCTTCAGGAACACTCTCTTCCCTCGCATTGGGAACTTTGACATGGTGCACTCATATCTCGTGGATATGCTTCTTATGTGTCAAAAGGATAATGGCAAGACTTGTGTTCTGGATGTGTCCCATGTCATGTGGTCCGAGCTCCAGTCTGCTGTGTATGACATGAAGGTGCCCATCTATGGGCCCTATCTCTTCAGGCTCATTTCTGACACTTGGGCGATCATAGTTTCCAAGGGAGCCCCTTTAGGCAAATAATATGGTTACTCATTAGGTGACTAAGTTGAGGCAAAAGGAGCGCTCCTAGTGGATCTGAGAACAATTTTATTTTAGAGGAGAGGTGGGTCTTCAAGAGTGGACAATGAACTGACTCTGACGACTCCATTGTTGCCACCTCTGCTCGTTCTGCTGCTGCTGATGAGGAGGTTGTTGAGGAGGACCCCGACGATGTTTGTGGTGCTAGCGAGGAGGAGTCACAGGACTCGAAGGATACCATGGATGAGGATGAGGAGTAGTGCTACCACCTTGGGTCGCTCCGATGCTCTTTCCCTTTTTGGCGTCTCAATGCCAAAGGGGAGAGAGTTTAAGTCCAGGGATTTGCTCAGGGTGTTGCCTAGTCACAAGCTCTTATTTTCTTTGCTTTCATCACTGGTGAACTCTTTTATCATATTTCCTTTGGTTTATGAGGCTTGAAGACTATGCGTGTATGGTGTGAGACATATGTTATCTCGTATCTATCCTATTATGTTGTTCTTTCATATTATGTGATGTTTTGCTATTATTATGCCTTGTTATCTTTATGCACACATGCTCTTACTTGCAATCTTGGCCTAGTTTCATATTATGTTGTTGCAAGTATTGCCTCGTCTTTAAAATATAGGGGGAAAGTTGATCCTAGTGTATGTGCTTTGCATTCCAAAAGCATATTCAAATAGTGCACACGTCTAGGGGGAGCCTGTCTATAATTTGTAGAATCTCGGTCTGCATATTATTCGTTGATACCTTTTGTGCAAATCCTGTGTTGTCATCAATCCACCAAAAAGGGGGAGATTGTTAGGGCACATTTCTCTCTAAGTAGTTTTGGTGATTGATGACAATGCAATTTGTGGACTAACCGTGTGCATTGAGCATTTCAGATATTAAATCATGGCACAAAATGGTTTATTCCCCTCGGTGATAATGCATGAAGACGGTTGTTTCTGGCGGTTCTTTTTCGGTGGATTTGAGTCATAGGAAAACCGTACTATTAAGAGGGGGTCCCCATTGGAAGGTTAGGGTGGAATCCACACTTACACAAACCCATATGCACCCACATACCCTTCCCACTTCATTGAAGTTCCTACTGTTCTTCTTCTTTACGAGCTTTTGAAGCATCCTAGAGGTAGTATCGCCCTGGTCAGCGATAGTACCGCTTCTAGCGGTACTTCTGCAGTCTAGTGTCGCGGGCACTATGGCTTGTAGCAGTGGTAGAGCGGTAGTAGTAGGGTGGTAGTACCGCTTTGTGCAGTACTGCGGTTGTCTACTACCGCATCTACTTCTATTGGTTTTGTTGCTTCTATAACCGCCCTAGCCAGCCTCTAATACCGCCTCTAATACCGCCTCTAATACCGCCCTAATCATGGTAGTAGGCGGTAGTAGGGTGTGGTAGTACTGCTTCATGCGGTACTACCGTCCTAGCCAGCCTCTAATACCGCCTGTTTTGTGTCTTGAGACACTTAGTGGTAGTACCGCTAACTAAGGACGGTACACTGGTACCGTAACGTCCTATAAAAACAGTTTTTAACCCCTTTCCGCGAAGTAGTTTCAAATCGTCGCCTTGCCTGTGTGGGCGATAAGGGGGTCCATCCCACACGACACAGAAAAGTCGTCTGCCATGGGGCGAGCACGTGCTGATGATTCGTGCAAAGTAGTCGTATGGGAAGTCATAGACTATCCCACACGTGAAACCTTGACGTTACGTTGTGATCGACCACACATCCAAGACGATGACACGAATATACTCGTTTGCGAAATATGGATATTACAAACATTTAATTCCACGACCTGTTTGTGATAGGTACACACACAACAAAAATCTATAAACTATGTGCAGTGGCTCTACTATCACCAACGTGTCAATTTTAATAATGGTGTGTGATAGTTATTCCTATCACACACGCGGTTCATATGTCAACCGTCTTCTTATCGTCCTACATTACACACGCAAAAATGTTTGGAACCGTTTGTGGTATTGCCGCCAATTGGAACCGTTTGTCCTATTGCCGCAAATCGCACATGCATATAGCATGGAAATGTGTGTGTTATTGCACACAATCCCACACGCACATAATATGCGACCATGTGTTGTGACACTGATAATCGCACACGTTATTCTACAAAAAAATCGTGTGCAATATATACCATCGCACACGGTCTATTCGTACCAACTATGTGTACCGTAATTTATTATCTAATAGTTCATTTTTCTTTAATTTATTATTTGAATTGGAAATTTCAAAAATTAAAATTGGAATTCAAATATTTCACATCCATCAATACATACCCTATTTACAATGGTTCAACAGCCAATGCATAAATCAAAAGCTCGGTACATGTTCGAGAGTTATATAATTCGGTAGAAGATTAAATATGATGAACCACAATATATAGTGCTAGAGGCGGTAAACGTGAAGAGAGAATTGTAAATCCTTTTGGTTGTCGATAGTGTTAAAGAAGTGGAATAGCCATAATGTGCCCTCCTCCATGCCAAAGGCGCGCACAACTTTTGTCCAACCCCTCGTGATAAATGCCCGTCCATCCTTCATTGCCTTTACGAAGACTTCTAGACCATTATCATGGTAGTATTAATTATATACTTTAACCTTCGTTGCCTCCACTTTGGTCATGTAGTTTGCAAGGTAATCTTGACTAGATTGCTTCGGAAACCACTGAAAATAGACAACTTTCAGATATTCATATCTAATAGAGTTACTTGTTGTGGGCAGGAAAAGAACGCAACAAATTACTTACCATCCTAAAGTTCACTTTGTCTTGGATAAAGTGTAAATAAAGAGTTTAATTCTAATCACTCGTCTCTTCCGTCTAACAATTTTTCTTAGTTTCCTCACTTGATGCTTGTTCATGGATATATCATTGCCCCATATGCAAACGGGGTCAAAGCGTGGATCCTTACTGCTGACATATGTACCTATAAGCAACAAGTAAATGTTAGAAGCTAAACTGCAATTGCACAAATGAGTGAAATACTACAAGACACTAGGATGTGACTAACCTCGACGGTAAACAACAACATCGCGCGGTGTGGCCCTGCGTAAATAGGTAATAAGGCATGTTAAATACAACAGGGTTAACATCCATAAAAAATAGCAAATGTTAATTAAACAAAAGTATCTCCACTGATATCGTCATTGCGAAGAGTAGCATGGTAGCAAAAAGACACAGTAAAAAATGGATATAACTGTCCACTATAACTGGCTTAACAACAACCTAGAATAGGCATTGTAAGTGTGTAACTGCTATCGATGAAATTAAACTGGACACTTTATACTTGAACATCAGTGTGCATTACTCAAATAAGCAAGGCACGTGTTAACTACAGACAACTTAATACAGTCACTGAAATTGGTACTGGTGAAGCTGAAATTCACACGGTTAAACATCACAAGCCAGGTGCTGCTAGAACATAGAATGGCCCGGTTGTCTTGAAAATGGTAGGGAAAATAGCTAAGACGGGTTAGGCGTGTTTACTACTTCAGGTTGAACACATCAACCATACAAAACATAGCCATTGCAACTGGTATTGGTAAAATTGAACTGGAGAGTTCATACTTGGTAAATCCAAACGGGTAGTTGCTGAGGCCGTGCATCTGGGTCAGAGCCCGCCCAAAGTCAGCGGCGAGGAGTTCCTGTGGGTCGAAGCGTGGATCAGTACCGCTAACATTTGTACCTACAAGCAACAAGTAAATCTTAGAAGCTAAACTGAAATTGCATAAATGATGTAAAACTATAATATATTGGGATGTGACTAACCTCGACGGTAAACAACATCATCGGGCATTGTGACCCTACGTAAGTACATGGAAAGGCATGCTAACTACAACAGGGTTAACATCCACCAAAAATAGCAAATGGTAATTAAAGGACAACAACTCCTGTGATATCTTTATTGCGAAGAGTAGCACGGTACCAAAGGGACAGCGTAACAAATGGATATAATAGTTCAATACAAACCTCTTAACAACAACCTAGAATAGGCATTGTAAGTCTATAATTAGTATTCGTGTAATTGAACTAGACAGTTCATACTTGAACATCATAGTTTGCATTACTGAAATAAACAACAGACGTGTTAACTATAGAGTACAGACAACCTAACATAGCCATTAAAACTTGTACTGGTGAAACTTAAAGTGACACGGTTAAACATTGGAAGCCAGGTACTGCTAGAGCAGAGAATGGCCCAATTGTCTAGGAAAAGGTAGGGAAAATAATTAAGACGGGTTAGGCGTGTTTACTACAACAGGCTTAACACATCAACTGCACAAAACATAGCCATTGCAACTAGTATTGGTAAAATAGAGCTGGACAGTTCATACATAGTAAATCCCGGGGGGTAGTTGTTGGGGCACTTCATCTCAGCCAGTGCCCGCACCAAGTCAGCGGCGTCGACGGCGAGGTGTTCCTCCGGTTGGACACGCACAACGGCCACCGCGCCATTGACCGCCATGAGCTCCTCACCCTCCGCGTGATGTGTGGTTGTGCTTATGCGGGGACGATGCTCTGCAATAGGGGGTGGGGATTTGGAGGCATGAGGGTGTTTTGCAGGCTCCATCTAAGCAATCGGACAGGGGGTGATGGAGATCGGTGGTTACCTCACTAGATCGATGAGGCTGGGGCAGAATGTAGATGAGGTTCCAGCGGCAGTGGTTTGAGTTGCTCGAGGGAGATGGTGGGGAGTTACAACTGAAATGTGATGGGCGGGGATGGGGTGGGAGGAATAACTTCTGAAATCAAGCACATACTGAAATTTAGCTATGAAACTCGAACCTTATGTGGGGGAAACACGCAACACAAACGAAGCGCATCAAATACTCGTGTGCGAGAAAAGAGAAAATTGGTGATCCCGAGTTGGAAAATTTGTACACGCGTAATTGATTCAATCGGTCATCGGCGGTCGGGACGGTACACAAGGTTGACACTCGATGAACGTACTTAAATTCATAGATCATAATTTGCTCTAAAAATTAGTAGGGATAACTACTAGTACTTAGATTCTCATAATTAATTAAACAATCGTTCGGGCAACACACACGAAAAACTACTTCTCCAATGCTGGCCACACACCGTCACTCTTAGCTTTATCGACGGCAGCCACCATGCTTGGATATCGACCCAGCTCTCGTTGGCGGCTTTGGTAGCTACCGCCGCAATCGTGCGGGCAGGTGGAGGCATCGGGCCATGCTGGCCAGAGGCCGTCATTCTTGGCCTTGTCGGCGGCAGCCCACCGAGCTTGGATCTCCATCCAGCTCCCCTCAGCAGTGCGTGCGACCGCTTCATTCTTGCGGCGGATGCACTCTCTTTTATTGCGAGCCTTTTCTCTTTTCCGCTCTACATGTGCGGCTTTGGCCTCCGCTTCATCTTTCGTCCATTCAGCGTAGGCAGCTTCATAGTTCACCAACGTTGGTGTGCGGTCGCAGGCGGCAAAGAACTCGGCACGGTGGGACGCCATCGCCTCCTTACCAATTAGTGTGCGGTCGATGGCGGGGATTTACTCAGCGTGGTGGGCTGCCATTGCTTTCTTACCAGTTAGTGTGTGGTGCGGTGGCATGATGGACGTGTGGAGATAGCTCTGGGACAAAGTGGCCGGAAAGTCGTACAGTCCGGTAGTTTTCTAGAGCACTCGAGAGCAATATATACGATGCAATAGTCCGTGCCCTGGCTATGCTTGCATGTTGCCACGACGCGCCCTGGTTGCGCTGGCAAGCATGCATGTTGCCAGAGCATGCGCGGTCGTCGAGAACTTGGGCGATCGTCGAGAACGTGAGACGTCGTCGTTGCTTGCTGCCAGACGCACAGTCTCGTGGACAAACCGGGCGCAGTCACATTGCCAAGGCACTTGAGTGGCCACGCGGCTACCACTTCTAATAGCTGTCGGGTGGCAAAGCTAGCTTGCGCAGCTCGGCATTAAAAGCGGCCTCGCACGCATACAAGCCTTCCCTCTCTCCCGTGCCATCCATCGTTTGGCAAACGATTTATTGTATGAAATCGTTTGGGAGTAAAACTGTATTTCGAAAACTGGTATCAGATAGTACCTGATACTTTGCATGGTGTTCAAATATTTACCACAACATACTGATGTCATATAACAGTACAAGAGGCGATATCCTGTACATGGTGTTAGCTACACACCCTTTGGTATAAGTGCCTTTTTTGATATATGAGGTGTCGGGTTTCAATGGCATTGGAACAAGTGCATTTTTGTTCTATATAAATGACTTTTTCTCACTTCTCTTTGTCTTATTATTACCTTTTGACACAAGTGTCTTTTCGTTATGTAGAAAGGGCGTTTTCTCACTTCTAGCAGTCTTTTTTGCTTGTCTTTTTGGCATAATTAAATGTTTGCTTGCATGGCTAGTCCAAAGTTACGATATTTTTGTTATAGAGTAATTTTTCAAAGTCCTAAATAATTTACCAAATTAATTAGAGATAAAAATTGGGGTCATGTGTATCTACGACCATGGGTAGCAAATTGTGTCTGATAAGAGTTATCCCTTTTCAGGCGTGTTTTCCATTTTCTAGAGTTTAAAACCCAATAAACGACACATTTATGGTTGAGTCTTCCCATGCATAGCATATAAATTTCTATTATTTTTCAGTAAAATATCTGAAAAGTTATTCAATGCCACAATTGTGATTTTTTGAACCATTTTTTTTTGCACTTTCTCATGTACATAATGTGAAACTTCAATTATAAGTAGTAAATGCCTATAAATCCAAAAAAGTCTTAATATAGTAAACGAGCCAAAAAAATGTAAAATTTGAACACGATGCATTATAGGGGGCTTGTTTACCGTAGAAAAAAAATAAAGGAGCAAGGACTAAGGAAATATGAGTGCCCCTTCAAACCATGGCAATTTCCCTCCCGAAACCACGAAACTTCCTTGGTGATGGTTCGGTATGTGAAGAGTGTGTATAACAACATTATCCGAACCTTCTAGAATATTTACCACATCATATTGAGGTGATGCTAATGCACCACACAAGGTATCATGCTTTTCAGGTGTGTTTTCCATTTTCTAGAGTTAAAAAACCAATCAACGACGCATTTGTGGTAGACTCTTCCCACGCATATCCTTTAAATTTCTATTATTTTCGAGTAAAATACCTGAAAAGTATTCAATGCCTCAGTTATGATTTTTCGAACCATTTTTTGCAGTTTTTCATGTACGGAATGTTCGAACTTGAATTATAAGTAGTAAATGTCAATAAATGCACATAAAAGCCTTAATACAATAAACGAGCCCAAAAAATATGAAATTCGAACACGCTGTATTGTAGAGGGTATGTTTACCGTAGGAAAAAAAGTCAAGGAAAAACGACTAAGGAAATATGGGTGCCCTTCAAACCATGGCGATTTCCCTCCCAAAACCATGAAACTTCCTCGGTGATGGTTCGATATGTGAAGAGTGTGTATGATGACATTAGCCGAACCTTCTCGAATATTTACCACATCATATTGAGGTCATATCAAGGAACCACACAAGGTATCATGTTTTTCAGGCGTGTTTTCCATTTTCTAGAGTTAAAAAACCAATAAACGATGCATTTGTGGTTAACTCTTCCCACACATATCCTTTAAATTTCTATTATTTTAATGCAGAATACCTGAAAAGTTATAATATGCCCCAATTATGATTTTTCGAACCATTTTTTTGCACTTTTTCTTGTACAAAATGTTCGAACTTGAATTATAAGTAGTAAAGGCCAATAAATGCACAAAAAAAACCTTTATATAGTAAACGAGCCCGGAAAAATGTCAAATTTGAACACGACGCATTCTAGGGGGTATGCTAACCGTAGAAAAAAGATTCAAGGAGACACGACTAAGGAAATATGTGTTCCCCTTCAAACTTTGTGATGTGTTTGGGAAGACGGTTACTTTCTAGAACCGCGTGCATTCACCCTGTTATGTGTTGTGTTCTGATTGGCCAGAACCCAAGCCACGCGGATCGCTCATGCGCACCGTAGGATGCATCGTGATCGAACGGCAATCCACATCTCTCCCATCACATCCATGCACTGTAGTTGGTATTTTTACTTAGTGGATGCACTAAATTAACGATGAAGGAATTTTGGATGCCGATTCGCCTCAATCGTGGTAACATTAATGACATTAATCACACATGGTTCATGCTTACAAACCGTTTCCTAAGCGGTAAAAAAATCTCACCCCCTCTCCCCCTTCGTCCTCACTTGAACTGCAGTACAGTTGCTCATTCTTAACCTCGGTCCGCCCAAACCTTTGAGATCGACGACACCTCTCACGGCCGACTACCGCCGATGAACACCACCACATTTTTTTCTTCCCCTCGTCGACGCCTATCGGCCCCGACTTTCTCGATGCTGCTCGATTGGGGTTTTCTGCGGGATTCGGTAGTTTTTTTCTAATGGAGAACTGGGAAATTAATTTTGTGAAATATTTGAGCATCTCCTATTGCAGTTCGTTTGTCCCTATCAATCACCCAGGGGAAAATAGTCGTGGGTTATTTTTTCTTGTAGCTGATTCGAGGGTTTTCATTCATAGCATCCATAGTGCAAGCACAAATCAGGCAAGAGTGGTGGCAGCGTCCAGACGAACAAGAAGTTCTATCTCACCATACCAGATGACTTCAGGGGGTGCACGGTATGTTCAATCTCACCCTACCATGGTTGGCATGGCCTAATATGAACACATACTATACATTGCTAAATTTGGATAAAAGGTCCCACATGCAGCATAGACGTCAAAGAGGATTTTTTTTCTTCTAAATCAGGGAAATTAATGTCATGTTGTTCTTTCAATTACTCTCATATTTGCATATCATCTTGGTTACATTATCTATTTAATTACATATTTTGTACTTTGATTTTAGCTATTGTTCTGTTCTCTCAATTTCTTCCATATTTGCTTGTTGCTCTATTATTTCAATAGAGGTAACAATCTTATCATTTCCTGCAGTACATCCACTGCTTTGCAAGAACACGTGTACAAGGAAATCTTGGCCTTTACATAGTTGATGACTCTGTTAATGTCATATTGACCACGAACCATGAATGTACAATGAAAGTACGGGTTAAAAATGATAAAGTTGGTCACCCATATTTTGATGCGTGCCTTTGGAGAAAATTATCTCAGTTTTATAAACTTAAAGCTGACAGTAAAATTCTAGTGCATACACCAAAGCCCGGTCTTAACATGGATGTTTACTTCCAGAACAACACCATCCGACTAGATTCTGATCCAGCTTAGCGTTCTTTCAACTTCCTGCATGTTGGCATATTACTTAGCAAAATTAGAGTAATTCTTTTGTCTAACATCGCTATGTAAGAAACCAATTGGGATTTCTTTTTCTAACTATGTTCCTAGCCAGTAACAAATTCTAATTAGCAATGTATGTCCACTATTCTTCTGCACTGTTCTGAATAAATACTCACTTTGAACCTTCTACGCAGGATATGTTCGATACATAGCTAAAAATTTGTATGTTACTCGCCGTACCAAATTTCACTGGAAAGACTTGGAGCATGTCATAAAATCTGTTGATACACTGCCAATAGAATGTTCGAACGCTGGATTTGGGATGGAAAAAAATCTATCACTGGTGCACACATTGAACAAGACCAACCGTGTCGTAAAAAGTCTGGTAAAAGAATCATATTTTTATGTTGTTGTTAATAAACTATAGATAGCTTCAACGGTATGTTACAATTGGTTTTTATTATTCATTGCAATAGAAATTGCCCACTGCAACTGTTCCTGAATTTATTTCC
Organism: Elymus sibiricus; assembly: GCA_039707655.1. Lineage (NCBI taxonomy): Eukaryota > Viridiplantae > Streptophyta > Magnoliopsida > Poales > Poaceae > Elymus > Elymus sibiricus. Next base: position 113,569,102 of record CM077663.1, on the reverse strand, counting down.
CAGCGTGGTCATATCACACTTGTGCCTGTTATGAACGCCAAAGTGATAGCAAGGTACTATATTTCCTGCACAAATGAAACCATTCAAATTAATAGGTTCTCGGTTGTCCTGGCAATGCGTCCGCAATTGAAAATTGGAGACACTATTATACTCATGCTCTACGAATGCAGTGAAGGGATCTTCCTTTACATTGATGAGATGCCGAAAGGTTGTGATCAAGCTGCTTCCAGTGTATAGTTGTGGTTGCTGGCCCTCTGCTTCATAAAATTCGTTGACTATTACTATCTTAAGTATGTATATATGGACCATATGGTTGTCAAGATTGTTAAGTTCGGTATTGTTAAGTACCGTGTTAACCTGCATACAATCAGATGTTGTTTGTTAAGTTCTTAAATTTTCATGGAAAGCATTAGTCTCGCACAAACCTCATTCAGTTTAATTGTGTGTCGGTTAGAGTAGAGGATATCCATGCGTTTCCAAGTGCCGATCAGCGCCGATTTCTAGAAGGCATTTTTCATATTAATTGTCCATATTACCAAAATGAGATAATATATAGATATGCCAGCACATATAAATGACATATTTGACACGCATGAGCAAATCAATCAAGCATTTACATGCTCAAATTAATCGAGTGCCTAGTTGGTGAGTAATTCACAAACCATCAGCTCACTGATTTTCATAAATATAATATATATGAACTGCGCGCACACAAAAGAGCTACTGCCCCAAACATCGATCTAGCACGCACAACTGCCATCGTCCATAGTGTCGTTCCTTGGCTCAGGAGGACAGGAGGTCGCCAAGTCGATGACCTATACCTTGATCGATCGAGGCTGGGGCTGCCTCGACATTGGTGATAGCCGGTACAACCTCGGACGCAGCTCTCACCAGGGCTGTTATATCCGCCGGGTCTTCATACGTCGTCTCGGTGGCCGACGAGACCCTGGCTCTCCCTAGGGCTGTAGCCACGGCCACCATGCCTCCCCTGACGTCTGGATCTGCGTCCTCCTCCATCTGGGACATAAGCCTGCACCTCGTGCGGTGGCCACTGCCGTAGTTGTCCTTGCGTCATTCTGGTTCCTACTCCTCCGCCCGCACCATTCAGCGTACTCTACGCCAAGTCTGCAATATCGCCCACTGGTGATCCCTAACTGCTTTTAGCACGACCATGGCTAACCTGGTGGCTTACTCGTATCGCAATTACTGCCTCCTCTGGTTGTCATCGGGAGAGGCGACGGTATGGCCGTCGACCGCCAATCCGACCATCGCGCCAGCAGCCTCGATTCCGCCATCGCCCAACTCCATCCAGTCGTCGGCCAGTGCGGGGTTTGATGGTATATGTATGGTGGGACCTAGCCAGGGGATCAGTGACTCACCGCTACCAGCCATCGATGTGGTTATTTATAGCTAGCAGTTGGCTAGGGGGTTCGGGATTTTAGAAATTTACCGTTGTGGCTGACGCTTCCACGGGAAGCCTTGACTGGAGCGCGGGAATACAAAATGGATCCCATGAGCGCCGACCAACCACCATTGGTGAGGGTAGCCGGCGACGGGCAGGAAGTCATGGTACACAATTGTTACTTGCGTGACTCATCGGAAGCGCTTTGTATTTTACACCCGGGTGTGATATATCTATTCTTCATGGCACACGGTTTGCCGGACATGTTTATAACGGCATTGGGGCCCATTTGTGGCTAGCACATGTCTCGTTCCATCAAACCATGAGCGATTTTTATTACTATCACCCACGGTTCTTTTACTTACATTGTGTGTCTGTTATATCAAACAATACCCATCATTTTCAAAGTTTTTGAATTCTTTTCCTACACTCATAATTGCACACGGAAACATTGTAGCAATTGTCTGCAATCGTGCATAGGGTCACAAATAAATATCCTCTGTTTGCTCTCCATCGTCTCTTTCCCCTCTCGCAGCCCCCAAATCTGACCTTCTTCTCCCTGCTGTCGTCGCCTCCACAAAATCGTCAACATTACACATGTCATCAGAATCTGGAACCCCCCTCTCCATCATGGGAGGCACGGGGGTTGACGCAACTCATACGCGTGCAGGTGCCCACGGTGGCTGTGGCGGTACGCGATGATCAGGGAGCGGGGGCCTTGGCGACAAGCACGGAAGAGATGGAGGTTGCAGCAGATCTGTTAGGGGCACGCGTGGTTCTATACGCGGAATGCCCGGTTGAGTACGTGGCCAGTGCGGCACGCACCGATGAGGTCGTTGTTGCCTTCGCGGCACACACGGATTTGGTCGTCGTAAGGGCGGCAACCTGATAACCCACAAGTATAGGGGGTCACAACAGTTTTTGAGGGTAGAGTATTCAACCCAAATTTATAGATTCGACACAAGGGGAGCCAAAGAATATTTGAAAGTATTAGCCGCTGAGTTGTCAATTCAACCACACCTTGAGATTAAATATCTGCAGCAAAGTGATCAGTAGCACAGTAGTATGATAGTTTTGATAGCAATAGCAACAGTAATAGTAACGGTAACAGTGATAGCAATAGTTTCGTAGCAAGTGTAACAGTAGCAGTAGCAATAGTAACTTAGCAAGAACAATATGTGGAAAACTCGTAGGCACTGGATTGGTGAACTCGCTGGATGACATTCATCATATGACAGTCATAACCTAGGGTGATACAGAACTAGCTCCACTTCATAAATGTAATGTAGGCATGTATTCCATAAATAGTCATACGTGCTTATTGAAAAGAACTTGCATGACATCTTTTGTCCTACCCTCCCGTGGCAGTGGGTGTCGGATTTCGGGCCCCACAAAACCGTAAGAAGTTTGAACCCAGGGGCGTGTGCGAAGATCTCCAACAACTTCACCCCCTCCAAGCTCACAGCACGATAACCCCACTCGATGGCGAGGAAGAAGATAACACACGAAAGTTTACCCAGGTTCGGGCCGCTACGAAGCGTAAAACCCTACTCCTGCTTTTGGTGGATTGCCTCACGAGGAGGTTTGTGGATGAACTAGTACAGTGGTGAGTTGCCTCGCGAGTGCGTTTTTGGGTGGTGTTCGACCCCCCCCCCCTACAGAGCAGCCTAGCCTCTATTTATAGCGGCCCGGGTCCTCTCCCCTTATCGCAATGGCGGGAAGGGATCCCACAATGGCCAAATTTGAAAGGGGACAGGAGGTACACCCTATCCTGACGAAAGGTGGTCTTCGCTTGCAAAGTAGCCGACGGTGATGCAGAGATGGGCTCAGCGATGACGTCCGTCCTGCGGGGCTCGGGGTCTTGGTCTTGTTGCACCGAAAGGGAAACCTTTGGGGGACGCTTTGGGAACATGCGCTCATCCTTGTCCCCTTTGCACCAAAGAAGAAACTGTCCCCACTGGCGCGCTGGCGCGCTGGCGCCCGCCTGGCCTGGCTGGCGTCACCCTTGACCTCCCGAGGCCGAGCACTGCATAGAGATCTCCGCTGCTCGGGAGGAGGTCTGGGGAGGCCTGTCCCCCGCGGGTCTTGGTGTTGTTTCCCTTGCGAGCTAGGGGCTCTCACGAGGGCCTTGTGCCGAGTGTGGGCGCGCTGGGCCGAACTCAGCTGTCGAAGTGGGCCACGCCCTGAGCCGCAGGCAGGCAAGTCTGGGTAGCCCCGTTCCCAGGATGCCGACAGTAGCCCCCGAGCCCGAGGCGCGCTCGAGCTAGCTTCTGGGCGAAGCCACGGAGGATGGCCCGAAGCGCCGTGGGCCCCAACCGCTTGCGGGCCCAACTTGACTCGTGGCGCACAACGAGACGTGGGCGTCTCGGCTCCCCGAAGACGTCGAGAACTGCCCTGAGTCGAGCTAACGCGAAGCCAGCGCGCCTCCCCACCTTCATTGCTCTTCCTTGAATGCGGTTGTCTCCTCGTGCCCTCCCCCTTTTTCAGGCCACGTGGATGTGACCCGACGGAAGCAGGTGAAGCGGCGTGAAGCAGTGTGATACGCCGATCGAGTCTGGCATGCATCGCCCGAGAAGTGCACGGCGCCTCCACTCCCCACGACGCCTAGGCAACTGCTCCGTCTGACCTACAACTGGCGCACGTTGCGGGGCCATCATTACCCGGGATAGGGAGGACGCCGGTTGGTCTCCATCCAGCTATAAATGGGAGGGGGGAACTGAGCCCCCAGCCCATTCCTACTCCTTGCTCCCCCACCTTCGTCCTTCATCTCCCCCATCATGACGCCTATGAGGAGGTTCTCCGCCGCCGAGAAGGGAAAGGCCTGTCAGGGGGCGTCAGACCAACAACCTCCCAAGAGGAGCAGGGGTCACCCTCGTAAGTATACTGGAACGTCGCCGGCGGCGCCCCGTGGGCGTGGGCGCCCCTCCGCGGGGTCCGGCGCCTCTGCTGGCGCAGCCGAAGGCGGCGGGCTCGGCGGCCGTGGCCGGGGAGGGAGACCTGCAATCGGTGCTCGGCCGCCGCGTCCGCAAGCCCGCACGGCCGACGCGGGCCTGGAGTTCCTGGTGCCGGTGGAGAGGCCGGCGAGCACTTGGCTGCAGCTCCTGCGCTCCTTCACGGAGACTTTGCCGGTCGACGCGCCCGCAGGTCTGTGGCTGCAGGCCGACGGTTGTTGCAGCGGCGCGTTGTGGGTGGAGGTTGAGGTTACCCCCGGAGGCAACGCCTTATTGAGCCGCGGGTGGCAGACCTTCACCCGTGCCCACGGCCTGGAGGGGAGGCCCACGCTCCACTTCAAGTACGGCGGCGCCACCACGCCTTTCGTCAAGATCTTCGGGGAGGATGGCAGGCGCTTGGGGTGCTGTCCGGAGGGCGGTGACAGCGGCGATCTTGGAGGTGAGCTTGCCCTTGGCGACGGCCGCCATGCTTCTAGTAGCAGCGATACCTCCTCCGAGGAGAGCCCGAGTGACGACAACTACGACGCCCCGCCACGCCGGCGCACCCGGACTTCGGGAGGAAGCCTGCCGCGACGGCGCCGCTCCCCCGCCCGGGAAGCGGCCACGCCATCGCGCCACCGCGGCGCCATCAAGAGGAGGAGGACTCTGATTGAGCGCCAGCGCGCCGAGGCCGGGGCCTTAGGAGCGGTAGCCCCCGGGGTGGGGCTCCTTCACCTTCATTTATTTTCCTCTGCGTATAACCAAAAATCATGGGGGGCCCTTTCGGGTGTGTAACGAACTTTGGCGCTTGCGCCCCTTTTATTAGCACTTTCATTACGTATTACGGTCACTGCGTTACTGTTAACAGAGACTTCCCCTTCATCGTGGTTAGAGTACTTAGCTTGATGCGTCCGCGGCGGGCTTCCACGTCGTGAGGTTTGGCAGTGGCGCCTGGTGAGCTAGTGGCACTCGGAGCGCTTGGGGAGGTTCCTCCTTTGTCGTGAGGTTTGGCAATTTGGGAGGGCCCCTATAGAGTAGCCTAGCCTCTATTTATAGCAGCCCGGGTCCTCTCCCCTTATCGCAATGGCGGGAAGGGATCCCACAACGGCCAAATTTGAAAGGGGACAGGAGGTACACCCTATCCTGACGAAAGGTGGTGTTCGCCTACAAAGTAGCCGGTGGTGATGCAGAGGTGAGGTCGGTGATGATGTCCATCCTGCGGGGCTCGGGGTCTTGGTCTTGTTGCACCGGAAGGGAAACCTTTGGGGGACGCTTTGGGAACCTGCGCTCGTCCTTGTCCCCTTTGCACCAAAGAAGAGACTGTCCCCACTGGCGCGATGGCGCCCGCCTGGCCTGGCTGGCGTCACCCTTGACCTCCCAAGGCCGAGCACTGCATAGAGATCTCCGCCGCTCGGGAGGAGGCCTGGGGAGGCCTGTCCCCCGCGGGTCTTGGTGCTGTTTCCCTCGCGAGCTAGGGGCTCTCGCGAGGGCCTTGTGCCGACTGTGGGCACGCTGGGCCGTACTCGGGTGTCGAAGTGGGCCATGCCCTGGGCCGCAGGCAGGCAAGTCTGGGTACCCCTGTTCCCAGGACGCCGACAGCGGAGTGCATAAGGAAACTAAGGGATATTAAGGCCTCCTTTTAATAGAGAACCAAAACAAAGCATTAACACACGGTGAATACATGAACTCCTCAAACTACGGTCATCACCGGAAAGTATCCCAAATATTGTCACTATGGGGTTTATAGATCATAACACGTAATAGGTGCATATGACTAGGCAAGATCGGATCAAGAACATAGATATAATGGTAATAACATAAACGGTTCAGATCTGAAATCATGGCACTCGGGCCCTAGTGACAAGCATTAGGCATAGCAAAGTCATAGCAACATCAATCTCAGAACCTAATGGATACTAGGGATCAAGCCCTAACAAAACTAACTCGATTACATGATGAATTTCATCCAACTCCTCAGCGATCAGCAAGCCTACGAAGGAATTACTCACTCCCGGTGGGGAGCATCATGGAATTGGCGATGGAGAAGGGTTGGTGATGCCAAAGACCGAAGATTCCCCTCTCCGGAGCCCCAAACGGGCTCCAGATCTGGCCTCCCAATGAAGAACAGGAGGTGGCGGCGGCTCCGTATCGTAAAACGCGATGAAACTTTCTCTTCTATTTTTTCTCCGAAAATAGGAATTTATAGCGGCAGAATTAGGGTCAGTGGGGTGACGAGGTGGGTACAACCCACCAGGGCGCGCCCTGGTGGGTGCTGCCCACCCTGGCCCCCTTCTCCGATAGTTTTTAGCTCCAATAATTCTCATATATTCTGAAATAATTCTCCAAAAAGTTTCGTTCCGTTCCGAGAACTTTCATTTTTGCACAAAAACAACACCATGGTAGTTCTGCTGAAAACAGCGTCAGTCCGGGTTAGTTTCATTCAAATCATGCAAATTAGAGTCCAAAACATGGGCAAAAGTGTGAGGAAAAGTAGATACGTTGGAAACATATCAACTCCCCCAAGCTTAAACCTTTGCTTGTCCTCAAGCAATTCAGTTGACAAACTGAATGTGATAAAGAAAAAAATTTACGAACTCTTTTGTTCTTGTTTACATATATATGCTTAAGTAGCACCCAGGTTTTCAGCAAAGATTATGACTAACCATGCCAACAATAACTCTTAGAAATTATATTAACTCATATCAATAACATAAGCAACTAGCGAGCAATAATAAGATATCTCAAGCGCCAACACTTTGTCAAAACAATCATGATACAATATGACAATAGTGGTATCTCTCTAGCCCTTTCTAAGACCGCAAAACATAAATGCAGAGCACCTCCAAAGTTCAAGTAGCGACTAAACATTGTAATTCATGGTAGAAAAGATGCAATCATGCTGCACCCAACATCAACTATACACAATGCATGAGGATGACAATAGTGTTCTCAGGTCTGGCGCTTATTTGAGAAGGTGATGATCAACATAAAAGTAAATAGATAATCCCTTTGCAGAGGGAAGCATGGATTTGCAGAGGTGCCAGAGCTCAAGCTTTTAAAATAGAGATAGATATAATTTTGGGAGGTACACCCTTCCTGTCAACGTCACGACCAAGAGTTATCAATATCTTCCATGCTAAACAAATTAGCGGCGGTTCCCAAGCGGTAAAAGTAAAGGTTTACTCCCCCTCCACCAACAATCACACTCCACGGCTAGCCGCATCCACGGGTACCGTCCAAACCAACAACATTCCTGGGGGAGTTTTGTTTAATTATTTTTGATTTCGGGACTGGGAATCCCTATTACCGTCCCTCTCGTGTAAGGACGAGTGAATAAACACTCATCATGAGAATAACCCGCTTAGCATGGAAGATACTGACCGCCCACTGTCGCTCCATGAGCGGTCCAGGCACACAAAACAGATGTTCATTTGAATTTTTAGAGATGGCACATACAAATTTACTTTGAAACGGCAGGGTAATACCGCATATAGGTAGATATAGTGGACTCATCTAGAATAACTTTGGTTTAAGGATTTTGATGCACAAGTAGTATTCCCGCTTAGTACAGGCGAAGGCTAGCAAATAGATTGAGAAGCGGCCAGCTAGAGAGCGAAAACGGTCATGAGCATGCATTACATATAATAAATATTAACTACTAGCATGAGTAGGATATGGACACCATGAACATAAATATCATGAAGGCTATGTTTGTATTGATTCAACTACATGCGTGAACATGTGCCCAGTCAAGCCACTTGAAACATTCAGAGGAGGATACCATATCATCATACCTCATCACAACCATTTTAATGCATGTTGACATCCAAGATAAATTATTATCCACTCTGTCGGGGTTATTACCCCGCGGTATAACCCGAACTGAAGTATGACCCGGTCGGGACTCGGCGACTCACTGCTATGCCAGCCGAGCTTGGTGACTCATTGGTAACCTGGCAGGAGGTATGACCCGGCCCATTGTATGGCGGCTTATAGGTCACCTCTATTACCGAGTCACAGGACGACCAGGCCCAAGGCCCAGCGTGTAAGCCAGCGTGAGGGGGCTCACAGAGAAGGCCCAAAGAAGAGGAAGGATTCCCTTACAAGAGAAGAAAGACCCGGATTAGGACTCAAGAGAGATATGTCCTAATCCTACTCCTAGTAGGACTCTATATGTAACCCTACCCCTTCCACTTATATAAGGAGGGGTAGAGCACCCCTAGAGGGACAAGTTCAAGTCATTAGGGATAGACAGATTAGAGGCTCTCGAGATTAGAGGTAGCGATCCCGTACCCTTGTAATCGAGATCATCCTCATCATCAATATACACAAAGCAGGACGTAGGCTTTTACCTCCATTTGAGGGCCGAACCTGGATAAACTCGCGTCTCTCGATTCCGACCAACCCCTCTCAAGACGCCACATAGTTGCGATGGCCTCACCCCAAGTTCTCTCATGAGAACATCTTGTCGTGACAAAACCACGACAGTTGGCGCCCACCGTGGGGCCACGAACGGTGGTGTTGTGTTCTTGAAGGGATCTCTCCTAGGGATCGAGAAGCTTATGACCCGCCGGATCCGTAAGAGCCGGCTCGAATATCTGCATCAACTTCAATTTCAAAATCGATTTGGACAAACAATGCCAGAGAAAAGTTGCAACGCAGCAGTTAGAACGACGTATACAAAATTAGATCGAGACGAAAGTTGGGGTTACAATCATCAAATTTCCGGCCACAACCGTCTTTGGCAGTGTATCGAATCCAACAGACGATCAATTTCCGTTGTTTCTTCATCTCACGTCGTGAATCCGACAGGAGTCAAAGAAGATATCTTATTTAGGCGGCGTACGGTGCGAGGCAGGATCGGACCGATCACGACTTCAATAAATTTCTGCCCCGGTTGATGCATGTACTCAACTCTCGAGGAAAGCGATCGTAAAACGGAATCAAGTCAAGAGATTGAATAAAAAAAGAAGGGGAGAAACTGGTTTCGACTCGGAGGTGGATAAGGCCATCATCTCTACCTCTGCCGCTCCGCCTCGCCCGCGGCGCCCCCGCGTTGAGCTGCCTATGCTCCACTCCACCTCGCCCGCGGGCGCCCCCGTGTTGAGCTGCTGTGGCCTGCCTCCGCCTTGGTGGCCTACCCCGCTGAGCTCCGCCTCCACAATCGCGGCCCCGTCGAGCCTGCTCCGCCTCTACCACGCCTTGAGCCGCCGCCGACCGCCGCGTTGAGCTATTGCCCTGGCCTCACCATGCCTCCGCCAAAACTGTTGAGCCGCCACCGCACTACCGCTCCTGCCGGCGAGCCGCCCCACGCCGCCGCGCCTATCAGCGAGCCGCCCAGCGCTGCCGGGAAGCCGGTCCTCTGAGCCGCCCCATCAGCGCCTCCGCTGCTGCTCTGCCTTCGTGCGTCCGACTCGTCCTCTGAGCCGCCGGCGCCTCTCCACCGCCTGCCGCCCGTTGCGCCGTGGCCGGCTCTACCTCGACCCGCCGGCGCGCGATGAGTCGGCATCCGCTGCATCCACCTCCGCTTCCATGCCTCGCCTCGACATCGCGGAGTCGCCTCGAGCCGGCTCCTCGCTGCACTTTCTAGCCGCCCCGGCTATGCCTGCTTCGCCGCCAAAGCCTCATCTCGCCGGTCTTTTCTGGCTAGCCGGCTCCGCCGCCAAGTTCTCGTCTTGCCGGCCTCGTCAAGCCGGTCCGGCTCCGCCACCGAGTTCTTGTCTCGGAAAAGATACGAATCGACGCACATGCTCCATGGACGTCCCGACATTAGAGGCAAATCAGACTCGTCCTCCACGTGCCCTAAAGCAATATAGGAATATACGGGAACGGAGACTTACCCAAGACGTCAACGACGACGGTGGTGAGCTACTCGGCTAGAATTTTGGCCTCACTTTTGGTGACCTTGGGCTGGTGCCTCTGCTTGACGAGGTCGCCAGATGACTCCGTCACAGTCGCGAGCGTTTTGTCCTGCTGGAGAAGCTCCTTCATCGGCTGCCTACGCGTCTTGGACAAAGTGTTGACAAATTCGACTCGAAGCCGCCTCTACGTCAACAATTTAAGGACTCGGGGGCTGCCCAGCAAGATCATAAGTCTACGAGTACACGATGGAAATAACTTGAGAGACTGCACACAGCGGAGAATGTGGCACATCTAGCTGTTTACTTCCCAAGCTGCGTATATAGACCAACAGCCGGGTGTCAATCACTAAGAATTTTTACTCGGCTGGCTCAAGGCTCAAGCTATCAGCCCAGCTAATGGTTTGGTGGATGGAATTCATCAGCCGTATAGTTACAACAGAATCGCCATCATGATCCGGCTCACAGCGCCAGCTAACCCACCATTGTTACCGGCTCACTGCACCTGCCGGCTTATCTTCATAGTCGCCTCGTCGGTGTGACCGGCCCGACGTCTCAAATTCGTCACGGAACATTGCAGGACAGTCCGACAGAACAACCGAATGGAGCTTTTTCATCTATCGATCCGCCCAGTTGCACTGGCCAGTGGCCTAAGCCCCGATGGCAAAGCAATCAGTACTACTATAATTGAATTTGGCTCCTGCCGTTGCCTTTAGGATGACATAGCAAAAGCAACGAAGGATCAAGTACCAAACAAAGTACTTCTCTTATAAAAAAGGAATGAGGGGTGACCAGCCCACTTGACGTCAAGATTGTGCATCTAGGAGACCAAGTGAATGGGAATTAGCACTATGTGTTAGCTGGCTAGCAAATACAAGCTGCAGATTCGTTTTGAATGATCAGCAACAAGAAGTACTACGGCGAGTCTCATCAAATTGAACATCGCGATGGATGTCGCACACGTTTCATCTGTTATCCAAATAAACCAGGTGATATCCATCCGGTCTATTTTATTAATACATGTTAATCTCTTGAAGTACAATTACTTTGCCCCGAATATTTTTACGCGGGACAATTATTAAAATTGCTTTATACCGCGGAGATGGAGGCACGCCAATATCATTATGCACCGGTGTTCGTCCGTGTCGCGCTGCACTGGCTTACAACGCCGCGGCCGTCTCTCGCGACCGCACCGGCTTACACCGCCACGGTCGTCTCTTGTGACCGCACCGGCTTACAACGCCACGGTCGTCTCTCACAACCGCGCTGTCTTCAAACGCGCGGCTGACTTCTACATCTACATCGACATGCTGGTGTTGTGCTTGCTTATTCAAGCCGCCCAACGGACGCTCATGAGTCGCCGCTCTGCGATCCAGTCTATTCCAACGATTCTGAAGCAAGTCATGATATATTATCAGCCTCTGCCTCCACCGGATAGTTCAATGGATAGGCGTGCAAGTTGCCGCCACTGCGTTTTGGTTAACTTCAACAACCAGCTGGGATGAATCACTGGCTGGGTTACTGACAAAAATCATATGGGATCATTTATAACCCGCCGTCTCAACATTCCGCAGGTTCATCTTGCATTATCAAACGCCAAGGACATACAATGAGTGTCGCGAAGATCATCAACTCGCCACAAGCTTTTGGCTTCAATAAATTTCAGTTATCAGCCGTCAACCATATGCCGGCTTATGCCGTGGCCAAGTGTGAAGAATCTCAAGCTGCCTCTTCGAGTCGACTTAAGACTCAGGGGCTACACAGACATAACTCGGCAGATACAATCGGGCTCAAATATTCTGGAACCCCGGGTCATGGCAGGGAAGATAACCTGGTCCCGGGGGCTATTACCTTATTGGCGGAAGACTTAAAGTCGCTCAAGAGGACGAGCCGCCATGATGCGACCGTTCAAACATGGGTGTACTACCTTATTGGGGGAAGATTTAAAGTCGCCCAAGAGGACGAGCCGCCATGTTGCGACCGTTCAAACATGGGTGCCCGGATTTATTGGATCATCATATGGTCACTTGGGGGCTTCCAACCCGGTGGGTTTAACTTTCATACCCTCTTGGCCAGGCTCTATATGCCATGAATTACATACAAAGGAGTTAATCCTTAATCAGGTCACTTGGGGGCTTCCAACCCTATGGGTTTAGCTTACGTACCCTCTTGGCCAGGCTTTATATGCCATGTTCGAGTTAAACCTGCCTGTTTGCAACTTGCTACTCCGCCATGTGACCCGCCGAACTCTTGACAGTTATTCTTGATAAGAGACCCTGAACTTTTATAAGTTATTCTCGCACGAAGACCCTGAACTTGTCAAGGTTCAAACGGCGGCTTTTGTCACGAGAGAGCCAGCTTACAGTGAGCGAGGATAAATTCGTCTTGTCTATCGTAATCCCTCTGCTATGTGGCCCGTTCGTACTCTTAGCAATGTCAATCTTTTAAAGACCCTCAACTTGCTAAGGTTTAAACGACGGATTTATGTCACGTGAGGCCCGGTTTACAAGTTTTCAGGCTTTCCGCCTAGTTTGTTCGGAAACAATTTTTTTCCATAAAAACAAGAGTCATCTTGTCCTGTCGCGCCTTTAAAGCCGGCTTATAGGACGAGACATACATCATCATACATTGCATCATACATTGCATCATCATTGCATCGTCATATCATGCATCATATATGCATGGATATCGTGGTTTATATTACAGGAACCGGTTGTCAAACCGGGTTACATATTCCAATCCTTAATAGCCAACATGGCTGGATTTTCATTATGGTTGTTATAACCAGTATTAAGTAATTGAGGTTTTCAAACCGGGTTATATTATTCAAATCTTAAATAGCCAATGTGGCTGGATTTTAATTATGGTTTTCATAACCTATATTGGATGATTGAGGTTTTCAATGCCCCTTCAGAGTAATGGCTGTTATTCCCTCATCCAAAAATACTATGTCACAACAGGGAGCATGGTTCAACATTGATATGCCAAGCATTCAGCAATATCGTCCATATAATGGATATGATTTATTCTGCAATGGAAAGAATAGTCCCGAGTCGCTGCGGGCACACGACCCGACACTTGGGGGGTACATTATTCAAATCAAGATTATATCAAGTATGCAAGTCTCATGTCGCTGCAAGCACGCACCGCGGCACTTGGGGGCTAATGCAAGTTGCTTTTTCAACTCATCACATTATCAACGAACCCGATTATCTCAGGGAGATGAGCTGGCCTTCAGTCATTTTCTAAGTCTCAGCCCAGTATTATTTTACTGAGCTGACCCTTGGGGGTTACACATTTCTCATCAAGTCTACATAAATCAGCTCTATAGAAGTCTCTGCTCATTATTGCATAATGATCCGGTCCTTGGGGGCTACAGTATTCAGCTGTGTAAACAGATTACGAGGTCCAAATTGAAGACCCGACCCATCACACACTGATGAGCCGGCCCTTGGGGGCTACACATGTGAAATTCAAGTCATTCAACCACATCGAGCGACTTAGATGACAACCTGGATTTTCTCCAAAGCTATATATCTACAACATTCAACACCAAGTTCAAAGTCCCAGGCTATTGCAGGCAAAGCAACCTGGCACTTGGGGGCTACACTGGCTGAAGTTTTATAAGTATAAGATAATTACAAGTCCCAGGCTGCTGCAGGCAAGACAACCCGGAACTTGGGGGCTATACAGTCCAATATATTATTTCAAAGCACCAAGTCATCATGGATAAACTTGGAGCTTGGGGCTACAGGTAATATGGAGATAAAAAATAGAAGAACATCTTTAAGCTATCAATTTTGAGTGAGCTAGGTCTCATGTTTTGGTGGAGCTGAAGCGTTGAAAGCCGGCTCAGCATCACCCGGGTTTCTTTATTCCCAATAAATTTTATCAAGTGAACTGGAGTCCACTTGTTTTGACCCTGCGTCACCAACGATCATGACCCGGCATTGTCAAAAATCATGACCCGGCAGATTCTATATAAACAACCCGACTTCATAGGTTTGAAGTGGTTTAACAATGGATGAAATTCTATTTCCCAATATTTTTATCAAGCCGAGGCAATGGAAGCCGGCTCAACTTCATATGGTTTTCTTATCTCCAATAATTTCATCAAGCCAAAGCATTGGCGGCCGACTCAACGGCATATGGGTGTTTTATTCTCAATATTTTGCAAAGGACATGGACCTGCAATATGATTGTGAAGACGGCTCGTTAATATGAAGAAACCTGGATCTTCAAGGAGCTACTTCATTAAGCTGGCCAGTGGAGCAAGCCGGTCCTTTAATATATTTGTTATTCTTATTTCAGGAGCTTACCATTAATAAATTCAAGCTAACCTGGGGGCTAATGTCGGGGATATTACCCCGCGGTATAACCCGGCCTGAAGTATGACCCGGTCGGGACTCGACGGCTCACTGCTGCGCCAGCCGAGTTTGGTGACTCATTGGTAACCCGGCAGGAGGTATGACCCGGCCCATTGTATGGCAGCTTATAGGTCACCTCTATTATCGGGTCACATGACGACCAGGCCCAAGGCCCAGCGTGTAAGCCGGTGTGAGGCGGCTCACAGAGAAGGCCCAAAGAAGAGAAAGGATTCCCTTACAAGAGAAGCAAGACCCGGATTAGGACTCAAGAGAGATATGTCCTAATCCTACTCCTAGTAGGACTCTATATGTTACCCTACCCCTTGCACTTATATAAGGAGGGGTAGAGCACCCCTAGAGGGACAAGTTCAAGTCATTAGGGATAGACAGATTAGAGGCTCTCGAGATTAGAGGTAGCGATCCCGCACCCTTGTAATCGAGATCATCCTTATCATCAATATACACAAAGCAGGACTTAGGCTTTTACCTCCATCGGAGGGGCCGAACCTGGGTAAACTCGCGTCTCTCAATTCCGACCAACCCCTCTCAAGCCGCCACATAGTTGCGATGGCCTCACCCCTAACTTCTCTCACGAGAACATCTTGCCGTGACAAAACCACGACACACTCCTAGCTACTTAAGCATAGCATGAAAAACTATAATCTCTAATGGTCATTGCAAACATGTTTGATCATAATATGCTGAATCAAGGATACTAGGTTAAACATATTTACAAAAACAGAAACAAGTTGAGTTCATACTCGCTCTTCTCTGCCACAGTCAATTCATCAAATATCGTCATCATTTCCTTTCACTTGCACGACCGAATGATAAGAAAATAATAATAGTGCAAGAATGCCGAGGACTAAGCTGGAATCTGTAACATTTTATTCAAGAGGAGAAGCCAAGGTAAAATGGGCTCTTTGTTAGATTAACAATGATGCATATGAGAGCCACTCAACATTTTCATCGTGGTCTTCTCCTTGGTACGACTCAAACAAAAGGAAAAGAATTTCAGAGAATCACACTGAAATATTTTTGGAGTTTTTGGTTTTTCTTGAAGAAAGTAAATTAAAGAGGAAAAACAAAAATGAGAAAAACTATTTACACGGGAAAGCTCCCAACAAGTAAAAGAAGAAACGAGAAATCTTTTTGGGTTTTCTTATGATACTACAATTAAACTGAGCTAGAAATAAAAACCAAAAAGAAGTAAGAAATGTTTTTGGATTTTCTCAAAGTTTTTCAACCACACAAGAAGAAAGCGAGAAAACAAATTTAGCATGGATATTACAATGAAAAAGTATGAACACCGACAACTGGGATGAAATGTGTGAACAATCAATGTAATGTCGGTGGAAATACGTACTCCCCAAGCTTAGGCTTTTGGCCTAGCTTGGTAATCGCCATCCGTAGAAACCATCTGGTCCCAAGTCAAAGTGAGGTGGAGGCAGCACCTGAGCGTCCCACCCCTGGGGCTCCTCCTCAGCAGCTGCTAGGTTGTTCCGGTAGGCTGTAATGTCATCTGGCATAATCATGTATCCGTTCCTGGCAATAGAATCAAACAGAGCAGGTGCAGGCAACGGAATAATATCACAGGTTTCCACGCTGAATACTAGGTTGTAGCGAATGTCAAGGAGAGAATCAGTTACATCAAGAAATTGGTGATCTTGCAACTATTTGTGATCCAGGTAAACTCGGGACAAGAGATAATCATGTGGGTGAATCTGAACATTAAAGTGTCTCGCTAAGCGAGTAGCATAAATACCACAATGTATCTTTCCCTTAGTTTTGTTAAGGTGTAAGCGACGAGCAATAATAGCCCCCATACTAAAGGTGTGATCATCATAAAGTGCACGAAGTAAAATAGCAAGGTCAGGGGCACTGAGTGCGCCGACCTTCTCCCTACCGGTTAAACACTTAGCGATGACCAAAGCAAAGTAATGCACTAAGGGAAACTACAAGCTGGTAGCAATAGCATTTGACACGCCTCTATCTTCACCCACTGTTAAAGTGAGGAGAAAATCTTCAAACTCCGATGGTCTAGGTTCTCTCAATTCCCCATCAGAAGGGATCAAGCATATGTTGCAGAAGTTAGTTAGCGGCATTTTGTAAGTTTCAGCGTAAAGATTAAACTACACTTCAGGAGGATTATTCTTTCTCAGAAAATGAAAACCTTGCACAAAGGAATTTGTAAGGATGTGATATTGGTCACACTTAGCTGCGAGGAACTCGGGCAACCCAGCTTTTGCAACAAACTGGGCGAACTCTTGATGGAATCCGGCCTCCTCCATGAAGGCATCATGCGGCTATTCACACGGCCGCACCTCCGCCCTTCTTGGGGGTGTTGATGTGGACATAGCTACCATAAATATATTTACAAATATTACACGAGACATCACTGACACATTTGCATCTGGACCTATGATTAGAGTGCGTACGAGACAAATACATGACAAGGTACTATAACTTCTTTGTACGTATTTTTTAGTTAACGAGAATACGATGTTACGCTCATATTATGATTTGTTTATACTCAGGAATAAAGAATTCAACGGATTAATTAAAGAGAAGCAACCCTATGTGCATGCATGTCCTCCACCGTCGTTGCATGCATGGTCATCACCAGAACCATCCATCGTCATGTATGAGGCATGAAGCCAACGCCACAAGAGTCAAACAATTTTGCTTTGCCTGCATGGACCAAAAGTAATGTGTTACACCACGACGCTTCAGCCGTAGCAAACGCTAAGGTTGTACAGTGTCCGGCTTCCGTACGGCCAGCATCGTGTGGCACCGCGGACCGACTCGGTCACACATCAACCTTTAATAAATAGCTAGTTTAGGTTAGGGTTTTGACTGGGGTTTTGTTTAGAGAAGTTTAGCTATAGCTACTTTTATTTGTCTTCGCTCGTAGCGACTAGTGTGACCGTCAAGACATCCAATCGGAACCCCATATTGTGAGATTTATTCATCTAGCATATTCGCAATTTCAGATTGCTTGGCTATTATTTTCTTGCATGTTCTTCGATTTGCTTGCAGGAAAAATCCTTCGTGGATAGGTCGATCGCGCCGTTGGCTCGGTCGATAACACCGTGGAGTTGGTTCAGCGATTGCCATGGATATCAGTCGTGTACGGTTCTCCCTGTACGGTTGGTAGCCGGATCATGAGGGTCAAGTCCCACAAAAATCGTAGTTATCACCTCTCATCAAAGATTGGGTCCCCAGTTCACATTAAGTGGTATCAGTTTTCAGGTTTATCGGTGAGAGATATACAGTTTTATTAGATTAGTTTCTTTTTCCGTCCTACAACCCACAAAAAGCCAAAAAAATTAGATTAGTTCATCCATTACACCTACTTTTTTTAGCCTTTAGCAATTTTTGCATCTAGTATTTGCTTTGTTGAATCTTTGGTTGCATTCATCCTAAAAATAGTGCAGGTTTTGATTAGTTTGGGAGCAAATCATCTACTAGATCAAACTTTTTTTTACCACCATATTTTCCGCCCCCAGTTCGTCCGAGAAAAAAGGAAGGCAAAATTAGATCTGCACGCGTTGCCGATTCTTGCGTGGAATCTGAAGTCACGTCTGTTTAAATTCTGCCGTTGTCTACGCGTACACGCGTTTTGTTACGACGGCACTTCGGACCAGATTTTACCTGGCACGTGCATACGTACAACGTAATCTCACACGTTCTCCGACATCAGACAGCGGTGACTGCTCGTCCGCGCCTCGGAATCACACGCCCGTCGCCAGATCGAGGCAGCACTGTGTGCCATCCTGTGTCGCTGTTGTCGCTGCTAATCTTGTACGCTGCTCGTACCATTGCACGATTGGAGTTTCCCAGACACACATATTCCTTTATTTAATATCCAGTAGTACATGCTCTGGTCGCTGTCGCTTTTAGTACGTAGCACTTGATTCGGTAGCAATTTTATCTCTTGTTCACCTCCTCGAGTATATCCATCTGCTACCGGCCTAGTGGAAAAAAAAGCAAAGAAAAAAGAGCAAATAACAAAAAAAAAGAAAAAAGAAAAAAGGGCAAAATTCAGACCGGCTAGCATATCTTTTGAACTGCTTTGTTCTAATTGCTACTTAGGACATCAGTTGCCGCTACTTGATCGCTACTCCATCTATCGTCTATTTTTAAGCTTTGTTATACACTGTGTTTATACCTCACTTATATCTAGCTACTTGGAGCTATCATATTTTCATCAGTTTCCACTCCATTTATTCAGTATCTGGGATTAGATTATTTTATCTCTTACTAGTCGACTGCCAGCACTAGTTAGGAGTTTGAACAATTATTCAACTTGCATTGCTTTTTGCTAAATTGTGCCACTAATATTATGAGTTGAGAAGCCTTTGCCAAGCTACACGTTTTCCTACCAATAATTACAGGTCCCCGCTCTACTGATTCTTGGTTATCGCTCCTTCCAATCTTCCTCGGTTGTTTGAAGCCAACACCAACGCGCCAATCACCACCTGTTGCATTGGTAAGAACAAGTAAGAATTTAATACTAAGCTTGAGTGTGAGCGAGTTTTTTTTATTCCACCACGTCCTACTAGTTGATAGGGATTATCCACTGTGTATTTTTTTCTCTATCACTAACAATGGCAGGGACTGAACCCACGCTTGAGGGCCTAAGCGCGGATGTGAAGGTTACCAGTGAGCGCCTCACCCAACTTGAGGGTGCTCAGATTGTGGCAGCAAAGAGGCTCAAGGCCATAGAGGATGCACAAGGTGTTGCCAACACACATCTACAGGACATCTTGTCATGTCTGAACGGGTTGCAGAGTATACTCCTCATCAACAACAACGCTGCTCCTCACAACTCCACGGGTGTCGCCGCTAATTCGCGCGCTCGACGTGTGCCCGTGGGTCATCCTGAACACCCAACTACGGTCACTGATGCTGCTACCATAAACCAACACCAACAACCCCATCCACGTGCCAACGAGGAACATGAGGAGAACTACGGGGATTATTATGCTAACACCAGAGATGACCAAATGGTCAACCACCATAATGACCGTGCTCATCGACAACTACGTTTCAACCGTCAAGGTATGGCACGAGATCCACACAGGTATGATGTTAGAGATCATGGACACTCTAGTGCTAAAATTAAATTTACTATGCCTGCTTTCAATGGTAAATATGATCCAGATGTATATCTTGATTGGGAACTTTCAGTTGAACAAAAATTTGCATGTCATGATATTCCCGAGAACCAAAGAGTTAGGGCAGTCACTAGTGAATTTACACACTTTCCTTCTATTTGGTGGAGTGAATATTGCCGTGTTAATGTGAACAATATACCTACTACTTGGGATGCTTTAAAACGAGCTATGCGACAACGTTATGTTCCTTCATATTATGCTCGTGACAAACTGAATGAATTGCAACGTTTAAAACAAGGTAGTAGTTCTGTAGAGGATTATTATCAAGAATTGCAAACTGGCTTAATGCGATGTGGATTAGTTGAAACCGACGATGCTATGATGGCTAGATTTTTAGGTGGTTTGAATCGTGATATTCAGGATATACTGGACTATAAGGAGTACAATTCTATTACTCGTTTGTTTCATTTTGTTTGTAAAGCTAAAATGGAAGTACATGGACGCTACAACAAGGGACGAGGTAACTTTTCTGCAGGTCGTCGTTCATCATGGACACCTTCTCCCACTGTTCCGTCCACAACTGCGGCAACACCACCTATCTCGAACAATGGTGCACATCCAACAAGTTCAAAACCATCTCCGCAATCCTCTGAGGCTTCGAAAGCAATTTCTCTAGCACCCACAACTTCGTCTGGACGCACAAGGGACATGAAGTGTCATATATGCAAAGGTGGAGGGCACTTGATGAAGGACTGCCCAAATAAACGTACATTCATTGTGCGGGAAGATGGTGAGTACTCCTCAGGTAGTGATTTGGCTGAAGATACACGTGCTATGCTTGCCACTAATAATGCAGGTGACACTAAGGCGCATGACATGGAGGAGATACATTGCCATGCTGACATGGCAGATCAATACCCAAGTCTTGTAACCATGCGAGTACTAAGTGCCCAGGTGGGGCATGCTGAGATGCCTCAATGCCATAATCTTTTTCAAACTAAGTTTGTTGTCAAAGGGCATTCTGTTCGTGTAATCATTGATGGTGGAAGCTGCAATAATTTGGCAAGTATAGAGATGGTAGAGAAGCTTTGCCTCTCCACTACTAGACACCCCCATCCATATTACATCCAATGGTTCAACAACTGTGGTATGTTGAAGGTAACGCGTCGTGTGAGAGTCAATTTTACACTTGGTTCTTACCATGATCATGTTGAATGTGATGTCGTTCCTATGAAAGCTTGTTTTTTATTATTAGGTCGACCTTGGCAATATGATAATAGTGTTACCCATCATGGTAGAACAAATTCGTATACTCTCATGTTTGAAGGAAAAACCATTAACTTGCTTCCTATGACCCCTGATGAAATAATAAGTGATGTGAAAGCTAAGTCAACGGATCGTACTACGCATAGTATGCTTGCTATTAATTCTGAAATTTTTCCGTTGAGTGTCCTAACTTCTGATTTGGATACACCTTGTGCCAAGATTCTTAGTCTGCATCAAAATAATTCATATACAGATTCTGTGTGGAATAAAACTGATCATGATATTTATAATTTTATGCTCCGACATGAGAAAGCTTTTATAAATTTATCACATGCTCATGAGCTGACGCCTTTCGAACGACCTATATACGTTGCATCGATTTTTGCTTTGCTCTATGATGTGTTCTAGATAAATGAAAGCCGAGGACGGCTTTATTTTCAAGAAAGGGAGGATGATGTGGACATAGCTATCATAAATATATTTACAAATATTACACGAGACATCACTGACACATTTGCATCTGGACCTATGATTAGAGTGCGTACAAGACAAATACATGACCAGGTACTATCGCTTTTTGTACGTATTTTTTAGTTAACGAGAATACGATGTTACGCTCATATTATGATTTGTTTATACTCAGGAATAAAGAATTCAACGGATTAATTAAAGAGAAGCAACCCTATGTGCATGCATGTCCTCCACCGTCGTTGCATGCATGGTCATCACCAGAACCATCCATCGTCATGTATGAGGCAAGAAGCCAACGCCACAAGAGTCCAACAATTTTGCTTTGCCTGCATGGACCAAAAGTAATGTGTTACACCACGACGCTTCAGCCGTAGCAAACGCTATGGTTGTATAGTGTCCGGCTTCCGTACGGCCAGCATCGTGTGGCACCGCAGACTGACTCGGTCACACGTCAACCTTTAATAAATAGCTAGTTTAGGTTAGGGTTTTGACTGGGGTTTTGTTTAGAGAAGTTTAGCTATTGCTACTTTTATTTGTCTTCGCTCGTAGCGACTAGTGCGACCGTCAAGACATCCTATCGGAACCCCATATTGTGAGATTTATTCATCTAGCATATTCGCAATTTCAGATTGCTTGGCTATTATTTTCTTGCATGTTCTTCGATTTGCTTGCAGGAAAAATCCTTCGTGGATAGGTCGATCGCGCCATTGGCTCGGTCGATAACATCGTGGAGTTGGTTCAGCGATTGTCGTGGATATCAGTCATGTACGGTTCTCCCTGTACGGTTGGTAGCCGGATCGTGAGGGTCAAGTCCCACAAAAATCGTAGTTATCACCTCTCATCGAAAGATCGGGTCCCTAGTTCACATTAGGTGTGAAGGTCATTGTCCGATGATTCCCCAATGACTCCTTTGGCATTTTTCTTGGAGGAAAACTTCCTAATGAAATCCATCTTATTCCTAGAAAAATTACGAAAAAATTTAGTCCACAAAAATTTTGTCAACAAAACCTTAAAAGATTGATAGCAACTACTCCTAAGCATGCATAGAGGCCATATTAAGCATTCAAACTACTTAGTACTCTAAGAATTCAACATGCAATCTCATCTACAGCAGCACGAAGAGTAGCTAATTACTCTAAAAATAACCTACTAAATCAAAAACTAATTGGAGCAATGGATGAGTCACATACCAAGTAGCAATCCCTCCAAATAGTTTCAGAAACGGAGCTTCGAGCAAAGAGATCGAAATCCGCATGTTTGAGAGCAAGAACACAGGAATGGTGGGTGATGATGTGGGCTAAAGATGTCAGTGAGGGGGCCCACAACCCACCAGGGCGCGCCTGGGAGTGCTGGCGCACCCTGGTGTCTTGTGGGGACCAGGTGCACCCCCCTATGGTATTATTTGCACCAGAAATTCAGAAATAATTGGAAAAAAATCGTATTAAATTTTCAGGACATTCTGAGAACTTTCATTTTTGGGTCATTTTTTATTGCACGGTGAAAACAGAAAACAGGATAATCATGGAATTTTTATTTTATTTGACTAACTAAAACAGAAAATAAAAGGTGGGAGCAGAGAGTTGTGCCTACTAGATTCATCAACTTCATACCTCTCAAAAATGATCCATTAATAAGGTTGATCAAGTCTTATTAACAACCACTTCCGATTAGCATGAAACCGAAGAACTTTCATAGAACACTAAGTTACCTCAATGGGGATGTGCATATCCCCTACAATAAGTATATCATATTTCTTTTTGTCAGTAGGTAGAGGTAATTGAAAATTTCCAATAGTGATGGTCGGAGATTCTTCAATAACATTTATACCATTCACTTGGAATTGTTTCTTCGGAAAGTGCACCGTATGCTCATTACCATTGATATGAAAGGTGACTTTGCTTTTATTATAATCAATAACAGCCCCTACAGTATTCAAAAAGGGTCTACCAAGGATAATCGACATGTTGTCGTCCTCGGGCATCTCAAGAATAACAAAGTTCGTTAAGATAGTAACATTTGCAACAACTGGCACGTCCTCGCAAATACCGATAGGTATGGCGGTTGATTCGTCAGCCATTTGTAATGATATTTCAGTAGGTGTGAGTTTATTCAAGTCAAGTCTCTTATATAAGGAGAAATGCATAACACTAACACCGGCTCCCAAGCCACACAAAGCAGTTTTGACATAGTTTCTTTTAATGGAGCAAGGTATAGTTGGTATTCCTGGATCTCCAAGTTTTTTAGGTACACTTCTAACATCATTAATGATTCTAAATAGCAAGTCACTCAAGCAAGCAATCATATCAGAATTATATTTCAACTGTTTCAGGACATGTGCATTGAAATGATCTTGCTTCATAATATAGTTGTCAAACTCATATAAGCACTGACTAGGATGTTTATTGTAAGGGATATCACCTTCATCAAACTTTAATAAAGAATTTACCTCTACCACCTGTGGAGATGTTCGTGTGTCAAGGCCATGTATTTCTTCAATAGGTGGTAAATTCTTAACATCCTCAGCTTTAATACCTTTTTCCTTCATAGATTTCTTTGCCTCTTGCATATCTTCAGGACTGAGAAATAAGATACCCCTCTTCTTCGGAGTGGTTTTAGGTGGTGGTTCAGGGACAGTACAATCATCATAATTCTTCAATATATTATTCAATAGTTCGTCAGCTTGTCCAATAGTTTGTTCCCTGAAAACACAACCAGCACAACTATCTAGGAAGTCCCTAGAAGCATCAGTTAGTCCATTATAGAAGATATCAAGTATTTCATTTTTCTTGAGAGGGTCATCAGGCAAAGCATTAAGAAATTGGAGAAGCCTCCCCAAGCTTGTGGGAGACTCTCTTCTTCATTTTGCACAAAGTTAAATATTTCCTGTAAGGCAGCTTGTTTCTTATGAGCAAGAAAATATTTTTCAAAGAAGTAGTAGATCATATCCTGGGGACTACGCACAAAACCAGGAGTAAGAGTATTGTACCATGTCTTAGCATCACCCTTTAATGAGAATGGAAATAATTTGAGAATGTAATAGTAGTGAATCTTCTCATCATGAGCAAAGAGGGTGGCTATATCATTCAGCTTAGTAAGGTGTGCCACTACAGTTTCAGTTTCATAGCCATGGAAAGGATCAGATTCAACCAAAGTAATTAACTCTGGGTCGACAGAGAATTCATAATCCTTATCGGTAACAAAGATAGGTGAAGTAGCAAACTTAGGATCACATTTCATTCTAGCATGCAAAGTCTTTTCCTTATACTTGCGTAGCAATTTCTTAAGATCGTTTCTATCCTTGCAAGAAAGAATTTCTCTAGTTACCTCTTCATCCATAACATAACCTTCAGGTATCTTAGACATTTCAAATCTAGGAGAGCTAGGACTAATAGGTGTTTCGTAGTCATCATCAGTTTCAGCAATCTCATTAGTTTCATTAGTTTTATTCTCTTTAGCTCTAGCAATTTGTTCATCAAGAAATTCTCCTAGTGGCACATTATCATCAAGCATGATACTAGCATCATCATAAGCATCATTCATAGCAGAAGTAACATCATCAATAACTTGCGACATATCAGGATTACTAGCATGTGGTGGTGTTGCAAGCTTACTCATAACAGAAGGTGAATCAAGTGCAGAGCTAGATGGCAGTTCCTTACCTCCCCTCATCTTAGAGGGAAAAATCTTGGTCTTTGAATCCTTCAGATTCTTCATAGTGATAAATTGATATAAATCCCAAGTGACTCAACAAATATAGCTATGCTCCCTGGCAATGGCGCCAGAAAAAGGTCTTGATAACCCACAAGTATAGGGAATCGCAACAGATTTCGAGGGTAGAGTATTCAGCCCAAATTTATAAATTCGACACAAGGGGAGACAAAGAATATTTGAGAGTATTAGCAGCTGAGTTGTCAATTCAACCACACCTGGAGATTAAATATCTACATCAAAGTGATCAGTAGCACATTAGTATGATAGTTTTGATAGCAGTAGCAGCAGTAACAGTAACGGTAACAGTGATAGCAATAGTTTCGTAGCAAGTGTAACAGTAGTAGTAGCAATAGTAACTTAGCAAAAACAATATGTGGAAAACTCGTAGGTACTGAATCGGTGAACTCGTTGGATGATATTCATCATATAACAGTGATAACCTAGGGCGATACAGAACTAGCTCCAGTACATAAATGTAATGTAGGCATGTATTCCGTAAATAGTCATACGTTCTTATGGAAAAGAACTTGCATGAAATCTTTTGTCCTACCCTCCCGTGGCAGCGGGGTCCATAAGGAAACTAAGGGATATTAAGGCCTCCTTTTAATAGAGAACCGGAACAAAGCATTAACACATGGTGAATACATGAACTCCTCAAACTACGGTCATCACCGGAAAGTATCCCAAATATTGTCACTATGGGGTTTACGGATCATAACACGTAATAGGTGCATATGACTAGGCAAGATCGGATCAAGAACATAGATATAATGGTGATAACATAAATGGTTCAGATCTGAAATCATGGCACTCGGGCCCTAGTGACAAGCATTAGGCATAGCAAAGTCATAGCAACATCAATCTCAGAACATAATGGATACTAGGGATCAAGCCCTAACAAAACTAACTCGATTACATGATGACTTTCATCCAACTCCTCACCGACCAGCAAGCCTATGAAGTAATTACTCACTCCCAGTGGGGAGCATCATGGAATTGGCGATGGAGAAGGGTTGGTGATGACGAAGACCGAAGATTCCCTTCTCCGGAGCCCCAAACGGACTCCAGATCTGGCCTCCCGATGAAGAACAGGAGGTAGCGGCGGCTCCGTATCGTAAAACGTGATGAAACTTTCTTTTCTATTTTTTCTCTGAAAATAGGAATTTATAGCGGTGAAATTAGGGTCAGTGGGGCCACGAGTTGGGCACAACCCACCAGGGCGCGCCCTGGTGGGTGCTGCCCACCCTGGCCCCCTTCTCCGGTAGTTTTTAGCTCCAATAATTCTCATATATTCAGAAATAATTCTCCAAAAAGTTTCATTCCGTTCCGAGAACTTTCATTTCTTCACAAAAACAACACCATGGTAATTTTGCTGAAAACATCGTCAGTCCGGGTTAGTTTCATTCAAATCATGCAAATTAGAGTCCAAAACAAGGGCAAAAGTGTGAGGCAAAGTAGATACGTTGGAGACGTATCACAGCCTTGTTAGTCTGCTAGCGCTCTAGCAGCGCGCGCAGATGATGCCTTTGCTGTTTACGGCCGCTTGGAAAATGTCCGTCAAGGCAGCATCGCACGCACGCGTTTGGCCGTGGACGGGATTTTCCATTAGACCGGAGCTACTGCGATGGAGCAAGATCAGAGGAATGGTCGGGCCTATGAAGTGTTCAGGGGCATGGTCGTCGCCGACCCGATTCTGGATCCTTCCTTCTGAGAGAGGATGTTACATGAGTGTAGACAATATTTCAACATCATCGCACCAACAGGCTAGTCTCGCAACAAGGCCGATGAGTAGCTGTTTCTATTTTGCTATTTTTTGAACCTTGCTGATATGTAATGTTGTTATTAAGATGTTTAGTTGATTATGTAGGATTACAAATGATAATTTGTGCAATCATTTTCTAAATCAAGTGCTTATTAGCAGAAATCGTCTTTGTTACTATCGTTCTATGTTATTTTCAGTCTTCCCACACAATTCAATTACTGGCCTGTTTGCTGGGTATTACACACATCTTGTTATGCCGAATCGTTTGTGTTATTTTGGCTCAACGCGCTCAGTTCATCCGAGAAAAATGTTTGCAGTTTGTCGCACACATCTTGATCTGGGTAACCGGTTGTGTTAATTTTGGCTCACCGCAAACAATTCACCCGAGTGACCTGTATGCAGTCTATCGCACACATCTTGATCTGGGTAACCGTTTGTGTTAATTTTTCTCATTGCACACAGTTCATCAGAGTGACCTGTATGCCGTATATCACACACATAATGATCTGGGTAATCGTTTGTGTTATTTTAGCTCATCGTAAACAGTTCACCCGAGTGACATGCATGTTGTTTATCGCACACATCTTGATCTAGGTAATTGTTTATGTTAATTTTTCTCATCGCAAATAGTTCATCCGAGTGACCTGTATGTCGTATATCGCACACATAATGATCTGGGTGATCGTTTGTGTTATTTTGGATCATCGCAAACAGATTATCTGAGTTAACTGTATGACCTACATCGCACACATATGTATTTGGTTAGCCGTCTGTGTTATTTTGCCTCATCACAAAACATTTCGTAAATGTCAACTATATGCCACGTATCGCACACGCACCTTCTATCTGAATCAAGCTTGATGGGCCACCCATCGCACAAAGTTCGCGTTATTGGCGACGGAGCAAGAACTATATCATTTGCGATTCATGGATCGCACACAGTTTCGTCGACGGGTCTCTGATTGATGTGTCATCTTAGCACCTTCCTACAGTAGTGGTAGTACCGCTCCAACGATACTACCGCCCCTGTAATGCGCTACTCTTCTGTACACCTAGAACTACCGCTCCCCCGAGTGGTAGTACCTGTCGTGGTTTTGTCACGGCAAGATGCCCTCGTGAGAGAACTTAGGTGTGAGGCCATCGCAACTAGGTGGCGGCTTGAACTAGGTTGATCGAAATCGAGAGACGCGAGTTTACCCAGGTTCGGCCCCTCCGATGGAGGTAAAAGCCTATGTCCTGCTTTGTGTGTATTGATGATGATGATGATCTCGATTACAAGGGTGCTCTTTTGCTACCTCTCGTCTCAATGGTTTCTAATCTGTCTATCTCTAATGACTTAACCCTCTAATGACTTAACGCTCTAATGACTTAACCCTCTAATGACTTAACCCTCTAAAGACTTAACCCTCTAATGACTGACTTAACCCTCTCCCTCTTGGGGAGCCTTGCCCCTCCTTATATAAGTTGAAGGGGCAGGCTTAGATATAGAGTCCTACTAGGACTAGGACTAGTCTCTCTTGAATCCTAATCCGGGTCTTGCTTCCCTTGTGAGGGAATCTTTCCTCTTCTTGGGCCTTCTCTGTGAGCCGGCCCTCCAGGCCTCTCCATGAGCCGCCTTCCGCCGGGGTGCACACTAGGCCTTAGGCCTTGTCGTCCAGGTTGACCCGGTAACTACGATGACCGATTTGAGCCGCCAAATGATGGGCCGGGTCATACTCCTGGCCGGGTCAAACCGTGGGGAATATCCCCGACATTAGCCCCCAGGTTAGCTTGAATTTATTCATGGTAAGCTCCTGAAATAATAATAAATATGCTAAGAGACCGGCTTGCTCCCCTGGCTAGCTTATTTCAATGAAGTGGCTCCTCGAAAATCCGGGTTTCTTCTTCATATCAACGAGTCGTCTTCACAATTATCTTACTGCTCCGTGTCCTTTACGGGAAAAATATTGGGAAATAAAACACCCATCTGTTGTTGAGTCGGCCTCTAATGCTTTGGGTTTGATGAAAATATTGGGAATAGAAATTCGTGTGTTGTTGAGCCGGCTTTTTGAGACGCGGCATCACTTGTCGGGTCATCAGACATAGTGGATGCGGGTCATGAACATTGATGATGTCGGGTCATGATCGTTAGTGCTGCTAGGTCAAAACAACTGGACTCCAGTCGACTTTGATAAATTTAATGGGAATAATGAAATCCCTTTGATGTTGAGCCAGTCTTTCAATGCTTCGGCTAGATAAAAAAATTGGAAATAAAAGATCCATCTGATGTTGAGCCGGCTTATGGGCCTTTCTATGAAATAACTTGGAGAAGATGATCTTTGCAAACCTCCATCAAGAAATGAGACCAGTTCTCGCTCACAATTGATAGCTTGAAGGTGTTCCTCCCTTATATCCATATTACCTGTAGCCCCCAAGCCTTAAGAATAGAACGTAGTGATAGCTTAAGACTTTCTTAAATATGAATGTCGCAACTTTGGAGAAATCCGGGTTGTTCATCTGAGTCACCAGTCATAAACTGAATGTTTGTATTTAACATGCGTAGCCCCCAAGGGTCAGCTCATCAGTATGTGATGGGCCGGGTCTTCAATTTGGAGTTTATGATCTGGATAAACAACTGAATGTTGTAGCCCCCAAGTGCCGGGTTGTCTTGCATGTAGCAACCTAGGATTTTGAACTTAATCTTGAATGGTGTAGATATATAGATGCAAATAGTGTAGCCCCCAAGGGGCGGCTCATTATGAATAATGAGCAGGGATTTTGTAGATCTGATTATGTAGACTTGAGGAAGCAATGTGTAGCCCCCAAGGGCCGGCTCAACGTCTTGAGATAATCGGGTCTTCTGATAATGTGATGATTTGAAAAGCGACTTGCATTAGCCCCCGAGTGCCAGGTTGAGTGTTCACAGCTACATGGGACTTGATGTTTTTGTAGGCCAAAATTGACTAATGTAGCCCCCAAGTGTCGGGTCATTTGCCAACGGTGACTCGGGACTTCAGAAACTTGAACAATGTAGCCCCCAAGTACTGGGTCGTATGCCTGTAGTGACTTGGGACTTCAGAAGATTTGATCCTATTAGTGTAGCCCCCAAGTGCCGGGTCATTTGCCTGCAGCGACTCAGGACTTACATGTACTTCTCCTTTTGAAAAGAAAAATATGATATGATGTAGCTCCCAAGTGCCGGGTCGTATGCCTGCAGTGACTTGGGACTGTGTGAGAATAATATAACCCATCATAATTTGAATGAATCCTTGACTGTAGTTGTAACCCGGTATTTTATCGAATATCCTGGAATAATGGCTTTGTGCTTGAAATGAAATCCCTGCCCGTGGTTGTAGTGCAACCCGGCAAATATATGTTCGAGAAATCCATAAGTGTTGTAGTTTTACTACAGAGCATAAGTTGAAAAAATTCAAGAGCCGGTCAATTAGATGACCCGGCATTATTTGTGATAAGCTGGCTTAGCAATATAGACCAGCTCTTCGAGAGTAATCATTTATTCTGAGCTGGCTTGGAAACTCCAATCATTTAATACTGGTTATGATACACCATGATGAAGATCCGGCCATTTTGGCTATCAAAGATTTATTTGTTTCTGCAGAAGTTACGATGTAACCCGGTTTGAAGACCAGCTTTCCACAACATAAACAGATATAGATATGTATGCATGATGCATTGTGCAATGATGCAATGCAGGATGATGTCTGTATATGATAAAAAATGCCTGCTTTCGAGGCTCGAGTCTTCCTTCAATGAAACTAGCATGATAGCCACTAGTTTATCATCGCTTTCTGTAAGCTGGCTCTCACATGACCCAATCGATGTTTTAACCTGGATAAGTTTAGGCTCCATATGGATTGACTTATCGAGAGTACACGGGGTCGGAGTAGCATCTTGCAAACAGGCAGGTTTAACCAAGTTTCAATGAAGCTGGCTTAATAGCCCATGGAGTATCCTTACTCTCTGTAAGCCGGCTCTCACGTGACATAAGTTGGTGTTTTAACCAAGACAAGTTCAGGGTCATAAAAATGATTGACTTGTCAAGAGTACATCAGGTCACCTAAGCGGAGTAGCATCAAGCAGATAGGCAGGCTTAACCATGATACATTGTGGCGTTATTTTCGGGTCAAGAGGGTGAGAAAGCTAACACCGGGTCACCTAAGCGGAGTAGCATCAAGCAGACAGGCAGGTTTAACCATGATACATTGTGGCGTTATTGCCAGGTGAAGAGGGTGAGAAAGCTAAACTCGGTGAGTTGGAAGCCCCCAAGCGACCCTGTTATACGTTTCGCCAAGAAGGCAGGATACCTATATTTGAACTGCGCATCGTGGCAGCTAGTCCTCTTTGGCAACCTTTAATTTTCGCCACTGAGGCAGAGTACCCATGTTTGAACTGTGCATTATGGCGGCTAGTCCTCTTTGGAAACCTTTAACCTTTCACCAATAAAGTAGCAGCCCCCGAGACCGGGTTGTCTTCCCTACAATGACACAGGGTTCTTAAATTTGAAAAAACGGCCAAATCTGCCGAGTCATGTCTGCGTAGCCCCCGAGTCTTAAGACGACTCGAGGAGTCAGCTTGAGACTCTTCATACTTGGCCGTGGCGTAAGCCGGCGTAGAGTTGACAGCCGAAAGATGAAATTTATTGAAACTGGAGATGATGTGGCGAGCTGATGAACTTCGTGATGCTCATCGTATGTCCTTGGCAAATGTTGTGGCCAAATTTAGTTCATATGCCTCTTGACCAATTCTTTGCTATTCTCTCTTTGTATGGATCTCCTAGCTCTTCCATGGCTACTCTTTTTTTCTTTGTTGATGGCTTTTGAATTGCCGGCTCAACGGTGGCCGGCTCAAATAGTAGCTTCTCCAGGGATGTTTCCTCCATGGTCGGCTCTTACTTCTTCAATGTGTTGAAGCAGACCGGGCCGGGGGATGGCAACCCAGAGCACCTATCCATTGGGTAACCCGGTGCGAGTGGGGACTGGCGTGGGTTTTTCCAACCTTGGGTAGGACATGATTCCAAATGTCACTTTTTTCCTTTGCTCCAATGTTGTTGGAGGAGACCAGGTCACGGGGGCAGTGGCATGCGTGCATCCGTATGGTGGCTCGAGCGAGCAGGCGTGACACCGGCGTGTTGATGTAGACTGAACCACAGCGGCCGCGGCTTGCGAGCGTCCGTTGTGCGGCTCATACAATGGGTGCGGCCTCGGCGTCTTGATGTAGAATGGGCTGCGGCAACGGCGGCTTGCGCGCGTCCATTGGGCGGCTCAAGCGAGCAGGCGCGGCACTAGCGTGTTGATGTAGACCGGACCACGGCAACGGCGGCTTGCGCGCGTCCATTGGGCGGCTCGAGCGAGCAGGCGTGACACCAGCATGTTGATGTAGGCACGAGAGTCGGCCCTGGTGTTTATAAGCCGGCGCGGACGCGCGAGTCGGCCGTGGCGTTGTAAGCTGGCACGGTTGCGAGAATCGGCCGCGGCGCGTTGATGTAGATCAGATCACACAGACAGTGGCCTGCACGCGTGTCCATCAGACATTGCGACTTGGATGGAGGCTGGCGCATAATGGTATTGAGCTCTGTATTTGTGGTCTATCACCACACCACTTTTTAATAAACAATTGACCTGTGTAAAAATACAACATGTCAAAGTATTTGTTTTTGAAGAAATTAATATGTGCTAATAAAATAGATGGAATAGATAGCACCTGGTTTTTGTTGTCGGATGGATATGAATACTGGTGTAGGATAATGCTGATCATAGTTAATGAAAAAGATAGCCTTCACCATTTTTTTTGGAGGTCAACTGGAACCTGCCCATAGACTTGTCGATGCAAAATTCTTCATGTCACCACTTGGCTATGTGCCTCCGGAGACAAGAGCTGGAGGTGAATGTGCTCCTCCATCATGTGGCTGAGGTGCTGGAATATAAACTGGCGATTTTGCTCCATGAAGATTACCAGGTATGGCAGATTGCGGTTGGACATAACGTCCTGGTGATTGAAACAAAGCTATCACTGGTGGTCGTACGACAGGGCAACCGGTGATGCTGTTGTTTGAGCTGGTGAAGAAGACTCAAGTGGTGGCACCATTGCAGGCCTCTCAGATATCCCTTGAGCTACAGATGATGTTGCAACTTCCCCTAGAAAATCTTGAGCTTTTCTATTTCCCGGTGACGCTGTATTAGAAGTTGTGATTTCTTCTGTTCATGGGCTTCTCTAAGCAAAGTTGTTGTGATGCTCGTACATTTCCAACATATCTTTATGTGGTTGGTCACTGGTACATAGGAGTTGGTTGAGCTCTTCCTCGAAAGAAAGGAGTTCGTTGAGCTGCTCAGGACCAGGTGATGTATTTCGCTGAAATCATATTTGGCTCCTGCCTTCAGAGTGTGTTCTTTGAAGAGGGACATGATGCATTGAGGTTGATGATTGCCTTTCAGGGTGCAAACTCTGAAGTGCCAAGTTGCCCAAAGTACCTGTTCCTTCTGCTTCTGCAGGTCGATCATGTACTGTGGCTGATTGTTGTATATCAGACTGCAGCAGTTGTCACTATGCCCAGAGTGCCTGATGGTTCTTCTCCTGCATGACCTCCCCATTCTGCCTTTGTAGGTTGATACTGCATTGACTGTAAACACGGCATGGCCTCTATACCAGGAATACCTGCTGGCCCTTCTTCTGCAGGTGGATGGGGCGAGGTGGAGTCGGGCGAGGCACGGCGGAGGCCGGCGCTGCGGTGGCTCAAGGCGCGGCGAGGCCGGCGCGGCGAGGCCGGCACGGCAGAGGCCCAAGGCGCGGCGATGCGAGCGGGGCGAGGTGGAGCGGCCAGGGGCGGGGCGTGCGGCGAAGCCGGCCTGGGCGAGGCGACGACAGGAGAGGCGAGGCCAGCCGCAGCAGCTGCGGCAGGGCGCGGCGGAAGCAGGTGCTGCAGGGCCGAGCGGCGCGACGGGGCGGCTCGTGGAACGCGGCGGCTTGAGGGCGATGCCGACGGGTTAGCTTGAGGCGAGGAGCGGTGGAGGCAGGCAGACCTGGCCTTGGGGCGAGCGGAGCCTGCCGCGGGGGAGCCGGCCGGCGGGGCGCGGCAGCGGCTGGCGGGCGCGCGGGGGCGAGCCATGGCAGCGGCTCGAGGCGCGGTAATGTGAGCCACGGCTCAAGGCGAGTGCGGCGGAGACCGAGTCTGTGGTTGTTTCCAGGAAATCGTGGCCTTCCTTCCCTCTTTTTTTCTCTTTTACATATTGATCAGCCCTATGTGTTGACTCGGTCCAGTCTTCATGTGAAGTAGTACTACCTAGGGATGAATCTGGCTTCGGTCTTCACGCGAGAAAGCGACCGCCGGTCCGGTGACCTGCCGCCGAACCCTTGGGACTTGTAGCCTGTACGTAGCAGCGGGATTTGATGGTTTCGACGGATTGAACAAACAGCGGCTGTAGGATAACTCATGTCGGTCTCGGCTTGCTGCGGCGGCGCACTGAAAAACAATTTGGCTTCAGATCGGATGGATTGCAAAAGACGCATGCAGCAGCGCACACGTTGGAACCCTAATCTCTTGTCTCAAAACTTGTATCTCATACATGCAGCTTCTGACTACTCATCCATGACCTAGATCCTTTCGCCCGATTCCTCTTCATCCGATAAATCAAGAGCATCTCGATCCCTGAAGATATCCTTCCAAGAACACAATACCACCGTGCGCTGGCCCCACGGTGGGCGCCAACTGTCGTGGTTTTGTCACGGCAAGATGTCCTCATGCGAGAACTTAGGTGTGAGGCCATCCCAACTAGGTGGCGGCTTGAACGGGGTTGATCGAAATCGAGAGACGCGAGTTTACCTAGGTTCGGCCCCTCTGATGGAGGTAAAAGCCTACGTCCTGCTTTGTGTGTATTGATGATGATGATCTCGATTACAAGGGTGATCTTTTGCTACCTCTCGTCTCGAGGGTTTCTAATCTGTCTATCTCTAATGACTTAACCCTCTAATGACTTAACCCTCTCCCTCTTGGGGCGCCTTGCTCCTCCTTATATAAGTTGAAGGGGCAGGCTTGCATATAGAGTCCTACTAGGACTAGGACTAGTCTCTCTTGAATCCTAATCCGGGTCTTGCTTCCCTTGTGAGGGAATCTTTCCTCTTCTTGGGCCTTCTCTATGAGCCGGCCCTCCAGGCCTCTCCATGAGCCGCCTTCCGTCGGGGTGCACACTGGGCCTTAGGCCTTGTCTTCCAGGTTGACCCGGTAACTACGGTGACCCATTTGAGCCACCAAATGATGGGCCGGGTCATACTCCTGGCCGGGTCAAACCATGGGGAATATCCTCGACGGTACCGCTTGAGCATGATAGCTTTGTCAAACATAATGAGGGGATTAACCACCGTAGCTTTACTTATAATCGAGAATGTTGGTTGGCTCTGCTTGCATTCCCTGTGGACCTTTGGGAATGTAAACATATTCAAGGTGTTGTGGAAGATTTTGGTCTATTTGTTGAATACATGGTTGCCAGTGATTTCTCACGCATTGTAATCAAGGTTCTACTGGATGATGTAGCCCACATCCCCTTTAGTTGTGTGGTCTCCTCAGGGAACAAACACCAGGCAGAATCTTGGACTGTCCCAATCATTATTCTTGGACATAACCTGCTTGGTGCCTGCCAGCCGATGAAGATCTGCACTTTGAAAGAAAGTCCTCTAGATCACCTTCTTCAGAATCAGGGCACTGTTGGCACTACATCACCCTGTCCTTCACAACTGGCAATATCAGCCATCTCCTCCCTTTAGGGAGATCGTGCTTGGCAAAAATTCTTTTGCCCCAGAACCTCAAGCTCTTCTACCATCCCTGTCCCTATTTACTAGGCTGATTTTTTATTGCCAAGTTGCTCTCTCCAGAAGACTTTGAATAGGCAACAAACATTTTAAAGTCCAGGATGTGGCAGCTAATTCAGGAAGGCAATGATATGGGAGATATTAGGCTATTTGTCATTCCTGAGACATGTCCATCACAAGAGCCACCCACCTGCTCCTTGTTTGCAGCAGGACAAGCTATATCTCAAGGTTTTTCCACTCCTCAAACTCTGAGATCCACTCCAATTGCTCAGGTGGAATACTTTAGCACAACTGTTCTGCACCTTGAGAAAAAAAAGAAACAAGACACCTGTGGTTGTTTTAGAAGTGAGGAGAAATGGCAGGCTAAAACTCCTAGCAAAAGGATACAAGGGCAAAACATGCATTGATAGGAACTGTCTTGCCTGTTCTGCATGTGCTCCCACCTTTAGCAAAAAGGTGGTGAAGAGTCTTTATAACAAGCTTGGGATGGCTCAGGATGCACCTGCAGCCACTAAGAAGCAAAAGAAACCAGTCAACTCAACTAATGATGCTACAAAGACCAAGAAGAACAACAAGGAGGATAAGAAGAAGTAGAGTGCTGAGGGGGTTAAGAGGAGGCGTTGCCCTTCTCGTTTCCTTAAGTTGTTCAGGTATTCCGCTACTAGGATTTTCTATGTAATGCAGACAATTATGATCATTATCCAAACCTTCCCTTATTTATATCAGTCTATTCCAAACATTATCTTTGTCTGTGATGTTCTCATCCAGCCAAGTCCATTCCATGCAATCATAAGTTCAGTGATCCATTATCTGACTTAATGTCCATGTGAAAACAAGCCTGGAAAGTACTAAATTGGAATATCAGGGGCTTTAACTCTCCGGAAAAGTGGGTCCATATTCAGAACAAAATCAATGAAAGTGGTTGTACGGTGGTTTGCTTTCAGGAGACAAAGGAAGAACACATTGACCTATCTTTTATTCGCAATTTCTGTCATGCCAGATTTGACCAGTTTGCCTACTTACCTTCAGTTGGCAGATCTGGAGGACTCCTAACAGTTTGGTGTTCTAGTCATTTTAAGGGAGAGGTTCTGTTTCAAAACGACTATGCTTTATCAGTAGGTCTGCAGTCCATCAAATGTGGTAATTGTTGGACATTAACCAACATTTATGCTCCTTGTCAGGATGACAAAAAACTAGAGTTCCTTCAATGGATGGATGGTATTGAGATTCCATATGAGGCCGATTGGTTGATGTGGGAGATTTTAACCTGATCAAAAATTTTGAGGATAGGAGCAAACCTAGGGGCAATATCAATGAGATGCTACTTTTTAATGTAGCCATCAGTAAGCTGGGTCTGGTAGATATTCCTCTCAAAGGGAGAAAATATACTTGGAGTAATATGCAGGCAAATCCCTTGTTGGAGAAATTGGATTGGTTCTTCACCTCTCCATTTTGGACACTCTTCTACCCAAACACACTGGCTTTTCCCCTTGCCATGACAGTATCTGATCATGTGCCCTGTGTCATACATATTCAAACAACCATGCCCAGGAGTAATCTCTTCAGATTTGAAAATAGATGGATGGAACATGCTCAATTCCTCCCACTAGTTGAAGATGTGTGAGCTAAGAGTATTCATTTTGCATATGCTACCAAAAGGATTAATGCTAAAATGAAAATCCTCCAGAAAAGCCTCAAGACTTGGGCTAAAACTCTTTCAAATCTTAACCAGGAAATCACTGATGTAAATTCTCTGATTCGGCTTCTTGATAGTATTGAGAATCACAAACAGCTGAATGATATGGAGAGAGCTCTCAAAGTGGATCTTAAAGCCCATTTATAAAACTTGTTGACACAACAGAAACTTTATTGGCAGCAAAGAGGGAAAATAAAATGGGTCACCTTGGGTAGTGAGAACTCCAAGTTCTTTCATTCTCTTGCTACCATGCAACATAGATCAAACTGTATATCTTCACTAACCACTGAAGATGGAATAGAGGTTTTTGAGCATGCTCAGAAAGCTAAAATTCTACATGACTCCTTTAAGGACTGGCTAGGGAAGTCTGACTCCTTCCACATTGCTGCAAAATTTCTGAATCTTATCGGGGGCCTTGAGTTTTTGGAAGATCCTTTTACTCATAAGGAAATTGATGATGTTATCAAAGAATGGCCATCCAACAAATCTCCTGGCCCTGATAGATTCAGTAGTGATTTCATCAAAATGCTGGCACATTGTCAAGAAGGATTTCTATGATCTGTGTAATCAATTTCACAGAGGTGAGTTATGTCTCCAAAGTATTAATGGTGGCTTCATTGCTCTCATTCCAAAAAAGGCAGGTCCATCAGGAGTAAATGATTATCACCCAATATCCTTACTCAACTGCACTATCAAACTTCTGACAAAATTACTAGCAAATAGATTCAGTAAATTGTAGGAAACCACCACTTTGAACGCTAGGTTTGCAGACAACACTACGCTACATTTTCTCGACAGAAAGCACCACGTCTTGTGTAATCTTTTTGCAGAAAACACTGATCGGCGGATTTGGCTCCATTGAGCATGTTTATGACAGATTGGACCCGCTAGTCAGGCTGATGTGGCACCACTTAATGTCTCACATGTAACGGTAACATTGGCTAACGTTATCATCATGTGTGTCCCTGTGGGGTCCACCTATCATTGAAAGAAAAAAGAAAAAAATCTGGTCAACAAAAAATCTGCCGTCCCGCTGGAGCTCGTCAACCTCCCGCCGTTGCACCCACTGCTGCCACACCTTGCTGCTCGCCACGCCTCACTGTTGCGCCCACCGCACGTCGCACCCTCTGTCTGCCATGATCGCTGCTTGCCGCGTGCCACTACCTACTGCGCCTGTTGCCCGCCCGGCCCGCCATGCGCTGCTGCCTGCTGCACCTGCTACCCGTCGCACGCCGCGCCCGCTGCATGCTGTCCGTTGTGCCTGTTGCTTGCCATGCCCGCTCCGCCTGTTGCTCGCCGCGCCGCTGCCGTCGCGCTCCACGCTCGCTGCCTGCTCCGCCTGCTGCCCGTCATGGGCCCGCCCGCTGCCCACCACACGCTGCTGCCTGTTGCGCCTGCTGCCCGTCGCGCACCGCGCCCGCTGCCCGCCGCATGCTGATGCCTGCTGTGCATGCTGCCCCTCATGCGCCGCACTCGCTGCCCGCCACGCACCGCTACCTTCTGCCTGTCACGCGCCGCACCCGCTGCTCGTCGCGCCTGCGGTTGCTGCTGCTTGAGCCGCCATGGCCTCGGGCCACCCTTGCCTAAGGCAGAGGCCGTCACCCGCCCCGCCCCCGACCGAGGCAGAGAAGTCCCGACCTGGCACCGTCGAGGGCGTGCACGCACGGCCCGGTACCTGAGGTCGGAGATCCAGTGGACACGCATCGGGCAGCCTCATGATACGTCTCCAACGTATCGATAATTTATGAAGTATTCATGCCATATTCATCTATGTTTACAATACTTTTATATGGTTTTGATGCACTTTATATGATTTATTTAGAACTAACCCAGACTAACGCTGTTTTCAGCAGAATTACCGTGGTGTTGTTTTTGTGCAGAAAATGAAAGTTCTCGGAATCTCCCGAAACTTTTTGGTGATTTATTCTAGACCAAATAAGCAATATTGGAGCAAAGAACTGCCGGACGGGGAGGACCAGAAGGCCACCACGCAACCGGCCGCGCCCCCCCTAGGGGCACGGCCAGATGGCTTGTGGGACCCTCGTAGCTCCGTTGCCCGTGATTCCAACGCTGAAAAATCCCATAAATACCAAAAACCCCAGAAATAAAGAGAGACTCCTTGTTCCGCCACCGCAACTCTCTATATCAACGAAAAACCAATCTGGAGGCATTCCAGTACCCTGTCGGAGAGGGTAGATCATCTCCGGTGGCCATCTTCATCATCCCGGCGGAGGCCATGACGAGGAGGGAGTAGTCCACCCTCGGGGCTGACGGTTTGTACTGTAGCTATGTGTTCAATCTCTCTCTCTCTCTCTCATGTTCTTGAGATGGCACAATCTTGATGTATCATGGGCTTTCTTAATATAGTCGGATCATATGATGTTATTCCCTTGCTACCTTGTTGTGATGAATTGAATCTTTACCTTTGAGATCTCGTTATGTTGGATTGAATACTATGGTTTGAGAACACTTGATGTACGTCTTGCGTGGGATACCCGTAGTTACATTGGGGTATTCTATTGATTCACTTGATATATGTTGAGGCATCAACTTCTGGATTCTGGTGACCTAGGGGATCTATGCATAGGGGTTGATTGCACGTTTTCATACCACGTTCTCCGATAGAAATCCTTGGGTGCTCCTTGAAGTTCTTTGTGTTGGATTGAATACGATAGATCTGAAATTGTTTGATGCATCTCGCATAATTTACCCACGGATACTTGAGGTGACATTGGAGTATCTAGGTGACATTAGGGTTGATTGATATGTATCATTGGTGTTATTCTAGTAGGAACTCTAGGACTGTTTGTGACACTTATAGGAATAGCCCGATAGATTGATCGGAAAGAATAACATTGAGGTGGTTCTACTACCTACACCAATTTCATCTTATTGTTCTCCGCTAGATAGGAACTTTGGAGTGATCCTTTTTTGCACGTTGAGGGATGATCATATGATTCAAGTATGTTAGCATTGTTGGGAGATTGCACTAGCGAAA
This sequence comes from Elymus sibiricus, assembly GCA_039707655.1. Taxonomy (NCBI): domain Eukaryota; kingdom Viridiplantae; phylum Streptophyta; class Magnoliopsida; order Poales; family Poaceae; genus Elymus; species Elymus sibiricus. The sequence goes on along the minus strand of CM077663.1, from coordinate 113,528,722 downwards.
GTATGAACCCTAGGCCTTATTTCCAAGCATTTATACACCGTTTTGCTCGCTGTTTTACACTTCCTACCTTGCTATTTTTACATTTTCAGATTACAAAAACCAATATCTATCATCCATATTGCACTTGTATCACCATCTCTTCGCCGAACTAGTGCACCTATACAACTTGCCGTCGTATTGGGTGTGTTGGGGACACAAGAGATTTCTTGTATTTGATCGCAGGGTTGTTTGAGAGAGACCATCTTCATCCTACACCTCCCACAGATTGATAAACGTTAGGTCATCCACTTGAGGGAAAATTGCTACTGTCATACAAAACTCTGCGCTTGGAGGCCCAACACGAGTCTACAAGAATAAAGTTGCGTAGTTGACATCACCTCACTGGCCTGTGTGCTGCACGCCAGCTGCTCGATGAAATGCTAAAGAGAGCAGTGTTACACTGACAAACGGGACCATGTGCAGCAAAACGATTCAGTGTAACGGTGTGAAAATTATGTGCCACATCAGCCTGACTAGCAGGCCCCATCGGTCATAATCTCACTTAACAGAGGCAGATCCGCTGATCTGTGGTTTTTGCAAAAGGATTACACAAGACATGATGTTTTATGCAAAAAAGAATGTAACGTAGTGTTTTCTGCAAACCTAGCCTTCAAAGTGGTGGTCTCGTGCAATTTACTCCGAACAGATTACACGCCATCATTCTTGATCTGGTCCAAATTAATCAATATGGCTGCATTAAAAATAGGACAATACAGGATGGCATTGCATGGGCCTATGAATATCTAGCTCGATGTCATTTGTGCAAGCCTCCAACTGTTGTTCTCAAACTTGATTTTGAGAAGGCCTTTGACAAAATTGAACATGGGATGATCTTGGAAATTCTCGAAAGGGAAGGATTTGGGACTAAATGGTGCAACTGGATTTCCCAAATTATGTCCACTACAACCTCTGATGTCCTTCTAAACAATGTTCCAGGCAGACAATTTATTTGTAAGAGGGGATCCCCTTTCTCCTTTACTATTTGTGCTAGCTGCGGATTTTCTTTAGACAATTATCAATGATGCTATGCATAAGGGTTTCATTCAGCCACCAGTCCGCTCTCACTCCTATCCAAATTTCCAAATACTGCAATATGCTGATGACACTCTGATCATCATGCAGGCATGCCCTTCTCAATTGCAGCATCTCAAAGAAATGCTGGACATTTTTTCCAAAGCCTCTGGTCTAAAATTTAACTACTAGAAGTCCAATCTTAATATTACAGAGGAGGAAACAGAGACACTCTGTCAGATACTTGTATGTCAGATTGGAACTTTATGGAGTTACACTAAGCTACACTAAACCACGCATGGAGTTTTTTATGTACCTAATTGAACGCATCCAGAAAAGGCTCAGTACATGCTCCCAATTCTTAAGCTATGATGGCAGGCTTCTAATTGTTAATGCAGTGCTCTCCTCTCTACCCACCTTTGTCATGAGTTGCTTACTGTTATACAAAGGGATTCTTGAACAAATTGACAAATACAGGAGACATTTCTTCTGGAGAGGCAAAGATATGGACAAGAAAAGTCCACCTCTTGCGGCCTAGGAACTGGTTTGCATACCTAAGGAAGAGGGTGGCTTAGGAGTGCTAAATCTCCAAACCCAAAATCACAACCTTCTTCTCGAAATGCTGCATAAATTCATCAATCACTGGGAACTGTCATGGGTAAATTTGATTTGGGAACTCTAATACCCAAATGGTTTCACTCCAACAATCCCTAGGACTTGTTCCGTCTCATGGAGGGACTGCCTCAAATTTCTGCCCATCTACAAATAGCTTGCACACTGCCTAATTGAAAGTGGTCTGACTATTGACTTCTGGCAAGATAAATGGGATGACACCCCAAAGCAACAGCTCTGGTAATGACCCACGAGTATAGGGGATCAATCGTAGTCCTTTCGATAAGTAAGAGTGTCAAACCCAACGAGGAGCAGAAGGAAATGATAAGCAGTTTTCAGCAAGGTATTCTCTGCAAGTGTTGTGAGTAGCTGTAGTAGATAGTTTTGCAGCAAGATAATTCGTAGCAAGTGACAAGTAATAGTAGTAACCAAGGTGCAGCAAGGTAGCCCAATCCTTTTTATAGCAAAGGACAGGCCGGAAAGTATTCTTATATGAAGCAAGCGCTCCCGAGGACACATGGGAATTTATGTCTAGTCATGTTCATCATGTTGAGTTAATTCGCGTTCGCTACTTTGATAATTTGATATTCGGGTGGACGGTGCTAAGGTGTTGTTCTTACTTGAACAAGCAACCCACTTATGATTACCCCCTCTCGCAAGCATCCGCAACTACAAAAGAAGAATTAAAATAAATCTAACCATAGCATGAAACGTGTGGATCCAAATCAGCCCCTCATGAAGCAACGCATAAACTAGGGTTTAAGCTTCTGTCACTCTAGCAACCCATCATCTAATTGTTACTCCACAATGCCTTCCCTTAGGCCCATAAATGGTGAAGTGTCGTGTGGTCGACGTTCACACGACACCACTAAGAGAAGCAACAACATACATATCATCAAAATATCAAACGAATACCAACTTCACATGATTACTTATAACAAGACTTATCCCATGTCCTCAGGAACAATAGTAACTACTCACACCTCATCAACATGTTCAAGATCAGAGGTGTAATGATGATGATCAAGGAGTCGAACATAATATCTTTTACCAATTAATCCAACAAGCATCAACTACAAGATGTAATCAACACTACTAGTAACCCACATGTACCAATCTGAGGTTTTGAGACAAAGATTTAATACAAGAGATGAACTAGGGTTGGAGATGAGATGGTGCTGGTGAAGATGTTGATGAAGATTGGTACTCCCACGAAGGAGGAAGCGTTGTTTATGATGATGGCTTTGATCTCCCCTTCAGGGAGAGAAGTTTCCCTGGTAGAATCTCTCTGTCGGATAGAAAAAGGGCCTCTGCCCTGGTTTCCGCCTCGAGACGGCAACGCTTCATCCCGAAAGTAATCTTGTGATTTTTTCTATGTTAAAACACACCATATAGAAGAAGAGGGGGGCCTGGGGACCTGCTGGGCCACCACGACCCAACAAGGCGCGACCAAGGGCTGGGCCGCGCCCTGTTGGCTCGTGACTAGCAGGCCCCCCCCCCCTCTGGTATATTTTTGGCTAAAAAAATCTTATATATTCCATAAAAATTCTTCTTTAAATTTCAGGTATTTTGGAGTGCAGTGAATTTTCTGCCATTTTCTTGGTTTTCAGGTCCAGAATTCCAGTTTCCAGAGATTTCCCTCCGTGTGATGTACCTTGCATATTCAGAGAGGAAAGGCATAAGAATTGTATCAAAATAAGGAATAATGAACAAGACTAACATAAATATCAATAATAATTTATGATGCATAATGGACGTATCAACTCCCCCAAGCTTAGACCACGCTTGTCCTCAAGTAAAAGCCGAACTCGATAATAATGACCACATAATTTGAGAGAGAGGTGTCGATAAAGATGGAATACAGCCATGAGTGCATCATGAATGATAACATCACAGCAATATTTTCATCATATAACTTCTCATAAGAAAGTAAAAAATTCATTCACAATGTTGAAGTATGAAGCATAAACATTATTGACAATCAACAAACTATGCTCTTAGTCATTGAGGCAATCACAATTCATCATAATCCAGAGAAGAGTCTATGTAGGATCTTTCATTCTAGCAAGTTCACATACTCAACTATCATTTAGTCTTTTATGATTGTTGACACTCATTTCATATTTTTGGAGCTAGTGTTTCCGGTGGACACATAGGAAGATAGGGGCTTCTTTGTTTTTGCCGGCCAACTTATTTACCTCAAGGATAATGTCAACAATAATGGTTCATGATCTCCTACATTCAAGTGCATATATTTATCTGGATCTGTCCTCAACACATGATGCTTGCCAACTATAGAATTGATAGGTTGGAGTAAGAATAAACTTTATTGACCTTTGCACATAAGTAATTTCATGAAGATAAAAGATAGGCCCTTCGCAGAGGGAAGCAAAGGTTTCCATGTGCTTTTAAGTTGGATGTGCAAGCTCTTAATGCAAAGGAGCGTCAGTTTATATTGCCCCTTATTATAGCAAACTTTATTATGCACTATGTCGCTTTTATTTCTTCGCCATCACAAGATCGTACAAAGCTTATTTTCCCTTACAATAAAAGATCATACATATTTAAGAGCATTTTTTATTGCTTGATGCACCAATGACAACTTACTTGAAGGATCTTACTCAATCCATAGGTAGGTATGGTGGACTCTCATGGAAATAAATTGGGTTTAAGGTGTTATGGATGCACAAGTAGTATCTCTACTTGGTGCAGAAAATTATCGGCTAGCAAAAGATTTAAAGCAAGCACCACATGTTAAAGGATCCATGACCATATAACTTCTATGTGAATTTAAACTATCATGATCATTACATTGGCTTCCATGTCCAATATCAACACTTGATCATTATATAATATTTGATGGGGGCTCACAATCATAAAAGATGTCCAAGATTGTGTATTTATATGTGAATCTCCTCTCCTCTATCATAATCTTGCATAGATTGTATCAATGACTAATACTATGTTTGTTTATTCCCAACAACTTTTATAACTTATACTTTTTCTATGTGAAGTCATTACTCCACATGGGATTAGCATATGATCTCTTTCTTTTATTTCGATGCTATGGTGACAGATGCATGAAGGTAAAGCACACAAACTCAACTAATCTTTATTATATAAATATCACACTCGATTACAAAGATAGGTAGATCTCAAAGCAAAAATTCTAAGCAAAGCAAATCTGAAAATTTATTTCCCTAAATCACGAAATAGCTAAGGATTGAACTAAGATAGATGATAATGATAGAGGTGATGGTGATATGATACCGGGGCACCTCCCCCAAGCTTGAAACAAGCTAAGGGTGGTGCCCATACCCATGTACTCAAGTCCCCTTCTTGGGTGATGATGTAGTAGGCTTGTACTCCATCTTCCAATGCATAGGCTCCCCATCATAGAAAGGGGACCTTGTCTCCGGAATCCTGAAAGTGGCAGCGATGCTCATCCTCTCGAACCTAGATTCATACTCATAGTTTTGGTTTTGTAGGTCAAAGATTTGAGCTTGGAGATGTTCGATCCGCTCTTGAATCTTGAAGAGGGCCTTTCCCATGTTATTTGTGTCCAGCTTGTTCTCTCGGATGAAGTCTGTGATCATAGAGTGGTTAGCACTCAGACCAAGTTCAACCATCCCTTGACACTTGAAGATCTCCTGCTCCACTCCTGCAAGCCTGGCCTTCTCGCTCCCCTCCTTCTTGGGGCCTTGAACATCCTGGATGTGGAGCACCCCCTCATGCATCTCAATGGCTTGCGGGTGCTTCATCACCTCCGGCAAGTAGGGGTTGATGACCTTCTCGTAGAACTTGTCCTTGGAGGAGCTTGGTGAAGTCATGGTGATCTAGATCTGTCAAGAAAACAACCCGAAACAAGAACAGAGGAGAAACTTGCGATGCGGTGGTCAAAACATACGGGAGTATATATAATGATTTTTTCTAGGTTAGAATATGTGTCCAGGAAGAAAACGGAGTCCGGGAGGCACACGAGGGAACCACGAGCCAACAGGGCGCGACCAGGGCCTAGGCCGCGCCCTATTGGGTCGTGGCTCCCTCGTGGGTCCCCCTGACTCCTTTTTATTTTTGGAATTTTTCTAAAATACCAAAACCAACAGAAAATATATTTTTTGGAATTTTTGGAGTCTGTTTACTTACCATATCACATACCTACCCCTTTTCAGCTTTCTGGAGTGTTCCGGAAGGTCTCTCTTATGTGTTCTTCCAGAGTCATAACTTGAATAATGTTAGTTTCGACATTAAGGGGCGTACCTGAGATGTAGTGCTTAATGCTTTGCCCATGTACCACTCTCGGGCTTTTGCCTTCGAAGCTGTTAATCTTTATAGCACCGGAGCGATAGACCTCCTCAACGACATAAGGGCCTTCCCATTTGGAGAGAAGCTTACCTGCAAAACATTTGAAACGAGAGTTGTACAAAAGAACTAGGTCTCCTACATTGAAATCCCATTTTCGGATTCTCTTGTCATGCCATATTTTAACTTTTTCCTTAATCAACTTGGCATTTTCATAAGCTTTATCCTCCATTCATCTAATGAGCTAATATCAAATAACCTCTTTTCACCGACAAGTTTAAAATCATAGTTAAGTTCTTTAATTGCCTAATAAGCTTTATGTTCTAACTCAAGAGGTAAATGACAAGCTTTTCCATAGACCATTTTATAAGGGGACATTCCCATAGGATTTTTGTAAGTAGTTCTATAAGCCCATAAGGCATCATCGAGTTTCTAAGACCAATTCTTTCTAGATCTATTAACAGTCTTTTGCAAAATTAACTTTATTTCTCGATTGCTCAATTCAACTTGGCCACTAGACTGAGGGAGATAAGGTGATGCAATTCTATGGTTAACATCATATTTAGCTAGAAGTGTACGGAAAGAACCATGAATAAAATGAGAACCACCATCGGTCATTAAATATCTAGGGACTCCAAACTTCGGGAATATAATATATTTTAGCATTTTAATATAAGTGTTATGATCCGCACTACTAGTTGGAATAGCTTCTACCCACTTAGTAACGTAATCAACAATGACTAGTATATGTGTAAACCCATTAGAGGAAGGAAAAGGTCCCATATAATCAAATCTCCAAACATCAAATGGTTCAATAGCAAGTTAATAATTCATAGGCATTTCCTGACGTCTACCAATGTTACCAATTCTTTGACACTCATCACAAGAAAGGACATACTTATGAGCATCTTTAAAAAGAGTAGGCCAATAAAAATCATATTGTAGTACCTTGTGTGCAGTTCTGTCACCAGCATGGTGTCCTCCGTAAGCGTCGTAGTGACACTTCCGTAGGATCTGTCCCTGTTCATGCTCAGGTACACAACGTCTAATAACACCATCTAATCCTTCTTTATAAAGATGTGGGTCATCCCAAAAGTAATGTCGTAAATCATAAAATAATTTTTTCTTTTGTTGATAGGTGAAGCTAGGTGGTACATATTTAGCGACAATATAGTTAGCATGATCCGCATACCAAGGAGTACTATGTGAAGTATTTATAGCAGCAAGTTGCTATAGGGTTTTCAGCTCCCTTCCTATCAATGATATGCAAGTCAAACTCTTGTAGTAGAAGCACCCACCTAATAAGTCTAGGTTTAGCATCTTTATTTTACATAAGGTATTTAATAGCAGCATGATCGGTGTGAATAGTAACTTTGGAGTCAACAATGTAAGGTCTTAACTTATCACATGCAAACACAACTGCTAAAAATTCCTTTTTAGTGGTAGCATAATTTCTTTGAGCATTGTCTAGGGCCTTACTACTTTAATGAATAACATTCAATTTCTTGTCTACTCTTTGCCTTAGAACAACGCCAACAGCATAATCACTAGCATCACACATGATTTCAAATGGTAAATTCAAATCAGGTGGTTGGACAAAAGGTGCAGAAATCAAGGATTTCTTAAGTATTTCAAAGGCTTCTACACAATCATCACCAAAAACAAAAGGAATATCTTTTTGAAGAATATTAGTTAGTGTCCTAGAAATCTTTGAGAAATCTTTGATGAAACGCCTATAAAAACCAGCATTACCAAGGAAACTTCTTATACCTTTGATGTCTTTAGGACATGGCATTTTCTCTATTGCGTCAACTTTAGCTTTGTCTACTTCAATACCTCGTTCGGAAATTTTATGCCCAAGTAATATACCTTCATGCACCATAAAGTGGCACTTCTCCCAATTCAAGACAATATTAGTTTCTCCACATCTCTGCAAAACTCGATCAAGGTTGCTCAAGCAATCATCAAAAGAAGTTCCCTAGACGGACAAATCATCCATGAAAACCTCAACAATCTTTTCACAAAAGTCAGAGAATATAGCGGTCATACATCTTTGAAAGGTAGCAGGTGCATTGCATAAACCAAAAGGCATACGTCTATAAGCATAGGTTCCAAAAGGGCATGTGAAAGTAGTTTTCTCATGGTCCTCTTTTGACACGGGTATTTGAGAGAATCCATAATATCCATCAAGAAAGCAAATGTGTGTGTGCTTAGATAGTCTTCCTAACATTTGATCAATAAAAGGCAATGGGTAATGATCTTTCCTAGTAGCTTTATTTAATTTCCTGAAATCAATTACCATCCTATAACCAGTTACGATTCTTTGTGGAATAAGTTCATTTTTATCATTAGGGACTCAGTTATACCTCCTTTCTTAGGAACACAATGAACAGGACTTACCCATCCACTATCAGCAATAGGATAGATTATACCTGCCTCTAGAAGCTTGAGTATTTCAGTTCTTACCACTTCCTTCATCTTAGGATTTAAGCGGCGTTGATGATCAACAACAGGTTTAGCATCCGGTTCCATATTAATCTTGTGCTGACATAGAGTGGGGCTTATGCCCTTAAGATCATCAAGAGTATATCCAATAGCAGCCCTTTGCTTCCTCAGAATTTTAAATAATCTCTTTTCTTCATGCTCTGAAAGTTAGCACTGATAATAGCAGGATATATTTTCTTTTCATCAAGATAAGCGTATTTCAAGCTATCAGGTAAAGTCTTTAGCTCAAACACGGGATCACCCTTCGGTGGAGGAGGATCCCCTAAAATATCAACCGGTAAGTTGTGTTTAAGAATAGGTATTTGTCAAAGAAATATATCATCTATCTCATTTCTTTCGTTCATATGTATATCATTCTCATGGTCTAGCAAATATTGTTCTAACGGATCAGTAGGAGGCACGACAATAGAAGCAAGACCAATTATTTCATCCTTACTAGGTAATTCTTTCTCATGTGGTTGTCTACCAAACTTAGAGAAATTAAATTCATGAGACACATCACCAAAGCTCACTTTGACCTTCTTAGTAACACAATTAATTTCAGCATTCACAGTATTCAAGAAAGGTCTACCAAATATAATGGGACAAAAGTTATCTTGTTTTGAACCAAGTACTAAGAAATCAGTTGGGCACTTAATTTTTCCACACAAGACTTCAACATCTCTAACAACAACCAAGTGGTGTAATAGTGTCTCTGTTTGCAAGTTTAATAGTGACATTAATGTCTTCAATCTCAGAGGGTACTATGTCATTCATAATTTCTTCATATAAGGTAAAAGGTATAGCACTAACACTAGCACCAATGTCACACAAGCCATGATAACAATGATCTCCAATTTTAACTGAAACAACAGGCATGCCAACAACTGGTTTATTTTTATCTAGCTCATCCTCTTCGTTTCTAACAAGTTTTGCAATTCTAGCAGTTTCATCACATAAGTAAATAACCTGACCATCAATATTATCAACTAGAAGATCTTTAACCATAGCAACATTAGGCTCAACAATTATTTGTTCAGAATGTTTAGGTGTTCTAACATGACTTTTATTAACCACAGTTGTAGTTTTAGCATGTTCCTTAATTCTAACAGGGAAAGGTGGTTTCTCAATGTAAGCAGTAGGAACAATTGGATCGACGTGGCTAACAATTATTTCTTCCTTCTCAATCTTAACAGGTTCCTCTAATTGTTTTTCAATGGGTGGATGATATTTAAACCACTTCTCCTTAGGAAAATCAATATGAGTAGCAAATGATTCATAGAAAGAAGCTACTATCTCAGAGTCAAGGCCATATTTATTGCTAAACTCATGGAAAGCATTGGTTTCCATACAAGATTTAACACAATCAAACTTAAGCTTTATACCTGGCTCTTTACCTTTGTCGAGTTCCCAATCTTCAGAGTTGCGTTTAATTCTTTCCAGAAGATCCCATTTGAATTCAATAGTCCTCTTCATAAAGGAACCAGTAGAAGAAGAATCGAGTAGTACTTGATCATCATGAGAAAGCCGAGCATAAATTTTTTGTATAATCATTTCTCTTGAGAGCTCATGGTTGGGGCAGGTGTGAATCATAGATTTAAGCCTCCTAGAAGCTTGAGTGATACTTTCACCTTCACGAGGCCAGCGTTTATAAATAAAGTTCCGATCACGATGGACTAGATGCATAGGATAAAACTTCTGGGAAAAAAGGATTTGGGACTAAATGGTGCAACTGGATTTCCCAAATTATGTCCACTGCAACCTCTGCTGTCCTTCTAAACAATGTTCCAGGCAGACAATTTATTTGTAAGAGGGGTGTCAGGCAAGGGGATCCCCTTTCTCCTTTACTATTTGTGCTAGCTGCAGATTTTCTTCAGACAATTATCAATGATGCTATGCATAAGGGTTTCATTCAGCCACCAGTCCGCTCTCACTCTTGTCCAGATTTCCCAATACTGCAATATGCTGATGACACTTTGATCATCATGCAGGCATGCCCTTCTCAATTGCAGCATCTCAAAGAAATGTTGTACATTTTTTCCAAAGCCTCTAGTTTGAAATTTAACTACCAGAAGTCCAATCTTAATATTACAGAAGAGGAAACAGAGACTCTCTGTCAGATACTTGGATGTCAGATTGGAACTTTTCCTTTCACATATCTTGGAGTTCCACTAACCTACACTAAACCACGCATGGAGTTTTTTATGTACCTAACTGAACGCATCCAGAAAAGGCTCAGTACATTCTCCCAATTCTTAAGCTATGATGGCAGGTGATAACCCGCAACTATAGGGGATCGCGACAGTCTTCATGGGTAGTATTTCACCCTAATTTATTGATCCGACACAAGGGGAACCAAAGAATATTTATTGGCCTTGGCAGTTCAGTTGTCAATTCAACCACACCTGGGATATCTCTCTGCAGCAAAGGTTTAGTAGCACGGTAAATAGTAGTAGCAAAAGTAACAGTAGTAGTGACAGTAGCAATTTTGTCACAGTTGTGACAGTAGCAGTAGCAATAGTAACTTATCAAGATTCAATATATGTAAAGCGTAGGCACGTGGATCAGTGATGGATAATGATTTAGATGACATCAATCATGTAACAGTTACACACTAGGGCGACACAGAACTAGCTCCAATTCATCAATATAATGTAGGCATGTATTCCATATATAGTCATACGTGCTTGTGATAAGAACTTGCATGACATCGTTTGCCGTACCCTCCCGTGGCAGCGGGGTCCTATTGGAAACTAAAAGATATTAAGGCCTCCTTTTAATAGATAAACAGACAAAGCATTAACACATGGTGAATACATGAAATCCTCAAACTACGGCAATCACCGGAAAGAATCCCAATTATTGTCACCTTGGGGTATGCGGATCAAGACATGTAATAGGTGCATATAACTTGCAAGATAGTATGCAAATCAATCTTATATTCAGAGGTAATATAATATGTTCAGATCTAAAATCATGGCACTCGGGCCCTAGTGACAAGCATTAAGCATAGAAAAGTCATAGCAACATCAATCTCAGAACACAGTGGATACTAGGGATCAAGCCCTATCAAACTTAACTCGATTACATGATCAATCTCATCCAATCCCACCACCGTCCAGCAAGCCTACAAAGGAATTACTCACTCCCAGTGGTGAGCATCATGGCGGTGTTGATGGAGAAGGGTTGGTGATGACGACGGCGACGATTTCCACTCTCCGGAACCCTAAACGGACTCCAGATCAGCCCTCCCGAGGAAGAACAGGAGGTGGCAGCGGCTCTGTCTCGTGAAACATGATGAAAACTTCTCTCTGATTTTTTTCTCCGAAGATGTGATTTTATAGGACTGGAATCAAGGTCGGAGGAGCCTCGTGGGCCCCACAAGCCATCAGGGCGCGGCCCCCCACAGGTGGCCTCCCTCCGGTAGGTCTTTGCTCCATAATTCATTATAATTCCCAAAAAATCCACAAAAAGTTTCGTCCAATTCCGAGAACTTTTATTTTTGCACAAAAAATAACACCAAGGTAGTTCTGCAGAAAACAGCGCCAGTCCGGGTTAATTCCATTCAAACCATGCAAATTAGAGGTCAAAACCAGAGCAAAAGTGTTTGGAAAAGTAGATACGTTGGATACGTATCAACTCCCCCAAGCTTAACTCATTGCTTGTCCTCAAGCAATTCAGTTGACAAACCGAAAGTGATAAAGAAAACTTTTACAAACTCTTTTGTTCTCGTCATTATACACATGCTTAGCTAGTGCTCAAGTTTTCAGCATAAATCATAAATAACCACATCCATGATAACAGTTAAACATCATATTAACTCATGGCAATACATAACCAACTAGCAAGTAATAATAAGATATCTCACATGCCAACAGTTTATCAAAACAATCATGATATAATATGGTGACATGGTATTTCGCTAGCCCTTTCTAAGACCGCAAAACATAAATGCAGAGCACCTCTGAGCTTCAAGCAGCGACTAAACATTATAATTCAGAGTAGGAAAGATCCAGTCATGCTCACATCCAACATTAACTAGACTCAATGCATAAGAATGATAATAGTGCTCTCTGGTCTGGTGCCTTTAGTGAGAGGATGATGACTCAACATAAAAATAAATAGATAGGCCCTTCATAGAGGGAAGCATTGATTTGTAGAGGTGCCAGAGCTCAAGTTTTAAAACAGGGTGAAATATAGTTTTTGAGTGGTGCACTTTTCTTGTCAACATTACGACAAAGGTTTTCAATATCTTCCATGCTAAACTCATTATTGGCAGTTCCCAAACAGAATAGTAAAGTTTACTCCCATCCACCATCCATACACAAACCATGGCTGACCGAATCCATGGATGCCTGCCATCATATCAACTATCCCAAGGAGTTTTGTTTAATTAATTTTTGATTATACAGGACTGGGCATCCTTTTTACCAGCCTCTCTCATGCAATGACGGCGAATAAACGACCGTCTCGAGAATAACTCACTTAACATGGAAGATACTGACCGCTCGTCGCTCCATGAGCGAGATGCGTGCACAAAAGGATGTTTATTTGAATATTTAGAGATGGCACATGCAAATTTACTTGGAATGGCAGGGTAATACCGCATATAGGTAGGTATGGTGGACTCATGTGGAATAACTTGGTTTAAAGGTTTTGGATGCACAAGCAGCATTCCCGCTTAGTACAGGTGAAGGCTAGCAATAGGTTGGGAAGCGACCAGCTAGAGAGCGAAAACGGTCATAGGTATGCATTATGAATAATTAACATTGGACATAGCATGAGTAGGATATGAATACTCTGAATTTAAACATCATGAAGGCTGCATTGGTTTTGAATCAACTACATGTTTGCAGATGGGCCAAGTCAAGCCGCTTGAATTTCTCACAGGGAAATACCATACTACCATACCACATCATAACCATTTTAATGCATGTTGGCCTATAAGATAAATCATTATTCACTACTAGCTATTTAAGCATGGCATGAGAAGCTATAATCTCTAATTGTCATCATGAACATGTTAACTCATAATATAATGAATCAAGATCGAACGAGCTAAACATATTGACAAAAATGGAAAACAAGAAGAGTTCATACTAGCTTCCTTTGCCACGATCACTCCGTCAAATATCGTCATTATTGCCTTTCTCTTGCACGACAGAATGATGTGATAAAAATAATAGTGCAAGAATACCGTGGATTAAGCTGGAATCTGCAGAATAGTTTTGGACAAAGGAGAAGACAAGGTAATACTGGCTCTCTATTAGACCAACAATAAAGCATATGAGAGCCACTCAACACTTTCATCGTGGTCTTCTCCTTTCAAGGAATCAATAAAAAGAAAAGAAATTCAGAGAAACACACTAAAATATTTTTGGAGTTTTTGTTTTTCTCAAGCGAACAAATAAACTAAGGGAAAACAAGAACGAGAAAAACTATTTACACGGGAAAGCTCCCAACATGCAAAGGAAATCTTTTGGGGTTTTCTTTTTAGTAAAAAAGATAATTAAACGGGGGAAAGAAAACTAAAAAGAAGCGAGAAATATTTTTGGGTTTTCCAAAGTTTTTCAAACACAGAAGAAGAAAGCGGAAAAATAAAACTAACATGGATATACAATGAAAGGGGATGAACACCGACAATTTATACGAAGTGTGTGAACACGAATGTAATGTCGGTGAGAAATACGTACTCCCCCAAGCTTAGGGGTTTGCCTAGATTGGTGATCACCACTGATAATCTGGAAAATGGTTAAAGTGGTAGCTTGTGGAGGCATTTCTGGCCGCCTCCTCTGCCAAACGAGTAGCCTCCACTGCAACTTTGTATTCTCGCACCTCGTCCTCAAGAACATAGTAACGACGTCGAGCCTAAAAATCAAACAGGGCAGGTGCAGGCAAAGTGACAGACACAGACGTATATTTTCCAAATATTAAATTATACTCATAACCCCTAGCACAGTTTACAATATACTCATGAGAACGCATAGTTTCGAGATCTAAATATCTATCAGGCAAGATCGGATCATTAGGTTGAGGCGACACTCCCAGTTTTGCAGCTATGCGAGAGGCATAAATTCCTCCATACAAATCACCGTTACTAGAGTTAGAATTCAACCTTCGGGCAACAATTGCACCAAGGCTATAGCCTTGTTCACCAGTTACAGCAGTGTGAATAAGGCCTAAGTCAGGGGCACATAAGGCACTACAATTCTGTTTTCCTACTACACATTTCTCATTAAACAGTGCAAAGTAACGAATAGAGGGAAATTGTATGCTTTTAATTCTCGCATGTGTTACTCCCCTATCTTCTCCAATGCAAATACTCTTGAGGAACATATTATAATCAGTTTTTTGAAGGTTTCTTGTGCGAACCCCAAAGTGGGAGTTTGCAAGCAACCGAGAAATCTTCTAGAGACATGCTAAAGGATTTATCGTAAACTTTAAATAACACTCTAGAAGCATGTGATTGATAGGGAAATCCTTGTGTGAATGTACGGGTAAGGTTATAGTGTTGGACACACTTATCTGCGAGGAAATCGGTGAGGCCGGTGTTATAAATGAATTGGTCAAATTCCTCCTTGATACCTGCACCTCTCATGAATTCATCACTTGGCCATCGACATGATTTGGCATCAGCCATAACTATCTGGTTATCCTGGGGTTCAATGTAAGCTTGTCATACTGAGCTCTCACCAGAAGACTCACTCACGGCAAGTCTTCTTGAGGAGCTCCTCCTAAAGAAACTCATCTTCCCAAACACAAATTTCTGAAAAATTTCAGCCAAAAATTTATGTCAATAAAACTTTGCAAGATTGATAGCAACTACTCATAATGATGCCTAGAGGCCATATCAAGCATTCATACTACTTGGAACTCAAAGAATTCAACATGCAAGCTCATTTTCTATAGCACCAAGTGCAGCATATTATGCAAAATGTAAACCACTAAAACAAAAACTAATTGAAGGAATGGAGGAGTCACATACCAAGGAATAATTCCTCAAAACAGTTTCAGAAACGGAGTTCCGAGCAAAGAGATCGAAAATCCCAGTTTCTAGGGGAGGAACACGGGAGAAAGAGATATAGGAAATTTTTTCTGGAGGTAGGAGAAGGAGTGGGCTTAAGGGATAAGGCAGGGGGCATGTGGGCCCCACAAGGCATCATGGCGCGGCCTAGGGGGCACGCCCTGTTGGCTTGTGCCCCACGGGTGCACTCCCCTGCTGCAATTTTTACGCCAAATTCTTATATATTCCGGAAAAATTCATGTTAAAATTTTATGGCAATCTGAGACTTTTTATTTTCGGGCATTTTTTCTATGCACGGGAAAAACAGAAAAACAGAAAATCATGCTAATTTATTTTATATAAATTATAAATAACAGAGGATAAACTTTTGATACAGAGAGTTGTGAGTACTAAATTCATCAATCACATGCCTTCCGAAAAGGATCCGTTAATAAGGTTGATCATGTCTTATTAACAGCTATTTTCGGTTAACATGCAACGGAAGAATTTTTGTATATCACTATGTTACCTCAATGGGGATTTGCATCTCCCCAACAATAAGATTATAATATTTCTTCTTGAAAGTAGGTAGAGGAATTGCAAAACTTCCAATGATAATTGTGGGAATAGGCTCAATGATATTAATATTATTGACCAAAGTTTGCTTCTTTGGGAAATGCATGGTATGTTGCTTGCCATTGGCATGAAAGGTAACCTTGTTTTTATTGCAATCAATAACAACCTCTGCAGTATTTAAAAAGGGTCTGCCAAGGATGATCGACATATTGTCTTCCTCAGACATATCAAGAATAACAAAGTTTGTCAAGATAGTAACATTTGCAACCACAGCACGGACAGCTGTCAGATCCGAGGAGGGGAGGTACCCTTGGGTCTTGAGGTCACGAAGTCGAAGGAGCGACACGGAGCAGCTTGTCCAGTCCCCGGGACGGGATCCGTAAGGATGCGAGGAGGAACTGGGGGCGCTCGCCATCTTTGGAGGAGACCTTTCGCTGGAGGTTTTTTCCAATGGGGAAGAAGAAGATGTGGCTTGGACCATGATTCAGTTTGTTTAAATGGGTGGTGCCTCCTTTGTGGGAGGGGTAGCTTTGTAAAAAGCTACTGAACCGCTCGTCTCCCCATGATGCACGAAGACCAAGAAACACTATTACTATGGACCCCGCAATCCCGTGACGTTTGGGATTTCACCGATGATAGGATGGTTGCCGAACAAGAAGGGATGGAGGGACTCGCCTCGCAAGCCGAAGACTTCAGTGTACAAGATTGTCCGAACATACCTCGGCGTTGGAGGCTAGTCCGGGGGCTACTGAGGGAGTCCTGGTTTAAGGGGTCCTCGGATAGCCGACCTGTTTCTCATTGGCCGGACTATGTGGGCCACTGGATGAGCATTGGAAGATCAGGGGGCCCGTCGCCAAGGTGGAAGTTTCAAGGAGCCATGGCGTGTCCTCCAAGATGTCGACAGTAGATAGGCATGTTTTTTCCCTTTGATGTGCAACCGACTATGTGTAAACCCTAGGTACCCTCGGCGTCTATATAAGCTGGAGGGTTTTAGGTTGTAGGCCAACAGAACTCGTCTAGGGTTTTAGCTACTTGATCTCGAGGTAGATCAACTCTGTAATCCTCATATCATCAATATAATCAAGCTGGACGTAGGGTATTACCTCCATAGGAGGGCCCGAACCTGGGTAAAACCTTGTCCCCCTCGTCTCCTGTTACCATCGATTCTAGTCTCACAGCCCGGGACCCCCTACCCGAGATCCGCCGGTTTTGACACCGACATTGGTGCTTTCATTAAGAGTCCCGCTGTGATCGCTAAAAGGAATCGATGGCTCGCCTAGTCACAAGCAATGAGATCTGCACTCAGGGGACTCTCGCCCCGAATCAGATCCTCACAAGCAGCGACGTCTCGTCGCACGCTTGCCCGATCAGCCACCTAGGTCAGATCGGAAACTTTTCCCCCGATCAAGGAATCAGGTTCGGAACCTTAAAGTTCGTCGCTGACTCATGGGGAGAACTCGTCTTGGTGGAACCCTCGACTCCTACGGAGGAGCCCACAGATCCCGACGCCTCGACGCCGAAGACATCGGGCCCCACCTCCGATGAGGAGGTTGTCCTCCCCGGGCCGTCTGCACCGCCCAGTCCGGTCGTTGTGACCGGATCTACCATGGTTGAACAGAATCCGGGACCGCTCTCGCGCGACTCCGGAACTGCGAAGCCGCAAACTGACCCTACTCGCTTCAGTGACGCGCATCCTACCATCGCCTCGTTTCTCAATGAGTTATTTGATCGGATGGAGACCATGCGTATGGCCGATGACCAGATCCCGGTCTATGACCGGCTCGGGCTTAAACCCGACGATAGGGAGATTCGCGTCCCCACGGTCACCCATCTTGTCGCCACCGTCGAGTGTCCGGCCGGGGGCTCGTCCCCCCAGTGACCGGAATTAAAAACGGTTTATACCCCAGTCTCCAATCACCGAGACCTCACCTGCAACCCAGACTCTGGAGTTCGCTCCGGAAACAGGTCGTCACTGGCCCCAGATCTATCGCACAGTTCGGAGTCTGTGATCCCGAACCCCCATCGTGACGTGGAAGCAAATTTTTTCCCACCCACCTCCCAAGCCAATCACTCAAGCATCGCATCAGAGCCCAAGTCTTCGAACTTGCGGGACATTAAGCAGTTAACAGGAGAATCGGTCCATCATTACTGGGCTAGACTCCTCCTCGCCAAAAACAAAGTACGGGGCCTCAGTGATCAAGAGATGATGGCAACCTTCATTCGCAACTGCCATGACAAAGGGATTCTCAACGCCCTGGCGCAGCGGCACATTCGTGACTTCGCCGAGCTGACAGTTTTGGTACAGAAGTATTGTGCCATGGAAAGCGCTTGGCAAGCCGAGCGGCTGTTTTCGGAACCAACCTTTACCGAATACCCTAGAGGAGATCGGCAAAAGAGGATACCTCCGAAGCGGCCAGCCAAACTTGAGCCCGCCAAAAAGAGAAACAGGCCCCTTCCAGGGGACAGTACCATCCTAGATGGACTACTGGATAGACCTTGCCCTATACATTCCGTATTGCTGAACACAGCTCCGACTCACAGCCTTAGAGCTTGCTGGGTCGTCAGGCAGATCGCGAAAAGCGGTGAAGCCATTCTTGAGGCACCACTGCCGAACAGGAGGAAAAGAGCTCTTAAAGAACTCGAACAGATATATCATGTGGTAGCAACAAGTGCATGGGCAGACATACCCATTACCTTCGGAGATACTGACCGACCAGCCATTCTTCCCGGTCATTCACCGACCGCACTAGCCCTGAACCCCATCATTGATGGCTTCAGGTTACACAAGGTGTTAATGGACGGCGGCAGCGGTCTAAACCTAATCTACGAAGATACTCTAGAAAAAATGCAGTTCGACCGATCTCGCATCGAGCATAGCAACACAACTTTCCGGGGAATCATCCCGGGGAAAGAGGCGCGCTGTTTAGGACGTATCGCCCTGGACGTAGTGTTCGGCACGCCCGACAATTACCGCTCTGAAGAACTCCTCTTCCATATTGTGCCCTTCCCCAGCGGCTACCACTCCTTGTTGGGACGCGACGCCTTCACAAAATTCCAGGCTATACCACATTACGGGTATATGAAACTTAAGATGCCAGCACCAAACGGAGTGATCACAACCACTAGTGATCTGAATATAGCCCTACGGGCCGAAAACAAAACAGCAGCGCTTGCCCTCGAGGCTCTAGCTGAGACCTTTGCTGCAGAAGAGCTAACCGCACTTCGGTCAACAGTAGACAGGGACGATGTGATCCTCAGTAAAAGGCCCAAACCCACGTCCTTTAAACCGGCAAAGGAAGTCGTCAAATTTCAGGTGCACCCGACGGACCCCAACAAGATAGCGTCCATCGGAGCTCAGCTCGATCCCATAGTGGACGAAGCGCTACGAACATTCTTACGAGAAAACTGGGACATCTTCGCTTGGCATCCCTCTGATATGCCCGGAATCCTACGGCGGCTGGCCGAACATAGCCTGAACATCATCAAAGGCTTTAAGCCCGTCAAGCAGACCCTGTGCCGCTTTTCCGTGCCCAAACGACAAGCTATGGGTGAAGAACTAGCTAAACTGCTAGAGGCCGGATTCATTCGGGAGATTAAACACCCCGAATGGTTGGCAAACCTGGTTATGGTACCAAAGAAAGATAAATCCTGGCGGCTGTGTGTCGACTTCAAAGATCTCAACAAGGCCTGCCCTAAGGACCCTTTCCCCCTACCACGCATAGACCAGATTATTGATGCCACAGCCGGACACGACTCATTGTGTTTCCTCGACGCTTATTCCGGATACTATCAGATTAAAATGAAGGAATCCGATCAAGCGGCAACAGCATTCATCACCCCTTATGGGCCATTCTGCTTGAACACTATGCCCTTCGGGCTAAAAAACGCTGGGGCTACGTACCAGCGCATGATCCAGACTTGTCTCGCAAAACAAGTCGGTAAAATAGTCGAGGCATACGTAGACGATGTGGTAATCAAAACCAAACATGTCAGCCATCTAATCGACGACCTAAGGCAAACCTTTGCCAGCCTACGCGAGTACAACATACAACTCAATCCGGAGAAATGTGTATTCGGAGTTCCTGCTGGTAAATTGCTCGGATTCATCGTCTCCCATAGAGGAATAGAAGCGAATCCGGCTAAAATCCGCGCCCTATCGGAACTTGCAATTCCCACAGAGCTAAAGCATGTCCAGAGGTTGGCTGGTTGCGTGGCGGCACTAAGCCGCTTTATCTCCCGCCTCGGTGAAAAGGCTTTACCGCTCTACAAATTGCTGAAACGGACCAAGAATTTCGAATGGACCAATGAAGCAAAGGCCGCGTTAGAAGAAATTAAGACACTCCTGGCAAGTAACCCCATACTCACAGCACCAGGCGCGGGTGATCCCATGTTATTATATATATCGGCCACCAATCAAGTCGTTAGCGCAGTGCTCGTCGTCGAACGAGAGGAGAAGGGACACAAATTCTGGATATAGAAGCCGGTATATTACGTGTCAGAAGTACTAACGCAATGCAAGTCCAGATACCCGCACTACCAAAAGATAGCCTATACAGTATTTATGGCATCACGGAAACTCAGGCACTATTTTCAAGAGTGCTCGGTCACGGTGGCATCCGAAGTGCCCCTGAACGATATAATCAACAACAGGGATGCCACCGGCCGAATAGCTAAATGGGCTATTGAGCTCCTTCCCTTTGAAATCGCTTACAAGCCAAGACGAGCTATCAAGTCTCAAGTATTGGCAGATTTCCTCGCCGAATGGACAGAGGCCGAACTCCCAAGGGAATATAGTACATACTCCCACTGGACAATGTACTTCGATGGTTCAAAAACTTTGGCCGGACTGGGGGCTGGGGTTATCCTCACATCTCCCACAGGCGACAACGTCCGATACATGTTGCAGATCATGTATGCCAATTCCAACAATGCAGCCGAATATGAAGCACTATTGCACGGTCTTCGGATGGCAGCACCAATGGGCATACGCCGGCTGGAGGTACGGGGAGACTCCAACTTGGCCATCTCCCAAATCAACGGTGAATTTGATGCCAAAAACCCGAAGATGGCGGCATACAGAGACTCTGTCCTCAAGATATCCGCACGGTTCGAGGGGCTAGAATTTCACCACGTCGCTAGAGACAACAACCAAGCCGCCGACACACTGGCTCGCCTGGGGGCCAAACGCGACCCTGTCCCAAAAAACACTTTCCTGGAACGGCTCTATAAGCCATCTGTGGTTTGGCAGGACGATCACAAGGGCGCCGATCTAACCAGTGCGGACGAGGTTGTTCCCCCTATAAACGAACCAGACGATCAAATCATTGGCGGCTCCGTAATGGACGAAACGCCTTCGGCTCACGAGGTCATGGCAGTAATCGCGCCATGGACCGAGCCCTTCCTCGCCTACCTTCTTCGCAAAGAACTCCCCGACGATCAGATGGAGGTGCGGCGCATAATTCGGCGATCCAAAGCCTACAAGGTACACGAGGGTGAGCTATACAAGAAAAGCACCACCGGAATACTACAGCGCTGCATATCTGAGGAAGAAGGTCGGCAGCTCTTAACGGAAGTTCACGCAGGGATGGGCGGTCATCACACCGCAGCAAGAGCCTTAGTCAGCAAGGCCTTCTGGGCTGGTTTTTTCTGGCCCACAGCTCGGACGGACGCCCAGTCGCTTGTCAAGCACTGCGTGGGGTGCCAACTTTTCGCAAATCAAAGTCACATGCCCCCAACAGCTCTTCGGACTATTCCGATTACCTCGCCCTTCGCAGTCTGGGGGCTGGATATGGTCGGACCACTTAAAGGGGGGACCAAGAAAAATAAGTACCTACTAGTCATGGTGGACAAATTCACCAAATGGATAGAGGCAAAACCTGTCAAGTCAGCCAAGTCTGGACCAGTAATCGACTTTATATCCGGCGTGGTACACCGTTACGGCATCCCGCACAGTATAATAACAGACAATGGATCCAATTTCACGGCCCAAGAGGTCAAAGACTGGTGTTCAAAAATGGGCATTAAGCTCGATTACGCATCGGTTTATCAACCGCAGACCAATGGACAAGTCGAATGAGCAAACGGCCTCATTATGAGTGGCATTAAGCCACGTTTGGTCCGGTCTCTTCACGAGTCCGACTGTCATTGGGTTGAGGAGCTCGACTCCGTTCTATGGGGCCTGCGCACCACCCCGAATAGATCAACGGGATATACGCTGTTCTTCATGGTCTATGGGGCAGAAGCAGTCCTCCCCTGCGACATTATTCATGATGCGCCAAGGGTGCGCATGTACGAAGAAAGGGAGGCCGAGTTAGATCGGCAAGACGACTTGGACGCCTTGGAAGAGGAGCGCGACATAGCTCGGGCCCGTTCTACTTTTTATCAACAGCAGGCCCGGCGTTACCAGAGCAGGGAGGTCAGGGCACAGGCATACAAACCTGGGCGAACTCGTCCTATGGCTCCCGGAGAATCAGAAGCATAAACTCAAGCCCAAATGGGAAGGCCCCTTCATAATTGACGAAGTACTTGCAGGAGGGGCGTACCGCCTTCGGAACCCGTCGGACAACCGCCTGGAACCAAACCCATGGAACGCAGCTCGTCTTCGGCGCTTCTACGGCTAGACCGGTGTCGTCATACTCTTTACACTCCTCTTTTCTTTCTTTTCTTTGTTGTTTCCTTTCCCTCCCACCTTGATTTTTGGCAGGTTTTTAATCCTTTCCTTTTTTTCCCAACTCTATGTTCGGCTCAACCGATCTTGTACTAAGATTTTCGGCCTACACTCTTAAGTGTTAAAACCGAACACAGCGCCTGGGGGCTTCTTTCCGAAGCCAAGGCTTTTATATTATAAGCATTTATTCACACCTATTGTGTACGCATGTTTTCCTTGTCATTTTTAAGCCATCTTATGCATCAATTCGAACTAAGACTTTGCCAAGCTGGGTTGCCTCGCTCCTGTGGTTACCCTCTATGTTCCCGATTGTTTGGCTAGAGGGTAAAGGGAGCACCTCTGCGATTGTTACGACCGGGTCATCCAGATACGTACCTCAGATGGGTGAAGCCAAAAGCTAGCTATCTTCAGTAGACAATTGATCAGCTACGACGGAATCAACTAATAAGGCAATGGTCGTCATGACCATTACTCGGGCTTCTTCTCTCACACAAGCCCTTAGTCGCATACTAACAGTATACGGCCTTTTGACTACGATTTACGTAGCACCCTGATGAAAGGTATCGATAGGGGTACTATTTTCTTCGGAAGATGTTTCTTACGCTAAGCAGTAATATAACATATCTCCCTGTGTGCTTTCTGTCTGTTCGCACCACATGGCCAGATTGCCTGGCTCCCCAAACATAATTCACTCCCCCTAGGGTGATAATTTACAAGGAACACTCCCAAGCTCTTAGCACGGGAGGCCGAAGCCGATGGACGGTTAAGACAAAGTTCACAACACAGACGGAGCAATTCCCCGATTATTAGTACATAGTTACATATAATCATACATCTGGCTGCCGATCGAGATTATCGATTATGGTGTCCAGGGAGCAATCTTCTTGTGAAAGATGGGCGGCAGGCATCACTTGGTCGTATACCAGGTGGAGCGGCACTTCTTGTCCATCCGACCCTACTGGCCCAACCTGAGCCATACGCTCGGGGTTAAGTCCGGTATAGCGGGTCTTGATCATCGCCCACGCCTCTCGTGCTCCCTCCCGACAAGCCGATGTCTTCCACAGCTTGAACCTACTCTGGGCTCCCTTGAACCGATCGACTAGTTCGGTCATCCCCTCTGGAGGTTGCTCGGCGGGCCACAATGCTTTCACCATGTTCTTCATGGCCTTCCGAGCCCGCTCGTGAAGGGCGGATAGCTCTTTCAGAAGGCTTCCCTGGTAGGATCTGATCTCTTCTTCGGGTCGCCCAAACAGGAGACCTATACATGAGTCACGGCATGCATATTATGCTTCATGCATAGGAAATACCTTCTGATGTTAGAATCACACTTACCGAACATGCCCCTCTGTAATTTCTGGTTCTCTCCTTGGGCCTGGGCCAATTGAGCCTTTAAGCTCTCAATTTCTTCGGCCTGCTGTTTGTTCTCCTCCTTAAGGCGGTTCTTCTCTTCAAGGTGTCGTTGCAAAACACGACAGCCAGCCTCCTGCTAGGACTCGGCATATCGCTGAGATTCTCGGGCTTCATCCAAATCTCTTTGTAATTGCCCTATTGATTCAGCTGCTACATAGTACCCTCGCGTCAGCATGGGAATATACTAAGATCAGCAGTACATATATACTCACCATGTGCCTCCCGAGTAAAGCTCTTCACTTGCTCCAACTCGGCCTTCACAGACTCGACCTGTGTTCGGCTGGCTTCCAGTTCCTTGGCCAGTTGCTCGCACTGTTGCTTAGAGGCCTGCATTAGAAGTAAAACAATACAGGGATCCTTAATTCGGTCGTGCCGACCAATTTAAGGCTCGGGGGCTACTGGGTTTACACGAGTGTTCGGACTTTAATAACCGACTACTCACCTGCAGGCTGGAAGATATCAATTTCATAGCCTCCCCAAACCCGGCTCGGGCGGCTCCGAGGTGCGCGTCCGTCGTACGCAGAGCACCGAACTCTTGTTCAGAGAAGGCCGGATGACGCAGGGCCTCTCGTCGCCGCCGATGATGCATAGCGCTCCTAACCTCAGATTTGGTGACGGATATGGCGTCACCAGAATCGGCCGGGGCTGGATTGACGGTGGGGACCCCCGTAGCAGGTTCGGCATGAGCGGAGGGCCTGGAATCTTGAGCACCGCCGGACATCCTAGCGACATCCTCGGCGGGGGACGGCCGAACTCTTTGCCTAAATATTTTTACATAAGGTCTCTTGTGAGGCTCTATCAATCATGATAATAAATCAAACGGTCGAGCAAAATACCTTTGAGATGAGCTCATGGGCGGCCTCGTCCCTGCGACCGGCTCATTTGTCGGATCCCTGTTGCTTCCCGACCCAGGCACTGCCGCCGTTGCCGATGTATGTCGCGTGGATCTATGGCGCTTGGGAGTAGGAGCCGACGTGTTTGGGTCATTGGAGGATACTTGCCTTTTGCGGGACGAGTTTTTCTTCTTCTTGCTTGTCGCAGGGGAAGGGAAGGATCCAGGGTAATCGGCTATGATAGCCACCTTGGAGCTGTCAAGGCCCTCCTGATAGAAAACCCCGTCTTCAAGCTCGATTGACAGATCTGGGTCGTCATGAAAGCCCGGATCATCATCGCAGGAATAGTCCTCGGGCTGAGGGGCCGGACAGTTAACTGTCTCAATAAAGCTCCTCCATTCCTGTTCACGTAAAGATAAAAGACTTCGGTCAAAAAGGGACAAATTGAGAACCCGAATTGTGGTCACGGGGTTGAAAGGCTCACCCATTTGATGGGATTGTGGCTTGAGTATCCCTCCTTGGTCA
This sequence comes from Elymus sibiricus, assembly GCA_039707655.1. Lineage (NCBI taxonomy): Eukaryota > Viridiplantae > Streptophyta > Magnoliopsida > Poales > Poaceae > Elymus > Elymus sibiricus. Next base: position 113,503,260 of record CM077663.1, on the reverse strand, counting down.
ATCGCCGAATAAAATCTTCTTGCTCCCCTTTGTATTGGTCGGCAAGAGCGGTGGCTAATGCTGTTTGATCAGCAGGGCCCAGTCTTCGGGAGCGAGTAGTGTCGCTTGTCCCGTTGTAACACCACAAGGGGTGTATCCTCTGTTGAAGGGGTTGGACGCACCGGGTGATGGCGGCAGCCATGACGTCTATCATGGTCAGCTTGTGATGGGCTAGTACCCTCACACGGGCAGCTAAGCGCTGCACTTCCACGCTGTCCTCTTGGGACAGGCTCTTCGGGCGCCAGTTGTACCTTTTCTTCAAAGGGGCGTCGGAGTATTCGGGCAGACCCCTCCGAGCTGGATCGAATAGAGGGACGTCCTCGATGTAGAACCATTCCGAAGTCCATACTTCAGACTTCTTCAGTGTCCCCATGGGATATCCCGTCCCCGCTATGCAGCATACTTCGGCTCCACCAACCTCAAAAATTGTCTTGTCTCGAGTGCGAGGGACGAGGCAGCAGTACTTCCTCCACAATTCGAAGTGTGCCTCATAGCCCAGGAACATCTCGCAAAGGGCGACGAAGCCCGAGATGTGCAGAATAGACCCTGGGGTGAGGTGGTGGAGCTGGATTCCATACAATACCAGTAACCCTCTCAAGAATGGATGAATGGGAAACCTGAGACCCCGCAGGAGGAAGGGCACAAAGCATACACGCTCCCCCTTTTGTGGATGGGGGAAATTCTCCGCGAGGGCCTCGCCGTTGAATGAAGACAACCCAGCACGGACAGCTGTCAGATCCGAGGAGGGGAGGTACCCTTGGGTCTTGAGGTCACGAAGTCGAAGGAGCGACACGGAGCAGCTTGTCCAGTCCCCGGGACGGGATCCGTAAGGATGCGAGGAGGAACTGGGGGCGCTCGCCATCTTTGGAGGAGACCTTTCGCTGGAGGTTTTTTCCAATGGGGAAGAAGAAGATGTGGCTTGGACCATGATTCAGTTTGTTTAAATGGGTGGTGCCTCCTTTGTGGGAGGGGTAGCTTTGTAAAAAGCTACTGAACCGCTCGTCTTCCCATGATGCGCAAAGACCAAGAAACACTATTACTATGGACCCCGCAATCCCGTGACGTTTGGGATTTCACCGATGATAGGATGGTTGCCGAACAAGAAGGGATGGAGGGACTCGCCTCGCAAGCCGAAGACTTCAGTGTACAAGATTGTCCGAACATACCTCGGCGTTGGAGGCTAGTCCGGGGGTTACTGAGGGAGTCCTGGTTTAAGGGGTCCTCGGATAGCCGACCTGTTTCTCATTGGCCGGACTATGTGGGCCACTGGATGAGCATTGGAAGATCAGGGGCCCCGTCGCCAAGGTGGAAGTTTCAAGGAGCCATGGCGTGTCCTCCAAGATGTCGACAGTAGATAGGCATGTTTTTTCCCTTTGATGTGCAACCGACTATGTGTAAACCCTAGGTAGCCTCGGCGTCTATATAAGCCGGAGGGTTTTAGGTTGTAGGCCAACAGAACTCGTCTAGGGTTTTAGCTACTTGATCTCGAGGTAGATCAACTCTGTAATCCTCATATCATCAATATAATCAAGCAGGACGTAGGGTATTACCTCCATAGGAGGGCCCGAACCTGGGTAAAACCTTGTCCCCCTCGTCTCCTGTTACCATCGATTCTAGTCTCACAGCTCGGGACCCCCTACCCGAGATCCGCCGGTTTTGACACCGACACTCCTAGATTATTAGGTATTCCTCCATCAAAAGAATAATTGGCAAGCATAGTAGCAATTTTAGTTTCAGGTATTTTTCTTTTGTTGTTAATAATATCTTTCATATACTTAGCATACGGGGCATTTTTAGTATATCGGTCAAGCTAGTGTGCAAAAGAATGGGTCTAATCATTTCAACAAAGCGCTCAAAATCTTCATCGTCCCTACTCTTAGAAGACTTACGAGGGAATGGCATGGGTTTTTGAACCCATGGCTCTCTTTCCTTCCCAGTTTTCTAGCAACAAAGTCTCTCTTATCATAATGTTTATTTTTAGGAGGTGGGCTATCAAGATCCTAGGTTCTATGTCTACATCAATATCATGTTCTTTATTACTATCTGGTGGAGCATTTGCATGCACGGTATTATTCATCTTCCTTTTCTTTATCACTAGGTGCATGTTCACTACCAGATTGTGTCTCAGCATCAGAAATTGAAACATCATTATGTTTCTCAGTAGGTGTTTCTATACCAAGTTCACTAGGAGCATGCAAGTTCCTATCATTTTTCTTTTTCTTTTTCTTATTATAGGAACTAGGTGCATCAACAGTAATTTTTTGAGAATCCTGATCTATTCTTTTAGGATGACCTTTCGGATAGACAGGTTCTTCGGTCATATGACCTCCCCTAGTCATTACTCTAACAACATGATCATTCATATATTATTCTTTTAGACAAGCAAATCATTTTGTGACTTGGCAACTTGGCCTAGTTGAGTGTGAACCATAGAAGCATGATTACCTAGACCTTTTACATCATTAGCAATTCTAAACATCAAGTCACTTAAGCAGTCTATTATCATGGCATTACGTTTCAATTGATCCTTAACATAGTTATTGAAGTGTTCTTGCTTGACACCATAATTATCATATTCATCCATGCATTGTTCAGGAGTCTTAGTGTAAGGTATATCATTTTCACTAAAGGAACGGAGAGAGTTTACCTCTACTACCTGTGTCATCATGCTTCTAATTGTTAATGCAGTGCTCTCATCTCTGTCCACCTTTGTCATGAGTTGCTTACTGTTATACAAAGGGATTCTTGAGCAACTTGACAAATATAGGAGACATTGCTTCTGGAGAGGCAAAGATATGGACAAGAAAAATCCACCTCTTGTGGCCTGGGAACTGGTTTGCATACCTAAGGAAGAGGCTGGCTTAGGAGTGATTAATCTCCAAACCCAAAATCACAGCCTTCTTCTCAAAATGCTGCATAAATTCATCAATCACTGGGAACTGCCATGGGTCAATTTGATTTGGGAACTCTATTACCCAAATGGTTTCACTCCAGCAATCCCTAGGACTTGTTCCTTCTGGTGGAGGGACTGCCTCAGATTTATGCCCATCTACAAATAGCTTGCACACTGCCTAATTGAAAGTGGTATGACTGTTGACTTCTGGCAAGATAAATGGGATGACACCCCAAAGCAGCAGCTCTAGTGATGACCCACAAGTATAGGGAATCAATCGTAGTCCTTTCGATAAGTAAGAGTGTCAAACCCAACGAGGAGCAAAAGGAAATGATAAGCAATTTTCAACAAGGTATTCTCTGCAAGTGATGTGAGTAGCTGTAGTAGACAGTTTTGCAGCAAGATAATTCGTAGCAAGTGACAAGTAATAGTAGTAACCAAGGTGCAGCAAGGTAGCCCAATCCTTTTTATAGCAAAGGACAGGCCGGAAAGTATTCTTATATGAAGCAAGCGCTCCCGAGGACACATGGGAATTTATGTCTAGTCATGTTCATCATGTTGAGTTGATTCGTGTTCACTACTTTGATAATTTGATATGTGGGTGGACCGGTGCTAAGGTGTTGTTCTTACTTGAACAAGCAACCAACTTATGATTACCCCCTCTCGCAAGCATCCTCAACTACATAATAATAATTAAGATAAATCTAGCCATAGCAAGAAACGTGTGGATCCAAATCAGCCCCTCATGAAGCAACGCATAAACTAGGGTTTAAGCTTCTGTCACTCTAGCAACCCATCATTTACTTGTTACTCCACAATGCATTCCCTTAGGCCCATAAATGGTGAAGTGTCGTGTAGTCGACGTTCACACGACACCACTAAGAGAAGCAACAACATACATATCATCAAAATATCGAACGAATACCAACTTCACATGATTACTTATAACAAAACTTATCCCATGTCCTCAGGAACAATAGTAACTACTCACACCTCATCAACATGTTCAAGATCAGAGGTGTAGTGATGATGATCAAGGATATGAACACAATATATTTCACAAATTAATCCAACAAGCATCAACTACAAGATGTAATCAACACTACTAGTAACCCACAGGTACCAATCTGAGGTTTTGAGACAAAGATTGAATACAAGAGATGAACTAGGGTTGGAGATGAGATGGTGCTGGTGAATATATTGATGAAGATTGGTCCTGCCACGAAGGAGGAAGCGTTGGAGATGACGATGGCTTCGATCTCCCCCTCTGGGAGAGAAGTTTCCCCGGCAGAATCTCTCTGTCGGAGAGAAAAAGGGCCTCTGCCCTGGTTTCCGCCTCGAGACGGCGATGTTTCGTCCCGAAAGTAATCTTGTGATTTTTTTTCTAGGTCAAAACACACCATATAGAAGAAGATGGGGGCCTGGGTACCTGCTGGGCCACCACGATCCAAGAGGGCGCCACCAGGGGCTGGGCCGCGCCCTATTGGCTCGTGGCCAGAAGGGCCCCCCTATGGTATATTTTTGGTTAAAAAATTCTTATATATTCCATAAAAATTCTCCGTGAAATTTCAGGTCATTTGGAGTCCGGTGAATTTTCTGCCATTTTCTTGGTTTTCACGTCCAGAATTCCAGTTTCTAGAGATTTCCCTCCTTGTGATGTACCTTGCATATTCAGAGAGAAAAGGCATAAGAATTATATCAAAATAAGGAATAATGAACAAGAATAACATAAATATCAATAAGAATTCATGATGCATAATGGATGTATCATCTGGTCGCACCTTTTTGCCTTTTCCAAGGAACAGAACATCAGCTTGCAGTCTTTTTTCTCCACTGAGGACATATCAGCTCACTTCAATTTATCACTGTCTGAAGAGGCTTATGCACAATATCAATAACTCATTGATCTCTTTCAGCATACTGCATTAACAACTGAGCATGATCAATGGCACATAACTGTTGGCAATGCAAGGTTTCAAGTTTCCAAGGTTTATCGATTGCTCACACCACACAATGATGTCATACCTGCACTCCAGTGGCTATGGAAGACATGTTGCCAGCTTAAGCACAAGATCTTCTTCTGGTTCCTCATTCACAACAGGCTTAATAATGGAGCAATGCTCCATCGAAAGAATTTCTTTCTCCCTGACTATACATGTGTGCTTTGTGGAATGCAGGTGTTGGAAACTAGAGATCATCTTTTCTTTCACTGTCCTTTTGCCACGTTATGCTGGTCATACCTATGCCCCAGTTGGTCCGCAAGTCAACAAGGGCTTAAAAATGAGATTCACAACCTGAGAAATTTGCTTAAAGTCCCGTTCTCCAGAAATTGTCATTCTAGCCGCCTGGGCAATCTGGATCACTAGAAATGACTACATCTTCAAGGGCATCACACCCAGTCTCTATAGATGTAGAAAGACCTTCAAGGACGAATTACACTGGCTAGAGCACAGGGCCACCAGGAAGGAATATGTCCAATTCTCTCATTGGGTTAATACCTTTAGATAGATATTCACTTGTAATTTATTGTTTCCTTTTGCGTTGTTATTTGTATTCTTCTTGTTCTTTTATTCTTTGTTTGATTTTACCTTTGAACCTCAAACTTTGTATCTTATTTAAAAAAAATGAAAATACGCAGCAGAGTCCTGCTGTTTCCCTCAAAAAAATAACAGTTGGATTGTTCCCCACTATATAAAAAGGGTCTTCTTCCTCAACAAGACCTACCCCTTATCCCCAAGCTCCATTGTTGCCTCTAAGCTTATTTTCGCCCGACCTCTCTCCCTAGCCATCAAAACTTGTTGATTTTCTAGGGTTTGGAGGAGAGGGCCTTGATCTACACTTCCACTAAGAGATATTTGATTCCCCCCACTAATCCCTTGCAGATCTTGTTACTCTTGGGTGTTTGGGCACCCTAGATGGAAGAGGACACCTCGAAGCCACATTCCATTGTGGTGTAGCTTCGTGGTGGTGTTGGGAGCCTCCAATAAGTTGTGGAGATTGCCCCACCCTTGTTTGCAAAGGTTCGTTAGCCGCCTTCAAGGGCACCACTAGTGGAATCACGACATCTGCATTGTTGTGGGATCGAGAAGGGACGTCTAGAGGGGGGTGAATAGACTACTTGACAAATTAAAAACCTAACCTTTTACCAATTTTAATGGTTGGCAGATTTATATAGTGGGGAACAAGTGAAGACCCTACACATGCTAGTCAACAAGTATAGCAGCAAAAAGTGAAGACAAGCATATGTAAGAAGGAGTAGAGATAGGAAGATCAAAACGCAATAGATGGCACGAAGATTTTCCCGTGGTTCCGATAGGTGGTGCTATCGTACTTCCACGTTGATGGAGACTTCACCCCACGGAGGGTAGCGGTCACGAGAGTCCACGGAGGGCTCCACCCGTTAGGGTCCACAAAGTAGCAACCTCGTCTATTCCATCATGTCTTCCGTCCACAAAGGACTAGCCTCACTATGGGTAGATCTTCATGAAGTAGGCTATCTCATTGCCCGTACAAACTTCTTGGTTCAACTCCACAACACGAAGAAGGAGGCTCCCAAGAGACACCTAACCAATCTGGGAGGCACCACCCTCCAGAAGGTAATAGATGTGGTAACAATGATGAACTCCTTGCTCTTGTGCTTCAAAAGATAGTCTCCTCAACACACAATCACTCTCTCACAGATTTGGCTTGGTAGAAGAGGATGATTGGGTGGAAAGCAACTTGGGGAGGCTAGAAATCAAGATTCATATCGTTGGAGTGGAAGGTCTTGATCTCAACACATGAGTAGGTTGTTCTCTCTCAGAAAAATGGATAGGGCAAGTGTAAGAGTGTTTTGACTTCTTCTCTTGCGAGTGAGAGGTGGTTGAGGGGTATATATAGGCATCTCCAAAAATTCAACCATTACAACATTATTGCCCAACTCGGTGAAACCGGAGTAAAAACTTGGTTGTACCGACTAGTGCAAAATGTGGCAACTTTAGGCGTTTCGGTGAGACCGATATATAATTCTCGATGTTACCGATATGAGTGACCTAGGCAGTTACACAACTCGGTGGTACCGATTTCCAAATCTCAGAAATTCCGATTCTTGAAAAGGAGATACGAGAGAGTTGGTCACTGATTTTCGGTTGCACCAAAAGTGAAAGTTGGTGTCACCGAGAAGCTAGGGTTTGGCATAGGATCTGTCTAAGTGAAACTCGGTATGGCCGAATGGAAAAACTTGGTGACACCGAATTTGGATATTTGGTTTTGGATAGAGTATTTGTGGGAGAATTTCATGTATATTTTTGGTGGCTAATCTCTAAGCACTTGAGCAACCAGATCATCATAGACACCTCATCCCCTTTTAATAGTATTGGCTTTCCTATGGACTCAAGGTGTGATTTCTCACAACATGTAAAATGTAGAGTCTTCAAGCTTGTTGATTTTGCCAATCCTATTCCATTTCTTCTTCTTCTTCTCTCCTTGGGGATCCTCCACACAATCCATGGCCAATCTTCTCTGTGGACTTTATCTGAAATAAACTAGGTAAAACTATTAGTCCAAGAGACAATGTATGTTGTCATGAATTATCAAAACCTCCAAGGGAGCATATGTGCTTTCAATCTCCCACTTTTTGGTAATTGATGACAACATACAATCAAAGCTTCAAATTTAGATATGCAAGAATATATGAAAGCTTTAAGAGACACATGACTAAGACATGCTCCCCCTAAATGTGTGCAATCCCTCTTAGAGGATAGTTGCTTTGGAATGCATGAGCACACACATAGTAGAAGGGATATGATGAGTCATGTGAGCCTTGGCTATATGCATCAAACAGATATGAATGAGATGTTTCCATGTTCAAGACTTCTCTCTTTCAAACAATATGTGCAAGAAGCAAGATATCATCTTGACCAAGGATATGATGCATATACTTACCTTGAAGTTCTTGAGCATCCTACTAGTATAAACACACTTGAGAAAACAATGTTAGGGAACACAAGAGTATTCTACTCATCCAAATGCAAAAGAGTTCAAAAGTACCAAGATATGGAAGACATATAGAAGATAACATTCATAAAACTTGATATGTCTCTAAAAGCATTTAGAACTTCCTCCCCTAAATATGGATTTGCAAGTATTCCTCTCCCCTTGAATCTTAGCATGTAGACATTGGGAGTAGGTAGGGTGAGACAAGTCTAACACAAGATCATATGCACTTTCTCCTTAAAATGATAGTAAAAATGTGGTCTTCTCTCTTTCCTTAGTAAATGTTCTCCCCCTTCATAGATAAGGCATAAGCATTCACATTTCTCCCCTTGAATTATTTCTCCCCCTATAGGTAAGCATAATCTTTTGATATTTCTCCCCCTATAGGTAAGCATAAGCTTTTGATATTTCTCCCCCTTTTGAGATTTCTCCCCCTTTGTCAGCAAGTATAAGCTTTGATATTTCTCCCCCTTTGGAATTAATTCCCAAAAAGGGTGACACAAAGGGTCAGAGGAAAGGGATCATTGAGAGGGAAGGGAACCTTGAGAATAAGGGTCATAGCGAGCATTGAGACATAGGGATCCTTGAAGATAATTCTCCTCCTATAGATATCTCAAAATCTTAAGATTTCTCCCCCTTCTATGAAGGGATCCTTGAACGTTTGAGATTTTGTTTGACAGACAGCACAAAAGATGGCAAAACCGGTGGCTCCGAGGCAAAGTGAATCGGTGGCACCGATGTGTGTATGTGCAGCTTATCTGCATTATCGGTGAAACCGAGTTACTTCAATCGGAGGGTCCGAAAGGCATAACTGAAACTTTGCAGAGTTGATCTTTGCCATTTGTCGAAAATAGTTTTTCAGAAAGTCTCAAAATAGATTAAAAAGGATTTGCAAGGAATTTTCAAAGATATTTGCAAGGAATTTTCATCAAGATGGAGATTGAGTGGTTCCAAGAAAGTATGCAACTATAAGGTGAACCAAACAAGATACTGCATCAAGATGATGGTCGGTGACTAGGTCACCTAAATGAGAGTATATTGACTTAGGAGCCAAGCAAGAATACTTGATCATAGGTCATACTCTACGTTAAGCTCAAAATGGGGTTACCATTTTTCGCTTAAGCATTTTAATGTATTCATATCACTTGAATTGCTTTTGGCTCATGACTTGGTAAAGCTTCTTCAAGGATATGATCACATACATTGGCATGATGTAGATGACATGATGTGTAGGAGGGCTTGTAGTGGATGCTCAAAGTTGATGAAGATCATCTTGAGTTGGGAGCAATCCTTCTTTTCTTTGAAGCTAGGTCCTCCTACAAGGGTTAGTCATGCAAGGAAGAACATAATATATCCAAATGACAATTGATGAAATTTTCATTAAGGGTAAGTCAAGGATATGTTTTGTGTTGTCTTCTTCCTCCATCACAACATAGGGTTGTTGATACTTGGTCATGACAAGATTGCTTTTGATTGGAGTTGATTGCAATCTCGTGGAATGTAATTCATCCAAGTACCTACAAAAGGTTAGATGCAATACAAGGGAGCATAGACTTCCAAGATATAAGACATTATGTAAAAGGTATCAAGGAATAGTCAAGAAAGCTCATGCCCTTGTAGGAATCTGAGTGAGTCTAGCTAAAGTTTGAAGCATCAATGATGTTCAACTCACTCCTCAAGTGACAAAACACTTTCTCATCAAGTGGCTTAGTAAAGATATCGGCCAATTGATTGTTGGTGCGAACATGTTTGAGATTAATGTCCCCTTTTGCAACATGATCACGAATGAAATGGTGACGAACTTCAATATATTTAGTTCGAGAATGTTGCATGGGATTATGAGAAATCTTAATGGCACTCTCATTGTCTGTCGGGGGGATTACCCCCGGGTAGGCTCAAGGAGGCGACTCAACATTTTAAAACAACGGGGCGGCCAACGCCCCTCTGTCCGGCTGCTCGGGCTGGCACCCCGGTCCGGCTGACCCCTAAGTCTAGCCGGCTCCCTGCCCGGCTGCGCCAGCCGGCTGCTCCGTCCGACCCCTCGCCCGGCTGCTCCAGCCGGCCTGCTGCGCAAGGTCAACCACAACATCCCATCGAACACGACATGAAGACACTATAGCATGCGTCATGCGTCACTTCACTGCGCTCCAATAGTGGCGCACTGTAGCCTGCATCATGCGTCACCTCGCGCGTCATCTCCAATAGTGGGGTACTATTACCTGCATCACTTGTCATCTCCAATAGTGTTTAGTTGGCCATGCGGGCCACCCCTTGTCCCCTGGGCCTCCCTTTATAAAAGGCACCAGGGGGAGCCTCTCATGGCATTCACGCACACACATAAAGCCTCCTCTCATTCTCCATTCACCCTCACATGCTCACACGTATATATATGAGGCAACAAGCCTCATGGCTCTCCTCCCCAAAACAGCTCTAGGAGCAACTCTATACTGCGATACACCTCATATACAGACATGCAGGAGTAGGGGTATTATCTCTCCGGAGAGCCCCGAACCTGGGTAAACCACCGCGTGCTACTACCCTATCCCGTCCAGGATCATCCACAGCAGCCTTGCTCTCACCTCGATTAGCCACCCCCTGGCATCTGTTGTGAGAAAACGATGACATTGTCACACAACAATGGAACATGTCTCACATGGATTCCATAATCCTTAAGAGTTTGAGTCATCCATAGTAATTTTGCACAACATGATCCGGGGGCAATGTATTCCGCTTAGGAGGTAGATAGAGATACTGAGTTTTGTTTCTTGGATGACCAAGACACAAGAGATCTACCAAGAAATTGACATGTACCCGAGGTGGATTTTCTATCAACCTTATCTCCGGCATAGTCTGAGTCGGAATAGCCAACAAGGTTAAAAGAAGATCCCTTGGGATACCAAATGCCAAAGTTTGGTGTGTATATCAAGTATCTCACAATTCTTTTCATGGCCTTAAGATGAAACTCTTTAGGAGCGGCTTGATATCAAGCGCACATGCACACACTAAGCATGATATCGGGTCGGGAGGCACATAGATATAGCAATGAACCAATCATTGATCAGTATACCTTTTGATCAACGGGTTCATCCTCCTTGGTAAGATCAACATGCCCACTAGTAGGCATAGGAGTTTTCAGACCTTTACACTCTTGCATGTTGAAGTTCTTGATCAAGTCCTTGGTATACTTGGTTTGAGAGATGAATGTTCCTTCTCTCGTTTGCTTGATTTTCAAACCAAGGGAAAATTTCATCTCACACATCATAGACATCTCATACTTCTCGGACATCAACCTTCCAAATTTCTCACTAAAATGTGGGTTAGTAGATCCAAAGATAATATCATCCACATAAATTTGGCACACAAATAGTTCACCATTAACTCTCTTAGTGAACAAGGTTGCATCAATTTTACCAATTTCAAAACCCTTTTCTATAAGAAACTTCGTTAAGCATTTGTACCAAGCTCGTGGGGCTTGCTTAAGACCATAGAGAGATTTACGAAGCTTATATACATGATTAGGTTTCTTAGGGTTCACAAAACCAGGGGGTTGTTTAACATAGACCTCTTCTTCAATTTCACCATTCAAAAATGCACTTTTAATATCCATTTGGTAAAGAGCGACATCATGGTGATTAGCATAAGCAAGAAGAATGTGGATAGCTTCAACTCTAGCAACGGGGGCATAGGTCTCACCATAGTCCATACCTTCGACTTGGGAGTACCCTTGAGCCACGAGACACACCTTGTTGCGTACCACTTGGCCATCTTCTTCTTGCTTGTTCCGAAACACCCATTTTGTTCCAATGATGTTTTGCTCGTTCTTGGGCTTCTCCACTAGTGTCCACACTTCGTTCCTCTCGAAGTTGTGTAGCTCCTCGTGCATAGCATTCACCCAATCGAGGTCCTCAAGCGCTTCTTCCACCTTCATAGGCTCAATACTAGAGATGAATGAGTAATGCTCACAAAAGTTAGCCAAACGAGTTTTAGAGCAAGTTATCCTCCCGGTTTGTATGTCACCGAAGATTTGCTCTAAGGTGTGATTTTTGTTCACTCTTGCTCGAACTCGTGGTAGCTTTTGCTTGTTGGATGGTTGAGCTTCCTCATCCTCGTCATCTTCAGCGTTGTTGAAGGTGTCGTTTCCTTGAGGTGGTGGTGAAGGCGGTTGTGGTGGATCATCATGATGAACTTCCACCTACTCTTCATCTTGTCGTGTACCGCTTGTGGATGCTTCCATGCCATTTCGAGGTTCGCCTTGACGCGAGGTTGGAGCTTCCACGTGTGTAGATGAAGTGCTTTCCTTCACCTCTATGGGACGAATCTTGCCGATGGACAAGTCTTGAATGGCTTCCGAAGGTTCCTTATCTCCTACATCATTAGGCAATTGTTTGACTTGCGAACCATTAGATTCATCAAACTTCACATCTATCGTCTCTTCAATTTTTCGTGTGAAGTTGTTATAGACACGGTAAGTGTGAGAGTTTGATCCGTAACTGAGTAGGAAACCTTCATGAGATGTAGGAGCAAATTTAGAATGACGATGCTTATCAAGAATGTAACACTTGGAGCCAAATACCCGAAAGTATCCAACTTGGGGCTTGTTACCGGTGAGTAGCTCGTATGCCGTTTTATCAAGAAGCTTGTGAAGGTAGAGTCGGTTCGTAACATGACAAGTTGTCTCCATGTCTTCTGCCCAAAAGTGTCTTGGCATCTTGTATTCGTCGAGAATCATTCTAGACATCTCTATAAGAGTCCGGTTCTTCCTCTCAACGACTCCATTTTATTGAGGTGTGTACATAGCCGAGAACTCATGTGAAATCCCTTCTTCGTCAAGAAAGGTGTCCACATTGGTGTTCTTGAACTCCGATCCATTGTCGCTCCGAACTTTCTTGATCTTCACTTCAAATTGATTTTGAGCCTTGCGAGCGAAGTTCTTGAAGATCTTTTGCACCTACGACTTATCATCAAGAAAGAATACCCACGTAAATCTGGAAAAATCATCTACTATAACTGACCAAAGGAATTTCCACCGAGGCTCTTGTAAACATTGGTACCAAAGAGATCCATATGAAGCAACTCGAGTGGTCTGCTAGTAGTCATGATATTCTTTACGGGATGACTTCCACCTAATTGCTTTCCATCTTGGCAAGTACTACAAAGTCTATCTTTATCAAAGATAACATCTTTAACACCAAGTATATGATCACCTTTGAAGACCTTGTCTAGATTACGCATACCAACATGTCCTAGCCTTCTATGCCAAAGCCAACCTTTAGAAGATTTTGCAATAAGACAAGTACGAGGTTTGGATCACTTAGTGAAATTAACAATGTATAGATCATCTCTACGAAAACCGGTAAAGACCATGTTATGATTGTCTTGACGAAACACTTGGCAATCAACTTTAGTAAATACAACATTGAAACCAAAGTCGGCTAGTATAGATATGGAAAGAAGATTGTAACCAAGGGGTTCAACAAGCATGACATTTTGAATAGAGCTATCATGAGATATGGTCACCTTACCAAGACCGAGTACCTTACCCTTGGAGTTGTCTTCAAAAGTCACATACCTCCGTGGTCCATGGTTTGGTGTGATCTCTTGAAACATGTCTCTATCTCCGGTCATGTGATCGGTGCATCCACTGTCGAGAATCCACTCTTTTCCTCCGGACATGTGTAGGATCCGAAGTATGTCTAGAGGGGGGTGATTAGATTACTTGACCAAATAAAATTCTATCCTTTTCCCAGTTTTAGTTGTGGGCAGATTTTAGCAATTTGCACAAGTCAAGTTCACCCTACACATGCATGTCTACGAGTATTGCAGCGGAAAGTAAGGACAAGCATATGTAAAAGGATAAGGGTAGGAAGATCAAATGCAATTTGAAGACACGAAGATTTTTCCCGTGGTTCCAATAGGTGGTGCGATTGTATGTCCACGTTTATGGAGTCTTCAACCCATGGAGGGTAGCGGTCGCGAGGGTCCACGGAGGGCTCCACCCAAAAGGGTCCACGAAGTAGCAACCACGACTATTCCATAACGGCTTCCGTCCATGAAGGACTAGCCTCACAATGGGTAGATCTTCATGAAGTAGGTGATCTCCTTGCCTGTACAAACTTCTTGGTTCAACTCCACAACACGAAGTAGGACGCTCCCAAGCCACACCTAACCAATCTAGGAGGCACCACCCTCCAAAAGGTAATAGGCTCGATAGTACTTCTGTTTCAAATGTTAGTCTCCTCAACACTCAATCACTCTCTCACAGATTTGGCTTGGGTAGAAGAGATTGATTGGGTGGAAAGCAACTTGGGGAGGTTAGAAATCAAGATCCATATGGTTGGAGTGGATGATCTTGACCTCAACACAAGCTTAGGTGGCTCTCTCTCAGAAAATTGGATATGGGAAGTGTGGAATGGTTCTGAGTGCTTCTCATACAAGTGGGATGTGGTGGAGTGGTATATATGGGCATCTCCAAAAATCCGACCGTTACAACATTATTGCCCAACTCGGTGGAACCGAAGTGAAACTCGGTGGCACCGACTTGTTCAAAATGTGGCAACTTTAGGCTTTTCGGTGAGACCGATATAGAAAATTCGGTGGTACCGATATGGGTGACCTAGGCAGTTACCAAATCTCGGTGAGACCGATTTCTCAAACTCGGTGGGACCGATTTGGAGAAATGGGTTAACAGAGAGTTGGCCCAACTTCTCGGTGCGACCGATTTGCAAAACTCGGTGGGACCGAATCAAGAAAATGGCTAACCAGGAAGTTGGTTACTGGTTTCGGTGGCACCGAAAGGGAATGTTGGTAGTACCGAGTAGTGGGTCTTGTCTAGGGTTTCTGTCTGGGTTTAACACTCAGTGTAGCCGATATGGAAATGTTGGTGACACCGATTTTGAGTGTTAGGATCTATGACAGAATATTTGTGGGAGAGCTTGTGGGTGTTTTTGGTGACTAACCCTTGATCACTTGAGCATTTCATTCACCATCATTACCTCACCCCCTTTTGATAGTATTGGCTTTCCTATGGACTCAAAGTGATTTCTCACAAAGTAAAATGTAGAGTCTTCATGCTTGTAGCTTAGCCAATCCTATTCCTTGCATCTTGGGGTCTCCTCACAATCTTTAGCCAATCAAACATTGAACTTTTTCCTGAAATATACTTAGTGGAAACATTAGTCCAATGAAATATATGTTGTTATTAATTACCAAAACCACCTAGGGAGAAGTTGTGCTTTCAATCTCCCCCTTTTTGGTAATTGATGACAACATATAGATCAAAGCTTCGATGAGAGATATAATAAATGAATAGCATCATCGCTTTGAGAGGTATGTGATAAGCGAGCGCTCCCCCTAAATTTGTGCATTATTTTGAATTTGCATTTGAATGCAAATGCACAATCGATTAGGATCATGGGTCACTCTTTCATGTCACATACAACTTGGTGGTGCGCTAAAATTAATAAGAGTGAATAACAAGCACAACACACCAAACATTAAGTGAATGATCATCAAGATATATCTCAAAGATAGTAAAGTAGTAGCATCACATGAGAGTATATGATCAAACACCAACAAAAGTTTGCAACACCAAACGATAAACCAAATGTTTTTGAAAAACAGAGAGGGATCAAGCCCTATGATCTATGACCTCTCCCCCTTTGGCAACAAGTTACCAAAAAGTTCAAAGCCATAGAGCTACTCATTGCTCTGGGCATGGTCTCCGGTGGTTGTCGTTGGTGTCGAGAGAAGAGCATCCGTGAAGTCTTCAGCTGAAGTCCTCTGAGGTGGTGGAGTAGACACTGGAACTGATTGAACTGATGGAGCTGTAGTAGGTGCTGAAGAAGATGACCTCATCTCAGGAGCAAACACTGTAGGAGTTCTGGCTTAAGTCTTGAACTGAGTGCTGGTCCGGAGAGGTGGACTGACATCATCATCAGAATCTGTGGAGTGGGGAATGGGAGCTTCATCCACTTCCTTCTTAAGTTCATCTACAGTCTTAGTCGGCCCATCCACTTTGTTGTTCAGCGTGGAAAACTTATGCTCCACAATCCTCACAAGGCTCTCCTGATTGAGCTGAATGGTCGTGATGTCCTTCTGCATGCTCTGAATGGTGCTAATAAGAAGATCCATTTGCTCATTCCTTCTTCTAGGAGCCTAAGTACTAGTGGCTCTAGCTGCTTCAGTCTCTACCTGTGCAGTAGATGAAGTGGGATGACTAGGGTCCATCACCACGACATTATCCTCTAACTCTGGCTGGAGTGGCAAATGGGGACGATCAAGTGCATACACATTCTTCTCTAACTTGGAGTTAATGAGCATCTGAATGTATGGTGCATATCCACAAGATCTCTTCTGGTCTGCAGCTGTCCTCTTCACTGTCTCTACAATCAAGTCCATCACTCTTATCCTGGTATGGGAGTCTATGTGATGCAGATCATCTCCAGATTTGGGCATCAAGGTATGCCTCAAAATGGTGTTAATGGTGGGTAGTCCTGCTTGCAGGAAATAGACAGACCCAAACTTATGTGAATGCACATGTGAAGCAGGGGTTTCCTTGTACATATTTGCCATGGAGTTGTGGCTCATCTTGGATTCAGTGTAGACATCCAAATCACCTTCTTGTACCTGTGGAGCTCCTAAGATGGTAGCCCACTCATCAACTGTTGATTGATACCTCTCTCCTTCTGTCATCCAAACAATCCTGCCATCTGGATATAAGTGTGCAGTGGAATAAAACTACATGATCATCTCATCATTCCATGCTGAAAATTCTCTGCCAACAAAGTTTGCAAGATCAATGCACTGGAAGTTGTCTTGTACACATGGAAAGAAATCTTCATTTTCCTTGATATATGCCCAGTCAACATATCTCATGTCACTAACAGTTGGGCTCTTGTCCAATAGGACAGTCTCATAAAAGTCCTGTTGTTCCTTGGTGTGAAATCTGGCATCCACAGCAGTCCTTCTCCCGGAGGCATAGGGATCAACAGCTCTCCATATCCTCAGCCCTGAGTCTTTCCTCTTCTTCATATCTTCTGCAACTGGGTGATCATCATTATGAATGGGCAAGTGGGGCCTCATCTTCCTCAAAACAGATATGTCCTCCTCTTCTTCTATCATGGTGGACTTCTTGTTCTTAGCAGCACTAGGAATGTCTCTGGTAGACTTCTTTGATTTGGAGGCTACAACAGTCTTCTTGGGAGCAGACTTGGTGTTCTTTGCTGGAACATCCTTGGGCATATCATCTGCCATCAATTTCTTCTTCTTAGCTGGAGGGGGTTTGGCAGCTGGTTCCTCCTCTTCATCCTGTTCATCTAAATACTCTGGAGTAGAAGGGGGAACTGCAGCTTTGACATATCTTGTCCTTTCGCTCTTTTCTCTCCTGCCTTCTTGGGCTTAGGACTTTTTGCTGGCTCAGCGGAAACAGATGTGTTTGCCTTGGCACCTTCAGGATCTCTCCTAGCAATAGTGCTAGCATATTCCTTTCTAATAGCTCTCTTTGTAGATGTAGTCTCTGCAATTGTGATTTTGGCAGCTTTTTCTTTCTACTTCTTGGCTAAAATTTCTTCTGGCACAAAATCAGCATCTTCCTCATCTGAGTTCAACTTCTTCCTTGCCCTGGTGGCAGCTTTGGGCAAGTCAGGAGAACTAGGCACATCATCATAAGAAGATGAACTTCCTTCAGGGCTTGTGCATGTACTCATGTCCACATCTCCTTCTCTGAAGTTTTTCCGACTCTCATCTGAACCAGACATGCTGACCCTGTGAATAGAGTATAGAAGAGCAGATAGGTTGACCATCAATAAATATTTGAGTTTTTCTCAAAATTTGAATTCAAACTCTTAGTTCTGAATTTCTGCTAAGTGGGTTTCGGTACCACCGAGTTAGAAAATTCGGAGCCACCAAGACTGACACTCTCATGTAACAGAAACTTGGCAACCCTTTTCGGTGGGACCGAAAAGAGATACCGATTTCACCGAGAGTGTTCTCGGTTGCCCTAAACCAAATATCAGTATGACCGATATTCCCAACTCGGTGTCACCGAGACACACATGGCGGAAACTCAACCCTAAAAAAATTCGGTCTCCTATTATAATGGAGGTTCTTCGAGGATGGATCAATCTCAAATAGTGGCATGTAGATGGAACGATCCTAATGCGCAAGAGTTAGACGTTGGAGCGCAAGAGGGGATCGGAATCTCACCCTAACTCGGTGAGGATTCCGCTACGGCGACCACGGCGGTGAAGATTCCGTCGACGGCGAAGATCGCAACGGCGAGGGCACGCGGGAGTCAAGGGCGACGATCAGGGGTCCACGAGTGGCAGCTAGGGTTTGGAGGAATCGGACGTTTGAAGATTTAATTTCAAAAGTCGGGTCTGCCAGAATATATACCCTTGGCTGTCGGTGACACCGGTTCAAAATTATCGGTGCCACCGAGTTCCTCAACTGTCAG
The DNA here is from genome assembly GCA_039707655.1 of Elymus sibiricus. NCBI lineage: Eukaryota > Viridiplantae > Streptophyta > Magnoliopsida > Poales > Poaceae > Elymus > Elymus sibiricus. The sequence continues at coordinate 113,484,901 of CM077663.1, read as the reverse complement.
TTGACAGGGAAACTCGGTGAAGCCGAGAATATGGAATCGGTGTTACCGAGATGGGAAATCAGATCAACCCTAGTGCATCGGTGAGATCGAGTTCTTGTGTTGGTTCCACCGAGTTGCACTTGGGAGGTTTTGGTGGTCAGCTCTTGACGAAACGGAACTCCGAGTGCTCCTCACATAGAGGGTTCGAGAAGTGCTTGTTAAAATTTTGTGATGAAGCAAGAATAGAAATTGAGACAAGAAAACATAGATAGCTAGAGAGGGGTCCTAGGCATTCTTGTTCATCCAATTGGTCAAAAGAAAAACAAGAACCAAATAGCAACAATTGGATGTCCTCGAATGAGAAAAGATATGCATACCAACATGCCCACACAATAAGATGTCCAATGAAATCATGGCAAACATGCGAAACCACTCTAGCATCTAACAAGCACTTTGGTGATGACGGAGTCATCTATATATGAGTATATTGACTTAGGAGTCAAGTAAGAATACTTGATCATAGGTCATACTCATCGTTTAAGCTAGACCTGGTCATTGGTCGGGCCGAGTCGGGTTCGGGCCGGGCTTTGCAATGCCCGAAAATAAAATCCCAAGCCTGAAGCCCGAAATGCACTCTTTTTTCATGCCCGAGCCCGGCCTGAAGCCCGATACGAAGCCCGAAAGCCCGGCCCAAATGCTATTTTTTATTGTTTGCACGTGTAAGCCCGGCCCGAAGCCCGAAAGCCCGGCCCGAAATCCTTAAAAAGAGAAGCCCGAGCCCGGCCCGAACTATCTTTCGGGCTGAAAAATGAAGCCCGAGCCCGGCCCGAATGCCAAGCCCGAAGCCCGGTTTTTTCGGGCCGGGCTCGGGCCGGGTCGTCGGGCCGGGCTGTCCATGCCCAGGTTTAGTTTAAGCACAAGTGGGGTTACCACTTTTACATAAAGCATTTAATGTTGTCACATTCTTAAGATATGCTTTAACTCAAGTCTTAGAGTAAAGCTCCCCCTTGATGTGACATCCCCCCTAAGAGGGATAAACTAAACTTGGGTTTTGTCGTAGAAGACTTCATGTGGGTGATGAAGTGATGGATGATCATAGTTGATGAAGATCATCTTGAGTTGGGAGCAATCCTCATTGTTTCTTACTCTTCTCACCTACATTGGTTAGTCCCAAACAATAGATACATGCAAGGATATCTATGGACATGGAGTGCAATGTATACATGATGATTTCCATGGATTCTTTCATTACCTTGTCTCTTTCTTACCTTTGAGGGAATGTGTGACTCCTTGAACTATTGCATAGAGTTGCAATTGATTGCAAATAGCTCTTGCCAATAATGAATAAGAGTGAATTTCATTGGCGGAGTCACCCCTCAAGAACTTCTCTAGTTCTTGTTCTTGGGGACCCACATCAACTTGAAGGGAATCCTTGGTGTTGACCTAGTGTTAGTTAAAGTAGAACTTGGAGTAGCCTTGGGAACCCACTTCACCATGGCTAGGGACTCATCTTCAAGTGTGTCAATGTCATCATGAAGCTTGCCCTTGCCCTTGTGGTCTTGTGGAGGAAGGTCATCTTGAGAGCTTGTTCCTATGGGAGGACTAGGTTCATACTTCTCCCTTTGAGGAACAAACTTAGGCTTGGGGTATTGACCTTCTTCCCATTCGACTGCATTTGCGTTGAAGTAGCCAATGCCATGGTTCTTCCAATATCCCCCATGCTTGTGTACAATTTCTTCGAATTGCTTACATCCGGAAAGACTTTTGTAGACACTTTTCTCTATAATTCCTTTCAATAAATTGTTTTCTTGCTGAAGTGTAACTTGGCTAAGAGAATCGTTAGTGGAATCAATAGAGCTACTAGAAACAACATCATTTGATTTATCATTAGATTTGTTGTTACTAGATGAAGAAGCTTTCTTGCCTTTGTTACTAGATTGCTTAGTCTTAACTTGTGGAATAACTGTAGACAAGAGTAGTCGTTTGGCTAGATAAGAAGAAGTCTTCTTTCGGAGATCGTCATTGATTTCTTTAGGAAACTCATGTTCTTGCTCTAAATTGAGCTTCTCGAAGCGTAGCTTCTCATGAGTTCTTACAAGCTCTCTATGATCTTCTAAAGTAGATTCATGGGCTAACTTAAGAGTGCTTAATTCTTTAGTTAGTCGTTCTATTTCCTTCTTATCATCATCACACGACTTATCTTGACTAGCATGATCATTGTCTAGCTCATTTTGACTAATATCACTAGTTTTATCAAATAGCAAGTCATCATCTCCATGTAAGTCATCCTCGTCACTATTGAAGTCAATGTATTCGGGTGTGATACCTTGGGGCCTTTATCCATGAAGCAACTTCCACTCCCTTCATTTGGTGAATCAAATATGTCGTAGGAGTTGGAGGTCACGAGTGTAAGTCCGGCAACACCTTCATCTTGACTATAGTCGGAGTTGGAGTGATAGCTTCTCTCGGATTGGTTGTCGGATTCGGAGCCGGAAACCCATGCATGCTGGATAGCGGTCGATGTGTGGAGTAATAGTAGTAGATGCAGGTAGGAGTCGGTCTACTTATCTTGGACGTGATGCCTATATAATGATCATCGCATTGGATATCATCATGATTATTTGATCTTCTATCAATTGCCCAACAGTAATTTGTTCACCCACCGTGTGCTATACTCATGAGAGAAGCTACTAGTGAAACCTACGGCCCACGGGTCTACTTTTCCAACATATTGCTTTCCGGTCTATCTTTTTGCCGCTTTTGTTTTCAGATCTATTATTCCAAAAACCCAAAAATACCTTGCTGCAATTTTTATTTGTTCTTTTTATTTTTTGTTCTTGAGAGATCTATCTCTCCAATCTATCATATCCTAATCTATCTTTTTACCGTAGAGAGATTGACAACCTCTCTTTCGCGTCGGGTTGCAAGTATTTGTTCTTTGTGTGTAGGTGCTGTTTATTAGGTGGTGGTGATCCTCCTACTGGTTCGATACCTTGGTTTCATAACTAAGGGAAATACTTACCGTCGTTGTGCTGCATCATCCCTTCCTCTTTGGGGAAATACTGACGCAGTCTCAAGCCACGTCAAAGGAATTTCTGGCGCCGTTGCCGGGGAGGAAGCGGTCTCTTCTACGTGCCAATCTCTGGCACCGAGGAGACACCATCATCACCTACCAGGTTCGTAATCACAAATCTCATGTCCTTGCAATTACATTATTTGCCATTTGTCTCTCGTTTTCCTCTCCCCCACTTCACCCAATTTGTCGTTTTATTCGCCCTCTTTTTCATTTGCCTTTTTCTCGTCAAATCTCTTGCTTGCTTGCAATCTTGTTTGTGTAGTCACGATGACTCAAGAAAACACCAAGTTGTGTGATTTTTCCAATACTAATAACAATGATTTTATTAGTACGCCAATTGCTCCTCCCGCCACTAGTGCGGAGTCTTGTGATATTAATGCCGCTTTGTTGAATCTTGTCATGAAAGATCAATTTGTCGGTACTCCTAATGAGCATGTCGCGTCCCATCTAAACACGTTTGTAGAATTGTGTGATATGCAAAAGAAAAAATATGTGGACAATGATATAGTGAAATTGAAATAATTTCCTTTTTCCTTGCGGGATCGTCCAAAAATTTGGTTTTCCTCTTTGCCTCGCAATAGTATCGATTCTTGGAATAAGTGCAAGGATGCTTTTATCACTAAGTATTTTCCGCCCACGAAAATTATTTCCCTTAGGACACAAATCATGAATTTTAAGCAACTTGAGCATGAACATGTTGCACAATCTTGGGAAAGAATGAAATTGATGCTAAGAAATTGTCCTACTCATGGTTTAAATCTTTGGATGATCATACAAAAAATTTATGCGGGATTGAATTTTGTCTCTAGAAATCTTTTAGATTCCACCGCGGGTGGTACTTTTATGGAAATTACCTTGGGTGAAGCTGCTAAATTGCTAGATAATATTATGGAAAATTATTCACAATGGCATACCAAAAGAGCACCTACTAGCAAAAAGGTTAACTCGGTTGAAGAAATTAGTACTTTGAGTGATAAGGTTGATGCTTTGATGAAGTTGGTTGCTATTAAAAATGCTCCTATTGATATTAATGATGTGCCTTTGTCTACCTTGATTGGGCAAAATAGTGATTCCGTAGATGTGAACTTTGTCTCGCGAAACAATTTCAATAATAATGCTTATAGAGGTAATTTTAATCCTAGGCCTTTTCCTGGAAATTCCTCTAACAACTATGGTAATTCATATGGTAATCCTTCTTACAATAATAATAGGAACACCTCTGATATTGAGAGTAATATTAAAGAATTTATCAATGCGCAAAAGGTTTTCAATACTACGATAGAAGAAAAGTTGAATAAGATTGATGATATGTCTAGAAGCATTGATATAATTTCTCATGATGTGGAAAATCTCAAGTTGAAAGCTTTTGTGCCTAAAATTGATGAATCAGTTAAAGCTTTATATGTCTCTATGGATAAAAGTAAGAAAAGAACCGCTATGCTTAGAGCTAGAAGAGAATTCTTAGAAAAATCGTTTTCTAGTGATTGCCTTCAGAAAAATGATGAAGATCTTAAAGTGATTGGTGTTTCTTCTATTGATTACTTGTTTAGTAATATTAAGATTGATGATAAAGGGACTGAAGTAGAGTCAACTTTATCTAGAAGGCGTCCCAATAATTTGGAGGGTGAAAATCTTGATGAAAAATTTGATGAAAGTGGGTTTGAAGAGGTCAAAACTTTAGCCAGTGATGTGCCCACTATTTTGGATTGCAAAGACTTTAACTATGATAGTTTCTCTTTGATTGAATGTATGTCTTTGCTACAATCCATGATGAATTCACCCCCATGCTTATGAACAAAATAAAGCTTTCACTAAACATATCGTTGATGCCATGATGAAATCTTTTGAGGAAAAGTTGGACTTGGAGATTTCTATTCCTAGAAAATTACATGATGAGTGCAAACCTACCATTAAGGTAAAGATTAAAAATTATGAGTGCTTTGCTTTATGTGATTTCGGTGCTAGTGTTTCCACGATTCCGAAATCTTTATGTGATGTGCTTGGTCTCACCAATATTGAAGAATGTTCTCTTAATTTGCACTTGGCGGATTCTACTATTAAAAAGCCTTTGGGAAGAATTAATGATGTTCTTATTCTTGCAAATAGGAACTATGTGCCCATAGATTTTATTGTTCTTGATATTGATTGCAATCCGTCTTGTCCCATTATACTTGGTAGACCATTCTTACGCACCATAGGTGCCGTGATTGATATGAAAGAGGGCAATATTAGATTTCAGTTTCCACTAGGAAAGGGTATGGAACACTTCTCTAGAACAAGAATTAAGCCACCATATGAATCAATCATGACAGCATCCTATGGAGCAAAAACCAAAGATGACAATACTTGAAGCTATGTGTTATGCCTAGCTAGGGGCATAAAACGATGACGTTGGGAGGCAACCCAATGAATAAATTTATTTTTCTCTTTTTCTTTCTATTTTTGAGTGTTGACAGAATTATGCCTCTATTATGATTGTGTTTTTATGTTTTATTTAGTGTTTGTGCCAAGTAGAACCTTTACGATGATTCATAAGATGAGTAGAAACAATGTTGAATCTGAAACGGAAACTTTGCCTCCAGTGTTCGAATTTTCATTTTTTACTGGAACGTGATATTGAGCAGAAATTTTAACACGGTGTTGCTATACACACTAGTAGAACGCCCGTGCATTGCCACGGGCCAGTTGGATCTATCACACATGCCTCAACTCCAGCTCTTCGATCGTTGTGATATTACTTTGCTATGTTGTAAGTCCACCTAGTGTTATTTCCAATTCTATCAATTTGTTGAGTTGGCTTCAGCTCTACATTGCCACCAGTGACGGAGCTTCATGGGGCCAACCTGGGTCATGCGCCCATGCTCCCCCCCCCCCAGCTCATACAAAATTATGTGCATATCCCTTAGTATTAGGCTTGATTATCCAGTAAAAACTATCCCAAAAAATAGTAGCAGTGTCGTGATCAATCCAGTAAATACTAAAAGGTTCACTAATTTCAGAATATTTCCCTGAGATAAAATATTTTGACATTCCTTTGCCCATATTAACATAGTTGAATCCGTGGCTGAGAGATAATATATTTTTCATCAGAGATAATCTACAATGGCGATATGGTCTTCAGAAAGACAAACAATATAATTTTCAGAAATATAAAAGCCAAACTATATTAAGAAGTAAACAGTTACAGATCCACTTTATGCTTGCAAAGAGCCTTTCCAATAATCTTTATCGGTTTATCTAGCTCTAGCAAGGCACAATCCAACTCTCCACTTCAAATCCATATAAATGATCCCTTAGCTAGCAAACAACCGGTATATTGCTGGACATTTTCTTTAGAATCAAACATTTTAGTGAAAAACACCTGACCTATGAAAAGCCTCAGGTCTTTCTCAGTTTCATAGTCTGATCGACAACTCAAAGTGGAGATACATGCTGGGTGGCAGAAACTTAGCTCACAAATATTTCACAGGTCACAATGTCGATGGACCATTGCTTCTCCTTTCTTTAGGTGCCTCTACTCATGGTTAGCGCAGCTGCATTCCCAACTATATCCATGGCAAGATCACGATTATGTTTAAAGGCATACATACTTGAATTCGCCACAGGCTCATCTTCGCATTCCTTAAATCTATTTGAAGGCAATCATCCAGAACATCAGTCTAACCACCCTAACAAAAGTCCACATAAAAAATGAGTTGTTATAGATATATTTATTTGAGATGAGAAGAATAACATGCTAGTACTTGCAGCTCATTCCAAGAGGAGGATTTAATAAACAATAGAACCAATATTCTATTATTTTTGTTAATTATTTTAAGTAAAAAAAGGATGTTATATATTTACCTGAATATGTAAAAGCATCAGAATAAATATTTCTATTTTTTGCCTAATTAATTCAAATATCGACATACAAATCCAGCATGTTTATGGAACCTTGTAATGGTGGTGGTTTCAAGGCTTGAATTCGTGACGAATGAAACCTTGAGATTCGGGTTTCAGGATGATACTGATTAATACTGTGCTGCACGCATTTGGATCCAAACTGATTGCTTGACGGAAAAATCAACCACCACTAATTGACCCTCTTATCATTTCACTTACCTACAAATTCAAAAGAAGAAAACTTCAGTACACACACTTAGGTGGTATAGCAAGTAACAAAACACCAATATGAACTGCTGTTGAAGAGTAACTCATGTAGGTTAGTGAATCATCCTATTTTTTTCCAGGTTAATGAGATGAGCTGTGTTCAGTGATTTAGCAATCAGACACCTAAAAAATTGCCCTTCTAATTACGGAAATGCTGATGTAACAACAATGCATGATGTTCTAGAGTGTAAATTAATTTTTTGTCTTTACAAAAAGTTGTATGATAAGCTTCACGTAAATCTAAAATGAGAGTGTTTTTAGTGTGGTGGATTACATTGATGTAGGGTGATTAAGCAAGACATCCAACAATTAGTTATATGTACAATAGTCGCTAGTGTAGCTTTAGAAATGACAAATCGTGACAAGCATTGACTAACCTCTGGATGTAACTCCCTTGTTGCTTGTTGTAAGAATAAGAATGCATCAGAAACCTTCATAATGTCCTGGATAAGGAAAACATGAACCATCCACAGTCTCGATAAAATGAAAAAAGGTCTTCTATAGATGCAACAACAAAATGCGTACCGAGTGATCTACACTCAGAACTACTTGAAGTATTCTCATCTCCATAAATCTGCATACTGAAGGACCAAGTAACAAAAGCTAGTAAAACAATCTGATAAATGCTTGCGAACTTAAGATACCCTGCACACAGCTAGCAACGAGTGTGAGTCACTGGCGTGTAGAGGAACAGAAGTATATCCACAGCTTCATGATTGCTCAAGTGCTCCCATAGTCCCTCTGACCCAAATATAACAAACTGATATTCTACACACAGTCTATGTTCTTCAATGGATGGTTCAGGACAAGGAATTGGTTTATGGAAGGGCTTTGGAATATAGAATCAGGCCAGAAGGGGCTCACAGTTACATTCAGAACTTTTTAGGTAGGTGTGGCCAATCACTCTGGAAACCCGAATATAAAGAAAAAAACAGAGCATGAGCAATTACTATGTGAGATATGTCAGATGACATCGATCTTGGGACTTTGTACAAATGGCATGCTCTTGGCATCATTAATTCATGAAATGGAGCGCAAATTGAAACCTCTGGCCTCACGGTTACATTCTGAACTTTTTAGGTAGGTGTGGCCAATCATTCTGGAAACCTAAATATAAAGAAAAAAAAACAGACAATTCATTAAAAATATACTGTAATTTTCAAATAGTTTGTATGTGTGAAACTAACTGGAAGTCTTATTTTACGAAAGAAAAACTATTTCACTCACATATAAATCATCGCCTACAGATCCATCCTTCACTCCCTTCCATCTTCTCGTCCTCTCCAACTCTATTCTCCCAGTCCCAGAACTCCATGTTGCAAGTCACATAATCAGCACTGGCGCACGCCACCATGACCTCGTGCCGCGCCGTCATCACCGAGCTCCCTAACCTGCACACCGCCTGCTGCTGCTCCGCCTCCCTATGGGGATCCCGCTGCTCCCCTCCCTCCACCCCTGCCACTGCTCTGCTTCCTCACCCATGATCCTTCTGTCGGCCACAACAGATGAAATATATACACGCTGGTGGCAACCAGATGATTAGCTGTAGAAAAAAAGAACATATCTTGAATTACAACACAAGCCACAAATTTCTAATTGTTGAAAATGCATTCTTAACATTGGAATTCTACAAAGCCTTGGGCAACAATGCTAGTCCATGCTTTGTACAATAGAATAATTTGTGTGCTCTTCAGAAGGATTGCAGGTGGTAAATGTCCCAGTATCCCTGATAAAACTTATGAAGCTAATCTAAACTGAATATCCTTATATCCAGCAGGCATATCCATTGAACAAACTACATGTCATTGCAAATAAAAACATGAGGAAATACGTTCCAAATACTAAATAAGCGCCATTAATAAGTCATCAATGATAGCAGGATTACGAGGATCATCTTGTGGTATCCCCTGCTCAAATTTTTCAACAAGATCAACTATGACATCATGAGCTTTGGTGTATACGCCACCACCCAGCTAGGGCAAAAGGGAAACAAACGACGCACCAAAATCGTACCCCACAAGGAGAAGATGCCATACAAAAAAACAAATGAAATCAGCAACATTGGTGATGTTTCACTTGCATCAAAAATACTTATGCAGGTTTGCAGCTACAAGCACAGAATGTGGATCAATTACAACATCAATCAGCAAACATACTTTCATTTTCAGAGAGAGTGACTATTTTTGTAAATGAGTTATATCATCAAATCAAACTTTAATGTTGCTCCATTTGTGATAATTATACCCATGTTTTGTATGATATTTTAAAATGCTCGCAGTCCAAGTTTTAAAAGTGGCCATCAATATATCCAAAATTGTATGGACTTTCCATGTGAAGACTATATATAACAGACTACAAGACTATTCACTCAAATTTCCAGTGTTGGTCGCATTGTAGTATTTCCCAATAAACTGCTGCTCCCACCCTTTTATTTTATATTTTAGAACGTGTGCGCATCAATTCTTAAAAGAATTACAACTAATAGTTTAAAACTGTATACATTATTACATTGTGAAAACTAATAACTACTACTTCCGTCTCTATTTACATGGCAAACTGTAGTTGGCGGGAAGCAAACTGCAGTTGCCTCACCTTGCTATGGTGGATCAGATCAAACTATCGTCGTTCAGATAAAGCGATCGTAGTAGCATTGCTATGGTGGATCATATCAAACAGTCATTGCACATGCCTACTGTACTGGAATGTAAGAAATGAGTGTTTGACTGATAGATGGCGCACCTTGGAGGCTTGGAGGGTGGTGGTCACCTTGTTCCTCGAGTGCCTGCGGATGGAGCTGACGCTGCTCACCTCCGGGTTGGTCACCTCGAGTCCAAGATGACTCAATCACGTGGTCACCCTCTTCCTTGAGTGCGTGACATGAGACCTCCCAGAGGCTGGATTCTGCACAATGTAGTGAAAAGCGATACTCTGATTATCACCAGACCAGATGAGGTGTGTTTGGTATGATGTGTGTGGACGTGTTCTTCAGGATCTGGGCACCAAAATTTCTCATGACAGGGCGCATCCTTACCACATCAGACGTCAATGCATGCGTTCTTAAAGACGATTGTTGGCCTCGACTTCCAATGTCGCACAGAGCACTTCTTGGAGTCGGGCATGCCGGCCATGATGGCCTTCTGCTTCCAAGAGCGGGGACACCACTAACACTGCACATCAAAAAACGAGAAGTTGGATTCGTCACAAGGAGGTGGATCAAACCACATGAAATCGTTATCAAATTGGAATCTTTTGTCACAATTCATACAGGGAAGCAGCTCCAAAAAATGGATTCAGGCCAAGAACGAGGATAAGAAGAAATCTTGAACAATTAATCGAATAAAAACCTATGCGCAGATGGGAAACTCGAAGCAAAATCCTATCGCAGTACAAGAAATCGGCCGAAACAAAGCATAAACGCATCACTAATCCATCCTCGGCCCAATCAGAACACCCCCGAAACCCCCATCTTTTCGCATGTAGTCCGGCCAGTACTCTGACTGGGTTCAATGGTTGTATGAACATGAAAATCTCCCTGGAGTCATACCCCTATCGGACCTCGACGGCGGCGATGGCGGACCTCGGCAGCGGTGTCCCGACGGCAGTGACGACTCCTCTAGGACCTCGGCGGTGGCAAAGGGATCCAGGATTGCGGCTAGGGCGTGGTTTCCATCGACGTAGCAAATAGATCGGCAGCGGCGAAGGACTCTGGGATGGCGACGAATGGATCCGGGATGGCGGCGAAGGCCTCCGGGATGGAGGCGATCGGTGGCTCGCGATGGCAGCGATCTGGGATTCGCGATGGAGAGGATCTGGGGTTCGCTCCAGCGACGCGGGTGGAGCGTCTAGCGATGGGTTTGCCTCCAGTGATGGTTTTTTTCGTTTCGCACGTGGGTGCCCCGGTCGGCCTTTTTTCGTCCGATTTTTCCTAGCGATGCATACTGGGAGCCTCGATCGGGATTTTTTCGTCCACTTTTTGCTTCGTTACGTAGGTGGGAGGCGGCTTAATTGTAGGAGGTGGGAGGGGAGATTAAAAAACCCTGACGAAGGTGGGGAGTATGACGAAAAAACCCGGAACGGAAGCTACCAACTCCCCAATTAGGAGTAGAGATTCTTTACATTGTCCTAATTTTTTGGAATTTTTAGAGTTACAGAAGTATGGTTAGAGTATAGATTACGACAGACTGTTCTGCTTAAGACAGATTCTGTTTTCGTTGCATTGTGTGCCTGTTTTGATGAATCTATGGGTTATATTGAAGGGTATGAGCCATGGTAAAGTTAAAATACAGTAGGTATAATGCAATAATAAAATATGAATGGGTTTGCAATAGTACTTATGGTAGTGATTTGCTTTATTATACTAACGGATCTCACGAAGATTTTGTTGAGTTTTGTGTGATTGAAGTTTTCAAGTTTTGGGTGAGATCACGGTGGATGAAGGAATAAGGAGTGAAAAGAGCCTAAGCTTGGGGATGCTACAGCATGCCCAAGATATATCCAAAGAGAAACAAGCAACTAAGCTTGGGGATGCCCCGAGTGGCATCCCCTCTTTCTTCTAACGACCATCGGTATTTTACTTGGAGCTATATTTTTATTCGTCACATATCATGAGTTTTGCTTGGAGCGTCTTGTATCATTTGAGTCTTTGCTTGCTTTGCTTTTTAGTTTGTCACTTGTATCCTTGCTGGACACACCTATTTGAGAGAGACAAAATTATGCTATGATTTGTTCGAATTTCTCTATACGCTTCACTTGTACTTTTTGAGCTATAGAATTGCTCTAGTGCTTCACTTATACCTTTTTGAGCACGGTGTGCTTGGAAATTTTTGTAGAAAACACTCTCATGCTTCACTTAGATTATTTTGAGAGTTAGTAACTTTTGAATAAATCCTCTCATGCTTCACTTATACTATTTTGAGAGATGAAATATCTATGCTCATGTGCTTCACTTAAATTTGTGTGAGCTTGTCAAAAGCAATGGCAATATATGAAACTAGTCCCAAAGTGATAGATATCCAAGGAGGATATAATAAAAACTTTCATGAAGATCATTGGACAAATTAAACTTGATTCCTTGCAATAGTTTTGAGACATGATGATAGTAATATGTGAGTCTTGTTAGTGAGTAATTATGAGTAGGAATATTGGCGTTAAGGTTTGTGATTCCCTATGCATGCACGAAAGTCAATAGTTATGCAATGAAATTACATCCTACTTATGGTGCATTATTCGGTGTTAGTTATGCTCGGTGCTCGCTTATGTGAATTTTCGTTTCTTGGTTGGTTGCTTCTCAATCTATTTGCTAGCCTCCACTTGTACTAAGTAGAAATACTACTTGTGCATCTAAAATCCTTAAACCCAGTTTTGCCTTATGAGTCCACCATACCTACCTATATGCGGTATTTCCATGTCGTTCTAAGCAAATTTGTATGTGCCATCTCTACTTTTTAAAATAAATTTCCATTTTGTGTGCTCGTACCGCTCATGAAACGGTAGGGGGTGTCCAATATTTTTCCATGCTAGATGTGTTATTCTCAAGATGAGTGTTTATTCACTTGTCATTGCACGAGAGTACGGCGGTAATAGGGATGCCCAGTCCCGAAATGAAAAAAAAACTTTATGTTGTCAAATAATAAATTCCTTGGAAAGTGTTGGTATGGAAGGCACCCGTGGATACGACCAGCCATGGATTGTGAAAGAATGGTGGAAAAAGGAATAAACTTTATTTTCTGTTTGGGAATCGCCTATGATATATCTAGCATGGAAAGTATTGTGAACTACTTTGTCGTTTTCATTGACAGGAAAGGCATGCCACTCAAAATATTTTTCTCTCTCAATTTAAACTTTGAGTTCTGGCACCTCTACAAATCCCTACTTCCCTCTACGAAGGGCCTATCTATTTACTTTATGCAATTTTTATTTTTACTTTGTCTCTCCATCTTCTCTTATAAAGCACCAACTAGGGGGCACTATGATCGTACTTGAGCATTAGGTATAGCTAATATTTGAGTGTGTTTCATGAATGGATCAATGATTGAGCGTGATGGGCTAGGGATAACTTTCTTTAGTGTTGATATTTTGAAAGACATGGTTGCTTGTTGGCATGCTTGAGTATTGAAGTCATTATGTTAAAGCTAGACTATTGCTTTGAATCATCTAAAGTCCAAATGTCCATGCTACAAAGAAAAGATTATGTGATGAACATGTTAGGCAGCATTCCACATCAAAAATTCTGTTTTGTCATTTACCTACCCGAGGACGAGTAGGAATTAAGCTTGGGGATGCTGATACGTCTCCAACGTATCTATAATTTTTGCTTGTTCCATGCAGTTATATTATCAAACTTCGATGTTTTACAATCACTTTATAGCAACTTTATATCATTTTTTGGGACTAACCTATTGACATAGTGCCAAAGTGCCAGTTGCTGTTTTTGCTTGTTTTTTACTTCACAGAATATCAGTACCAAACGGAGTCCAATCGCGACGAAACTTTTTGGAGATTTTTTTGGGCCAGAAGACATCCAGTGGGCCAAAGAAGTGCCAGAGGGGAGGGTCGAGGAGACCACAACCCACCAGGGCACATGAGAGGCCCCAGGCGCGCCCTGATGGGTTGTGCCCTCCTCGGGACCCCTCTCCACCACCTCTGATGCCTATAAATTCCCAAATATTCCAGAAACCCTAGAGGAGTCGATGAAAAACACATCTAGCTGCCGCAACTTCCAGAGCCTCGAGATCCAATCTAACACCATCACGGAGGGGTTCATCATCCTCATTGGTGCCTCTCCGATGATGCATGAGTAGTCCACCATAGACCTACGGGTCCGTAGGCAGTAGCTAGATGGCTTCCTCTCTCTCGTTTGATTCTCAATACAATGGTCTCTTGGAGATCTATTTGATGTAAACTTTTGCGGTGTGTTTGTTGGGATCCGATGAATTTTGAGTTCATGATTAGTTTCTATCCATGAATATTATTTGAGTCTTCTTTGGTCTCTTATATGCATGATTACTTATAGCCTCGTATTTGTTCTTCAAATCTTTGATTTAGTTAGGCCAACTAGATCGATTTTTCTTGCCATGGGAAGAGGTGCTTTGTGATGGATTCGATCTTGCGGTGTCCTCTCCAAGTGACTGAAGGGGCAGCAAGGCACGCATGTATCGTTGCTATTAAGGATAACAATATGGGGTCTATTCCTACATGAATAGATCTTGTCTACATCATGTCATCATTCTTATTGCATTACTCCGTTTTTCCATGAACTTAATACACTAGATGCATGCTGGATAGCGGTCGATGTGTGGAGTAATAGTAGTAGATGCAGGCAGGAGTCGGTCTACTTATCTTGGACGTGATGCATATATAATGGTCATCGCCTTGGATATCGTCATGATTATTTGATCTTCTATCAATTGCCCAACAGTAATTTGTTCACCCACCGTGTGCTATACTCATGAGAGAAGCCACTAGTGAAACCTATGACCCACGGGTCTACTTTTACAACATATTGCTTTCCGATCTATCTTTTTGCCGCTTTTGTTTTCATATCTATTATTCCAAAAACCCAAAAATACCTTGCTGCACTTTTTATTTGTTCTTTTTATTTTGTGTTCTTTAGAGATCTATCTCTCCAATCTATCATATCCTAATCTATCTTTTTACCATAGAGAGATTGACAACCTCTCTTTTGCGTCGGGTTGCAAGTATTTGTTCTTTGTGTGCAGGTGCTGTTTATTAGGTGGTGGTGATCCTCCTACTGGTTCGATACCTTGGTTTCATAACTGAGGGAAATACTTACCGTCGTTGTGCTGCATCATCCCTTCCTGTTTGGGGAAATACCGATGCAGTCTCAAGCCAACATATGGACCTCTACAGTGATAGTTTCCCTCACTAGACGCCATACTCTCCTAGGTTGTGAAACCAACGCAATGGAGACCAAAGCTCTGATACCACTTGTAGGATCCGAAGTATGTCTAGAGGGGGGTGATTAGACTACTTGTCCAAATAATATTCTATCCTTTTCCCAGTTTCAGTTGTGGGTAGATTTTAGCAATTTGCACAAGTCAAGTTCACCCTACACATGCATGTCTACGAGTATTGCAGCGGAAAGTAATGACAAGCATATGTAAAAGGATAAGGGTAGGAAGATCAAATGCAATTTGAAGACGCGGATATTTTTCCCGTGGTTCCGATAGGTGGTGCTATCGTACGTCCACGTATATGGAGTCTTCAACCCATAGAGGGTAGCGGTCGCGAGAGTCCACGGAGGGCTCCACCCAAAAGGGTCCACGAAGTAGCAACCTTGAATATTCCAGAACGGCTTCCATCCACGAAGGACTAGCCTCACTATGGGTAGATCTTTACGAAGTAGGCGATCTCCTTGCCCGTACAAACTTCTTGGTTTAACTCCACAACATGAAGTAGGAGGCTCCCAAGCGACACCTAAACAATCTAGGAGGCACCACCCTCCAAAAGGTAATGGGCTCGATAGTAACGATGAACTCCTTGCTCTTGTGTTTCAAATGATAGTCTCCTCAACACTCAATCTCTCTCTCACATATTTGGCTTGGGTAGAAGGGATTGATTGGATGGAAAGAAACTTGGGGAGGCTAGAAATCAAGATCCATATGGTTGGAGTGGATAATCTTGACCTCAACACAAGGGTAGGTGGCTCTCTGTCAGAAATTGGATATGGCAAGTGTGGAATGGTTCTGAGTGCTTCTCATACGAGTGGGATGTGGTGGAGTGGTATATATGGGCATCTCCAAAAATCCGACCGTTACAACATTATTGCCCAACTCGGTGGAACCGAAGTGAAACTCGGTGGCACCGACTTGTTCAAAATGTGGCAACTTTAGGCTTTTCGGTGAGACCGATATAGAAAATTCGGTGGTACCGATATGGGTGACCTAGGCAGTTACCAAATCTCGGTGAGACCGATTTCTCAAACTCGGTGGGACCGATTTGGAGAAATGGGTTAACAGAGAGTTGGCCCAACTTCTCGGTGCGACCGATTTGCAAAACTCGGTGGGACCGAATCAAGAAAATGGCTAACCAGGAAGTTGGTTACTGGTTTCGGTGGCACCGAAAGGGAATGTTGGTAGTACCGAGTAGTGGGTCTTGGCTAGGGTTTCTGTCTGGGTTTTACACTCGGTGTAGCCGATATGGAAATGTTGGTGACACCGATTTTGAGTGTTAGGCTCTATGACAAAATATTTGTGGGAGAGCTTGTGGGTGTTTTTTGTGACTAACACTTGATCACTTGAGCATTTCATTCGCCATCATTACCTCACCCCCTTTTGATAGTATTGGCTTTCCTATGGACTCAAAGTGATTTCTCACAAAGTAAAATGTAGAGTCTTCATGCTTGTATCTTAGCCAATCCTATTCCTTGCATCTTGGGGTCTCCTCACAATCTTTAGCCAATCAAACATTGAACTTTTTCCTGAAATATACTTAGTGGAAACATTAGTCCAATAAAATATATGTTGTTATTAATTACCAAAACCACCTAGGGAGAAGTTGTGCTTTCAACATGTAATCCTTGAAGTTCGCCATGAGACTTAGATTCTTCATAGTCTTCTCATACTCGGTGTCGAACAACTCATCTTCATCATAGTAGCCATGTTCCACATCGTCATCATCAAGTGAGATATCCTCATCATAAGAGACAAGAGATTCGTTAAGGTTGTGATCATGACAATGTTCAAGATAATGAATGCGAATGGCTTCAACAATGATGTTGTTGATAGTTATGACATCTCCTTTAGCACGCATGAGGTCTCTAAGCTCAAATAGATAATCGTCAAAATTTGGATCACTAGGCTTCATTTTGTGAAAAGCAATAGTTTTATGGAGAATAACATCAAGATTTTTCAAGGAGTAATTTGAATATCTATTCTCTAAATCACTCCACAAAGTATAAGCACACTCAAAGTTTCTCATTTGATCAAACACAAGTCTTGGCAATCCTCTAATGATAAGATTAACAATTCTAAGATTACGAAGCATGTCAATTTCTTCTTCATGTGAAGGATGTAAAGGATCAATGGGAGGCACATAAGGGCTCTTAACATACTTGCTCAAATGGAATTCATTGAATAGCTTAAGCATCTCATATTTCCATTGACTATAGTACTCCCCATTGAGAATTGGCACTCTACAACTAAGACTCCCCAAACTAGACACATCCATCTTCCTCCAATGGTGATAAAACCAAAGCTATGGAGACCAATGCTCTGATACGAATTGTGGGATCAAGAAGGGGCGTCTAGAGGGGGGGGGGGGTGAATAGACTACTTGACAAATTAAAAACCTAACCTTTTCCCAATTTTAATGGTTGGCAGATTTTAGCAATTCTAACAAGTCTAATGCACCCTACACATGCTAGTCAACAAGTATAGCAGTGGAAAGTAATGACAGGCATATGTAAGAAGTAGTAGATATAGGAAGATCAAACGCAATAGATGACACAAAGATTTTTCCTGTGGTTCCGATAGGTGGTGCTATCGTACGTCCATGTTGATGGAGACTTCAACCAACGGAGGGTAGCGGTCACGAGAGTCCACGGAGGGCTCCACCCGTTAGGGTCCACAAAGTAGCAACCTCGTCTATTCCATCACGGCTTCCGTCCACGAAGGACTAGCCTCACTATGGGTAGATCTTCACGAAGTAGGCGATCTCCTTGCCCGTACAAACTTCTTGGTTCAACTCCACAACACGAAGAAGGAGGCTCCCAAGAGACACCTAACCAATATGGGAGGCACCACCCTCCAAAAGGTAATAGATGTGGTAACAATGATGAACTCCTTGCTCTTGTGCTTCAAAAGATAGTCTCCTCAACACACAATCACTCTCTCACAGATTTGGCTTGGTAGAAGAGGTTGATTGGGTGGAAAGCAACTTGGGGAGGCTAGAAATCAAGATTCATATGGTTGGAGTGGAAGGTCTTGATCTCAACACATGAGCAGGTGGTTCTCTCTCAGAAAAATGGACATGGCAAGTGTAAGTGTGTTCTGAGTGCTTCTCTTGCGAGTGAGAGGTGGTGGAGGGGTATATATAGGCATCTCCAAAAATCCAACCGTTACAACATTATTTCCCAACTCGGTGAAACCGGAGTAAAAACTCGGTTGTACCGACTAGTGCAAAATGTGTCAACTTTAGGCGTTTTGGTGAGACCGATATATAATTCTAGGTGGTACAGATATGAGTGACCTAGGCAGTTACACAACTCGGTGGTACCGATTTCCAAATCTCAGAAATTCCGATTCTTGAAAAGGAGATACCAGAGAGTTGGTCACTGATTTTCGGTTGCACCGAAAGTGAAAGTTGGTGTCACTGAGAAGCTAGGGTTTGGCATAGGATCTGTCTAAGTGAAACTCGGTATGGCCGAATGAAAAAACTTGGTGGCACCGAATTTGGATATTTGGTTTCGGAGAGAGTATTTGTGGGAGAATTTCATGTATATTTTTGGTGGCTAATCTCTAAGCACTTGAGCAGCTAGATCATCATAAACACCTCATCCCCTTTTAATAGTATTGGCTTTCCTATGGACTCAAGGTGTGATTTCTCACAAAATGTAAAATGTAGAGTCTTCAAGCTTGTTGATTTTGCCAATCCTATTCCATTTCTTCTTCTTCTCTCCTTGGGGATCCTCCACACAATCCATGGCCAATCTTCTCTGTGGACTTTATCTGAAACAAACTAGGTAAAACTATTAGTCCAAGAGACAATGTATGTTGTCATGAATTATCGAAACCTTCAAGGGAGCATATGTGCTTTCAATTGTGCGAGGGCGTGAGGAGAATATGGTGGCCCTAGTGGCTTCTTGGGGAGCATTGTGCCTCCACACCACTCCAATGGAGACGTACCCCCTAAAGGGAGGGAACTTTGGTAACACATCCTCGTCCGCATCGACCCCACTTGTGGTTACTTCTTACCTTTACTTTGTGCAAGCTATATTGTGTTTGTATCATATGCTTGCTATTATTGTTGTTGTTGAGCTCATCATATAGGTTGTCCACCTAGTTGCATATCTAGACAACCTATTTTATCCTTTAGCCTAATTTGCAAAAAAGAAGCTAAAAATTGTTAGTCGCCTATTCACCCCCTCTAGTCGACCATATCGATCCTTTCAGTATTATAATTTGTTTGGGTTATTATTCTCTCCTTATACGCCTACTAAATCCGATCATCACAATTTTTTTAGCGCTATACATCTCATTCTCATGACATCTAGCCATATGTGAGTCCATCTTTGTTTCCTTGCTCTCTTATTGATTCTTGAGTTTGCTTGTTAATTTTGAATCACAAAAGTATATAAATTGGTAGACCGGATTCGAGTACATCGACCGAACAAATCTCGCGAGATTCGCCGGACACACGACTTCACAAGCCCTAAGACTATTTTGGGTGCACCACCGGGACGGGGGTTAGGTAGGGAGAACCTTATTCCATCTTCATGGAGACGCCTCTGTATCGTCTTCCCAAGCAAGACACAAACCCTAATAAAACTCAAAGAAATACCTAAAAACAAAGCCCTTGCGCCTGCAAGAGCCGGGATCTACCACACCGCCATGGCCCTAAGGCCGCAGGAGACGAGGCAGATTGGCGACATCGCCGACTGGAGACAGGAACCCTACTTGGCTTTTTCCATGGGAGGAGAGACGAAGGGTTGGTAAGACAAGTCGCTTGCCTTTTCTTAGAGATGGCCTCTTAGAACAATTTATCTCACCATATATTTACGATGTCTAGTTATTTGAGATTTTTTTCGCGAATACGCAAAAGCTTTGCATATCATTGCATTGATACGAGAGCATTGACACGAGAATTAGAGTGTTTGTTACATGAGTAATCTCACAAGCACGTGCGCACAAGGGGGCCCTAACTAGAGTGTACTAAGGGGCGACCAAAATGTTTCCTAGCCCTTTGGCTCGGGCGCGAGCCTAACTATGGGTGCCCTCCTTAATGCCGTCGGCAAGAAGGGTGATCGATGGCATTTCACCATTGAAGACGCAGGCGTTGCGCAGCTTCCAGATACGCCATGCAGTAAGGATGATGATCGATGCAAGCTCGCGACGCAATGCGGTAGGCGCATCCTGGACAGTCTTGGAGAACCAGTCGCGGAAGTCTATCCCATGGCTTGAGAGAGATAATTTGGTGATGTGGCACCAGGAGAGGACCTCGTGCCAAACCTGACGCGAGAAGGAGTAGTCGTCGAGGAGATGCTCCATGGTCTCGGGTTCTTGATTGCAAAGTAGGCACAGGGGTGCATGTGTGAGGCCTCTTCGCACAAGGCGGTCGGCAGTCCAACATTGTCCTGGTAGGTGAGCCATAGGAAAATCTTGATGGGAGGGGTGCCCAAGATTTTCAAGCGAGCTTCTAGGACGGTATGATCGTAGAGCCGGAGAAAAGCGCCTGGTAGCAAGACTTGGCGGAGTACACACCGTCAGTCGTCCATCGCCAGGATAGGCGGTCGGGACTGGCGGAGAGGGTGATGGAGCTTAGTCGCGACCATAGCTCGATGTATTGCACAAAGGGCGGCGGGGTTGAGAGTACCATGCACGTCTTGGTTCCAGGATCGGTTGGCCAGCCTCTCGGCAACCAAGCGGGTCTTGCGTCGTTGACGGGGCACCAATGCGTGCATGAGCGGAGCCAACTCGGCCACGGTGGACCCATCGAGCCAGCGATCCTCCTAGAAGAGGCAAGAAGTGTCGTCGCTGATCGACCAGGTCGTGAAGGCCCTGAATATGGATTGCACCGCAGGGCAGCAAAGGATATGAAGGTGCTGCCATGGCCGTGAGGGATCTGTTTTGCACAGCCATAGCCATCTAGCTTGTAGCACGAAGCCGGAGCATTGCAGGTCCGGAATGCCGAGGCCGTCGTAGGCCAGCGGGCGACATACCCTGCCCCAGCTCACAAGGCAGTGGCCACCATTCTCAGAGATAAGACTAAGAGATCATCTATTGCGCACAATTTTTTATTGCCTTCTCTAGATTACATGACGGTTTAAGATACGACTATCTTATCAACCAATGTCATATGCTCTTAGCATAATATCATCACAATGCAAAAAAGAGTGACAAATAACCAAATTCTCCAACCGACGAGTGAAAATAGATGAAACAGGCCTTTTTCTGACCTCAATCCGAAAATATTTCACAAAATGTCCCTTTTACATGAAGCCTGGACCTAGGACACCATGCTAGATAGCATGACGCCTCTGACCAAGTCGCCACGCTATTTGGCATGATGTCCTAACATGGGATGGCATGCTAGATATTGTTACTGTGACGCCCCGGGCCAGGACGTCAATGCTAATTAGCATGGTGTCTCAGCCCTGAACGTCATGCCTGATGTCAGTTTGTGTTTTCAAGTTATGTTCATTTTGTGTTAAGGGTTGCATTGCAAGAGCACCGAATGGAGACATTTTTATTGCTGCTGCTGGACCTTTACGTAACTTGTCTGAACCGCTACATGTAGAAAGAAGACGATTGATTTGTCCGAGAGTTTTGGGATGGGCAAAGTCATTTTTGAAACAGACTGTATGAACCTAAGGCAAGCGGTGAGCTCCGATGCAAACGACATATCGGTCTTGGGTACTCCTTTTGGAGAAGTAAAATACCGACTCCATTTGGGTTTCATCGAGTACCGAGTTGAGTTTTCCCCTAGAAATTGTAACCTTCCAGCGCATGTGCTGGCGAGTCTTGATGCTAGGGAAATTCGTTGTGATCATACACTGTGAATTACGAATTTTCCACTGATGTAACCCGTGCAGTGGCCGGCGATTCTGTCGTGACTGTTAATGGAATGCTAGGTGTTTCATGTAAAAAAAAGTTTTCAGAAAGGGGCCTTATCCATTTTCACGACGAGGGCAACAAGGAAAACGACGAAAGAGCAGCAAACACAGCAGCAAGACCGAGACATCCTCCCCGGGCCGTCCATCTACAAACTAACGGCGGATGCGTGTTCACGCGTCTTTGAACACTTCGAAACGATTAATTAAGCTCGTGGTCGTCACAAACCCAACTATTCCCAGACACCCCCCATTTCCAATCCCCCACCCTTCCTCTCTCTCTCTTCCCCGCCCCTCGCCGTCGCCGCAGAGACAGAGAGAGAGAGGGACGCGGCCGCGGGAGAAGAAGGAGATAAGATGATGATGACACGGGCCTCCATGGGGGCCATGGAGGGCGCGGCGCTGGACGAGGTGGTGCGCCGGCTGGTCGAGGGCGGCCGCGGCGGGCGGCAGGTGCAGCTGTCCGAGGCGGAGATCCGGCAGCTCTGCGTCGACGCCAAGCGGGTGCTCCTGTCCCAGCCCAACCTCCTCCGAATCCAGGCCCCCGTCAAGATCTGCGGTGATTATTAAACTAATCATTTCTAACTTTGCTTTTGCTCCTTTCCAAATTACTAGTATATGTAGTTTTGATTTTGATGGTATTTCTTTCATAGAACGAATAGGTTTGTTGGTAATTTTCAGGCGATGTGAAGAATCTGTGAATCATGAAGGGATTTGGTACACCTTGGTGGTGTTTGGTGGAATTTAGGGATAAGAAAAGGATGGGTGCCCTTACAAGGGATGATGATCTCTTTGTACTATGACGATAATGCCTGATTTGAGCTTCCTCGGCCTTAAAGAACCATTAATGCTTAGTCATAGGTACTCCTAGGGATGCAAGTGGGAACCTGCGAAAGCCCGCATATAAGTATATTAAAAGTCAAACTTATGTGAATATCAAAGGAAAAATTACAATAAGTTGATTTTGTGTATACTTAGGCCCCTCCCAATGCTCCACCATGTACAGGCGCCAAGGCTGCCAAGTAGACATAAAGTCTGATGTGGCAAGTTAATTAAGAAAAGAGAGAGAGAGAGTAGTTTGGTGACCCCAGAAAGAAAAGGTGCTAAGCGCATGTGCCTAGGTGGAAGCACAATTCTGAGTCTACAACTAATTAAATGAAGGAATCTTAGCACCCAAAAACTAAGGACCTATGCATTGGGCATTTGAGTTGCTAAGCCATTTAATGCACTTAGCACCTCATCTGAGCACCTTTGCATTGGTTATGAACTTGCTTCACAGGTTGCCCTGCGCGCTTGCATCCTTAGATACTCCCACTTTGGCTGCTGGCGCCATTTGTTTTGCTCGCTTTAGAACATGTGAATTCGTGATGGGAGTTATGAATGGAGTTGCTGGGTTACTGAGCTGAGGTAGGATTGTTGGCTATATTGGGGGCTGCGGTGGATGGTCAAGTCGCTGCTCATCGTCCATTAAATTTGTTTCCACGAGCTGGTGACATTATGACCAATACTGCACTTCTTGGTTCTACACCGGGTTTGGTTGGTATGGTATTGTAGTCCATATGTCATCCTTCTGGTGTCAGGAAGAAGGAAGTACAAAGTAGCATCATGCATAACAACCCTACCAAATTTTGAAAGTAAAATAATGCAAAAAGGAAAGGCAAATTGTGAACCCTGGGCTGCAATGCATCATAATAAACTTGGCAACAGGTCTGCAGAAGACTTGTCTTCACCTTCAATATGTCAATTGCCTTCTTCACTTTCCTTCACCCAAAATTTTATACAAATGGTCTATATACTGCCCGACACCCTACCATCAATTGTCATTTCATTTCAAACTTCCCATAATGCCCAGCATGTAGCCCACAGCCTGAAGGATAAATAACCATCAATTTGTCTGTGTACAGTCCTCCCAGATCAAGCCATCAAACATTGAAATCTTCCTGAGACTGAGACGAAACAAACAATTGGGCGAGCAAACTCGATATGGTTTTGATCCCTGACACAACACGATAGTCCTCCCCTTAGCAGTTCCTCTTTCAACCAAACATCTAAGGGGTTTATTATCAAAGACTTGCCAGAGGAAAAATCTTGTTCTTTATTTGGTTTTTGCAGAGACCACACACTGACTATTCTGTAACTGGCAAGTGCTTACTTTCTGTAAAAGGATCTTGTAGAAATGTCATTATTATTTTCTCTAGTCCCGAGCTAATAACATCCTCAATTACACCTCCTCCAACGTGTATATCAAACCATTCCACATGTTAACCTCATAACCTCTACATCTCCTGACATCTTTGATTCACCTGCCATATTCCATCCTAGCAACAATCAACCACTGACATAGATTTGAGCAAATTTGAAAAATACATGATACTGAATACTGGCATGTACAACCTTTATAGCTTTACCATTCTACAGATTATCTGCTAAGGAGCTTTGTCAGTACAATGCCTGTGAGTTAATCTCGTTTGTGTGATAAAGATTTCTTTCTGCACAAAGTTTAGAGCTTCTTAATATTCATTATTATTGTAATTTTTTTACACATCTTCACAGAAAACTCTAGGCTTACCTGTTATGATGATACCTTCAGGTGATATCCATGGTCAGTTTGTTGATCTTCTGAGGTTGTTTGATTTGGGTGGTTATCCTCCAACCTCAACCTATGTATTCCTCGGAGACTACGTAGATAGAGGCAAACAGAGCTTGGAAACTATATGCTTACTGCTGGCGTACAAAATAAGGTACCCTGACAAGGTTTTCCTGTTAAGGGGGAACCATGAAGATGCAAAAATCAACAGAGTTTATGGTTTCTATGATGAATGCAAGAGGAGGTTCAATGTTCGACTGTGGAAGATATTCTCTGATTGCTTCAACTGCCTGCCTATTGCAGCACTCATTGACGACAAGATACTGTGCATGCATGGTGGCCTTTCACCTGAACTGACTAACCTTGACCAAATAAAGGATATTGAGAGGCCGGCTGAGATTCCTGATTATGGTCTCCTGTGTGATTTGCTTTGGTCTGATCCTAGCCCTGACGGAGAAGGGTGGGGGGAGAGTGACAGAGGTGTTTCATGTACGTTTGGTGCAGATAAGCTTATAGAGTTTTTGGAGAAAAATGATCTTGATCTTATCTGCCGAGCCCATCAGGTTTGTGAACACTTAGTCAAACTCCTGTTATTTTCTGGATTATTGTTATTCTCGAGCTTTACTTACAATAACTGCATGTACCATGAATGCCCTTAGGTGGTAGAAGATGGTTACGAGTTCTTCGCACAACGGAGATTAGTCACAATCTTCTCAGCTCCAAATTATTGCGGGGAATTTGATAATGTAGGTGCTCTGTTGAGCATAGATGAAAATCTGATGTGCTCATTTCAAATCTTGAAGCCAAATGAAACAGGCACATCGCGTGTAAAAAGACAAATCCCAAATAAGGTAAATCAGCTAGCTTCAGATTGGATTCATATTCTACTATGCACTACAAGTTGAACCTGTGGAGCTAGAATGTTTTATCATTGCATTGTCTTTATTGACTAGAATATTAGAAAATAGAAACCATGATCTACAAAACGAAAGAAAATTCAACGATAATGCCTCTGATGCACAAGATCTGCTGTGGTTTGCTGGTTCTGTTACTTCTTGCATAATCCAGTCATCTGCTCTTTTTTAATGAACATACAATAGCTGCACAGTAGGCCAGTACATTTTTGTTTCTAAATTGTAATGCCAGCTCGTTGTTTCTTCTTTATTTTCATGAAGAAACTTTGCGGATGACACTACCACAGAGAGTGATAGTGAATTGATAATGTAATTGAGAATATTCCTTCATTTAATCTTTTGATCTAGAAGGGGCTATTCAATGTATTCATTCCGTGATTCCGTCAACTATTACATTTTAGCTACCCAACCAGTTAGGTCTTGAACCATGGGCCTAGGGAAACGGCACAGAAGATATCATAACCACTTATTCAGTAGGTTTGTTTAGTTGATGAGAATGGAAGTGATAAGTAGGTTAGTGTTGAGCTATTCCCACAAACACCCGTTGATCAGAATGACTAGTAGTACAATAATATGTAGAAAGAAGACCATGGGTCACTTCGTCTAAATTAGCCCATGACTACATTAACCCTTCCAACATGCATATCTTAATCAATTGAGCTGTGACCATCAAATAGCTACTACGTGTGAACTACCCAAGATGCAAAATACAGTAGCCTCTACCTACGATAACATATCCTGACTAAAATATCTGATAAGTTTATTCCCTCTGTTCACAATTATAAGATGTTTTGGATATTTCAATATAGACTACATACTGACTGAAATAAGTGAACAGACACACTAAAACGTGTCTATATACATCCAATTCAGAATAAAGTTAGAATATCTTATAAGTATTTGTGAACAGAGGGAGTACTTCTCCAGACCTGGGATCTCAAATGTATGATTTGAAGGCAACACAACTGATTATATTTCCTTTTTGACCTTAACAGCCAGCAACTGGGGGAAGTGCCTGATCTGATTGACATCCAATTCCTTCAATATTACCATCGTCAGCTCGAAGGGGGTGATCTGATCTATTGTTTGGATCCACCAGGGCATGGCAATATTCATCTACCAGCCAATTGTCTTGCTTAACCACCCTTAGTTGCCGAGCATTTGTAAATGTCCATTGGCTCTGCACTCGTTTTCTCTGTACAGAATTAGGCCGGATTTAACAGCACCTCCTATTCTGGTTGTTCATCCTGCTTGCGCGGCATCTGTTTTTGTAAGTTACTTTTGTGATACATTTTTGCCTGTGGATGTTGATAGCTTCTTCTGTTTGTGAGCATCTATTATTTGCGTTATGTTTGTGAGGTGACGTGTTACCAACTTGTTCCACTTATCTACAATCTTGTGTCTCTGAGGGATGGTCTCCAAGGTTCTTATGATCTTGTTTATTTTTCCCTTCATTTTTTGTATGTTTGAGCTACTGATCTACTCCATCGGTCCACTATTATAAGATGTTCTGACTTTTCTGTGATTCGGATGTATATAGACGCATTTTAGTGTGTCTGTTCACTCATTTCAGTCCGTATGTAGTTCATATTGAAATATTCAAAAAATATTCCATTTGTGAATGCAGGGAGTACCATTTTAATTGTGTATAATGGGACAGTAGATGGTTTTTCCCTGGTACCTCTTTGATTCGTATAATTCTAAAAACACAGGAATATGAAAAATGTAGGATTGAAATGCCATGGTCATAGGCCAATCCTACATGTAAATTTCACTTTGGTGGATGGAATAGGAAAAATGTAGGATTGAAATGCCATGGTCATAGGCCAGTCCTACATGTAAATGTCACTTTGGTGGACGGGTGCATTGGAGCTCTTTATTTTAAATAGTGCCAAAATGATATTTTGAAGTTTCAAAAAATTTCAAAAACAATTCCACATGTTATGGATGTATATTACACATTTGCAAATTATGATGAAGTAAGTAACCATGTGACTTACACACAAATGACAAAATCGTGATTTTGGAAAGATGAACAGTGCATGTATTATTCACTATTTAGATAACGTCATTTTGTCATTTTTGCATAGCTCACATGTTTACTTATTTCATCACCAAACTTTACACATGTGTAATATCCATCCATATCATCATGTAGAATTCTTTTGTAATTTTTTGAAATTTTAAATGTGGTTCCTAATCTATTTAAAATAAAGTCCTCCAATGCACCCATGTTCCAAAAATACACTCATTTTAGGTTGTTTGACTGCATCATAGGAGAAACAGAGGATTCTTCAAAGAGGTTTGAGTGCATGCTAGAAATTCTATGAAAAGTAGTACAACGAAATTCTTAGGAAAATTAGTACAAAAAAATTCTTAGGAAAATTCTCTATAGGATTCAATCCTGTAAATCAAACAATCAACATAGAAAAAAAATTCTAAGATCTTCCAAGGTTCCTATGAAAAACCTTTGACTCAAAGGAGCCCTAAACAGAGAAAGATATGTTTACCTTTGTGCTGTAGTGACCGGTTCCAACCAATAGAATGTGCAGAGGACTTAGCAGTAGTAGTCGTCACAGAAGAAGTTCGTTAGGTTTGTGATTTGACTCACCCTTTCCATTTGAGTTCTTTTTATTTGAGAGGGAATTCTTTCCTATTTGGCGGTGTCTATCACTTGTACGTGGGGCAAACTATTTGCAAAGTAACCAAAAAAAAATGCACTTCCACACTCACGCGGGACTAAGGGCATCTCCAACGCCAACCCTCAAACCGCCCGCATATGTCCGGAACGTATGCTCCGGACCGCGGAAGTCATCCAACGCAGTCCTGTATCGGTCTGCTCGGCGGTCCGAACGCACTTCCTCCCGTAAAGTGGAGACAAAGTAGGATGGGGGGAGGGATTGCGGGAGTCCGGACATCAGCCACGTTGGACTTCGACACTCCAGGACGCTAAATCCGCCCTCCCGGTCCCATTTTCTTCCACTCCGCCACTTCTCCCCCTTGCTTTCCATATGCATGCACCCTCCACCTCCGCCGCTGTCGATGTACCTGGTTAGGCCGCCACACAGGCATTGCCGGACATTTGCAACCAGCATCGATGCGCCCGCTCGCCTTTTACGACGACGTTGTCCACCCTGGAGCCGTATGTACCCGGGTACACTCCGTCACCCTGTCGATGACCTCCATGACGGCCACCACACCCGGCAGGTGTTCGTTCAAATGCCATTGAGCTTAATTCCGGACGCCATGTCGTTTTTAAGAGTAAAAAGGATGACGGGGTACTCGACCATGGAGGATGAGTTGTTGTGCAATGCGTGGTTGGCCGTATCAGCGGATTTCGTAGGCAGGAGCAGATGGGGGGGGGGGGGGGGGGCTTCTGGCAGCAAGTGCATGAATCGTTTCACGCACGAAAGCACATTGTGACCTACGACATGCACATCATCCATGATCCCAATGTGAGATCATTATCGTATCGATGATACACCATCCAGATCATCATCACCAAGTTTTGTCATGTCGTTGCTCAATTGGAAGCAAGGTTGCCATTGCACGCAATAGAGGAGGAGATTGTAAGTTCTGTTTCTTCTTTCTCAACTTGTTGATTAAATCATTCATTCATTCAATGTTGCTTTACACATTGTGTAGACTGTATGCACTGCTATGATGTACCACAGGAAAGAGAGACTGTCATTTACGTACACACACTGTTGGATGAAGCTGAAAAGGCAATATGCATGGGACGACATGATCTGTTATTGAAAAACTTGTTGGACAAGATATTGTTGTGCTAGACCTATTTTCATACTATATATGAATGATTTGTGCTATTTTCTATCCGAACTTGATGAATATCAGCCGGTTTACATGCATTTCGTCCGCTAAGTCAAAATCCGGCTTGAAATGTATGCGGACAACGTTGCATGGCCGGCTCCGGCATCCATGTCTGTGGGCTGGTCCCCCTCTATCCGCGGACGGATGCAGGAGGAAATTTACGGGTCGGCGTTGGAGATGCCCTAACAACGTTGGAAAACGCTGTTAATCAAATACACTCTTGATCACATGTGAGACCAACACGCTTGCAAAATGATACAAATACGCAAATTCATTATGTGAAACCAATACTCTTGTAAAAGGCATATATCTAACACGATAAAAACCTTGTCATCTTAAACCATCGATTGTGTCGCCCTCCTTCCTAATAGCCATCTTCCTAAGTTTTTAAATTCAAACCCTCGTTTCATTTAAATCTTACATTGGCCCTTCGGTAGTCTCTTGCTATACTCTCATGCCTTACCCCATGTAGCTCTCTCGTTGTTTTTTCTCTATCACCGGTACCATGCGACCGTTGTAGGACACTAAGGGCGTGTTTGGTTGCCTTCGGTGAATAGTACCTGCATTTCATACACATCTCGCTAGAGCCTGGTTGAGCAAAATAGGCAACAAACCAACATCTGCATGTTGCTTGGTTGCCTGCATTGCATCAATGTCCACTTTAGGGCCGACTGTTTGGTTGCCCGCATTTGTGTTTAAGGGGTGAGTAGATGCAAACCACTACTGTTTGGCTGCATACACGTTTGTGTTCTTCTCACCCCATTCAAATGTGGTGGCCTTACCACCACATTAGGCATAACAACAAGCGGAGCACTTACACCAACTAAACAAGCAGGTAAACTACAACAAACATCAGTAAAACAAGCAGGTAAACATGCATACTGCTAAACATGATTAAGTTTAAACACAGCAGGGGCATCCCATGCCCCCTGCTTCAACACATGGTGCTGAACCCTGACAAAATATTAACATGTTCCCATCAATATCTTCCATCACCATCGCAAACTAACTATAAGTTCATTATAACAAGTTCAGAGGGCGAAAGCAACGTCGCCGATGTAGCTGTGCCTACTGCAGCGCACCCTGCACCCGATGGAGCAGTCGTGGTTGTAGATTTGCACCTTGAGCCCTAGGCCGGAGATGCGCAGCACGACGAGGTCGCCGGGGATGATCCTGTGGCGACGACATAAGTACTCCCAGCCCCTGCCAAGGACTACCTGGCCCTCGAAGTTCTAGACCTGAACCCAGAACACGCACCACTTGTTGGCCGAGAGCCTCACCACGCGTGGGAGCTTCACCGTCAGCCACTCCTTCATCACCTCCACGAACTTGGGAGGGATGATGAGCATGGCGAGGTCCTCCTCGTCCCTGATTTGCACGTAGAAGCGAAGAGGCTCTCGGGACCCCTCCTCGTGGCCGGTCCGAGGAGCTCGTCCCCTTGAACACGTCTGCCTCATGAAGGCGACCCTGCCAGACAGGTTCACCCTCTTGAGCCAGCGGCTCATGGGGATGAAGTCCATGGTGGCCTCGGCGTCGGCGACGACAGGGGCTCCTCCTCCGGCCCTGTCCCACTCTGTCTTCATCACCTTGTCAGGTAAGATGACCTCGATTAGTAACAGGGCATTGGCAGCATTCTACATTTGTATTAGTACCTAAAGTAGAAAACACATTGGTCCTACCAACCATGAAAATCGTGCACGTAACGAAACCATGCACCTATCTAGCTAACTAGCATCATGTACACTAACCAGGAAAATCAGAGACAACACAAATATAGCTAGCATGCACATGAACCCTAGCTAAGCATGAACATCAAACACATCACCTATGTAGCTAACTAGCATCATGAACCCTAAGCATGGACATCAAACACAACACCTATCTAGCTAAATAGCTACATGAACACATTGTTGCACATGAACATCTAACACAACAATTATCTACCATGCCCATGAACACAGTGTACATCGTAAGCACTAAGCACTACACATGAACATGAAACACACATCAATCTTGCATGCCTATGAACACTACTAAGCACTAAGTACTACACATAAACATAAACCACACAACAATCTTGCATGCCTATGAACACTACTAAGCATGCACATCAAACACCTAACAAGCGTGAACACTACTAAACATCAATAGTACCACGCAAGAAGGGATCGAATCCAATCGATTCGATTCGATTGGAATCGAATCGAATCGACTTGAATCGAATCCAACGCATGCTAATCATGAAAACCCTAATGTACACATCTGCGAGTAGAGGGGAGATATCTTACTAGAGCGGATGGAGAAAACCCTCGGATGGGGGTAAACCCCCTCCCCCGCCCAGAGGGGTTCCGAGCAGCGGCGCCATGGCTGCCCCCTCTGACGGCGCTACCGGACCCAGGACCACTAGGTCCGGATACGACGATGGAGCCGGAGCGGCCATCACCGCATTGACCGGACGAGGCGGCCTAGTGCAGAGGGGAGACGGCGCCCGCAGAGCCCGCGTGAGATCGACCCCGGAGTTCGCCAAGCTAGCAACCCACCGCTCCTGGATGCGGTTGTTGCCGGCGCTGATGGGGGTCAGCGGGCGTTGCTACGGAGGACGAGTCATCAGAGAGACAGAGGAAAGGAGAGGAGAGGAGAGGAGAGCAACGAGCGGTGAGAGGAGAGTGATGAGGCGTGGTGCGAAAGGGAATGAGCGGTGACATGAGAGAGAGAGAGAGAGAGAGAGGGGGGGGGGGAGAGAGAGGGCGAGTTATGAGCCGCCTGTAGGATCGAAAGTATGTCTAGAGGGGGGGGGTGATTAGACTACTTGACCAAATAAAAATCTATCCTTTTCCCAATTTTAGTTGTGGGCAGATTTTAGCAATTGTAGCAAGTCAAGTTCCCCCTACACATGCAAGTCTACGAGTATAGCAGTGGAAAGTAAAGACATGCAAATGTTAGAGGGTAGGGATTGGAAGATCAAACACAATTTGGAGACACGAAGATTTTTTTCCTCTGGTTCCGATAGGTGGTGCTATCGTACGTCCACATTTATGGAGACTTCAACCCACGGAGGGTAATGGCCGCGAGAGTCCACGAAGGGTCCACGAAGTAGCAACCTTGTCTATTCCATGATGGCCTACGTCCATGGAGGACTAGCCTTACTCGGGGTAGATCTTCACGAAGTAGGCGATCTCCTTGCCCTTACAAACTCTTGGTTCAACTCCACAATCATGAAGAAGGAGGCTCCCAAGGGACACCTAACCAATCTAGGAGGCACCACCCTCCAAAAGGTAATAGATGTGGTAGTATGATGAACTCCTTACTCTTGTGCTTCAAAAGATAGTCTCCTCAACACTCAATCACTCTCTCACAGATTTGACATGGGTAGAAGAGATTGATTGGATGGACAGCAACTTGGGGAGGATAGAAATCAAGATCCATATGGCTGGAGTGGATGATCTTGACCTCAACACAAGGGTAGGTGGCTCTCTCTCAGAAAATTGGATATGGCAAGTGGGTGTATGTTCTGAGTGCTTCTCTTGCGAGTGAGAGGTGGTGGAGGGGTATATATAGGCATCTCCAAAAATCCAACCGTTACAACATTATTGCCCAACTCGGTGAAACCAAAGTGAAACTCGGTGGCACCGACTAGTTCAAAATGTGGCAACTTTGGCGTTTTCGGTGAGACCAATATATGAATCCGGTATGGGTGACCTAGGCAGTTACCAAATCTCGGTGAGACCGATGTTGGAAATATGCCCTAGAGGCAATAATAAATTGGTTATTATTATATTTCCTTGTTCATGATAATCGTTTATTATCCATGCTATAATTGTATTGATTGGAAACTCAAATACATGTGTGGGTACATAGACAACACTGTGTCCCTAGTATGCCTCTAGTAGACTAGCTCATTGATCAAAGATGGTCAATGTTTCCTGGCCATAGACATGAGATGTCATTTGATAACGGGATCACATCATTAGGAGAATGATGTGATGGACAAGCCCAAACTATGAACGTAGCATATGATCGTGTCAGTTTATTGCTATTGTTTACTACATGTCAAAGTATCTGTTCCTATGACCATGAGATCATGCAACTCACTGACACAGAAGGAGTACCTTGTGTGTATCAAACGTCGCAACGTAACTGGGTGACTATAAAGATGCTCTACAGGTATCTCCGAGGGTGTCTGTTGAGTTGGCATGAATCGAGACTGGGATTTGTTACTCCGTGTGATGGAGAGGTATCTCGGGGCCCACTCGGTAATACAACATCACAATGAGCCTTGCAAGCCAAGTGACTAAAGAGTTAGCCACGGGATCTTGTATTACGGAATGAGTAAAGAGACTTGCCGGTAACGAGATTGAACTAGGTATAGAGATACCGACGATCGAATCTCGGGCAAGTAACATACCGAAGAACAAAGGGAACATCGTATGGGATTAACTAAATCCTTGACATAGAGGTTCAACCAATAAAGATCTTCGTAGAATATGTAGGAACCAATATGGGCATCTAGGTCCCGCTATTGGTTATTGACCGTAGAGGTGTCTCGGTCATGTCTACATAGTTCTCGAACCCACAGGGTCTGCACACTTAAGGTTCAGTGACGTTTCGACATAGTTGAGTTATGTATGTTGGCGACCGAAAGTTGTTCGGAGTCCCGGATGAGATCCCGGACATCACGAGGAGCTCCGGAATGGTCCGGAGGTGAAGATTGATATATAGGAAGTCCCGTTTTGGTCACCGGAAAAAGTTCGGGCGTCACCGGTAGTGTACCGGGAGTGCCGGGAGGGTTCCGGGGTCCACCGGGAGGGGCCCACTCACCCCAAGGGCCACATGGGCCTAGGGGGTGGCGCACCAGCCCGCCACCCCCTGGTGGGCTGGCCAGCCAGCCCCTAAGGGGGCCCATGCAAAATTGGAAGGAGGAGGCCAAAGGGGAAGGTGTCCTCCCAAGACTCCACCTCCCTTGTGGGGGGAGGAGTCCTAGTTGGGGGAGGACTCTCCCCCTTGGTTCGGCCGACCCCTCCTTGGTGGAGGGGCTAGGGCTGCCTCCTTCTCCCTCCCTCCTATATATACTAGAGGATTTTGAGGGCAGCCCCCAAACCTGAAAAGCCACGGCTGCCTCTCTCTCCCTCTAGATCTGTTCTCCATTAGATCGTCTCGGTTGTGCTTGGCGAAGCTATGCCGGGACAGCTCCACCACCACCGCCACCACGCCGTTGTGCTGGCAGAGAAATCATCTACCTCTCCGCTCCCTCTTGCTGGATCAAGAAGGCGGAGATCGTCATCGGGCTGTACGTGTGCTGAACGCGGAGGTGCCATCCGTTCGCCACTAGATTGGAAGGACCGTGATTGGATCGCGGGACGGATCATGATTGGATCGCGAGACGGATCGTGATGGGATCGCGGGACGGCTTGCAATTTGGATCGCGAAGACGTTCGACTACATCAACCGCGTCTCTTAACGCTTTCGCTTAGCGATCTACAAGGGTATGTAGATTCACTCTCCCTCTCGTAGATGCTCATCACCATGGATAGATCTTGCGTGTGCGTAGGAAATTTTTTGTTTCCCATGCAACGTTCCCCAACAGTGGTATCAGAGCTAGGTCTATGCGTAGATGAGATCACGAGTAGAACACAAAGGATTTTGTGGGCGTTGATATTCAGATTGCTTCCTCCCTTGGTTTTTTCTTGATTCAACGGTATTGTGGGAAGAAGCGGCCCGGACCAACATTACTCGTACGCTTACGAGAGACCGGTTCCATCACCTGACATGTAACTTTGTTGCATAAAGATGGCTGGCGGGTGTCTATTTCTCCCACTTTAGTTGGATCGGATTCGACAAAGGCGGTCCTTGAGAAGGTTGAATAGCAATTTGCGTATCACCGTTGTGGTTTTTGCGTAGGTAAGAATTGTTCTTGCTAGATATCCGTAGCAGCCACATAAAACATGCAACAACAATTAGAGGACGTCTAACTTGTTTTTGCAGGGTATGTTGTGATGTGATATGGCCAATTACATGATGAGATATATGTGATGTATGAGATGATCATGTATTGTATAGAATATCATGACTTGCATGTCGATGAGTACGGCAACCGGCAGGAGCCATATGGTTGTCTTTAATTATTTTCGCCGTTTTGCTTTACTTTATCGCTATGAGTTAGCAATAGTCGTGGAAGCAAGAGTTGGCGCGACAACTTCATGGCGACACATTAATGGAGATCAAGATGATGGAGATCATGGTGTCATGCCGGTGACGATGGAGATCATGCCGGTGCTTTGGAGATGGAGATTAAAAGCACAAGTTCATGGCCATATCATGTCACTTATGATTTGCATGTGATGTTAATCCTTTTATGCATCTTATTTTGCTTAGGACGACGGTAGCATTATAAGGTGACCCCTCACTAAAATTTCAAGATAAAATTGTGTTCTCCCGAGTGTGCACCGTTGCGAAAGTTCGTCGTTTCGAGACACCACGTGATGATCGGGTGTGATAGACTCTACGTTCGCATACAACGGGTGCAAGCCAGTGTTGCACATGCGGAACACTCGGGTTAAACTTGACGAGCCTAGCATGTACAGACATGGCCTCGGAACACAAGAGACGGAAAGGTCGAACATGAGTCATATAGTAGATATGATCAACATGAAGATGTTCACCATTGAAACCACCTCATCTCACGTGATGATCGGACTTGGGTTGGTGAATTTGGATCATGTGACACTCGAATGACCAGAGGGATGCCAATTTGAGTGGGAGTTTTTAATATGATTAACTAAACTCATTATCTTGAACAATAGTCTAAGTTGTCTTTGCAAATTATGTTGTAGATCAATAGCTCGCGCTGTAGCTCCCCTGATTTTTATATGTTCCTAGAGAAATAGAGTTGAAAGATGATGGTAGCAATAATGCGGACTGGGTCCGTGACCTGAGGATTGTCCTCATTGCTGCATAGAAGGCTTATGTCCTTAATGCACCGCTCGGTGCGCCACCCCCTCAAGCGTCGTCTGTAGATGTTGTGAACATCTGACAGGCACGTTCTGATGACTACTTGATAGTTCAGTGAGTCATGCATTACGGCTTAGAATTGAGGCTCCAAAATGTTTTGAACGTCATGGAACATATGAGATGTTCTAAGAGCTGAAACTGGGATCTCAGGCTCGTGCCCGTGTTGAGAGGTATGAGACCTCCAACAAGATTCTTTGCCTGCAAGATGAAGGAGAATAGCTCAATCGGTGAGCATGTGCTCAGATTGTCTGGGTACTACAATCGCTTGAATCGAGTGGGAGTTGATCTTCCAGATAAGATAGTGGTTGATATAGTTCTCCAAGTCACCGCCACAAAGCTACTAGAGCTTCGTGATGAAATATGAAATGCCAGGGATGGAAATTATAATCCTTGAGTTATTCGTGATGTTTGACACCGCGAAGGTAGAAATCAAGAAGGAGCATCAAAGTGTTGATGG
Source organism: Elymus sibiricus (assembly GCA_039707655.1). Taxonomy (NCBI): domain Eukaryota; kingdom Viridiplantae; phylum Streptophyta; class Magnoliopsida; order Poales; family Poaceae; genus Elymus; species Elymus sibiricus. Next base: position 113,448,112 of record CM077663.1, on the reverse strand, counting down.
TTAGTAAAACCACTAGTTTCGAGAAGGGCCAGGGCAAGGAGGGAAACTTCATGGATGGCAAGCCAGTTGCTGCTCTAGTGAAGAAACCCAAGGTTGAACCCAAACCCGAGACTAAGTGCTTCTATTATGAGGAGAGCGGTCGCTGAAGCAGTCGGTAACTCGAAATAAAAGCTACGGAAACATTTGAGTAGATATGGGGATATTTACTTAATGAAACACAAGTCTGAAACATTTGAAAAGTTCAAACAAATTCAGAGTGAAGTTTGAGATCATCGTGACAAGAAGATAAAATATCTACGATATGATCGTGGAGGTAAATATCTGAGTTACGAGTTTGGTATACAACTTAAGACAATGTGGAAGTTGTTTCACAACTCATGCCACCTGGAACACCATAGTGTGATGGTGTGTCCGAACGTCGTAGTCGTGCTCTATTAGATATGGTGCGTACTATGATGTCTCTTATCGATTTGCCACTATCGTTTTGGGGTTATGCATTAGAGACAACTACATTCACTTTAAATAGGGCACCATCTAAGTCCGTTGAGATGACACCGTATGAATTTTGGTTTGGCAAAAACCCAAGCTATCATTTCTTAATGTTTGGGGCTGCGACACTTATGTGAAAAAGGTTTCAACCTGATGAGCTCGAACCCAAAGCGGACAAATGCATCTTCATAGAATACCCTAATGTAATAGTTTGGTATACCTTCTATCTCAGATCCAAGCGCAAAGTGTTTGTTGCTAAAAAGGGTCCTTTCTCGAGAAAGAGTTTCTCTCGAAAGAATTGAGTGGGAGAAAAGTAGAACTTGATGCGGTTGTTGAACCGTCACTTCAGTTGGATAGTAGCACAACACAGAAAGATGTTTCTGCGACGCCTACACCAAGTGAAGAGGAAGCAAATGATGATGATCTTGAAGCTTCGGATCAAGTTACTACCGAACCTCGTAGGTCGACAAGGACTCGTACCGCCCCTGAGTGGTACGTCAATCCTATCTTGGAGGTCATGTTGTTAGACAACAGTGAACCTACGAGCTATGAAGAAGCGATGGTGGGCCCGGATTCCAACAAATGGCTAGGAGCCATAAAATCCGAGAAAGGATCCATGTATGAAAACTAAGTATGGACATTGGTAGACTTGCCCGTTAAACGGCAGGCCGTTGAGTACAAATGGACCCTTAAGAAGAAGACAGGCGTTGATGGTAAATGTCACCATTTATAAAGCTCGACTTGTCGCAAAGAAGTTTCCGATAAAGTTCAAGGAGTTGACTACGATGAGACTTTCTCACACGTAGCGATGCTAAAAGTCTGTTGGAATTATGTTAGCAGTTGCTGCATTTTTTTATTATGAAATCTGGCAGATGGATGTCAAAACATCGTTTCCTTAACGGTTTCCTTGAGGAAAGGTTGTATGTGATACAACCGGAAGGTTTTGTCAGTCCTAAGGATGCTAAAATGTATGCAAGCTCCAGCAATCCTTCTATGGACTGGAGCAAGCATCTCGGAGTTGGAATATACGCTTTGATGAGATGATCAAAGCTTTTGGGTTTATACAAAGTTTATAAGAAACTTGTATTTACAAGAAAGTGAGTGGGAGCACTATAGAATTTCCGATAAGTATATGTGGATGACATATTGTTGATCGGAAATAATGTAGAATTTCTGGAAAGCATAAAGGGTTGTTTGAAAAGGAGTTTTTCAAAGGAAAACATGGAATGAAGCTACTTAAATATTGGGCATCAGGATCTATAGAGATAGATCAAGACATCTGATAAAACTTTCAATGAGTACATACCTTGACAAGATTTTGAAAGAGTTCAAAATGGATCAGTCAAAGAAAGAGTTCTTTCCTGATTTGTAAGGTGTGGAGTTGAGTGAGACTCAAAGCTCGACCACGGCAGAAGAAAGAGAAAGGACAAAGGTCGTCCCCTATGCCTTATCCATATGCTCTCTATAGCATGCTATGCTGTGTACCGCACCTGGTGTGTGCCTTGCCATGAGTCTGTCAAGGGGTACAAGAGTGGTCCAGGAGTGGATCACTGAACAACGGTCAAAATTATCCTTAGTAACTAGAGGACTAAGGAAATGTTTCTCGATTATGGAGATGATAAAGAGTTCATCGTAAAGGGTTACATCGATGCAAGCTTTGACACCAATCCGGATAACACCGAGTAGCAATCCGGATACATATAGTGGAGCAGCCATTTGGAATAGCTCCAAGTAGAGCGTGGTAGTATCTGCAGTATGACACATAGATTTGCAAAGAAAACACGGATCTGAATGTTGCAGACCGTTGACTAAGACCTCTCTCACATGCAAAGCATGATCGAACCCCAGAACTCATTGGGTGTTAGATTCATAACAATGTCAATCACATGGTGATGTGAGCTAGATTATTGACTCTAGTGCAAGTGGGAGACTATTGGAAATATGCCCTAGAGGCAATAATAAATTTGTTATTATTATATTTCCTTGTTCATGATAATCGTTTATTATCCATGCTATAATTGTATTGATTGGAAACTCAAATACATGTGTGGGTACATAGACAACACTGTGTCCCTAGTATGCCTCTAGTAGACTAGCTCGTTGATCAAAGATGGTCAAGGTTTCCTGGCCATAGACATGAGATGTCATTTGATAACGGGATCACATCATTAGGAGAATGATGTGATGGACAAGACCCAAACTATGAATGTAGCATATGATCGTGTCAGTTTATTGCTATTGTTTGCTACATGTCAAAGTATCTGTTCCTATGACCATGAGATCATGCAACTCACTGACACCGAAGGAGTAGCTTGTGTGTATCAAACGTCACAACGTAACTGGGTGACTATAAAGATGCTCTACAGGTATCTCCGATGGTGTCTGTTGAGTTGGCATGGATCGAGACTGGGATTTGTTACTCCGTGTGACGGAGAGGTATCTCGGGGCCCACTCGGTAATACAACATCACAATGAGCCTTGCAAGCAAAGTGACTAAAGAGTTAGCCACGGGATCTTGTATTACAGAATGAGTAAAGAGACTTGCCGGTAATGAGATTGAACTAGGTATTGAGACACCGACGATCGAATCTCGGGCAAGTAACATACCAAAGAACAAAGGGAACAACGTATAGGATTAACTAAATCCTTGACATAGAGGTTCAACCGATAAAGATCTTCATAGAATATGTAGGAACCAATATGGGCATCCAGGTCCCGCTATTGGTTATTGACCGTAGAGGTGTCTCGGTCATGTCTACATAGTTCTCGAACCCACAGGGTCTGCACACTTAAGGTTCGGTGACGTTTCGGTATAGTTGAGTTATGTATGTTGGTGACCAAAAGTTGTTCGGAGTACCGGATGAGATCCCGGACGTCACGAGGAGCTCCAGAGGTAAAGATTGATATATAGGAAGTCCCGTTTTGGTCACCGGAAAAAGTTCGGGCGTCAACGGTTGTGTACCGGGAGTGCCGGGAGGGTTCCGGGGTCCACCGGGAGGGGCCCACTCACCCCAAGGGCCACATGGGCCTAGGGGGTGGCGCACCAGCCCCTGGTGGGCTGGACGGCCAGCCCCTAAGGGGTCCCATGCGAAATTGGAAGGAGGAGGCCAAAGGGGAAGGTGTCCTCCCAAGACTCCACCTTCCTTGTAGGGGGAGGAGTCCTAGTTGGGGGAGGACTCTCCCCCTTGGTTAGGCCGACCCCTCCTTGGTGGAGGGGCTAGGGCTGCCTCCTCCTCCCTCCCTCCTATATATACTAGAGGATTTTGAGGGCAGCCCCCAAACCTGAAAAGCCACGGCTGCCTCTCTCTGCCTCTAGATCTGTTCTCCATTAGATCGTCTCGGTTGTGTTTGGCGAAGCCCTGCCGGGACAGCTCCACCACCACCGCCACCACGCCGTTGTGCTGGCGGAGAACTCATCTACCTCTCCGCTCCCTCTTGCTGGATCAAGAAGGCGGAGATCGTCATCGAGCTGTACGTGTGCTGAACGCGGAGGTGCCGTCCGTTCGGCACTAGATTGGAAGGACCATGATTGGATCGCGGGACGGATCGTGATTGGATCGCGAGACGGATCGTGATGGGATCGCGGGACAGCTTGCAATTTGGATCGCGAAGACATTCGACTACATCAACCGCGTCTCTTAACACTTCCGCTTAGCGATCTACAAGGGTATGTAGATTCACTCTCCCTCTCGTAGATGCTCATCACCATGGATAGATCTTGCGTGTGCGTAGGAAATTTTTTGTTTCCCATGCAACGTTCCCCAACAACCGATTCCTCAAACTCGGTGGGACCGATTTCAAGAAATGGGTTAACACAGAGTTGGTCCAACTTCCGGGTGAGACCGATTCTTAGAACTCGGTGGGACCGATTCTAGAAAATGGCTAACCAGGAAGTTGGTCAATGTTTTCGGTGGCACCGAATGGAATGTTGCTAGTACCGAGATGCTAGGGTTTGGTTTGGCTTCTGTCTTGGATAAACTCGGTGGATCCGAATGGGAATGTTGGTGTCACGGAATTTTGACTTTAGATTTTGGACAGAGGATATGTGTGGGAAAGTGGGTGAGTATTTTTGGTGGATACCTCTAAGAACTTGAGCAACCAGATCATCATATTTACCTCACCCCCTTTTAATAGTATTGGCTTTCCAATGGACTCAAAGTGATTTCTCACAAAATGTAAAATGTAGAGTCCTTGTTCTTGAAGCATGGCCAATCCTATTCCTTCCTTTCCTTGGGGAGGTGTCGGTGTCAAAACCGGCGGATCTCGGGTAGGGGGTCCCGAGCTGTGGGTCTTGGATCGATGGGTAACAGGAGACAAGGGAGACGGTGTTTACCCAGGTTCGGGCCCTCCTATGGAGGTAAAACCCTACGTCCTGCTTTGTTTGTATTGATGATGGTGTATCGAGTACAGAGTTGATCTACCACGAGATCGTATGTAGTGGTCTAAACCCTAAGAGCTATGCTCGTATGATGATATGATCTATGATGATCCGATTGTCCCTAATGACTAGCCTGGCCTCGGCTTATATAACACACCAGAGGCCTAGGATAACAAGACTCCTAGTCGGCTACGTCGGTGGAGAGGAGTCCTTGTCTTGATCACCAAGTCTTGTGGAATCTTCCTCGTATGCATCATGGGCTGTCCGAACTGGTACATTAATTAACCGCCCTGGGGGTCCTCGGCCCGACCCACTAGTCGGGAGACGACGTGGTGAGTACCCCCTAGTCCAGGACACCGTCAGTAGCCCCCTGAACCGGTCTTCAAGTTAGGGACGCTCCTCGGTTCTTCCGAACAGTTCTTCGTCTTCGGCCGTCGGTCTTGAAAACTGGTTCAATAAATCTTCCCATCACTGATCTTGAGGATCGCCGAGGTGAATCCAAAGAGTTCACAAGTCGGGCATCTGAGGAGCCCCTTTAAGTTATTGGCCTGTATTAATGCCTCATTATTTTTACGCCACAACTCGGGTCCGAAGTGTTTCCCGTGTGGCGGTATCCTCTTGTGTCCGAGCTCCAACGCCGAACTGTATCCGAGGTGTCTTTCTGAGCCCGAGCTCCAACGCTGGTCGGCATCCGAGGTGTCATAGGATACCTCGGTCTCTGAATATTTGAACTAGTTCATCCGAACTTAAATATCGGGATAGTCTTTTATGGAGCCAGCCGTTCGCATTTGAGCTTTATGCCGGACTGCTTCCGAAGTGTCTTCGATCTTGAGCTTTATGCCGGAATGCTTCCGGGCTCCAACGCCGGACCACATCCGAGCTCCAACGATGATCAGTGTCTGAGGTGTCATAAACTAACTCGGTCTTTAAAAGATTGAATGATTTTAGCCGAGCTTAATGCCGGAAATGCCCTCTATGGAGCCAGCCACTTGCGCCCGAGCTTTATGCCGGACTGCTTCCGAGGTGGTGCACCACCCCGACCGCGGGCTGATTTTTTGTGGATATTTTCAATTGATGCAATTTATTCTCTGCCGAGATATATAGCCAGTAGCCCTCAAGGTGCGTGTCGATCTAAAACCTGAGATGCCCCTGAAGGAAAAATAATAATAAAAATAAAACCTACTAATCCCAGTAGCCCCTGAGACTTAGGTCGATTTGCAAAATCGGCCTGAGGATCAAGTTCTTGCTCGGCGGCATTCGTTAGGGATGTAAACGCGGTACACAGTAGTTTCCGAGACTCGGGTTGGGTGCGGCCGACCAACCTAAGGATCGAATCTCCTCAAAAACCGTATTGCACTTTGAATTTGCTGCATTGAATATGCAATAAAGTAGCCCCCGAGTCTTAATTTGGGCATGGGTGGTCGAGATCGATATTTGTTTGACACAAACTTTGTTACGTTTGACACAATTTATGTGTAATGATTCTACGTATCCAAGTACTTTACATCATTAATGCTCAGATCCGCATTGTACAAGACTTTGTTGACCGACCATCGGCTTCAACCTCCTTGGCTAGTAGCCGAGGAGTGTTTGTCCTACTTTATAAAGCCTTTATAAGGGCAAAGATTTACGGCAAACAAGGCAATCCGGCCAAGCGGTTTTATAAACAAAGGTACGCGGAGAGCTATGTTATATTACGATTTAACGTAAGAAACATCTTCTGGAAAAAATAGTTCATTTATAAGTTCCTTTTCCCAGGATATCATGTTAACTATGATCGTGAAACCTCAACTCCGATCAATGTGGGAGGAAAATATTGAGGATTTAGTTCGAGGAATGTTCCCGAACTCTGTGGTCTTTGATGAACGAAAATTTTCACTTCCGTCATTGCCGACCAATTATATTCTTAAGATGGCTAGCTTTCGGCTTCACCCAGTGTGAGGTACTATCCCGGATGACCCAAAAGTAACAATCACAGAGGTGCTCCCTTTACCCCCTAGCCGAACAACCGGGAACGTAGGGGGTAAGCACAGGAGCCAGGCAACCCAGCTTGGCCAAAATCTTAAATCAAATTGATGCATATTTATGGATTTATAATGATGATTACACAAGGCAGCACTCGCATATTGAATACAAATGCTTGTATGCTATATACTATTTTGACTCCTTTGTGATCGTTTATCATTTGAGAGTGGCCCATCGACGGCTTTTACCCCTTTGTAGATGCTACGCAGGGTGTTTCCGCAGTAACAAGACAACACTTAGCCGACGTCTCGGTGCCCGGAGGCGGTTGTGTTAGTGGAAACAAGGCAATCAGATATTCGGGCTTTATAACTTTCACTTAGTCATAGGAGCATATGTTTGGGGGCAACTTAATAGCCCCCGGTATACGTCGACTCCTTGGATTATTCGAGGTCGAACCACCCACAACTTGGCCTTTTCAAGAAAGAAAGGCCCTTCGTTTTACTCGGATAACCTCGATCGGCTATATTTGGTTGAACACCGCCTGCGGTTCGCTGACCGATTTACGCTTGTTGTGACAGTCAGCTTTCGGCTTTCTCCAATTGAGGCACTTAACCAGTTAAACCGGAAGTGACAATCGCAGTGGTTCTCCCTTTACCCCTTAGCCGAACAAAGCGGAAACGTAAGGGGTAAGCACAGGAGCTGGGCAATCCAGCTATAGACCAAAGACACAACTCGAAATCAATGCATATAAATGCGAAATACCGAGGACATTTTGCCGAGGACTGCATGGAGTACCTCGGTGTTTGGTGGGTTCGGTGCTAACCGCAGACCCCCTTTAATACTGCCGATGCGTGAAATGCATCTGGCATTGTACTGCAAGAGTTATGCTTGGAAATAACAAAAAACGTATGCAAAAAAACTTTATGTTTAGATAAAATAAAATAGTGCCAATCCGAAATTGGTCTAAAATTTAATATGTGCTTCAGTCGTGCTTTAACATGATACATCCGATCTCCGGACTCCAAGCGGGTCAACCTTTGGCTTCAACCTCCGTATCCCGAAGGCGGAGTGTTTCTCCGAGGCCTGTTTAGCGAACTAAACTCGAGCGGCTTTAGAAAGAAACCAGGCTATCCGGCTATTGACCACACGCTAGTGTCGGAAAAAGGAATAGTAGAAAAAGACTTTGCAACGACTAAGAAGAAAACACAGTTACTATAAAACGGCTCATACAAATTTAAGAGCCCCCAGTTAAATCGGGTAAATAAATTTTTAACAAACAAAGTTTTTTTGTTTAACAAAGTATATAATGTTTGGTTGCACCGAACAAAAAATAAAATTTCAAAGAGAGTTGAGCACGAAAACGACTTAGCTGGTTAATGTGCTCGGTGCGGTTCGGGGTTGTGGCGTGACAAAGACGTAGTCCTCGGCCTGGCAGAGGTCCCAGCCCCCAAGCCCGAGGTAATCGAGCGAAGAGCTCGGGTCGAGAAGTGGCAACGCAACACGGTTGCTGCGGCGAGGCGAAGCCCCCGGTCCAGCTGAGGAGAGTAGTTTGGTGGCGTGACAGTGAAGCCCCCAGGTCCGTCGACCATGTCAACGACACAATTTTGTTGATGGAGACGGGACGACGATGTTGGCATGCCTAGGTGACCGCATGACACAGCCGAAGTCGATTACCTGTGCACACAATATAGTGCAAACCAAGAGTAATAACAAATAAAGGTAATAATATATAAAAAAAATCTTCTACTTAGTTAATTTAAGTGAAGCAAATAAGTAAAGGAATATGGCCTGGGCGCCGAGGTGCCTGAGCGAAGAGTTCGGCTTGACGAAGAGGCAACGCTGCACGGTCGATGTGGAGAGGCGAAGTCCCTGGTCCAGCTAACATGCCGAAGCTGGTCGGCTGGTGACGCCGAAGTCCCTGGAGCAGGTTGCTGAAGAGATGCCAAAGCCCCCGGTCTAGCCGAGATGACAGAGCAGGTCGACTGGTGACGCCGAAGTCTCATGCCAGCCGATGTGTTGAAGCAGGTGGACTGGTGACGCTGAAGTCTCATGCCAGCCGAGGTGTCGAAGCAGGTCGGCTGGTGACGCCGAATTCTCATGCCAGCCGAGGTGTTGAAGCTGGTCGGCTGGTGACGCCGAATTCTCATGCCAGCCGAGGTGTCGAAGCTGGTCGGCTGGTGACGCCGAAGTCCTCGGAGCGGGTTGATGAGGAGATTACGAAGCCCCCGGTATAGCCGAGGTGATGGAGCTGATCGGTAAGGTGATGCTAGAGCCCCATGCCAGCCGACGTGTAAAAGCAGGTCGGCGTGGTGGACGTCAGCTTGAAAAGGTAACGGCGCGGCGATGCCGACGCAGGTCAGAATTTGTGATGAGGTCAATGCTGGCTTGATGAAGCAACGGAGCGCCCGACCCGTACAACCCGCGGATGACGAGGTTCTCTTGATGATTATTCGGCCCTCGCGATGCCGAACTCTTGGTCGGTTGACCGAGGTGATGAGAAAATTTCCTTCAAAAAGGATGCCTCACAACCCGTTCATGAAAAAGATGAACTCGGGTCGGATTAGTTTTTGCGCAGAAAATAGATCCAAAATTTGTTGTACTCATCGGACGTTTCCTGGAGTTTGGACGGTCGGATAGAGCTGAAATTTTGAGGGGTGATCGGTATAGAAATTCCACAGCCGATGAACGGTGGGATTTTCCAACGGGTATCCGAGCTAGATACTGGACACCTCGTTCTAAACTCATCCAGATTCCCGTCCAGATTCGATAGGGCTCCGGTATATCGAAGATTGCCGGAGATTCCTCCATTGGAACGCGACGAAATTTTGCAGGGTAGTTGTAGATACAATTCCGCACAATTCCAACGAAGCAATCGTCAAAGCGATGCTCGAGGAAACGGGGAAGATGAACACAAATTCTATGTCTAGAAAAACTACAATATACAGACGAGCCATCGATCCTTCTAGCAATCCCACAACGGAACTTTCAATGAAAGCACCAATGTCGGTGTCAAAACCGGCGGATCTCGGGTAGGGGGTCCCGAGCTGTGGGTCTTGGATCGATGGGTAACAGGAGACAAGAGAGACGATGTTTACCCAGGTTCGGGCCCTCCTATGGAGGTAAAACCCTATGTCCTGCTTTGTTTGTATTGATGATGGTGTATCGAGTACAGAGTTGATCTACCACGAGATCGTATGTAGTGGTCTAAACCCTAAGAGCTATGCTCGTATGATGATATGATCTATGATGATCCGATTGTCCCTAATGACTAGCCTGGCCTCGGCTTATATAACACACCAGAGGCCTAGGATAACATGAGTCATAGTCGGCTACGTGGGTGGAGAGGAGTCCTTGTCTTGATCACCAAGTCTTGTGGAATCTTCCTCGTATGCATCATGGGCTATCCGAACTGGCCCATTAATAAACCGCCCTGGGGGTCCCCGGCCGACCCACTAGTCGGGAGACGACGTGGTGAGTACCCCCTAGTCCAGGACACCGTCAGGAGGTACTCCATATAATCTTTTAGCCAACCCATCATTGAACTTTTTCCTGAGATACACTTAGTGGAAACATTAGTCCAATGAAATATATGTTGTTATTGATTACCAAAACCACCTAGGGAGAAGTTGTGCTTTCAATATGCCCCTTTTTGGTAATTGATGACAACATATAGATCAAAGCTTCGATAAGAGATATAATCAATGAATAACATCGTCTCTTTGATAAGTATGTGATAGGCAAGAGCTCCCCCTAAATTTGTGCATTATTTTAAATTTGCGTTTGAATGCAAATGCACAATCGATTAGGATCATGGGTCACTCTCCCATGTCACATACAACTTGGTGGTGCGCAAAAAAATAATATGAATGAATTGCTTAAGCACATCACACCAAACAGGTGAATGATCATCACATAGATATCTCAAGGATAGGAAATAGTAGCATAACACAAAAGTATATGATCAATCACCAACAAAGTTTCAACCAAACGATAAAGCAAGTGTTTCTAAAACTGCAGAGAGGAATCAAAATGCAACACACTCTCTCTCGAAGCCCTATGATCTATAACCTCTCCCCTTTTGGCAACAAGTTACCAAAAAGTTCAAAGCTATAGAGCTAATCGTCTCTCTGGGCATGATCTCCTCCATGAGACGATGAAGCTGCTCCAGTGGCTGTCGAAGGAGTCGATAGAAGAGCATCCGCAAATGCTTCGGCTGAAGTCCTCTGAGGTGGTGGTGTAGACACTTGCGGTGTCGGAGGAGCTGATGGAGCTGTGGCAGGTGCTGATGAGGTAGGCCTCGTCTCTAGAACTGGCACGGTAGGAGTCCTGGCCTGAGTCTTGAACTGAGTGCTGGTCCTAAGAGGTGGACTATCGTCATCATCAGAGGAATGAGGGCTAGGCACTGCATCCACTTCCTTCTTGAGTTCATCCACAGTATTCGTCAGCCCATCTACCTTGTTGTTCATCGTGGTGAACTTCTCTTCCACTATCCTCTCAAGGCTTTCTTGGTTTAGCAATATGTTCTTGATGTCCTTCTGCATACCCTGAATGGTGCTAATGAGCAGATCCATTTGCTCGCTCTTGGACCTTGGAACCTGAGCACTAGTGGCTCTAGCTGCTTCTGCCTCTGGCTGTGCAGTAGATGAAGTGGGATGACTAGGATCCATCACCACAACATTATCCTCAAAATCTGGCTAAAGTGGCATATGAGGACGATCAAGTGCATATACATTCTTCTCCAACTTGGAGTTGATGAGCATCTAAATGTAAGGTGCATATCCAAAAGATTGTTTTTTGTGAGCAGCTGTCCTCTTGATTGTCTCAACAATCAGATCCATCACTCTAATCCTGGTGTGGGTATCTATGTGGTGCATCATGTTGATAGAGTACCCTCTAATCATCTTGTCATCTCCAGACTTGGGCATCAAAGTTTATCTCAAGATAATGTTTGTAGTGGATAGTCCTGCTTGCAGATGATAGACAGAGCCAAATTTGTGTGAATGCACATGAGTGGTTGGAATCTCCTTGTACATATTGGCCATTGAGTTGTGATTCATCTTGGCTTTAGTGTACACATCCAGATCTCCTTGTTCTACCTGTGGGGCTCCTAAGATGGTAGCCCACTCATCAATAGTGGATTGGTACCTGACTCCCTCAGTCATCCATATGATCCTGCCATCTGGGTAGAAGTGAGCAGTAGAGTAGAACTGCATGATCATCTCATCATTCCAGGCAGTGAACTCTCTCCCAACAAAGTTTGCAATATCAATGCACTTGAAGTTATCTTGCACACCGGGAAAGTAATCTTCATTTTCCTTGATATAGGCCCAGTCAACATATCTCAGGTCACTGACTGCTAGGCTCTTGTCCAAAAGGACAGTCTCATAGAAATCCTGTTGTTCCTTGGTGTAGAATCTGTCATCTACAGTAGTCTTCCTCCTGGAGGCATAGGGATCATTTGCTCTCCACAATCTCAGTCCTGCATCCTTTCTCTTCTTCATGTCTTCAGCTACTGGATGAGCATCATTGTGAAATGACAAATGTGGTCTTAGCTTCGTCAGCACTGAAATATCATCTTCTTCTTCCATGGTGGAAGATCTCTTGTTCTTGGCAGCAAGAGGGATGTCCCTGGTAGTCTTCTTGGACTTTGGAGCTATAGGCTTCTTGGACTCAGATTTCTTGCTCTTAGAAGGAGCTTGCTTGGGCATAGCATCAGCAAGCAATTTCTTCCTCTTGGATAGAGGAGCCTTGGCAGCTGGCTCTTCCTCCTCTTCCTCTTCCTCAGCCTCAGCAGGGTCTTCATACATGGAAGTAGGCCTTCCAATGACATGTACAATCCTCTTCCTAGCTCTCTTCTTCTCTCCTGCCTTCTTAGGCAATGATTTCTTTGGAGGCTCAACTGATAATGATGTGTTTGCTCTAGCACTCTCAGGTGCTCTCATAGACTCAGAGGTGGCATACTCTTTTCTGATAGTCCTCTTAGCTGAGGTGGCCTCTGAAGCAGACTTCTTTGCAGCTTTATCTTTCTTTTCTTGCAACTTCTTGGCAAGAGCTTCCTCTGGCACAAAATCTGAATCCTCCTCTTCTGAATTCAGCTTCTTCCTTGCCCTGTTGGCAGCCTTGCGCAGCCCATGAGAACTTGGGGTGCCTGGATCTTCTGAAGAAGAAGAACTGGCATCTGGGCTTGTGCCTGAACTCATATCAACTTCCCTCTCCCTCAGATCATTCTGGCTATCATCAGAACCTGACATGCTTACCCTGTGAATAGAGTATAGAAGAGCAGAGGGGTTGAGCATCACAAAACACAGAAGATTTTCTCAAAATTTGAACCTAGAATCCTAAGTTTAAACTTCAGCAGAGGGGATTTCGGTTCCACCGAGTCCAAATTTTTGGAGCAACCAAGACAGGCAGCTTCCTTAACAGAGACTTGGCAGCCTTTTCGGTTTCACCGAAAAGAGCCACTCGGTCTCACCGAAGCTATTCTCAGTAACCCTAAAACCAAAATCGGTAGAACCAATTTTTATGACTCGGTGACACCGAGATTCAATCTGCGGACAGTTAAACCTAAAAATCCATAGTTCTCTAATCTAATGGAGTTACTTGAGGATGGAGATTGTTCATACGGTGGGAAGAAAATGGAACATATTCTATTGCACATGAATTAGACGGGGAGTGCAAAGAATTTTGAGGTCGTTACCCTAACTTGGCGACGGCCTCCTACGACGGCGACGACGGGGGCGATTTCCGTCGACGGCGAGAGCTTCCTGTGGTGCAGACGCACGGGAGCAAAGGGAGAAGTCAGTAGACGCGAGCGGCGGGTAGGGTTCGCGGGGACCGCGACTTTGACGAAGTGAATTTCAAAAACCGTTTCCACGGAGTATAAGTACCCATAGTTGTCAGTGACACCGGTTCTAAAATATTGGTGCCACCGAGTTCCTCTACTGTCAGTTGACAGGTGAAAGGATGTGGATGTCGCCTAGAGGGGGGGGGGTGAATAGACGCTTTAAAATAATTACGGTTTAGGCTTGAACAAATGCGGAATAAAACTAACGTTTAATTAGTCAAGCACAAAACCTAAAACAACTAGGCTCACCTATGTGCACCAACAAATTATGCTAAGCAAGATAGACAACTAAGTGATAGCAAGATATATAACAAGAAACAATATGGCTATCACAAAGTAAAGTGCATAAGTAAAGGGCTCGGGTAAGAGATAACCGAGGCACGTGGAGACGACGATGTATCCCGAAGTTCACACCCTTGCGGATGCTAAGCTCCGTTCGGAGCGGTGTGGAGGCACAATGCTCCCCAAGAAGCCACTAGGGCCACCGTAATCTCCTCATGCCCTCGCACAATGCAAGATGTCGTGATTCCACTAAGGGACCCTTGAGGAAGGTCACCGAACCCGTACAACTGGCAACCCTTGGGGGCGGTCACCGGTACCCATACACTTTGGCAACCCTTGGGGGCGGTCACCGGTACCCGTACAAATTGCTCGGGGCAATCTCCACAACCTAATTGGAGACCCCGACGCTTGCCCGGAGCTTTACACCACAATGATTGAGCTCCGAGGCACTACCAACCGTCTAGGGCGCCAAGGCACCCAAGAGGAACAAGCTCTAGGGTGCACAAACACCCAAGAGTAATAAGCTTCTCAAACTTCACTTCCACGTATCCCCGTGGAGAACTCAAACCTATGCACCAAATGCAATGGCAAGGGCACACGGAGTGCCCAAGTCCTTCTCTCCCAAATCCCACCAAAGCAACTAATGCTAGGGAGGAAAATGAGAGGAAGAACAAAGAAGAACACCAAGAACTCCAAGAACTAGATCCAAGGGGTTCCCCTCACATAGAGGAGAAAGTGATTGGTGGAAATGTGGATCTAGATCTCCTCTCTCTTTTCCCTCAAGAACTAGCAAGAATCATTGGAGGGATTGAGAGATAGCAAGCTCCAAGAGGTCAACAATGGTGGGGGAAAACTTGCTCAAAGGATTGGAAACCATTGGGGGAGAAGACCCCCTTAAATAGGTCCCCACAAATCTGCCCGTTATGTGCAGACTAGCACACTGGTGGTACAACCGGTGGAGTGGGCAGTACAACCGGTATAACCGGTATAACCGGTACAACCGGCCAACCACCGCTCAACCACCGGACCAAAACAGAAACTTGGCCCGGATAAAACAGCCAGGCCAGAGCCCCGGACCCGGCAAAGTCCTAAGCGGTACAACCGCTCGGGACCCCGGTTGTACCGGGCTATATGAATATAGCGGTACAATCGGTCTAGTACCGCCCAACAACCGGTCCACAACAGAAACATGTCCGGTTGTAGCCTGGTGTTGGGCCGGTACAACCGCCCAGGGCTGCCACCCAGGTTCACCCAGCAATTGGCGGTACAACCGCCCGGAGGCAGCGGTACAACTGCTGGGGACCAAATAGTGGCAGCACCCCCAGGGTATCACCCCTGGGGTGGTGGTTATGCCGGAAGACACGAGCGAGCGGTACAACCATATCAAGAAAACAGGTAATACCAGAACTGCCATAACCTCTGCAAATGAGCTCCGAATTGAGCAAACTCAAGCTTGTTGGATTCAGGACGACAAGAGCTATCCAACAACAGTATAAAAAGAAGAGGCAGTATAAAAATGCCAATGGTATAGAGATGTGAAACCTCTTTCAACGAAGAATTGGCAAAAACTCCAACATCGAAAACATCATAGAAGATGCATATGGACTCCGTTTTCGATGAACTTGAGCTTGTCATGAAGCTGACCATAAGCTCAAGAACCCTCAAAGAGAAAAACCAACCAAGAACCAAGAAAGATGATGATGCCAAGAATGCAATGGTTTGAGCTCTCAACGAACGATACGATCAAGCTACTCACTTGAGAGCCCCCTTGATAGTACGGCTATCTATCCTATAACCCAGTCTCCCAACTACCACTATGAGACCGGTAAAATAGAAAACCCTATCAAGGTCAAACCTTAGCCTTGCGCATAGTCCATTTGAGCTAGATGATGACGATCTTGACTTCCTCAAGATGGACCACCTTTCTTGATTGCGTTGGCTCGATGAAGACTAGATGATTGCTCCCCCATACTCCACTATGGGTGAGCCACTCTTCGGCACATCTTCACAAGTCCATTGTCACCACAATGGACGGCAGGCTTCAAGCATGATCTCTCCATGATGCTTCACTTGAACTTGCACACCGTAACCTTGATGACGATCACCACTTGATGTCATCCTCCATGGATTGTATGGGATCTTCTTATTGATGCTCGCCCATGGAGACATACCTAACCCCACAAAGAACACTCACGTAGACCATGGGTTAGTACACAAAGCGTAATGGACAATGCTTACCATACCATGGGATCACTTGACCCCTCTCGGTATATCGTGTACGCTTTGTGTGTTGATCAACTTGGTTCACTCTTTGACTTAGTCTTGATCAACCTTGTATCATATCTTCTCTATGACCAATCTTTGGATAAAACCTTGAATACCACCTTGGTCACCATATAAACTCCTTGAAACCAACAG
Source organism: Elymus sibiricus (assembly GCA_039707655.1). Classification (NCBI taxonomy): domain Eukaryota; kingdom Viridiplantae; phylum Streptophyta; class Magnoliopsida; order Poales; family Poaceae; genus Elymus; species Elymus sibiricus. Next base: position 113,431,736 of record CM077663.1, on the reverse strand, counting down.
ATGGACTTCAAGAAGTGCCTATGGACAAATCCTTCGAATATAACTTAAGGCAACCATTAGTCCATAGGGATTGTCATCAATTACCCAAAACCACACATGGAGAAATGTGCTCTTACAACAGGGAAACTCGGTGAAGCCGAGATTGTGGAATCGGTGCTACTGAGATTCTAAAAATCAGATCAACCCTAGTCATTGGTGGAACCGAGATTTTGGAGTTGGTTACACCAAGATTGCATTGGGGAGGCTTTGGTAGTCAGCTCTTAACGAAACGGAACTCTAAGTGCTCCTCACACAGAGGGTTCGAGAAGTGCTTGCTCAAATTTTGTGATGAAGCATGAATAGAATTTGAGACGAGAAATCATATATAGCTAGAGGGAGGTACTTAGGCATTCTTGCATATCCAATTGGCCAAAGAAAAATGAAAGTCAAATAACAACAATTGGATATCCTCGAATGAGAAAAGATATGCATACCAACATGCTCACACAATAAATTGACAAATGAAATATGGCAAACATGCAAAACCACTCTAGTATCTACCAAGCACTTTGGCAATGACGGAGTCAACTATATATGAGTATATTCACTTAGGAGACAAGTAAGAATACTTGATAATAGGTCATACTCATCGTTTAAGCACAAGTGGAGTTGCCACTTTTACATAAAGCATTTAATGTGTTCACATCTTTAAGAGATGCTTTAACTCAAGTCTAAGAGTAAATCTCCCCCTTGATGTGACATCCCTATTGGAAATATGCCCTAGAGGCAATAATAAATTAGTTATTATCATATTTCCTTGTTCATGATAATCGTTTATTATCCATGCTATAATTGTATTGATTGGAAACTCAGATACATGTGAGGATACATAGACAACACCGTGTCCCTAGTGAGCCTCTACTAGACTAGCTCGTTGATCAAAGATGGTTAAGGTTTCCTAACCATAGACATGAGTTGTCATTTGATAACGGGGTCACATCATTAGGAGAATGATGTGATGGACAAGACCCAACCGTAAGCATAGCATATAATTGTGTTAGTTTATTGCTACTGCTTTATCCACGTCAAGTATCTGTTCCTACGACCATGAGATCATGCAACTCCCTAACACCGTAGGAATGCCTTGTGTGTATCAAACGTCACAACGTAACTGGGTGACTATAAAGGTGCTCTACAGGTATCTCCGAGGGTGTCTGTTGGGTTGGCGTGGATCAAGACTGGGATTTGTCACTCCGTATGACGGAGAGGTATCTCTGGGCCCACTCGGTAACACAACATCACAAGAAGCTTGCAAGCAATGTGACTAAGGAGTTAGTCACGGGATCTTGTGTTACGGAACGAGTAAATAGACTTGCCGATAACGAGATTGAACTAGGTATGGAGATACCGACGATCGAATCTCGAGCAAGTAACATACCGATGAACAAAGGGAACTGCATACGGGATTGTCTGAATCCTTGACATCGTGCTTCGACCGATAAAGATCTTTGTAGAATATGTAGGAACCAATATGGGCATCCAGGTCCCGCTATTGTTTATTGACCGTAGAGTTATCTCGGTCATGTCTACATAGTTCTCGAACCCGCAGGGTCTACACACTTAACGTTCGGTGACGATTTGGTATTGTTGAGTTATGTATGTTGGTGACCGAAGGTTGTTCGGAGTCCCGGATGAGATCCCGAACATCACGAGGAGTTCCGGAATGGTCCGGAGGTAAAGATTTATATGTGGGAAGTAATATTTTGGCTACCGGAAAGGTTTCGGGTTTTTCCGGTATTGTACCGGGAAGCTTCTAGAAGGTTCCAGAAACTTCCGAAGGAGTCCGGAAGTCCACCAAGGGTTCCACCACATCCCAAGGGTTTGCATGGGCTGAGGGGAGGTGCCTTGGCCTTATTGGGCCAGGCGCACAAGTCCCTCAACGCCCATGTGGCTTGGGAGAGGTGGAAAGTCCACCTGTTTATGGAAAGGGAGGGAATTGGACTAGGAGTCCAAGTCCTCCCCCTTGGCTGCGCCCTAGGGCTTGGTGGGGATGATATCCACGCCCCTCGACCTATATATAGAGGGGAGGGGGCTCCCCAAGAGCACACACGAAGCCCTTGGCGCCCCTCTCTCTCCCTATCGTTTTCTCCTCCGTTCGCGGTTTCGGTAGCGCTAAGCGTGGCCCTGCCGGGATAGCACCACCACCACCACCATGCCGTCGTGTTGCCGGAGAACTCATCTATTACTTCGACCTCGCTCGCTAGATCAAGGAGGCGGAGACGTCATCGAGCTGTACGTGTGCTGAACGCGGAGGTGCCGTTCGTTCGGCGCTAGATCGGGACGGATCGTGATTGGATCGCGGGATGGATTGCAATTTGGATCGCGAAGACGTTCGACTATATCAACCGCGTTTCTTAATGCTTCCTTCTTAGCGATCTACAAGGGTATGTGGATCCGATCTCTCCTCTCGTAGATGCTCATCTCCATGGATAGATCTTGTGTGTGCGTTGGAAATTTTTTGTTTCCCATGCAACGTTCCCCAACAGTGGCATCATGAGATAGGTCTATGCGAAGATGAGATCACGAGTAGAACACAAAGGAGTTTGTGGGCGTTGATATTCAGATTGCTTCCCTCCTTAGTATTTTCTTGATTCAACGGTATTGTGGGATGAAGCGGCCCGGACCAACCTTACTCGTCCGCGTATGAGAGACCGGTTCCATCGACTGACATGTGACTTTGTTGCCTAAAGATGGCTGGCGGGTGTCTGTCTCTCCGACTTTAGTTGAATCGGTTTCGACAAAGGCGGTCCTTGTAGAAGGTGAAATAGCAACTTGTATATCACCGTTGTGGTTTTGTGTAGGTAAGAATCATTCTTGCTAGATACCCATAGCAGCCACATAAAACATGCAAAAACAATTAGAGGACGTCTAACTTGTTTTGGCAGGGTATGATGTGATATGATATGGCCAATAACATGATGAGATATATGTGATGTATGAGATGATCATGTTTTGTATAGAATATCATGACTTGCATGTCGATGAGTACGGCAACCGGCAAGAGCCATAGGGTTGTCTTTTATTTATTTTCGCCTTTTTGCTTTACTTTATCGCTATGAGTTAGCAATAGTTGTAGAAGCAATAGTTGGCACGACAACCTCATGGTGACACGTTGATGGAGATCAAGATGATGGAGATCATGGTGTCATGCCGGTGACGATGGAGATCATGTAGGTGCTTTGGAGATGGAGATCACAAGCACAAGTTCATGGCCATATCATGTCACTTATGATTTGCATGTGATGTTAATCCTTTTATGCACCTTGTTTTGCTTAGGACGATGGTAACATTATAAGGTGATCCCTCACTAAAATTTCAAGATAAAATTGTGTTCTCCCCGAGTGTGCACCGTTGCGAAAGTTTGTCGTTTCGAGACACCACGTGATGATCGGGTGTGGTAGACTCTACGTTCACATACAACGGGTGCAAGCCAGTGTTACACATGCGGAACACTCGGGTTAAACTTGACGAGCCTAGCATGTACAAACATGGCCTCGAAACACAAGAGACCGATAGGTCGAACATGAGTCATATAGTAGATATGATCAACATGGAGATGTTCACCATTGAAACCACCTCATCTCACGTGATGATCAGACTTGGGTTGGTGGATTTGGATCATGTCACACTTAGACAACCCGAGGGATGTTGATTTGAGTGGGAGTTCTTTAGTAATATGATTAATTGAACTCATTATCATGAACATAGTCTAAGTTGTCTTTGCAAAATTATGTTGTAGGTCAATAGCTCGCGCTGTAGCTCCCCTGTGTTTCTGATACGTTCCTAGAGAAAATAGAGTTGAAATATGATGGTAGCAATAGTGCGGACTGGGTCCGTGATCTGAGGATTGTCCTCATTGCTGCATAGAAGGCTTATGTCCTTGATGCACCGCTCAGTGCACCACCCCCTCAAGCGTCGTCTGTGGATGTTATGAACAACTGACATGCACGTTCTGATGACTACTTGATAGTTCAGTGCGTCATGCTTTACGGCTTAGAATTGAGGCTCCAAAGACGTTTTGAATGTCACAGAGCATATGAGATGTTCCAAGAGTTGAATTGGGATTTCAGGCTCGTGCCCGTGTTGAGAGGTATGAGACCTCCAACAAGATTCTTTGCCTGCAAGATGAAGGAGAATAGCTCAATTGGTGAGCATGTGCTCAGATTGTCTGGGTGCTACAATCGCTTGAATTAAGTGGGAGTTGATCTTCCAGATAAGATAGTGATTGATATAGTTCTCCAAGTCACCGCCACAAAGCTACTAGAGCTTCGTGATGAACTATAAACATGCCAGGGATGGAAAAGATGATCCTTGAGCTATTCGTGATGTTTGACACCGTGAAGGTAGAAATAAGGAAGGAGCATCAAATGTTGATGGTTAGTAAAACCACTAGTTTCGAGAAGGGCAAGGGCAAGAAGGGAAACTTCATGAATGGCAAGCCAGTTGCTTCTCCAGTGAAGAAACCCAAGGTTGAACCCAAACCCGAGACTAAGCGCTTCTATTATGAGGAGAACGGTCACTGAAGTGGAACTGCCCTAGATACTTGGTAGATAAGAAGGCTGGCAATGTTAACAGAAGTATATTTGATATACGTGTTATTGATGTGTACCTTACTGGTACTCCTAGTAGCACCTGGGTATTAGATACCAGTTCAGTTGCTAATGTTAGTAACTCGAAATAAAAACTACGGAATAAACGGAGACTAGCTAAGGGCAAGGTGACGATGTGTGTTGGAAGTGTTTCCAAGGTTGATGTGATCACCATCGGATGCACCCTCTACCTTCGGGATTAGTGTTGAACCTAAATAAATGTTATTTGGCGTTGGCGTTGAGCATGAACATGATTATATTGTGTTTATTGCAATACGGTTATTCATTTAAATCACAGAATAATGGTTATTCTGTTTACATGAATAATACCTTCAATGGTCATGCACCCAATGTGAATGGTTTATTGAATCTCGGTCGTAGTGATACACATGTTTATAATATTGATGCCAAAATATGCAAAGTTAATTATGATAGTACCACATACTTGTGGCACTGCCGCTAAGGTCATATTGGTGTAAAGCGCATGAAGAAACTCCATGCTGATGGATCTTTGGACTCACTCGATTTCGAATCGCTTGAGACATGCGGACCATGCCTCATGGGCGAGATGACTAAGCCCCGTTTTCCAGTATGATGGAGCGGGCAAGTGACTTATTGGAAATGATACATGTTGATGTATGTGGTCCAATGAGTGTTGAAGCGTGCGGTGGATATCGTTATTTTCTTACCTTCACTAACGATTTGAGTAGGTATGGGTATATTTACTTAATGAAACACAAGTCTGAAATGTTTGAAAAGTTCAAACAAATTCAGAGTGAAGTTTAAGATCATCATGACAAGAAGATAAAATGTCTGCGATATGACCGTGGAGTTGAATATCTGAGTTATGAGTTTGGTATGCAACTTAAGACAAAGTGGAAATTGTTTCACAACTCATGCCAGCTGGAACACCATAGTGTAATGGTTTGTCCGAATGTCGTAGTCGTGCTCTATTGTATCTGGTGCGTACTATGATGTCTCTTATCAATTTGCCACTATTGTTTTGGGGTTATGCATTAGAGACAACTACATTCACTTTAAATAGGGCACCATCTAAATCCATTGAGATAACACCATATGAATTATGGTTTGGCAGAAACCTAAGTTGTCATTTCTTAGAGTTTGGGAATGCGACACTTATGTCTGATAAGCTCGAACCCAAAGCGGAATAGTGCATCTTCATAGGATACCCTAAGGAAACAGTTGGGTATGCCTTCTATCTCAGATCCGAGGGTGTAAGTGCATCTAGTGCCACTCTTTGTTGGTTTTGGAGTAGTGAAGACAAACATGGTTGAGGGACTAATGTGTTTGTGAGAGTTCACAGGTTAACAGAGATAGAAGTCCCTGGAGTTTCGGTTTAGCCGTCGAAGACGACCCCCAAAAATGTCCGAACACATTGATGACGGCTGAATCCATTGGTGGTATGCGAAGACATTCGACCAAAGACAATGAAACGCGAAGACGAAGTCTTTTGATAGTTTTATTTATTCTTTCTTGTGTCATAGGAACCACCGTTGTGGGGACCCCGACTCATAAGTCGTGATCACCGAATGCACGTGTACAGTGATCCCAGAGATCAATGCTCACTGAACACACAGAAGCTGAATAACAAGAGTCTTACATCCACATTTAGCGTCTTACACAAATAAAGACAATGAAGGTCTAGTCTTACATAGATAGGGCCACAAGGGCCAAACACTTAAACATAACAAGCAGCGGAAATCTTGATAGAAAGCGTGAACCCATGCCATCTGCCTTAAACCTACAGGCATTCTGACTGGAAAGCGTCCTAGTTCGCATGTTTGTCACCAACGAAATCTTCGCCATAATCCTGCTCTTCCATGCCTGGCTAATTAAATAACCAGTGGCAAGCCAATGAGTATTTTGAATGTACTCGCAAGCAACCCAAGTTGTGGAACAAGGTATAACAATGCATGATATAGCACTAAGTAGGTAAGTTTTGCAGAAAGCTGATTTTAAGTGCAACGATATGATCAAGTAACCTTGAGTAAGCATGCATCAACTGTTGACAGGTATTCATGTGAACAAGTCTCAGTTATCATCATAAGCATGGGTTGAACATCTCATGTTCATCATCATGTCAAGTCCTCGGACTTGGCTCAAGTATCACCTTTGTGTCACCCACACACACACACACACACACACCAAGTTTGTGAAAACACCGGATGTAGTTTAAGCAGGACCTCCAACTATCCTTGACCGTGGACACGGCTATTCGAATAGTTTGACACTCTGTAGAGGTTGCACACTTTACCCACAAGACTCGGGAAACTTCCGTGTCAAGCCACGACTCGCGGTATTATCCATACCCGAGGTAAGTACCCGAACATTGCCTTTCCCCTGACGATACTAAACAAAGAGTCCACTCGACTGGTACCCAGCCCACATGATGTACATCACAAGTATCATCCATGCACGGACCAACGGTGTGCCCGGTGCCTGTGAAGACATCGCATGATAGCCCTTACCGGCACGACCCCGTATCGAGAGTGACCACGTCACTCCCGCCATTAGTAATGCATGCTCTATGCTAGTACCCATCAAAGTAATCAACAAAGCACCGTCCCATAAGGGGTATTGTGGTTGTACATGTAAGGTTGGGGTGGTCAGCAAATCTTAAATCTCTCCGTTTTCGAAAACACACACACACACAACCTGCTCCGGTACACCACTTCTTTCTCAAGTGGTTACCTAGCACAACATCATCTCCCTCGGGCATTAGTGGCACCCGACGGGGTTTTCGAAAAGTCTTTGAAATCATTTTGTTTCCATCACCATGCATATTCCCATCCCACTTGCGTAGCACTACTAGCATCCTAACTACTCCCACACGCACAACCCTCATAAGGAGGTAGGGTCATGCACGATGCAAGTATCAACAAGAAAGTAACGGAGGCATCCCACCGCAGGGGATACCACATCAACATGATCATCATCCAGAAATAATGTGCTATATGCCATGCAAAAAGAGGTTTCATAGACATGGTCAAAGGGCTGCTTGCCTGGCTCAACAAAGTCTTCAGGGTCTTCAAAATCTTCGTGTCCAATCCCTTCGTCAACAACGCAATCTATCATCGCGCAATAAACGGGCAAAAAAAAAGCATAACACAAAAACAGAGCACAATCTTAACTTCTAAAATGTTACACTACTCTGATAAATACTACAAGCTATTCTAAAAATGTTTGTCTAAGGTTTTGTTGTGAGAAACATTTTGAAAACTATTTAAACAGAGGCTAAAAATATTAAAAACACTATGTAAAACATTTGCACAAAAATGCACAAGTGGCACTGTTAAATTCTACAGATTATTCTAAGATTTATGGTGGAAAAATATTTGGAATAGGAATTTTATTTGGAGCCGTGGGATTCTTGGATTACAGAAGAAAAAGAAAAAGGCAAAACGCTACTATTCATTCGGGCCGAAACCACCGTAGCTGAGCCGGCCCAGGGAAGAACCGGCCCAGGGAGAAGCGGTGCGCGCGCAGCCGACGGGTTCGAACCCGACAGGCGGGCCCTACCCGTCGGTGGCACAGGGGATATGTGAGTATGACAGGCGGGGCCCGCCTGTCATCTCCTACCTCACGAACAGGGGCTCTGGGGGGCTCACCGACGGCGACTCCGGTGGCCGTTCGTCACGAGGGAGGCACGGGGAGGCTCAGGGAGGTCCCGCCGTTCGCTTGGGCGCGACGGTGGTCGCCGTAGGACCGGGGTTCGCCGGCGACGAAAGAAGGCGGTGGAGCAGCTTCGGGAGGAGGACGTCTCGGTCGCCCTATGCATCAAATGGAGGGGGAAAAGGAGGGGAATGAGTCAGGGCATTGAGGGGAACTCAATGGAACAGAAATGGGGGCCGGAGAGGGGGTGTACCCGGGGATCGACGGTGGCGCCGCCGTGGCGGAGCTCCGGTCGATCTCGAGCACGGGCCTCGGGGGGGACGAACTGGTGGTGCAGGGGGGCGATTTGGAGAATGAGTAAGGAGAAAGGGAAGAGAGAAGGGTCCCGAGGGCCTTTAAATAGGGAAGCCAGGGGCTCGCCGTGGACCGAGCTCACGGGCTCCCGCCGGGAGGGTTCTGGCGGCCACGGGAGGAGGCTAGGGGTGATCTGCGGCGTTCGTGGAGAAGGAGTAGGGGGCAGGGAAGCAAGAGGGAGAGCAGGACGTGCTTGGGGCGGGCCCCGTAGGTGAACAGGGATTGGCGGAGCTTTGCGGTGCTCGGGCACGCGCGGCAGGGGCTGCCCGAGAGAGGAGGAGGATGGGGCCGTCCTCTTGGAGCCTTGCGGACGTCGAGGCGGGCCAGGGGGACACGTTCCCGCATCCCCAGGTGGTCGGGGCATCGGGTAGTGAGCGGCTACAGTGCGTCGGAGCACTGTAGCGTGTTCTCGAGCACGCCAATTGCATGCCATGGCATGCCCTTGGCAGCTTCTGCGCGGCCACCTGCGTCTAGGGGATCTAGAGGAAGAAAAATAGTCCCTGGGTGGCATTGGATGCTCTGGAAGGCCTAAGGAAGAGGAGAGAGGTTCAAGGAAAGAGAGAAAAGGGCTGTCCAGAGGAGTAAAATAGGTTTTTACCCCACTTAAGCATTGAGTCTTGGCCATAGAAAGTTACTGGAGGTGCATTGCAATACTACAAGGTTGTGGTAAAACTTTGAACTCAAGGAGAATAGCAGAAGGGGGTCAAACAGGGTTTTTACCACCTAGGCAAAAAGTGTTTGATGATGGTTTGGCTAAGCAAATGGAGTTTTCTTGCCATGAGGTTTAATAGGGTCAAATGGTGGTTGGAAATAGGGTTGACCACCAAGTTTGAGATTGATTGAAGAAAGTTCACAATGTAACTTTGTGAAACCCTAGAAATCAACAGAATCAGATTTTTGTAGATCTAGGCATGCATTTCACTTCCCACAAATCCACCACTTGGTGTAGCATGCTCATTTGGGGTTTAGAACATTCCCACAAAGTTTGGGGTCAAGGGAAGAAACTTCACAATGTAAAGTTGGTAAAATTTGGCTCTGGACAGGAATGGTTTTGGAATATTTTGATGAAGTAAATCAATTGGGATTGAGATGAAACTTTGCAAGATCATCACATATGACATGTGTAACTTGGTGGAATTTTCTTGGAATTTATTGAGAATATTTCTTATAGAAATATTTCAAAAGCTTGATTTGGACAGAAAGGGTTTTGAGGGGTTTTGCCCATGTTTTTGAACATGACCATGTGTTGAAACTCATATATAGGGAAAATATATGTCCACTGAGTTTCCCTAAATTTTGTCAAATATTTTTAAAACATTTAAATAATTTTTCCCTATGAAAAACCATTTCTGGCTTTAAGAAAAAGCTTTTGAATAAAATATAAAAATAATCTTTAAAATTAATATTTGGTGGTTTTGGGAATTCATATATATAGTAGGTTCCAAATAAATCCTTTGGGGAAAAAGGATCCACCCAATTTAAGGGCTTGTAGTGCAAACCTCAACTCAGGGTTTTTTGAAAACCTTATTTGAATAAATCCTTTTTGGTCAAAATAAATTTTGATAAAAATTGTTTTGGGTACTATTCACATGGCATGATCATTGGGCAAGAAGTTTGGATCAAGGAAGATGAATATGGAGAGGAGTGGAATCTAGGAGTGCCATACACAAACAACCAAACAAGCAAAGAAGCAACAATTCAAACAAGCATGCACTCAAAAAGTTTTAATTGGTTCCAAGTTTTGTAAATCCAATCATAGCAAGGTGATACAAACACAGAGTGTGACAGACCTACCCCCCTTACAAAAATCTCGTCCCCGAGATTCCTAGGCTAAGCGCTAAAGAGATAAGGGAACTCAGATCTAAGATAGTCTTCACGCTCCCAGGTTGCTTCAGCTTTAGTGTGGTTGCTCCATTGGACCTTGAAGTACTTGATGGTGCGGCTTCGGGTGCAACGCTCCACTTCATCCAAAATACGAACTGGCCTCTCACGATAAGTGAGGTCTGGCTGAAGGTCGATGGCTTGATGGTCGATGTCCTTGTAGAGGTCGGGGCGGTTGGGTACTTGAAGACACTTCCGGAGTTGTGACACGTGAAAGACGTTGTGCACATCTGATCGCTCGGAAGGTAGCTATAGTTGATAGGCAACTTCTCCTCGTGTAGCGGTGATCTTGAAGGGGCCGATGTATCTTGGTGCAAGCTTTCCCTTGACATGGAAATGCTTGGTTCCTTTGAGAGGCGTGACTCGGAGGTAGACATGGTCACTGACACAGAAGTTCACTTCTCGGCGCTGAGAGTCGGCGCAACTCTTCTGTCTTGACTTGGCGGTCTCGAGGCGCTCTCGGACGAGTTGAACTTGCTCTTCGGCTCCGCGGAGAATGTCTGGGCCAAAGACTAGTCCTTCTTCGGTTTCCGACCAGTTGAGGGGAGTACGGCACTTGCGTCCATACAACACCTCAAATGGTGCCATCTGAAGTCTTGACTGATAGCTGTTGTTGTAGGAGAACTCAGCAAATGGTAGGCAGTCCTCCCACTTGGCTCCGTACGCCAGAACACAAGCACGGAGCATATCCTCGAGTATCTGATTTACTCGCTCTGTCTGCCCACCGGTGTGGGGGTGAAAAGCAGTGCTGAAGGAGAGCTTGGTTCCCATTGCTTCTTGAAACTTCTTCCAGAACCTCGAGGTGAAATGGGTACCTCGGTCAGAAACGATCTCCTTCGGAACTCTGTGGAGGCTCACAATACGCTCGATGTAAAGGCTGGCTAGCTTGTTACCATCATAGGTGGTCTTGACGGGAATGAAATGGGCTACCTTGGTCAGGTGATCGACAATGACCCAAATAGAATCATGTCCTTTATTCGACCTTGGTAATCCGGTGATGAAGTCCATCCCGACTTTGTCCCACTTCCATTCAGGCACTTTGAGAGGTTGCAATAGTCTAGCGGGTCGCTGATGCTCAGCTTTGACTCTCTGGCATATGTCACACTTAGTAACAAAGGTGCCTATCTCCCGTTTCATGCCATGCCACCAGAATCTTGCCTTGAGGTCTTGGTACATCTTGGTTCCTCCAAGATGGATGGAATACGGAGTGTCATGAGCTTCTTGCAAGATCAAGTTCTTGAGCTCTTCCTTGTTGGGTACGCAGATGCGATTCCCGAACCATACAACTCCTTGTTCATCCACTAAGAATCTTGGGGCCTTGCCTGTCTTGATCTTCCTCTTGATGCCTTCAATGCTCTTGTGTCCCTTCTGAGCTTCCTTAATATCATCCATCAAGGTGGGCTTTGCTTCAAGGTTGGCTAGGAACCCAGGTGCAACTAGTTCCAAGCCGAAGCTTTCAAGCTCTTCATACAGGGCAGGTAGCCTTTCCTTAATTATAGCGTTCAAGGAACAAGCCTTTCTGCTTAAGGCATCAGCTACCACGTTAGCCTTTCCAGGGTGGTATTGAACACTGAGGTCATAATCCTTGATCAACTCCAACCACCTTCGCTGCCTCATGTTCAATTCCTTTTGGGTGAAAATATACTTCAAACTCTTGTGGTCTGTGTATATCTCACATCGCTTCCCCAGAAGGTAATGTCGCCATGTCTTCAAGGCATGAACTACGGCTGCCAACTGAAGATCATGAGTAGCGTAGTTCTCTTCATGAGGACGTAGCTGTCTGGACAGATATGCTACGACTCTGCCTTCTTGCATCAGAACACCTCCAAGCCCGGTTCTCGATGCATCACAATATATCACAAACTCCTTGTGAATATCGGGGGTGGCCAAAACTAGGGTTGCGGTCAATCTCTTCTTGAGCTCCTGGAAGCTTTCTTCACACTTCGGTGTCCATTCGAACTTCTTGTACTTCTTCAAAAGCTGAGTCATGGGTCGGGAAATGCTCGAGAATCCTTCGACAAACTTGTGGTAATATCCCCCGAGTCCGAGGAAGCATCTTACTTCCTTCACATTGGTTGGGGATTGCCATTCTGTCACGATTTCAATCTAGGCAGGATCCACCGACAATCCTTCTGCAGTCAACACATGACCCAAGAATCCAACTTCATGCAGCCAGAATTCACACTTGCTGAATTTGGCATAAAGCTGGTGCTCTCGAAGCTTGTCTAGGACCAATATCAAGTGTTGCTCATGCTCTTCTTCAGAATTGGAGAAGACGAGTATGTCATCAATGAAGACGACAACAAACTTGTCCAAGTATTCCATGAAGACCTTGTTCATGAGGTACATGAAGTAGGCAGGGGCATTGGTTAACCCAAATGACATGACCGTGTATTCATACATGCCATACCGGGTTACAAATGCCGTCTTTGGAATGTCTTGGGGTCTGATCTTCAACTGGTAGTACCCAGACCTGAGGTCGATCTTGGAGAACACCTTAGCTCCATTCAGCTGATCGAACAGGTCTTCAATCTTGGGGAGTGGGTACTTGTTCTTTATCGTGACCTCATTGAGAGAACGGTAGTCGACACAGAGTCGGATGGTCCCGTCCCTCTTTGACACAAATAGAACAGGTGATCCCCAAGGAGAGGCACTAGGGCAAATGAATCCTTTCCTGAGCTGCTCTGTCAGTTACTTCTTCAGTTCAGCCAACTCTTCAGATCCCATTCTATAGGGCTTCTTATAGATGGGCCCTGCTCCGGGCATTAGCTCAATGATGAACTCAATATCGCGGTCAGGAGGCATTCCGGGCAGCTCATCAGGAAAAACATCGGGGTATTCGCATACTACTGGCACTTGATCCAACTCAATTCCCGACAGACAATTAACCTGAGGGGCTTGAGTGGAGGCACAGCTGGGGACATACTTGACTTCCACTCCTTCGCTATTGGTTATGGTAACAGTCCTCTTGGCACAGTCCAAGTAGCCTTGGTTCTTGATCAACCAGTCCATGCCTAGAACCACATCCAAGCCTTCCGACTTCTGGATGATAAGGTCTGCTAGGAAGTCTACCCCGTTGATGTTAATCTCAACTCCTTTACAACCTATCCCAGACTTCATAACTGATCCCGGGGTTTGAATCAACATACGACTACCCAGGGGTGTAGGCTTCATGCCACTCTCTAGTGCAAACTTTTGGGTGACAAAAGAATGCGAAGCTCCACAATCAAACAGTACTGTTGCTGGGGTTGAGTTGATGAGGAACGTACCCAGTATGACGTCCGGGTCTTCCTGGGCTTCCTCAGCGGTGATGTGATTCACACGACCCTTGCCAATGTTGGGTTGGTTGCGGGGAACTGGGTTCCTTGGTAGCGCTCCACGGCCTTGACCTTGGTTCGGCGCATTGGGTGCGGTGCATCTGGTTTCTTGTTGGGGCACTGCCTAGAGATGTGTCCTAGCTGACCACATCCAAAGCAAGTGACTTGTCCAGGGTTGTTGTTGTAGTTCCCGCCGCCGTTGTTGTTATTAGGGTTGTTGTAAGCTGGCCTGGGATTGGCATACTGCTGAGGCTGGTAGCTCGGACGAGGTGCAGGAGGTCTAGCCTGCTGCGGCTGATAGGTTAGTTTGGCTGGGGCTGGCTGCCAGGGGCGAGGCTTCTGGTTGCTGGAACTACCCTTGCTGATCATCTTGCGCTTGTGAGTGTCGTCTATGGCACGACGCTTGTCTTTCAGCATGAGAGCCTTGTTCACCAGGTCGAAGAAGGTCCGACAGTCGCAGACTATGAGCTGATACTGCAGGGTCTGCTGAAGTCCTTCCATGAAGCGTTCTATCTTAGCAGCCTCCGTGTTGACATCTTCAGGTGCATACCTTGACAGCAGGTTGAACTTTTGCAGGTACTCCTTGACAGAGCCAGTTCCTTGCTTCAGCGCTCGGAATTCTCTCTTCTTGATAGCCATGATCCCAGAAGGAATGTGGGCGGTACGGAATCCTTCCTTGAAGTTATCCCAGGTGATCACACGATCGCCTTGCATGACCTTGAATCCATCCCACCAAGCTCTGGCGGTACCTCCGAGGCAGTGAGAGGCATACATCACCTTCTCACGATCCTCATTGCAATTGACCAGTGCAAGGAGGTCCTCGATGGTGCGGATCCAGTCATCGGCATCCAGTGGTTCAGCAGTCTCGATGAAGGTTGGGGGCGAATTCCTCATGAACTCAGACAGAGTGGAGCGGCCATTGCCGTTCCTGCCTTGCTGCTGGTTGTTCACATGGACTTGGGCCATCTGCTGGATGGCAGCAGTGTTGGCTTGGTGTTCCTCCCGGAGAACTTGGAGAAACTGAGCTATGGTCATGTTCTCCGGTGGAGGTGGTGGCGGGGGAACGTCGCCTTGTGGCTGCTCCTGGTGTACTCCAGCCTGAGCAGTCCCACCAGCTCCTTGTTGCTGGCTGGAGTTGCCGGCTTCAGGGTTGGTGAAGAAGCTGTTGCGGGTTGCAGTCACCATCCTGTTTGGAGCAGCCAAGTCAAATAACTGGGATAGACGAGAGGGAAAGCAGTACGGAGAAAGCGCGCCTAAGGGGGTTGGTATAGTGCAAGTGTGGTAAAATGAAGGTCGAAAGACCGATACATATATTAAGATAAGATAGGCGATGGAGTCACTTACATGTTGCCTAAGGCGAAAGCGCGACTTGCATCGGAACACAAACAACAAGCACACATGGTTTCATATGAACCATTACACAGACTCGACTTCGCATGAGGGGTACATGTCTGATCCTACCGTAGGGGTTCTTGGACTCAGGTGGTGGAGTGCTCGGTCTCGTAGCCACGCTCCTCTGGGTCTTCCTCCTGTTCATCATCTGAACGGGCATCGTTTCCGGTCGAAGGGGTCGGAGAACGAGGAGGTCCATCCCGACGACGCTTCATCGGTGGGTCAGTGAAGAGCTCACGGTACTCCTTCGCGCTCATGCGACGACGACGTGTGG
Organism: Elymus sibiricus; assembly: GCA_039707655.1. Classification (NCBI taxonomy): domain Eukaryota; kingdom Viridiplantae; phylum Streptophyta; class Magnoliopsida; order Poales; family Poaceae; genus Elymus; species Elymus sibiricus. The sequence continues at coordinate 113,416,257 of CM077663.1, read as the reverse complement.
GTGCATCTCTAGCTGGGGTACTCCTCCTCGATAAGCGACAGCTGGTCGTCCCTTGGGGGCTCCATCCTTCTTGATCCTGTCTGGCTTCGTCTTGGCTTGACGAAGTAGCTCTCGGGTGCGGTGGAGTTCCTCGCGGAGCTTCATGGACTCCTTAATCAGGTTGTGAACCAGACTATCAGCGGAGATGCTGAAGTAGGTCTGGAACCTGAATGGTGTGCCATCCTCCTTGGATGGAATCAACGTCCAACTCTCGCCAAGATCATCCTTTCTGAAAGGTAGGTAGCGAGTAGCTCGCTCGTCAGCCATCTCTGGAATGATATCTCGAAGGTGTAGGAGTGCCTTGCGCGCAGCTGTCTCGACTGCGAGTGCCATGATCTCCATCTGTGGTCCTTCAAAGAACCAACTAGTCGGGGAGTCGTTTGCCTTCACGACCACATCCACGTGGTACTCCTTTGTGACGGCATCGACCCAGTGCTCGTGGTAGAGGAAAACGGGTGGTTGGCGAAACTGGCACTTCTCCAGGCTATCCTCAAGGTGTAGGGGAAAGCCGGATGTCAGGAAGGCTTCGTGTATGACGGCCATCTAAAAAGGTTTGAAGGGAGGAGAGTTAGTAGAGTGTTGCGTGAAGATTAGAAGAGGTTATAAGTGCAGAAACTCCTAAGTATAGGTGCTAGGTGTTGTTTTGAAAATGGTTTCATCCTAACTAACGTCCATGCTAACTAAGGGCTTCCTACAGTCAGGATGGCTCTGATACCAGCTCTGTGGGGACCCCGACTCATAAGTCGTGATCACCGAATGCACGTGTACAGTGATCCCGGAGATCAATGCTCACTGAACACACAGAAGCTGAATAGCACGAGTCTTACATCCACATTTAGCGTCTTACACAAATAAAGACCATGAAGGTCTAGTCTTACATAGATAGGGCCACAAGGGCCAAACACTTAAACATAACAAGCAGCGGAAATCTTGATCGAAAGCGTGAACCCAAGCCATCTGCCTTAAACCTACAGGCATTCTGACTGGGAAGCATCCTAGTTCGCATGTTTGTCACCAACGAACGCTTCGCCATAATCCTGCTCTTCCATGCCTGGCCAATTAAATAACCAGTGGCAAGCCAATGAGTATTTTGAATGTACTCGCAAGCAACCCAAGTTGTGGAACAAGGTATAACAATGCATGATATAGCACTAAGTAGGTAAGTTTTGCAGAAAGCTGATTTTAAGTGCAATGATATGATCAAGTAACCTTGAGTAAGCATGCATCAACTATTGACAGGTATTCATGTGAACAAGTCTCAGTTATCATCATAAGCAGGGGTTGAGCATCTCATGTTCATCATCATGTCAAGTCCTCGGACTTGGCTCAAGTATCACCTTTGTGTCATCCACACACACACACACCAAGTTTGTGAAAACACAGGACGTAGATTAAGCAGGACCTCCAACTGTCCTTTACCGTGGACACGGCTATTCGAATAGTTTGACACTCTGCAGAGGTTGCACACTTTACCCACAAGACTCGGGAAACTTCCGTGTTAAGCCACGACTCGCGGTATTGTCCATACCCGAGGTACCCGAACATTGCCTTTCCCCTGACGATACTCAACAAAGAGTCCACTCGACTGGTACACATCCCACATGATGTACATCACAAGTATCATCCATGCACGGACCAACGGTGTGCCCGGTGCCTGTGAAGACAGCGCATGATCGCCCTTACCGGCACGACCCCATATCGAGAGTGACCACGTCACTCCCGCCACTAGTAATGCAGGCTCTATGCTAGTACCCATCAAAGTAATCAACAAAGCCCCGTCCCATAAGGGGTATTGTGGTTGTACATGTAAGGTTGGGGTGGTCAGCAAATCTTAAATCTCTCCGTTTTCAAAAACACACACACACACAACCTGCTCCGGTACACCACTTCTTTCTCAAGTGGTTACCTAGCACAACATCATCTCCCTCGGGCATTAGTGGCACCCGGCGGGGTTTTTGAAAAGTCTTTGAAATCATTTTTTTCCATCACCATGCATATTCCCATCCCACTTGCGTAGCACTACTAGCATCCTAACTACTCCCACCCACACAACCCTCATAAGGAGGTAGGGTCATGCACGATGCAAGTATCAACAAGAAAGTAACGGAGGCATCCCACCGCAGGGGATACCACAGCAACATGATCATCATCCAGAAATAATGTGCTATATGCCATGCAAAAAGAGGTTTCATAGACATGGTCAAAGGGCTGCTTGCCTGGCTCAACAAAGTCTTCGGGGTCTTCGAAATCTTCATGTCCAATCCCTTCGTCAACAACGCAATCTATCGTCGCGGAATAAACGGGCAAAAAAAATAAGCATCACACAAAAACAGAGCACAATCATAACTTCTAAAATGTTACACTACTCTGATAAATACTACAAGCTATTCTAAAAATGTTTGTCTAAGGTTTTGTTGTGAGAAACATTTTGAAAACTATTTAAACAGAGGCTAAAAATATTAAAAACTAGATTTTAATTAAAAACACTATGTAAAACATTTGCACAAAAATGCACAAGTGGCACTGTTAAATTCTATAGATTATTCTAAGATTTATGGTGGAAAAATATTTGGAATAGGAATTTTATTTGGAGCTATGGTATTTTTGGATTACAGAAGAAAAAGAAAAAGGGAAAACGCTACTGTTCATTTGGGCTGAAACCACCGCAGCTGAGCCGGCCCAGGGAAGAACCGGCCCAGGGCGAAGCGGTGCACGCGCAGCCGACGGGTTCGAACCCGACAGGCGGGCCCTACCTGTCGGTGGCACAGGGGATAGGTGAGTATGACAGGCGGGGCCCTCCTGTCATCTCCTACCTCACGAACATGGGCTCTGGGGGGCTCACCGACGGCGACTCCGGCGGCCGTTCGTCATGAGGGAGGCACGGGGAGGCTCAGGGAGGTCCCGCCATTTGCTTGGGCGCGACGGTGGTCGCCGTAGGACCGGGGTTCGCCGGCGACGAAAGAAGGCGGCAGAGCATCTTCGGGAGGAGGACGTCCCGGTCGCCCTGTGCATCAAATGGAGGGGGAAAAGGAGGGGAATGAGTCAGGGCATTGAGGGGAACTCAATGGAACAGAAATGGGGGCCGGAGAGGGGGTGTACCCGGGGATCGACAGTGGCGCCGCCGCGGCGGAGCTCCGGTCGATCTCGAGCACGGGCCTCGGGGGGGGGGGGACGAACTAGTGGTGCTGGGGGGCGATTTGGAGAATGAGTAAGGAGAAAGGGGGGGAGAGAAGGGTCCCGGGGGCCTTTAAATAGGGAAGCCAGGGGCTCGCCGTGGACCGAGCTCACGGGCTCCCGCTGGGAGGGTTCTGGCGGCCACGGGAGGAGGCTAGGGGTGATCTGCGGTGTTCGTGGAGAAGGAGTAGGGGGCAGGGAAGCAAGAGGGGGAGCGGGGCGTGCTCGGGGCGGGCCCCGTAGGTTAACAGGGACTGGCGGAGCTTTGCGGTGCTCGGGCACGCGCAGCAGGGGCTGCCGGAGAGAGGAGGAGGGGGGGCGTCCTCTTGGAGCCTTGCGGACGTCGAGGCGGGCCAGGGGGACACGTTCCCGCATCCCCAGGTGGTCGGGGCATCGGGTAGTGAGCGGCTACAGTGCGCCGGAGCACTGTAGCATGCTCTGGAGCATGCCAATTGCATGCCATGGCATGCCCTTGGCAGCTTCTGCGCGGCCACCTGCTTCTAGGGGATCTAGGGGAAGAAAAATAGTCCCTGGGAGGCATTGGATGCTCTGGAAGGCCTAAGGAAGAGGACAGAGGTTGAAGGAAAGATTGAAAAGGGCTGTCCAGAGGAGTAAAATGGGTTTTTACCCCACTTAAGCATTGAGTCTTGGCCATAGAAAGTTACTGGAGGTGCATTGCAATACTACAAGGTTGTGGTAAAAATTTGAACTCAAGGAGAATAGCAGAAGGGGGTCAATCAGGGTTTTTACCACCTGGGCAAAAAGTGTTTGATGATGGTTTGGCTAAGAAAATGGAGTTTGCTTGCCATGAGTTTTAACAGGGTCAAATGGTGGTTGGAAATAGGGTTGACCACCAAGTTTGAGATTGATTGAAGAAAGTTCACAATGTAACTTTGTGAAACCCTAGAAATCAACATAATCAGATTTCTGTAGATCTAGGCATGCATTTCACTTCCCACAAATCCACCACTTGGTGTAGCATGCTCATTTGGGGTTTAGAACATTCCCACAAAGTTTGGGGTCAAGGGAACAAACTTCACAATGTAAAGTTGTTAAAATTTGGCTCTGGACAGGAATGGTTTTGGAATATATTTATGAAGCAACTCAATTGGGATTGAGATGAAACTTTGCAATATCATCAAATATGACATGTGTAACTTGCTGGAATTTTCTTGGAATTTATTGATAATATTTCTTATAGAAATATTTCAAAAGTTTGATTTGGACAGAAAGGGTTTTGAGGGATTTTGCCCATGTTTTTGAACATGACCATGTGTTGAAACTCATATATAGGGAAAATATATGTCCACTGAGTTTTCCTAAATTTTGTCAAATATTTTTAAAACATTTAAATAATTTTTCCCTATGAAAAACCATTTCTGGCTTTAAGAAAAAGCTTTTGAATAAAATAGAAAAATAATCTTTAAAATTAATATTTGGTGGTTTTGGGAAGTCATATATATAGTAGGTTCCAAATAAATCCTTTGGGGAAAAAGGATCCACCCAGTTTGAGGGCTTGTAGTGCAAACCTTAACTCAGGGGTTTTTGAAAACCTTATTTGAATAAATCCTTTTTGGTCAAAATAAATTTTGATAAAAATTGTTTTGGGTACTATTCACATGGCATGATCATTGGGCAAGAAGTTTGGATCAAGGAAGATGAATATGGAGAGGAGTAGAATCTAGGAGTGCCATACACAAACAACCAAACAAGCAAACAAGCAACAATTCAAACAAGCATGCACTCAAAAAGTTTTAATTGGTTCCAAATTTTGTAAATCCAATCATAGCAAGGTGATACAAACACAGGGTGTGACAACCGTACTGTTAAGTGGGGTCAATGTGATTGAAGTCGGATGCTGACGTGATGCTCAACCCATACCTATGTCTTCGAGCGAAGACAATGAGAGGAAATATCTTCCAGAGTTGGTTGAGTCAGCTTTACTTGTAGCCCAAGTAAAGCTGCCGCGTGTGTTTGAAATCTGACCGTTGTGACATGTGTCGGTTGGCCATTGACCCAGGGTCATTTTGGTCATATCAGGTCAGGTTGCCCGCTGGCTATAAATAGCCCACCCCCTCCACCATGAGAAGGTGGCTTCTTAGAGAGAGATACGACTGTTGTCATTTTGGAGCAACCCACCTCGAAGACATTGAGAAGACTTATTACACTTGAAGACTGTGATCTTCCAGACGGTTAGGCGTCTGGGTCTAGAGCAATCCAAGACTCATTGTGGATCGCTGGGTGACCAAGTTTGTACGGGTTTCGGAAGTCTCCCCTGAAGACTTACCTGAATGATTGGGCGCTGTCTAAGTGACTTTGGCTCAAGGGGAATAAGGTGAAGACGAGGTCTTCTGAGTTCAATCTCAGCCTCCCTAACCAGACGTACAGTTGTCACAACAACTGGAACTGGTCCAACAAATCCTGTGTCTTCATGTGTGTATGATGATAATGCTTAACCTGCCTGTATGTCTTCACTGCATTGCATACCTTGACTAGATCATTGATTACTATCCCTACCTGATCCTGTTTCGCTTCCGCATACTTCGAATACATTCATTGTTTCGAAGCCTTTCATAAAAATCGCCTATTCACCCCCCTCTAGTCGATAACTAGCACTTTCACATGGTACCAGAGCAAGGTACTCCCTTGTTCTGTGTTTCGGTTTAACCACCGTGGCGTTTTAGCTATGTCGGCTGCAGCGATAATCAAGTTCTCCGCTGCGTGCCCTGTCTTCAATGGCACTGACTACCCCTACTGGAAGAACAGATGCGCATGCATCTCGAAGCCATCGACAACAACCTATGGTATGTCGTCATGGCAGGCATTCCTGAGGTTGGCGAAGGTGTTACTGCTGCTGATGTGAAGAGGTTCACACAACTGGACTCCACCGCCAAGAACCTCATTTGTGGTCATCTGACCAAAGGATAGTATGGCCGTGTGAGTGCACTTAACACTGCTAAGCAAATCTGGGAATGGCTGTCCAAAGTGAATGAAGGTGTCTCATCTCAAAGAGACTCCCGTGTTGATGTGCTTCGCAACCTGTTCAACCGTTTCAAGAGACTCGACAACGAAAATGTTTAGCTCACATTTGATCGACTCACCGACATCTCAAATGAGCTGAACGCACTTGGCGCCACTGATATCACCAAACATGAAGTCGTGAAGAAGCTACTCATATCACTCGACAGTTCCTTTGATACTCTCACACTCATGATCCAAGAGCACCCCGACTTCAAGAGTTTGGATCCCGCTGATATCCTCGAGAGATTGAACACACATGAGTTCCAACAAGCTGAGAAGAGGGACATCTACGGTCCCAGTTACAGTCGTTCTCGTGCCCTGAAGGCCAAGGCTATGTCGTCATCCGAAGACAACTCTGAATGCAGTTCTGATGGTGCTGAAGACTTTGGAAAAGAACTCGCTCTGCTTGTCAGGAAGTTTCGAAAGTTTGCCAAGTCAAAGCGCTATGCAAAATCTTCAAAGCGTGATTCCAAGAGGTATGGTGAAATGTCTTCAAGAGACAGTAAGAAGCAAACTTGTCACAAGTGCAAGAAAGTTGGCCATTTCATCGCTGATTGTCCCCGATGGGAAAAGGAATCCAAGAAGAATAGCAAGGACTATGACTCCGATGACAAGAAGAAGAAGAAGTATGCAAAGTCTTCATCACACAAGAAGAGTTCATCTGGCAAGGCACATGCTTTCATCGGAAAGGAGATGGATTCACAGTCTGAATCCGGTTCTGAAGTTGAGGAAGCATCTGAGGAGGAATCTGACGCTGAAGTAGCTGGACTAGCAATGGCTTCGGAATATCTCTCCAACTCTGTCTTCGAACCCGAAGACAATGGTCCCTTCTTCAACACCGAAGCCAGTGATGATGATGCCACTCCAGCCTACTACTTCATGGCGAAAGCCTCCAAGGTATCCTCAAAACCCTCACGTCATGACTCTGAGTCCGAAGCTGAATCTGATGATGACATGAAACCTAGCTATGCTAAACTTGTAAAAATTGCCACTAAACAACAAAGTGCCATGGATAAAATGCAAACTACTCTAGAGAAAAGCGATGACCTGTTACACGAAGAGATGAGTCTGAACGAAACTATGGCTGAAGACATGCGTAGTCTTCGTTCAAGGTTTGAGGATCTCCAAAGTCATCATGATGCTCTTTCAACTCATCACGAGAAGCTTTCTCTGGAATATCTTCAGAAAAAGATTGATCTTGAGAAGTTGAGGGAAGCACATGATGACCTACGGAAGGAAAACGACTCACTCTTAACAGAACAGATCAGTACCACTCATGATGAATTTGATGCTCCATGCTTAAAGTGTATTGCCCGTGAAGCTAATGACTCAACTGCTGAATGTTCTAATGCTTCTGAGAATGCTTTATCTTCAACTATATCTGTGGCACCTAACCCCTCGTCTGAGGAAGCCATTGCTATCATTGATGACAATGACAGGTTGAAGACATTGCTTGAAACTGGCATGTACAAGAGTCTGAAAGGACATCAGATTCTTTGTGATGTCCTGAAGAAGACTATACTGAACAAAAACCCTAGGAAAGAGGGTGTGGGATTCGAAAGAAACCTCAATGTTGATGGATCCTACTGGACACCTGAGTAGTACCCCAAAACCACATGGGTTGCTGCAGAAGGTCCTTCAGTCGATCCTTCCACATTATCAGGCTTCAACTGTGTGAATCCTCTCATTATTGATGAATCATTTGATTCCAACTATAAACTATTCAAATGCCAAAATGGTGAAGTGTTTGCCAGGTTTACTAACTGCAGGAATGGTTCTCCTATGAAGAAGATCTGGGTTCCCAAATGTCTTCTTGAGAAGCTTCGCGTGAATGTCTTGACGACATCTCCCAAGAAGAAGACAAACTCTAGATCAATGTTTTCGAGAAGACATAAGTCTTCATATGATGGCACTAATCATTCTGTTTCGCAGGAAAAGAGTCAGATGACTCATGAATATGTACACAATGGCATGAACGGATATGTTCATCCAACCAAGAATTTCTCTGCTTATTCATTTGAGTACACTAACCCTCATGTGAAACGTACTATTAGGGCATCTTTGCCTAAATTCTCTGATGCTGCCTTACGTCTCATTGCTTCTAAGCCACCCCTCTGCATGTGGGTGGTTAAGAAGAACTAATATCTTCTATGCAGCATCGGGTCTCCAGATAGGAAGAAGCCTATCCCGAAGATCAACTCTGGAGACCCGAAAACATTCTTGTCTGAACGCAAGATAACTAATGCATACCTCGTTCAGAATACTTACCACTATCTACTGCTATATCTTCATCTTAGCATGTTACTCTTACATGCTTTGGTAAACTCGACTAATTCTCAATGCAGGAAGACAAATCCAATGCCACCGAATGGATTATGGACAGTGGATGCACAAGTCATATGGCTGGTGATCGAAGCTTGTTGATGGAGAAAACACTTCGACCTCCAACAAAAGATCACATCGGTTTTGCTGACAAAAGCAACAACAAAGTATTGGGGCTAGGTAGAGTTGCTATCTCAAGGGACCAGCACATGGAAAATGTCATGCTTGTCGAATCCCTTGGTTACAACTTGATGTCTGTCTCAATGCTCTATGACTTAGATATGCTAGTCATATTTGGCAAATTTCGATGTGTGGTACTAATGGCCTCTGACAAAACCAAAGTCTTCGAAAGTTTTCGAAGAGGTGACTTGTACATGGTAGACTTCTCTGCAGGACCACAGGTTGCCTCATGTCTTCTAGCAAAGCCTTCGGAATGCTGGCTTTGGCACAAAAGGCTAGGACATGCTGGGATGAGGAACTTACACACACTTGCCAAGAAGAAGCTCATCATTGGCGTCGAGGGTGTCAAGTTCAAGAAGGACCACCTCTGTGGTGCCTGTGAAGCCAGGAAAACGACCAAGGCCAAGCACCCCTCGAAGACAATCATGACGACCACTCGTCCCTTCGAGCTGCTACACATGGACTTATTTGGCCCTACTCATTATTCCACCTTCTCTACCACTGCAAATCTATATGGCTTCGTTATTGTTGATGACTATTCTCGATTTACCTGGGTGCATATCATACTCTATAAGACTGAAGTACAGGATGTCTTCAGGCGCTTCGCAAATAGGTGTATGAACAACTACAACATCAAGATCAAGCACATCAGGAGTGACAATGGCACTGAATTTTGAACACAGGCCTGGACACCTATCTTGATACTCTTGGCATCATTCATGAGTTCTCTACTCCATATACTCCTCAGCAGAATGGCGTCGTGGAATGCAAGAACAGGACTCTTATTGAGATGGCTCGCACCATGCTTGATGAATACAAGACACCACAGAAGCTATGGCCTGAAGCCATTGACACTGCATGTCACATCATCAACAGAGTATATCTTCACAAGTTCTTCAAGAAAACATCATATGAGCTTCTCACTGGTAAGAAACCCAATGTAAGTTATTTCAAATTCTTCGGTGCAAGATGCTGGATAAGGGATCCACACCACACTTCAAAATTTGCACCGAAAGCACACGAGGGTATCATGCTTGGTTATGGAAAGGATTCACACACCTACAGGGTCTTCAACACTTTCCACAACAAAGTTGTTGAAACTGTAGATGTGCGATTCGATGAAACTAATGGCTCGCAAAGAGAGCACCTACCTCCTGTGCTAGATGAATTACCTTCTGATGAAGCTATCCGACTGATGGGCACTGGAGAAATTGTGCCTGAAGAACCCATGATTGAAGAGGTCATCATTCCCCCATCCACTCAGCGCGAAGACAATGCTAAAACTGAAGACAATGCTGCTGATGAAGACACTGCTCAGCAGCCAGAAGAAAGTCTTCGCCCTGCTCATCCACGCGTGGCAAATGAAGTCCAAATTGAGAGAATGCTTGACAGCATAAATGCACCAGGTCCACTTACTCGCTCAAGAGCTACTCAATTGGCTAACTTTTGTGGGCACTTTGCTTTTGTATCCATCACAGAGCCCACCAAAGTAGATGAAACTTTCAAGGAACCAGAATGGATTCAAGCCATGCAGGAAAAGCTTCACCAGTTCGAGCTGAACAATGCGTGGGAGCTCATAAAGCGTCCTGATCCAAGGAAGCACAACATCATCGGTACCAAGTGGATCTTCCGCAACAAGCAAGATGAGTCCGGTCAAGTCGTCAGAAACAAGGCCAGACTTGTGGCCCAAGGTTACACACAGGTCGAGGGTATTGACTTCGGTGAAACCTTTGCACCTGTAGCTAGACTTGAAGCCATTCGTATACTGCTTGCTATGCTAACCATCATAACATATGCTTATATCAAATGGATGTCAAAAGTGCATTCCTCAATGGTAAGATTGAGGAAGAAGTATATGTTGCTCAACCACCAGGGTTTGAAGATCCAAAGCATCCTAACAAAGTCTTCAAGCTCAACAATGCACTCTATGGCCTCAAGCAAGCACCAAGAGCTTGGTATGACACACTCAAGGAATTTCTCAAGAAGAAAGGCTTCAAACCTGGTTCACTCGATCCCACTCTCTTCACTAAATCCTATGTTGATGAATTGTTTATATGCCAAATATATGTGGACGACATTATCTTCGGCTGTACTAACAACAAATACAGTGATGAGTTTGCTTATATGATGCAAGAGAAGTATCAAATGTCGATGATGGGAGAACTGAAATTCTTCCTAGGGATTCAAATTCGACAACAACCGAATGGCATCTTCATATCACAGGAGAAGTACCTCAAGGACTGCCTCAAGAAATTCGGCATGAATGAAGCCAAATGCTGATTGGGTCTTTATTGTACTTATGTGCATCTAGGCCAGATATAATGCTTAGCGTTTGCATGTGCGCCCGATTTCAAGCGGCACCAAAGGAGTCGCATCACCTTGCTGTGAAGCAAATACTTAGATATCTGGCTCACACCGCAACGCTAGGATTATGGTGTCCAAAGGGTTCGAAGTTTGAGCTGATTGGCTATTCAGATTCTGACTTCGCTAGCGACCGAGTTGATCGCAAGTCTACATCAGGCACTTGTCACTTTCTTGGACGATCTCTAGTATGTTGGTCTTCGAAGAAGCAGAACTGTGTTTCACTCTCCACTGCCGAAGCCGAATACATTGCTACTGGTGCATGCTGTACTCAGCTTCTCTGGATGAAGCAAACTCTCAAGGACTACGGCATCAACCTGAAGCATGTACCTCTCTACTGCGACAACGAGAGTGCAATCAAGATCTCCTACAACCCTGTACAGCATTCGAAGACAAAGCACATTCAGATACGACATCATTTTCTTTGGGATCACGTGATGAAGGGCGACATCAACATCAAGCATGCTGACACTGAAGATCAACTGGCAGATATCTTCATGAAGCCTTTGGATGAGAAGAGGTTTTGCAAGTTTCGGTGTGAGCTAAATATCTTAGAATCCTCAAATGTCCATTGAATGGGAATACATCCTAACGCTTATGCATGTTGATGACTTTGATGCACAACACACGATGTAACCTATGTCTTCAATTCATGAAGACTTACAATCTGAGTGTGAATACATTAACGAAGAATATGACCTCAGAGCGCCACGATAATTGTGCGCCGTGTCTGAGTCAAACATTCTTATACGGTGGGTAACGCCACCAACCAAACTCGAAGACATTGTTTTTTATCTCATCTTCTTCACATGTCTTCGTGAGCTGAATGTCTTCGGAACAAAAATTTTGTTTGCACGTGTGTTTCAGTTGAAAACTATTTGCAGATCTACATTTGGATTAGAGCTTTGTCCTATACAGCATTTGTCCTATAGCTTTGTCTTCAACTTTTTCCTGGGCAAATGTGATCAGACCCGACATTCTCATATGTTCTTATCTCATCTAAGTCTATTCTAATCCAGTCATATGCACTCTATATTGACACGTGTTGACTGTCTTCACTGTGTCCTCATCAGTCGAAGACAAATCAACCGCATATTTAATTCTAAAATCTCAACTGTCTCCGTGTCTTTAGCAACAACTCCTGCGCCGCCGCTTCGATTATGGTAGTGAGTTGTCACATGGGTTGCATGTATGCCGCGTGTCCACTTAAACCGAGGAGTCAGGGGCATATCCGTCCAAACGGTTCAGATGTTTTTCACCTCTATAAATGCAAGTTACCCCCTTCCATTATTACCTTCCTCTTCCTCCGCCACCCACGTGCTCAAACCCTAGTGCCGTCGCTGGATTCCATCACCGCCGGAGACGAAGTGCTTAGCTGTCACGCCTTCTCCGATGACGTACTCATGCCGGCCGTGCATATCTCCTTCACGCCACCGCCGTAGCTGTCTGTCTCCACCAAGTTAGGGTGAGGCAGATTGAACATCTTGGCCTCTCCGCCTCGTCAAGCTGTTCATCGCGTTCTTCATTGGTGTAAATAAAAGGCTATTTTTACCGCATGTTCTGATCTGAAATTTCTACTGAAAATGGTCGGTTGTTGTTTCTTCACTTTCCACTCAACCGCATCTAGATCTAGATCTCTATTTTTCCCAATACCTTCACTTGTTAGTCTAAAGATTGGTTTGATTCCTCGCTTGTACGACTCCTTGGATGTGTACAAATCTGAAATCACCATATGCTCTATATAAGTGAATGTCTTCGGTAAAAGGTTAATGTCTTCAACACTGTGTTATCTTCCAAGTCTTCTGAGAATGCATATGACCTCTCCTCTTCCCTCGCGTCTCTAACTCCTTCACAGGTACATGTCCGCAGTAGAATCGCTTGGATCTCATAGTTTGAATTCGTTTGCAGACTACTTGTAGATACATCTGGAATTGCCTGGTACTTGTTCTTATCTTCTCACCCCTGTGAAGCCTTTGTCGAAGCCAATGGCAGATGATAAACCAGTCAAGAAGGGAGGGAAGCAGAGACGAAAGAATACAGCTAAAGATTTTCCTCCAGATCTATATGAGCAATACAAGTCAGATGAAGGGGAAACTTATCGTCAGCGCAAGAATCGAATCCAATGGATTCGAAGATATTGGAGTGAGGAGTGGTTCAAATACCACTTTGTGACTAAGGAGTATGCTGAGAAGTGTGCTGAAAAGGCACCATGGAAGGACATTGTCTACAGAAATCTTCATCCGAAGACTAAGGCAGAAGCCATCAATATGGGTTTCTATCCATGCATGTTCAGGCCCCCAATGCCTAGCAATCCTCATCCATCAAGCATTCTTGGCTGCCCAGATCCTACAAAGTCTGACTCTGATGAAGATGATGAAGAGCATCCACCAGCCCCTAGGCCGAAGCCTCTGAAGAAGTCACTGGCTTCAAAGCCCAAGGCATCAAAGCCTCGCAAGTAGTCTGTCCCCTCACCTCAAGCCTCGCGCTCTCCCTATGTCAATCCAGAAGAGCCTGAGGAAGAAGATTGTCTTCATAGGCTCATGAAAAGGAAAGCTATTGCCTCCAGAGGTCCGAAGCCAACTCTGTCATTAATGGACGCCACAAATATGATTGAACTGTCTGACGACGAGTTCGACGATGAAGCCTTAGCTAGGCTCATCCAGCAGAAAGAAGAGGAAGCCAAGCTGCTCGAAGACTTACCTCTCATTGATCATGTCATCTTTGAACACTTCATTGATGAATGGTTCGTAGATCCTTCTCTCACCATTGATGCCCTCCAGCTTCCAATTGGACTAAGTGTCACCTTCCAAGGGCTGGTGAATGAGGAGCTGACTGTGGCTCAGAAAGCCAAGCAGATGAAGGCTAAGATCAGCCATGAAAAGGAATTGTTCAAGAAGAATGTGCACAGACTCTCAGCTCCTCAGATTCAGGGATATCAACTAATGATGGCAGATCTCAAAGCTGACTTTGAGAGGAAATGTGAAGCTGTCAAAGGCGCTCTTGATAACCCACAAGTATAGGGGGTCGCAATAGTTTTCGAGGGTATAGTATTCAACCCAAATTTATAGATTCGACACAAGGGGAGCCAAAGAATACTTGAGAGTATTAGCAGTTGAGTTGTCAATGAAACCACACCTGGAGATTAAATACCTGCAGCAGAGTGATCAGTAGCACAGTAATATGATAGTTTTGATAGCAGTAGCAATAGCAACGGTAGCGGTAACAGTAGTAGCAATATTTTTGTAGTAGTTGGAACAGCAGCAACAGCAGTAGTAACTTAGCAAGAACAATAAGTGGAAAGGTCGTAGGCACTGGATCGGTAACTTGTTGGATGATATTCATCATGTAACAGTCATAACCTAGGGCGATACAGAACTAGCTCCAGTTCATCAATGTAATGTAGGCATGTATTCCGTAAATAGTCATACATGCTTATGGAAAAGAACTTGCATGACATCTTTTATCCTACCCTCCCGTGGCAGCGGGGTCCATAAGGAAACTAAGGGATATTAAGGCCTCCTTTTAATAGAGAACCAGAACAAAGCATTAACACATGGTGAATACATGAACTCCTCAAACAACGGTCATCACCGCGAAGTATCCCAAATATTGTCACTATGGGGTTAACGGATCATAACACATAATAGGTGCATATGACTAGGCAAGATCGGATCAAGAACATGGATATAGAGATGATAACATCAACGGTTCAGATTTGCAATCTTGGCACTCGGGCCCTAGTGCCAAGCATTAGGCATAGCAAAGTCATAGCAACATCAATCTCAGAACATAATGGATACTAGGGATCAAGCCCTAACAAAACTAACTCGATTACATGATGAATCTCATCCAACTCCTCACCGACCAGCAAGCCTACGAAGGAATTACTCACTCCCGGTGCGTAGCATCATGGAATTGCCGATGGAGAAAGGTTGATGATGAGGAAGACCGAAGATTCCCCTCCCCGGAGCCCCAAACGGGTTCCAGATCTGGCCTCCCGATGAAGAACAGGAGGTGGTGGCGGCTCCGTCTCGTGAAATGCGATAATTCTTTCTCTCCTATTTTTTTCTCCAAATTTAGGAATTTATAGTGGCGGAGATAGGGCAAGTGGGGCCATGAGGTGCCCAGCACCCACCTGGGTGCGTCGGGAGGGAGCTGGCACGCCCTGATAGGTGCTGCGCACCCTGGGCCCCCTCTCCGGTGGTTTCTGGCTCCAGTATTTTTTATATTTTCCAAAATAAATCTCCAGAAAGTTTCGTTCCATTCCGAGAACTTTTATTTCTGCACAAAAAACAACACCATGGCAATTCTGCTGAAAACAGCGTTAGTCCGGGTTAGTTCCATTCAAATCATGCAAATTAGAGTCCAAAACAAGGGCAAAAGAGTGAGGAAAAGTAGATACGTTGGAGACGTATCAACTCCCCCAAGCTTAAACCTTTTCTTGTCCTCAAGCAATTTAGTTGATAAACTAAAAGTGATAAAGAAAAACTTTTATGAACTCTTTTGTTCTTGCTTACATATATATGCTTAAGTAGCACCCAGGTTTTCAGCAAAGATTATGACTAACCATGTCAACAATAACTCTTAGTAATTATATTTATTCATATCAATAACATAAGCAACTAGTAAGCAATAATAATACATATCAAGCGCCAACATTTTGTCAAAACAATCATGATACAATATGACAATAGTGGTATCTTGCTAGCCCTTTCTGAGACCGCAAAACATAAATGCAGAGCACCTCCAAAGTTCAAGCAGCAACTAAACATTGTAATTCATGGTAGAAAAGATCCAGTCATGCTGCACCGAACATCAACTATACACAATGCATGAGGATGACAATAGTGCTCTGAGGTTTAGCGCTTATTTGAGTAGGTGATGACTCAACATAAAAGTAAATAGATAGTCCCTTCGCAGAGGGAAGCATGGATTTGCAACGGTGCCAGAGCTCAAAGTTTAAAACAGAGATAGATATAATTTTGGGAGGTACACCCTTCCTGTCAACGTCACAACCAAGAGTTATCAATATCTTCCATTTTAAACAAATTAGCGGCGGTTCCCAAGCTGTAAAAGTAAAGGTTTACTCCCCCTCCACCAACAATCACACTCCACGGTGAGCCGCATCCACGGGTACCGTCCAAACCAACAACATACCTGGGGGAGTTTTGTTTAATTATTTTTGCTTTTTGATTCGGGACTGGGAATCCCTATTACCGCCCCTCTCGTGTAAGGACAAGTGAATAAACACTCGTCATGAGAATAACCCGCTTAGCATGGAAGATACTGACCGCCCCCTGTCGCTCCATGAGCGGTCCAGGCACACAAAACAGATGTTTATTTGAGATTTTAGAGGTGGCACATGGAAATTTACTTTGGAACGGCAGGGTAATACCGCATATAGGTAGATATATGGACTGATCTGGCATAACTTGGTTTAAGGGTTTTGATGCACAAGCAGTATTCCCGCTTAGTACAGGCGAAGGCTAGCGGTTAGATTGAGAAGCGGCCAGCTCAAGAGCAAAGACGGTCATGAACATGCATTACATATAATCAACATTGAATATTAGCATGAGTAGGATATGGACACCATGAACATAAATATCTTGAAGGCTATGTTGGTTTTGATTCAACTACATGCGTGAACATGTGCCAAGTCAAGCCACTTGAAACATTCAGAGGAGGATACCATATCATCATACCGCATCACAACCATTTTAATGCATGTTGACACCCAAGATAAATCATTATCCACTCCTAGCTACTTAAGAATGGCATGAACAACTATAATCTCTAATGGTCATTGCAAACATGTTTGATCATAATGAGCTGAATCAAGGGATACTAGGTTAAACATATTTACAAAAACAAAAACAAGTTGAGTTCATACCCTCTTTTCTCTGCCACAGTCAATTCATCAAATGTCGTCATTATTGCCTTTCACTTGCACGACCGAATGATAAGAGAATAGTAATAGTGCAAGAATGCCGTGGACTAAGCTGGAATCTGCAAACATTTTATTCAAGAGGAGAAGACAAGGTAATATGGGTTCTTTGTTAGGTAAACAATAATGCAGATGAGAACCACTCAACAATTTCATCGTGGTCTTCTCCTCGGTACGACTCAAGTAAAAAGAAAAGAATTTCAGAGAAACACACTAAAATAATTTTGGAGTTTTCGGTTTTTCTTGAAGGAAGCAAATCAAAGAAGAAAAACTAAAACGAGAAAAATTATTTACACGGGATAGCTCCCAACAAATAAAAGAAGAAGCGAGAAATCTTTTTGGGTTTTCTTTTTAATGCAACAATTAAAATAAGCTAGAAAGAAAAACTAAAAAGAAGTTGGAAATTTTTTTGGGTTTTCTCAAAGTTTTTCAAACACACAAGAAGAAAGCGAGAAAACAAATCTAACATGGATATTACAATGAAAAAGTTTGGACACCGACAACTGGAATGAAATGTGCGAACATGAATGTAATGTCGGTGGAAATACGTACACCCCCAAGCTTAGGCTTTTGGCCTAGCTTGGTGATCACCATCCATATGAATAATAATCTGGGCAATGGCTCATCGAGAACCTCGGAGTTGACTCCGTGGCCCTCCTGGCAGCTTCAACCTCCGCGTTGTACTCATAAGCTTCACTCTCAAGAACATAATATCTTCCCCTAGTGTGAAAATCAAAGAGAGCAGGAGCAGGCAAAACAACAGGCACAACATGTTTTTTTATTAAATCTCAAGTTATAGGTGTAGTTGGTGGTCGTACCCGTAAGGAACTTATGGCGCTTCATAGCATCAAAGTCTAAATACTGAGTGGGTAGGATGGGGTCATTAGGCCAAGGTGAAACATTTAATCTCTCAGCTACACGGGAGGCATAAATTCCTCCATAAAATTTACCATTAGCAGCATTAAGCCGCCACCTCCGTGCAACAATTGCACCAAGATTATAATCCTTATTCCCAGTTGTGGCAGTTTGTAAGAGGCTCAAATCATGAGCACATAAGGTGCTACAGTCTTGTTTGCCTACAATACATTTACCGTTAAAGAGCGCAAAATATTGGAGTGATGGAAAATGGATGCTGTTAATTCTCCCTTGTGTGCCCCCTCTGTCTTCGCCAAAGCAAAGATTAACTAAAAATGACGCGTACTTAGA
The DNA here is from genome assembly GCA_039707655.1 of Elymus sibiricus. NCBI lineage: Eukaryota > Viridiplantae > Streptophyta > Magnoliopsida > Poales > Poaceae > Elymus > Elymus sibiricus. Next base: position 113,398,010 of record CM077663.1, on the reverse strand, counting down.
TTTTGTGGGTTCATCAAAGGAACCCTCATATGGAAGTTTGCATGCATCGCTAAACATTTCTAATGGAATGGTAAAGGAATGATCGTATAGGTTGAATGAGACTCTAGACTCACGAGGAAAATATATAAATTTCTTTGTGAAGGTTTTCGTGAGTTCGAGGCGTTGGGGGCACTTATCTGCGATGAAGGAAGCAAGCCCTGTGTTGTGGATAAATTGATAAAATTCCTCCTTAATACCTGCACCTTCCATGAACTCGTCGCAGGGCCACAAGCATGATTTGGTAGCGGCATCTCGCATCGAGCTTTCGCTTGGTTCAACATAAGACTGTCGAACTGAGCTTCGACTTGACGAGGCTCCCAAGGATCTCCTCCTCGAAGAACTCCTAAAGAATTGCATTTTTATTCCTATAAAAATTCTGAAAAAATTTAGTCCACAAATTTTTTTGTTAACAAAACTTTGTACGATTGTTAGCAACTACTCCCAAGCATGCATAGAGGCCATATTGAGCATTCAAATTACTTAGAACTCTAAGAATTCAACATGCAAGCTCATCTGCAGCAGCACCAAGAGTAGCTAATTACTCTAACAGTAACCCACTAAAATAAAAACTAATTGGAGCAATGGAGGAGTCACATACCAAGTAGCAATCCCACCAAACAGTTTCAGAAACGGAGCTTCGAGCAAAGAGATCGAAATCCGCGGGTTTGAGAGCAAGAACATGAAAATGGTGGCTGTGGTGATTTTTTGCTGGAGGTAGGTGACAATGTGGCTAAAGAGATAAGTGAGGGGGCCTACGTGGGGTCCACCACCCACCAGGGCGCGCCTGGGGGTGCTGGCACGCCCTGGTGGGTGCTGCGCACCCTGTGCATTCCCCTCAGGTGTTATTTGCACCAAAAATTCAGAAATATTCAGAAAAAATTCATGTTAAATTTTCAGGGCATTCTGAGAATTTTTATTTTTGGGTCATTTTTTATTGCACGGAGAAAACAGAAAACAGGATAAACATGGCATTTTATTTTATTTGACTAACTTAAACAGAAAATAAAAGGTGGGAGCAGAGAGTTGTGCTTACTAGATTCATCGACATCATACCTCTAAAAATGATTCATTAATAAGGTTGATCAAGTCTTATTAACAACCACTTCCGATTGGCATGAAACCGAAGAACTTTCGTAAAACACTAAGTTACCTCGATGGGGATGTGCATGTCCCCTACAATAAGTATGTCATATTTCTTTTTGGCAGTAGGTAGAGGTAATTGAAAACTTCCAATAGTGATGGTCGGAGATTCTTCAATAACATTTATACCATTCACTTGAAATTGTTTCTTCGGAAAGTGCACCGTGTGCTCATTACCATTAATATGAAAAGTGACCTTGCTTTTATTGCAATCAATAACAGCCCCTACAGTATTCAAAAAGGGTCTACCAAGGATAATCGACATGTTGTCGTCCTCGGGCATCTCAAGAATGACAAAGTCCGTTAAGATAGTAACATTTGCAACAACAGCGGGCACATCCTCACAAATACCAATAGGTATGGCTGTCGATTTGTCAGCCATTTGCAATGATATCTCAGTAGGTGTGAGTTTGTTAAAATCAAGTCTTTTATATAAGGAGAAAGGCATAACACTAACCGGCACCCAAATCACACAAAGCAGTTTTAACATAGTTTCTTTTGATGGAGCAAGGTATAGTTGGTATTCCGGGATCTCCAAGTTTTTTAGGTACTCCATCCTTAAAAGAATAATTAGCAAGCATGGTGGAGATTCCAGCTTAAGGTATTTTTCTATTATTAGTGATGATGTCTTTCATATACTTTGCATAAGGGGCCATCTTCAAAATATCAGTCAAACGGGTACGCAAAAAAGACTGGCCTAATCATTTCAGCAAAGCGCTCAAATTCTTCATCATCCTTTTTCTTAGATGGCTTAGGTGGAAATGGCATGGGTTTCTGAACCCATGGCTCTCTTTCTTTACCATGTTTCCTAGCCACAAAGTCTTTCTTATCATACCATTTATTTTTAGGTTGTGGGTTATCAAGATCAGGAGCAGGCTCTATTTCAACATCATTATCTGGTTCTACATCATTACTATGCTGAGCATCATTGTGAACATCATCATTATCATTTTCATTATCACTAGGTTGATGTTCACTACCAGATTGAGTTTCAGCATCAGAAATAGAGACATCATTATTATTAGGAGGTTTTTGTGTCTCGGGTTCACTAGAGGTATGCAAAGTCCTATCATTATTCTTTTTCTTCTTCTTCTTAGAAGGACTAGGTGCATCAGGATTAATTCTATGAGAGTCTTGTTCAATTCTTTTAGGATGACCCTCAGGATAGAGTGGTTCTTGGGTCATTCTACCTCCTCTAGTTACTACTCTAGCAGCAAAGTCATGCATATTACTATTCATTTCATCAAGCAATTCTTTTTGAGACTTAGCAACTTGTTCTAATTGGGTTTGAACCATAGAGGCATGCTTTCCTACACCTCTAACATCATTACTGATTCTAAATAGCAAGTCACTCAAGCGAGCAATCATATCACAATTGTATTTCATTTGTTTCAGAACATGAGCATTGAAATGATCTTGCTTCATAATATAGTTGTCAAACTCATATATGCATTGACTAGGAGGTTTATTGTTAGGGATGTCACTTTCATTGAACTTTAATAAAGAATTTACCTCTACCACCTGTGGAGGTGGTGGTGTTTCAAGGCCATGTATTTCTTCAATAGGTGGCAAATTTTTAACATCCTCAGCTTTAATACCTTTCCTTCATAGATTTCTTTGCCTCTTGCATATCTTCAGGACTGAGAAATAAGATACCCCTCTTCTTCGGAGTGGGTTTAGGCAGTGGTTCAGGAAGAGTCCAATCATCATAATTTTTCAATACGTTATTCAATAATTCCTCAGCTTGTTCAACAGTTCGTTCCCTGAAAACACAACCAGCACAACTATCTAGGAAGTCCCTAGAAGCATCGGTTAGTCCATTATAAAAGATATCAAGTATTTCATTTTCCTTGAGAGGGTGATCAGGCAAAGCATTAAGTAATTGGAGAAGCCTCCCCCAAGCTTGTGGGAGACTCTCTTCTTCAATTTGCACAAAGTTAAATATTTCCTGTAAGGCAGCTTGTTTCTTATGAGCAGGAAAATATTTTTCAAAGAAGTAGTAAATCATATCCTGGGGACTACGCACACAACCAGGAGCAAGAGTATTGTACCATGTCTTAGCATCACCCTTTAATGAGAATGGAAACAACTTAAGGATATAATAGTAGCGAATCTTCTCATCATGAGTAAAGAGGGTGGCTATATCATTCTGCTTAGTAAGGTGTGCCACTACAGTTTCAGTTTCATAGCCATGGAAAGGATCAGATTCAACCAAAGTAATTAACTCTGGGTCGACAGAGAACTCATAATCCTTATTGATAACACAGATAGGTGAAGTAGCAAACTTAGGATCACATTTCATTCTAGCATTCAAAGTTTTTTCCGTATACTTGCATAGCAATTTCTTAAGATCGTCTCTATCCTTGCAAGAAAGACTTTCTCTAGTTATCTCCTCGTCCATAACATAACCTTCAGGTATCTTAGGCATTTCAAACTTAGGAGAACTAGGACTAATAGGAGTGTCATAATCATAATCAGTTTCATAAGCTTCATCAGTTTCAGCAATTTCATTTTCTTTAGCCCTAGCAATTTGTTCATCAAGAAATTCTCCTAGCGGCACATTATCATCAAGCATGGTACTAGCATCATCATAAGCATCATTCATAGCAGAGGCAACATCATCAATAACTTGCGACATATCAGGATTACTAGCATGTGGTGGTGTTGCAAGCTTACTCATAACAGAAGGTGAATCAAGTGTAGAGCTAGATGGCAGTTCCTTACCTCCCCTCGTAGTAGAGGGAAAAATCTTGGTCCTTGGATCCTTCAGATTCTTCATAGTGATAAATTGATATAAATCCCAAGTGACTCAACAAATATTGCTATGCTCCCCGGCAACGACGCCAGAAAAAGGTCTTGATAACCCACAAGTATAGGGGATCGCAACCGTTTTCGAGGGTAGAGTATTCAACCCAAATTTATAGATTCGACACAAGGGGAGCCAAAGAATACTTGAGAGTATTAGCAGTTGAGTTGTCAATTCAACTACACCTGGAGATTAAATATCTGTAGCAGAGTGATCAGTAGCACAGTAATATGATAGTTTTGATAGCAGTAGCAATAGCAACGGTAGCGGTAACAGTAGTAGCAATAGTTTTGTAGTAGTTGGAACAGCAGCAACAGCAGTAATAACTTAGCAAGAACAATAAGTGGAAAGGTCGTAGGCACTGGATCGGTAACTCGTTGGATGATATTCATCATGTAACAGTCATAACCTAGGGCGATACAGAACTAGCTCCAGTTCATCAATGTAATGTAGGCATGTATTCTGTAAATAGTCATACATGCTTATGGAAAAGAACTTGCTTGACATCTTTTGTCCTACCCTCCCGTGGCAGCGGGGTCCATAAGGAAACTAAGGGATATTAAGGCCTCCTTTTAATAGAGAACCGGAACAAAGCATTAATACATGGTGAATACATGAACTCCTCAAACTACGGTCATCACCGCGAAGTATCCCAAATATTGTCACTATGGGGTTGACGGATCATAACATGTAATAGGTGCATATGACTAGGGAAGATCGGATCAAGAACATGGATATAGAGATGATAACATAAATGGTTCAGATCTGAAATCATGGCACTCGGGCCCTAGTGACAAGCATTAGGCATAGCAAAGTCATAGCAACATCAATCTCAGAACATAATGGATACTAGGGATCAAGCCCTAACAAAACTAACTCGATTACATGATGAATCTCATCCAACTCCTCACCGACCAGCAAGCCTACGAAGGAATTACTCACTCCCGGTGGGGAGCATCATGGAATTGGCGATGGAGAAAGGTTGATGATGACGAAGACCAAAGATTCCCCTCTCCGGAGCCCCAAACGGGCTCCAGATCTGGCCTCACGATGAAGAACAGGAGGTGGCGGCGGCTCCATCTCGTGAAACGCGATAATTCTTTATCTCCTATTTTTTCTCCAAATTTAGGAATTTATAGTGGCGGAGATAGGGCAAGTGGGGCCACGAGGTGCCCAGCACCCACCAGGGCGCGCCGGGAGGGGGCTGATGCGCCCTGATAGGTGCTGCGCACCCTGGGCCCCCTCTCCGATGGTTTCTGGCTCCAATATTTTTATATTTTCCAAAATAAATCTCCAGAAAGTTTCGTTCCATTCCAATAACTTTTATTTCTGCACAAAAAACAACACCATGGCAATTCTGCTGAAAACAGCGTTAGTCCGGGTTAGTTCCATTCAAATCATGCAAATTAGAGTCCAAAACAAGGGCAAAAGAGTGAGGAAAAGTAGATACGTTGGAGACGTATCAGGCGCCCTAGTGCGCCTAAAAAGAAAGACTACGATAATGGTCCAAGCTCACAATGACATGCTGAGAAGAAAGGCTCTTGGTCAGCCTGCTCTTGCTCCCGAAATCATTGCACGCTCAAGGCAAGTTTCAGTGTCTACGGATGTGCCTAATCCCACACCGTCTGTGCGCCGTGGCATTGAGTTTCTGGCTGGCTTCTCTGGCACTCATGCACCTCCGTCTTCCTCTGCAGTAGATAGCAAGAAGACCAAGAAGGCCGAAGCTGAAGCCAAGAAGCGCAAGGCAGCTGCCTCTGAAGCCCAACCTCCGAAGAGGTTGAAGACAAGAAAGTCCAAGTCTTCGGAGCTGGCGCAAGAACCAGTTCCCCCTACTGCTCCGTCATCAACTCCTGCTCCTCAACAAGAGCCCCTGCTCCTCAAGCCAATCTCAGTGGCACCTCCCGCCTCAGAAAACTTGGAGAGACAAGTTGTTCTGCATGAGTCTGCTTCTACAGAGACTCAGAAACCAGAAGATATTCCAGCTGCTGAAGACACTGCAGCACCTGAAGACTTTGCTCATGATGACATTGGTGCTGAAGACAATGTTGAGCATGAACATGTTCCACAGGTGGATGCCCCAATGGTTTCCTCCCCACAGCCAACGAGTGAATTTGTGGACATTGGGACACCTCTCCGGCTAGAAGTACCTGAAGCTGAGCCCGGTACACCATCACCTCCGTTCTTCCCACCTGTGTCAACCTTTCCAGAATCTCCGTTTGCCCCAATGGAGATTGAAACCACCACCAGTTCTTCTCCACTCAAACGTCTTTGTCGAGGACCTCGCGCTCTTATGTCTCCTATTCCTGAAGATGAAGTACGAGTTTCATCGACTGTACCAGTCGAAGAAGTGCTGAGGATTGAAGATGTTCCTCCCAGCCAATCTGCACCAGAAGGCATGGCCGCTGAAGACATTACTGCCGATGCCACAATGGGCGAAGCAAATGCCCCATCCCCTCATGCATCTCCTGTCCCAGCCACACCATCCACTGAAGACAATGAAGACAACATTGTTATGGCTCGCAATAGGGAAGGAGAGATGGTTCCTACAAGATGGCCTCCCCTTGTTGCACCTCCAAGAATGGGACCTCAGTATGAGTTCCACCTTGATCGACGCCCCAATGTCATGAACCCCATGCCACGTCTTCCATGTCTTCGCCAGTCTGGCCCTGCAAGATCCTTGTTCTTCAAGTTGGAAAGGTTCAGGCTGAACAACACCTTCTTCGACTCCGACCTTAATCCATACAAGCGTGAAAGAATACAGTCTGACAGGTTCTGGAGTGCTCCACAACGTCCGTACTACATCTGTGTGCTCTATAGTCAGAACAGGATCTTTCCCCACAAACATCTCTGTTTTGAAGCTATGAAAGGTCTTCCTTGTTTTGATCAAGCACTGGATTGTCTTCGCGATGTGGGTCTGCTGCCTTTCTACACCGACCATGAAGACTGGAATGAGGAACTCATCCTCCAGTTCTACGCAACTCTCCACATCTCTGGCTTCGGTCGTGATGTGAACACTTGGCAGATGGACTTCATGATTCGGGATGAACATGTCACTGCTTCACCACTGGAATTCTTTCATGCAACACCACTTGCTGCCTCTGGTGAAGACTTGGATCCTCGTTCTGAAGCCTATGTGGCTGCCACTCGAAGCCTATTCCAAATGCGAGAACCCAACATGACTGAGATGCTCACTATGATGCAACCATTGGCTCAAGATGTAGAATTGCCCACTTCATTCTTTGTGGATGATCTTCAGTATTTGCCCCGGACTCTCTATCACATTCTTCGGCACACCATTTGGCCAATTAAAGGGCATAACTCTTGTCGCAAGATTGATGGGCCTCTGAAGATATTGCTCTACAATATTGTGTATGGCATCAGGTTCAATCTTCAAGACTTTTTCCTTCGCAACCTTGCTGCAAATGGCTTCAATGTCCTCGAGCCGAAGATATATGCTCCCTGGATCAAGCGCTTCATCAACTACAAAACCAACACCAGGTTTCTTCCCTTTGCTCACAACCATGGTGTTTATCTTCCAGATATTGAAGTTGTGCCAGCAGATCTGTATCCATCCAAGAGCAAGAATCCAATTGTCGAAGGCACTAGTGGCACTGCTGATATTGAAGGTCTTCACATTCCTTCTGATCCATCAAGGGCAAGACTTATTGGTGCTTTTCGACAACCCAGATCCGGTGCTACCAACACTGAAGCCACTACCAGCACCCTGCCTCGTCAACACCAACCAAGAAGAGAATGTGCACTCACTCATCGTGAACTTCTTGTGTCACTGATCCAGAAGCAAGACATGCACCATGAATGGACTCGGCGCTAGATGCATTCCATGATGCAAGATGTCAATCATGTTCGCAATCTCGCCACCAAGAATGCCTTTGTGGCCTATGAAACCAGTCGCCGCTCATGGAGAACTTTAACTATGCTGGCTCCTGAGGACGAACTTCGAGAAGATGGATTTCACCCCCGCTACAGATTTGGTGCACCACCTCCCAGTGCGGAGAAATGGCGCAAGACTCCATCCCTCGAAGACAGTGATTTCTCCTCTTAAGCTCCCTCCGCCAACGTTAGGCTCGCAGATGAAGCTGATGATGCCACCTCTCTGCCTCCATCGACTCGGCGTTGCGACACTGCACGAAGCTCAACTGCACCAGCACCCCAAGACTCCACTGCACCGTCTTCATCGCCACCTGCTGGGAACGTGTATACTTTCGATGTCTTCGTCCCTTTTTGGTCATTCGATGACAAAGGGGGAGAAGCATTGGATGATAGTCTTCAAACGGGTCTAATAATATGGGCTGGGTGTTATCTTTTTGCTAAGTTTACAACTCTCGTTTTGTGAACATTTGCTGTTTTGGGTTGTAAAAACTTAAGTCCTGATGGACGTCTGCACTTTATGTTTACCGTACTCTTTGGTGCTTCCTCAAGTTATTTTTTTTGCGCTTAAGGTCATTTTGCAGACACCCATTTTTCATTGTGCATTTCATTATCTTCGACATATCTGTTAATGCATAGTGAATGGATTACAAGATACAGGGGGAGATCTCCACAAACTACAACCTGCCATGTGCACTTGCATTGAAAGCAAAATTTTCATATGCACATCTTCAGGGGGAGCTCTCTGTATCTTGCAATCACTATCATCAAAATCTTATCTTCACATATATTTATTCCCGTTGAAAACTTCACCAAAAAGGGGGAGATTGTAAGTGCATCTAGTGCCACCCTTTGTTGGTTTTCGAGTATTGAAGACAAACATGGTTGAGGGACTAATGTGTTTGTGAGAGTTCACAGGTTAACACAGATAGAAGTCCCTGGAGTTTCGGTTTAGCCGTCGAAGACGACCCCCAAAAATGTCCGAGCACATTGATGACGGCTGAAGCCATTGGTGGTATGCGAAGACATTCGTCCGAAGACAATGAAACGCGAAGACGAAGTCTTTTGGTAGTTTTATTTCTTCTTTCCTGAGTCATAGGAACCACCGTACTGTTAAGTGGGGTCGATGTGATTGAAGTCCGATGCTGACGTGATGCTCAACCCATACCTATGTCTTCGAGCGAAGACAATGAGAGGAAATCTCTTCCAGAGTTGGTTGAGTCAGCTTTACTTGTAGCCCAAGTAAAGCTGCCGCGTGTGTTTGAAATCCGACCGTTGTGACACTAGTCGGTTGGCCATTGACCCAGGGTCATTTTGGTCATATCAGGTCGGGTTGCCCACTGGCTATAAATAGCCCACCACCTCCACCATGAGAAGGTGGCTGCTCAGAGAGAGATACGGCTGTTGTCATTTTGGAGCAACCCACCTCGAAGACATTGAGAGAGAAACATCTTGTGAGGATACACCTAAATACTTAGAGCTAGAGTGTTTGAGCATCACCGAAGTCATTCTGTTCTGAGAGAACTGAAGACTTATTACACTTGAAGACTGTGATCTTCCAGATGGTTAGGCATCTGGGTCTAGAGCAATCCAAGAGTCATTGTGGATCGCCGGGTGACCAAGTTTGTACGGGTTTCGGAAGTCTCCACTGAAGACTTACCTGAGTGATTGGGCGCTGTCTAAGTGACTTCGGCTCAAGGGGAATAAGGTGAAGACGAGGTCTTCTGAGTTCAATCTCAGCCTCCCTAACCAGACGTACAGTTGTCACAGCAACTGAAACTGGTCCAACAAATCCTGTGTCTTCATCAAGCAACTGGTTATATCCTTTACTTTCTTGCATTCCTGTTATGTATCGTGAAGCCTTTGCTTGCTCAGTGTTTGAAGACTTATCCCGAAGACACTCATATGTGCTGTTTATCTTCATTCTATCTAAGTTTGTCTTTGACTCATCTTAGTGTGTATGATGATAATGCTTAACCTGCCTGTATGTCTTCACTGCATTGCATACCTTGACTAGATCATTGATTACTATCCCTACCTGATCCTGTTTCGCTTCCGCATACTTTGAATACATTCATTGTTTCGAAGCCTTTCATAAAAATCGCCTATTCACCCCCCTCTAGTCGATAACTAGCACTTTTAGAGGGCAAAGTGTTTGTAGCTAAAAACGGGTCCTTTCTCAAGAAAGAGTTTCTCTTGAAAGAATTGAGTGGGAGGAAAGTAGAACTTGATGAGGTTGTTGAACCGTCACTTTAGTTGGAGAGTAGCACGACGCAGAAAGATGTTTTCTGCGGCGCCTACACCAAGTGAAGAGGAAGAAAATGATGATGTTCATGAAGCTTCGGATCAAGTTACTACCAAGCCTCATAGGTCGACAAGGACTCGTGCCGCCCCTAAGTGGCACGACAATCCTGTCTTGGAGGTCATGTTGTTGGACAGAAGTGAGCCTACGAGCTATGAAGAAGCAATGGTGGGCCCGGATTCCAACAAATGGCTAGGAGCCATGGAATCCGAGGAAGGATCCATGTATGAAAACCAAGTATGGACTTTGGTAGACTTGCCCGATGAACGGTAGGCCGTTAAGTACAAATGGACCTTTAAGAAAAAGACAGACGCTGATGGTAAATGTCACCATTTATAAAGCTCGACTTGTCACAAAGAAGTTTCTGACAAGTTCAAGGAGTTCACTATGATGAGACTTTCTCACCCGTAGCGATGCTAAAGTCTGTTGGAATTATGTTAGCAGTTGCTGCATTTTCCGATTATGAAATCTGGTAGATGGATGTCAAAACATCGGTTCCTTAATGGTTTCCTTGAGGAAAGGTTGTATGGGATATAACCGGAAGGTTTTGTCGATCCTAAGGATGCTAAAAGGTATGCAAGCTCCAGCAATCCTTCTATGGACTGGAGCAAGCATCTCGGAGTTGGAATATACGCTTTGATGAGGTGATCAAAGTTTTTGGGTTTATGCAAAGTGTATAAGAAACTTGTATTTACAAGAAAGTGAGTGGGAGCACTACATAATTTCTGATAAGTATATGTGGTTGACATATTATTGATCGGAAATAATGTAGAATTTCTGGAAAGCATAAAGGGTTGTTTGAAAGGAGCTTTTCAAAGGATGACCTGGAATGAATCTACTTAAATATTGGGCATCAAGATCTATAGAGATAGATCAAGACGCTTGATAAAACTTTCAATGAATACATACCTTGACAAGATTTTGAAGGAGTTCAAAATAGGCCAGTCAAAGAAGGTGTTCTTGGCTATGTTGTAAGGTATGAATTTGAGTAAGACTTAAAGCTCGACCACGGCAGAAGAAATAGAAAGGACGAAGGTCGTCCCCTATGCCTTAGCCGTAGGCTCTATATAGTATGCATGCTGTGTACCGCACCTGGTGTGTGCCTTGCCATGAGTCTGTCAAGGGGTACAAGAGTGGTCTAGGAGTGGATCACTGGACAACGGTCAAAATTATCCTTAGTAACTAGAGTACTAAGGAAATGTTTCTCGATTATGGAGGTGATAAAGGGTTACGTCGATGCAAGCTTTGACACCAATCTAGATGACTCTGAGTAGCAATCCGGATACGTATAATGGAATAGTCATTTGGAATAGCTCCAAGTGGAGCGTGGTAGCAGCATCTACAGTATGACATAGAGATTTGCAAAGTACACACGGATCTGAATGCTGCAGACCCGTTGACTAAAACCTCTCTCACAAGCAAAACATGATGAAACCCCAGAACTCATTGGGTGTAAATCACATGGTGATGTGAACTAGATTATTGACTCTAGTGCAAGTGGGGGACTGTTGGAAATATGCCCTAGAGGCAATAATAAATTAGTTATTATCATATTTCCTTGTTCATGATAATCGTTTATTATACATGCTATAATTGTATTGATTGGAAACTCAGATACATGTGTGGATACATAGACAACACCGTGTCCCTAGTGAGCCTCTACTAGACTAGCTCGTTGATCAAAGATGGTTAAGGTTTCCTAACCATAGACATGAGTTGTCATTTGATAACGGGGTCACATCATTAGGAGAATGATGCGATGGCAAAGACCCAACCGTAAGCATAGCATATGATCGTGTGGGTTTATTGCTACTGCTTTATCCATGTCAAGTATCTGTTCCTACGACCATGAGATCACACAACTCCCTAACACCGTAGAAATGCCTTATGTGTATCAAACGTCACAACATAACTGGGTGACTATAAAGGTGCTCTACAGGTATCTCCGAGGGTGTCTGTTAGGTTGGCGTGGATCGAGACTGGGATTTGTCATTCCGTATGACGGAGAGGTATCTCTGGGCCCACTCGGTAACACAACATCACAAGAAGCTTGCAAGCAATGTGATTAAGGAGTTAGTCACGGGATCTTGTGTTACGGAACGAGTAAAGGGACTTGCCCGTAACGAGATTGAACTTGGTATGGAGATACCGATGATCGAATCTCGAGCAAGTAACATACCGATGGACAAAGGGAGCTGCATACGGGATTGTCTGAATCCTTGACATCGTGCTTCGACCGATAAAGATCTTCGTAGAATATGTAGTAACCAATATGGGCATCCAGGTCCCGTTATTGGTTATTGACCGTAGAGTTGTCTCGGTCATGTCTACATAGTTCTCAAACCCGCATGGTCTACACACTTAATGTTCGGTGACGATTTGGTATTGTTGAGTTATGTATGTTGGTGACCGAAGGTTGTTCGGAGTCCTAGATGAGATCCAGGACGTCACGAGGAATGCCGGAATGGTCCGGAGGTAAAGATTTATATATGGGAAGTCATATTTTGGCTACCGGAAAGGTTTCGGGTTTTTCCGGTATTGTACCGGGAAGCTTCTAGAAGGTTCCGAAAACTTTCGAAGGAGTCTGGAAGTCCACCAAGGGTTCCACCACGTCTCAAGGGTTTGCATGGGCTGAGGGGAGGCGCCCTGGCCTTATTGGGCCAGGCGCACAAGTCCCTCAAGGCCCATGTGGCTTGGGAGAGGTGGAAAGTCCACCTGTTTATGGAAAGGGAGGGAATTGGACTAGGAGTCCAACTCCTCCCCCTTGGCTGCGCCCTATGGCTTGGAGGGGATGATCTCCATGCCCCTCCACCTATATATAGAGGGGAGGGGGCGCCCCAAGAGCACACACGAAGCCCTTGGCGCCCCTCTCTCTCCTAGATCGTTTTCTCCTCCGTTCACGGTTTTGGTAGCGCTAGGCGTAGCCCTGCCGGGATAGCACCACCACCACCGCCACCACGCCTTCGTGTTGCTGGATAACTCATCTACTACTCCGAACTCGCTCGCTGGATCGAGTAGGCGGAGACATCATTGAGCTGTACGTGTGCTGAACGCGGAGGTGCCGTCCGTTCGGCGCTAGATCGGGACGGATCGTGATTGGATCGCAGGATGGATTGCGATTTGGATCGCGAAGACGTTCGACTACATCTACCGTGTTTCTTAACGCTTCCCTTTTAGCGATCTACAAGGGTATGTGGATCCGATCTCTCCTCTCGTAGATTCTCATCTCCATGGATAGATCTTGTGTGTGCGTAGGAAATTTTTTGTTTCCCATGCAACGTTCCCCAACAATCCCCCTAAGAGGGATAAACTAACCTTGGGTTTGTCGTAGAAGACTTCATGTGGGTGAGGTAGTGGTGGATGCTCGTTGTTGATGAAGATCATCTTGAGTTGGGAGCAATCCTCTTTGTTTTCTTGCTCTTCTCACCTACATCGGTTAGTCCCACATAAGAGACAAATACAAGGATATCTATGGACATGGAGTGCAATGTATACATAATGAAGTCCATGGATTCATTAATTACCTTGTCCCTTGCTTACCTTTGAGGGAATGTGTGACTCCTTCAACTATTGCATAAAGTTGGAGTTGATTGCAAATAGTCCTTGCCAATAATGAATGTGAGTGAATTTCTCTAGTTCTTCTTCTTGGGGACCCACATCAAGTTGATGGGAATCCTTGGAGTTGAAGTAGCACTAGTTGAAGTAGATCTTGGAGTACCCTTGGGAACCCACTTGACCAAAGCTTGGGACTCATCTTCAAATGTGTCAATCTCCTCTTGAAGCTTGTCCTTGCCCTTGAACTTGTGGTCTTATGGTGGAAGGTCATCTTGAGCTTTTGTTCCCTTGGGGGAGAGTATGTTCATACTTCTCCTTTTGGGGAACAAACTTCGGCTTGGGGTATTGACCTTCTTCCCATTCAAGTCCATTGGCGTTGAAGTAGCCAATGCCTTGGTTCTTCCGGTATCCTCCATGCCTGCGTACAATCTCCTCGAATTGCTTACATCCGTCAAGACTTTCGTAGATACCCTTTTCTATAATCCCTTTCAATAGATCATTTTCTTGCTCAAGTGTAACTTGGCTAATAGAATCATTAGTGGAATCAATAGAACTACTAGAAGCAATATCATTGGATATATCATTTTTATTGCTACTAGTTGAAGAACCTTTCTTGCCTTTGTTACTAGTTTGCTTAGTCTTAACTTGTGGAATGAATGTAGACAAGAGTAGTTGTTTGGCTAGATAAGAAGAAGTATTTTTTTGGAGATCGTCATTGATAGCTTTAAGAAACTCATGTTCTTGCTCCAAATTGAGCTTCTCGAAGCATAGCTTCTCATGAGTTCTTACAAGCTCTCTATGATCTTCTAGAGTAGATTCATGTGCTAACTTAAGAGTGTTTAATTCTTTAGTTAGTCGCTCTATTTCCTTCTTATCATCATCACACGACTTATCTTGACTAGCATGATTATTATCTAGCTCATTTCGACTAATATCACTAGTTTTGTCAAATAGCAAGTCATCATCTCCAAGTAAGTCATCCTCATCAGTATTAAAGTCAATGTATTCGGGGTGTGATTCCTTGGGGCCTTTAGCCATGAAGCAACTTCCACTCCCTTCATTTGGTGAATCAAATATGTCGTAGGAGTTGGAGGAAACAAGTGCAAGTCCGGCAACACCTTCATCTTGACTATAGTCGGTGTTGGAGTGATAGCTTCTCTCGGAGTGATTGTCGGATTCGGAGCCGGAAACCCATTCACCAACATGAGCTTGATGTCTTCTTCTTGTGTAGCTCTTGGTGTACTTGTCTTTCTTCTCCGAGTCCCTACTTCTCCTTGAGGGTCTTCGTTCATAACGATCATCTCTACTCCTTCTCTCTCTTCGAGGTGACTCATCTCTTGAGCTCTTTCTTCTAGGTGACTCTTCTCTTCTTTTGTGGGGGCCGTGCACTCATTGGAGTAGTGTCCGGGCCTTCCACGATTGTAACAATTCTGGTCACGACTAGATGAACACTTCTCTTCGTATCTTGAATTGGAGCTTCTTTCTTTGCCTCTACTCTTGTAGAACTTGTTGAATTTCTTGACCATGAGGCTTATCTCTTCATTGGTTACAATATTGTCACTTGATGTAGTAGGAGTGTCACTTGTTGCTTTGTAAGCACTGCTTGACTTGGTGTGAAGTTCTTGTTTGTCCTTGAAAGACATCTCATGAGCAACAATCCTTCCAATGACTTCCGTAGGCTTGAGATCTTTGTAGTTTGGCATCATTTGGATCAATGTGGACACGGTGTCGTACTTTCCATCCAAGGCTCTAAGGATCTTTTTGATGATGAATTTGTCGGTCATTTCTTCACTTCCTAAGCCGACAATCTCATTGGTGATGAGAGCAAGCCTAGAGTACATTTCCGCAACTCCTTCACCATCCCTCATCTTGAACTTGTCAAGTTGACTTTGTAGCACATACAACTTAGATTCCCTGACAGATTCGGTACCATCGTGCATATCAACCAAAGTATCCCAAATTTCCTTTGCATTCCCAGGACGGCTAATCTTGTTGAATTCTTCGAGGCATAGGCAGTTGAATAGAATGTCACATGCTTGAGCGTTGTATTGCAACATCTTCAATTCTTCCGTGGTCGCTTCACGATCAGGTTCCTTTCCATTACCAAAGAATTCACCTTGCAAGCCAACACGAACAACAGCCCATACGGCAGGGTTATGACCAAGAATATGCATTTTCATCTTATGCTTCCAACTAGCAAAGTTTGTACCATCAAAATATGGACCTCTAAAGTGATAGTTTCCCTCACTAGACGCCATACTCTCCTAGGTTGTGAAACCAATGCAATAGAGACCAAAGATCTGATATCACTTGTAGGATCGAAAGTATGT
Organism: Elymus sibiricus; assembly: GCA_039707655.1. Lineage (NCBI taxonomy): Eukaryota > Viridiplantae > Streptophyta > Magnoliopsida > Poales > Poaceae > Elymus > Elymus sibiricus. The sequence continues at coordinate 113,381,950 of CM077663.1, read as the reverse complement.
CTAGAGGGGGGGGGGTAATTAGACTACTTGACCAAATAAAAATCTATCATTTTCCCAATTTTAGTTCTGGGCAGATTTTAGCAATTGTAGCAAGTCAAGTTCACCCTACACATGCAAGTCTAAGAGTATAGCAGCGGGAAGTAAAGACATGCAAATGTAAGTGGGTAGGGATTGGAAGATCAAACGCAATTTGGAGACGCGAAGATTTTTTTCCCGTGGTTCCGATAGGTGGTGCTATCGTACGTCCACGTTTATGGAGACTTCAACCCACGGAGGGTAACGGTCGCGAGAGTCCATGGAGGGCTCCACCCACGAAGGGTCCACGAAGTAGCAACCTTGTCTATTCCATGATGGCCTACGTCCATGGAGGACTGGCCTTACTTGGGGTAGATCTTCACGAAGTAGGCGATCTCCTTGCCCTTACAAACTCTTGGTTCAACTCCACAATCACGAAGAAGGAGGCTCCCAAGCGACACCTAACCAATATAGGAGGCACCACCCTCCCAAAGGTAATAGATGTGGTAGTATGATTAACTCCTTGCTCTTGTGCTTCAAAAGATAGTCTCCTCAACACTCAATCACTCTCTCACAGATTTGGCATGGGTAGAAGAGATTGATTAGATGGAAAGCAACTCGGGGAGGCTAGAAATCAAGATCCATATGGTTGGAGTGGATGATCTTGACCTCAACACAAGGGTAGGTGGCTCTCTCTCAGAAAATTGGATATGGCAAGTGGGTGTATGTTCTGAGTGCTTCTCTTGCAAGTGAGAGGTGGTGGAGGGGTATATATAGGCATCTCCAAAAATCCAACCGTTACAACATTATTGCCCAACTCGGTGAAACCGAAGTGAAACTCGGTGGCACCGACTAGTTCAAAAATGTGGCAACTTTGGCGTTTTCGGTGAGACCGATATATGAATCTCGGTGGTACCGATATGGGTGACCTAGGCAGTTACCAAATCTTGGTGAGACCGATTCCTCAAACTCGGTGGGACCGATTTCAAGAAATGGGTTAATAGAGAGTTGGTCCAACTTCTCGGTGAGACCGATTCTCAGAACTCGGTGGGACCGATTCTAGAAATTGGCTAACCAGGAAGTTGGTCACTGTTTTCGGTGGCACTGAATAGAATGTTGGTAGTACCGAGATGCTAGGGTTTGGTTTGGCTTCTGTCTTGGATAAACTCGGTGGATCCGAATGGGAATGTTGGTGTCACCGAATTTTGACTTTAGGCTTTGGACAGAGGATATGTGTGGGAAAGTGGGTGGGTATTTTTGGTGGCTACCTCTAAGCACTTGAGCAACCAAATCATCATATTTACCTCATCCCCTTTTAATAGTATCGACTTTCCTATGGACTCAAAGTGATTTCTCACAAAATGTAAAATGTAGAGTCCTTGTTCTTGAAGCATGGCCAATTCTATCCCTTCCTTTCCTTGGGGAGGTACTCCACACAATCTTTTAGCCAACCCATCAATGAACTTTTCCTGAGATACACTTAGTGGAAACATTAGTCCAATGAAATATATGTTGTTATTGATTACCAAAACCACCTAGGGAGAAGTTGTGCTTTCACCGCCCCGTCCATCTCCCGTGCTCCTCATTTTGGAAATATGCCCTAGAGGCAATAATAAAGTGGTTATTATCATATTTCCTTGTTCATGATAATCGTTTATTATCCATGCTAAAATTGTATTGACCGGAAACTTAAATACATGTGTGGATATATAAACATCACCGTGTCCCTAGTGAGCCTCTACTAGACTAGCACGTTGATCAGAGATGGTAGGTTTCCTAACCATAGACATGAGTTGTCATTTGATAACGGGATCACATCATTAGGAGAATGATGTGATGGACAAGACCCAACCGTAAGCATAGCATTTGATTATATCACTTCGTTTATTGCTACTGCTTTCTTCATGTCAAGTATCTGTTCCTAAGACCATGAGATCATGCAACTCCCTGACACCGGAGGAATGCCTTGTGTGTATCAAATGTCACTTCATGACTGGGTGATCATAAAGGTGCTCTATAGGTATCTCCGAGGGTGTCTGTTGGGTTGGCATGGATCGAGACTGGGATTTGTCACTCTGTAGGACGGAGAGGTTTCTTTGGGCCCTCTCGGTAATACAACATCACACGAAGCTTGCAAGCAATGTGACTAAGGAGTTAGTCACGGGATCTTGTATTAGGGAATGAGTAAAGAGATTTGCAAGTAACAAGATTGAACTAGGTATGGGGATACCGACGATCGAATCTCGGACAAGTAACATACCGATGGACAAAGGGAACTGCATACAAGATTGACCGAATCCTTGACATCGAGGTTCGATCGATAAAGATCTTCGTACAATATGTAGGAACCAATATGGACATCCAGGTCCCGCTATTGGTTATTGCCCGGAGAGTGTCTCGGTCATGTCTACATCATTCTCGAACCCATAGGGTCCGCACGCTTAACGTTCGATGACGATATGGTATTATTGAGTTATATATGTTTGTTGGTGACCGAATGTTGTTCACAGTCCCGGACGAGATCCCGGACATGACTAGGAGCTCTGAAATGGTTTGGAGGTAAGGATTCATATATGAAAAGTTGGTATTCAGGTTTCGAAAAAGTTCCGGGGTTTTACCGGTGTTATATCGAGGATGCCGGAAGGGTTCCGGGGGTCCGTCGGGGTGGTCCACCTGCCCCGGAGGGCCCATGGGCTGAGAGGGGTGGCGCACCAGCCCCTGGTGGGCTGGGCGTCCCACCTCCCCAAGGCCCATGCGGCTAGGGTGGGGAAACCCTAGGGAGGCCACCGTCCCCTTGCCTTGGGGGCCAAGGCTGCCCCTAGGGCGCCGCCCCCACCTCTAGGGAAACCCTAGAGGGGTCGGCCACTGTCACACCCTGTGTTTTACCTCATGACTAAGTTAACATGACTCAAAAATTAGGGCCAATTAAATTTTTGTGTGTGCATATGAATGCTTGACTTGTGTGACATTTGCTTGCTTGTTTGATTGTGCCATGAACCATCATATATCTCCTACACTCCAAACTCATCTCCCTGACCCAAGAACCTTTCCCAATGATCATGCCATGTGTATAGGACATAAAACTATTTTTATAAAATATTATTTTGGCCAAAAAGGATTTATTCAAATTAGGTTTTCAAAAACCCCTGAGTTGAGAATTGAACTACAAGTCCTCAAATTCGGTGGATTGTCCTGCCACAAAGAATTTATTTGGAACCTACTATATATAAGACTTCCCAAAACCACCAAATATTAATTTTTAAGATTATTTTCCTGTTTTATTTAAAGGCTTTTATTTGAGGCCAGAAATGGTCTTCCTAGGGAAAAAATATTTTTATGCTTTAAAAAATATTTGAGAAAATTTAGGGAAACTCAGTGGACATATATTTTACATATATATGGGTTCCAACACATGGTCATGTTCAAAATATTGGACAAAACCCTCCAAAACCATTTCTGTTCATTTCAAGTATTTGAAATATTTCCATAAGAAATATTCTCAAATAAATCCAAGAAAATTCTAGCATGTCACATAGGCCATATGTGATCATCGTGCCAAGTTTCATCCAAATACATATAGTGTTAGTTCACAAAACTACCCCAAAACCCTCTCTGTCCAGATTCAAATTTGAGCAACTTTACATTGTCAAGTATCTCCAATTGTGCTCAAATTTTGTGGGCATGTTCTAATCCTCTAATAATGCGTCCACAGAAAGTGGTGCATCAAGGAGAATAGATCCACTTTTCCAAATCCCCCCAAACCCCTTTCTGCTGATTTCAAGAATTGGAAATGTTTGCATAGCCAAGTTTCTTATTTTGGTCTCAAACTTTGTGGGAATGCTCTAACCCCCAAATAGGGCCACCACACCAAGTGTTGCATTTAGTATAATAGGATTGCATGTCTAGATATAAGCAAAACCATTTCTGCCCATTTCTAGGGTTTGCTAAAGTTGCATTGGCCACTTTCATCATTTGACCTAAAAACTTGTGGGCAGGGCTAATTTGTGATTCCACTCACTCCTGTTAAGTTTCATTTCCATTAGATAAACTTAGCTGGCTCAAATCATCATCAAACACCTTCTGCCCTATTCTAAGAATCAATGATTGAGAGGGCAAAAGTGTTCTCCTTGAGCCAAGATTTTTACCACACCTCGACCTGACCCCCAGTAGAAACCCCATGGCCTCAACTCAATTATTGGGAGGGTAAAAGCCCAAGATTCCTCTCTGGACAAGCAATGGCCGCACCATTTTTTACTTCTCCCTCTCTCCATTCCTTTTCCTGCTCACTTCCTTACCTCCAAAGCGTCAAGGTGCGTCGCAGAAGGGCCCTAGACACTAGAGGACACGCCAGAGCACACGGGAGCAGGCCATGCCGGTCATATGGGCGCTCTGGAGTGCGCTACAGTGCGCTCTCGCACTGTAGCCGCCCCCATCCCAAAGCCCCCGATGACCTCGGGCTCCCCCTGTCGTCGGCAACGTCCCCTTAGCGTCGTTAGCACGTAGAGACACCGGCCCCCTCCTTCCTCTCTCTCCGGCGCCCCCAGTCACGCGTGCCCGGCACCACCCATATCGGCAAGTGCCCGTTCGCGCAAGGGGACCCGCCCCTGACCTCCCCCGCTCTTCCTCTCACTCCCTGGCATCCTACACCACTCACATGAATGCTGCAGAGAGCCTCGTCCTTCCTCCTTGGCCAGCAGCATCGATCCCGCGCGGACCGTGAGCTCGGTCCACGGTGATCCCCCGGCCTCCCTATTTAAGATCGTCTCGAGCCCCCCTCTGCCCTCCTCTCGCCCCCTCCTCCTTCCAATTGAACGCCTGTGCCACCCGTTGGACCCTCGGAGGCCCGTGTACTTAGGTCGGGCCGGAGCTCCGCCGCTTTGGTCGTCCAGTGATCTCAGGGTATAGGCCTCCTCCGACGCTCTTTTTCTTCCCTTTGATTTCCCCTCGCACCTCTGATGCATTCCCGCCTCTCCCCCGTGCCTATCGCAACTCGGAAGCAGCAGTTCGACCTCGAGCCGGAGCTTCGCCGCTCGGGTTCGACGCCGTAGCCGTTCTCATCGTCTCCGGCGACCACCACCACCTCCTCCCAACAAGCGACGAGGCCCCGACCCCATTCCCGCTATCGGCTTGCTTTCCCATTGCCAGAATCGCCGCCGGTGAGGCCCATCTCCTCCCTGTCCCGAGGAAGAAGACGAACGCGGGGTCCACCTATCGGTATCTTCGCTCATCGCCTCTCACTGACGGGTGGAGCCCACCCGTCAGATTCAAATCTGACGGCCGCGCGCGTACCTGTTTGCTGTGTAAGTGGAGGCGTATTCCATGAATACGCCTTCGACGTAGCTGCCTCGCGCGGGCTGATTCCCCTCTGGGCTGGCTTTGCTGAGCCCATTTTGGCCCATAGGAACAGTGTCGTTTCTCTTTTTCATTATCAGTGTTATTCAAAAATTCCACAAAAATAAATACATGTCCAAATTCAATAATTTAAATTTCTACATCCTCCTAAAAATGCCACCTATTTAATGGTGCCACTTTCATATTTTTCCACCACACTTTTCTGTAATGTTCAAATTTAAATTCAAATTTGAACTACTAGGGGCCACTTTGCAAAAGCTCTAGAGCTTCCAATTTGACTCCAATTGGAGTGGTTCAAATTCTTAGATAACTATAAAATCATGCTATATTTATCTAGCTATGGGTAATATTTTCCCATGCATTATTTCTGTTAGGCCAAATAAATAGCTCCCTTTTCCCATTATTCCATATTAGAAAACCCCTAGGGTATTCATCCCAACTCCAAATCCAGTGAGACCAATTTGTAAATGTCTCTAAAATCATGCCCTATTTAATAGGTGCATTCACTCATTTTTATAATAATGTTTTCTATAGACTCCTTATAGGATCAATAATTCCCTCCGTTTCCATCATTCAAAAATCTCTGGTAATCCAAATCCATTAGAGCAACTTTAGGTAATTTTTCTTATGATCATAGAAATCCTAGAGAAATAAAGTTTCTATTTTTGAACACTTTTTGTTTGCTGCCTTGTTATGTTGCTTATTGCGGCTGTTTCCGACGTTAGTTGACGAAGTAGACGAAGTGCTCGGAGTTGGACGAGAAGCGCGTGAAGACCTCGAAGACTTTGCTGAGCCAGGCAAGCAGCCCTTTGACCATGTCTAAGATACCATTTTCATTGCATGGCATATAGCACTTTATTTTTGACATGATGATCATGATGTTATGGTGACCACCTTCATGGGTTGTCTCTGTTACTTTCCTCGTTGATACTTGTACTGAGCATGACCCTACCTTCCTATGAGAGTTGTGTGGGTGGGAAGTAGTTAGGATGCTAAGTAGTTGCTACGCAAGTGGGATGGGAATATGCATGGTGTCGGAAAGTAAATGATTTCAAAGACTTTTTGAAAACCCCATCGGGTGCCACTAATGCCCGAGGGAGATGGTGTTGAGCTAGGTAGCCACTTGATAAAGAAGTGGTGTACCAAAGCAAGCAAGTGTGTGTGTTTTCGAAAACGGGGAGATTTAAGATTTGTCGACCGTCCCAACCTTACATGTACAACCACTCTACCCTATAAGGGAAGGGGCTTTGTTGATTACTTTGGTTGATGCTAGCAGAGCCCGCATTACTAGTGGCGGGAGTGGCGTGGTCACTCTCGATACGGGGTCGTACCGGAATGGACGATCATGGGTTGTTTTCACAGACACCGGGTACACCGTTGCATGCCCCCATGGATGATACATGTGATGTATATCATGAGGGATGTCACCAATGAGTGGACTTTTTGTTTAGTATTGCCATGGGAAATGCATTGTTCGGGTGCTTACCTCGGGTATGTAATATACCGCGAGTCGTCGTTGACATGGAAATTCCCCGAGTCTTGTGGGTAAAGTGTGCAACCTCTGCAGAGTGTAAAACTATTCGAATAGCCGTGTCCACGGTCAAGGACAGTTGGGTGGTGCTGCTTAAACTACGTCCGATGTTTTCACAAAACTGTGTGTGTGTGTGTGTGTGTGTGAGAAAGATGATACTTGAGCTAAGTCGGATGACTTGACATAATGTCTGAACATGAGATGTTCAACCCCTGTTTATATTGATATCTGTAACCTGTTCATATGGATATCTGCAACCTCATGATGCATGCTACTACAAGTCATTTGATCATGTCATTGCACTCAAAACTAGCTTTCTGCAACTTACCTATTTAGTGCTATAACATGCTCTGTTGAACCTTGTTCCAAACATGGGCTGCTTGCGAGTACATTCAACGTACTCATTGGCTTGCCACTGGTTATTTTATTGGCCAGGCATGAAAGACCAGGTTATGATGAAGATTACCTTGGTGACGAACATGCGGGCTAGGATGCTTCCCAGTTAGAATGCTTGTAGGGTTAAGGCAGATGGCATGGGATCACGCTATCATTGAAGATTTCCGCTACGAGTTTATGAAGACTTGGCCCTAAAGGCCATGCTTGAGTAAAACGGTACGTAAAGGACTCTTGTTATTCAGTTTCTGTGTGTTCAGTGAGCATTGATCTCTGGGATCATTGTGCACGTACATTCGGTGATCGTGACTTATGAGTCGGGGTCCTCATGCCCCTTGCCCCCTATAAATAGATGAGGAGATGGAGGGGCTTCCCACACAGAATTCCCATGCCCTGGCAGCAGCCCTCCCTCTCTCCCGTTTCTCCTCCGTTCTAGATCTAGCTAGTAGCGCTTGGCGAAGCCTTGCTGGACTAGCTCCACCACCACCGCCACCATGCCATTGTGTTGTCGGAGAACTCATCTACTACTCTGCCCTCGCTCTTTGGATCGAAGAGGCGGAGACGTCATTGAGCTGCACGTGTGTTGAACGCGGAGGTGTCGTCCGTTCGGCGCTTGGTCGGGACAAAACGCGATTGGATCGCGAAGACGTACGACTACATCAACTGCGTTTTTAACGCTTCCGCTTAGCGATCTACAAGGGTATGTAGACACACTTCCCATCTCGTAGCTATGCATCTCCATGGATAGATCTTGCGTGTGCGTAGGAATTTTTTTTGTTTCCCATGCAACATTCCCCAACACCCCGTGGCGTGTAGAAAGGAGTGATACGTCTCCAACGTATCGATAATTTATGAAGTATTCATACCATATTTTCCTATGTTTATAATACTTTTATATGGTTTTGATGCACTTTATATGATTTATTTAGAACTAACCCGGACTGACGCTGTTTCAGCAGAATTACCGTGGTGTTTTTTTGCGCAGAAAATAAAAGTTCTCAGAATCGCTTGAAACTTTTTTTATGATTTTTTCTGGAGAAAATAAGAAATACCGGAGCGAAGAACCACCGGAGGGGAGCCACCTGTGGGCAAGAAGACATCAGGGTGCGCCCATCTCCTGGGCGCGCCCTGTTAGCTTTTGGGGCCCACATGGCTCCGGCTGGCGTGATTCCAATGCTAAAAATCCTATATATACAGAAACCTTTAGAAATTAACCTAGAACTTCTGCTCCGCCGCCGCAACTCTCTGTATCGGAGAAAAACCCATCTGGAGCCTTTTCAGTACCCTGTCGGAGGGGGGAAATCATCACCGGTGGCCATCTTCATTATCCCGGCGGAGGCCATGACGAGGAGGGAGTAGTTCACCCTCGGGGCTGAGAGTATGTACCAGTAGCTATGTGTTTGATCTCTCTCTGTCGTGTTCTTGAGATGGCACGATCTTGATGTATCACGGGCTTTGTTAATATAGTTGGATCATATGGTGTTCTTCCATTGCTACCTTGTTGTGATTAATTGAATCTTCCCCTTTGAGATTTTGTTATGTCGGATTAAATATTGGATTTGAGATCACTTGATGTATGTCTTGGTACTCAACTTGCGGATTCCCGTGGTGACAATGGGGTAATCTATGCATAGGGGTTGATACACGTTCTTGTTCTACTTCTCCGATAGAAATCTTGGGGTACTCTTGGAAGTTCTTTGTGTTGGATTGAATATGATGAGTCTGAAATTGTTTAATGCGTGTCGAATAATTAACCCACGGATACTTGAGGTGGCATTGGAGTATCTAGTTGACATTAGGGTTGATTGATATGTATCATTGGTATTATTTTAGTATGAACTCTAGGGTTGTTTGTGACATCTATAGGAACTAGACGATGCCCCACGCGTTGCTGCGGGAACCTTGTTCAAAAATATATGGATAAGTAATAGAAGACTAAAATTAATGCAAAAACAAGTATAAAAATGTCTTACATGATTTAATTCCTGGAAAAAATTCATGCATTAGGTGGTATGTTTTGCATAAAGAGATTAATGGGAAAAGATAACTTATGACTACATACATGACATAGTGATGTGGCATTCTTGCATGAAGAGGAAAATTAGGTAGTGGGTTGTAGATATTTAAGAATAGAGCCCTTGAAAAAAAATTCATGCATGAGGTGGTATGTTTTGCATGCAGAGATTAATGGAAGAAAGTAACTTATGACTACATGTATGACATGGTGATGTGGCATCGTTGCATGGAGAGGAAAATTGGGTTGTAGCTATTTAAGAATAGAGGATAGACCAATAGATTGATCGGAAAGGGTAACTTTGAGGAGGTTCTTACTACCTACAACAATTTCATCTTATGTTCTCCGCTAGATATGAACTTTGAAGTGATTCTTTGTCGCACGTTGAGGGATGATCATACGATTCTATTATGTTAGCATTGTTTATAGATTTCACTAGTGAAAGTATGAACCATAGACCTTATTTTTCAAGCATTGCTATACTGTTTTGCTCGCTGTTTACTGTTGGGGAACGTTGCATGGGAAACAAAATTTTTCCTACGCACACGCAAGATCTATCCATGGTGATGAGCATCTACGAGAGGGAGAGTGGATCTACATACCCTTGTAGATCGCTAAGCGGGAAGCGTTAAGAAACGCGGTTGATGTAGTCGAACGTCTTCGCGATCCAAATCGCCGAGCGTCCCGCGATCCCATCACGATCCATCTCGCGATCCAATAGCGATCCGTCCCGCGATCCTATCACGATTCGTCCCACGATCAAATCACGAATCGTCTCGCGATCCTGATCACGGTCCTTCCGATCTAGCGCCGAACGGACGGCACCTCCGCGTTCAGCACACGTACAGCTCGATGACGATCTCCGCCTTCTTGATCCAGCAAGAGGGAGCGGAGAGGTAGATGAGTTCTCCGGCAGCGCGACGGCGTGGCGGCGATGGTGGTGGAACTATTCCGGCAGGGCTTCGCCTAAGCACCGCCGAACTAGACTAGAGGAGAAAACGATCTAGATGAAGTAGAGGGAGCACGTGGCAATTAGGGTTATCTTTCTCCTCTAAATCCTCTAGTATATATAGGAGGGAGGGAGGGGAGGAGGCAGCCTCAAACCCTCAAGGGCTGGCCGAAATTGGAGGTGGAGGAGTCCTACTCCAATCCTACTAGGAGTAGGATTCCTCCTCTCCACTTGGAAACACTTTCCACCTTTCCACCTTTGGGTTTTTTCCACCTCCAGCCACATGGGCCTTAGTGGGGGGCTTGGCCAGCCCACTAAGGGCTGGATTGACTCCTCCCACAGCCCATGAGGCCCCTTGGGTCGAAATACCCCTCCCGATGGTCCCCGGTACCCCTCCCGGCACTCCCGGTACACTACCGAAGTACCCGAAACTTTTCCGGTGACCAAAACGGGACTTCCTATATATCAATCTTTACCTCCGGACCATTCCGGAGCTCCTCGTGATGTCCGTGATCTCATCCGGGACTCCGAACAACCTTCGGTCACCACCATACATAACTCTACTATACTGAAACGTCACCGAACCTTAAGTGTGCAGACCCTGCGGGTTCGAGAACTATGTAGACATGACCGAGACACCTCTACGGCCAATAACCAATAGCGGGACCTGGATGCCCATATTGGTTCCCACATATTCTACGAAGATCTTTATCGGTTGAACCTCTATGTCAAGGATTCAGTTAATCCCGTATGCTGTTCCCTTTGTTCTTCGGTATGTTACTTGCCCGAGATTCGATCGTCGGTATCTCTATACCTAGTTCAATCTCGTTACCGGCAAGTCTCTTTACTCGTTCCATAATACAAGATCCCGTGGCTAACACTTTAGTCACATTGCTTGCAAGGCTTGTTGTGATGTTGTATTACCGAGTGGGCCCTGAGATACCTCTCCGTCATACGGAGTAACAAATCCCAGTCTTGATCCATGCCAACTCAACAGACACCCTCGGAGATACCTGTAGAGCATCTTTATAGTCACCCAGTTACGTTGCGACGTTTGATACACACAAGGTATTCCTCCGGTGTCAGTGAGTTGCATGATCTCATGGTCATAGGAACAGATACTTGACATGCAGAAAACAATAGCAATAAACTGACACGATCATATGCTATGTTCATAGTTTGGGTCTTGTCCATCACATCATTCTCCTAATGATGTGATCCCGTTATCAAATGACATCTCATGTCTATGGCTAGGAAACCTTGACCATCTTTGATCAACGAGCTAGTCTATTAGAGGCATACTAGGGACACAGTGTTGTCTATGTACCCACACATGTATTTGAGTTTCCAATCAATACAATTATAGCATGGATAATAAACGATTATCATGAACAAGGAAATATGATAATAACTAAATTATTATTGCCTCTAGGGCATATTTCCAACAGTCTCCCACTTGCACTAGAGTCAATAATCTAGTTCACATCACCATGTGATTTACATTGTTATGAATCTAACACCCAATGAGTTCTGGGGTTCGATCATGCTTTGCATGTGAGAGAGGTCTTTATTCAACGGGTCTGCGACATTCAGATCCGTGTGTACTTTGCAAATCTCTATGTCATACTGTAGACACTGCTACCACACTCCACTTGGAGCTATTCCAAATGGTTGCTCCACTATACATATCCGGACTGCTACTCAGAGTTACCCGGATAGGTGCCAAAGCTTGCATCGACGTAACCCTTTACGACGAACTCTTTATCACCTCCATAATCGAGAAACATTTCCTTAGTCTTCTAGTTACTAAGGATAATCTTGACCGCTGTCTAGTGATCCACTCCTGGACCACTCTTGTACCCCTTGACAGACTCATGGCAAGGCACACACCAGGTGCGGTACACAGCATGGCATACTATATAGAGCCTATGGCTAAGGCATAGGGGACGACCTTCGTCCTTTATCTTTCTTCTGCCGTGGTCAAGCTTTGAGTCTCACTCAACTCCACACCTTACAAATCAGGCAAGAACTCTTTCTTTGACTGATCCATTTTGAACTCTTTCAAAATCTTGTCAAGGTATGTACTCATTGAAAGTCTTATCAGACGTCTTGATCTATCTCTATAGATCCTGATGCCCAATATTTAAGTAGCTTCATTCCAGGTTTTCCTTTGAAAAACTCCTTTTCAAACAACCCTTTATGCTTTCCAGAAATTCTACATTATTTCCGATCAACAATATGTCATCCACATATACTTATAAGAAATTCTATAGTGCTCCCACTCACTTTATTGTAAATACAAATTTCTCATAAACTTTGTATAGACTCAAAAATTTTGATCACCTCATCAAAGCGTATATTCCAACTCTGAGATGCTTGCTCCAGTCCATAGAAGGATCGCTGGAGCTTGCATACATTTTAGCATCCTTAGGACTGACAAAACCTTCTGGTTGTATCACATACAACCTTTCCTCACGCAAACCGTTAACGAAACTCTGTTTTGACATCCATCTGCCAGATTTCATAATCGAAAAATGCAGCAAGTGCTAACATAATTCCAACAGACTTTAGCATCGCTACGGGTGAGAAAGTCTCATCGTAGTCAACTCCTTGAACTTGTGAAAAACCCTTTACCACAAGTCGAGCTTTATAGACGGTGACATTACCGTCCGCGTCCGTCTTCCTTTTAAAGATCAATTTGTTCTGAATGGCCTTTCGCCCTTCAAGTAATACTTCCAAAGCCCACACTTTGTTTTCTTACATGGATCCTATCTCGGATTTCATGGCCTTAACCATTTCTCGGAATCCGGGCCCATCATCGCTTCTCCATAGCTCGTAGGTTCATCGTTGTCCAACAACACGACCTCTAAGACAGGGTTGCCGTACCACCCAGGAGCAGCACGCGTCCTTGTCGACCTACGAGGTTCGATAGTAACTTGATCCGAAGCTTCATGATCATCATCATTAACTTCCTCTTCAACTAACATAGGCTCCACAGAAACAACTTTCTGCGCCGCACTACTCTCTGGTTGAAACAAAGGTTCAACAACCTCATCAAGTTCTATCTTCCTCCCACTCAATTCTTTCGAGAGAAACTCTTTCTCGAGAAAGGACCCGTTTTAGCAACAAACACTTTGCCCTTGGATCTGAAATAGAATGTATACCCAACTGTAACGTTAGGGTATTCTATGAAGATGCATTTGTCCGCTTTGGGTTCGAGCTTATCAGGTTGAAAACCTTTTTCACATAAGCGCCGCAGCCCCAAACATTAAGAAATGACAGCTTAGGTTTCTGTCAAACCAAAATTCATACGGTGTCATCTCAACGGACTTTAGATGGTGCCCCCTTTTAAAGTGAATGTAGTTGTCTCTAATGCATAACCCTAAAACGATAGTGGTAGATCGATAAGAGACATCATAGTTTGCACCATATCCAATAGAGCATGACTACGACGTTCGGACACACCATCACACTATGGTGTTCCAGGTGGCGTGAGTTGTGAAACTACTTCCACATTGTCTTAAGTTGTTTACCAAACTCATAACTCAAATATTCACCTCCACGATCATATCGTAGATATTTTATCTTCTTGTCACGATGATCTCAAACTTCACTCTGAATTTGCTTGAACTTTTCAAACGATTCAAACTTGTGTTTCATTAAGTAAATATACCCTATATCTACTCAAATCATCAGTGAAGGTAAGAAAATAACGATATCCACCGCACGCTACAACACTCATTGGACCGTATACATCAACATGTATCATTTCCAATAAGTCACTTGCCCGCTCCATCAAGCCGGAAAACGGGGTTTTAGTCATCTTGCCCTTGAGGCATGGTCCGCATGTCTCAACCGATTCAAAATCGAAAGAGTCCAAAGATCCATCAACATGGAATTTCTTCATGCGCTTTACACCAATATGACATTTAGCGGCAGTGCCACAAGTATGTGGTACTATCATTATTAACTTAGTATCTTTTGGCATCAATATTATGAACATGTGTATCACTACGATCAAGATTCAATAAACCATTCTCATTTGGTGCATGACCATTGAAGGTTTTATTCATGTAAACAGAATAACCATTATTCTCTAACTTAAATGAATAATCGTATTGCAATAAACATGATCTAATCACGTTTATGCTCAACGCAAACACCAAATAACATTTATTTAGGTTCATCACTAATCCCGAAGGTAGAGAGAGCGTGCGATGGTGATCACATCAACCTTGGAAACACTTCCAACACTCATCGTCACCTCACCCTTAGCTAGCCTCCGTTTATTCCGTAGCTTTTATTTCGAGTTACTAACATTTAGCAACCGAACCGGTATCTAATACCCAGGTGCTACTAGGAGTACTAGTAAGGTACACATCAATAACACGTATATCAAATATACTTCGGTCGACGTTGCCAGCCTTCTTATCTACCAAGTATCTAGGGCAGTTCCGCTTCAGCGACCGTTCTCCTCATAATAGAAGCACTCAGTCTCAGGTTTGGGTTCAACCTTGGGTTTCTTCACTGGAGTAGCAACTGACTTGCCATCCATGAAGTTTCCCTCCTTGCCCTTGCCCTTCTCGAAACTAGTGGTTTCACTAACCATCAACACTTGATGCTCCTTCTTGATTTCTACCTTCGCGGTGTCAAACATTGCGAATAGCTCAGGGATCATTATTTCCATCCCTGGCATTTTATAGTTCATCACGAAGCTCTAGTAGCTTAGTGACAGTGACTTGGAGAACTATATCAATCACTATCTTATCTGGAAGATCAACTCCCACTCGATTCAAGCTATTTTAGCACCTAGACAATCTGAGCACATGCTCAACGATTGAGCCATTCTCCTTCATCTTGCAGGCAAAGAATCTTGTTGGAGGTCTCATACCTCTCAACACGGGCACGAGCCTGAGATCCCAATTTCAGCTCTTAGAACATCTCATATGTTCCGTGACGTTCAAAACGTTTTGGAGCCTCAATTCTAAGCCGTAATGCATGATGCACTGAACTATCAAGTAGTCATCAGAACGTGCCTGTTAGATGTTCACAACATCGACAGATGACGCTTGAGGGGGTGGCGCACCGAGCGGTGCATTAAGGACATAAGCCTTCTGTGCAGCAATGAGGACAATCCTCAAATCACGGACCCAGTCCGCATTATTGCTACCATCATCTTTCAACTCTATTTATCTAGGAACATATAAAAAATTCAAGGGAGCTACAACGCGAGCTAGTAATCTACAACATAATTTGCAAAGACATTTTGACTATGTTCATGATAATGAATTTAGTTAATCATATTACTTAAAAACTCCCACTCAAATTGACATCCCTCTGGTCATTCGAGTGTCACATGATCAAAATCCACCAATTCAAGTCCGATCATCACGTGAGTTGAGGTGGTTTCAATGGTGAACATCTTCATGTTGATCATATCTACTATATGACTCATGTTCGACCTTTCGGTCTCTTGTGTTCCGAGGCCATGTCTGTACATGCTAGGCTCGTCAAGTTTAACCCGAGTGTTCTGCATGTGCAACACTGGCTTGCACCCGTTGTATGCGAACGTAGAGTCTATCACACCCGATCATCACGTGGTGTCTCAAAACGACGAACTTTAGCAACGGTGCACACTCGGGGAGAACACAATTTATCTTGAAATTTAAGTGAGGGATCACCTTATAATGCTACCGCCGTCCTAAGCATAATAAGATGCATAAAAGGATTAACATCACATGCTAATGATAAGTGACATGATATGGCCATGAACTTGTGCTTTTGATCTCCATCTCCAAAGCACCGGCATGATCTCCATCGTCACCGGCATAACACCATGATCTCCATCATCTTGATCTCCATCAATGTGTCGCCATGAGGTTGTCGCGCCGACTGTTGCTTCCATGACTATTGCTAACTCATAGCGATAAAGTAAAGCAAAAACGTCGAAAATAATTAAAGACAACCCTATGGCTCCTGCCGGTTGCCGTACTCATCGACATGCAAGTCGTGATATTCTATACAATACATGATCATCTCATACATCACATATATCTCATCATGTAATTGGCCATATCACATCACAACATACCCCGCAAAAACAAGTTGGACGTCCTCTAATTGTTGTTGCAAGTTTTACGTGGCTGCTACGGGTATCTAGCAAGAACAATTCTTACCTACGCAAAACCACAACGGTGATATAGAAATTGCTATTCAACCTTCTCAAGGACCGCCTTTGTCAAATCCGATCCGACTAAAGTGGGAGAAACAGACACCCGCCAGCCATCTTTATGCAACGAAGTTACATGTCAGTTGATGGAACCGGTCTCTCGTAAGCGTACGAGTAATGTTGGTCCGGGCCGCTTCATCCCACAATACCGTCGAAACAAGAAAAGACCAAGGGAGGAAGCAATCTGAATATCAACGCCCACAAACTCCTTTGTGTTCTACTCGAGATCTCATCTACACATAGACCTAGCTCATGATGCCACTGATGGGGAACGTTGCATGGGAAACAAAAAATTTCCTACGCACACGCAAGATATATCCATGGTGATGAGCATCTATGAGAGGGAGAGTGGATCTACATACCCTTGTAGATCGCTAAGCGGGAAGCGTTAAGAAACGCGGTTGATGTAGTCGAACGTCTTCGCGATCCAAATCGCCGAGCGTCCCGCGATCCCATCACGATCCATCTCGCGATCCAATCACGATCCGTCCCGCGATCCTATCACGATCCGTCCCGCGATCAAATCACGAATCGTCTCGCGATCCTGATCACGGTCCTTCCGATCTAGCGCCGAACGGACGGCACCTCCGCGTTCAGCACACGTACAGCTCGATGACGATCTCCGCCTCCTTGATCCAGCAAGAGGGAGCGGAGAGGTAGATGAGTTCTCCGGCAGCGCGACGGCGTGGCGGCGATGGTGGTGGAACTATTCCGGCAGGGCTTCGCCTAAGCACCGCCGAACTAGACTAGAGGAGAAAAGGATCTAGATGAAGTAGAGGGAGCACGTGGCAATTAGGGTTATCTTTCTCCTCTAAATCCTCTAGTATATATAGGAGGGAGGGAGGGGAGGAGGCAGCCTCAAACCCTCAAGGGCTGGCCGAAATTGGAGGTGGAGGAGTCCTACTCCAATCCTACTAGGAGTAGGATTCCTCCTCTCCACTTGGAAACACTTTCCACCTTTCCACCTTTGGGTTTTTTCCACCTCCAGCCACATGGGCCTTAGTGGGGGGCTTGGCCAGCCCACTAAGGGCTGGCTTGACTCCTCCCACAGCCCATGAGGCCCCTTGGGTCGAAATACCCCTCCCGATGGTCCGGTACCCCTCCCGGCACTCCCGGTACACTACCGCAGTACCCGAAACTTTTCCGGTGACCAAAACGGGACTTCCTATATATCAATCTTTACCTCCGGACCATTCCGGAGCTCCTCGTGATGTCCGGGATCTCATCCGGGACTCCGAACAACCTTCGGTCACCACCATACATAACTCTACTATACCGAAACGTCACTGAACCTTAAGTGTGCAGACCCTGCGGGTTCGAGAACTATGTAGACATGACCGAGACACCTCTACGGCCAATAACCAATAGTGGTACCTGGATGCCCATATTGGTTCCCACATATTCTACGAAGATCTTTATCGGTTGAACCTCTATGTCAAGGATTCAGTTAATCCCGTATGATGTTCCCTTTGTTCTTCGGTATGTTACTTGCCCGAGATTCGATCGTCGGTATCTCTATACCTAGTTCAATCTCGTTACCGGCAAGTCTCTTTACTCGTTCCATAATACAAGATCCCGTGGCTAACACTTTAGTCACATTGCTTGCAAGGCTTGTTGTGATGTTGTATTACCGAGTGGGCCCTGAGATACCTCTCCGTCATACGGAGTAACAAATCCCAGTCTTGATCCATGCCAACTCAACAGACACCCTCGGAGATACCTGTAGAGCATCTTTATAGTCACCCAGTTACGTTGCGACGTTTGATACACACAAGGTATTCCTCCGGTGTCAGTGAGTTGCATGATCTCATGGTCATAGGAACAGATACTTGACATGCAGAAAACAATAGCAATAAACTGACACGATCATATGCTATGTTCATAGTTTGGGTCTTGTCCATCACATCATTCTCCTAATGATGTGATCCCGTTATCAAATGACATCTCATGTCTATGGCTAGGAAACCTTGACCATCTTTGATCAACGAGCTAGTCTATTAGAGGCATACTAGGGACACAGTGTTGTCTATGTACCCACACATGTATTTGAGTTTCTAATCAATACAATTATAGCATGTATAATAAACGATTATCATGAACAAGGAAATATGATAATAACTAAATTATTATTGCCTCTAGGGCATATTTCCAACAGTCTCCCACTTGCACTAGAGTCAATAATCTAGTTCACATCACCATGTGATTTACATTGTTATGAATCTAACACCCAATGAGTTCTGGGGTTCGATCATGCTTTGCATGTGAGAGAGGTCTTTAGTCAACGGGTCTGCGACATTCAGATCCGTGTGTACTTTGCAAATCTCTATGTCATACTGTAGACACTGCTACCACACTCCACTTGGAGCTATTCCAAATGGTTGCTCCACTATACATATCCGGACTGCTACTCAGAGTTGCCCGGATAGGTGCCAAAGCTTGCATCGACGTAACCCTTTACGACGAACTCTTTATCACCTCCATAATCGAGAAACATTTCCTTAGTCTTCTAGTTACTAAGGATAATCTTGACCGCTGTCCAGTGATCCACTCCTGGACCACTCTTGTACCCCTTGACAGACTCATGGCAAGGCACACACCAGGTGCGGTACACAGCATGGCATACTATATAGAGCCTATGGCTAAGGCATAGGGGACGACCTTCGTCCTTTCTCTTTCTTCTGCCGTGGTCAAGCTTTGAGTCTCACTCAACTCCACACCTTACAAATCAGGCAAGAACTCTTTCTTTGACTGATCCATTTTGAACTCTTTCAAAATCTTGTCAAGGTATGTACTCATTGAAAGTCTTATCAGACGTCTTGATCTATCTCTATAGATCCTGATGCCCAATATTTAAGTAGCTTCATTCCAGGTTTTCCTTTGAAAAACTCCTTTTCAAACAACCCTTTATGCTTTCCAGAAATTCTACATTATTTCCGATCAACAATATGTCATCCACATATACTTATCAGAAATTCTATAGTGCTCCCACTCACTTTATTGTAAATACAAATTTCTCATAAACTTTGTATAGACTCAAAAACTTTGATCACCTCATCAAAGCATATATTCCAACTCCGAGATGCTTGCTCCAGTCCATAGAAGGATCGCTGGAGCTTGCATACATTTTAGCATCCTTAGGACTGACAAAACCTTCTGGTTGTATCACATACAACCTTTCCTCACGCAAACCGTTAAGGAAACTCTGTTTTGACATCCATCTGCCAGATTTCATAATCGAAAAATGCAGCAACTGCTAACATAATTCCAACAGACTTTATCATCGCTACGGGTGAGAAAGTCTCATCGTAGTCAACTCCTTGAACTTGTGAAAAACCCTTTACCACAAGTCGAGCTTTATAGACGGAAGTGTACATCCACACTAGCAATTTAGGAATCATCAATAGTTTTATTACAATACAAAACATGATGCCTATGAAACAATGTGAAGCATGGAAATGAAGCAAACTGAACACAACTTAGAAGCACAAGTGTGAAGCACATGAAGCAAACCGTACAATACATACCCCGCAAAAAAGAAGCAAACCGTACACAGTGATGAAGCATAAACTATGGAACATATGAAGCAAACCGCGCACTGTGAAGAAGCACATGTATGATACAAATGAATCATGAAAAATCCAATGCATTATATTTATGAAAAATCCAATGCATTATATTTTTTTAAAGGGGATATAAAAGATTTATGCATAGTCGTTCAACTTGAGACAATGAAGGAGGCGACATGCATCTTGTCCATCATATATGTGAAGTTTAGGATGCATGACAAGTATGAAGCATGGAGACGAAGCAATACTGAACACAATGTACAAGAACAAGTTTGATGTCAATGATCCATTCTAGATGACCCTCTAGGGCTGAGAATGTGCCAACATTAAGAAGATTACCCCTTTTTTGACGAATGAGGTTTTTCCGCGCTTTGGGAAGACCTAGGACAAGAACGTGTAACCGACCAGCCACATATCGACTCTGAAGCGTGCATGACTCTTTTTTAGTCATTTCTGAGTGTGAGCTGACAACATACTGAATATAATGTGTTAGCATTTCTGAAAGAAGTGTTAGAAGGAAATAAAGTGATGCATTTTCTGTGTGGTAGCAATTAGTTCTATGGAAGCATTACTTGAGAACTAACAAAAGTATATTTGTTGTCTGATGACATCAATCAAGAATATAGGAAGCATGAAATATGGACACTCAACTATATGACACATGACATTGGCATTAGTAAGCTTGGTGCCATTATGATGATGCATTTGTTGTGTTGCCACCACTCAAATCTGAACCTATTGTAAGCGATTAAGAGATGAGGGTGACAAATTGGTCAGAATTGGTCACATTTTAGAATGTAGGAAGCACTAAAAGTGGAAGCATTTTTTCTAGACTACCGTTGCAAACTGGTCACAATTTAGAAGCATGAGTGTATGAAGCTGGGAGAAACTACACAGGGTGCACTTTTAGTATCAGACAGAAGCATGGAAACAAAACAAGATTATCGCCAACTATGGGTACATATATATTGGATGCTCTATATATAGGAAGCATTGCAATGTAATTGGCACAACATTCGTCAGATTCAATGGAAGCACTGAAAATATTGAAACTAAGGAAAATTGTCAACAATACTAGGCTGCTGGATGAATTACAAAGAAATTTCCGTTCCAAAAATTAGAAATTCCCAAATGAGGGCGACCGATGCAGTTCAAATACCTTGGATTTGGAGATTGGGCCCTCTGAAATAGGGCAGAATTTGTGTAATCTGATGCCTATTCTACGGCAGGCAAGAGAAGCCCCCAATTAAGTGGATTCAATCGATGGTGGAGCCTCAAGAAGGACGAATCGCGGCCGTGATGGGGGCCTCGAACTGCTAATGCCAGGATGGAGCACCGTCGCCCGGGGTATGCATCGGTGGAGAGGACTAGGGGCAGCCGTGCTGCTCCACGACGTGGATCGATGGAGGAACATGGGGGCGAAAGCTGGCCGGAGAGGTGGAAGTGGGAGGCGGATCGAGCTGGCCGCCAAGGTGGATCTGCGAGTCGGATCGAGATGGCCGGCGGAGAAGTGGATCTAGCGAGGAGAGCCGAGGGCGATGCGAGCTGGCGGCAAGGCGGAGCTGACGGCGAGGCGAGCGAGGTAGGGGTAGAGCTCGCGCGGTGCGAGCGATTATGGATGATGGGCTCACGAGGGATTATGGGGAGGGGATTACGGGCTGGGTTTAAGCTGGTGGTTTTCTTTGATTTTTTTCTCCATAATTATGAGGCAAAATCTTGAGCGTCAGATTTTGAACGAATCGACGGCCTTCGAGCGGTCTGTCACCGGAGACCTTTCAGACTATAGATAGGAAGTGTTTACCTAGTATTTAACATGATACGGTATCTACAGGGCCGGTCCTGGGATTTTAGGGGCCCGGGGCAAAACTAAAATCCGGGGCCTTTAATATAAACATCTAAATAATAATCAATGTATGTAGATGTAATTTTTTAGGCCAAAAAATCAAGTGCATCCAAAATTGATATGCATATCAGGTAATATATGCACCTTAAATTTTTCTCCGAGATGCAAAATTACTAATGATAGTAACTATGAGTCGCATCCGACGATTTCTTCTCAATGCATACTTTCTTAGATGGTATGACAGTACTAATATTGAAAAGCACAATTAGTTTTGGAAGTTAGCACAAAGCTATGAAGATATTAGATCAATTTATTAAAAAATCTTCATCAAATATTATGAAAAAGATCTGCTAGAGCATACCTTCTGTGTAATCTGCGTCTGGTCTCTCGTTGTGGGGGACGGCGATGAATTATCACCTGAAGGGCAACCCTAGCAGTCGGATCGATATACTAGAAGACTAGAGATAAGAAACAATCAGACAAATCTTGGTACAGAATCAAAAACGCAAGGTCGCAAGAAAGATGAACAGGCATACGTACATACCTGGGGGTGGTGACGTCCTGGACTCTAAGCCAAATATGGAATTGAGGATGCAGCGATGCGCTCCAGCATTTGTATACGAGCCAGCTTGAGCCTGGCTCGTTTGCGCTTTTGTTATGCATGGGCCTTCGGAATTCGGAGTTCTACTGCTTGCACGTACCTTGAAGGGGGCCCCTTCGTTTTGCGGGGCCCAGGGCGGCCGCCCCGCTCGCTTTGCCCCAGGACCGGGCCTGGGTATCTACCTATGTTATTTTAATCCTCTCTTTCTTCTTTAATTCTCTGCCACATCAGCGTGTTTGCTATTTCCGAGTGTGTGATACCGGCTAAGATACCATCACTATGACCAGCCTTACAGTGACTTGAGAAAACGCATGATCTGGTGTCGGATCTAGGATCTTAACACTAGGTGCCACAAATAACATATAAAAACATATGAATACTGGCTTAGATTTGGTGAAAATTGTACTACAGATAGTATAATTTGGTCCAGATATCATTATGATTCTAATATAAATACTAGTCAACTATTGTCAAGTATTTGTATAAGATAGTTTGCATTTTTTAGAAAAAGGTACGGTGTAACCCATGGAACCCCACTGGATCCGTCCTTGCCAATGCCATGATCTTGTTATCGATGGCTAGGTTCGGCGGACGTGTCGAGCAGGGGGCGACGGAGAGTTTGCTCATGGCCCGGACCCGAGGATACTTCGCTGTCGTCGTTGATGTTGGAAGCAGTGTTCCAGTCATGGTCATGAGCTCGATCATGCTAAGTAATCTTCAAGCACCCATAAACTGTGGATGGCCTAACTCTATCGGTACATGTGCTGCAATTCACCGCACTGGCATGTGGCAAGTGGCATGCATGTGTTTCCCGCCAGTACGAGCGTCCAACTCAGGTCCATACGCATCTATTACTTTTTATTAACGCAGATAGCTGCTGGGACTGCGGAAAAACGATGGCGACATCACATGTGTGAATTTAATGATGGTGCTGGGAGCACCCGGTCTCGAACTCCGGTGCGAATGACTAGGCCAGACCCGAGTGACTATATCTGGCAATGACGATGTTTTTTACGTTGTTATCTTGTTGAAGACATTGCTCGGATTTGCTCGGACTGATTCTTTAAGATGAAAACTTGGATTCTGGCCTTTGTGGTTGGATCCGGTGACCGTGGTGCTTGAGTGTCTTTTTTGAAGGCGGTGTTGTTGAAGATCCTCGTCATCCATGTGATGTCATAAGATGCACTGCCTACTCGCAAACGAAACCACGTGCTTAAATACACGCACGCGTTCATATGGTTCTATCACGTAAATGCATCGAAAAGCCTAAGACACACAACACACGTGTAATACGCAGATCCGCAGACCCAATAAAACAAAATATCATGTGTACAAAGCTTGTTTAGCCATGACCCATAACCCATAAAGCTCTTTATCGCTTTACGGAAATAAAATGAAATGGAGAAAGTTGAGGTCGGAGCACGCATTTAGGTCCAGGATCCATCCTATCAAAGTATCGATCATATACTATGTACTACATGTGATTGCCACTATAGCCATAGCGAACAATCGAGCTTATTAGCTTTTTTTTTCGGGCCAATTGTCTCACGCGAGACGTGCACCGAAGACGGAAGAAAAAGAAGGAAGCGACGACAAAGGAACGAGAAAGGGGGTCATAATAAAGTGCTAAAGTGGTGAGCGTGTACGCCCACAGAAAAGCATACAATCATAAAGCAATGGTGGACGTTTCGGTATACGTACATGCATATCTACCGTACGTGTAAAAGTGTGCCGACCACGGATCGACATAGCCAGCTAGACCGGCGTACGCGCGGTGCGTTTCATCGAACACGTACGCAGTGTGTGCTGTGATGATCACACAGCTTTATATTAGCTCTTTAGACGTGGATCACGTACTTACTCTATGATGTCGATCGAGAGGGCGAGCTAGGCAAGGACCATGGAGCCATAGGCAACTAATCAACCAATAATGCATGCACAGACGCAGGTGCTAATAATGCTGCACGTTTAGTTTGTGCAAGCATGCATGCATGCACACGTACGATCAGCTAAAGCAATGCGTAAAGCTTTTCTACGTATTCAACAGTAGGTGCATTTTTTTCGACAAAAGATAGATTTTATTGGTCAAAATGAAGCATTGAAAGGATACATAACACAATGAACACATACCCGGCCTCTACATAGCTAGAACACACACAAAGACACACCAAAAACTACCAGTCATAAGGCCAAGGTAAAAAGAAAAAAAAAGCAATTTGAACGGCGATAAGATCATATACGTACCGACATGCACATGTAGTGATCTCCAAAATGCAGGAATGATTATAATAACCCACATATAAATCCACAACAAATCGAGAGTACCGAAATGGAGAAGTTTGAAGATTTTAACAAGATGAGGATCAATGTCGGAGGAGGCTAGGCCAGTGGAAATGATGGATCTCGTCGTCCTTGGTCTCTTCTCTTGAATTACTTGCCGAGATGATTGCTCACTCCATGAATTTTCTTCTAGATCTGGTGCGTTTGTGTGATGGGGGCACATAGTGGATCTTTTTTTCCGATTATGTAAAAGTGACCAATCATCTAAGAGGGCATTGTTTGTTGCAAGACATGCCAGGAGAATGAATGTTTAATACATCGATGTTAACACCGTGCTAGGTCTAAACTGTTCTTCTACCAAACTGATAACTAAACAGAAATCTAGCATATGCAATTTATGTAGTGCTATAAAATTTGTTGAGTGTTTACAAATGGTTAGATTCCATACCATGTCAAGGAAAAAAAATCAGGTTATCCTTGATGTTATGGTCACTGCATACATTTGTTGCATCACAACAAAAGCATTGTGGTGCAAGGATAACATCACATAGTTTAATATGTTTGCCCTTGATCTGGTTTGTTATCTGGTCATATTCAGGCAGT
This sequence comes from Elymus sibiricus, assembly GCA_039707655.1. Taxonomy (NCBI): domain Eukaryota; kingdom Viridiplantae; phylum Streptophyta; class Magnoliopsida; order Poales; family Poaceae; genus Elymus; species Elymus sibiricus. The sequence goes on along the minus strand of CM077663.1, from coordinate 113,356,574 downwards.
CATTATTGTGACTGGAATATTCAGCAATAATGCAAGTGCTACTTTCTTTTGGTCAATTATAAAGGTGTGAACAGTTATTTACATATGGTAAGATCGCAACCCAACTCAAAGATATACATCATGCAGTCCTCATATGTGTTATCCTTCAACCACATGCCTGCTTTGTTGCATCAGCAAAGACATTGAGGAGAAGGGATAATATTTCAGGGTTGCTTTATTTTATTTTCCTTGGTTTGGATTGTAATCTGGCCATATGTAGTCCATTGGTCACGATTTTAGAGCCGGTCATTACAAGTTAGTGTTGTATGCAAGCCTAATACCATTTAAATTGGGTGTTCGTTGTTGAGATTTATTTATCAATGCCACCCAGTTGCGAAGGTGAAGATGCAACCAAGAAGGTAATGCATTTATCTTCTTTCCTCATGACACTACAATCATTTTAATTGTCATATAAGTGGATTGATGTTTATGACTGACATATGGGTGAAATGAATGTTGTACTAACTTGTTGGGATATGGACAACTTGTAGTTTAGATGCATGTGCATGCATGATGAGGAGGAAGGGTCTGTTGGGCTGTTTCTGAAGCACTTTGGATGTGTCAAATCGTTGTTATATGTGTGAAGGAGATATGGAATAACACATTCGAGAGGGGGCCACCAGACAGAATACGCCATGGAAGAACCCACTTACTGTATTAGAAAGATATAGATATGAGACGGGTCGTTTGCAGAAACCTGCCAGCATAGAAAGGTCACAATCTAAGGCAGGTTTATGTCCACCACTGAAAGAAGGTACTCCCTCCAATTCAAATCAATTGTCGCAGCTTTAGTACAACTTTGTACAAGAAGATACTCCCTCCAATCCAAATTAATAGTCACAGCTTTAGTATAACTTTATACTAAAATTGTACTAGAGCTGTGACAATTAATATTGATTGGAGGGAGCGGGTGGAGAACCGATCACGTGTATCAAAAATCTAGGCCCACCGCAAACAGGATTTTTGTTTACTAGTGGCAGCGGATGCTCTAACTCATTTTCATGCTGCATATATAAACTGTTCCGTGTCAACTGCTGTAGTACTTCGTTTATTCTCCCCATCTTTTTGGCTGCAGTTCTGCATATAGAAAACAAACGGTACAGTTTGAAGCAACTTCTTTGCTGGCGAGCTTTCGCTGTGAGAGAGTTACATAATACGCGTGCGTATGATGAAGCTCGATCGAGAAAACGACCGGAAGGGAATGTGCTTGCTGTGTTCCAAACTTCGCACATGCATTATCGATCCTTCAAACAGAAAAATGTTTAGTTGTAGTAGTGTCAGATCGAACTCAAAGACGACCTAATTGGCAGGTACATTTCAGACGTGACAGCTACAATTCTATTTAACCAGAACTAAGATACCTGTCTATTATGAACTAAAATCTTCCATGTGTAAATTAGTCCAGGCGTGCTGCGACAATCAAGCAATCGCAGGAGAAGTATGCCGAAAGTAAACTCCAATCAAGCAATTGCAGGAGAAGTATGTCGAAAGTAAACTCGCTGGTTTTGTAGTATGATAACACCATCATTTTCCCCGTAAATAAAGACCATCATTTCAAGTTATTTTTCCTTCAAAGAAAATCTAAGTTTCGAAGAATAAAAATTATTCTTGCTAAATATGCAGAGAGTAACTTTGCCAAGTCTTACTCCTAGTTAATTCCATATTTTTGTTCAGTCCTCGCAGAATAAGAGTAGTCTTATTCCTTAATTTCATCTTTTCGGCCCTTGCTGCAAAATAAGAATCATCTTTTCACCTGAATGGGAAAGAATAAAAGCAAAGAGAAATATTATCATCATTTTTTTGGTGGAGCATAGAAAATTTTATATGTGTCAATTCCTTACAATGCATAACTACCGCCAGTTTCTTGAGAAAACAAAACGTAGTGAGTAGTGACCACCTGTACTTAGATTAAAACAAGCACGACAGAAAGACTACAAGAAAGAGAGAATCGAATTGACAGTCATGCATGTCATTTCCAAAGATATGGACCAAAGATATGGACGGAGACCAAGAAATCAAGAAATATATATAATTTATGTCAGAGAATCCAACAAATGAATAAGTGGTAATAAGCTTTGTGCATACCTAGCTAGCTAGTATTGCAAAGGATGATGAGTTCACGTTGTTTGGTGCGCTTGATCTCTCCGGTCTACCGGTGCTGTTATATGCAAGGTGCTCCACTTTGATCGAATTACTTCTCAGATTAAAATACGCAATATGACATTTTTGAAAAAAATGCTAGAGATCATCCCTACACACGCACGCACGCATGCACGCACGCACGCAGGCACGTATGTATGTATGTATGCATGCCTCGAGTGAAATTTCTCTACTTTGATTCAACAACTAATTAATTTTCGTTGCAGAGAACAACTTGAAATGTTTGCCTAAATATTTGCAGTTGATGAGTCCTTCTTAATGCTTGATTTGCATGTTGGTTAAAAAAATGAGGATGAGCCTCCGTGGTCTCCAATAGTCACATTGCCTGATTTTCTTTCATTAAAACGATAGATAAAGAAGGATGGCCATGGCGTGGGAACAAAGGCAATCTTAATTATAATTATCCAAAGTAAGTTGGGGTGTTCCATTCTTTTTATCTGCCTGAGGTTCCGGCTTCACGGTTGCTAAACTATATCTTTTTTGTCGAAAAGACCAGATCTATCATAACAATTCATCGGAAATACAAGCGTTCTCAAACGTAATAAAAATTACATCAAGATTTTGAAACCACCAAACGACCACTACTGCCGTCAGAATGAGCCACCGACGCGCCGCTGTCGCAGTTCCCCTACCGGAGCCGGCTTCACCTTGTCGATGACAGCCGGGAAGTGTTCGTGCACGTGCCCCTAAGGATCAACACCCTGGAGCTACAGTCGTCGCCATTGAACCCTTGCATAGATCCGAAGCACCCGACACTAAATCCCACACGAGGAGAAACCCTAACCTCACTGCCCCAAGGATACAATATGAATCTACGCCAGAGCTTCATCGACTACGTCCAAATAGACGAACTTGAGGAGGATCGCAACCCGGAAGACAAACTCGAAGAAAAAGTGTCGTCGAGCGCCCGAGCGCCGCACCTGCGAGGTATAAAAAATTCTAACCTAAACTACTACCCGGAAGGGAGGCACCTGGATTCTCCTCCCCGGCACCGTCCGCCGGAGCGGCATGCAGAGGGGAGGCGAATCCATAGGCTTGTCAATGAAGTTAGGAGGAGAAAGTTTTCCCTAGCCGCCTAGGGCCAGGGGAGGAAACGAGAGGAAGTCTCGTGAGTGGTTGGTTGCTAAACTATGTTATTCTAAACTTCTTGTACAATCATAATCTATCATAGGAAATAGCCATGAAAATAAGAAGCGTAGTTAGTTAAGTGATAAAATAGACAATAACTAGTATGACAACCAAGATTACTATAATCATTGCCATGCCATATTAGTTGATAGTTTGAAAATATTTAAATAGTAGTATAATTATACAATTTTCACATATTGATCTAGATGTTTGGAGTCTATTTGCACTGAAGTTTGAAGAATCTGAGTGCTGAGGTCGAGGGGTCTATAGGGATTGTCTTCCCGCACTCCTTTGAGGTGGCCACAACAACATCTTGGGTTTTGTTCTGCGGCTCGAGCGTTGCTTCAACGTTGACGAGGCTAGAGAGGATGTACATGAGTCGAACTGGCGGTAGTCACTTCGGGCAGGACCATCAACGCATGGTTTGCGATTGGATCCTTTACTACTCTGCCGACGGCTTCTCCTCCGGGCTGACGGTGGCCGCAGTGACTTCTTGACCACTGACAACAAAGCCAGGCCAGCTCTGGCAGTGGAGCGACGACAGTGGCTCATTCTGTAAGTAAAAGACGATTAGCTCCCCCAAGGACCTAAATGTAATTCTTATTTTGTTTAGGTTTGCTTTGTAATGCTTGACTTTGGTTAGAGGATCTTCGCAAAGTAATGTATGTAGAAAAAGAAAGAATGTATGTAGTACGTTTTTCCTGATAAATACTTTTTGGTTCAACACACAAAGTGAGTTATTTCAATGTGTGCTTGAAGAAACAACAACGTATAGTTGCAGCAGGAGACACTATTCACATGGTTGAGATCCCAATAGACATTGCATGATGGATGGTGTTGGAGGACATCCCCTAATGGGGAGAAAATCTTGTCTACAAGACACACACTAGCCGGTATATTCTCACACTTCTCATCAACAACGAGTGATCACATACCTTTTGGCAGAAGCAAGATGAATAAAGCAATAGCTAGTTGGCTAGTTTCTAAAATGAGCTATAAGCACTGACCAAAGTGCTATGCAACCGCATCTATTCTTTCCCTGAGGAAAAACAAATACGAGAGATATATTACTCCTACTCCTACTCGTTGCACAATGAAATAAAATGTGTGAACGAGGGCAAGCCAGAGAAAAATACTGGCGCCAGAAGGAAATAAAAAAAAAGCTAACATTATCGCCCAAAGAAAAGAGAGAAAAGGCTATTAGCTAATTACTTGCTTTCCATTGAAACATCAACATACTTGCATTCTCCATCGATCTTTATATAAGGCACTCTCCTGTGTCGCTCAAGTCTCAACTCAGCCACGCACTGAAAACTTCTCAATCGACCAGGAGTCGACCACTCAGGAGAAGGAGGTAGCCAGCATGTCGACGGATGCAGGGAAGAAGGCGTATGTTGTTGCCATGGTGATCCAGGTGATCTACACCGGCATGTACGTCGTCTCCAAGGCGGCCTTCGATGGTGGCATGAACACCTTCGTCTTCATCTTCTACCGCCAGGCAGCCGCCACTCTTCTTTTGCTACCCCTCGCCATCCTCCTCGAGAGGTACCCAACTAACCATTTACTCACCTGATTACTTGATCAAGTTAAGAAGCTAAAAGTCAGTGGCTATGCATGCATGGATGCAATTCAGCACCTAAAATGAATTGACCCCTCTTAATATGAGTGAGGTCCATGACTTAATCATTCTTTTGCAGGAGAAACGCGCCACCCATGTCACCGTGGTTGTTCACCAAGATCTTCATGTACGCTCTGCTCGGGTAAGAACACGACACCATTGATCTCCCTTGGAATTCATCATCCTATATATATTACCTGTAAAAGTAACATGTATTGCACGTACGTACGTACGTAGGAACACGGTGAGCATGAACCTGCACAACATCAGCCTCAAGTACACCTCGGCGACCGTGGCATCAGCCACGAGCAACTCCATCCCGGTGATCACCTTCCTCTTCGCCGTCCTCCTCCACCTCGAAGCCATCAAGCTCCGCGCCGCCTCGGGCACCGCGAAGCTCGCCGGCGTCGCGCTTTGCGTCGCCGGCATCCTCGTTATCGCCCTCTACGCCGGCCCGCCGCTCAGCCCCCTCAACCACCACCGCGCCTTCCACGCGCGCGCCGCCGCCACGGCCGGCGAGAAGCAGGGGCAGTGGATGAAAGGCACGTTCCTGATGCTCCTGGCCAACGTGACGTGGTCGCTCTGGATCGTCCTCCAGGCGCGCCTCCTCAAGGAGTACCCCAACAAGCTGCTGGCGACGGCGCAGCAGTGCCTGCTCAGCACGGTGCAGTCGCTCGTGCTGGCGGCGGCCGTGACCGCCGGCGGCGGGGAGGACATGTCGGCCGTGTGGAGGCTGCGGCTGGACGTGGGGCTCGTCGCCGTCGCCTACTCCGGGTTCGTGGTGACGGGGGTGTCCTTCTACCTCCAGGCGTGGTGCATCGAGAGGCGAGGCCCCGTGTTCTTGGCCATGTCTAATCCGGTGGGGCTCGTGCTCACCGTGTTCTGCTCCTCCTTCTTCCTCGGCGAGGTCGTCCACCTCGGCAGCGTCCTCGGCGGGGCGCTGCTTGTCGCCGGGCTGTACAGCGTGCTCTGGGGGAAGAGCAAGGAACAGCCGCCGCCGCCGCCGCTTAGTGCAGCTCCTGCATCAGCAACCACCCTGAAACAAGGATGCGTTGGTAGAAATGCTCGCACTGGCGCCATGAACAAGGACGAGGACGACGACGTAAAACTAGAGGAGAAGAGAACCAAGCTGGATTCACAGGTGTAGCTGGGAAATACAGAGTTACAGCAGCCAGGTCGGCCACGAGGAGATGTTTCGTTTGACAGAGACTCTTGAATGAAATGCATAATACTAGTTCACTCATCTGATCAAACATAGCACTAGGAAATGCACGAGTAGTACTAGATACTTTATGAACCATCGTCATCCAAGGGCTGAAACGCAAGTGGGAGAGGATTGCTGGTATGTAACGGGAGCAGCTAGTTCTAAGATGACATGAAAGTTTCATATTTCTAAGCAGATGATTCAGCTTTGCTTTATATTGCCCACATTATGCAATTTTTTTCTGTGTTAAGCCTACATTGTGCAACTTGATCGACTTAGAAATATATTAGGACTGCACTATAAATCTGACATCAGATTTTTAACCATGGCAAATCGATCATTTTTGTGGCAATTTATGTTTTACATGTTTTGAGTAGTTGGCATTTTTTTAGGCCGTCCGTTGGTCTCGATCTCACAGTAGATAAATTACAGTACTGAGTAGTACCAAGGTTTTGGATCCCTAGTGGACCTTTTTTCTCGAGGGGCACTGGAATTTGCGGTTACCACGGTAACCATGAAATACCGAAAAAACCCGAACAGAATTTAAAATCAAATTTTGAATTCAATTTTTTGAAGTCGATATAAATAGGGTTTAACTCTTAAATATCTCGAACCTTTCCCTAGCATAGCGGCTGTTCAACCACAACCTTTTAAAAGGAAAAGTCTCTCGCTGGCGCAAATCTCCTTGCGCACCGTCCGATCGCGAGCGCCGCGAGATGACAAGGGCGCATCTATCAGTTCAGGTTGTCTCACCCGCATGCCGCCTCCCCCCCCCCCCCCCCCCCCCCCCCAGCATCGTTTCAACATTTCCCCTTTGGGTTAATTATCCGTTTGCCCTCAGTTGTGTCCATGTACTCAGTTGTGCCCTCAGTTGCGAACCGTGCTCAGTTTTGCCCCTAGTCTGTGCGCAAGAACTCGTTCCGTGACTATTATATTGCCGTCTCCGTCAGGTCAACGTATTTGACTCGGCCCTTACAGGTGGGACCAGGCGGCAGGCGGAGACGCGCTACACAATCAGACCGTTGCTGGCTCCTGCTTGTGGGACCCAGTAGAGAGCCGTTGCTCTCGTGGCTTGTGGGACCCAGCAGAGAGCCGTTGCTCTCGTGGTTTGTGGGACCCAGCAGTGATCCGTTGCTGGCTGCGGGTGTGCGATAAAAGCGGCGGCGGAACGAGCCCCCGGAGCTCCCAGCGGTGAGCAGCAATCAGCCGAGCGGGGGACGGGGTTGGAGGCGGACACGCGCACAGGTGGGCGGCGACCCCTGTTGGTAGCTAGGAGCCGGGCACGGGCGACCGAGAGGGCGGCGTCGAGATCCCCTTCATCTCCGGGCGGTGGGAAGATTGTTGTGAGGGGCGTGGCCGTCTGCTACATCTATAGGGGCCGTGCGCGGAGGCGTTGAGATCCCCTTCGGCTCCGGGCGGTCGCGAATCGAGCTCAATGTCTTCTTCTAGCTCCCGCGCCACCTCGTAGATCCAGATTCCGGCACGCGTGGAGATGCCGATCTTCCTCTGTCCGCGGTGCCGGGCGGACGTTGATCGGAGTGTTTCGCGCACACCGAAGAACTATAATCGTCCGTTCTACGTGTGCAGCGAGAAGGTGGTAAGAATCGGGGCAATTTCACCATTTTCGTGGTCGGGATCCTTGAGCAACACGGTTGATCTGTTTGGCATTCATGCAGGTGAAATGTTTCTTCCTTTGGGTCGATGTTCTGGCCAAGACGCTGATGAATGAACTGCTAGAAGAGCACGAAGATTGGCTGCCCATCCTGCCACAAACGGCAGCGGCCGCATCGCGAGCTCCGAAAGAAGAGACGGAGGGCGGAGCACGCAATGACAGAGAGGTAGCTGTTGAGCTTAGGAGGTTGAACCAGAAGATTAGGAAGCTCGAAGATCAAGCACAAATACCCATTTACAATTACATTTGGGCATTAGGTATGGTAATCACACTGGATGTAATGTTGAAATTGTATGGAAAGGCATGAATTTGGGAGGAATTTGTAAGCTTGAAATTGTATGAAAAAAGGGAGAAGAAATGGGAAATTCAGAAACTTTGATCAATGAAATGCAGCTCTCTGCTCTGCCTTTTCATAAAAAAATGGTTTCGCTGTGGGCTAATCAAATTTAGAGCCGAGAGCCCAGTGTCGGCTAGACTAATGGGCCAACTCCATCCAATTAGGCCCATTCAGGGTGGGAAAAGATAAGGGTGGATTCTCTCTAAAAAATGAGAAGGGTGGAAAATGAACAAAAAAGCAATAATGTGGAGTGCATAGCGTGTGTGAGTGGTGTTGTATGGGTTCTTGTCCCATTTTTTCTTAATATAATGATACTCAGATCTCTTGCGTGTTTGAAAAAAAAGTTGTCTAAAAAATGAGAAGGGTGGAAAATGAACAAAAAAGGTGCGGCTCGGACTCGAACCCAAGACCGCGTGGGTTTGTGACGTTTAGGGCTGCGCTGGTAACCGGTGGGGCAGATGGAAAGATTTTGACATGGAAAGGGAAGGAAGCTATACATAGTGAGTTCGTGACTTGGTTTAGGGTTTAAAAACGCATGTTTGTACTGAATGTTTGGACACGCGTGTGAGTGGTTTTTCTTTGTTTTGTACTGGATTTTTGGACACGCATGTTTGCATTGCCACATGATTCCGGTTAGAGTGGTTTTCCTTTGCTTTGTTGATGTAGCACTTGGTTTAGGGTTTAAAGGGAAGAAATCTGCATGTTAGTTCATGACTTGGTTTAGGGTTCAAAGGAAAGAAATCTGCATGCTTCCATGGTCACAAAATCCGTTACAAGCTTAACCGCTTGTTGATCTTTGGGCACGGACATTTTTGGGCACGAACATTTTTCAACACACACAAATGGTCTCTTTGGGCACGAACATTTTTTGACACACACAAATGATCTCTTTGGGCACGAACATTTTTGAACACACATAATAACTTAGATAAATAAGATGCAAACCACCATACCCTTACATAGATGGGTACCCTACATAGATAAGTCCAGGGGCACGACACGACACGTACGACATAGAAAAACAACAAAATAAAAATGATAAAACTAAAACATGACGAGCTTGACGAACAACTTCACTCCGGGCTCGCACCCCTTCTTGAACATCTTCATCTTGACCTTTCTTCCACCTTGGCCGCGCCCCTTCACCATCGTCTTCAACTTCACTCCTCGTAGTAGGGAAGGGAGTGCATCTGATTTGCGATGGGGGAGATGCTGTTAATATTGGTGAAGATGTTGCACAGTGTGAAGAAGATGGACTCGCAGCCGCACCAAAACACTTCGCCAAGGAGCTTGCGCGCGTCAAACGAGTTGGTGAAGGTGACCATGAGCACTTTGAGGGTGCCGGCGAAGTCACAAACTTCGTTGAGGGTAAACATCACCGGCGAGCCCTGTGGGAGGTGGGCAAAGCCTGCGGTGAGGAAGTCGCGGGCGAACTTGACGGACCCCGTCCACCTGGATTGCACCCACACACGGAGCATGCTCTCCACGAGGACGCCCGGCGCGTAGCGCAGCTCCTGCACGGTAGGCGGACGAAGGAAGGTCAGCCCGTTGTACTGCATCTTCAGTTGGTTCTTGGGGTTCTCTGAGAGGATGGAGGGCTCGATCGCTTGGGTGTTTGAAGTGGAGACAATGGATCTGGCTTGGGTTGTGACTGGGAGAGGAAGAGAGGTGTATAAATAGGCATGTGTGTGTGTGGTAGAGGAAGAGAGAAGGGTTGCGAATGAACGGTGCGTGTGCGGGTGTGTTTCCGGGCGCGTGCGTGTGTATCCGTTACGATTTTACACTGAAACGATGGGGCGTGTGTATCTGGGCGCGTGCATGCCTCTGAGTCACTGCGGTGCATCTGAATCACTTCTCACATCTGAATCAAACGGTGCATGGCCACGTCGCTCACCTCCCGCGCATGCATGCCCACGTACTTGCTTCCCGCGCATTCATGTCCACGTTGCGTCGCTTCCCATGCATGCAGGTCTGGAAAGGCTGAGATGGGGCATTAACAACGGTCACGAGCCCGGACCGCGAGATGGCCCAACGGTCCACCCAGTGCGCCCACTATCTGTGTTCAGAAAAAAAGCAAACATCCAATCAGATCGCATCTCGCGGATCGCCCTCCGCCTCCCCGTAGATTTCTTCTAGAAGGGTTAGATCGACGGTCCTTGTTCAGCGCTAGGGTTAGATCGACGGTCACTGTTCGGCTAGATTTGGGATGGGTTTGGAGTCAGTCAAAGATAGGTTTGACCAGAATTCAAATGAGCATAATAAATTCAAAAAAAAATAGAAAAATGAAAAAGCTGCGCACATAGTCTTCTTATGTAATATACAAACGATTTAAGTTGATAAACAAGGTCTACATATATTCAAACGAAAAATTCATGTATCTCATGTGGTATCTCAGGGGTATCTCAAACTGTGTTGTATGAAGTGAAGAGAAGTGGTTTGGGGTTTGGAATATGAAATTTTCAAAAACCTACCCAAAGCTTCATTTTGGAGTGACTAAGAAGGATCCAGGCTTAGTTTTTCATTTTCATGTTTTAGACTTGTTTAAATGTTGGTCAAAGTTAGGTTTGACCAAAATTCAAATGAGCATAACAAATTTAAAAAAAAATGAAAAACCTGCGCACAAAGTTTGTATATATAGAATAGATGTGTAGGAAAGTTATTTGGCTGATTTATACAAGGTCAAAAAAAACCTTGCTTAGAAATGAGGCCGTTTACCCTACCTTTGAAGCTCTTTTTAGCACATTTTTCATGAATGTGAGTTTACTACGCAGAAGGGCTCGGATTGATGACCAAGTTAGAACAAACAAGTTCACCATAGTTTCGAAAGAATTGCAACATCCAATAGCATGTCAAATTTGAAGTTTGGTTCAAATTTGATTTTTGGTACAAATTTGATTTTTGGTACAATTTTTTGACATGACTTGCTCAAAACATGTACCATCATCATTCCAACATCATTCAAACATAGTTCTAACATAGGTCCAACATCATTCAACAGAAATACAACATCATTCATGATGTTTCATAAATTTTCATAAATAGCGTTGGGGCTTCTGTTTGATCCTTGAGCTTCTTGCCACCACTTTGCTCCTTGTGCTCATTATGCTCATTGTGCTCATTGTGCTCATTGCTTCTTCTCCTCTCCTCTTGGTTGTTGGTACCTTAAGCGTCTTCTTCGAACCTACCGTAGAGCTGTACAAAACATAAAGGGTAATGAGATCTTGTCAAGTGATAAATGTACAGTAGTATTGGCAAGATTTACATACCTAGCAGAACTCACAACGACAGAAGGTTGGTCACCATTTGGAGCCTCACTTGGATCATCATTTGGAGCCTCACCTGGATCACCATTTGGAGCCTCACTTGGATCACCATTTGGAGCCTCACTTGGATCATCATTTGGAGGATCTTTTGGATCATCGTCAAAATCATCATTTGGATCATCGTCAAAATCATGCGGGTGTTGACCATCATTGATGTCTACTACGCAACTTTTTCTTGTAGACTTTGTTGGGCCTCCAAGCGTAGAGTTTTGTAGGACAGTAGCAATTTTCCTTCAAGTGGATGACCTAAGGTTTATCAATCCGTGGGAGGTGTAGGATGAAGATGATCTCTCTCAAACAACCCTGCAATCAAATACAAGAAATCTCTTGTGTCCCCAACACACCCAATACAATGGCAAATTGTATAGGTGCACTAGTTCGGCGAAGAGATGGTGATACAAGTGCAATAGGGATGGTAGATATAGGTTTTTGTAATCTAAAAAATATAAAAACAGCAAGGTAACAAATAGTAAACAGCGAGCAAAACGGTATATTAATGCTTGAAAACAAAGCCTAGGGTCCGTACTTTCGCTAGTGCAATCTCTCAAAAATGCTAATATAATTGGATCACATAACCGTCCCTCAATGTGCAACAAAGAATCACTCCAAAGTTCTTATCTAGCAGAGAACATAAGAAGAAATTGTTTGTAGGATACGAAACCACCTTAAAGTTATCCTTTCCGATCGATCTATCCAAGAGTTCGTACTAAAATAATACCAAGTTATCCTTTCCGATCAATCTATCTAGAGTTCGTACTAAAATAACACCATATGTGTAGGGTTACGTAGCAGAAAACAAAAATTTCCGACCTACGCACCAGCCCAGGACCACTATGGAGACTGCATACAAGGTTTGATCTTTTTCGTTACCGACTCGCAACGCAGCGGAAGTAGAGTCGATGACGATCGGCGGTGCAGATCCCCATAGCTAGGATTTACAACCTCCCAACCGCGAGGATGTACTCCCTCGCCTGCTCCCCGGACGGATCTCCGGGCAGCCCTTCGGGAGGCCTCAGGACAGTCCCTCGGATAGTCCCACCGAACAGATCCTCGGACAGCCCTTCGGGAGGACCTCAGAACAGTCCCTCGGATAGTCCCACCGGACGGATCCTCGGACAGCCCTTCGGGAGGACCTCAGAATTTCGGACGGTCACTCGGACAGCCCTTCGGGAGGCACTCTCGAACTAAGACCGAAACAACGATCTCTCTACAGAGTTGCACACATACGGTGTCATCTATCCGGCAGGGCTTCGCCGTCCAGAACTAGTTCCCACCGGAACCCAGACAGCCTTTCGGCTCTACGAAACTATTTCGCTGGGAGGGAGAGAGAAGCCAGATAACATCAGATGGCATGTGTATGTGAGAAAGAGTAAGTCTTTAGGCAGCCCACTCCACCCCTATTTATAGGCCAAGCCCAAGGGTGGCTTCTCCCAGAAGCCAAGGGGGAAAATACCAAAGGGCCCTCAAGGTGGCTTCTCCAGGAAGCCACCCAAAAAGCACTTTCACTATTCACGACGACATTTTTCAGCGTCCGTTCGAACCGAAAATATTTATGTGGGCTTAGAACATTTCCAGTACCCACTAAAATAATTTTTGACGCGATCCGAAACAATTCCGGTTTAGTGATTTTCATCTGCGAAAAGCATCTGAAGCAGTTCCGGCAGCTCCGAAACATTTCCGGTTTTCATCCCGGAAAATTCCAGAAAGTTTCCAGAACGATTCTGGCACCCTCCAAGAATTATCAGGCATGTGCCGAAACCATTTTGACTTTATGGTGTACTCCGAAACAACTTTTCGGTTTAGTGATTTTCATCTGTGAAAAGCAACTAAAGCGGTTCCGGCAGTCCGGAACATTTCCGGTTTTTGTCTCTGAAAAATCTCAGAAGTTACCGGAACAATTCTGGTACCTTCCAATAATTTCCAGGCATGTGTCGAAACCAATTTGACTTTATGGTACACTCCGAAACAACTTTTCGGTTTTACCGAAACTCTTCCGGTGTTCTCTCTCTCCGGAACTCTTCCGTTGTCTCCGAAACTTTTTTGGTGAATTTCTCTCAGACTCCCTATCTAGTATTCAACACATAGATGACCCTTAAGCGTGTGACCCTATAGGTTCGGTGAAGTATAGACATGACCCGGAACCCCTTCCGATCAATGATCAACATCGGAGCCGTGGACACCCATATTGACCCCTATACCCACACGAATGAATATTCGAGTGAACCTCCAGTTGCCGTGTGCTATTCCTGTTGCTTCGCGATATGTTACAAATACCCGAGGTGAGACATGTTGGCATCCCCGTGGATCAACAACTTGTCCACTATGCCAGTTACCTCGTTACCGGTATTGTTCTCTTTTCTCGTTCCCGTGTTCCAGCATCCCCGTGATCAAATCACAAAGTGTCTGGCCAGACGATGATGGATACCGTAACACCGAGAGGGCCCAGAGATATCTCTCCATCGTCGGAGGAGCAAATCCCAATCTTGAGCTATCAAGTTACGTGACATACTTTTCCATGAACCCGTAAGCCGCCGTAATAGCCACCCATTTACGGATGACGTTTAACAAACCCCAAAGTTCATGAAGCAAGCATGAAGAAACTCGATACTCTCATGGTCTAAGGAATCATGCAAACGTAAACCATCTTTGTGTTATTAACCATTAACTTGTGACGAATGTATCTCATAGCATAACATCAATTCGGGTCAATTCAACACAAGTGTTCTACCAACATTGCGCCCTCAAAATTGCCGTCATAGCCATGCCCATGATCAGGAAAACAGGATCATCATGCAATACTTGAGCCAGTCTTAGAGGCCAGACTAGGAATACATTTTACCGTTTATTATCCCACACGTGCATATGAGTCTTCCTCCGAGCCTCGTGGTTATTGCAGACTCGAGAACCATAGCAGTTATAGCATGGAACATAAACCTAATTATGAACAGGGAGATAATCAATAACATTTATTATTGCCTCTAGGGCATATCTCCTACAGACTCCCACTTGCACTAGAGTCAATAATCTATTCAATGCTAATGCACTTTACACCTATGGCATACTGGTGTAAAATATGCTTCGCTTGTGGTATAGCCTGATGTCCAACGGATCTGACAACTTCAGCTCCGTGTGTAACTTTGCATATCCCCGCGTTTTCACGCTTTCGCAAAATTCATATTTTGTGTGGACTTGGCTTTGTATATATGTGAATCACAGGTCAAACCTTGATTCCTCAGACTGAGCTATGGAGCAACTATCTGCAATAGTGTCCCATTGACCAAAGCCATCTTGGAACCATACTAAGTTCATGAATGAACTATATGATTCAACATCTTCTTTGTCGCTTCTAAAGCATCAACATACTTAGCCTATGTTATAGAATTCGCCACAGTATCTTGGTTGGAACAATTTCCAACTATCGTGCCACCATATTGTGTATTACACAAAACCCTTAACTTAAATCGAAAATCGCATGGAGCATTGATGAAGACTGTATCGACGGAATTACTTACAACGAGCACTTCATAATCTCTGCTTGCGAGAAAACATGTCATCAGCACTACTCTAGTACTTAATGATATCTTTCACTGTTGTCCCATGATCAGTACTTTGATCACTTTGGTATCTATACTCGCAACAACTTGGGAGTATCGGACATATCTGGTTGATTTACATACCATGGAATACATGATTAATCCAAACACAAGAGTGTGTGGAATCTCCATCATGTATTTTTGCTCATCAGTGTTTTGAGACACCGAGTCTTGCAAAACCCTTTTCAAATGAAGTCCTAATTCGTGTCAAGAAATTTATTTCCAATTTAACAATGTGTTAAGTACACAAGGTTTTTAGAAATATTACCATGCTCCCACTTACTTTCTTGAATCACAAGCATCTTCGATACCCATTTGATGAAGTCAAACCTCTTTGACCATTCCTTCAAAAACGAAGATTCCAACTCCACTTTGCTCTCTTCTGTCCATCGCTGGAACTCTGAAGTTTGCATACTTACTAGCATCCTCTGGATCGACAAATTACTTTGGACTGTATCACATACAAGTCCTAGGTTTCATTTCCATCAGATGGAAATCCTTTTGTCATCCATGTTTCATATCTCATGATTGAAATATGTATTAATTGCTAGTTCAACCCGAACCAACTTCAAGCATCGCTACGGTGAGACAATCTCATCGTAGTCAACTCCTTGAACTTGTTATTGCAACAAGTCGAGCTTTATGGATAAAACATTTTTTTCCGTATCAGTTTTAGTTCCATAAATATTCGTTAGACTCTAAGTCTTCCGAAAGGTGTATCAAGATTTTAATCTTGAATCACTTATATGGAAACTATCTCGGATTGTATTGGCATTTAGCCAATTCCGGAGTCAGGGCCCATCAACGCTTCCTTGTGTATCGTAGGTATACTGTTGTCTAACAACAATATCTCGTATGCGCACCTAAGAGGTTTGCACGAGTTTTTCCTACGCGGTTCAGCTGCAAGTTCGACCGAAGTCCATACATCTCACGTAGAGGCTTCCGTATCAGTCGCAGTAGGAAACTCCGGAATCACTTCCAAGGTTCCTTTCCTTTGACCTGATGACGAAGATACTGGTTATCTCGTCGAGTTGCACTGTCCTCCCACTCACCTTTTGTAAGAACTATTCTCTTTAAAAGCATACCGTTTTGTGGCAAAATCGTTTGCCTCGGTATAGTGGTGGGGGAATACCCAATGACTTGGGATAACCTACAAAGTAGCACTTGTCTGATTTGGAATAGGTTTGTAACCTTTTACACAAGCCCCATATTCCAAATGTTAAGAAAAGATATAACATGGTTGGGCGTACCATACCATGGCGTCATTTCAACAGACCTGATGGATCTCTTTTCAGTGTAAAAGCCGCAGTCTCTAAAGCATTACTCTTTTAAAAGGGATAATGGCAAATCTATTTATGTCATCTTTGATCTTACCATGTCATAAATGGTTCGATTACATCTTCACGGACTTTCCACTTGTAGTGGTGTTCCGGGAGGTGCAAGTTATGAAACCCCTTTCACAACTCATCAGACATTCGCTAAACTTGTAACTCAAATATTCCTTTCTGCAATCGAATTGTAGAAACATAATTTTCTTGTTACAATATTTTCTTCTTCATTTTGAAAACCTTTCGAATGATTTCAAAAGATCCAGACTCACATCTCATCAAGTAAATATCCAGATATCTACTTGAGTCATTTCTGAAGATAGATAAATCCACTACTTGCAATAACATTTATTGGACTACACACATCATAATGTATGATCACCAACATGTTCTATGCTCGTTCCTTATGGCCTGTGAACGGTATTTCAGTCACTTCACTTTTCAGAGGAAAGTTGCAAGTGTCAGATGATTGAAAATCAAACGACTTCAAAATCCATCATAATGGAATTTTCCATGCGGGTTTCTCCAATGTGACCAAATGCAGTGCCACACTTGTGTGGTATTCTTTTAGTCTTGCGACATTTAGCGTCAGTGTTATGGATGTATCATATTTCCATCAATATTCATAACATACATCCCATCTAGGATGGAAGCATGGCCCTTCATGTTATTCATAATACTGAACAACAATTGTTGTTTTATGAACAACTCTTTTGCAAGAAACATTGTGCAATGGGCTAGAGTGTATGAAACTCTAAAATGAATTATGAAAGTAAACCCAGAGGTAATGTATTATTATCAATATTCATAACATACGTCTCATTCATAATGAAAGTATGGCCCTTATGCTATTCATAACACCGAACATCAAAAGTTCTCTTATGAACAACCTTCTTGCAAGATACCTTATGCAAAGGGCTAGAGTGTGAAACTCTAAAATGAATTATGAAAGTAAATACATAGGGAATACACCTATGGAAGGCATAGTAACATTTACTATGTTCCCTGCATGTATCTAAACCTCATTCCTGGCTAGTCTTTCAGGCCATAGTAGTTCTTACATCGAGTTGCAACAGAATGCAATCGAGCGGGTATCTTTGTGATTAATTCACAATACCCAAGAATTAGTGATTAACATGTTTAACCATAATTCCCAAGAACTATATCTTTGACCAGCCTTCTATACATCAAAAACCTGTATATAACATTTATACATGAGCTGGATATTCCAGTCTTCTTTCCTTTTGCCTTTATACTTCTAACAGTTTAACTTTTAGTATTTCTCCTACTCTCAGAAGAAGCATCCAACTTAAGAGTGGCATTAGCCCCGGACTTCCTAGGCGTGAAAGTCTTACTAACACCCTTCGGACACTTCCTTTCTCTTTAAGTTGTTGTTTTATTCACCTTTCATCATATGACAGGCGTTCTTCTGGATCCCTCTCTTATCAGTCTAATGCATAGTAAACTCCTTTACTAATAGTTTGCAAACAAACATTGCTTTGGATATCTTATATCTTTTAGCCTTTGTCTGTCTCTGAAAATGATTTTCAGATTCCATGAATATCACATAACTATCCAAACTTTCGAAGTTCGGGTCTCATGGAAGCAAACGTATTGCACTTGACTGAAAACGGAATTCTAGCTTTTGGATCGAAGGACGAGAGTCACATGATCCATAGCATTAGCGGGAGAATACCGAAAGCATGCGATAGGACAAAGTCCTTCTCGGCACACTTGAGGACAATCCTCACATTACGTTACCAACCATAAAGATTTAACCAGATATTTAACAGCTATTCAATTTTAACAGGGAAGGTGGAAACGCGAGCCATTATTCTACAACTATTATGCAAATCACACTTAGACAGTGTTCAAAATTAATTGCACTAAGAATTAAAAGAATTAATTCTAAAGTGCTCTCCCACTCAAATCAATATCTCTCATAATTGATTGTGAGTGATTCAAGACCCTCATTTCCATTCAACGCCATTGTTCGAGATGAACACCGATGGCGCAAACTTCAATTGGTAGGCAAACTTGCCGATCACATCTCTATGTGACTCTTGTCCATCTTTCGATGCGTGTGTTCCGAGCTCAGGACGATCCTGCCATGAACGTCAAGACAACCAAGTGATCTTGCTGCGAGGTCTGACCTCACCCGCCTTACACCCGTACAATCGTTCGTACCCATATAGATCATGGTGCACCTCGAAAGGAAGGATGCTGTGACGGTGCTACACTTGGGAGAACACTAACTACTTGATATTTGTTGTGAGAGATCACCCTAATAAAAGCGACTACCGCGCAATCAAGAAGGGTGCATCATAAGGGATTAACATCTCAGGCAATTCATAATAGCATGATATGGTATAGCCCTTTCTGACGGAGAAGTCTTTATTTCTTCGTCTCCGGCATTCGCGTCGGTGTTCACCTTCGCGAAGATTGCCACCACCTTGTCGGTGCACCAGATAATATTGCTATCTCTATAGCTAATAAAATAAGTGCATTACATAAGGTTGACACGCAGGTCATTAAAGTGCAATCATATGGCTCCAGCCATCATGCCGAATCATGACACACAGGTCATGTTAATTTACATCATATAGTCATCTCATACATAATCAAATTTATATGAGCACTGCTATACCACATCACATGCACATGCAAACCATCCTGCAAAACCAAGTTAGACGCCTCTAATCGGTTTATGCAAAAAATTATTTTACGTGGCTTCTAAGGTTTCGGAAGAAACCGAAGCTACCAACGTCCATCATCAAGCATGATAATCTAAGTCGCTAGATTAACATTGCGGGGTGTACGAAACACGAGATAATAAAATCTTGAGCCCCATACTAAACTTCGTCATACGCGTGACCCCCGTGCAGATCATATCTGCATTGCCCTTTCGTCTGCGAAACATCCATCTTTCTCAACTATGGTGGAACCCAAAGAACTGTTAGCACTTCGTTGATCTGTCAATCAGCATACTCAGGAGCAGCATGAAAGGATTGCGGATTGCCAGAACTTTGTGAGATTCCACCATGCCGTCAAGATCAGGACTACGCAAATTCCAGGGAAGCAACAAGAACATCGGGTAACAGATTTCATCTGCTACCCGCACAAATAATTTTCAGTAATAGATCTCATCTACTACCTAATTATATTGTGCAACACCCATACATCTCTATGTATTCTAGATCGCAACCTGCATCTACGCATAGCACGGCTCTTGATGCCACTTTGGGTTACGTAGCAGAAAACAAAAATTTCCGACCTACGCACCAGCCCAGGACCACTATGGAGACTACATACAAGGTTTGATCTTTTTCGTTACCGACTCGAAGCGCAGCGGAAGTAGAGTCGATGACGATCGGCGGTGCAGATCCCCGCAGCTAGGATTTACAACCTCCCAACCGCGAGGATGTACTCCCTCGCCTGCTCCCCGGATGGATCTCCGGGCAGCACTTCGGGAGGCCTCAGGACAGTCCCTCGGATAGTCCCACCGGACGGATCCTTGGACAGCCCTTCGGGAGGACCTCAGAACAGTCCCTCGGATAGTCCCACCGGACGGATCCTCGGACAGCCCTTCGGGAGGACCTCAGAATTTCGGACGGTCACTCGGACAGCCCTTCGTGAGGCACTCTCGAACTAAGACCGAAACAACGATCTCTCTACAGAGTTGCGCACATACGGTGTCATCTATCCGGCAGGGCTTCGCCGTCCAGAACTAGTTCCCACCGGAACCCAGACAACCTTTCGGCTCTACGAAACTATTTCGCTGGGATGGAGAGAGAAGCCAGATAACATCAGATGGCATGTGTATGTGAGAAAGAGTAAGTCTTTAGGCAGCCCACTCCACCCCTATTTATAGGCCAAGCCCAAGGGTGGCTTCTCCCAGAAGCCAAGGGGGAAAATACCAAAGGGCCCTCAAGGTGGCTTCTCCAGGAAGCCACCCAAAAAGCACTTTCACTATTCACGATGACATTTTTCACCGTCCGTTCGAACCGAAAATATTTATGTGGGCTTAGAACATTTCCAGTACCCACTAAAATAATTTTCGACGCGATCCGAAACAATTCCGGTTTAGTGATTTTCATCTGCGAAAAGCATCTGAAGCGGTTCCGGCAGCTCCGGAACATTTCCGGTTTTCATCCCGGAAAATTCCAGAAAGTTTCCAGAACGATTCTGGCACCCTCCAAGAATTATCAGGCATGTGCCGAAACCATTTTGACTTTATGGTGTACTCCGAAACAACTTTTCGGTTTAGTGATTTTCATCTGTGAAAAGCAACTAAAGCGGTTCCGGCAGTCGGGAACATTTCTGGTTTTTGTCTCTAAAAAATCTCAGAAGTTATCGGAACAATTCTGGTACCTTCCAATAATTTCCAGGCATGTGTCGAAACCAATTTGACTTTATGGTACACTCTGAAACAACTTTTCGGTTTTACCGAAACTCTTCCGGTGTTCTCTCTCTCCGGAACTCTTCCGTTGTCTCCGAAACTTTTTCGGTGAATTTCTCTCAGACTCCCTGTCTAGTATTCAGTAGATAGATGACCCTTTAGCCTGTGACCCTATAGGTTCGGTGAAGTATGGACATGACCCGGAACCCCTTCCGATCAATGATCAACATCGGAGCCGTGGACACCCATATTGACCCCTATACCCACACAAATGAATATTCCAGTGAACCTCCAGTTGCCGTGTGCTATTCCTGTTGCTTCGCGATATGTTACAAATACCCGAGGTGAGACATGTTGGCATCCCCGTGGATCAACAACTTGTCCACTATGCCAGTTACCTCATTACCGGTATTGTTCTCTTTTCTCGTTCCCGTGTTCCGGCATCCCCGTGATCAAATCAAAAAGTGTCTGGCCAGACGATGATGGATACCGTAACACCGAGAGTGCCCAGAGATATCTCTCCATCGTCGGAGGAGCAAATCCCAATCTTGAGCTATCAAGTTACTTGACATACTTTTCCATGAACCCGTAAGCCGCCGTAATAGTCACCCATTTACGGATGACGTTTAACAAACCCCAAAGTTGATGAAGCAAGCATGAAGAAACTCGATACTCTCATGGTCTAAGGAATCATGCAAACGTAAACCATCTCTGTGTTATTAACCATTAACTTGTGACGAATGTATCTCATAGCATAACATCAATTCGGGTCGATTCAACACAAGTGTTCTACCAACATTGCGCCCTCAAAATTGCCGGCATAGCCATGCCCATGATCAGGAAAATAGGATCATCATGCAATACTTGAGCCAGTCTTAGAGGCCAGACTAGGAATACATTTTACCGTTTATTATCCCACATGTGCATATGAGTCTTCCTCCGAGCCTCGTGGTTATTGCAGACTCGAGAACCATAGCAGTTATAGCATGGAACATAAACCTAATTATGAACAGAGAGATAATCAATAACATTTATTATTGCCTCTAGGGCATATCTCCTACAATATGATACGCAACAACCAACTCTAATGTCACCTAGATACTCCAATGTCACCACAAGTATCCATGAGTTAATTATACGATACACATCAAACAATTTCAGATTCATAATACTCAATCCAACATAAAGAACCTCAAACAGTGCCCCAAGATTTCTATCGGAGAACGTAGGACAAGACCGTGCATCAACCCCTATGCATAGATTACCCCAATGTCACCTCGGGAATCCGTAAGTTGAGTACCAAAACATACATCAAGTGAATCAATAGAACACCCCATTGTCACCACGGGTATCCATATGCAAGACATATATCAAGTGTTCTCAAATCCAATATTCAATCCAACATAACGATATCTCAAAGGGAAAGATTCAATTCATCACTACATGATAGCAAGGGAATAACATCATATGATCTGACTATATTAACAAAGCCCGCGATACATCAAGATTGTGACATCTCAAGAACACGAGAGAGAGAGAGAGAGAGAGAGAGAGAGATTAAACACATAGCTACTGGTACATAGCCTCAGCCCCGAGGGTGTACTACTCCCTCCTCATCATGGCCTCCGTCGGGATGACGAAGATTGCCACCGGAGATGATCTACCCTCTCCGGCAGGGTACTGGAACGCCTCCAGCTTGTTTTTTCATCAATACAGAGAGTTGCGGCGGTGGAACTTCCCATCTAGGGTTATTTCTGGGGGTTTCTGAATATATAGGATTTTTGAGCGTCGGTTTCACGCGGAGATGGGCCACGAGTGGACCACAAGACACCAGGGCGCGCCAGAGGGGCCTGGCGTGCCCTGGTGGGTTGTGCCCACCTCTTGTCTCTTCTGGCCCTCCAACGAAGCTTCGAGTGCCTCTTTTGTTCCAACAAAAATCATCAAAAAGTTTCGTTGCATTTGGAGAACTTTGATTTTTGCACAAAAAACAACGCCACGGTAGTTCTGCTGAAAACAGCGTCAGTCCGGGTTAGTTCTAAATAAATCATGTAAAGTGCATCAAAACCATATAAAAGTATTGTAAACATAGGTGAATATGGCATGAATACTTCATAAATTATCGATACGTTGGAGACGTATGAATCATCATTTGGAACCTCGTCAAAATCCTCATCTGTTGCAACCGGTTGTTGACCATCATTTTCACCATGTGTTGCAAACAACTGCTGACCAACATTTTCATCGAAGCCTTCATCGAAACACTCTCCGAACGCTGGATCGACTGTGTTATCATAATACTTACCGAAATGACCAGACCCACCACACCTTGTGCACTTACGCATCCTCGCTCCAAGTCCAGCTCCTTTGCTATGAGGTCTGAATCGACTCTTCCTTGGTCGACCTGCTTCTCTCTTCAGAACTGGAGCGCAAAGCTTGAATCCAGGGTCCACTATGTCCCATTGTTGTTTTCCCTCCAAAGCAGGTAAGGCATATGCATATGTGGCTTTGAACCTTGCAACATAGTAGTAATCATGCACATACTTCTGTATGTTCCCTGCTAGACCTGAGAGAGAAGTGATGAAAAACAAGGCATGAATGCATGGCAACCGAGTTATCTGCCATTGCCTACAACTGCAGGTTCTAGCTTCTAAATCCACTAGATATCTCCATTCCCTTTTCTCTTTATCCAAAAATGATTCCTCTGTTGTGGTAGCCGAGCAAAGAGTCATGTTCATTTCCAAGCCTGTTGTTTTCTGCATCAGTTCATTCATCACGGAAGGGATGATAATGTGGCCCATGAATTTTGCCATGGCTATTCCTGCACAATAATGAAACTTCTGCATGCATTCTATCCTTATATTGTCAAGCAAATCCACCACATAAAGACCCTTTAGTTTCCGGATCGTTGAGTTGAAAGACTCTGCAAGATTATTTTGCACATAGTCAAATTTGCCCAGTTCACTGAATTGGCTTCTGGCCCATAACTTGGAGTGGTGTGTTTCCAAGTATTCCTTCACTTTGGCATTCGTATATAACTGCCTCAAGTGGTAGTTGTGCTTCTTCACACTGCAAGTCAAAGATGCTTGCCATAAATTGTCGGTATACACCTTTCCTTTGTATTTCTTCACAAAATTTGCAGCAAGGTGACGCATGCATTCCCTATGCTCTACTCGAGGGAACACATTGTCCACGGCCACTTCTAAACCTTTGCACGCATCTGTATGAATTACCAACCCATTGGGATGTGCGATAGCCCGGCGCAGATTATGCAAAAACCAAGTCCAGCTCTCCTCAGACTCTGTCTCCAACACACCGTACACAGCTGGAAATACGAAATTGTGTGCATCAGCTGCACAAGCCTCTACTAACTGTCCTTTAAACCTCCCTATGAGAAAAGTAGCATCAATAGCCAAATACGGCCTGCAGTCTGCCAAAAAACCCCGGCGACAAGCCTCAAAGCAGACAAAAACCCTCCTAAAGCATTCCTTGGTCTTTGTCACTCCCTTGAATGTGTACTCCACGGTGTGGTGGTCAATATCTACAATACTACCTGGGCTGGTCCTCTCCACTTCAGCTTTGAATGAATACAACAATTGAAAACTTTCCTACCAGTTACCATCAATAGAATCCATAGCATGTTGTTTACCATTGAACACCCTCATGTATGGTAACTCCATATTGAACTTGTCTTTGATGTTCTTCTACAATTCCTTTGCACCCACTTGTTGGTTTTCTTTCACCCACTTCTTTACTTCTTCTGCGACCCATCTTGACTTGGCTCTACTGATTGTTTCCTTCCTAAGGGTTGATTCCTGGCATGTGTGCCTAAAAGGGTTCACTTTGACCTGAACATTTGTGCTATTTCGCATTTTAGATGCGAGCATCCTCCATGGACAATCCTCAGTCGGACAGTGCACTCTGTAACGTACTTGATCGCCCTTGTCAACTTTGAAAGTACGTTCTGCCTTGATGCAGTACGTCACAAGTGCATTTGTACACTCACTCATGGATGCAAAAATGGAACCATCTTCCATCTAAGGGTTCAAAGGGTCCCATTAAACAACTGCAAGGTCTTCGTCCTCACCCACCACGTCATCCTCCACACGGACGTCATTGTCAGCCTCATCTTGGTTTTGAGCCCGAGGTGCCCATCGTAAATTCTGAATAACACTAGAATATAGCCTCTCTCCATCAACCCCAGAATTGTATGCATCAGGCTCCACTTCAAGGAGGACCCTTCTGCCGGTGCCCACGCTTGTCGAGCCGCCATGTGGCCATGCACTAACTGAACCATTCTGGCTAGAGCTGCCATTATGACGACATGGTTCTGCCCGAGAAGGTGCACTAGCCGTCCTAGGTCCAAATGCCTGCACAAGCACATCAATTTGCAGCCTCACATGAAAATTCGCTTTCTCCTTATGCTTAGCAAACATGGTAGCGAGCTCTTCATCATTACTAACTGTCACCTATTTATTTTCCCCATCGTAGTATTTGTATTCCACTTCGTCAAGCAACCCCCAAGGATGTTGGCTGCAAATTACCTCCCCAAATTGTCTGAAACTCCAATTACAAGCCATTGGCAACAGATAATCAAAATCTCCTTGGAATTTCTTCCTATTCTTTGCATTCATGATGTACCGGTCCCTTCTAATGTGCACCAAGAAAGCAAACCGCAACTCCATACTAACCCACGAAAAATAGAGATGCAATCAGCACACCCAATAGCATAATCAACCGCAAACCAACTCGAATTGACTGTTGAAATGCACAAGGAAGCTCAATCGGAACAGGTGACGTGACTTACCCCTCGGGAACCCAGTCGTGGATGCGGCGGGTCTCCGGCCTGATGCTTGCCTCGCCAAATACTCCGGGGTCGCCGCCGCTCGCCATTTCGCCTTGGGGTTCACCCTCCTACTTCCTCTTTGTGCACCAGCCGCCCACTTATCAGCGCTCCGGCCGGGCGCACGAAAGGAGGCCCCACCGCCGGTCGAGCAGGTCGCGGGCGCAGTGGCGGAACGAGCACCCCACTCATGGCGTCACAGGAAGGTGGTGGCGGAGCAGGTAGCGGTAGAGCAGGTGGCAGTGGAGCAGGACGACCGCGGCGGCTCAGCTGGTGGCGGCGCCGCAGGACGACCGTTTGGGAGCAGGTGGCGGCGCACGGGACAGATTGGCGTTGGGTGTGCCCGGTTCAGACCGTAGGGTTTGTCATCGTTGCGCGGTCCCACATGTAAGCTCCGGACCCACTTCCATGCGGTCCCATGTATAAGCTCCGGACCCACTACCACTAACGCCAACAGACGGAATGGACTTCAGTCTGGCCATTTGGCCTCGTCATAGTAGCCGCGCACAGACTAGGAGCAAAACTGAGCATGATTCGCAACTCCCTCCTCTGCCAAGCTGGCTCGAAATCACATATGCGATGGTCGTCGTGGCATCCAGCTTCCTGGGCAGCAAAGCTGACGTGAGGTCGACGAGCGAAGGCGCGCGAGGAGGCCCGTGAGGAGGCAGCTCAGGACATGGACGCCAACGATCTACAAGACATGTACCTTGGATCCCCCCCCCAAATCAGAGCGGACATGCGCGTGGTAGAAATTCGCGGTAGAAAATCGTGTAGGTTTCAACGTCCAGCCATATTTGTTTTAGGGGAGGTGGATGGTTGGCTCGCCGGAGTTTTTTCCTGTAGATGGAGGGCGGGCTCGGCGGAATCTGCTTGAGGGAGGCGCGGTGGTCGTTCCTTTGACATTTGTTCTGGATCTGGAGCGGGAGGTTGCCAGAATGGATTTGGGGGAGGCCCAGAACTACGTGTGATGTATGCAGATGGTTGCCGCTGCTGCAACTTGTTGTTTTTCTGTAGTAGGTCTCATGCTGCAGAGATATTAGTAGGCAATATTGCATTGGGATGCATTGTAGTAGGTAGTAGTTGTCACCTGCAGATTTTTATTTTACGTTGTTTTTTGTTCAGTAGGCAGTTGTGTTGCATTGCAGTAGTTGTTACCCTAAGATTTTACCCATTTTTTGTCACCTGTGTTGCATTGTAGTAGTTGTTGTGTTTATTTTTGTTATCTGTTAGTTATAGCTTTTTAGGTGTCAGAAGACAGTGAAGGTGCTACATTGCATTCTTTGATATGACCTAAAATGAAGGAATAGCCAACCACATTTTTATGCAGTGAACAAGCTTATTTCAGATTTTTTTAATTTTTAGTAGTTTTCCAAGTGATATATTTTGCTTTTATAGCGTTAGTGTTGTTAATGGATGGAGATTTACCTTTTTTCCTTATATGTTTGTGATTGGAGCATAAGAAAGGGCGATGGGTGTTCTGAACATTTCTTTTTTTGTTCTTTTTTGCAGTGATCCAACAATGGATGATGAAGAACCTTCTGATGGGTCCTTTTCAATGCATTTTTTTCAGTTATCCGTTTGCGCGAGGTTGTAGACAAGAAGCTGAATACTAAAAAGAGGGCAGTGTTAGAGAAGACCAGTTTTGGCTCGTTGATGAAGATCAGGCCATTTTCTATACCTCTTGAGCTGATTAACTGGGTAGTTATGAGAATTGACACTAAGCATTCTTTGTTCAGGTATCTTTGAATACCCCCTGGCCCATTCTTTTTTGTGTCTTTGTTGCAATGTTCTTCATTTGGAATAGCATAGCAATGTTTTGTGCTGGAATTGACACATGCCTTTTTGTTAGTCATAAAAAGAAGACTATATTATTCACTAGAGACATGGTGCACAAAATTTTCAATGTCCCATCCGGACCAAGGGCAGTGGAGTTGCTGAAGAGGAACGAATGTTGCGAGTTGCGCGACATTTATTGAATAGGCACAAGGGCTCCAATGAAGAAATCCATGTCTGTACTCAAGGAAGCAGCGGATGGTGATGCCATTACGTTAGAGAGGACTTGGGTTCTTTTGTGCATTGCTCTCGTGCTTGTTCCTGGCACCGGTAACATGGTCTCTTTGGACTATCTTGCTAGCTTGAAGGACTTGGATTAACTCAATGAGTTTGCGTAGGACGAGCATTTGTTGGCAACTGCATTGAGGAAGGTGAAGAAGTACCAACTGAAGAGAAAGGCTGGGGCAAGTGGCTTTTGGATAGGCGGCTGTCTACATATGTTCCCAGTATGCCAAATGCAAATCATTTTTTATTTTTTCATTTGGTGCATATTTTTTGCTTCATTTTATTTTATTTATTCTGCTCGCAACAATCATGTATACGATACAACCTTTTCGATTTGTTTTATTTTCAAAATATATGTAGTTAATTTACATGGATTTCCTAGTGATGCCTCGGTCATTGATTAGTGAGGAGACATTCAACTACTTGCTCCCTAGGGCTTGCTTCGTGTGTAATGCAGATTTCGAGCTTGTTAAAGAATTTGACAGGAACAAGCTCACCCTCGAGAAGCTTGAATTTGGAAAGCGCAATGTAAGATCAGGCCCTATCTTCTTTTTCTTTTTTCAGAGCTTTTTTCGGTGATAAACATCCCACTTTCCTTTTTGGTGATTTTTGTATGCGACCTCATTCTTTGTCTCAAACACCATATGCAATACCGGAGGCGGACAAGCAAGGTGAGGGATAGAATCAACATCGTATGGCAAATGTCACTAATGGAGCTGACAAAGCCAACACTCAAGTCAGGGATGTGTTGGAGATATGCCCTAGAGGCAATCATGTATGATGATATTTCCTATGTGTTTATGAATAAAGATAGTCCTTGTACATTATCAATGATGTGTATTAACAAGAATGTGACTTGTTTGTGAGACTATGCATTGTATGATGACTGTCGTAAATGGTCCCTAGTAGAAAGGGTTGTGTGGACGCGCAACCAGTTAGACTAGCATATGACACGGTAGATGGTCCGGTCTCACTGACCATGTAGCATTGGATGCTAGCCAGATAATATGGACGTAGAAAGATCTTGTCGGATTCGATGTAGTCGAATCCGAGTAGAGATAATGTCTGAGTTGGACAGACCCAACTATGAGACACAGCGATACGTCATCTGTGAGTCTCTAGTACGACATACGTTCTATGTCCTAAGACTTGAGCTGACGCATGTACTCGGGATGGTGATAGACCTGCTTTGGGCCGACCAAACGCTACTCCATAACTGGGTAGTTATAATGGTAGGTTTCGGCCTTGTCCGGACCCATGCTGCGAGACATGGTTCAGCAAGATGGGATTTGCCCCTCTGATTAGGAGAGATATACTCTGGGCTCCTCAGGTGATCTGACTTAGATAAGCATGGCGATGCGCTGAGGATTATGAGATAATCCGAAGTGTTGGTCGAATTCACCGGAACAAGAAAGAGGTCATGCTGCAACAAGGATGACCATGTCGCCTTGAGCAAGACAACATATATCGTGTGCCAAAGGGAACAAAAGTGTGTAGTACATGTTTGCCTAACCAGCTTCATTGGACACTTGGAGTCGGCACGCTTTGCTAGAGGCCGCTATCGACAAGCCGAGCCGGATATGATCAGACTCGCGACCAAGTGAACGAGAACCTAAGGGGTCGCGCGTTTAAGGGAAGGAACTTATGGGCCTTAAGATCCGTACAGGCCCAAGTGTTGAGCCCGCGACGGATGTCTATATATATATTGGAGGTGCGGCACACTCATTCAGTTGATCGCTTCGGCGCCGTTAGTAGGGATTTGCATGTGTTGCAAGTAGCCACCTCCACTCGTTGCTGACTGTGAGATCGGACCTAGCAGTCCGTCGCACGGTGTTCCTCCTGCACACGCGGATACCGTGAGTGGTGGTGCACTTGCGCCGCTCCGGCGAACCTGTACGTGGGATCCGACGACCGGCTGTTCGAGGGAGACCGGACAAGGAGAAGACGACACTGGGCGCGCTGCCCCAACTCTACTTCCGTTGCACGTCACTGTGCGTCTAGTGGTAACGATGTGTGATACATCTCTATAGCATGATCCTAATTGTTTTGTGCTATGAAAATCTTATATTGCAGCCGATGCTCCTATAGTAGAACTCAAGAGTGGTATCAGAGCCAGGTTATAGGATTTGGATTCAGATCGGATGCATATTTGATATGTGGAGGCGGCAGATGAGATCTGTCGCCATTTATGAGATCGGCTATGTGCACGGTTGATGAGATCAACTGCACATGGGGATCGTTGAGGCTATGTTTTTTGTCAATCGGAATTGATAAGGTCACGACACAACCTACCCCTACCGGTCGGTTTCCGTCATCGGGGTTAACAATGAAATGTAAATCTGGATCGGATTTGCGATGATCGATGACATCGGCCAGATCAGAAAATTCGGTGTGATCGGCGTACAGATTCAATCTGTGATTTCTGAAAATGATCACTCAAACTGGCAATTGCGATTCTATGCATAACTTTGTTTTGTAGGTTTGGTGTGAATAGTATGGCTCATATGTATGTGATGCACGTGTGTGATTTAACATGACCTGCGTGTCATGATTGTCAGCCGGCAGGAGCCAAAGGCTATGATTATAATGTATAACGACCTGTGTGTTGACTTGTGATTCTTTGTAAAATTCATTACTAGTTGTAGTACTTGAAGGATAGAGATCAAGTTCGAGGCTTTGGCGCCCGGTGTGATGAACAAGATGGAGTTCCGCCTTGGTCATCGGAGTCGAAGCCGGCCTAGAGGGATGTCCATGAAGGAGCCATACTATTTCACATATTTATGTTTATATGTTATTGATATTACTTCTTGTTTCTATGCATGTTAAAATGGTAGAAAGATCCCATGTTTATATCTAGAACATTGCCATTTCGGATGTTGCACCTTCGCCGTCAAGTATGTCTAGTAGTGGGCTCATAAAATTGAGGTGCTACCAGGTGTCCTTGAACTAGAGGGTTCGTCTCGGACACGGACATGCACTGCATTAGGTTAACTTGACAAGGCTATCAAAACAGTTTTGAGCCTTGTGGCAAAGAAGGTCAGGATCCGGGGTATAACATACCTACCCGACCAACATGAGTCGTATAGAGATACAAATAGCAAGGAGTTGCTTACCGAATAGGCAAGTTGGCTAGCGGTGATGCTAAAGGTCACTAGTTGCTTGTGCTAGACGGATCCCGAATCACTGAGAGTTGGGATGCCGACGTCAGTGGGAGTAGTTCTGTTTCAGGCTTGAATTACTCTACATAAACACATTGCTTATTGATTGCATATTTTTTTTGTTGTAGATCAATGGCGCCACCTGCTCAAAACAACTTTGCGTTGAAATCAATTTTGGAAAAAGGATAAACTGAATGGAACAAACTTTACCACCTGGTATAGAAATTTGAGAATTGTTCTCAAGCACGATAAAAAAGGAACATGTTCTGTAGGATCCACTTCCAGATGAACCTGGCGATAATGCTAATGCCACAACCAAGAATGATGACCAGAAACTCGTTGATGAATCAAACGAGATCAACTGCCTCATGCTGGTTTGTATGGAGCACGATTTGCAGCAGCATTTCGAAAACATTGAGGCTTATGATATGATAGAGAGTCTCAAGAGCATGTTTCACACAAATTCTAGGTCCGAAAGGTTCAACGTCTGGCTATCCTTGACGGATTTTAAGCTGAAAGAGGGTGATCCACTGATCCCACATGTGATCAAAATGATCGGGTACGTGCAAGCTTTGGATCGGTTAGGATTCCCACTTGGGGACGAGCTGTCCACGGATGCAATTTTGGGTTCTCTTCCAGCTAGCTATGGGACGTTCATCTCAAACTATCATATGCACAACATGTATAAGAAGCTCACTGAATTGCATGGGATGCTCAAGGTGGCAGAGCAGGATATTAAGAAAGGAATGCATCAAGTGTTGATGGTGCAGAACTCGGCTAAGTTCAAGAAGAGTTGGTCCAAGAAAAAGGGTAAGGCAAAGGGCACGGAGAGGTTGTCTCCGCTGCCGAGCCAAAGCCGGGACCGGACTCAAAGATCATTTGCTTTCATTGCAAGGAAACTGGTCACTGGACGAGGAACTATAGCAAGTGGCTTTCTGAGCATGGTAAGAAGGCCGGAAATGCTTCTTTAGGCAAAGGTACACTTGTTACATATGTTCTAGACATTTACCTTGCTGACATACCTAGTAGCTCTTGTGTATTTGATACCAGATCGGTTGTTCATATTTGCAACTCAATGCAGGGGCTGGTAAGAACTAGGCGTGTGGCACAAAGGGAGATTGACATCAGGGTCAGCAACAAAGCAAGAGTTGCTGCGTTGGAGGTCGGCACAATGTAGCTCCAGCTTCCTTCTAGATTTATTTTGAAATTGAATAATTGTTATTATATTCCTGCACTTAGTCAGATCATTATTTCTACTTCATGCTTATTGCGTCAGGGTTATGAATTCAATTTGGACAATGGTTGTTCATTTTATTTGAATGAAATGTTCCACAGCTATGCACCCATTGTAGATGGGCTATTTATTTTGAATCTGGAAACGTAACTAGTCTATAACATGAATGTTAAGAGGCATAAGCCTAATGAGATAAATCCAACATACTTCTAGCATTGACGGCTTGGACACATTAGTCTGAAATGCATGAAGAAGCTCCATGATGATGGACTCCTAACTTCACCCGACTTCGGGTCGTTCGAGAAATGCAAATCATGCTTGCTAGGCAAAATGACTAAGTCTCCTTTTGAAAAGAGTTGCGAAAGGGCGTCCATACTGTTGGAGCTTATACAGAGTGATGTGTGTGGTCCAATGAGCACAACTGCCAGAGGTGGCTCTCAGTACTTCGTGACTTTTACCGACAACTTGAATAGACATGGATATATCTATTTGATCAGTGATACGTCCATTTTGCATCATGATTTCCTACTGTTATTTATAATGTTTTGATGCATAATAATGCTTTAGGGAGTGATTCTAATGCATTTTCCCCCATAATATGCAAGGTTTACACAAACAGGGAGAATACCAACAGCTGGAATTCTGGACCTGAAAAAGCACATCAGAGATACCTATTCTGCACATCTCCAAATAAGCTGAAACTTCACGGAGAATTATTTTGGAATAAAAAAAATACTGGAGCAAATAACTACCGGAGGGGGGCCACCTGGTGAGCACAAGACACTAGGGCGCGCCAGGCCCCCATGCGCGCCCTGGTGGGTTGTGCTCAGCACGGCCCACCTCCGGTGCCCATCTTCCGGTCTTTAAGGTCTTTTGACCTAGAAAAAATAAGGAGATGACTTTCGGGACGGAATGCCACCGTCTCGAGGTGGAACTTGGGCAGGAGCACTTTTGCC
Organism: Elymus sibiricus; assembly: GCA_039707655.1. Taxonomy (NCBI): domain Eukaryota; kingdom Viridiplantae; phylum Streptophyta; class Magnoliopsida; order Poales; family Poaceae; genus Elymus; species Elymus sibiricus. The sequence goes on along the minus strand of CM077663.1, from coordinate 113,323,527 downwards.
CTCTAGCAGAGCGATTCCGCCGAGGGAACTTCCCTCCCAGAGGGGGAAATTGAAGCCATCCTTGACGTGGTTTGAGACTGCGTCGGTATTTCCCCAAAGAGGAAGGGATGATGCAGCACAGCGACAGTAAGTATTTCCCTCAGTTATGAAACCAAGGTTATCGAACCAGTAGGAGGATCACCAACACCCAATAAGCAGCACCTATACACAAACAACAAATACTTGCAACCCTACCCGAAAGAGAGGTTGTCAATCTCTCTACGGTAATAAGATAGATTAGGTAGTGATAGATAGGAGAGATAGATCTCTCAAGAACACAAAAAAAAAGAGTAAATATGCAGCAATATATTTTTGGGTTTTTGGTTTTGTAGATCTGAAAACAAAGATTGCAAAAACGTAGATTGGAAAGCAATATGATGGAAAAGTAGACCCGGGGGCCGTAGGATTCACTAGTGGCTTCTCTCATGAGTATAGCGCATGGTGGGTGAACAAATTACTGTTGGGCAATTGATAGAAAATCGAATAGTCATGACGATATCCAAGGCGATGATCATTATATAGGCATCACGTCCAAGATAGATAGACCGACTCCTGCCTGCATCTACCTTTATTACTCCACACATCGACCGCTATCCAGCATGCATCTAGTGTATTAAGTTCATGAAAAAATGGAGTAATGCAATAAGAACGATGACATGATGTAGAAAAGAGCTATTCATGTAGGAATAGACCCCATCTTGTTATCCTTAATAGCAACGATACATGCGTGTCTTGCTGCCCCTTCTGTCACTGGGAAAGAACACTGCAAGATCGAACCCATCACAAAGCACGTCTTCCCATGGCAAGAAAAATCGATCTAGTCGGCATAACTAAACCAAAGATTCGAAGAAGAAATACGATGCTATAAGCAATCATGCATATAAGAGATCAAAGAAGACTCAAATAATATTCATGGATAGAAACTGATCATGAACTCAAAATTCATCGGATCCCAACAAACACACCGCAAAAGTTTACATCAAATAGATCTCCAAGAGACCATTGTATTGAGAATCATAAGAGAGAGATAAGAAGCCATCTAGCTACTGCCTACGGACCCGTAGGTCTATGGTGGACTACTCACGCATCATCGGAGAGGCACCTATGAGGAAGATGAACCCCTCCGTAATGGTGTTTAGATTGGATCTCGCGGTTCTGGTACTTGCGGCGGCTGGAATTGTGTTTCGTCGACTCCTCTAGGGTTTTTGGAATATTTGGCAATTTATAGGCATCAGAGGCGGTGCGGAAGGGGGCCGAGGAGGGCACAACCCATCAGGGCGTGCCGGGGTCCCCCTGGCGCGCCCTGGTGGGTTGTGCTCTCCACAGCCCACCTCTCCAACAGTTGTTTGGCCCACTGGGTGTCTTCTGGTCCAGAAAAAATCTCCAAAATTTTTTGTCACGATTGGACTCCGTTTGGTATTGATTTTCTGCGAAGTAAAAAACAAGCAAAAACAACAACTGTCACTTTGGCACTATGTCAATAGGTTAGTCCCCAAAAATGATATAAAGTTGTTATAAAATGATTGTAAAACATCCAAGAATGATAATATAACAGCATGGAACAAGCAAAAATTATAGATACGTTGGAGACGTATCGGCATCCCCAAGTTTAATTCCTACTCGTCCTCGAGTAGGTAAATGATAAAAACAGAATTTTTGATGTGGAATGCTGCCTAACGTGTTCATCACATTCTTTTCTTTTGTATAGCATGGACATTTGGACTTATAATGATTCATAGCAATAGTCTAGTTTTAACATAATGACTTCAATACTCAAGCATGTCAACAAGCAACCATGTCTTTCAAAATATCAACACTAAAGAAAGTTATCCCTAGCCCATCATGCTTAATCATTGATCCATTCATGAAACACACTCAAATATTAACTATGTCCAATGCTCAAGTACGATCATAGTGCCCCCTAGTTGGTGCTTATAAAAGAAGATGGAGACTCATAGAAAAAATAAAAATTGCATAAAGTAAATGATAGGCCCTTCACAGAGGGAAGTAGGGATTTGTAGAGGTGCCAGAGCTCAAGGTTTAAATTGAGAGAGAAAAAATATTTTGGGTGGCATGCTTTTCCTGTCAACGAAAACGACAAAGTAGCTCACAATACTTTCCATGCTAGATATATCATAGGCGGTTCCCAAACAGAAAATAAAGTTTATTCCTTTTTCCACCAAACTTTCAGTTTCCATGGCGGGCCGTATCCACGGTTGCCTTCCATACCAACACTTTCCAAGGAACTTATTATTTGACAACATAAAGTAATTTTTTTCTTTTTCATTTCGGGAATGGGAATCCCTATTACCGCCGCACTCTCGTGCAATGACAAGTGAATAAACACTCATCTTGAGAATAACAGATCTAGCATGGAAAAATATTGGACACTCCCCACCGTTTCATGAGCGGTACGGACACACAAAAGAGAAAATTCATTTTGAAAATTTAGAGATGGCACATACAAATTTGCTTGGAACGGCATGGAAATACCGCATATAGGTAGGTATGGTGGACTCATAAGGCAAAACTTTTTTTAAGGATTTTGGATGCACAAGTAGTATTTCTACTTAGTACAAATGAAGGCTAGCAATTAGATTGGGAAGCAACCAAACCAAAAAACGAAAAATCACATAAGTGAGCATTGAACATAACTAACACCGAATAATGCACCACAAGTAGGATATAACTTCATTGCATAACTATTTACTTTCGTGCATGCATAGGGAATCACAAACCTTAACACCAATATTCCTACTAAGCATAATTACTCATCAACATGACTCACATATTAATATCATCATGTTTCAAAACTATTACAAGGAATCAAGTTTAATTTGTCCAATGATCTTCATGAAAGTTTTTATTATATCCTCCTTGGATATCTATCACTTTGGGACTAGTTTCATATATTGCCATTGCTTTTTGGCAAGCTCAAACAAATTTAAGTGAAGCACATGAGCATAAAGATTTCATCTCTCAAAAAGGTATAAGTGAAGTTTGAGATGATTTCTTCAAAATTTACTAACTCTCAAATTAATCTAAGTGAAGCATGAGAGTATTTCTACAAAAGTTTCCAAGCACACCGTGCTCAAAAAGATATAAGTGAAGCACTAGAGCAATTTCTATAGCTCAAAAAGTTTAAGTGAAGCATATAGAGATTTTCTAACAAATCATAGCATGGTTTTGGCTTTCTCAAATAGGTGTGTCCAGCAAGGATACAAAGGAAAAACTAACAAACAAAGCAAGCAAAGATACAAGACGCTCCAAGCAAAACACATGATATGTGACGAATAAAAATATAGCTCCAAGTAAAATACCGATGGTCGTTAGAAGAAAGAGGGGATGCCACTCGGGGGCATCCCCAAGCTTAGTTGCTTGTTTCTCTTTGGATATATCTTGGGTGTGCGGTAGCATCCCCAAGCTTAGGCTTTTGCTACTCCTTATTCCTTCATCCATCGTGATCTCACCCAAAACTTGAAAACTTCAGTCACACAAAACTCAACAAAATCTTCGTGAGATCCGTTAGTAAAAGAAAGCAAATCACTACTTTAGGTACTGTTGCAAACCCATTTATATTTTGTTATTGCATTATACCTACTGTATTTTAACTTTACCATGGCTTATACCCCCCAATACAAACCATAGATTCATCAAAATAAGCACACAATGCAACGAAAACAGAATCTGTCTTAAACAGAACAGTCTGTAGTAATCTATACTCTACCCATATTTATGTAACTCTAAAAATTCTGAAAAATTATGAAAATGTAAGGAATTGGTATAGAAACACTGTGTTAAAATTCAGCTCAAGATCACGTTCCAGAAAAAAATGAAAATTCAAATACTAGATGCAAAGTTTCTGTTTCAGATTCAGCATCACTTCTACTCATCCTATGAATCATCCTAACGGTTCTACTTGGCACAAACACTAAATAAACCATAAAAACACAATCATAACAGCGGCATAATTGTTTCAACACTCAAAAACAGAAAGGAAAAATAAAAAAAATATTTATTCATTGGGTTGCCTCCCAACAAGCGCTATCGTTTAACGCCCCTAGCTAGGCATAATGGATAGATTCAAGTATTGTCATCCTTGGTTTTGGATCCATAGGATGCCCTCATGATTGATTCATATGGTGGCTTTATTCTTGTTCTAGGGAAGTGTTCCATATCCTTTCTCAAGGGAAATTAAAAACGAATATTTCCTTCTTAATTTCATATCAATCACGGCACCTATAGTGCGTAAAAATGGTCTACCAAGTATAATGGGACAAGACGGATTGCAATCAATATCAAGCACAATAAAATCAATAGGCACATAGTTCCTATTTGCAAGAATAAGAACATCATTAATTCTTCCCAAAGGCTTTTTAATAGTAGAATACGCCAAGTGCAAATTAAGAGAGCATTCTTCAATGTTGGTAAGACCAAGCACATCACATAGAGATTTCGGAATCGTGGAAACACTAGCACCCAAATCACACAAAGCAAAGCATTCATAATTTTTAATCTTGACCTTAATGGTAGGTTCCCACTCATCATGTAATTTTCTAGGAATATAAATCTCCAACTCCAACTTTTCTTCAAAAGATTTCATCATGGCATCAACGATATGTTTAGTAAAAGCTTTATTTTGCTCATAAGCATGGGGTGAATTCAACATAGATTGCAACAAAGAAATACACTCAATCAAAGAGCAACTATCATAGTTAAAATCTTTGCAATCCAAGATAGTGGGCACATCACTAGTTAAAGTTTTGACCTCTTCAAACCCACTTTTATAAAAAATTTCATCAAGACTTTCACCCTCCAAATTATTGGGAGGCCTTCTAGCTAAAATTGACTCTAATTCAGTCCCTTCATTATCAATTTTAATATTACTAAACAAGGAGTCAATAGAAGAAACAACAATCACTTTAAGATCTTCATCTTTTTTATCTTCTAGAGAGATTGGTTTGGCAGCCATTTGATTTATTAAAGTGGCTTGTGCATCGATTTTACCAAGCAAATTTTCATCATGAGCATATTTATATTGAAGATTACAAACTTCTCTACTAATATCATCAAGTTGCTTCGTTATGGCATCTAGTACGGTAGAGTATTCTCTAAGCTCATCGGTAAAATATTTGTTATGCTCAAATTGTGTAGTCATATATTCCTTGGTACTTTTCTCAATTTCAAGCTAAATATTGGGGTAAGGAACTTCATAATACTTTCGTTGAGGCATCATGACTATGCAAACAAGTTTCCAAGCAAGGAAGAGATCCGGCAAAAAAAAGGCAAACGAAAAAGAGGGCGAATAAAACGACAAATTGGTGAAGTGGGGGAGAGGAAAACGAGAGGCAAATGGCAAATAATGTAATTGCAAGGAGATGAGATTTGTGATTAGGAACCTGGTAGATGATGGTGGAGTCCCCTCGGCCCCTACGATAGGCACGTAGAAGAGACCGCTTCCTCCCCGGAAATGGCGCCAGAAATTCCTTTGACGTGGCTTGAGACTGCGTCGGTATTTCCCCAAAGAGGAAGAAATGATGCAGCACAGCGACGGTAAGTATTTCCCTCAGTTATAAAACCAAGGTTATCGAACCAGTAGGAGGATCACCAACACCCAATAAGCAGCACCTGCACACAAACAACAAATACTTGCAACCCGATGCGAAAGAGAGGTTCTCAATCTCTTTATGGTAATAAGATAGATTAGGTAGTGATAGATAGGAGAGATAGATCTCTCAAGAACACAAATAAAAAGAGTAAATATGCAGCAATATATTTTTGGGTTTTTGGTTTTGTAGATCTGAAAACAAATATTGCAGAAACATAGATCGGAAAGCAATATGATGGAAAAGTAGACCCGGGGGTCATAGGGTTCACTAGTGGCTTCTCTCATGAGTATAGCGCACGGTGGGTGAACAAATTGCTGTTGGGCAATTGATAGAAAATCGAATAGTAATGATGATATCCAAGGCGATGATCATTATATAGGCATCACGTCCATGATAGATAGACCGACTCCTTCCTGCATCTACCTCTATTACTCCACACATCAACCGCTATCCGGCATGCATCTAGTGTATTAAGTTCATGGAAAAATGGAGTAATGCAATAAGAACGATGACATGATTTAGACAAGATCTATTCATGTAGGAATAGACCCCATCTTGTTATCCTTAATAGCAACGATACATGCGTGTCTTGCTGCCCCTTCTGTCACTGGGAAAGAACACCGCAAGATCGAACCCATCACAAAGTACCTCTTCCCATGGCAAGAAAAATCGATCTAGTCGGCCTAACTAAACCAAAGATTCGAAGAAGAAATACGATGCTATAAGCAATCATGCATATAAGAGATCAAAGAAGGCTCAAATAATATTCATGGATATAAACTGATCATGAACTCAAAATTCATCAGATCCCAACAAACACACCGAAAAGTTTACATCAAATAGATCTCCAAGAGACCATTGTATTGAGAATCATAAGAGAGAGAGAGAAGAAGCCATCTAGCTACTGCCTATGGAACCGTAGGTCTATGGTGGACTACTCACGCATCATCGGAGAGGCACCTATGAGGAAGATGAACCCCTCCGTGATGGTGGTTAGATTGGATCTCGCGGTTCTGGAACTTGCGGCGGCTGGAATTGTGTTTCGTCGACTCCTCTAGGGTTTTTGGACTATTTGGGAATTTATAGGCATCAGAGGCGGTGCGGAAGGGGGCCGAGGAGGGCACAACCCATCAAGGCGCGTCGGGGCCCCCCTGGCGCGCCCTGGTGGGTTGTGCTCTCCACATCCCACCTCTCCGGCAGTTGTTTGGCCCACCGGGTGTCTTCTGGTCCAGAAAAAATCTCCAAAAAGTTTCGTCTCGATTGGACTCCGTTTGGTATTGATTTTCTGCGAAGTAAAAAACAAGCAAAAACAACAACTGGCACTTTGGCACTATGTCAATAGGTTAGTCCCAAAAAATGATATAAAGTTGTTATAAAATGATTGTAAAACATCCAAGAATGATAATATAACAGCATGGAACAAGCAATTATAGATACGTTGGAGACGTATCAATCCTCATCACCAACACCCCTCTCATCTTTGGGAGGCTAATCTTCATCAACATCTTCAACAACACCATCTCCTCTCAAACCCTAGTTCTTGTCTTGTGTTCAATCTTTGTACCGGAACCTCAGATTGGTACCTGTGGGTGACTAGTAGTGTTGATTACATCTTGTAGTTGATTACTATATGGTTTATTTGGTGGAAGATTATATGTTCAGATCCATTATGCTATTCAATACCCCTCTGATCTTGAGCATTAATATTATTTCTGAGTAGTTACCTTTGTTCTTGAGGTCACGGGAGAAGTCATGTTGCAAGTAATCATGTGAAATTGATATGTGTTCGATATTTTGATGATATGTATGTTGTGATTCCCTTAGTGGTGTCATGTGAACATCGACTACATGAAACTTCACCATCCTTGGGCCTAAGGTAATGCATTGTGGAGTAGTTATTAGATGATGGGTTGCTAGAGTGACAGAGCTTAAACCCTAGTTTATGCGCTACTTCGTAAGGAGCTGATTTGGATCCAAACGTTTAATGCCATGGTTAGATTTTATCTTAATACTTTTCTCGTAGTTGCGGATGCTTGAGAGGGGGTTAATCATAAGTGGGAGGTTTGTTCAAGTAAGAACAGCACCCAAGCACCGGTCCACCCACATATCAAATTATCAAAGTAGCGAACGCAAATCAAACCAACATGATAAAAGTGACTAGATGAAATTCCCGTGTACCCTCAAGAACACTTAGCCTATTATAAGAGACTGTTCTAGCCTGTCCTTTGCCACAAAAGGATTGGGCTACCTTGCTGCACTTTATTTACCGTTACCGTTACTTGCTTGTTACCAATTATCTTGCTATCGAACTATCTGTTAACTACAATTTCAGTGCTTGCAGAAATTACCTTGCTGAAAACCGCTTGTCATTTCCTTCTGCTCCTTGTTAGGTTTGACACTCTTACTTATCGAAAGGACTATGATTGACCCCCTATACTTGTGGGTCATCAAGACTCTTTTCTGGCGCCGTTGCCGGGACGTGAAACGCTCTTGGTAAGTGGAAATCGGTAAGGAAAAAACTTATACTACGTGCTGAAATTTATTGTCACTTGCTACTATGGAAAAACAATCCTTTGAGGGGTTTGTTCGGGGTATCTTCACCTCGACCGGAACCACAATTAGTTGCCCCTCAACCTACTGCACCTACTGAAAATATTGGTTATGAAATTTCTTCGGGTATGGTAGAACAACTGCTAGCTAATCCTTATGCAGGAGATGGAACTGAACATCCTGATATGCACCTAATACATGTGAATGAAGTTTGTGGATTATTTAAGCTTGCAGGTTTACCCAGTGATGAAGTTAAGAAGAAGGTTTTCCCTTTATCTTTGAAGGGAAAAGCATTGACATGGTATAGGCTATGTGATGATATTGGATCATGGAACTGAAATTGATTGCAATTAGAATTCCACAAAAAAATATATCCTATGCATCTAGTTCATCGTGATCGGAATTATATATATAATTTTTGGCCTCGTGAAGGAGAAAGCATCGCTCTTGCTTGGGGGAGGCTTAAGTCAATGTTATATTCGTGCCCCAATCATGATATCCCGAGAGAAATTATTATTCAGAATTTTTATGCTCGGCTTTCTCATAATGATCAATCCATGCTCGATACTTCTTGCACTGGTTCTTTTATGAAGAAGACTATTGAATTCAAGTGGGCCCTCTTAGAAAGAATTAAACGCAACTCTGAATATTGGGAACTCGATGAAGGTAATGAGTCAGGTATAAAGCTTAAGTTTGATTGTGTTATATCTTTTATGAATACCGTTGCTTTTCACAAGTTTAGCACTAAATATGGACTTGACTCTGAGATAGTAGCCTCTTTCTGTGAATCATTTGCTACTCATGTTGATCTCCCTAAGGAGAAGTGGTTTAACTATCATCCCCCTATTAAAGAAGAAATTAAATAACCGGTAAAAGCCAAAGATGAAACCATTGATACGTCTCCAATGTATCTATAACTTTTGCTTGTTCCATGCTGTTATATTATCATTCTTGGATGTTTTACAATCATTTTATTACATCTTTATATCATTTTTTGGGACTAACCTATTGACATAGTGCCAAAGTGCCAGTTGCTGTTTTTGCTTGTTTTTTACTTCGCAGAAAATCAGTACCAAACGGAGACCAAACGCTGCGGGGATTTTTGTGGATTTTTTCTGGACCAGAAGAAAGAAGATGGGCCAAAGAACACCGGAAGAGGGGGCCCAGGGTGGCCACCCTCCACCAGGGCGCGCCAGAGGCCCCCTGGCTCGGTCTAGTGGGGGATGGGCATCTCGGGCACCCCTCAACCAACTATCGTGCCTATAAATTCCTAGAAAATCCAAAAGCCCTAGAGGAGTCGACGAAACGCAATTCTAGCCGCCGCAAGTTCCAGAACCGCGAGATCCAATCTAAACACCATCACGGAGGGGTTCATCTTCCTCATAGGTGCCTCTCCGATGATGCGTGAGTAGTCCACCATAGACCTACAGGTCCGTAGGCAGTAGCTAGATGGCTTCTTCTCTCTCTCTCTTATGATTCTCAATACAATGGTCTCTTGGAGATCTATTTGATGTAAATTTTTGCGGTGTGTTTGTTGGGATCCGGTGAATTTTGAGTTCATGATCAGTTTCTATCCATGAATATTATTTGAGTCCTCTTTGATCTCTTATATGCATGATTGCTTATTGCATCATATTTCTTCTTCGAATCTTTGGTTTAGTTAGGCCGACTAGATTGATTTTTCTTGCCATGGGAAGAGGTGCTTTGTGATGGGTTCGATCTTGCAGTGTTCTTTCCCAGTGACAGAAGGGGCAGCAAGACACGCATGTATCGTTGCTATTAAGGATAACAAGATGGGGTCTATTCCGACATGAATAGATCTTGTCTACATCATGTCATCGTTCTTATTGCATTACTCTGTTTTTCCATGAACTTAATACACTAGATGCATGCTGGATAGCGGTCGATGTGTGGAGTAATAGAGGTAGATGCAGGCAGGAGTCGGTCTATCTATCTTGGACGTGATGCCTATATAATGATCATCGCCTTGGATATCGTCATGACTATTCGATTTTCTATCAATTGCCTAACAGTAACTTGTTCACCCACCGTGTGCTATAGTCATGAGAGAAGCCACTAGTGAACCCCACAGCCCCCGGGTCTACTTTTCTATCATATTGCTTTCCGATCTACGTTTTTTGCAATATTTGTTTTCAGATCTGCAAAACCAAAAACCCAAAAACATATTGCTGCATATTTACTCTTTTTATTTGTGTTCTTGAGAGATCTATCTCTCCTATCTATCACTACCTAATCTATCTATTAACCATAGAGAGATTGACAACCTCTCTTTCCCGTCGGGTTGCAAGTATTTGTTGTTTGTGTGCAGGTGCTGCTTATTGGGTGGTGGTGATCCTCCTACTGGTTTGATAACCTTGGTTTCATAACTGAGGGAAATACTTACCGTCGCTGTGCTGCATCATCCCTTCCTCTTTGTTGAAATACCGACGCAGTCCAAGCACGTCAAAGGAATTTCTGGCGCCGTTGCCGGGCAGGAAGCGGTCTCTTCTATGTGCCTATCGTAGGCGCCGAGGAGACTCCACCATCATCTACCAGGTTCCTAATCACAAATCTCATCTCCTTGCAATTACATTATTTGCCATTTGCCTCTCGTTTACCTCTCCCCCACTTCACCAATTTGCCGTTTTATTCGCCCTCTTTTTTCGTTTGCCTTCTTCTCGTCAGATCTCTTGTTTGCTTGTCACCATGAGTGATTTTGGTATGGCAGAAACGGATGATGGCAGGACTCCTAAAATTGGACGTTCTGCTAATCTTGATTCTAAAACTTTTGTTTTGGGGCAAGGGAACATTATAGGAAAGGAAACTATCCAGGAGTTTTTCAATTGCGTTGGGAATTTGTCTCTCGACGATACTCCTATACTTAAAAGAACTAAATCTTATGCGGAAGCTATCTCGGTGTTAGTTTTAAAACTTGAAAATAGATTTATTCGTACCCATCCTACCTTGCAAAGATTGTTTTATGAGCTACCCGTCATTAAGAATCCCAAGGCTAAGAAGTTGGCTACCCTTGTTCTCATGCATGAATTTGATCATATAGTACGGGAAGCTAGGGAGATCTTTGACTTTTATGGTATGAGCCGTGAAAAACCGGTAATAGGAGAAATCCTTTACAATAGCGATTACATGATGAGATATTTGCTTGGAAATAATCAAATCTTTGATGAGATTCTTAAAAAGGAAGTTCCCGTTTTAGACATGATCCAACAAGTTTTCAACGATGTGAACCAACAATATTCTTGGATCGTGGCCGGTAATCAAAGGGGCTATGTAGAGGGACAACTTGATAGTTCTAAGGTTGCTATGGATGATGTGTTCCAAGTTTTATTTGCTAAACCTCTCGACAAAAACACTTCATCCAAAACCAAAGATGACAATACTTGAATCTATCCATTATGCCTAGCTAGGGGCGTAAAACGATAGCGCTTGTTGGGAGGCAACCCAATGAATAAATAAATTTTTGCTTTTTTCCTTTATGTTTTTGAGTGTTGACAAAATTATGCCTCTGTTATGATTGTGTTTTTATGGTTTATTTAGTGTTTGTGCCAAGGAGAACCGTTAGGATGATTCATAGGATGAGTAGAAGTGATGCTGAATCTGAAACAGAAACTTTGCATCTAGTATATGAATTTTCATTTTTAGCTGGAACGTGATCTTGAGCTGAAATTTTAACACAGTGTTTCTATACAAATTGCTTACGTTTTCCTAAATTTTCAGAATTTTTAGAGTGACAGAAGTATGGGTAGAGTACAGATTACTACAGACTGTTCTGTTTGAGACAGATTCTGTTTTTTGTTGCATTGCGTGCTTGTTTTGATGAATCTATGGTTTGTATTGGGGCGTATATGTCGTCGTTTTCTAACGATAGATGCCATGGGGTGGCTTATCGACAGTGGTTGGGCCCGAAGGATGCCGACGGGCTCCGGTGACAGGATTGGGGACAAGCGGCGAGAGACACGCGATGTACCCAGGTTCGGGGCCCTCTTTGAGAGGTAACACCCCTAGTCCTGCTTGCCTAGTTGATAGACCAAGAGAACTACAATGTTGCTCCTTGAGCTGTTGGCTAGAGGAGGAAGAAGGTGCTAGCCGGCTCTTCTTGCCTCTCTAGGTGTGTGAGTGGGAGAGAATGCTTGCCCATTCCATGTGGGCATCGGGGGGTTTTATAGGCCAACCCCCGGCTTACAATATACATATGCGGCACCTGGGGGGGACCCGGCTGGCAGCCTCTCTAGACGGCCAGGGGGACCCCCGGTTGAAGGGTCTTGTCGTTGGTGGGGCCCGCCGATAGCAGGGTCCCATCAGGAGGCGGTGGGCGGGCCCAATGACGGTCCATCGCCATTGGCGCGTGCTTATCACGCCGCTGTACGGGTCGCCCGGCGCGGCGTCGTCTTGTGGTAGCTGGCTGCGGTCAGTGGTACGACCGACTGCGCTGTAGCCATGCTAGGGCAGGTAATGGAGTGGTTGAGGGCATGCGGGCACTGTGCCATCCGCCCGGTCGCAGTCGGCCGGAGTCACGGGCACTGTTGCCTCCACTGTGGCCATGCGGGCGCTGACCTCCGATGCGACGGGGGCCACTGTAGCCATGCGCGCCCTGACCGCGGTACCGGAGGCACTGCTGACACGCTGTGCGTCAGGTCACCATCCTGTGAGGCGTGGTGACATGACGGGAGCTGACCTGCCAGCCCGATGGCCTGGCGCCTCCGCCTCTGGCCGGCCGGCTAGTCGCAGCCGGCCAGGCGGAGCCGGACTACAGGGGAAGGCGGCTCGCCCTGTAGTCGTTTTTTGAAAAGCTGGAGCAAAGACCTATCTGAGGCTACCCCGGGGTTATCCCCCCGTCAGTAGTCCCCGAAGCAGGGGAGGCCTGCCGGCTGGCTGCGGGGGACCTCGTCGGCTTGAGTCTTGCGCTCGAGGACCGTCGGTAGTTCCGACGCCGGGGGGCGCGGGATCATGCTGGCAGGCCTCACAGCCGGCCAACGCTCCGCTGGGCGCCTCGACCACCCCGAGGGGCAGAGAGGATGCGCCACGTGTGGTGTGCAGCGGGCCGCAGCCTGACATGCCACGCGGAGGACAAGACCGGGCCGTGGGGCGGGGCCCACTTCGGCCACGTCCTGTGGCCGCGCGCGTGGATCCTTTGCGGCCAGGGCCGCCGGTTGGCGTTCCTGAAACACCTTAATGCCCCTCCCGCGCGTGGCAGAAGTAGTGGGGTTCGTGCGCGACGGATCCGCTCCCCACTACCCCGGGCGAGGTTTAAATGGGAGGGGAGAGGAGCGGATCAGGGCATTCGCTCCCCTGCCCTCGCACTTCGTCTTCGTCGCCCGTCCCCTCCCCGCATCGAGAGAGAGAGAGAGAGAGAGCGAGCAGAGGTCACGCGCCCGCCGCGCCACCGTCCGCCGCCATCGAAAGCCGCGACGCCACCGAGCCCACGTGCCCCACCGCCGTGACCAAGACACCTCCGAGGCGAATGGCGGGCAAGGGCGCCTGTGACGGTAGCGATGTTGACGAAGCCTACATCGAGCACCCCCGCCACCACCGCAAGCTGCCGCCGGCAGAGAACGTGGAGGCGCGCATCACCGGGGTGGAGAATGCACCGGCCCCACGAGAAGGCGAGGTGGTGGTCTTCACCGAGCACTTCGCCCGCGGGCTCGGCCTGCCGGCGAGCACGTTCTTTCGGCGTTTCCTTTCGCACTTCGGTCTGCAACCTCACCACCTTAGCGCCAACGCCATCCTGCAGCTGACGGCATTCGTCGCTGTCAGCGTTCTGGGAACGGGGGTACCCAGACCTGCCTGCCTGCAGCCCAGGACATGGCCCACCTCGTCAGCCAAACACGGCTTGGCGCGACTCCACACAAGGCAAGGCCCTCGCGAGGACCCTAGCCTCGCGAGGGAGGCGGCACCAAGACCAGCGAGGAGTGGGCCTCCTCAGGCCCCCTCCGGAGCGGCGGAGATCTCTATGCAGAACCCGGCCTCAGGAGTCAAAGATGACGCAAGGAAGGACAGGCGGGCGCCAGCGCGCCAGGCGGGGCAGTTTCCCCTTTGTTGCAAAGGGAGCAAGGACGTACGTCGGTTCCCAAAGCATCCCCCAAAGGTTTCCATTCTGGTGCAACGAGACCACGACCACGAGCCCCGCAGGACGGATGTCATCCCCGAGCCCACCTCTGCATCATCGACAGCTACTTTGCAGGCGAAGACCACCTTTGGACAGGGCGGGGATGTACTCCTGTCCCCCTTCAAATTTGGCCGTTGTGGGATCCCTTCCCGCCATTGTGATAAGGGAATAGGACCCGGGCCACTGCTATATATAGAGGCTAGGCCGCACCGTAGAAGGGGGACGAACGGGGGGAAAACACAAGACAAGGCAGTGAGCCAAGAACACCACTCGAGCGCCCTCGCGAGGCTCGAAACCACTGTACTAGTTCGTCCACCACACCTCCCCGAGAGGCAATCCACCAAAGCAGGAGTAGCGTATTACGCTTCGCAGCGGCCCGAACCTGGGTAAACCACCGTGTTCATCTTCTTCCTCGTCATCGTGCGAGTTCGCCGTAGTAACCATCGTGTAGCGAGCAGAGTAGGGCGATGCCGCAGGGAAGCTTCGCACACGCCCCTGTGTTCGAACCTTGAGGGTTTTGCGGAGCCCGAAATCCGACATTTGGCGCGCCAGGTAGGGGACGTGTCAGAGTCTTCCTCGAGCCAAGCTCTTCTCCCACCTCGCTGCTCCGATGTCTGATGCCCGCCGAGCCTGCGCTGAGCGCCGAGCTACCCGCGTTGCCCAGACGGCACCCGTGGGCCGCGCCAGCGCGCGCCGGGCCCCATCGCCTGTGGCCAACGCCACCACGGGCCCGGATGCCCACGAACAACAAGACTCCTCCCAGCCGGTCACCGCGCGGCGCGACGGCCACACCACTACTCCGTCAATCATTCCAGCTACCGGGTCGTCCTCCCATGTCCGGCCCGGGCCGGCGCGCGGTTCGGGCGCACTCACCATGGCGAACGAGCTGCTCTGCTACCGCCCCGCCCCCGACCGCTATGACGACTGGCTTCAGCGCATCACGGAGCTCGTCAGCGCTACCGGCGACGCTTCAGCACTCTCCTACTCGTTTCTGCCCCGGCCTTCCCTGGAAGACGACGTGGCTCACGATGCGCCGCCGCCTCCTCCGCAGTGCGACGTCGACCCCGAGCCCAGGCGCGAAGCACGCCCGCGCGATTAGCCCCGCGAACCGCGAGCAAGGGCAAGAGATGAAGTAAGCTGCCAGGTGGTACCTCGGCCGCGCGTCGACGCGCGTGCGCTTCCCACGCTGCCGAACCAGTGTCGCGACCGAGCACCACTCGAGGCAGCCCCTCAGGAGCGTCAAGACTGGGCCCCTCCCACACACGCGGCGCCCGTGGAACCGGTGGGGTGCCTCGCCATCGCCCCGGAGCTCCACCCAACCGCGTGGCCCTGCAAGTTCAAGCCTGACCTGCCCCCTCGCTATGACGGCACCCCGGATCCCGCCGATTTCCTACAGCTCTACTCGTTGAGCATCCGGGTGGCCGGTGGAGACGACAAGGTCATGGCATGCTGGTTCCCCATGGCGCTCAAGGGCGGCGCGCTCTCGTTGTCGGTGTCAAAACCGGCGGATCTCGGGTAGGGGGTCCCAAACTATGATACTTGGATCGATGGTAATAGGAGACAAAGGGGACAAGGTTTTACCCAGGTTCAGGCCCTCCTATGGAGATAATACCCTACGTCCTGCTTGATTGTATTGAGTGTATGGAGATTACAAAGTTGATCTACCACGAGATCGTATGACTAAAACCCTAGATGAGTTCTCTTGTCCTACATCCTAAAACCCTTCGGCTTATATAGACGCCAGAGTCCCTAGGGTTTACACATGGTCGGTTACACGTCGAAGGGATAAACATGCCTATTCGCTATTCCAAACATGGAGGACAATCCACGATTCCCGAAGCTTCCTTCTTGGAGACGAGGTCTTCTATTCTTCCAGTATTCGGCAAGTGGCCCATACAGTCCGGCCCATAAGACATAGGCCGGCCTCCCGAGGACCCCTTAAACCAGGACTCCCTCAGTAGCCCCCGAACTAGCCTCCAACGCCAAGGGCCCAGGCTCCAGCTGCTTCGAGTGATCAGAGTCTTCGGCTTGCGAGGCGAGCTCCTTTCTCCAAACAGTGATCGGCCGGAGCTATAGTTCAGCCTCTAACGACGTGTAATGTTTCCGATCATAGACCGTCCACACACCATGAGTAGTTCGACTTTGAAGGCCAAACGTCAGAGAACTAATAATGTCTTCTGACAACTTTTTAGACGAAAGGCCACGGCCCACCACGACCTCTAAACCAGTCGTGAAGACTCGATTCGCGGTTCGAGGCCGTTTCCACCAGCACGATCTATCAATGCACAGATCGTGCCCCGTTTTACATGGGATATGTTTAATCGCGCACAATGGCACGCATGTCTCAGGAAGCGGAGGGATTCACAGCGCCGCGAAGGGAGGCTAACCGGCAATAATCTTTAATAAAAGGGGAAGGAAACCCAAAAGGTTATCCACATCTCCGATCCACCTCCTGCTTCCCCATATTTCCGAGCTCCCTGAGCCCAGATCTAAGTCTTCCATTCTCCCCCCTCCGAGCTCAGCCATGGCCAGCGGCAAATGGGAAGCTTCCACGGTGAAAGACCAGGACATCCGATATCTCAAGGACGCCGACTATCTCCCCGCCAACGTCTTCCACCGAGCTGCAGAGGAGGGCCAGGTGATCCCCACCCCCAAATTAGGCGAGAGGGTGGTCTTCGTCCCTCACTTCATCCGGGGATTAGGCTTTCCACTTCACCCCTTTGTGAGGGGTCTTATGTTCTTCTATGGGCTCGACTTCCACGACCTTCCGCCGAACTCTTTCATGCACATATCTGCCTTTATCATTATCTGCGAGGCATTCCTGCGGGTCAAGCCACACTTCGGACTGTGGCTCAAGATCTTCAACATCAAGCCGAAGTGTGTCGCCGGTGCACATGCGGACTGTGGCGGGGCAGTCATCGGCAAGCTTCCGCACGCAGTGTGGCCATCCGGCACCTTCATCGACACCATCAAAACCTGGCAGAGGGAGTGGTTCTACATCACCGAGCCAAAGGAGGAGGAAGGCGGAACTGTTCCTGCCGAATGCAGAACTGTTCCTGCCGAATTCAGGTCCGGCCCCCCAACCAGATTGACCTCATGGGTCAGGAAGGGTCTCGACTGGGGGTCGGAAACAGAGGTGGAGGACCTGCAAAGGGGCATCGCCTCCCTAATCAGGGTGGGAGTCGGCCTAACCAACGTGGTCCAGGTCATGCTTCGGCGGCACAACCTCCCCTGCCAGCGCCGGAGCTCTCCTATGTGGGATTACCGGACTGACGACGACCCTACAGTTCGTCAACTCTTCCGCACTACGCGGGAGAAACTATGGAAGGCGCTGTTCAAGGCGCAGGAGAACTGGCCAGGCAGGAAGGAGGACAAGGGCTTGAGCGCCATCAAGCCTGCACCCGAGGTATAGTGTAGTGTTATTTCACCGGTTCCGTCTTCTCAGAGATAGTCTAAGCATTTTCCGATTACCTTTCGTAGGAATGGTTGAGCAAAGTCACGGGCATCAAGTGTCCGGCCCCACAGCCCGATGACCCCAAGTCTCCACTGCTGTTGGAGATGCTCGTCGTGGCGCCCTACAAGGCGCCAGAGAAGAAGGAGAAGAAGAAGCCAGGCCGAACTGGCCTGCGCAACAGGGACCAGCCAGGGGCTGCGTCCGAAGAGACTCATGCCTCCTCAAATCAAGAGGAGGAGCACGAGGCTGAGGGGGGAGGCGATTCCCCCCTCACAGGAAAGAGGGCGGCATCATCAGACGTTTCGGAGGAGGTAGCTCCTCCCGCGAAACCACGCCGGACACAGGTGATCTCGTCCGACGACAGTTCAGACTCGAACACCGAGTCCGAGGACTTCGAGAGGGTTCCGCGGAGGAACCTCAGGGTTAAGCCCCCACCTCGAAGGTAAGGATCCGAAGACCTACTGAGCCATCAGTGCTTAATTTAGAATGTTTATTAACATGTGAGCGCCCATCAATTTGCAGCCCACCACACGTTCTCCCCACCAATCAAGTTTCGGACGGGGAGACCCCGCCCGCCGAACTTGCGGAGAGCGGGTCTGCGTCACGCCCTTCTCCTCCGGGCACTACGAAGGATGCCACGGAGGTGTCATCCCAGCAGGCTTCCCTGGAGCCGAATACTGGAGGTGAAGGCGACGACGTCATGGTCGAGGCTAATACCTCGGCCACCGAAGACCCGGGGGAGAAGACTCACCCGGACACCGAGGAGGCCGGACCTGGAAGTGCCCAGTCTCCTCCGAGGCCATCTCCGGAGCACACAATGCCTCCGGAGGTACCAATTCAATCTCCGGCTGGAGATCGGGCTACCCGATCCCCACCGACTCCGCCGACCACTGGGTGGTCGGCCATGGGGGAGGCTCTGTCCAGCGCCTCCATCTCTAGTGAGCACCGCATCCTTATGGGTGTGGTATTGCGGAGCATTCAGTCCGTGGATTCCGGACTAAAGGAGGCCTTCAACGGTCTCCTGACGGGCTTTCAGGTAAGCCAAGATGCCCTACTTTGTGAAATATTGATTTATTTAAGTAATTGTTATACACATAGCAGCCCCCGAGCCCTGGGTAAGTTTAAAAAACTTACCTGGGGGTCCAACATAGCCTTATATCCGAGCTGAGCGCCGGACAATATGTGTTCGGATTGGTCTAACAGCCCATTAGTGGTCCGGACACAGGGTCAGTTTTAGTGACAGTTCGGTGTTTGTAAACCTCTTTAATGGTTATATAACTCTGTTATACAGGCTTCGTCGACAGCAGCGGCTACTAACACCGCCGAGCTAGAGGAGCTGAATCGAAAGCTCAAGAGCTCAGAAGACGAGCTTGATGCTCTAAACAAGAGATTCGACGAGGCGCAAGGTAAGCCGAATTAGAGTATCGAAACTCTTTTTTACCGCTCTATCAACACGGTTTCTGAATATAAGTCAATGCTTACGCAGCCTCGACGAAAGAGATAGAGAAGCTCAAAGCCAAGCTTGAGAAAGTGAAGCAAGAAGCTTTAGTTGAGAAGGCGGCGGCCAAAGAAGCGGCCACCGCTCTATCCGCCCTGAGAGCCACCAGTGACAAGCATGAGGCTCGGGTAGAAGAGATTCAACAGGAGCTCAAGGACGCCAGCAAAAAGTGCGAGGTCCTTGAGCTGAAAGGGAAAGAGCAAGCCGCCGAACTATCCACCCTGAAAACCGATCTCCAAAAGGAGCGGGTGGATAGGCGGTCATTTGAAGAGGAGCTCCGCCAAGCCAAAGCTATCATGGATGGTAAGCCGTATTCATTGCAGTGTATCTTCGGAGACAGCAAGTTCGAGTTGCTTAACCAGGTATGGCGTTCCTCAGGCGCCTGCTCGGACCTCTAGAAGGGCTTAGCGGACGCGAAGCAGTTCTATGCTTCGCTGGGAGAAGAAGATGAAGCTCGGCTATTCTGGGCGCAATTTGAAGCCCCCGAGCGTTCTCCTCTCCTTGTGGAGCAGCTGAAGCAGCTGATGGAGCTACATCGGATGGCGGAACCGGCCCTGAAGGATCTCTGGATCCGGCTGTGGCCCAACGAGCCATTGCCGGGCAGTTACTTCGGCCTGGTGCGGAAGCTGAGCGACGCCACTCCTCGGATCAACGCACTGAGGCGGTCTTCCTGCATCGAAGGAGCAAGGATGACCTTTGCGAGGGCCAAGGTGCACTGGCCAGGGCTGGATCCACTGAAGGTAGCCCAACTCCTCCGCCTCCTGGAAAGGGTCATAGGCGCCCCGAGCTGTACTTCTCCGGAGTTATGGAGGGTGCTCGGGCCATAGAATCACAGTGTACGAGAGAGAATGAGTATGAGTAGAATGCTGTAATATGTCCGAAGACTTGTCAGCGTGTATAAAATTAAAATGCATGGTTTTTTATCATGTCTTGTATGTTTTGCATCCTTTATAACTCGTTTGTGGCCGTTAACCCTGAAAGCTGCCAGTCGTCGGCTTCAGCCCCCGTGTAGATACTACACAAGGTGTCTCTTCCAACCGCACTATAACCTTTAGCCGAACTATCGGCACCCGAAGGCGGTAGTGTGGGGCAGACAAGGCAATCGGACCATAATGCTTTATTGCTTTCACTTAGCCATAGGGGCGCGAGAAAGGAGTGCGGGAGCTAACAACGAGCCCCCAGGTGTTTGTGATGTTCGGATGAGCCGTGGCCAAAGCCTATATCACCTGGTTTGTGCTAACACCAAACCCATCATATGACATGGAATAATCTCTGACGAGATTTTGATTTAGCTCGGATTTGCAGACCGGTTCTCGCATACCATGACAGTCAGTTTTCGGCTTTCTCCGCTGAGGCGCTTAACCAGACTAACCGGAAGCGCAATTGCAGCGGTGCTCCCTTTGCCCTTTTAGCCGAACTCACGGAACATAAAGGGGCAAGCACAGGAGCCGGGCAACCCAACCATTGACCCAAGACATAGTTCGGAACCAATGCATATAAAGCGGAATTCCAAGACGCCGAACTCTTAAAGAAATTGTGAGTAGGGCGATTTTTAAAGTCGAGCCCCCGGTCTATTACAGTATACCAAACAGGTTCGCAAGAAGAGGGAGAAAACAGAAAGAGTTCCGAAAAGGGGCATTAAAAAGAAAATGCTATATCTGTATTTGACTCAACAGCTCTTATTATCCAATTTGCCAATGCAACTGTTTACATGTATTTGATAAAGGAAATATAAATTTTACAAGAGAGTTTGTACCAAGGGCCTTCGATAGATGACCTGACGTCCTTGCTGTGCCCTGCCGCTTATCTGCTCCTGTGACTCCTAAGGAGGTGTATGCCTTTATGGGCTTTGTTAGTTCGGCTAACGGACCTTGATGAAAGGGTCTTGAGAAGTTGCCGAGGTATGGATTAGCTTGACGCCTTTTGGCAGGCACTTTATGGTACCTGTAGAGTGTCCGAAGACGTGTTGACGGTAATAGTTCGGTCCAGCCGAACACCTACCCTGTCATAGTTTGTCCCCACCGCTGCCCATGGAATTTTAAGCGCGAAGTTGTGCCTCTTCGGCACGTACTTTGCCGGTAATAGGGCCGTGCGATGGGGGGCGAGTCCCTATTTACAGGGAGTGGAAGGTTCTGGTACCTCGGATTGAGACCGGGCTCTTTTCCCAGCCTTGGGTGCCTTGACGGTAGATGTCGGCGATTGCCAATCATCGGTGTAGTGGAATTCGGCCGCCAGGGCCAACGCATGTTCCTCAGTTCGGAGGCAGCGCTCTGTGTTGCCATTTACAGTAATGACCCCCCTACGGCCAGGCATCTTGAGCTTGAGGTATGCGTAGTGCGGGATGGCGTTAAAGCGAGCGAACACTGTACGGCCGAGCAGGGCGTGATAGCCGTTGCGGAAAGGTACGATGTCGAAGATCAAGTCCTCGCTTCGGAAGTTATCGGGCGAGCCGAACACAACCTCCAGGCTTACAGAGCCTGTGCACCGGGCTTCAACGCCTGGGATCACTCCTTTGAAGGTAGTGTTGCTGGGCTTGATCCTCGAAGGATCTATGCCCATCTTTTTCACCGTATCTGAGTAAATCAGGTTAAGGCTACTTCCACCATCCATGAGGACTTTAGTAAGGTGGTACCCATCTATGATCGGGTCAAGGACAAGTGCGGCCGATCCCCCGTGACGGATACTGGTCGGATGGTCGCGCCGATCGAAAGTGATCGGATATGCCGACCATGGGTTATACTTCGGGGCTACAGGCTCTATGGCGTAGACATCTCGAAGGGCGCGCTTCCTCTCCTTTTTGGGTATATGAGTGGCGTAGATCATGTTTACTGTTTTCACCTCTGGAGGGAATTTCTTTTGACCGCCACCGATCGGACCACGAGGCTCATCCTCGTCCTCGCTGCGTGGGCTCTTGCCTTGGTCCTCAGTTGCGAGTTTGCCGGCCTGCTTGAAGACACAACAGTTACGGTTGGTGTGATTGGCGGGCTTCTCCTGAGTGCCATGGATCTGGCAAGGTCTCTCCAGAATCTTGTCCAGCGTGGTGGGTCCGTCGTGTTTGCCTTTAGGAGGCTTCTGCCGCTGCCCAAAGCGGGAATTGCGGAAGTCGGCGTTGACGGCCGTGTCATCGGCATCACTATTATTGTGTCGGCGCTTGTTCTTGTTGCGCTTCGGTTTCCCGTTCCCATCCCGAACTTCAGAGGTTTCGGGGTCTTCGGGGTTATGGTTACATCGAGTGAGCCAGTTATCCTCGCCCGCGCAGAAGCGGGTCATGAGTGACGTGAGGGCGGACAATGTCCTTGGTTTATCCTGGCCGAGATGTCGGGCCAGCCATTCATCCCGAATATTATGCCTGAAGGAGGCTATAGCTTCGGCGTCCGGGCAGTCTACGATCTGGTTCTTCTTGGTCAGGAAGTGGTTCCAGAATAGCCGTGCGGACTCTCCGGGCTTCTGAACGGCGTTGCTTAGATCGGATGAGTCTGGTGGCCGAACATAAGTGCCCTGGAAGTTAGATCGGAATGCCTCTTCTAGGTCCTCCAAACACCCAATGGAGTTTTCGGGGAGGCTATTTAACCAGTGCCGAGCTGGCCCCTTGAGCTTCAGGGGTAAGTACTTGATGGCGTGGAGGTCATCTCCCCGTGCCATGTGGATGTGGAGGAGGAAATCCTCTATCCATACTGTTGGGTCAGTTGTCCCATCGTATTGCTCTATGTTTACGGGCTTAAACCCTTCCGGGAACTGATGCCGCATTACCTCATCTATGAAGCACAGTGGGTGTGCAGCCCCTCTAACCTGAGCTATGGTGCGCCGATGATCGGCGTCTGCCCTAGTTCGGTGTTGTTCCCGATCTTGATTGTCGCGGTCGAACCGGGGCCGGTACCCGTCCCGCCTATTGGGTGAGTATCCTCTGGATCCGTAAATGGATCGCGTGCAGCCTGCTCTATAGTCCAGGTCGTGTCGCAGGTCGAACCTGTCATCGGGCTCTAATGGCTCCTTTCCCTGTCTACGGGGTATCTTCGGCCTATAGCCGGTATCATCAGCCGTCTTGTCTCGTCCTCGAGGGGGGCGGTCTGGCTTGTCATATGGGGTATGCTTGGGTGACGGCGTATTAGTGAGCTCGTCGTCGAATTGTGGCAGCAGCCGTTGGCGAGGATAGCTCTTAGGCTGGTCCGATAGACCGGTGCCGTATCCTTCCTCGGCTGAGAGGACTCTCGTCCATCGGTCGTTGAGGTCGTCCTGTTCGGCTTTGAGCTGCCGCTCTTTTGCTTTCAGGCTTCGAGCCGTGGATATGAGCTGTTGTCTGAACAGTTCCTGGTCAGCAGGATTATCGGGGATGGCAAAGTCATCGGCATCCGCGTTATCCTCCCCCTCGATAGAGCGGAGGTAGTCGTCGTCCTTGGGATCATCTGGGTCACGACGGTCTTCGGGTCTCTCCTGACCCTCCAACGGGCGTTCGGGGATTTCGGGACCGCCGATGTCTTCCGGGGGATCACCATCCCCGGTGCCATTGGTAGATTTTCGCCCCTTTTTCCCTTTTGACTGTTTATGCGGCCTTCGGCGTTTTGACGGCGCTTCATCCGATTTATCGCCGTTGTCTTTCGGGGTGTCCACCATGTAGACGTCGTATGTAGAGGTGGCAGTCCACTGCCCGGTCTTAGCGGGGGTGAGGGCGTTATCCTCCTCATCCATATGCTCTGCTTCCTCGGAAGCATAGTCAAGCATGTCGGTTAAATCCTCGACAGTGGCTATGAAGTGGGTGGTGGGTGGGACAAAAAATGTGTCCTGACCCGTCTGAAATCCGGTCTGAGAACAGATCGGAGTTGGATCGTCGGTGATCTTCATCGACGAGATCCGGTCCAGAGCCTCATTGAGTATCGAGAGCTCGGTCGGGTCGGCCTGCATAGGGTTTCCGGAGTGAACCTCCGATGCGTCCGTGCGGGGGGAGTGTTCGGCAAGAACTAGTGTCCGGGCATCGGGCGCTATGACCTGATCCGGACTGGACGTCGGGCCCTCGCCGGGGTTGATCCAAAGGGAGGGGCCGAATAGTGAGTCTGGGGTTAAAGCCTCAGAGCTTTCGGGCATGGCGGGCGAGACCGCGAGCCCAGACAGTGATAGATCGCCTCGAGAGTCTACGGAGAACTCTAAGTTCCCGAATCTGACCTCTTGATCAGGGGCGAAACTTCCGACGCGACCTAGATGGCCGGTGTGGTCGGCGTGCAGCACTATGCTGCCGAAGGCGAAGATCTGTCCGGTGACAAAAGTACCCGTGTTGCAGACCTCGTCATTGACGACTAGGCGAGCCATCGATTCCTTCTGGCGATCACAGCGGTCCTCTCAATGAAAGCACCAATGTCGGTATCAAAACCGGCGGATCTCGGGTAGGGGGTCCCGAACTGTGATACTTGGATCGATGGTAACAGAAGACAAAGGGGACAAGGTTTTATCCAGGTTCGGGCCCTCCTATGGAGGTAATACCCTACGTCCTGCTTGATTGTGTTGAGTGTATGGAGATTACAAAGTTGATCTACCACGAGATCGTATGACTAAAACCCTAGATGAGTTCTCTTGTCCTACATCCTAAAACCCTCCGGCTTATATAGACGCCGGGGTCCCTAGGGTTTACACATGGTCGGTTACACGTCGAAGGGATAAACATGCCTATTCGCTATTCCAAACGTGGAGGACAATCCACGATTCTCAAAGCTTCCTTCTTGGAGACGAGGTCTTCTATTCTTCCAGTATTCGGCAAGTGGCCCATACAGTCCGGCCCATAAGACATAGGCCGGCCTCCCGAGGACCCCTTAAACCAGGACTCCCTCACTCGTGGATCCTCAACCTCCCGGAGATCACCTCCTGGGACAACCTGCGCAAGCGCTTCGTTGCCAACTTCCAAGGCACCCGCGACCGCGCGCTCACCGTGAATGACCTGCGGCGTGTAAAGCAGCAGGATGGAGAGACCCTGCACAAGTTCATACAGCGCTTCACAATTACGCGCCTCAAGGTCCCAAAGGCGTCGGATGAGGCTATCATCTCCGCATTCACCGACGGCGTCACGGACCTCAAGATGAAGAAGGAACTCGCCATGAACGACGAGCTGTGCTCAGCCTTGGAGATGTTCAATCTGGCAAACAGGTGCGCCAAGGCCGAGGAGGGCCGCCTGTCACTCCGTGAGCCTCCGGCGGCAGAGCCAGAGGAAAAGAAGACCAAGGCCAAGGAGGCGAAGCGCAAGGCCCCAGCGGTGCTTGCGGCCGAGCCTGAGGCGAAGCGAAGCCGAGGCGAGGAACACTCCGCAGGAGGGAGACCGACCTGCATCTTCCATGGCACCAACAACCATGACACCGCCGACTGCCAGGAACTCACGCTGGTCCGTGCCGAACACTTCGGCCGGCGCCCTAGACGCATTGATCGTGGCTTCAGACGCAGCGGAGGCCGCGTTCAGGGGTGGCGAGACCAGCCTCTGGAGGACCGCTGGCGTGATTAGGCTCGAGAGGACTGCTGGCGCGGTCAGGCTCGGGAGGACCGCTGGCGCGACGACCCTCCGGAGGGGTCATGCCGTGGCCAGCCTCGTGAGGCCCGTCCTCGTGAGGACGGCCTACCACCGCTAGCACCACCACCAAGAAGGAAGGAAGAGGACAGGCAGGACGATGGGGCTGGGGGCTTCTAGGAGGTCAGGGCGGTAGCCTGTATCCTGGGCGGCGCCCAAGCGCCAGCATCAAACCGCGTCTTCAAGCAGTTCACGCGGGAGGTGAATGCGGCTCTCCCAAAGCCCGAGGCCATGCGTGCCCTCAAGTGGTCCCAGACAGCAATCACCTTTGACTCGATGGATCAGCTCAGGTGCTCGGCCATGGCCGGCAAGCTCCCCATGTTGTGCACTTCGACCATCAGCAACGTCCTCGTCACCAAGACCCTCATCGACAGTGGAGCGGGGCTCAATGTCCTCTCCACTGAGACCTTCG
Source organism: Elymus sibiricus (assembly GCA_039707655.1). Classification (NCBI taxonomy): domain Eukaryota; kingdom Viridiplantae; phylum Streptophyta; class Magnoliopsida; order Poales; family Poaceae; genus Elymus; species Elymus sibiricus. Next base: position 113,297,300 of record CM077663.1, on the reverse strand, counting down.
AGACGCTCCAAGTGCCGTATGGCCAGCTCATGCTAACCAAGCCCTTCTCGGGAGTCACTAATGGGTCCACCGTCCCCATTGGGCAAGTACGCTTGTCTGTCACCTTCGGCGAACGCAAGAACTACCACACCGAGATCATCGTCTTCGACATCGCCCACATCCACCTCCCGTACAACGCCATCCTCGGGTACCCGACCCTCGCCAAGTTTATGGCAGCGACTCACCACGGCTACAACGTCCTCAAAATGCCAGGGAGTGGTGGCGTCATCACCGTCGCCTGCGATGAGAAGGATGCCGTCTGCTCCCTCGAGCGTGCTTACCGCGCTGCAGCGGCCGAGCGCTCGGACTACGAGGAGGAAGCCTTGCCTCGTGAGGACGCACGCAAGAAGAAGAAGCCGCTCATCCCCGCGGAGCACCAGGGGGCTGGGACCACCAAGGGCGGAGCCTCAAGCTCTGCACCCAGGGACGGGGCACCACCTTCCATCGCATAGGAAAGCGCGCTCGGCGCTCCCCTTTGGTCGGGCTCGGGGGCTTCCATCCAGGAGGCCCCCGGCTTGACCGGTGAGACAAGGGAGGCATTCGGGCACAACCTGAAGGCGCGTCCTGACGCGCGACTACCAGAGCCAGGGGCATGACGCGAGGCGCCGAACTCGCAAGAGTCTGTCATCAAAGCGATCGAGGAGCTTCAGGAGGCACAGGCCGAGCGAGGCGGGAACTGCCCTGCACCACCAATCGCAGCCGCCATCGTCGGCCCAGTCGACCAGCCGTGCGTCTGTGTCAACACGCTCACAATCAACAGGGCCGCATCCCAGGGCCACTTTTGGCCAACACGTGCTGACCACGGGTGGGTCTACCCGCACAACTACGTCCGCATGCCCTTTGGCCTAGCAAACGCTGGCATCACGTTCCAGCGCCTTGCCCGGGACATGCTCGCACCTTGCCTGGCGGGGCGTGGCGAGGAGTTGGAGGAGATGCCCGGACCGAGCATGGGTCCCGAGCCCCGGAAGACGACAGGCCCGTGAGGGCCGCGCTCGTGGAGGTACAAGATCAGGCTACGATGGCAGCTTCGACTCTTCAGATGCATGGCCACCAGGTGACTTTTTGTTGGTCTGTGCCAGGTAACTTTTTGGTTCATTCCGTTTGAAGGCGCCCACCGGGCCGCATTATCCTCAGGCGACCAGGGCGTACCCCTGCGGCCGCCGCATTTATGCAGATTTCAGTAATTTCTCATGCATGTCATCTGTTTCCTAACGTTTCACTTTGCCTGCTCGGCGCTTTGCCGGCATGAATGTCGCCGTAACCGAATGGTACTACCTTCGACCGCCCCATGAGAGGGCCGGGCACGGCGTCTGTGCTCGGGTCCGTCCCTGCAGCGTCGTTAAATCCAGTGGCTGAGCTCTGACTGGCGGGCCGGCCCCGCTCACGTCACCTCCTGGGGTCACTGGTGCTTGGCCCCTTCATGCGATGGTCCTCGGGAGCACATTCGGCGCAGGCTTCTCCAAAATTTGCAGGACCCTGGACGGCTTTATCTACGAGAAGACTCAGGCGCAAACCGCCTTAGAGGTAGGGACCTCGTGAGGCCAAAGCGCCCTCGCGAGCTCCCAGATACACCTCCCAGTTCTACCGTGCCAGCCACGCGTACGAAGTCAAGGGGCTGTACACACCCGGAGCCCCCCGAGGACACGGAGGGGTTCCTTCCCACGCAATGTGGAAGCCACAGCTCCGTGCTGGCAGTCAACACGGCCCTCCAATGGCTATGCCCACGCAATGTGGAAGCCACAGCTCCGTGCTGGCGGTCAACACGGCCCTCCAATGGCTATGCCCACGCAAGGTGGAAGCCACAGCCCCGTGCTGGCGGTCAACACGGCCCTCCAATGGCTATGCCCACGCAAGGTGGAAGCCACAGCCCCGTGCTAGCGGTCAACACGGTCCACCAATGACTATGCCCATGCAATGTGGAAGCCCTTCGCTCCGTGCTGGGGATAAACAACTGAGGGCGCCCCAGCGGCTGCATCCAACCTCAGGAAGGCCCCTCGCGGCCCCGTCTCGCTGCGTTCCCCTGGGATGTACACGTGAGGGGGCTGCATGGGGGCTACTACCGGGCCACCCCTGGTAGACGCCACCTCCCCAGGTCTGTCAAACCTGGTCTTCACGCGCCCCTCTCAGGAGAAGCCAACGAGGAAAGGTATGGGAGCCGCTCGTACGTCAAGGGGGACTCCTGAGCATCGCGACTCAGGAGCCTAACTAGCCCCTCACCCCTTGGAACAGTCCTCGGTGATCCGGATGGCCCAACGGCGGCTGAGGTATGCGCAGGGCCGGGCCCTGCCGACGCAGAGCTCAGAAGAGCTCAAACCCCTAAGGAGAACGCCGGAGCTCGTACGTCAAGGGGGACTCCTAAGCATCGCGACTCAGGAGCCTCACTGGCCACGTAGCCCCTCACCCCTTGGAACCGTCCTTGGTGATCCGGACGGCCCAATGGCGACTGAGGTATGCGCGGGGCCGGGCCCTTCCGACGCAGAGCACAAGGTGTTCAAAATTTCCAAGTTAACCCTATCTTCACCATGTTCCCTTCATGAGGGCTGCTCGTATGTCAAGGGGGACTCCTGAGCATCGCGACTCAGGAGCCTCATTGGCCACGTAGCCCCTCATCCCTTGGAACCGTCCTTGGTGATCCGGACGGCCCAACGGCGGCTGAGGTATGCGCGGGGCCGGGCCCTGTCGACGCAGAGCATCACAGCGAGCAAGAAGGAAACAAGGCGAAGAGAGCAATCACACAGTTCAACAGTTATTACAAGCATTAAAAGTTTTCGCGAACACAAACAAGTTTAACGCCTCCGCGAGGCACGATGAACGTTGCAGGAAGGAAACAAGGAAGAGGAATCAGGAGGAGCCTCCGCCGCCACTCGTCCCGCCCGCGGGGAACTCGTCGTCGACATCGCTGGCGTCGTCTACTTCACCACTAACCCCTGCATCTTCAGGACGCGGAGGAACGGTGATGCGGGTGAACTTCTTCACCAGCGCCTCCACGGCACCCTTCACTGCCGCCGCAGCACTGCCGCGGACCCCGGGGGCGACCGGGCGGATCACGGAGTCGAAGTCGAACCCTGGCTCGCGAAGGTGAAGGTGGCTGAAGACACGCGTCGCGACCTGAGAAAAGAGGTCGCGGCACTCGCTCTCCAAGACTCCCTCCACCTTGGCAACGGCGCCCTCCAGCGCCTCGACAAGCTTCGAAGCAAGCTCCACGAAGCCGCTCTCCGGAGCCACCAGGGGTTCCGTAAACCCTTCCCGGCAGAGGGAGTGGAGTGCTTGGCGAAGCCTGAGCTCGACCGGGTGAAGGGCGCTGAGCTCCGCGGCCTTCTTCTCGTCGGCCTCAGCTAGAGCCTTTTCCGTGGTTTTGAGCCGGGCCTTTTCCAGGGTAACCTCCCTTTCCCATGCGTCTAGGCGCTCTCGCGCCTTGGCACGGTCGGCCGTCGCCTGGGACAGCTCGGAAACCCGATCGGCAAGCTGGGCCTTGCAGGTCTTGAAGGCCTCCCCTTGCTGACGCAGTTGCTCCTCAAGCGCAGACTTCTCTTCCTGAAGAATCTTCAAGAGGGACTCCACCTCATCACGACGCCCTACAGCAGACGCCGCATCGGTCAGCGCCGCCTCGAGGGCTGCCTTGGCTGACGTGGCCTCCTTCTCGCTCTTCGCCACGGCGGCCTCGGCCTAGCCCCAGACCGCCACGACAGAGGCGTCGGCCCGGAGCCACCCGGAAAGGAGCCCCAGACGCCCACTCGCAAGGCGATCATCGGTACCCATGAGGGCGTCCCGGACTTGACCCAGAGCAGTGAAGGCCCCGTCCAGGACATCGAGGCCACGTGACGAAGGCACCAAGGCCTCTTCCGGAGGAGTCGCCTGCACGGTCCCAGACGACGTCCCCCGGGAGACAGCAGGACGAGGAGCAGGAGGCTCCAGAGGCTGCGCAGCGACCACGGGCAAGACAGATGCAGACGGATCGACGGGCGGCCGGCCCTTTGGGGCTGGCCCTCCGGACAGCGGCATCGACGCACCATCAAGGGCAGGAGCGACCACGCCAACAGGCATTGGGGGCTCGGGGGGCTCCGCGGCAGTGACTAGGAGGGCTGCCTCGCAAGCCTCCACCCCCTCGCCCTCAGGCGCCTCGTCGGGCGACGGCGGCAAGACAGGAGCAGGCGGTGCATCGGAAGACGCCTTTGGCTTGACGCCCGCCTTCTTCTTCCTCATCTTCAGCGCGGCGGCGTTCCTAGTTACCAAGCCAAGGAAAATCATCAATACTCAAGCTACCAGCAGGCGACCAAGGCCGAGCCGGATTACTTACTCTTCAACGTTGACCCACTTCCTCTTCCTCTCCGCTCCGGCGGTGACGGGGGCACCCTCACCTTTCTCGGTGAGGGCACCACCACACCGGGGAGCAGGGGCACTGACCGCAAGGGTGGCCGCTGGAGGGACCGCCATGGCCCCGGCCTCGTCCGCCTTGCCCGCGGGCTGCGATCCGGGCTCGGACAAGGCCTGCATCTCAACCGCCTTGCCGGCAAAGGCAGGGCACGCCGGAGGAGACTCTGCTCCGCGCTTTCTAGGAGTCGCCAGGCAGGCGGACCGTGTGGTACGGGGGGCCGGTCCCATCCCCCTGAGGACCTTGGCGGGATGCGGAGAGCCTGCAGCAGAAGCTTCACCAACATCATCGTTGTCCTCAAGATCACGCAAGAGCATGCTCTGCGACGGGGGAGACGCCCCCGCCAGGTCATCGTCCACTGTCTTCTCCGAATCCTCCCCGCCTGTGGTGTCGCCTGAGGACACCATCACCGGGGAGCCAAGGCCCTTAGCTGGGGAGAGCCCCAGTTCGTCGAAGACAGGCATCTTGGCGACCAAATCGGCTCCGTCGTCGCGGCTGTAAAGCGGGGCATAGGCGTCGGGGAGATCACCGGGGTTGCCATTGAGCAGAATTGTCACAGTCCTGATCAATTCCTCGGGGGTTATGCGAGCGGACCGAAGCCTGAGGTTGTCGCCGCTGCCCTGATAATCCCACAGGGGCCTGTAATGAGACTGGAGGGGCGCCAGGCGCTCCGTCAAGAACTCCTTCACTATCATCCCCCCCCCAGTCAGCTTCCTGGCACTGATATCGCGAGAAATCCGCTCCAGGACTGGCTTGGCCCGGGGGTCGGAAAGCTTCGGGGACCTTCACGCGGGGGTCTTCTCCGGCAACCCCTTCGGCAGATCCAAGCGGGGGTTGGAATTCTTGAGATCCATGAAGACCCAGCAGTGCCTGAAGTTCTCCACCTTCTTCCTAGCCTTTAAGAGCATGTTACCGCTCTGGATCGCGACGAAGGAGATGCACGCCAACCGCTGAGTGCCGTGGTGCACGCGCAAGCTGAAGAAATGTCGGAAGAGGGCCACCGAAGGCTTCACGCCCACGAAAGCCTCACAGTAGAAGGCGAAGACGGACAAGAGCAGGATGGAGTTGGGCTGGAGATGAAGGGCTTGAATCCCGTAGTGGTCGAGGATGGCGGTAAAGAACGTGGAGAAAGGCGGGATGAGCCCGGCGAAGACGCTATGAAGGAAGAAAGGATAGACCGACCTGGACGAGGGCCGCTTCTCCGAGGAGCCACCCCATATCAAGGTCCGCCCACACTCGTTGGTCTCGTCTACCGTCGACGGGAGCCCCTTGACGAGGGCCGCTTCTCCGAGGAGCCACACCGTGTTCATCTTCTTCCTCGTCATCGTGCGAGTATGCCGTAGTAACCATCGTGTAGCAAGCAGAGTAGGGCGAGGCCACAGGGAAGCTTCGCACACACCCCTATGTTCGAACCTTGAGAGTTTTGCGGAGCCCGAAATCCGAGAGTCGCCCTCTGCGAGGGCTTTTTGGGAGTGGAGCCGCGCCTCGACCGCTGGTGCCGGCTCTTCTACCTGAAGCGCAAGATGTTTAAGAACAAGGACACCGGTGCGACGGTCATGACCATCCGCGGAGCCGCCCTAGTTCACTATCGCCCCGGAGCCGGCTTCCCTCAGCTCCCCCTGCAGGACTCGGTGAAGAGTTGGCAAAAGGGGTTCTTCTACGTGAAGAACGTGAAGCCGGTCGAGGACTACATCAACCTTCCTGACTTCGTCAACCAGCCGCCGGTCGTGATGCAGAACTGGAGGACGCCTCCGCCCCAAGCGCCCGAGACGGAGGACCGGCTCTGCGAGCGGCTGCTTGTGATGACCAAGAAGAAGGGGCTAACAGTCGTGGATCTCCTCGCCACGATGGCGGTGCACCGGTTGCAGCCACTGCAGCGCCGGCCGCACCTCATCTGCCAGATGGGAGGGCGGCGTCACCCGTGCCGGCTCTCCACCAAGGAGCTAAAGGCGGTGCAGGTGGCGAGGAGGGTGAACTCCATCTCGGCCGCCAAGATGAACGAAGGCGGGTGGCAATGGGGGAAGGCCCCGTACAGTCGGGACCATCCGGCTCCACGGGTATGCGACGAGCCATGCCCTACCTTTTTTCTTCTGAAGCCGGCGCCCCCCCCCCCCCAGCCTAACGACGGAGGAGCTTCCTTTGCGTGCAGGTATTTCCTTTGCTTCAGGAGTATGGGGAGCCGGCTGCCGACATGGCGGAGTAGGACCCCGAGGAGGTCGAAGACATCGATGACATGGAGCCGTCCGAATCGGAGCGAGCCGGCACGTCGGGGATCGGCGGGACGGAAGCGCAGAGAACCGAGTCGGCGGGTGAGTTCCTCCCCCAGTCTCTTTTGCGGGACTGGTCCGATGACGATGCTGAGCCGGGGGAGATGCGCAATGCAGCGGCCCCGGAGGACCCCGAAGTTTCGGGAGACGATGCCACCGCGCCGAGGAGGCGCGTTCGCCGGGTCGACCGCGAGCCGGGTCGAGGCGACACGGCCGTGGATGAACGGGGGAAGCAGCCGGCCAGCTCCAGGCCAGCTCCCAAATGGGCAGCCGGCGGGTAGCCGGGCGGCAGCCATGGAGGCGGCGGGAAGAAGCCGCGGGTTGCCCCGGCGGGCCCCGTTAGGCGGACGGTCCCCGTTAGCATCGGGTAAGTCTCTTTTGGGTTTCTGATTGGTTTCTAGTCGGCCCCCTTTCCTCATTCCGTTGTCTAGGGAGCCGCGTGCCCCGGGGAGGACCACGACCGATGAGACGGCGGGAACGGCGCAGAAGACCGCCACCAATGAAAGGGAGCGCGAGGCATGGCGGGACCGGGAGGCAGCCGAGCAGGAGAGGCTCGAGGAGGAGCGCCACCCGTGGGAGGAGGCGGCGCGGAAGCAGCCGCCAGGGAGGGCCCGCGCGGAGGCAGCTGGCCAGTCTTGGGAGCCATTTCCCCCTGGCCGGGAGAGGAGGTCCAAGAGCACGCACGACCCTGCACGGCAGGCGGAGAGAGACGCGCAGGCCGAGGAGGAGGCACGCGCAGCTACGCGGATGGCGGATGCCGCCAAGGGGGCAGAGCCGGGCCGCAGCGGCGCTCCGTCGGGGACTGGCGACGTGCCACCGGGCACCGACAACAAGCCACCGGAGGTCGTCGTTCTAGAGCCGGAGGTCCTGGCTCAAGAGGTGATCCGGGGAGGTGCCGCTTGGGGCGGCATGCCGGAGATCGAGGCTGTGGTGCCTGGAGGAGCGGCCGCCTCCGGCTCGTCAGCCAGGGTACCTGGGGCCGTGGAGCCAGGGGGAGCGGGTCCCATAGTTGCCGCGACGCGGGGTTTGACCGGCCCCGCTGACGGGGGTCAGCCGCAAGAGACCCGGGCCGCGGCCTGCGGCATGCCTATGAACGACGCGCCGAGCGTCCTTCGACCTGCTGTGGCCGCGGTCGTCACCGAGTTTGCCGACTGCCATGCCCAGACGGCGCAGGAGGCCCATGCCGCCAGGAACCGGCTGGCGCATCTTGAGTAGTCCGTCGCGGTAAGGGCTCGAGATCCTTGCCTTTTTTGCTTTGGTTTTTTCCAGTGGGGGCATGCCAGGGTGTAGTCCCCGAGACTCAGGCCTGCTGGGACGCAGGCGGGTCGAGTCTAACTGCGTTGCCTCTTCGCTTTTGCCCTTCACAGGCTATCCATGACCGCCGTGTGGCCGCGTACAACGCACTGCTAGGCCTGTATCGAGGGGCCAAGAACCGGCTGGCCGTCATGTCCGCGGACCTGCGAGGTACGTGGATTTTGTGATTTTCCAGTGGGGGCGTGCGAGCGCTCCCACTGGGTGTAATCCCCAGGATCCGGGCCGGCTGCTTTGCAGATGGGTCGGATCCTTATGTTTGCTTTCTTTCTGACGGGAGCGTCTTGGTGTTGCGAAGCCTCAGCTGCCGAGGCGGTCTGCCTCCGCCGCCAGGTGATACAACTTGGCGAGCAGCGAGACCTCCAAACCGCGGAGTCCGACCGGCTGCGCCAAGCGGCCGACCGCGCGCAGGTGGAGAAGGACGAGCTTGAGGCGGCCCATCGGCGCGAGTTGGTGGAGCGGGAGGCGGCCCATCTTGAGGCGTTGGGGGCCAAGGACGCCTTGCTGGCGAAGGTGGCCATGGAGGCGGAGGCGGCGCGGACCGAGCACGACCGCCGGATCCAGGAGTGGTCGGCCAGGGAGGCTACGCTGCAGGAGGAGGTGCATGTGCTGGACCAGCTTCTGGCCGGTAAGTTTTGTTATCTTGCTTGTCTTCGTGTGTCGGATTAGGGCCGACGTTTCCTTTGTCTCTCACCGTGCGCCCCTTTCTTCCTCAGGGCTTTTTCCGGGCACGCAGGAGGCGGCAGAAGCGGCCATGGAGGCCCACCGCGAGGATCAGTGGGCACAGGGAATCCACGTCGGGCAGCTTGCCGCCTGGACCGTGGACGAGGTGGGGATCGCCGCCAAGGTGCGCCTGACCGAGGTGGTCCGGGCCATGAAGCGGCTTCAAGGGGGTGATACGTCTCCAACGTATCTATAATTTATGAAGTATTCATGCCATGTTTACAATCATTTTAAATGATTTTGGTATGATTTTATTAGAACTAACCCGGACTGACGCTGTTTTCAGCAGAATTACCATGGTGTCGTTTTTTGTGCAGAAATACAAGTTCTCAGAATGGGCTGAAAATTTACGGAGAATATTTTTGGAAAATATAAAAAATACTGGAGCAAAAAGATACCGGGGAGGAGTCCCAAGGAGGCCACAAGCCTAGGGGCGCCCCCCCCCTAGGGCGCGCCCCCCCGGCTTGTGGGTCCCTCGAGCACCCCCCCTGACTTGATTCCAACGCCAAGTACTCCTATAAATTGAGAAACCTCCAGAAAGAAACCTAGATCGGGAGTTCCGCCGCCGCAAGCCTCTGTAGCCACGAAAAACCAATCGGGAGCCCGTTCTGGCACCCTGCCGGAGGGGGAAACCATCACCGGAGGCCATCTTCATCATCCCGGCGGTCTCCATGACGAGGAGGGAGTAGTTCACCCTCGGGGCTGAGGGTATGTACCAGTAGCTATGCGTTTGATCTCTCTCTCTCGTGTTCTTGAGATGACATGATCTTGATGTACCGCGAGCTTTATTAATATAGATGAATCATATGGAGCTTTCCCCTCTCTATCTTCTTGTGATGAATTGAGTTTTCCCTTTGAAATTTTCTTATCGGATTGAGTCTTTAAACAATTGGAGAACACTTGATGTATGTCTTGCGATGGGATATCCATGGTGACAATGGGATGTTCTATTGATCCACTTGATGTATGTTTTGGTGATCAACTTGCGGGTTCCATGACCTTGGGAATCTATGCATAGGGGTTGGCACACGTTTTCGTCTTGAGTCTCCGGTAGAAACTTTGGGGCACTCTTTGAAGTTCTTTTTGTTGGATTGAACATGATGAATCTGAAATTGTGTGATGCATATCATATAATCAAGCCCATGGGTACTCGTGGTGACATTGGAGTATCTAGGTGACATTAGGGTTTTGGTTGATGTGTATCTTAAGGTGTTATTTTAGTACGAACTCTAGGGCTGTTCGTGACACTTATAGTGATAGCTCATAAGATTGATCGGAAAAGATAACTTTGAGGTGGTTTCGTACCCTACAATAATTTCTTCGTTTGTTCTCCGCTATTTGTGACTTTGGAGTGAACTCTTTGTCGCACGTGAGGGATTTACATATGATTCAACTATGTTAGTATTGTTGAGAGAATTTGCACTAGTGAAAGAATTTGCACTATTGATGAGAATTCCTTGAATGATGAGCATGATTGCAATATTGCTAGTATGAATTCTCTGAATATCCATGATGCTAATGATATGCAAACCCACAAGCTTGGTGATGCTATGTTTGATGTAGATGATATTTTTAGTCCCCCAAGTTTTGATGAGCAAATTTGTTATGATAATGACATGCCTACTATCTATGATGATTATGATGATGACATGTATGCTATAAAGAGTGGTAGTAACCATGAAACTTGTCATCGTGATTTTAATATTCAAAGTGGTTATGTCAATCAAGTATCTCATGATAGTTATTTTGTTGAGTTTGCTCCCACTATTATGAATGAGAAGAAAATTGCGTATGTGGAGAGTGCCAAATTTTCTATGCTTGTGAATCATGAAGATAATGCTTTATGTGATAGTTATGTTGTGAAATTCCTTCATGATGCTACTGAAAATTATTATGAGGGAGGAACATATGCTTTTAGGAATTGCAATAATATCAAGTTTCCTCTCTATGTATTCAAAGTTTTGAAGTTATGCTTGTTTTGCCTTCCTATGCTAGTTGATTCTTGCTCCCATAAATTGTTTGCTCACAAAATCCCTATGCATAGGAAGTGGGTTAGACTTAAATGTGCTTGTCATGAGATTCATGATGCTCTCTTGCATGCTTCAATTACTATTCTTATGTGAGCATCATTGAAATCAGCATGCCTAGCTAGAAGGCATTAAAGAAAAGCGCTTGTTGGGAGGCGACCCAACACTTTTACTTTCTGTTTTTGTGTGTTCACATGATTAAGATACTGTATTAATCATGTTTGTGTCTTTTATTTCAATAAAGTGCCAAGTAAAGCCTTTGGGATGACTCACAAGATGAGTAGAACTGATGCTGAACCAAAACAGAAACTTTTGACTCCAGTACAGGAATTTTCATTTTTTACTGGAGTGTGATAATGATCTAAATTTTTTACACAGTATTGATATACTAATTCTTCAGGTTTTCCTAATTTTTCAAAAAATTTAGAGACAGGGAAGTATGGTTACACTACAGATCTTCACAGACTGTTCTGTTTTTGACAGATTCTGTTTTGCATGCATAGTTTGCTTGTTTTAGCGTTTCCATAGCTTATATTTAGCGGTATAAATTATGGGATTAATAGAATACAGTAGGTATCATGTGGTAACAATTATTAATCTTGTCTTGACAGTACCTAAGTGAATGATCTATCTTTATTATACTAACCCATCTCACGAAGTTCCGTTAAGTTTTGTGTGATTGAAGCTTTCAAGTTTTGGGTGAGACACCGATATGAGAAGAATAAGGAGTGACAAGAATCTAAGATTGGGGATGCCCAAGGCACCCCCAAGGTAATATCCAAGGAATACTCAAGCGCCTAAGCTTGGGGATGCCCCGGAAGGCATCCCCTCTTTCGTCTAAAACACTATCGGTATATCTTACTTGGAGCTATATTTTTATTCGTTACATAATATGAGTTTTGCTTGGAGCATCATTTTATTTTGTTGTTCTCTGTTAGGTGTTATTTATAATCTTGTTTTTCAATAAAAAGTTCCAAGAATTGTCTTAGGATGCTTGCATTGTATGTTTTGATGTGTGCTGTGTAAAAACAGAAACGTTTGCTGTAATGTTTGAATTTTCATATTTTACTGGAACGTGGAACGTTTCTGAAATTTTTACACAGTGTTGTCATATAAATTATTTATCATGTCCTAAATTTTCATAATTTTTTGAGTTACAGAAGTACACTGTTTTCATAAATTTCTACAGACTATTCTGTTTGTACAGATTATTGTCATAGTTTCGCTATCTACTTATCCTATAGTTTCCATAGCCTATATTGGTAGATATAAATTGTGGAAATTATAGTATACAGTACCTAATGTTTGAAAATTATTATGCAACTTGTCTTGGCAGTACATAAAGTGTTGATTTATTATTATGTGTACTAACCTATCTCACGAGTTCTTTTCAAGTTTTGTGTGGATGATGTTTTTGAGAATAGGTGAAACCATGATATGAGAGGATTGAACGAGATACAAAAGCTCAAGCTTGAGGATGCCCAAGGCACCCCAAGTAAATACTTCAAGAAGTCTCAAGCATCTAAGCTTGGGGATGCTGCGCATCCCACCTCTCTTCATCAACAATTATCGATTAGCCTATGTTGAGCCAAAGTTTTTATTCGTTCACATGATGCGTGCTATTCTTGGAGTGATATTTTTCTTTTGATTGCTGTTTAATAAAATGCTTAAGATCTGAAATTCTTAGATGAGAGAGTCCTCACATAGTTATTTAATTGTTGGCTACTCATTGATCTTCACTTATATCTTTTTGGAGTAGTTTGTCATTCACTCTCGTGCTTCACTTATATCCTATTAGTAAATGGTTGAATGAATTGAATATCATAAATCTGAAATTAAATATGCTTCATATACTTATCCCATGGGGAGTAATGAGTTCACACATAATAAGTATAGGTGGTAAAATTTATTGAAAGTTAGCAAATACCGCATTGGTCACTTGAACAATTCATGAAAGAATATTGAAGGAAGAGAGATTCCACATATAAATATACTATCTTGGACATCTTCTATGATTGTGAGCTCATTAATTATTTTCAAACTTGAGCAAATTAGTTAAAATTGGACAAGGAAGACAACTTAATGAGTTATGTTTGGGTATATTTGTATAGAAGTTATATTGTTATGGATCCTCCAACATGTGGTGCTTGCTTCCACCTCATACTAGCCAAAACTTCCGCCCCAAGTAGAAATACTACTTGTGCATCCATTTCCATAAACCCAAAGTCGTTCCATATGAGTCCACCATACCTACCTATATGCGGTATTTACCTGCCGTTCCAAGTAAATTTGCATGTGCCAAACTCTAAACCTTCAAATAATATTCTGTTTTGTATGCCCGAATCGCTCATATAGTGACTAGGGGCTGTCAGTATCTTCCATGCTAGGTGGGTTATTCTCACGATATGTGTTGATTCACTATCATTCACGAGAAAGTGGCTGGTATTCAGGATGCCCAGTCCCATGCTCAAAAATCAAATCAAAATATAATGAAACAAAACTCCCCCAAGATTGTTGTTTGTATGGACGATACCCGTGGATTCGGCTCACCGTGGAGTGTGATTGATTGGTGGAGGGGGAGTAAAAACTTTACCATTCTGTTTGGGAACCGCCTATAATGTATCTAGCATGGAAGATATCGAGATCTCTCGGTTGTTATGTTGACAATGAAAGCATACCGCTCAAAATTATTATTCATCTCTATTTTAAAAACTCGAGCTCTGGCACCTTTGCAAATCAATGCTTCCCTCTGTGAAGGGCCTATATTTTACTTTCTAGTACTTACCTTTATGCAAGAGTCATGGTGATCTTAACCACTCCCTATATTTCGCCTTTTTCTCTTGGCAAGCGTCATGTGTTGAATGATCTAGACATATATATCGACACAAATATATTTGATCATGAATTATTATTGTTGACAATTATCTATATGATAAATAAGTTGGGAGGCGAAACATTAAGCCCCTGTCTTTCTCTGTGTTCGATGGATGCTATTTGTTCTAAAAATATGCTTTGAGTGTCAATAATCATGGAAGACTATATGATAGTTGAGTATGTGGAATTTGCTAAATCAAAGCTCTTACATAGACCCTTCCTGAAAACAAGATGAATTGCAATTGTTCGATGACTAGGAATATGGTTTGTTAGTTTTCAAGAAACTTTCTGGTCTATACTTCAACATGTGAATAGCTTGTTACTTGATCATGAGAAGTTTTATGAGATGAGCTACTGTTTATGGTTTATATTGATGCTAGAAAAAGTGATTGGAATTATCATTGATCAAACTTGTGCACTTGCTAGCATTCACATTTCATAAATTATTTCTTTTATCATTTACCTACTCGAGGACGAGCTGGAATTAAGCTTGGGGATGCTCATACGTCTCCAACATATCTATAATTTATGAAGTATTCATGCCATGTTTACAATAATTTTATATGATTTTATTAGAACTAACCCAGACTGACGCTGTTTTCAGCAGAATTACCATGATGTCATTTTTTGTGCAGAAATAAAAGTTCTCGGAATGGGCTGAAAATTTACGGAGAATATTTTTGGAAAATATAAAAAATACCGGAGCAAAAAGATACCAGAGAGGAGTCCCGAGGAGGCCACAAGCCTAGGGGGCGCCCCCCTAGGGCGCGCCCCCCTGGCTCGTGGGTCCCTCGAGCACCCCCCTGACTTGATTCCAACGCCAAGTACTCCTATAAATCGAGAAACCTCCAGAAAGAAACCTAGATCGGGACTTCCGCCGCCGCAAGCCTCTGTAGCCACGAAAAACCAATCGGGAGCCTGTTCCGGCACCCTGCCGGAGGGGGAAACCATCACCGGAGGCCATCTTCATCATCCCGGCGGTCTCCATGATGAGGAGGGAGTAGTTCACCCTAGGGGCTGAGGGTATGTACCAGTAGCTATGTGTTTGATCTCTCTCTCTCGTGTTCTTGAGATGACACGATCTTGATGTACCGCGAGCTTTATTAATATAGATGAATCATATGGAGCTTTCCCCTCTCTATCTTCTTGTGATGAATTGAGTTTTCCCTTTGAAGTTTTCTTATCGGATTGAGTCTTTAAAGGACTTAAGAACACTTGATGTATGTCTTGCGATGGGATATTCGTGGTGACAATGGGATGTTCTATTGATCCACTTGATGTATGTTTTGGTGATCAACTTGCGGGTTCCGTGACCTTGGGAATCTATGCATAGGGGTTGGCACACGTTTTCGTCTTGACTCTCCGGTAGAAACTTTGGGGCACTCTTTGAAGTTCTTTATGTTGGATTGAACATGATGAATCTGAAATTGTGTGATGCATATCGTATAATCAAGCCCATGGGTACCCGTGGTGACATTGGAGTATCTAGGTGACATTAGGGTTTTGGTTGATGTGTATCTTAAGGTGTTATTTTAGTACGAACTCTAGGGCTGTTCGTGACACTTATAGGGATAGCTCATAAGATTGATCGGAAAAGATAACTTTGAGGTGGTTTCGTACCCTACAATAATTTCTTCGTTTGTTCTCCGCTATTTGTGACTTTGGATTGAACTCTTTGTCGCACGTGAGGGATTTACATATGATTCAACTATGTTAGTATTGTTGAGAGAATTTGCACTAGTGAAAGTATGAACCCTAGGCCTTGTTTCTAAGCATTGCAATACCGTTTGTGCTCACTTTTATCATTAGTTACCTTGCTGTTTTTATATTTTCAGATTACAAAAACCTATATCTACCATCCATATTACACTTGTATTACCATCTCTTCACCGAACTAGTGCACCTATACAATTTACCATTGTATTGGGTGTGTTGGGGACACAAGAGACTCTTTGTTATTTGGTTGCAGGGTTGTTTGAGAGAGACCATCTTCATCCTACGCCTCCCACGGATTGATAAACCTTAGGTCATCCACTTGAGGGAAATTTGCTACTGTCCTACAAAACTCTGCGCTTGGAGGCCCAACACGAATCTACAAGAAGAAGGTTGCGTAGTAGACATCAGGGGGCGGCTCGGCACTGGTTCACACCCTTTGGCCGAGCGCAGTGGAGCCGCTCTCCATGAGCCGGCTGTCGAGGTGGCCGGAAGCCGGGTCCGCGCGGGTGAACGCCTGGAGGGCTTCCGCGGCGCGCGCCGGAGTGGCCATGGTGCTTCGCGTCGCGAAGTCGTGGTACCCCGGGCTGGACTTGGGGCAGCTTGCGGCCTAGCGCGCCGACACGGATGCGGAGCTGGAGGCGGCTGCCGACGCGCTGGCCGTGCAGGCCAGTGACCTCGCGTCCTTTTCTCCGTGGGACGAATACGTCCCGGAGCGGACGGCAGACGGCGAGGTGATCCCGAAGGATCATTACGCGCTTGCGCTTGACGACCCGGAGGGTAGCGCCGGCGAGACGGACGACGAAGACGCCGAGTCCAGCACCGACGAATACGTCGACTCTGAGCCAGCTCAGGACTTGGACGCGGGGGCCGACACGGAGCGTGCCATGGCCAAGGACGGGGCTTCTACCTCAGCCGCCGCGGAGAGCACAGGCGGAGGAGACGGTGCCGCCACTAGTTAGGGTCCTTTTGTTTTCCTGCTCTTTGTTAGACTGCAATTCCACCCAGTGGGGGTGTAATGTAACGAACATGTGGCCTTGGGCCTTTATGCTTTTGTGTATGAACTTGTGTTTTGCATGTTTTTGTGTATGAAATTTAATGCGTGCCCACTCGCCCCTGGCCTACCGTTCCTTTGACTCCTTTTTTGCCCAAAACTTCATTCCCTTTGGCTTCGGCCCCGCCAGCCGGACAGCCAGGAGCTGGTCTGTAGCTAGGACGGGGCGTTAACCTCTGGGGAGTCGGTCGTGGGGTTTTTTGGAGTCACGAAACGTTCGTCCAGGGTGAGTGCGTCAGAGGCCGGTAGAAAAAGGTAAAGACTCGGCTAGCCGTAGATGACAGCCCGCCCGCCAACGGTGTTCGTGTGTGCTAAGTTTCTGCCCCAACAACCTGCCGGTCGGACAACCGGGAGCCGGTCTGTAGCCGGGTAAGGGGGAGGGGTTTTGCTTAGCTCACATTACTTTGGCCGTTTTCGGGGAGTGGTACCATGGCTAGCCGACGAGTCCCCAGGTCCGGGGAGTCGTATTTTGGGAGCCGGTTCCTTGCAACAAACTGAATTTGATGGAAACGAGAAGGGTATGGCCCAAGAGCTGGCTTGGGGCACCCGTTGCATTCATAAGCCCAAAAGGGAGGATACATACATACACTGGTTTTAGCAGTAAAACGGACGAAGGAGCGCCGCGTTCCACGGGCGCTACGTCTCCTCGCCGGAGGCGTCTCTCTTGTGCTTCTGCGGCTTCTGGGCGTCTATTAGATAGTACGCGTTGTTGTGCAGCGCCTTGCTGACGATGAACGGGCCCTCCCATGGGGAGGACAACTTGTGTTGGCCGGCTGTGCGATGATGGTGACGAGCTCACCTTCCTATTTGCTGCTGAGGTTGGCGCCAATGGTGACGCACTGCTTGGGGTTGGCTGGGTCGAGCGGTATCTACTTGGTGTCCTTGGACGGTTGGAACGTTGCCTCAATGGCCGGCTGGGATGGGAGAGTCGGCACGGCCGGCTGCTCGGTAGCTTGAGCCACGAGCCGGTCGAGCTGCCGCTTCTCCTCCGCAATTACCAGCGCCTTGGCCAGCCGGCTGTCGTCATGAGCGCACTCGATCGACTTCTTGTCGTCGCCGCTGATGGTTATGATGCCCTTGTGGCCCGGCATCTTCATCTTGGGGTAGGCGTAGTGGGGCACCGCCATAAACTTGACAAGGGCCGGCCTGCCCAGCAGCGCGTGGTAGGGACTGTTGAGGTCCACCACCTCGAACCATATCGGCTCGCGGCGGAAGTGGCTCTTGTCGCCGAAGAGGACGTCGAGCCGGATCTTGCCGATGGGGGAGCAAGACTGCCCTGGGACGATGCCGTGGAAAACCGACCGACTCGGCTGCAGGTCTTTCTCCCTGAGCCCTAGCTTGAGCAGCGTGTCATGGTAGAGGATGTTGATGCTGCTGCCCCCGTCGATCAGCACCCGCGAGAAGCGGCAGGTGAGCCTTTCGAAGGCGATGGTGGGATCGAGAACGAGGGCGTAGCTACCGGGGTTCGGCATCACTGCCGGGTGGTCGGCCCGGCTCCAGGTAACCGGCTTCTCAGACCAGTGCATGAACTGGGAGACCGAGGTGACGGTGGCGTTCACCACATGTCGGCGGTGGCGCAGGCTATGCTTGTCGGCTCCTTCGTTGGTGAAGACGACGTAAGCCCCGTCCTGATCGGGGAACTGGTCGTGGAGACGGCCATCGTTGGGAGCCCGAGCCGGTGGCGGTGCCGTAGCCGGCGTGGCCGCAAGAGCACGGGGAGCCGCCGGGGGAGGAGCCGGAAGGCCCTCGCCCCAGGCTAGCCGTTGGGAGAAGCTGCACTGCCGCAGTGTGTGCGTGGCCGACTTCGCCCCAGAGTGCATCTTGCACGGAGCGTCGAGCATCTGCTCGAAGGTGAGCTTGGGCTACCAGGTGTTCTTGCCAGTTCGCTGGTGTTGGCTGGACGCCTGGGCAGCCGGCTGCTCCTCCTCGATGGAGGTGACCTGTTTGCTCCCGTAGCGGGGCTCAAGCTGGTCGGCCTTCCGCTTGTTGTTCTGCTGCTACCGGTTGTCGGCAGCCGACCGTGGCGCGGCAGGAGGCGGGGTGGCCTTGCCGGTCGCGCTGACCTTAATCCGCATAGCGGAGTCGGCCGTGGCGTACTTGTCCGCCTTGGCCATGAGCTCAGCCAAAGTGGCCGGCTTCGAGCACATGAGCTTGTGCTTGAGGAGGGTGACGTCCCGGCAGCCCTCGGAGAAGTACTGGATGGCTTGCACCTCGTGCACCCCCTCGCAGGAGTTGCAGAGCTCGGTCCACCACGTGAGGTAGTCGCGGAGGGATTCCTCCGGCTCCTGGACGCACATGGCCAGCTCGCGGGGGCGGCTGGGCCGCTTGTAGGTGCCGGTGAAGTTGCGGACGAAAGCCTCCTTGAAGTCCGTCCAAGCATTGATGCTGCCGACCGGCAGGCTGTTAAGCCAAGTCCGGGCCGACCCAATCAGCATCAGAGGAACGTAGCGCACTGCGACGCGCTTGTTCCCCCTAGCGATGCCGACTGCGGTGGTGTAGTCGATGAACCAGTCTTCCGGCTTGGCGGTGCCGTTGTATTTTGGAGTGTCGCAGGGGAGCGTGAAGCCGGTGGGGAACGACTCGTCATGGATCCGAGGGCCGAAGCACGCCGGCCTGATTGGACCCTCCTCCTCCAAGAGGGCAGATTGTGCCAGCCGGTCGATGCGGGTTCGAGCGTCGTTCTTGCTCCGCGGGACGCGCAGGCCGAGCCGAGCGGCGAGCTCGGGCGGACAGTCGGAGCGGGCGAGCGCGCGCGCTCCCCCTGTGGGGGTGGAGTGTGGGCGCGGCTGCGCAGGCCGCCTCCTACCGCGGCGTCGTTGTGCTGGCTCATGACAGCCGGCGGCTCGTCTCCCAGACGGGAGCACCCATTATGAGATCCAGTGCCCCGCCGGCCGGAGCCGCGGGAAGAAGAGGCTTGCTGGGCCGGCTGGCGTTGGCCAGCAGTCGGCGGAGCGTCCCCCTCGGGGACGGGTATTTCGGAGCCGGCGTTGGCGCGGTCGAGCTGGGCCTGCTGAGTGTTGGCGGCGGCGATGAGGTCTTGGATGTGCCGCTCCAGCTGCTCACGCTCTTCACCTTCCAGGTCGGCGTAGGCCACCTGGGCGGCCCTCATGTTGGCCGCCGGTGTGTCGTAGGTGGGGAGCCTGCCACCTAGGATTTCTGCGACCACACAGCCACAGTTGCGGACGTCACCACGCCGGCTGGGCTCGTTGCCGGCGGGGGTGAGGCCGTAGGCGGAGTTGTACTCGCGCTGCGCGGACTCCATCCGGCGCTTGGTGGTTGCGAGCATGGTCGGCTCCGCGAATAGCAACTGGCGAGCTGCCTTCTGCTCAGCCGTAGTTGTGGTCGGGTTTGTCGTAGGCGCGACGGGGGTGCTGAGGCCCCGAAGCACGGAGCCGAGGGGGTTGGAGGTGCCGGTGCCGGCGGCTGCGGCGGCCGCCTGCGCCTCCGCCCTGGCGCGACCGGTGGTCATGGAGGAGCCAGCGACCATTACCCCCGCGCGGACGCAGGAGTCGTCAGCATCGTCCGAGGCGATTGCGCCCGCGAACGAGGGCGGGTCGAGGCAGTCGACAACCTCTCTAGGGTACTCATCGGCGGCTGGCTCGCCGGCGAGGCTCAGCCCGCCGAAGCATTCGGCGAGGGTGGCGACGTTGGAGAAAGCGGCGCTGCTGCGCAACTCATCGGAGAGGTCGGTACCGATGCCTACAGGGTGGGCGGGAACCAGGTTCCGCATCGAGGGAGCTAGTCCCATGAGCGTGCAGGTCCGCCCGGACGCGGAGCGGCCGGGGGAGTTGGCGAAGGGTCCCGCCCGGAGCATGACTCCGGCCGGCGCCGTGGACGGCCCCACGGTGGGCGCCAACTGTCATCGTTTTCTCCCGACAGATGCCATGGGGTGGCTTATTGAGAGTGGTTGGGGCCGAAGGACGCCGACGGGCTCCGGTGACGGGATTGGGGACAAGCGGCGATAGACACGCGATGTACCCAGGTTCGGGGCCCTCTTTGAGAGGTAACACCCCTAGTCCTGCTTGCCTAGTTGATAGACCAAGAGAACTACCATGGTGCTCCTTGGGCTGTTGGCTAGAGGAGGAAGATGGAGCTAGCCAGCTCTTCTTGCCTCTCTAGGTGTGTGAGTGGGAGATAATGCTTGCCCGTTGCATGGGGGCGTCGGGGGGTTTTATAGGCCAACCCCCCGGCTTACAATATACATATGCGGCACCGGGGGGACCCGACTGGTGGCCTCTCTAGCCGGCCAGGGGGACCCCCGGTCGAAGGGTCTTGTCATTGGTGGGGCCCGCCGACTGCAGGGTCCCATCGGGAGCCGGTGGGTGGGCCCAATGACGGTCCATCGCCATTGGCGCGTGCTTATCACGCCGCAGTACGGGTCGCCCGGCGCGGCGTCATCTTGTGGTAGCTGGCCGCAGTCAGCGGTACGGCCGGCTGCGCTGTAGCCATGCCGGGGCAGGTAATGGAGTGGTTGAGGGTGTGCGGGCGCTATGCCGTCTGCCCGGTCGCAGTCGGCCGGAGTCAGAGGCACTGTTGCCTCCACTGTGGCCATGCGGGCGCTGACCTCCGACGCGACGGGGGCCACTGTAGCCATGCGCACCCTGACCGCGGTACCGGAGGCACTGCTGACACGCTGTGCGTCAGGTCACCGTCCTGTGAGGCGTGGTGACATGACGGGAGCTAACCTGCCGGCCCGATGGCCTGGCGCCTCCACCTCTGGCCGGCCGGCTAGTCGCAGCCGACCAGGCGGAGCCGGACTACAGGGGGAGGCGGCTCGCCCTGTAGTCGTTTTTTGAAAAGCTGGAGCAAAGACCCAGCTGAGGCTACCCCGGGGTTATCCCCCCGTCAATATAAGCCATAGTAAAGTTAAACTACAGTAGGTATAATGCAATTATAAAATTTGAATGGGTTTACAACAGTACCTAAAGTAGTGAT
Source organism: Elymus sibiricus (assembly GCA_039707655.1). Taxonomy (NCBI): domain Eukaryota; kingdom Viridiplantae; phylum Streptophyta; class Magnoliopsida; order Poales; family Poaceae; genus Elymus; species Elymus sibiricus. Next base: position 113,275,985 of record CM077663.1, on the reverse strand, counting down.
TTGCTTTATTATACTAACGGATCTCACGAAGATTTTGTTGAGTTTTGTGTGATTGAAGTTTTCAAGTTTTGGGTGAGATCACGATGGATGAAGGAATAAGGAGTAGCAAAATCCTAAGCTTGGGGATGCTACCGCACCCCCAAGATATATCCAAAGAGTAACAAGCAACTAAGCTTGGGGATGCCCCCGAGTGGCATCCCCTCTTTCTTCTAACGACCATCGGTATTTTACTTGGAGCTATATTTTTATTCGTCACATATCATGTGTTTTGCTTGGAGCATCTTGTATCTTTGCTTGCTTTGTTTGTTAGTTTTTCCTTTGTATCCTTGCTGTACACACCTATTTGAGAAAGCCAAAATCATGCTATGATTTGTTAGAATTGCTCTAGTGCTTCACTTATATCTTTTTGAGCACGGTGTGCTTGGAAGCTTTTGTAGAAATACTCTCACGCTTCACTTAGATTAATTTGAGAGTTAGTAAATTTTTTAAGAAATCCTCTCATGCTTCACTTATACCTTTTTGAGAGATGAAATCTTTATGCTCATGTGCTTCACTTAAATTTGTTTGAGCTTGCCAAAAAGCAATGGCAATATATGAAACTAGTCCCAAAGTGATAGATATCCAAGGAGGATATAATAAAAACTTTCATGAAGATCATTGGACAAATTAAACTTGATTCCTTGTAATAGTTTTGAAACATGATGATAGTAATATGTGAGTCATGTTAGTGAGTAATTATGCTTAGTAGGAATATTGATGTTAAGGTTTGTGATTCCCTATGCATGCACGAAAGTCAATAGTTATGCAATGAAGTTACATCCTACTTGTGGTGCATTATTCGGTGTTAGTTATGTTCAATGCTCACTTATGTAATTTTTCGTTTCTTGGTTTGGTTGCTTCCCAATCTATTTGCTAGCCTTCATTTGTACTAAGTAGAAATACTACTTGTGCATCCAAAATCCATAAACCAAGTTTTGCCTTATGAGTCCAGCATACCTACCTATATGCGGTATTTCCATGCCGTTCCAAGCAAATTTGTATGTGCCATCTCTAAATTTTCAAAATAAATTTTCTCTTTTGTGTGCCCATACCACTCATGAAACGGTGGGGAGTGTCCAATATTTTTCCATGCTAGATGTGTTATTCTCAAGGTGAGTGTTTATTCACTTGTCATTGCACGAGAGTGCGGTGGTAATAGGGATGCCCATTCTCGAAATGAAAAAGAAAAAAATTACTTTATGTTGTCAAATAATAAATTCCTTGGAAAGTGTTGGTATGGAAGGCAACCGTGGATACGGCCCGCCATGGAAAGTGAAAGTTTGGTGGAAAAAGGAATAAACTTTCTTTTCTGTTTGGGAACCGCCTATGATATATCTAGCATGGAAAGTATTGTGAGCTACTTTGTCATTTTCGTTGACAGGAAAAGCATGCCACCCAAAATATTTTTTCTCTCAATTTAAAACTATGAGCTCTCGCACCTCTACAAATTCCTACTTCCCTCTGCGAAGGGCCTATCTATTTACTTTATGCAATTTTTATTTTTGCTTTGAGGCTCCATCTTCTCTTATAAGCACCAACTAGGGGGCACTATGATCGTACTCGACCATTGGGCATAGCTAATATTTGAGTGTGTTTCATGAATGGATCAATGATTGAGCATGATGGGCTAGGGATAACTTTCTTTAGTGTTGATATTTTGAAAGACATGGTTGCTTGTTGACATGCTTGAGTATTGAAGTCATTATGTTAAAACTAGACTATTGCTTTGAATCATTTACAAGTCCAAATGTCCATGCTATACAAAAGAAAAGAATATGATGAACATGTTAGGCAGCATTCCACACCAAAAATTCTGTTTTTTATGATTTACCTACTCGAGGACGAGTAGGAATTAAGCTTGGGGATGCTGATACGTCTCCAACATATCTATAAGTTTTGCTTGTTCCATGCTGTTATATTATCATTCTTGGATGTTTTACAATCATTTTATTACAACTTTATATCATTTTTTGGGACTAACCTATTGACATAGTGTCAAAGTGCCAGTTGTTGTTTTTGCTTGTTTTTTACTTCGCAGAAAATCAGTACCAAACGGAGACCAAATGCTGCGGGGATTTTTGTGGATTTTTTCTGGACCAAAAGAAAGAAGATGGGCCAAAGAACACCAAAAGAGGGGGCCCAGGGTGGCCACCCTCCACCAGGGCACGCCAGAGGCCCCCTAGCATGGCCTGGTGTGGGATGGGCACCTCGGGCACCCCCTCAACCGACTATTGTGCCTATAAATTCCCAGAAAATCCAAAAACCCTAGAGGAGTCGACGAAATGCAATTCCAGCCGCCGCAAGTTCCAGAACCGCGAGATCCAATCTAAACACCATCACGGAGGGGTTCATCTTCCTCATAGGTGCCTCTCCGATGATGCGTGAGTAGTCCACCATAGACCTACGGGTCCGTAGGCAGTAGCTAGATGGCTTCTTCTCTCTCTCTCTTATGATTCTCAATACAATGGTCTCTTGGAGATCTATTTGATGTAAACTTTTGCGATGTGTTTGTTGGGATCCGATGAATTTTGAGTTCATGATCAGTTTCTATCCATGAATATTATTTGAGTCCTCTTTGATCTCTTATATGTATGATTGCTTTTAGCATCGTATTTATTCTTTGAATCTTTGGTTTAGTTAGGCCGACTAGATTGATTTTTCTTGCCATGGGAAGAGGTGCTTTGTGATGGGTTCGATCTTGCGGTGTTCTTTCCCAGTGACAGAAGGGGCAGCAAGACACGCATGTATCGTTGCTATTAAGGATAACAAGATGGGGTCTATTCCTACATGAATAGATCTTGTCTACATCATGCCATCGTTCTTATTGCATTACTCCATTTTTCCATGAACTTAATACACTAGATGCATGCGGGATAGCGGTCAATGTGTGGAGGAATAGAGGTAGATGCAGGCAGGAGTCGGTCTATCTATCTTGGACGTGATGCCTATATAATGATCATCGCCTTGGATATCGTCATGACTATTCGATTTTCTATCAATTGCCCAACAGTAATTTGTTCACCCACCGTGCGCTATACTCATGAGAGAAGCCACTAGTGAACCCTATGGCCCCCGGGTCTACTTTTCTATCATATTGCTTTCCGATCTATGTTTTTTGCAATCTTTGTTTTCAGATCTACAAAACCAAAAAACCAAAAAACATATTGCTGCATATTTACTCTTAACAAATTAGAGCACCTAAACCCTCTGAACAAATTAAAGTAGAACCTAGTGTTGCCATGGTTAAATATCTCTTGTTAGAAAATATGGATGGGCATGTTATTTACTTCTGTGATGAAGCTGATAGAATTGCCAAACCAGATGAAAAAGATAAACATAGACCCATAGTGGGTATGCCTGTTGTCTCAGTCAAAATAGGAGATCATTGCTATCATGGTTTACGTGATTTGGGTGCTAGTGTGAGTGCTATTCCTTTTACCTTATACCAAGAAATTATGAATGAAATAGCACCAGCTGAAATGGAAGACATTGATGTTACTATTAAACTTGCTAATAGAGACACCACCACACCACTTGGGATTGTTAGAGATGTCGAAGTCTTGTGTGGGAAAATAAAATATCCTACTGGTTTTCTAGTTCTTGTTTCCCACAAGATGACTTTTGTCCCATTATCTTTGGTAGACCTTTCTTGAACACCATCAATGCTAAGATAAATTGTGAAAAACAAACAGTCGGTGTTAGTTTTGGTGATGTGTCTCATGAGTTTAATTTTTGCAAGTTTAGTAGACAACCTCGCGATAACGAATTATCTAGTAAGCATGAAATAATTGGTCTTGTTTCTATTGATGTACCTCCTACTGATCCACTAGAACAATATTTGCTAGACCATGAAAATGATATGCACTTGCGTGAAAGAAATGAAATAGATAAAATTTTGTTTGAACAACAACCTCTCCAAAAACATAATTTATCTATTGAAACTCTAGGAGGTCCTCCTCCACCTAAAAGTGATCCTGTGTTTGAATTAAGACAATTGCCTGACACTTTGAAGTATGCTTATCTTGATGAGAAAAAGATATATCATGTTATTATTAGTGCTAACCTTTCAGAACATGAAGAAGAAAGATTATTAAAAATTCTGAGGAAGCACCGGGCTGCTATTGGATATACTCTTGATGATCTTAAGGGCATTAGTCCCACTCTATGTCAGCACAAGATTAATACGGAACCTGATGCTAAACCCGTTGTTGATCACCAACGACGATTGAATCCTAAGATGAAAGAAGTGGTAAGAACTGAAATATTAAAGCTTCTTGAAGCAAGTATAATCTATGACATAACTGATAGTAGATGGGTAAGTCCCGGTCATTGTGTCCCTAAGAAGGGAGGTGTTACTGTTGTGCCTAATGATAAAAATGAACTTATCCCACAAAGAATTGTCACTGGCTATAGAATGGTAATTGATTTTAGAAAATTAAATAAAGCTACTAGAGAAGATAATTAATTACCCTATGCCTTTCATTGATCAAATGCTAGAAATATTATCTAAGCACACACACTTTTGTTTTCTGGATGGATATTCTGATTTCTCTCAAATACCTGTATCACAATCTGATCAAGAGAAAACCACCTTTACTTGTCCTTTTGGAACCTATGCTTATAGACGTATGCCTTTCGGTTTATGCAATGCACCTGCTACCTTTCAAAGATGTATGACTGCTATATTCTCTGATTTTTGTGAAAAGATTGTGGAGGTTTTCATGGATGATTTTTCCGTTTACGAAACTTCTTTTGATGATTGGTTAAGCAACCTTGATCCAGTTTTGCAGAGATGTGAACAAACTAATCTTGTCTTGAATTGGGAGAAGTGCCACTTTATGGTTAATGAAGTTATTATCTTGGGGCATAAAATATCTGAACGAGGTATTGAGGTGGATAAGGCTAAAGTTGATGCAATTGAGAGAATGCCATGTCCTAAAGATATTAAAGGTATTCGGAGTTTCCTTGGTCATGCTAGTTTCTATAGGAGGTTCATTAAAGAATTCTCTAAAATTTGTAGGCCTCTTACTAATCTTTTACAAAAGGCTATTCCATTTGTTTTTGATGATGATTGTGTAGAAGCCTTTGAAACACTCAAGAAAGCCTTAACTTTTGCACCTATCGTTCAACCACCTGATTGGAACTTGCCTTTTGAAATTATGTGTGATGCTAGTGATTATGATATTGGTGATGTTCTAGGACAAAGAGTTGATAAGAAATTAAATGTTATCCATTATGCTAGCAAAACTCTAGACAGTGCCCAACGAAATTATGCTACTACTGAAAAAGAATTTTTAGCAGTTGTGTTTGCTTGTGATAAATTTAGATCCTACATTGTTTATTCCAAAGTCATTGTTCACACTGATCATGCTGCTATAAAATATCTTATGGAAAAGAAAGATGCTAAACCTAGACTCATTAGGTGGGTTCTATTGCTTCAAGAATTTGATTTACATATCACTTATAGGAAAGGAGCTGAGAACCCCGTAGTTGATAACTTGTCTAGGTTGGAAAATATTCTTGATGACCCACTACCTATTGATGATAGTTTTCCTGATGAACAGTTAGCTATAATAAATGTTTCTCAAAACACTCCTTGGTAGCTGATTATGCTAACTACATTGTTGCTAAATATATACCACCTAGTTTCACATACCAACAAAAGAAAAAATTCTTCTATGATTTAAGACACTACTTTTGGGATGACCCACATCTTTATAAAGAAGGGGTAGATGGTATTATTAGACCTTGTGTACCTGAGCATGAACAGGAACAAATCCTACGGAAATGTCATTCCGAAGCTTATGGAGGACATCATGCGGGAGATAGAACTGCTCACAAGTTATTGCAATCTGGTTTTTATTGGCCTACTCTCTTCAACGATGCCCGCAAGTTTGTCTTGTCTTATGATGAATGTCAAAGAATTGGTAATATCGGTAAGCGTCAGGAAATGCCTATGAATTATTCACTTGTTGTTGAACCATTTGATGTTTGGGGTTTTGATTATATGGGACCTTTTCCTTCCTCTAATGGGTACACTCATATTTTGGTTGATGTTGATTATGTCACTAAATGGGTAGAAACTATTCCAACTAGTAGTGCTGATCATAACACCTCCATTATAATGCATAAAGAAGTTATCTTCCCGAGGTTTGGAGTCCCTAGATACTTAATGACTGATGGTGGTTCACACTTTATTCATGGTGCTTTCCGTAAGATACTTGCTAAATATGATGTTAACCATAGAATTGCATCACCCTATAATCCTCAATCTAGTGGTCAAGTTGATCTTAGCAATAGAGAAATAAAATTAATATTACAAAAAAATGTCAATAGGTCTCGAAAGAATTGGTCCAATAAACTAGATGATGCATTTTGGGCAATTAAAGAACTCAATTATGATTTCAAACTTGCCGGTGAGAAGAGGTTATTTGATATTAGCTCGCTAGATGAATGGAGAACCCAAGATTATGAAAATGCCAAACTATTCAAAGAAAAGTTAAAAGATGGCATGACAAAAGAATCCAAAAGCAGGAATTCAAAGTTGGAGAATATATTCTTTTGTACAACTCTCGTTTAAGATTTTTTGCAGGCAAGCTTCTTTCCAAATGGGAAGGACCATATGTTATCGAAGAGGTTTATCGTTCTGGAGCTATCAAGATTAATAATGCCGAAGGTACTAACCCGAAGGTGGTCAATGGTAAAAGAATTAAACCCTATATCTCAGGTACGCTGACGTGGCTTGAGACTGCGTCGGTATTTCCCCAAAGAGGGAGGGATGATGCAGCACAGCGACGGTAAGTATTTCCCTCAGTTATGAAACCAAGGTATCGAACCAGTAGGAGGATCACCACCACCTAATAAACATCACCTGCACACAAAGAACAAATACTTGCAACCCGACCCGAAAGAGAGGTTGTCAATCTCTCTACGGCAAAAAGATAGATTAGGATATGATAGATTTGAGAGATAGATCTCTCAAGAACACAAAATAAAAAGAGCAAATAAAAAGTGCACCAAGTTATTTTTTGGTTTTTGGAATAATAGATCTGAAAACAAAAGATACAAAAAGATAGCTCAGAAAGCAATATGTTGGAAAAGTAGACCCGGGGGCCGTAGGTTTCACTAGTGGCTTCTCTCATGAGTATAGCACACGGTGGGTGAACAAATTACTGTTGGGCAATTGATAGAAGATCAAATAATCATGACGATACCCAAGACACTGATCATTATATAGGCATCACGTCCAAGATAAGTAGAAGGACTCCTGCCTGCATCTACTACTATTACTCCACACATCGACCGCTATCCAGCATGCATCTAGTGTATTAAGTTCATGGAAAAATGGAGTAATGCAATAAGAACGATGCCATGATGTAGACAAGATCTATTCATGTAGGAATAGACCCCATCTTGTTATCCTTAATAGCAACGATACTTCGTGCCTCGCTGCCCCTTCTGTCACTGGGAGAGGACACCGCAAGATCGAACCCATCACAAAGCACCTCTTCCCATGGCAAGAAAAATTGATCTAGTTGGCCTAACTAAACCAAAGATTTGAAGAAGAAATACGAGGCTATAAGTAATCATGCATATAAGAGATCAAAGAAGACTCAAATAATATTCATGGATAGAAAATAATCATGAACTCAAAATTCATCGGATCCCAACAAACACACCGCAAAAGTTTACATCAAATAGATCTCCAAGAGACCATTGTATTGATAATCAAAAGAGAGAGAGAGGAAGCCATCTAGCTACTGCCTACGGACCCGTAGGTCTATGGTGGACTACTCACGCATCATCGGAGAGGCACCAATGAGGATGATGAACCCCTCCGTGATGGTGTTAGATTGGATCTCGAGGCTCTGGATCTTGCGGCGGCTGGATGTGTTTTTCGTCGACTCCTCTAGGGTTTCTGGAATATTTGGGAATTTATAGGCGTCAGAGGCGGTGGAGAGGGGTCCCAAGGAGGGCACAACCCATCAGGGCATGCCTGGGGCCTCTGGCACGCCCTGGTGGGTTGTGGTCTCCACGGCCCACCTCTCTGGCACTTCTTTGGCCCACTGGATGTCTTCTGGTCCAAAAAAATCTCCAAAAAGTTTCGTCGCGATTGGACTCCATTTGGTACTGATATTCTGCGAAGTAAAAAAACAAGCAAAAACAACAACTGGCACTTTGGCACTATGTCAATAGGTTAGTCCCAAAAAATGGTATAAAGTCACTATAAAATGATTGTAAAACATCCAAGAATGATAATATAACAGCATGGAACAAGCAAAAATTATAGATACGGTGGAGACATATCAGCATCCCCAAGCTTAATTCTTACTCGTTCTCGAGTAGGTAAATGATAAAAACAGAATTTTTGATGTGGAATGCTGCCTAACATGTTCATCACATAATCTTTTCTTTTGTAGCATGGACATTTGGACTTTTAGATGATTCAAAGCAATAGTCTAGTTTTAACATAATGATTTCAATACTCAAGCTTGCCAACAAGCAACCATGTCTTTCAAAATATCAACACTAAATAAAGTTATCCCTAGCCCATCATGATCAATCATTGATCCATTCATGAAACACACTCAAATATTAGCTACAACCAATGCTCAAGTACGATCATAGTGCCCCCTAGTTGGTGCTTTATAAGAGAAGATGGAGACTCAAAGTAAAAATAAAAATTGCATAAATTAAATAGATAGGCCCTTCGCAGAGGGACGTAGGGATTTGTAGAGGTGCCAGAGCTCAAAGTTTTAAATTGAGAGAGAAAATTATTTTGAGTGGCATGCCTTTCCTATCAACGAAAATGACAAAGTAGTTCTAAACACTTTCCATGCTAGATATATCATAGGCAGTTCCCAAACAGAAAATAAAGTTTATTCCTTTTTCCACCATTCTTTCACAATCCATGGCTGGCCGTATCCACGGTTGCCTTCCATACCAACACTTTCCAAGGAATTTATTATTTGACAACATAAAGTAATTTTTTTTCTTTTTCATTTCGGGAATGGGCATCCCTATTACCGCCATACTATCGTGCAATGACAAGTGAATAAACACTCATCTTGAAAATAACACATCTAGCATGGAAAAATATTGGACACCCCCTACCATTTCATGAGCGGTACGAGCACACAAAAAGGAAATTTATTTTGAAAAGTAGAGATGGCACATACAAATTTGCTTAGAACGGCGTGGAAATACCTCATATAGGTAGGTATGGTGGACTCATTAGGAAAAAATGGGTTTAAGGATTTTGGATGCACAAGTAGTATTTCTACTTAGTACAAGTGGAGGCTAGCAAATAGATTGAGAAGCATCCAACCAAGATACGAAAATTCACATAAGTGAGCATTGAGCATAACTAGCACCGAATAATGCACCATAAGTAGGATGTAATTTCATTGCATAACTATTGACTTTCGTACTTGCATAGGGAATCACAAACCTTAACACCAATATTCCTACTAAAGCATAATTACTCACTAACATGACTCACATATTACTATCATCATGTCTCAAAACTATTACAAGGAATCAAGTTTAATTTGTCCAATGATCTTCATGAATTTTTTTATTATATCCTCCTTGGATATTTATCACTTTGGGACTAGTTTCAGATATTGCCATTGCTTTTGGCAAGCTCAAACAAATTTAAGTGAAGAACGTGAGCATAAAAGTTTCATCTCTCAAAATAGTATAAGTGAAGCATGAGAGGATTTCTTCAAAATTTACAAACTCTCAAATTAGTCTAAGTGAATCATGAGAGTATTTCTACAAAAAATTCCTAGCACACCGTTCTCAATAAGATATAAGTGAAGCACTAGAGCAATTCTATAGCTCAAGACGTTTAAGTGAAGCATATAGAGCAATTCTAACAAATCATAGCATAATTTTGTCTCTCTAAAATAGGTGTGTCAAGCAAGGATACAAGTGAAAAACTAAAAATCAAAGCAAGCAAAGACTCAAATGATACAAGATGCCCCAAGCAAAACTCGTGATATGTGACGAATAAAAATATAGCTCCAAGTAAAATACCGATGGTCGTTAGAAGAAAGAGGGGATGCCACTCGGGGCATCCCCAAGCTTACTTGCTTGTTTCTCTTTGGATATATCTTGGGGGTGCTATAGCATCGCCAAGCTTAGGCTCTTTTCACTCCTTATTGTTTCATCCATCATGATCTCACCCAAAACTTGAAAACTCCAATCACACAAAACTCAACAAAATCTTCGTGAGATCCGTTAGTATAATAAAGCAAATCACTACTTTAAGTACTGTTGCAAACCCATTAATATTTTATTATTGCATTATACCTACTGTATTTTAACTTTACCTTGGCTCATACCCTTCAATATAACCCATAGATTCATCAAAACAAGCACACAATGCAACGAAAACAGAATCTGTCTTAAACAGAACAGTCTGTAGTAATCTGTACTCTAACCATACTTCTGTAACTCTAAAAATTCTGAAAAATTAGGACAACATAAAGAATTTGTATAGAAATACTATGTTAAAATTTAAGCTCAATATCTCGTTCCAGTAAAAAACGAAAATTCGAAAACTGGAGGCAAAATTTATGTTTCAGATTCAGCATTGTTTCTACTCATCTTATGAACCATCCTAAAGGCTCTACTTGGCACAAACACTAAATAAAACATAAAAAACACAATCATAACAGAGGCATAATTGTGTCAACACTCAAAAACAGAAAGGAAAAAGGAAAATAAATTTAGTCACTTGGTTGCCTGCCAACAAGCGCTATTATTTTATGCCCCTAGCTAGGCATAACGCATAGATTCAAGTATTGTTATCTTTGATTTTTAACTCCTCAATCACGCAACTGGATTTCTTCAAGAATTTAGCATGCATACTCTCAATGACAACACTTCTTGGAAAAATACCACAAAATTCACTTTTGTAAATAGGGTCTCTTACTATTTCAACAAAGTCGGGATGAATACTAATCATTTTAACATCTCCCTCGTGGCCACTAGGTGTAGCAACTTTGTTCTTAGTGACTTGCGTGGTTTTGCCAATTTTTATGGGAGTTTTTTCAATAGTTTTGACAGAAGAAAAAGCCGAACTCAAGTTACTAAAAATTTCTTCCAACTTAGCAATCTGGTAAGGACTCTCTTCTATTCATTCGTTAACTACGGTTTCTTTTTCCTTTAACAATTTAAAGGCATCTCCCGCTTTAGACCCAGTTTTATTAGCAAGATTATGCATTTTCTTATCCAAATTTTCAAGATGTTCTTTGGTAATCATCTTCTTTTCAATAGCATCTAGTCTCTCCATAACTTGTTCGAGTGTTAAAGTTGTTTCATTGATCGTAAGAGACGGTGATCCCACTAAACTTCCCATAGCATTAAAAGCGTCCAAAGATGGACACATCAAGAAATTCCCACTGGTAATCGTATCAAGGACCAATCTATACCAAGTGGTGATGCCCACATAAAAAACTGCGAAGAAGAACAACGGTAGATTGCTTATGGATAGATCTATTATGAGCATAGCAAATCCTATACCAAGCATCTTTTAGGTTCTCCCCTCCCCTTTGCTTAAAATTAAGAACCTCATTATCAGGTGTACACACAATAGAGGAAGGACTAGCCATAACGACAAGGCAAGAGATCTGACGAGAAGAAAGGCAAACGAAAAAGAGGGCGAATAAAATGGTAAATTGGGTGAAGTGGGGGAGAGGAAAACGAGAGGCAAATGGCAAATAATTTAATTGCAAGGAGATGAGATTTGTGATTAGGAACCTGTTAGATGATGATGGTGTCTCCTCGGCGCCAGAGATTGGCACGTAGAAGAGACCGCTTCCTCCCCGGCAACGGCGCCAGAAATTCCTTTGACGTGGCTTGAGACTGCGTCGGTATTTCCCCAAAGAGGAAGGGATGATCCAGCACAGCGACGGTAAGTATTTCCCTCAGTTATGAAACCAAGGTATCGAAGCAATAGGAGGATCACCACCACCTAATAAACAACACCTGCACACAAAGAACAAATACTTGCAACCCAACGCGAAAGAGAGGTTGTCAATCTCTCTGCGATAAAAAGATAGATTAGGATATGATAGATTGGAGAGATAGATCTCTCAAGAACACAAAATAAAAAGAGCAAATAAAAAGTGCAGCAAGGTATTTTTGGGTTTTTGGAATAATAGATCTGAAAACAAAAGAGGCAAAAAGATAGACCAGAGAGCAATATGTTGGAAAAGTAGACCCGGGGGCCGTAGGTTTCACTAGTGGCTTCTCTCATGAGTATAGCACACGGTGGGTGAACAAATTACTGTTGGGCAATTGGTAGAAGATCAAATAATCATGACGATATCCAAGGCGATGATCATTATATAGGAATCACGTCCAAGATAAGTATACCGACTCCTGCCTGCATCTACTACTATTACTCCACACATCGACCGCTTTCCAGCATGCATCTGGTGTATTAAGTTCATGGAAAAACGGAGTAATGCAATAAGAATGATGACATGATGTAGACAAGATCTGTTCATGTAGGAATATACCCCATCTTGTTATCCTTAATAGGAATGATACACGCGTGCTTCGCTGCCCCTTCTGTCACTGGGAGAGGACACCGCAAGATCGAACCCATCACAAAGCACCTCTTCCCATGGCAAGAAAAATCGATCTAGTTGGCCTAACTAAACCAAAGATTCGAAGAAGAAATACGAGGCTATAATTAATCATGCATATAAGAGATCAAAGAAGACTCAAATAATATTCATGGATAGAAACTGATCATGAACTCAAAATTCATCGGATCCCAACAAACACACCGCAAAAGTTTACATCAAATAGATCTCCAAGAGACCATTGTATTGAGAATCAAAAGAGAGAGAGGAAGCCATCTAGCTATTGCCTACGGACCCGTAGGTCTATGTTGGACTACTCACGCATCATTGGAGAGGCACCAATGAGGATGATGAACCCCTCCGTGATGGTGTTAGATTGGATCTCGAGGCTGTGGAACTTGCGGTGGCTAGATGTGTTTTTTGTCGACTCCTCTACGATTTCTGGAATATTTGGGAATTTATAGGTGTCAAAGGCGGTGGAGAGCGGTCCCGAGGAGGGCACAACCCATCAGGGCGCGCCTGGGGCCTCCGGCGTGCCCTTGCGGGTTGTGGTCTCCACGACCCACCTCTCTAGCACTTCTTTGTCCCACTGGATGTCTTTTGGTCCAAAAAAATCTCCAAAAAGTTTCATCGTGATTGGAATCCGTTTGGTACTGATATTCTGCGAAGTAAAAAACAAGCAAAAACAGCAACTAGCACTTTGGCACTATGTCAATAGGTTAGTCCCAAAAAATGATATAAAGTTTCTATAAAATGATTGTAAAACATCCAAGAATGATAATATAACAGCATGGAACAAGAAAAAATTATAGATACGTTGGAGACGTATCATACGCCTATTAATTTTGAAAGCAATGTTATCCAAACCATTACACCGGAGGAACACATAAAAGAAACCTTCCAGAACACTCCAGAATTTTGAAAAAGAGGAGGTACGTGATACGGTAAGTAAACGGACTCCGGAAAATCCACAAAAATATTTTTTGTCAGTTTTGGAATATTACAAAATTAGGAAAATAAGAAATAAACGGGAAACCAATCGAGGTGAGCACGATACACTAGGGCGCGCCAGCCCTACCAGGCACGCCCTGGTGGGTTGTGCCCACCTCGGAAACCTTCCCGACTCCGTTTTCCTTCCATATTCTTGCTTACCAAGATAAAAAAAATTCTTTATATATACCTCCGATTGTTTTGACCACCGCATCGCAGAAAAATCCCCTGTTCTTGTTTCATGTAGTTTTCCTGGCAGATCTGAAAATATGTCGTCTCAAGATTTAGAGGGGGAGAGCTATGTTGCCTACTATATTGCAAACCCTAAGGTCTATGGAGAGGTAGATCATTATGGATGGACCACGGATGAGGAGGAAGACGCCAACATGAAGGAAACAAAGGATGATAGCTCTGAGGAAGAGGATGACCCACTACCTCAGCCCGGAGACATGCATGTGGAAATCAAGAAGTCAAGCCTCCCTAAAGGATACAAAGCTGAGGTTCAATTTATCCCATCTCATTTTCTGCAGGAGAGCAAGGCGGCATTATGCAAAAAGATATTAAAGCTCGAGTTAGAGAATGATGATCTAAGGGAGGAAAATTTTATGCTCAAATATAAGTTGAAGAAGAAGGCTACTTCATCACCACCACCTTCATCATCTTCACCACCAAAGGAGACTTGAGTACACGGGTATGGGCACTCCCCTTGGCTTGATCCAAGCTTGGGGGAGGTGCCCCGGTATCGTATCACCATCACTTTTATTCACCTTTACCTATTTTAGTTTGATCCTTGAATAAAAGTTTAGTATGATCTATTTTCGAGTGCTAGTTTCGTGATCTATCTATCTATGTAATCGAGTGAGAGTTATATAATAAAGTTTAGTTTAAGCTTTTGCTTCTTTACTTTATTGTTGCAATCAAAATAAAAAGGAAATAAATGAAAAAAATCATATGCTAATCTTATGGTAGGTAAGGACATCACATAAGAAAAAGTATAAGTAGTAAAATTTATTGGAGATTGACAAACATAGCATTGGTCAATTGATGCAATTCATGAAAGAATTAATAAGGGAAGAGAAGATTCACATGCAAATACACTATCTTGGACATCTTTTATGATTGTGAGCCCTCATTAAATATTATATGCCAAAATTGTTGACATTGGACAAGGAAGACAATGTAATGATTTATGTTTGTTCATATTCACATAGAAGTTATATTGTCATAGATCCTTCAACATGCAATATCTTTGGTAGCCAAAAAATTCCGCACTAAGTAGAGATACTACTTGTGCATCCAAAGACCCAAAATCCAAATTCATGTTTTGAGAGTCCACCATACCTACCTATGGATCGAGTAAGATCCTTCAAGTAAGTTGTCATCAGTGCAATAAGGCAATAAAAATTGCTTCTAAATGTGTTTG
This sequence comes from Elymus sibiricus, assembly GCA_039707655.1. Taxonomy (NCBI): domain Eukaryota; kingdom Viridiplantae; phylum Streptophyta; class Magnoliopsida; order Poales; family Poaceae; genus Elymus; species Elymus sibiricus. Next base: position 113,260,931 of record CM077663.1, on the reverse strand, counting down.
ATCAATTAGTGTATAAACTTATGATGGCAAATTAATAAAAGCGACGGACTGCATAATAAAGGTTGTTATCATAGGGGGCAATATAGCGTGACGTTCTTTTACATTAAGGGATTTGACATACAAACCAAAAAGCGCATGACAACCTCTGCTTCCCTCTGCGAAGGGCCTATCTTTTACTTTTATGTATTTACTTTTATGCAAGAGTCAAAGTATTCTTCCCTATTCCTTTTCACTTTTTCTTTTTGCAAGCATCATGTGGTAAGGAAAGATCTAGGCACATATATCTAGCTGGATATGAGTGAGCATGAGTTATTATTGTTGACATCACCCTCGAGGTGAATACGTTGGGAGGCGAAACTATAAGCCTCTTTCTTTCTATGTGTCCGGTTGAAACTTTTTGCTCATGGGTATGATGTGAGTGTTAGCAATCATAGAAAACTAAATGATAGTTGAGTATGTGGACTTTCCAAAAGGCTCCGACATGAGACACTTCCTGAAAATATGACGAATTGTAGTTGCAAAGTTGACTGAGAACATAGTTTGTTGGTTTTCAATAAGGTTTATGATTTATACTTCTATGTTCTGATGAATAGTTACTTGTTCATGAGAAGTTATATGATGATGTTATATAATAAAATTTATATGAATAAGTTCTATGATAAAGTTTGTTGCTGCTATGATAATAAGCATGATGCTACTATGTCCGTATTTTGTTTTTATCGACACCTCTCTCTCAAACCATGTAGACATGCTTTTCAATATCGGCTTTCGCTTGAGGACAAGCGAGGTCTAAGCTTGGAGGAGTTGATACGTCCATTTTGCATCATGATTTCCTACTGTTATTTATAATGTTTTGATGCATAATAATGCTTTAGGGAGTGATTCTAATGCCTTTTCTCTCATAATATGCAAGGTTTACACAAAGAGGGAGAATACTGGCAGCTGGAATTCTGGACCTGAAAAGGCACATCAGAGATACCTATTCTGCACATCTCCAAATAAGCTGAAACTTCACGGAGAATTATTTTGGAATATAAAAAAACTGGAGCAAATAACTACCGGAGGGGGCCACCTGGTGAGCACAAGACACGAGGGCGCGCCAACCCCCCCAAGCGCGCCCTGGTGGGTTGTGCTCAGCACGGCCCACCTCCAGTGCCCATCTTCTGGTATTTAAGGTCTTTTGACCTAGAAAAAATAAGGAGAGTACTTTCAGGACAGAACGCCGCTGTCTTGAGGCGGAACTTGGGCAGGAGCACTTTTGCCCTCTGGCGGAGCGATTCCTCCAGGGGAACTTCCATCCCGGAGAGGGAAATCGAAGTCATCGTCATCACCAACACCCCTGTCATCTTTGGGAGGCCAATCTTCATCAACATCTTCAACAGCACCATCTCCTCTCAAACCCTAGTTCATCTCGTGTGTTCAATCTTTGTACCGCAACCTCAGATTGGTACCTGTGGGTGACTAGTAGTGTTGATTACATCTTGTAGTTGATTACTATATGGTTTATTTTGTGGAAGATTATATGTTCAGATCCATTATGCTATTCAATACCCCTCTGATCTTGAGCATGAATATTATTTGTGAGTAGTTACCTTTGTTCTTGAGGTCACGGGAGAAGTCATGTTGCAAGTAATCATGTGAAATTGATATGTGTTCGATATTTTGATGATATGTATGTTGTGATTCCCTTAGTGGTGTCATGTGAACGTCGACTACATGACACTTCACCATCCTTGGGCCTAAGGGAATGCATTGTGGAGTAGTTATTAGATGATGGGTTGCTAGAGTGACAGAAGCTTAAACCCTAGTTTATGCGCTACTTCGTAACGGGCTGATTTGGATCCAAACGTTTAATGCTATGGTTAGATTTTATGTTAATACTTTATTCGTAGTTGCGGATGCTTGAGAGGGGGTTAATCATAAGTGGGATGTTAGTTCAAGTAAGAACAACACCCAAGCACCGGTCCACCCACATATCAAATTATCAAAGTAGCGAACGCAAATCAAACCAACATGATAAAAGTGACTAGATGAAATTCCCGTGTACCCTCAAGAACACTTTGCCTATTATAAGAGACGGTTCTGGCCTGTCCTTTGCCACAAAAGGATTGGGCTACCTTGCTGCACTTTACTTACCATTACCGTTACTTTCTTGTTACCAATTATCTTGCTATCAAACTATCTGTTACCTACAATTTCAGTGCTTGCAAAAATTACCTTGCTGAAAACCGCTTGTCATTTCCTTCTGCTCCTCATTGGTGTTGGGGCACGGATGCTCACGATCACTTATGGGACCAGAGGCCCCTTTGTGGTTCGGCAAGGGGGATCATGTTGCGCGAAGAGCGGAGAGCATGAGACGGCGCGACGATCAGGACACAGGCATTTACCCAGGTTCGGGCCGCTGCTCAGCGTAAAACCCTACTCCTGCTTTTTGGTGGATTGATTGGAGGAACCCGAAGAATGCACAATGCCTAACCCCAGCAAGGGCTGCTGTCGGGGAAAGAGCTGCTACGCGAGTACAAGTGTTCGAGGATCCGAATTGCTAACCCTGAGCTAGGTAGCCTTGGGCCTCCTTGTATAGTGCAAGGGGCTACCACATTGGCAAAATACTCATTATCTATTGATTAGATAGCTAAGCAGAGCTATCGTACCTAACTCTGGCATCTAGGACAAAATACCATGATTACCTACCTAGGTGGCGCTCGGGGGTGCATCCCCGGCAAGCTCTAGCCACCACTTGGCCGGTCGTTGCTTACGGTCTTGACACGCTGCAGGGCGGGTGTCATCTGAGCCTAACTTGTCTTCCGGCGTGTCACCACATGCTTAGCAAGAGCTGATTAACTGCTTGAGGGCTCGACACCGCATTGATAAGTGACTGGCGTAGCGATGCGGTGGAGCGGTGGCGGTTAGCTCGTGCCTGCCGGGGGATGGCTTGCCGGGTCTTCAGGAAGGTGTGCGCGTCTTGGTCCCCGGCAAGCCCCGGGGTCGTGCTTGGTGCGATGCAGTCCAAGCTTGGGCTGCCGTGTTTGCTCGGCCTTCTGCAGGTTGTTGTTGGAGTCTGGTCTCGAAGGGTTCAGCTACTACCGCCTGTGCATAAGTCAGGGGCACTGGGTACCCCTGTACTAGTGCACCGACAGGATCCCCCGGGTCTGGCCCACACGTGCTCGGCAAGTGCCGTTGGGTTAGGCCCAAAATCTATGCACAGGCACGCAATGTGAGGGAGTAACTACCAATTTATTGGTCAGCACTGACCCACCACCTCAGTGTTGGGGAACGTTGCATGGGAAACAAAAAATTTCCTACGCACACACAAGATCTATCCATGGTGATGAGCATCTACGAGAGGGAGAGTGAATCTACATACCCTTGTAGATCGCTAAGCGGAAGCGTTTAAGAAACGCGGTTGATGTAGTCGAACGTCTCCGCGATCCAAATCGCACGTCGTCCCTCAATCCGATCACGAACTAGTGCCGAACGGACGGCACCTCCGCGTTCAACACACGTACGGCTTGATGACGCCTTCACCTCCTCGATCCAGCGAGCGATGGTGAAGTAGTGGTTGAGTTCCAGCAGCACGACGGCGTGGTGATGGTGGTGAGGAACAATCTCTGCAGGGCTTCGCCAAGCACTACGGAGATTATGACGGAGGAACTAGAGGGCTAGGGTTGCCGGCACACGGCTTGGGAAATCCTGATGTGTCCCGTGTGCTAGCTCTGCCCCTGTATTTATATGTTGAGCCTTGGGGTCTAAACTTGGAGTAAAAGCCTCCTCCAGGTCGGTTTTGCCCGCACAAGGTCGGTTTGGCCCGCAGGAAAAGAGTCCAACTCGGATCCCTGCCGAACCGTGCACAGCCGCGCACAAGCGGTAGTACCGCTCACAAGCGGTAGTACCGCTTGGGCGGTAGTACCGCTTCACACAAGCGGTAGTACCGCTCGGGCGGTAGTACCGCTTACGCGGCAGCAAAACTACTTTTGCACTTTCCAATACCTCGTGGGCTTTTATCCCTTGGCCCATATAAAGTGTTCTCGCACCCGAACACTTCGGTAAACATCCGGAACCCCTTCCGGTGAACTCCGGAACTTTTCCGGAGATCAAAACACTATTATCACATATCAATCTTTACCTCCGGACTATTCCGGAGATCCTCGTCATGTCCGGGATCTTATCCGGGACTCCGAACAACTTTCGGTCACCAACATAATAACTCAATTATACTAATCGTCACCAAACGTTAAGTGTGTAGACCCTGCGGGTTCGAGAACTATGTAGACATGACCGAGACACCTCTACGGCCAATAACCAATAGCGGGACCTGGATGCCCATATTGGCTCCTACATATTCTACGAAGATCTTTTATCGGTCGAACCTCTATGTCAAGGATTCAGTTAATCCCGTATGCTGTTCCCTTTGTTCTTCGGTATGTTACTTGCCCGAGATTCGATCGTCGGTATCACTATACCTAGTTCAATCTCGTTACCGGCAAGTCTCTCTACTCGTTCCGTAATACAAGATCCTGTGGCTAACTCTTTAGTCACTTTGCTTGCAAGGCTCAATGTGATGTTGTATTACCGAGTGGGCCCTGAGATACCTCTCCGTCATACGGAGTAACAAATCCCAGTCTTGATCCATGCCAACCCAACAGACACCCTCGGAGATACCTGTAGAGCACCTTTATAGTCACCCAGTTACGTTGCGACGTTTGATACACACAAGGTATTCCTCCGGTGTTAGTGAGTTGCATGATCTCATGGTCAAAGGAACAGATACTTGACATGCAGAAAACAATAGCAATAAACTGACACGATCAAATGCTACGTTCTTAGTTTGGGTCTTGTCCATCACATCATTCTCCTAATGATGTGATCCTGTTATCAAATGACATCTCATGTCAATGGCTAGGAAACCTTAACCATCTTTGATCAACGAGCTCGTTAACTAGAGGTTTACTAGGGACACCGTGTTGTCTATGTATCCACACATGTATTTGAGTTTCCAATCAATACAATTATAGCATGGATAATAAACGATTATCATGAACAAGGAAATATAATAATAACCAATTTATTATTGCCTCTAGGGCATATTTCCAACAGTCTCCCACTTGCACTAGAGTCAATAATCTAGTTCACATCACTATGTGATTTACATTGTAATGAATCGAACACCCATGCAGTTCTGGTGTTGTTCATGTTTAGCCCTTGGAAGAGGTTTAGTCATCGGATCTGCAACATTTAGATCCGTGTGTACTTTGCAAATATTTATGTCGTCCTCCTTGATGTAATCGCGGATGGAATTGAAACGTCGCTTTATGTGTCTGGTCCTCTTGTGAAATCTTGGTTCCTTGGCTAGAGCAACGGCACCAGTATTATCACAAAACAGAGTCATTGGGTTAAGCGCACTAGGCACTACTCCAAGATCTGTCATGAACTCCTTCATCCAGACACCTTCCTTCGCCGCCTCCGAGGCAGCGATGTACTCCGCTTCGCATGTAGAATCTGCTACCACGCTTTGCTTGGAACTGCACCAGCTAACCGCACCCCCATTAAGAATAAATACGTATCCGGTTTGCGACTTAGAGTCATCCGGACCAGTGTCAAAGCTTGCATCGACGTAACCCTTTACGACGAGCTCTTGATCACCTCCATAAACGAGAAACATGTCCTTAGTCCTTTTCAGGTACTTCAGGATATTCTTGACCGCCGTCCAGTGTTCCATTCCTGGATCACTTTGAAACCTTCCGACCATACTTATGGCAAGGCTGACATCGGGTCTTGTGCACAGCATTGCATACATGATAGAGCCTATGGCCGAAGCATAGGGGATGACACTCATCTTTTCTCTATCTTCTGCAGTCACTGGGCATTGAGTCTTACTCAACTTCACACCTTGCAATACAGGCAAGAACCCCTTCTTGGACTGATCCATTTTGAACTTCTTCAAAACTTTGTCAAGGTATGTGCTTTGTGAAAGTCCTATTAAGCGTCTCGATCTATCTCTATAGATCTTGATGCCTAATATGAAAGCAGCTTCTCCTAGGTCCTTCATTGAAAAACTCTTGATCAAATATTCCTTCACGCTTTCCAGCATTTCCATATTGTTTCCAATCAGTAATATGTCATCCACATATAATATTAGAAACGCTATAGAGCTCCCACTCACTTTCTTGTAAATACAAGCTTCTCCGTAAACTTGTATAAACTCGAACGCTTTGATCACCTCATCAAAACGAAGATTCCAACTCCGAGATGCTTGCACCAGTCCATAAATGGATCGCTGGAGTTTGCAAACTTTGTCAGCATTTTCTGGATCGACAAAACCTTCTGGTTGCATCATATACAACTCTTCCTTAAGGTAACCGTTAAGGAACGCTGTTTTGACATCCATCTGCCAAATTTCATAATCGAAAAAGGCAGCTATTGCTAACATGATTCTGATGGACTTAAGCATCGCTACGGGTGAGAAGGTCTCATCGTAGTCAACTCCTTGAACTTGTGAAAAACCCTTTGCCACAAGTCGAGCTTTATAGACGGTTACATTACCGTCCGCGTCCGTCTTCCTCTTAAAGATCCATTTGTTCTGAATGGCCTTACGCCCTTCAGGTAATACTTCCAAAGTCCATACTTTGTTTTCATACATGGATCCCATCTCGGATTTCATGGCCTCTAACCACTTCTTGGAATCCGGGCCCATCATCGCTTCTCCATAGCTCGTAGGTTCATCGTTGTCTAACAACATGACCTCTAAGACAGGGTTGTCGTACCACTCAGGAGTAGTACGCGTCCTTGTCGACCTACGAGGTTCGATAGCAACTTGATCCAAAGCTTCATGATCATCATCATTAACTTCCTCTTCAGCTAATGTAGGCTCCACAGAAACAACTTTCTGCGCTGCGCTACTCTCAGGTTGAAGTAAAGGTTCAACAACCTCATCAAGTTCTATCTTCCTCCCACTCAATTCTTTCGAGAGAAACTCTTTCTCAAGAAATGTTCCGTTTTTGGCGACAAACACTTTGCCTTCGGATCTGAGATAGAAGGTATACCCAATTGTCTCTTTTGGGTATCCTATGAAGACGCATTTCTCCGCTTTGGGTTCCAGCTTTTCAGGCTGAAGCTTTTTGACATAAGCATCACATCCCCAAACTTTAAGAAACGACAGCTTTGGCTTCTTGTCAAACCAAAGTTCATATGGCGTTGTCTCAACGGATTTCGATGGTGCCCTATTTAAAGTGAATGCAGCTGTCTCTAATGCATAACCCCAAAACGATAGTGGCAAATCGGCAAGAGACATCATAGATCGCACCATATCCAATAAGGTTCGATTACGACGTTCGGACACACCATTACGCTGTGGTGTTCCAGGCGGTGTCAATTGTGAAACAATTCCACACTGTCTTAAGTGACTGCCAAACTCATAACTCAGATATTCTCCCCCTCGATCAGATCGTAGGAATTTAATCTTCTTGTTACGATGATTCTCAACTTCACTCTGAAATTGTTTGAACTTTTCAAATGTTTCAGACTTGTGTTTCATTAAGTAAATATACCCATATCTACTTAAGTCATCAGTGAAGGTGAGAAAGTAACGATAACCACCGCGCGCCTCAATACTCATCGGACCGCACACATCAGTATGTATGATTTCCAATAAGTCACTTGCCCGTTCCATTGTTCCAGAGAACGGCGTTTTAGTCATCTTGCCCATGAGGCATGGCTCACATGTGTCAAGTGATTCAAAATCAAGTGACTCCAAAAGTCCATCAGCATGGAGCTTCTTCATGCGTTTTACGCCAATATGACCTAAACGGCAGTGCCACAAGAAAGTGGTATTATCATTATCAATTCTATATCTTTTGGCATCAATGTTATGAACATGTGTATCATTACTATCGAGATTCAACAATAATAAACCCCTCACATTGGGTGCATGACCATAAAAGATATTACTCATATAAATAGAACAACCATTATTCTCTGATTTAAATGAGTACCGTCTCGCAATAAACAAGATCCAGATATAATGTTCATGCTTAACGCAGGCACCAAATAACACTTATTTAGGTTCATCACTAATCCCGACGGTAATCGAAGAGCGAGCGTGCCGACGGCGATCACATCAACCTTGGAACCATTTCCCACGCGCATCGTCACTTCGTCCTTTGCCAGCCTCCGTCTATTCCGCAGTTCCTGTTTTGAGTTGCAAATATGAGCAACCACACCGGTATCAAATACCCAGGCACTACAACGAGAGTTGGTAAGGTACACATCAATAACATGTATATCATATATACCTTGTTTGTTGTTGGCCGCCTTCTTGTCAGCCAAATACTTGGGGCAATTCCGCTTCCAGTGTCCAGTTCCCTTGCAATGAAAACACACAGTTTCTGGTTTGGGTCCAGCCTTGGGTTTCTTCACGAGAGGAGCAACTGCTTTGCCACTCTGCTTGGAGTTACCCTTCTTACCCTTGCCATTTTTCTTGAAACTAGTGGTTTTATTGACCATCAACACTTGATGCTCCTTCTGAATTTCAGACTCAGCGGCTTTCAGCATCGCAAACAGCTCGGCGACTGACTTGTTCATCCCGTGCATGTTATAGTTCAACACGAAGCTCTTGTAGCTAGGTGGCAATGATTGAAGAACTCTGTCAGTGATAGCCTCTGGCGGAAGGGGCATCCCTAACTCAGCCAGACGGGTGGAGTACCCAGACATTCTGAGCACGTGATCACTGATAGACCCGTTCTCCTCCATCTTGCAAGCATAGAATTTATCGGAGATCTCATATCTCTCGATCCGGGCATTCTTCTGAAAGATAAACTTCAACTCCTGGATCATCTCATATGCTCCATGACGTTCAAAACGTCTTTGAAGTCCCGGTTCTAAGCCATACAACATTGCACATTGAACTATTGAGTAATCATCAGAACGAGCCTGCCAGGCGTTCACAACGTCTAGAGACTCAACTGGAGCGGGTGGATCACCAAGCGGTGCATCAAGGACATAAGCCTTCTGGGAAGCCGTAAGGATAATCCTTAGATTACGGGCCCAGTCCACAAAGTTACTTCCATCATCTTTCAACTTAGCTTTCTCTAGGAACGCATTAAAATTCAGGGGTGCTACTGCGCGAGCCATGATCTACAACATAAATATAGCAAAGACAACTTAGACTATTGTTCTAGATAATGAGTTTAGTTAATCATATTACTTAAAAACTCCCACTCAAATTGACATCCCTCCGATCATTCGAGTGTAACATGATCCAAATCCACCAACTCAAGTCCGATCATCACGTGAGTTGAGGTGGTTTCAATGGTGAACATCTTCATGTTGATCATATCTACTATATGACTCATGTTCGACCTTTCGGTCTCTTGTGTTCCGAGGCCATGTCTGTACATGCTAGGCTCGTCAAGTTTAACCCGAGTGTTCCGCACGTGTAACATGGCTTACACCCGTTGTATGCGAACGTAGAGTCTATCACACCCGATCATCACGGCGTGTCTCGAAACGACGAACTTTCGCAACGGTGCACACTTGGGGAGAACACAATTTTATCTTGAAATTTAAGTGAGGGATCACCTTATAATGCTACCGTCGTCCTAAGCAAAATAAGATGCATAAAAGGATTAACATCACATGCAAATCATAAGTGACATGATATGGCCATGAACTTGTGCTTTTGATCTCCATCTCCAAAGCACCGGCATGATCTCCATCGTCACCGGCATGACACCATGATCTCCATCATCTTGATCTCCATCAACGTGTCGCCATAAGGTTGTCGCGCCGACTGTTGCTTCCACGACTATAGCTAACGTTTAGCGATAAAGTAAAGCATTACATAGCGCTTAATGATTGACACGCAGGTCATACAATAATTAAAGACAACTCTATGGCTCCTGCCAGTTGCCGTACTCATCGACATGCAAGTCGTGATATTCTATACAACACATGATCATCTCATACATCACATATATCTCATCATGTAATTGGCCATATCACATCACAACATACCCTGCAAAAACAAGTTAGACGTCCTCTAATTGTTGTTGCAAATTTTACGTGGCTGCTACGGGTTTGCAAGAACCGTTCTTACCTACGCAAAACCACAACGTGGTGTAGTGATTGCTTTTTGATCTTCTAAAAGAACCCTCTTCATTGAAATCGATTCAACTAAAGTGAGAGAGACAGACACCCGCTAGCCATCTTTATGCAACAAAATTACATGTCAGTTGAAGGAACCTGTCTCGCGTAAGTGTACGCGTAATGTCGGTCCGGGCCGCTTCATCTCACAATACCGCCGAATCAAATATCAACTAGTAACGGCAAGCAATATGTATACACCCACGCCCACAACTCGTTTGTGTTCTACTCGAGATCTCATCTACGCATAGACCTAGCTCATGATGCCACTGTTGGGGAACGTTGCATGGGAAACAAAAAATTTCCTACGCACACACAAGATCTATCCATGGTGATGAGCATCTACGAGAGGGAGAGTGAATCTACATACCCTTGTAGATCGCTAAGCGGAAGCGTTTAAGAAACGCGGTTGATGTAGTCGAACGTCTCCGCGATCCAAATCGCACGTCGTCCCTCGATCCGATCAAGAACTAGTGCCGAACGGACGGCACCTCCGCGTTCAACACACGTACGGCTTGATGACGCCTTCACCTCCTCGATCCAGCGAGCGATGGTGAAGTAGTGGTTGAGTTCCAGCAGCACGACGGCGTGGTGATGGTGGTGAGGAACAATCTCTGCAGGGCTTCGCCAAGCACTACGGAGATTATGACGGAGGAACTAGAGGGCTAGGGTTGCCGGCACACGGCTTGGGAAATCCTGATGTGTCCCGTGTGCTAGCTCTGCCCCTCTATTTATATGTTGAGCCTTGGGGTCTAAACTTGGAGTAAAAGCCTCCTCCAGGTCGGTTTTGCCCGCACAAGGTCGGTTTGGCCCGCAGGAAAAGAGTCCAACTCGGATCCCTGCCGAACCGTGCACAGCCGCGCACAAGCGGTAGTACCGCTCACAAGCGGTAGTACCGCTTGGGCGGTAGTACCGCTTCACACAAGCGGTAGTACCGCTTCACACAAGCGGTAGTACCGCTTCACCAAGCGGTAGTACCGCTTACGCGGCAGCAAAACTACTTTTGCACTTTCCAATACCTCATGGGCTTTTATCCCTTGGCCCATATAAAGTGTTCTCGCACCCGAACACTTCGGTAAACATCCGGAACCCCTTCCGGTGAACTCCAGAACTTTTCCGGAGATCAAAACACTATTATCACATATCAATCTTTACCTCCGGACTATTCCGGAGATCCTCGTCATGTCCGGGATCTTATCCGGGACTCCGAACAACTTTCGGTCACCAACATAATAACTCAATTATACTAATCGTCACCAAACGTTAAGTGTGTAGACCCTGCGGGTTCGAGAACTATGTAGACATGACCGAGACACCTCTACGGCCAATAACCAATAGCGGGACCTGGATGCCCATATTGGCTCCTACATATTCTACGAAGATCTTTTATCGGTCGAACCTCTATGTCAAGGATTCAGTTAATCCCGTATGCTGTTCCCTTTGTTCTTCGGTATGTTACTTGTCCGAGATTCGATCGTCGGTATCACTATACCTAGTTCAATCTCGTTACCGGCAAGTCTCTTTACTCGTTCCGTAATACAAGATCCTGTGGCTAACTCTTTAGTCACTTTGCTTGCAAGGCTCAATGTGATGTTGTATTACCGAGTGGGCCCTGAGATACCTCTCCGTCATACGGAGTAACAAATCCCAGTCTTGATCCATGCCAACCCAACAGACACCCTCGGAGATACCTGTAGAGCACCTTTATAGTCACCCAGTTACGTTGCGACGTTTGATACACACAAGGTATTCCTCCGGTGTCAGTGAGTTGCATGATCTCATGGTCAAAGGAACAGATACTTGACATGCAGAAAACAATAGCAATAAACTGACACGATCAAATGCTACGTTCTTAGTTTGGGTCTTGTCCATCACATCATTCTCCTAATGATGTGATCCCGTTATCAAATGACATCTCATGTCAATGGCTAGGAAACCTTAACCATCTTTGATCAACGAGCTAGTCAACTAGAGGCTTACTAGGGACACCGTGTTGTCTATGTATCCACACATGTATTTGAGTTTCCAATCAATACAATTATAGCATGGATAATAAACGATTATCATGAACAAGGAAATATAATAATAACCAATTTATTATTGCCTCTAAGGCATATTTCCAACACTCAGGCTGTTTCCGCCACGCGCACCGCATGCATAGCGGGGAGTTAGCAATGGGCGCGCGTGACTTAAAGCCCTGGTCGTGGTAGAAACTGCAGCGCCATGGATTGGAGCGGCGGAGCGGTTACCTGTTCGCTCGTGATCGTGGGCGATGGAATTGGTGGAGATGGGTGGCGACCCTTGGAGTGGAGGAGAGCCAACCCCGTGCTCTCCCCTATAAATAGGGAGTCGCAAGGGGCGATGCTTATCCATCCTTTCTTCCTTCTTGAGTCCGAATCCACAGAGCTCGCCCTACTGCTTCCTCGCCTTGAGCCGCGCTCGCTACCAGCATGCCCAGGGGACGAGGTCGGCCCTGGCCTCCGCCTCAACGGTGAGGGCTTCTCGTCGGGATCATGCCACCGCTTCAGCCATGGAGGTGGAGGGTGGTTCGGGCGCGCGTGGAGGAGGGGCCGGAAGGGGCCGAAGTCGACGCGGGGCCAGCGGCCGGGGAAGACGGAGTGCTGCTTCTCTTCCTCCGCCGCCACTAGACTCTCCCCTCGAGGAGGACCATGCCGAAGGAACAGCGCTGGAGTTCGTCATCAGGCTGCGTGGCCCTCCCCGTAGCCGCCTGCGTCTCCCTCACCCCTTCGCCAGGGTGATGGAGGTTGATAAGCGGCCTGTCCTGTGGCTGCGGGCGCATGGTTGCTGTAATGGCACTGTGCGGGCGGATGTCGAGTACCCGGAGCGTCGTGTCATGCTGCTCAGGCGCGGGTGGAAATCCTTCACACGTGCCCAAAATCTCATGGATGGGCACGTCCTCCGCTTCAAGCTGATGGAGGCCGTCCTACTCTCCGTCAAGAATTATGGGCGTTCGGGCACTCGCCTTGGCTGCTGCGAGGAGAGTTAGAGTGATGTCGAAAGCTCCTCCTCGAGCGATAGCGACGAGGAGGACAGTGTTAATGAAGACGACGACGACGAGTCCCAGGCCGTCAAGTCAGAGTATGACAACCTGGGCTCCAGCTGATCGTCGGCCGCACCATCACCGTCATTGAGCACCTCCTCCTCCTCCCGGCAGAGCAATTTGCTGGGGGTTCTTGACTCGGGCGTCGCCTCTCCTTCTCAGCTGGACCCCGACAGGCTCGTGGACTTCAGCTTCGTCCTTCTCACCGGTGGTCCCGCTGAGTCGCTCCTTGATAGCCCTGACGGGGTCACGCTAGGCTTCTGTTTGGGTCCTCCCCCCATTCTTTTTCTCTTTGTAATCTACCCCTAGGGGAGAAAGTCAAATAAAGAGTTATTAGAAAGGAGGGCCCTCTTTTATAATCTGTATCCACTTTGTATCGGAAATGAATGAGAAAAATGTGTTGTCTTTCTCTTGCAAGTACTATTCCCTTTGCTTCCTTATTTATACTGCATTGGTATGTTTTGTCCTTGCTACGCGGAGCTGCTTGCCGGGTCATCATTCAAACCACGAGCGCCGAAAAGGGGAACGAGCCCCCGGCAGGGCTCCTTGCCGGTGTCGGCGCCGCCACCTCCCTCCACAGTCGTTAAACAAGGATAGAGGGGTGGCTCGTCCCGACAAGGGTTTTCACCACGTGCACGACTCCACCACCCGCATTAAGGAAGATACTAAGGTTTTCCTTGAAGAATTGAAAGGTACTGAACTTGGGATATGTGATATACTTATCTTTTCCAAGCAGTATCCTCTTCTAGAGCGTGATGGGCTGCCATCCTTGTTTCCTTGTTTCCCTTCCCTGTTTTCCCGATGGTCAAACATGTAGGGTGAGAACAATAACAAAGACTACGGGTTCATCAAGTATTCTATCCAATCTTTATAACTCAAAAGCGATAACATTGCAGTCATAAAAAATGCGTAATGAGCATGTAAAGATGATATGATGCAATGCCTAGTTTTATTATTGTCGCACAGGGTATGTGTCTGGCTTTGTACAAAGGGTTACATGCAACATCGGCAAGGCTTGTACAAAAGGTGGCTGCGGGGGACTGAGCCCGGCAGCCGTGCCTTACGGGTAGAACTTACGAAGATGCTCAATGTTCCATGAGTTAAGCACCTTGGTGCCATCTTCGGTCTCCAGACGGACTGCGCCAGGCCTGATGACTCATACTACCTGGTAAGGGCCTTCCCACTTTGGCATCAACTTGTTAGCACCCTTGGCGGACTGAACACGCCTAAGGACAAGGTCACCTTCCTCAAGGCTCCGCGCATGGACCCTGCAGCTATGGTAGTGGCACAGGGCTTGCTGGTAGCGTGCAGCACGCACCGCAGCCCGGAGACGGTCTTCCTCGAGGAGCATGGCATCGTCATACCGTAGCTGCTGTTGCTCTACTTCATCGTAGGCAAGCACTCGAGGTGACCCGTATATGAGTTCCGTGGGGAGTACTGCTTCCGCCCCGTACACTAGGGAAAAGGGCGTCTGGCCGGTAGCTCGATTTGGTGTCGTCCTACGGACCAAAGAACCACTGGCACCTCATCTATCCAGCGCCTGCCGCTCTTCCGCGTCTTATCGAAAGTCCTTGTCTTGAGTCCTCGCAGCACTTCAGCATTCATCCTCTCGACTTGCCCGTTGCTTCTTGGGTGAGCAACAGAGGCGAAGGAGACCTTGCTTCCAAGGCTTTGGATATATTGCATGAAGGCGCGGCTCGTGAACTGGGTGCAGTTGTCAGTGATCACCCTGTTAGGCTCTCCAAAGCGACACGCCAGTCCTTTCATGAACTTGATAGCTGACCGCGCGGTCACCTTTCTCACTGGTTCCACCTCAGGCCACTTTGTAAACTTGTCGGTTGCCACGAATAAGAACTCAAAGCCCCCGACAGCACGGGGGAAGGGGCCCAGAATATCGAGCCCCCAGACCGAGAGTGGCCAGGATAAAGGGATTGTTTGCAGGGCTTGTGCTGGTTGATGGATGTTCTTGGAATGGAACTGGCAAACTTCACACTTGGTGACTAGCTCAGTAGTGTCCTGTAGGGCAGTGGGCCAATAGAAACCTTGTCGGAAAGCTTTCCCGGCAAGGGCCCTTGATCCAATGTGGGAACCACATACTCCTCCGTGAATCTCTGCCAACAGCTTTAGTCCGTCCTCCCGGCAGATACACCTTAATTTCACACCGTTCAGTTGTCTTCTGTACAGGGTGTCATCGACAAACTGGTACATACTTGACCGACGGGCTACTCTTTTAGCTTCCTCTTGCTCTTCGGGGAGTTCTCTTGTTTGAAGGAAATAGACTATATGCTGTGCCCAGGTTGGAGCCTGTGGCTCGACAACAAGGACTAAAGGCGTCTCCTCGTCTCAGAGCGCTTGTCTCAACTGCAAGAACCCGAGGTCCTGCGGGAGGGAGCTGCTCATCAATCGGAATGGGATTTTTCCTGACAGCCTCTCTACCAGCGGCTTTGGGAAGCTCTGCCGGGAAATGCTTGCCGGAGTTCAGCTTTCTTCTCTTCTTGGACATCGTTGATGGGGATACCGATGGTTGAGTGAGGCGGAGAACGAAAGTCCCTGGTTCCACAGGAAGCTTCTGTGCGGCGCACTTTGATAGATGGTCAGCAATGCAGTTTTCTGCTCGTGGCACATGCTCTGTTTGCAGTCCATCAAAATGCTCCTCCAATTTCCTCACTTCTTCCACGTATGCCTCCATCAGTGGGCTCTGGTAATCCTTGTTAACTTGCTTTATCACAAGCTGAGAATCTCCTCAAACGATCAACCTCTTTATTGCCAACTCCACCGCGATTCTGAGTCCGGCAAGAAGCCCCTCGTACTCAGCGGTATTGTTGGTGGCTTCCTCCCGGGGAAAGTGCATTTGGACGATGTACTTGAGGTGCTATCCGGTAGGGGCAATGAGGAGCACGCCTGCCCCAGCGCCCTGGAGTGAGAAAGCGCCGTCAAAGTACATGATCCAGTCCTTGGGTGCTTCTTTGCCCAGGAGGATTGTCTCTGGAGCTTCATCATCTGGCGTGGGTGTCCATTCCACAATAAACTCCACCAACGCCCTGCTTTGAATGGTGGAAGTGCTCTCATACTTCAATCCAAAACTAGACAATTCCAATGCCCACTCAACTATCCTGCCAGTGGCTTCGGGGTTCCTCAGTATGCGTTGCAACGGAAAACGGGTAACAACTGTTATCTCATGGGCTTGGAAGTAGTGGAGCAGTTTCCTCGAGGCCATGATGAGGCCGAAGATCAGTTTTTGTACTCCAGAGTACCTTGATCTAGCCCCTGGAGAAGGGAACTGACAAAGTACACGGGCCGCTGCACCATTTTCTTCTTTGCCACTTCTTTGGATCCGCTGTCGATCATTTGATGAGGTCCCCCTTGATCTGCACTGAGTCCTGCCACGGAGGTTTCTTTCTTGTTCCCGGTAGCATCAGCAGCAGCTGCACAATCTCCATCCACTTCCCGCTGCGCCACCAGCACTGCACTAACCACTTGATTCGTTGTTGCCAAATATAGCAGTAACGGCTCTTGCGGTTTAGGAGCGACCAAGGTGGGAGCGGAGGATAGGTATTTCTTCAGGTCTTGTAGTGCTGCATCTGCCTCCGGGGTCCACTTCATTGGGCCAGCCTTCTTCAAGATCTTGAAGAATGGCAGGGCGCGTTCAGCAGACTTAGAGATGAACCTACTCAACGCGGCAACACATCCGGTCAAGCGTCTAATATCCTTGATGGTCTTGGGTGCATGTATCTGTTCAATTGCCTTCATCTTGTCGGGATTGGCTTCTATTCCTCGCTAAGATACAAAGAACCCACGCAGCTTGCCGGATGGGACACCGAACACGCACTTCTCGGGGTTGAGCTTCAGGTTGATTTTGCGCAGGTTTGCAAAAGTCTCTTCCAGATCTTGTATGAGAGTGGCTTCATCCTTGGTCTTGACGACGATGTCATCCATCTAGGTTTCCACATTTCTATGCAACTGAGGTCCAAAACCAACCTGAACAGCTCTGGTGAAGGTTGAACCAACACTCTTCAACCCAAAGGGCATACACACGAAGCAGTATGTGCCACAGGGAGTTATGAATGCGGTCTTCTCCTCATCTTCTTTAGTCATAAATATCTGGTGGTATCTGGAGTAGGCATCCAAAAAGGAGAGCAAGTCACATCCGGAGGTGGAATTGACAATCTGATCTATGCGCGGCAAGGGGAAAGGGTCCTTCAGGCAAGCTCTGTTCAAGTCAGTGAAGTCTATGCAAAGCCTCCATTTCCCATTTACCTTACGTACCACCACTGAGTTTGCTAGTCAAGTTGGATGCAGCACCCCTCTGACCAAACCAGCTGCTTCAAGCTTCTTGATTTCCTCGGCAATGAACTGCTGCCGCTCCAGGGCTTGCTTCCTAACCTTTTGATTGACGGGTCGGGCATGAGGACAGACAGCAAGGTGGTGCTTGATTACCTCCCTGGGAACACCGGGGATGTCAGATGGTTGCCAGGCAAACACATCGACATTCTCCAGCAGGAAGGTAACGGGCGCGCTTTCCTATTTGTTCGTAAGGGTAGCACTGATGGTGAACATGCCACCAGTGCCATCCAGCCTTGCCGGGATTTTCTTCGTCTCAGGATAGGTGGCCTTGGTCTTCTTGCTAGCGGAACTCCCCGGAAGGTCATCGTCGGGTGCAGCGCACTCCGAGGAGGCGCGCCTCCCGGTGTTCTGGCTTGTCTTCTTCAATTTCTCTGTATCCTTGGCGGGAGCTGGGATTTGTGTGGCTTCAGTTGCTACCGCGTCACGATACATCTGGTCCACATAGATAACTGCGTTCTTCTTGTTGGATGGGATGGAAATGACCCCAATGGGCCCGGGCATCTTCAAGGTATTGTAGGCATAGTGAGATGCGGCCATGAACTTTGCCAGAGCTAGGCGACCGAGGATTCCGTTGTAAGGCAGCGGGATCTTGGCGACGTCGAACACTATTCTCTCTGTCCAGAAGTTGAGTTCCTCGCCAAATGTCACAGGCAGAGTGATTTTTCCCTTGGGTCGGCTCCTGCCGGGGTAGATTCCTTGGAATGTACCCATGGCTTTGAGCTCTTCATCAAGAATCTGCAGTTTCTCAGCCACTTTTGGGGAGATTAAGTTCAATCCCGCCCCGCCGTCAACTAACATCTTGGACACCTTGAGGTTGCGGATTGTCAGGGAAACCAATAACGGCAAGCATCCGACCATAGTGGTACGATCAGGATGATCCTCTTCATCAAAGATGATAGGCGTGCGGGACTATTTGAGTGGCTTCCTAGATTCTGCAGTTGGTTCCACGGCATTGACCTCGCGTGCCCATTGCTTGAGTTGTCAGTGAGAGGAATGCAAGGATGCACCCCCGTCAACGCACATGATTTCCGTTGCTTTTTGAAACTCCCTGTCGCTGGAATCCTCATCACCGTCCTCATCCTCACTCATATCATTTGTTTCCTTCTTCTCTCGGCCTCTGGCGGGTTTTTCCTTTTGCTGCGGGGTTCTGCCGCGGCGACCTCCTCTGCCGCCACGGCCCGTCCTGGCCTTTTTCTTTGTCGCGCTTCTCGTACTCGGCCCTCTGCTTCTCAACAAGCTGCTTGACCTGTCGGGATTCTTGGAGATCACTTCCTGGTCTTCTCAGCGGCAGCAGCCTCCCGGCAATCAGCGCACGCGGTAGCCCCCTTGCCGGGGGTTTCGGCTTTCGCCTTCTTGCCTGTACTAAGGTCTCCGGACCTCTCAACAACCAATACTGCTTTTCCCTTGCGCTTCTTGCTGCGCTTCCTGCTCCTTCCCTTCTGGTCGGGGACGCCTGCTTCCTCCCCAGGAAGTCGCCTTCCTTCTTCAGCTCGAGCGCACTTATCTGCCAAGGTGTAAAGCTCATTAACAGTCTTGTTGAGCTTGACATTCATCTTAGCTTGCATCCTCCTGTTGCGCACGTTCGAATGGAATGCGACAATCACCGCTGCGGGATGGATCTCTGGGATGTTGCAGTGCACTCGGCTGAATATCTGGATGTACTTTCTCAAGGTTTCTCCTTCCTTCTGCGGGAGGACTTGGAGATCGCTGGGCTGGCCTGGTTCTTGATGACCGCCGGTGAAGGCGCCAACGATCTCGTTGCACAGATCAGCCCAAGACTAAATTGAATTTTCCGGCAGGTGCATCATCCACGATCTCACATTTGGCTTAAGTGCCGAAGGGAAATAGTTGGCGAGCACCTTTTCATCTCTTCCTCCCGCAGCTTGAACAACTATCGTATAAATGCCCAAGAACTCTGCCGGGTTTAGCTTCCCATCATATTTCTCAGGCAGTTCAGGCTTGAAAGCTCGGGTCGACGGCCAATGGACCCGTCGCAGCTCGCTAGTGAAGGCAGGGCAACCAACCTCGTAGGGAAGGTACCCGCCAACACCGGGCGCGGGGTCGCCGATGTGTGGACCGTTGCGCTTTTTGGATTGACGGTGCGCTTCCGGACGTCGCACGATGGTGATGCGCGCGTCTTCTTTCCGCTGGTCTTCAAGGACACGCCGTTGATCCCAATGATCGCGCGGGCCAGACGAGACTATGGATGCCTCATCGTGCTCATCAGCATGTGAAGCTTGCTGCAGCTGCCTCTGGGCCTGTTGTCACGAAGGGGACTGCACCGTTGGGGTGTCCCCTTCGACGCGCTCGCCACCTCGGGCTGCTGCTACTGTTTGCATACGTCACGACGGCTCCACATGCTGGGGCTTGTTGGCTTCAACAAAAGAAATCAGACTCTGAATGGTGGCTCTCCATTCGTCCATCTTATCAGCTGCTGGCATGAAGTTCAGCAGCATCTGGACTTGCACCATGGCCTCCTCTGCGGTGCTCGGCATGGCAAAACAGGCGGACCGCGACGTCGCTCGACTCCTGGTAGGGCCAAGAGAAGCGTCGCCGCATCCTTGATGCCGTGCGCCACTCGCCGGAGCTTTCTGGTGTGCTGGGGGTCGATCCTGCGGGGCCGCGGCTCCGCTCGGCGCTCTGTCTCGTTCCGCACGAGGTGCACGCCCAATAATCTCGCTGGCGACGGGTGCGGCCGGAGGGTCACGACTCACACCGGACCGGGTGCCGCTGAGGCGGCTGTGGCCATCCGCGCGACGAGGAGGTGATGAACAGTTGTTCCCTTCGCCCATGGCGCCGGGGGTGAGGTCGCCAAGTTGTTGTTGTAGTTGCTCCTTTTCGGTGCCTCCTGCTCCACCTCCGACCGTGAAGGACTGGACGGGGGCACCGCCAGCGCCGGCCGCGTCGTCCATGATGCCCGCCTCGCCCGCAGCCGCCGCGGTATCTACGGCGCCTGTGGCCGAAGCCTTCGAAGTGGAGGGATGCGTGGCCGCACCAGATTTCTTCTTGGGAGCCATTGCTGAAGAAGATGATGCTGAAGATCGATTTGCCGTTCACCAATTCGGGTTCGCGCAAATGATGCATGCGCCGCATACCTGGCGCGCCAAAGATGTCGGGGCACGTATGCTCTTGATCACCTATGGGACCAGAGGCCCCTTTGTGGTTTGGCAAGGGGGGTCACGTTGCGTGAAGAGCGGAGAGCATGAGACGGCGCGACGATCAAGACAAAGGCATTTACCCAGGTTCGGGCTGCTTCTAAGCATAAAACCCCACTCCTGCTTTTTGGTGGATTGATGGGAGGAACACGAAAAATACACAGCGCCTAACCTCGGCAAGGGCTGATGTCGGGGAAAGAGCTCCTACGCGAGTACAAGTGTTCGAGGGTCCGAATTGCTAACCTTGAGCTAGGTAGCCTTGGGCCTCCTTTTAAAGTGCAAGGGGCTACCACAATGGCAAAACAGTCATTATCTATTGATTAGATAGCTAAGCAGAGCCACCGTTTGGCCGGTCGTTGCTTACGGTCTTGACACGCTGCAGGGCGGGTGTCATCTGAGCGTAACTTGTCTTCCGGCGTGTCGCCACGTGCTTAGCAAGAGCTGATTAACCGCTTGAGGGCTCGACAGCGCATCGATAAGTGACTAGCGTAGCGATGCGGTGGAGCGGTGGCCGGCTAGCTCGTGCCTGCCGGGGGATGGCTTGCCGGGTCTTCCGGAAGGTGTGCGTGTCTTGGTCCCCGGCAAGCCCCGGGGTCGTGCTTGGTGCGATGCACTCCAAGCTTGGGCTTCCGCATTTGCTCGGCCTTCTGCAGGTTGTTGTTGTTGGGGAACGTCGCATGGGAAACAAAAAATTTCCTACGCACACGCAAGATCTATCCATGGTGATGAGCATCTACGAGAGGGAGAGTGAATCTACATACCCTTGTAGATCGCTAAGCGGAAGCGTTAAGAAACGCGGTTGATGTAGTCGAACGTCTCCGCGATCCAAATCGCAAGTCGTCCCTCGATCCGATCATGAACTAGTGCCGAACAGACGGCACCTCCGCGTTCAACACACGTACGGCTTGATGACGCCTTCACCTCCTCGATCCAGCGAGCGATGATGAAGTAGTAGATGAGTTCCAGCAGCACGACGGCGTGGTGATGGTGGTGAGGAACAATCTCTGCAGGGCTTCGCCAAGCACTACGGAGATTATGACGGGAGGAACTAGAGGGTTAGGGTTGCCGACACACGGCTTGGGAAATCTTGATCTATCCCGTGTGCTAGCCCTGCCCCTCTATTTATATGTTGAGCCCTGGGGTCTAAACTTGGAGAGAAAGCCTCCACAAGGTCGGTTTTTCCCGCACAAGGTCAGTTTGGCCCACACGGAAAGAGTCCAACTCGGATTCCAGCAGTACCGCGTACAAGCGGTAGTACCGCTAAGCGGTAGTACCGCTTCACAAGCGGTAGTACCGCTAAGCGGTAGTACCTCTAAGCGGTAGTACTGCTTTACCAGCGGTAGTACCTCTTAAGGCGGCAGCAAAACTTCCTTTTGCACCTTCTCAAAGCCTCATGGGCTTTACCCCTTGGCCCATATAAAGTGTTCTCGTACCCGAACATTTCGGGAAACATCCGAAACCCCTTCCGGTGAATTCCGGAACCCTTCCGGAGATCAAAACACTATTATCACATATATCAATCTTTACCTCCGGACTCTTCCGGAGATCCTCGTCATGTCTGGGATCTTATCCGGGACTCCGAACAACCTTCGGTCACCAACACAATAACTAAACTATACTAATCGTCACCAAACGTTAAGTGTGTAGACCCTGCGGGTTCGAGAACTATGTAGACATGACCGAGACACCTCTACGGTCAATAACCAATAGCGGGACCTGGATGCCCATATTGGTTCCTACATATTCTACGAAGATCTATATCGGTCGAACCTCTTTGTCAAGGATTCAGTTAATCCCGTATGCTGTTCCCTTTGTTCTTCGGTATGTTACTTGCCCGAGATTCGATCGTCGGTATCTCTATACCTAGTTCAATCTCGTTATCGGCAAGTCTCTTTACTCGTTCCGTAATACAAGATCTCGTGGCTAACACTTTAGTCACATTGCTTGCAAGGCTCATTGTGATATTACTGAGTGGGCCCTGAGATACCTCTCCGTCACACAGAGTAACAAATCCCAGTCTTGATCCATGCCAACCCAACAGACACCCTCGGAGATACCTGTAGAGCATCTTTATAGTCACCCAGTTACGTTGCGACGTTTGATACATACAAGGTATTCCTCCGGTGTCAGTGAGTTGCATGATCTCATGGTCATAGGAACAGATACTTGACATGCAGAAAACAATAGCAATAAACTGACACGATCATATGCTACGTTTATAGTTTGGGTCTTGTCCATCACATCATTCTCCTAATGATGTGATCCCGTTATCAAATGACATCTCATGTCCATGGCTAGGAAACCTTCATCATCTTTTGATCAACGAGCTAGTCAACTAGAGGCATACTATGGACACAGTGTTGTCTATGTACCCACACATGTATTTTAGTTTCCAATCAATACAATTATAGCATGGATAATAAACGATTATCATGAACAAGGAAATATAATAATAACCAATTATTATTGCCTCTAGGGCATATTTCCAACAGTTGTTGGAGTCTGGTCTTGAAGGGTTCAACTACTACCAACTGTGCATAAGTCAGGGGCACTGGGTACCCTTGTACTAGTGCACCGACAGTTGGGTTCGACACTCTTACTTATCGAAAGGACTACGATTGACCCCCTATACTTGTGGGTCATCAATGAGGCACATATCAGAAACTTTGAAAAATTCAAAGAGTTTCAGAACGAGGTTGAAAATCAACTCGGTAAGACGATAAAGCTTCTGCGATCAGATCGTGGAGGTGAGTACATGAGCGAGGAGTTTGATGATCATCTGAAAAGCCGAGGTATAGTACCTGAGTTCACACCTTCGGGTGCGTAGCAGAGAAATGGCGTGTTGGAACCGAGAAATCGAACCTTGTTGTACATGCTCCGATCGATGATGAGAAAATCGGATTTACCCATGTCATCCTGGGGATACACTCTAGAAACTGCGGCTTTCACACTTAACAGGGTACCATCAAAATCCGTAGACAAGACACCAAGATGTGGACTGGGAAGAGTCCTAGTTTGTCTTTTCTAAAGATTTGGTGTTGTGAAGCATTTGTCAAGCGACTCATGTCGCACAAGCTTACACCCGAGTCGGATAAATGCATATTCGTGGGATATCCGAGGGAAACCTTGGGATACAACTTCTACAACCGAGAAGAGAACAAAGTGTTTGTTTCTCGGAACGGGGTTTTCCTAGACAAAGAGTTTCTCAGTCGGGAAGCCAGTGGGAGAGCGGTGCGACTCGAAGAAATTTGAGAGCCACTCGGGGATGACTCGGTTGGTGATAAGATCATACCGGAGTCAATCAAGGAACCCGAAGTGGAGTCAGCACTGGAGGCACGGAGGTCGAAAAGATTGCGCAGAGTGCGTGATGTGTTGTTGCTAGAAAGTGACGAACTGACCACGTAAGCAGAAGCGATGGTGAGCCCAGATTCCGAGGCATGGCTGGAGGCCATGAGATCTGAGTTAAAGTCCATGGATGACAATCAAGTCTGAGACTTGGTTGATCCGCCGCCTGGCATAATTGCCAGCAAATGGGTCTTTAAGAAGAAAACCGGTGTGGATGGAAATGTTCAGATCCACAAAGCTCGGCTTGTCGCTAAAGGTTATGGATAAGTTCAAGGAATTGACTACGATGAGACCTACTCGCCGGTAGTGATGCTAAAGTCAGTTATTATCATACTAGCTATAATTGCATATTTCGATTATGAGATATGGCAGATGGATGTCAAAACAGCTTTCCTTCATGGAAATTTAAAAGAGGATGTATACATTATACAACCTGAAGGTTTGTCGATCCAACTAACGCTGGTAAAACATGCAAGCTCAAGAGATCCATTTATGGACTGAGGCAAGCAGCTCGGATTTGGAATGTTTGTTTTGATGAAGTCATCATTGACCTTGGTTTCATCAAGAACGAATAGGACTATTGTTTATATAAGAAGTCTAGTGGGATCTTGGTAGTATTTTTGATCATGTATGTGGATGACATACTGTTGATCGGAAATGATGTTTTGATGCTGAACTCGGTCAAGGAATCATTGAATGGTAAGTTTTCGATGAAAGACCTTGGAGAAGTAGCATAAATTTTAAGCATTCTATAGAGATAGATCGAGGAGGCTGCTCGGCTTAAGCCAAAGCACGTACGTAGACAAAGTGTTGAAGCGGTTCAACATGAGTGAGGCCAAGAAAGGTCTCTTGCCCATGTCACATGGTATAAGGCTAAGCAAGATTCAGAATCCTACAACTTCTGATGAGAGAAACCGGATGAGTAGGATTCTGTATGCTTCAGCAATATGATCCATCATGTCTACCATGCTATGTACACGACCTGATGTTGCCTATGCAATAAGCTTAACAAGCAGATACTAGGCTGATCCAGATGAGAGTCACTGGGCAGCGGTAAAAACTATGTTGAAGTACCTGAAAAGGACTAAAGAGATGTTCCTAGTTTATGGAGGTGAGGAGGAGCTCTGCATAAAGGGTTACGCTGATGCTTGTTTTCAAACCAATAGGGATGATTGTCGATCGCAAACTGGAATCATGTATGTCATGAATGGATGAGCAATGAGCTGGATGAGTTCCAAGCAAGATACGGTGGCCGACTCCACAACAAAGGCCGAATACATTGTGTCTTGTGAAGCCGCAAAGGAAGGTGTTTGGATTCGGAAGTTCCTGGAAGAACTTGGTGTGTTCCCGGGCTGGTCAAAAAAACTTGGACCTTTATTGCGATAATTCAAGTGCCATCGCATAGGCCAAGGACCCGAGACAACACAACCATACCAGGCACATAGACCCAAAATATCACTTGATACAAAATCTCGTAATGAATGTTGATACTAATTTATGCAAGATTTGTTGGGGAACGTTGCATGGGAAACAAAAAAATCCTACGCACATGCAAGATCTATCCATGGAGATGCGTAGCTACGAGAGGGGAAGTGTGTCTACATACCCTTGTAGATCGCTAAGCGAAAGCGGATATAACGTGATTGATGTAGTCGTACTCTTCACGATCCAATCGCGATCCAATCCCATCCAGCGCCAAACGGATGGCACCTCTGCGTTCAGCACACATGGGGCTTGATGACGTCTCTTCCTCCTCGATCCAGTGAGCGACGACGGAGTAGTAGATGGCATCTCGACGAACACGACGGCATGGTGGAGGTGGTGGTGGAGCAGTGCCAGCAGGGCTTCGCCAAGCGCCTCCGGAACTACGAACGAGGAAGAACGGGAGACACGGGAGGGAAAGGGCTGCCTCGAGGGAGAGGACTTGTTGTGTTCAGCCGTCCCCTCCCCTCCACTATTCATAGGAGGCAAGGGAGAGAGGGGGCGCAGCCTTGACCCTCCTCCAAGGGAGGGGTGTGGCGCCCTAGGGGAGGAGTCCCACCTCCCCAAGGCACCTTCGTGATGCTTTCCCCTTTAGGGACTCTTCACTCTCAACTGCATGGGCCCTTGGGGTCTGTCCCAACAAGGCTAGGGTGCCCCCTTACAGCCCATGCACGTCCTAGGGGCTGGAGGAACCCTTCCGGACTCCTTCGGAACCTTCTGGAACCTTCCCCGTACAATACTGGCAAAACCCAAAACTTTTCCGATAGCCAAAATATAACTTCCCATATATAAATCTTTACCTTCGGACCATTCCGGAGCTCCTCGTGACGTCCGAGATCTCATCCGGGACTCCGAACAATGTTGGTCACCAACATACATATCCCAATACTACTCTAGCGTCACCGAACATTAAGCGTGTGGACCCTACGGGTTCGGGAATCATGTAGACATGACCGAGACACCTCTCTAGCCAATAAACAATAACGGGACCTGGATGGTCATAGTGGCTCCTACATATTCCACAAAGATCTTTATCGGTCGAACCACGATGTCAAAGATTTAGTTAATCCCGTATGCAGTTCCCTTTGTCCGTAGGTATGTTACTTGCCCGAGATTCGATCGTCGGTATCTCCATACCTAGTTCGATCTCGTTACCAGCAAGTCTCTTTACTCATTCCGTAATACAAGATCCTGTGAC